>CM061182.1:12783062-14101396 GCA_030763345.1 Mythimna separata
AGGATGATACGGATACCTTTAACAATAGAAACGAACGCTCCGCTAACCTTTAAATGCATAATTCAAAAAAATACTCTACTCTACATTCCAACTGAACGTTAGGTACGTTTGAAGTTAGGACTGTTCTCATTCTCATGCACCGAGATGAATTTCATGCAGCCTTTATTCGCGCCATTGCATTCTAAATGAGAGCCCGGGCTCCGTGCCTTTTTCAATGAAGCTGTCAAAGAGCTGCTAAGCTGTATATTTGAATTTAGTTAACTTTAATTTCAACGGTATAAAAATTAAGCTTTTTTTTAAATAATAAACTAGTACTTGACTGCGATTCCGCCTGATGGTGAGCATTGATGCAGTCGTTGATGTTGAGGCGTACCTACTAGTTTATTAAGAGCTCATAAACTCTATCCTTGAAGACACCCAAATTATAAGAAGACGGGAAGACCGCAGCTAGCAATTTTTTCCAGTCCAGATGTACGCAGTATAAACAACGAGGCGAAACGCTTAGTCCGGATCGTAGAAGTTACAACAATGTAGCTTATACTGACCGTACGACGGAATGTCCGATAGTAGAATGACGACATGCAATTTCCACGTACACTCCCCAAAATGTAAAATAAAAAAATCTAAAATCGTGTAAAATATCAAAAGGTTGGCTACTCTACGCTTCTGCTCTTTTATTAAAACTTATACGATGACCGTAATAGTTAATGCCATAATGCCTCTTCACATAATACCACATGGTATCTCAAAGTTAACCGCAAGACGCACCCAATTGGACAACTAATAATAATGATTGGTTCGAACTTTTTACCGTAGACGTTTTATTGGTATAATAATTATACCGGCTCTAGTGCAATGCAACACCCATCATCTATACAAATATGTTCATCATGGTATTATGTTACGAAGTCTCGTGTATGGACATGAAGATAATAAACGAAAAATAAATTATCATCGTTAATTTAAGTTTAAAGAATAAAATAAGTATTTGAAATCATAATAGGGATAAAATTAATAAATATCCTGTCAATGGGATAAGTATTCTTAATTTCATTGATTTTTTTTTTATTATTCCTGCAACACATAAATCTACACTAGTGTTATAAAGTACAAGAGCGCATTCTGAAACGTCGCATCTCTAAAACTGCCAGTGGTATTGGAAAAATCTTTGAGTATTGTATTGGTTAGACAAGTCAATGCGAATAATTAAGTTATTTATTTATTCTTCATGCACAAAATACATCTCGCTACGACCCACAGATGCAGTAACCAAAGACCCGGGGAAACCGCGGTAGACCACTTGTATATTTACATAATATCGATTTCCATGAAATATCTCAAAGCCGCTTTATAGATACAACAAATATTTGACAAATAAATTGAACATAAATAACGACAGGGTAGCTCGTATCGCTAATTGAGGAAATATCCAAAGACTCGCCCAAGGCCACGGCGCTGCCAAATGAAGGCAAAAACTATGAGTTCAAGGCACTCTACATGACTAACAATATTTTAAAACATAAAAACAAGAACAAAGAACAATATTTTAAAATCAGACTTCACATCAATCAGGAAAACAACCCACAAATTGATGTGAAAAGATCTTATCTAAATGACTCAAAGAACATAGGAACGTCGCAAAAGCAATTTCTCAAGTCTTTCTGAAGTGCGTCGTCGAATTCGCTCTATAGCAAAACTGAGACTGACAAGCAATTCTCAGTACATATCGATCACTCTCGAGAGCCACAAAGCGATGATTGTTCAGAATCCTTGAATGGAATACAAAAACTCGCATTATTAATTTTATTGTATTCGAAACGAGATGTCGCCTTGAAGACAAGATCATTACAAACACCATGGCCATTGTGAACTGACCTCTCTTTAGCAGTAATAAAACGCTTCGATTACTTAATGCTTAACACATAGAAGAAGTCAAGAAAGGTCAAAGTAAATTGGTGGCGCTACCCGAACTTCACTCTCCCACAAACCTATTGTAGAAACCGGTTACAAAGAATCCGCCTTGCGTCATTTAGCCACGTGTAAACATTTTAATTGATGATATGCGGAAGACAAAAAGCTAAGATAGCGATCGGCATTTTGATACTGCTTTAAGTATGTATATGTGAATATCTTTCGCTATAAAAAAGTACGGTTAGGAAGCTATTATCTACGTAGCGCTTGAAACAACGATGTGTTTGGTTTACCGCAGGAAGGAACATCAGAGAACACTTCTGAAACAATATCAAACAAGTCCAAAGTAAAACCTCCGGTGCGTAACAATTTGCACTCAATTATAGGGGACGCCAAGGAAATGGGAAATATGATAACGAGTTCACGAAAAAGGGAAATAGCCTTTGGTAGGGCAAACATTAGATATTCTTTATTCGTTTTACACAAACGGACAAAAGGGCAAATATAATTCTATAGAGTTTCTTTTTCATTTTGTCTGACACATCGAGTCCCGCTATGTAAAACGTTTGTTATTGGATGACGCTATTACGATTGAGAGTAATTTACTTGTATTACTGAGTAATTTAACAAAGGTATGAAACCACCTACACTCATTATGGCGTCGTCTAGATTTCTTGGCGAGGAAATAAAATTGTGCGCAAAATTGGCGTGAAATGCGCGGTAGCGGATTGATATTAACGGCATTTTACAATTGAATTAACTCGACTAGATATAAATGTACGTATTATGTCTACCTTTAGCGCGCATTATAAAATTAATGTAACGTTCATCCATTTATTGGAATCCAATCGAAAACCACTGACTCGGCACTTATGCGGTTTTCTCCTCTGGATAGTATAAGCATTGTTACATGAAAATACGTTTTATGGCTACATTACAGCCTTTATGGCTTTATTTTAGCAAAATTGCCTCATGTTTTGAGGGAAACATTAAAATTTAGGAATGCCTGAAGGTGCGTTTGTCTTCGACATTTTATTACCTTCTTTATTCATTCATGTAATAGCTGATAGACGTTGCCCGCGGAAATAACCGTCGTCTGAATACGACGTTGTTTGGTCTCAGACCACACTGAAGAATCACATTAAATCTAACATCTTTATACTAAGAAATGACAGCCCTGAGCCTGAGACGCGATGAGCGGACACAATAGTAGATTGACTGGTAAAGAATGCCGTGTTGTATTAAGTCCGCCTATGTACCACTACTGTACATATTTAAATATATAAAAAAACAATAGACTTGTAGGTGAATCATCAAACATATGACTACGAATTTAAACAGCATGGAAGCACGCGATGTATTAGTACCTATATATGTAAAATATGTAGACAGTGTTGTATAAATCCCATACGATTTCCATTATTCATGTGAAGCTGTGTCGTATCCATCCCATGGTATAATTAACGACCACTAACAGATGGCTACTGTTTATGCAATGCCATCCCTATCATAACCCTTGGACGTTGAAATACTATATATTGTATAGTAAACCACTTAAACCTATATATTTCAGTTTAGATACCTCTGAAGATGTCTACATTTAGGTGTTTGTTACTTTAAAACATATAGTTATTTTAACATTTGTTCCTAGAATACTAAATACAAAGGGCAAAAGAGCAAAAAGAGCTTGTCAGACCTTTCATCTCAGCCTACCTTTACTGACTAAAACCGACCTGAGTTCCTTCTGTTGCCCTTAGCAATAACGGTAACTCTTTCAAACATTCTCGCGTTGCTGCGATCGTCTATAAATAATTAATTTCGTTATGCTATAAGAATAATAATTATAATTATTATTCCAATAACATACAAAACCGTGTACTCTATTTCGAACCCGCTAATTAAATGTTTACATTTCACACACTGTTAATTACATACTCTAATGTCAATTATCGAACATCAATAATACCTCCATCAACATGTACCTACATGACCGTTTAATTACGTTCGATAAACATATCCTGTATTTCAATCATTTTATGGCACTTAATGTGTTAGCCACAAATTACTGTGGAAATAAATCGTGATACTATGCCCTTAGGTGACGCCATAAAAATGAAACCTGATTGGAGAAGAAGGCTACAGACAAGCGAAGATTTCGAAAGGAAATTTTATGGTGTATACTAGATAATATTTTCACATTACTGCATTTATCTGGCGCTGTGATCTCTACCATTCGCGGTGATTGCTTCAGTCAGCTACACCATATATACAGAAACCTAATTTACTCTAGAAAGGGCAGTGAGCAGTGAGCAGTGAGCCATGCTCTTTAGAAACTAGTAAATCATTACGTCACGCGCCTTCGGTGCACAGGCGTGAATCGATTTAAAATTACAATCAATCGCAGAGATAGTGATGATCGATGGAATCAATCGGTCGGTATGCTATCGACACATAATTAAGCTGCGATCGATCGGTGTCTGTCGAGAGGCACGCCCCGCGTCGTAATAAGTGTCGAGTGCGATTGACGAGTTTAGAGCGACATCGATTTGAAGTCGCAATGTCAGTTGAAAATTGCACAATATGTGAGTAGTTTGTTTTGTGTCTGTTTTTGATGGTAATTAATTTTAAAACTAATTTCTGCTGCTTATTTGAATCAAATCACACTGAAAAAGGTATAAAATCTAGTTTATAATGATTAAAAAAAAAAATTACGAGCCTGTATTAAATATAAGTTAATATTCGTTTATCCATAACTTATTAATAATAAATTATTAATTATATTCCATATTTTTAATTCTAAGCTCATATTTCAAATGAAGTTAAACTAAAGCAAACATTTTGTTAGTAACTCAAAAAAAAACTCACTATCTCTAATTACAATTTGAACTTCTGTAAAGGTAAAAGCCTCCATCGTCGTCTCCCACAACTCTCTTTCTATCTTTGCCAGAATGTATCCACTCGTTTTTTACTACCTGAATGAAATCATCAGCTCACCTTTCCTTTGGCCTTACGACGTCTGTTTTCCCTATTGACCCTTTCCATCCTGTGATTTTTACTAGATTTCTCACGCCAACTGGTCGTGAGGAATTAGAAAGAAAAGAAAAGAAAGAAAGAAAATTATTTATTTGGCCAACAAGCATATAAACACACAGTGTTGAAACAAAACAAGTAGATATAATCTAAAGCATAAAACTTAAAAATAAACATAAATAGAATCGACAATTAATTTGACCCTGCATGTCACACGGTTGCGCCAAATAGGTCCAGTTCAGCAATAATGCCAGACAACTACGTGGTAGTTACCTGACGCTGGTTTTCAACTGAACCTAGAGTGAAACGGGTGACAAAGGAATTAAAAATTAGTGGCCAATGTTAAAATGTAAGGTAAATAAAAATAAATAAATGGTAATATGAGATAAATAATAAAATAAGTGATCAGTGTACAAACTAATAAATATAAATCCAAACCCCCCTTGGTTGTGGTCTAATTCCCCACGACCACTTCCCTACTTATATTAAAGTTTAATATCATATTATGAGTTGCTTATACGTGTTTACTTTCCTTCTTATCTTGCATTATTTATATGGAACAGTAACATTAAATCGTTACTATTTTTTATGACCTATTCATTCAAATTCAACCTAAACCAAAGAACGTAAAAGCAAACATTTTTTTATCATTTTCAAAACCTTTTAAGGCTAATATTAGAAAATCATTAACCACGATTATCTTAATATTTTGATTTAAAGCGTTGATTATCTTATAATTTATGTGTTTTATCTTGACGATCAGCGATGGCCGCGTCGGTCACGCTTCTCGTAAAATGCGCAGCCCATCCAGTAACTCTATCGGCGTGGCAGCGACCGCATTCGATACGTTCGAGAGATGGAGCTTGTAAATCTGTCAACAGCCAAATTACAGCCACACGAGGACTCCACGAAGGGCCATTGTGCAGTCGGAGTGTGCGTGCAACACCCATTCGTGAGGCATGTTTATAACTTTAGACGTATTCTAAATAACATCAATATTTGCTGATCATTTCCTTCTAAATTCACCAGTTTTTTTCCGCTCGCTACCTATGACCGGGTAAAGGCCTCCCCCTAGTCCTTCCAGACATTCTTTTTCCGTACTCGCTCATTCTTTGTAAGTAAAATATTTGTTTTTCCTGCACCTTAGTAACATTTTACCTACCTAGTATCTATGCATAAAGCGGACGGTTGCAATGTAAACGAATTTCAGCGAACTTTGTACCATGTAAGGCTGAGTTTGACACTAACACGCTAGCTAGCCAGCAAATTTCATTAAAACAAAATTTGGTCAGTTTATAATATTCGTGTTACCCGAATTTCCATCTTCATTTAAGTTTCCCGTGGCTCTATTACAGTGAAATTGTTATTCTTGTACTAGTTTTTAGTTATCAAAATATGTAGTAACGAACGTTATCTTCGCCCTGAAACGCAAAAATCAACTGAAGGAACACGAGTGAATTTCATTCAGTCAGTAAGAGTCATACTCTTACTGACTCCCTCTTGCTCCCCTTAGAAGGAGAAGTATTACTTGATGATAATCTACCTCAAAGTTAGATTAAATACTCTATTCCATACTACCCTATGCCAGAATCTTCGCACATGTGAAAGTATATAGGTTTCTCGATTCAAACTTTGGACTCCAATTTCCTCCTCCTTTGTATTCTTCATAAAAGGAACCTCTGTGCAAAATGTCAGCGTTCTAGGTCCAAGGGCTTGAACTAGGCGTTGATGAGTCAGTAAGTGAGTCAGGCAGACTGCGTTTTGTATATACGGACTATGTCGTGTGTAATGTGTGTATAGGTACTTTACTTTGTTGCACAAAATCCCTGTCGTGTATCTAAAAGCAATATAAGAATACAAATTCTATTTATCTCATGTCCAGGGATGTTATGGAGGTCCGTAACCGTAACCAAAACTGTCGGATATCCGAAATAAAATAATATTCCGTATACATAAGCGAAACCGATATAAAAGTTTTAGTAAGTGTCGCAGTCTATATGACAGGTTACGACACATTTTTGTTTGTTTTACCTGGCCAAACCAATGATAATCTAGAATAGAAATACTTAAAAGTCAAGTCTTAGTATTTGTATTTTGCTTTTATAATATCATAATTCTCATATCCGTAATCAAAACTATCTGAAACTTACGGATCATCCGAAATAATTTCATATCCATAACTTTATCCGCAACTGGAGCACCGGTTTCGGATAAATACCGGAGTACCTAGTAATGTTCTTATATCCGTATTCAGATCCGAACTTTTCACCACACTGACGCAACAATAGTTTTCATTTACTCTTCCATGAACTACTCTTGCGAGTATTTCACACATAAAATGAACGGCGAAAGCCATGGAGTTGCATAATAACAAACAACGGCAAATTAACAATTAATAAGGGAGGCCAGTAACAGTTTTCACACAGTTACTGATTTATTATACAATGGATTCATTAAAATTAATTGAATTGTTTTTTTTTTCGTCTTTAATAACCGCAACGTTAAATGAGTTATGTGGGACTAGTAATTGAGACATAGAGAATCTAAATTACAGGTCAATCTTCAAGGGTAAGCAACACTTGTCGAGGTCAGTCCGAGGATGGGTGACCATTCATTCACTTCATACCAAGATCCCTCCATGCTTTGGAAAGCCAGGCAGATGGACTGGTAATAGTATTAATCA
Organism: Mythimna separata; assembly: GCA_030763345.1. Lineage (NCBI taxonomy): Eukaryota > Metazoa > Arthropoda > Insecta > Lepidoptera > Noctuidae > Mythimna > Mythimna separata. Next base: position 12,790,687 of record CM061182.1, read on the forward strand.
AGTTATTCGTGCTGTAATGCATACATGAATGACGACATTGTTTGTGTATCCTGAGTGCGTAGGGTTACCAACTTTAAAAAAATGTAATATTTGTAGTGCCTTTAATTAAGAGAACATTATTAGAAGAGGACACTTAATAGGTTTTACTTTTTGTGAAACAAACTGTTTTGACTTAAACCACTTGTACGACTACCTACCAAACAGCTTCAATGTAGCCATGGTTTTATTTTACCGCTACTTTGTAAGTTATATAGAAAAGACATAAAATATTTTAGTAAAATACTAAAACGACAGAAATTCATTTCGTATAAATAAAAAATAGAGTCAAATAAGTATAGTAATTAAGCGTCCTCTATTATGTTAATCAAATCAAGTCACTCCTCCGCAAAATAGACAACAATACTCATAAATTAGAGTACGTCGGCAACCCTATATGCGCTAAGCTAAGTCTGACTCAGGCGCGCCGCAAAGGCCGAGTATGCGGGCACGTCTTGCCCTACGTATGTGATATGTCAGACATAGAGGCGCGTCTGCTTAGAATCCTGGTTAGCCAGTGTGTGTGATTACTACCTACGTTAATATATTAACAATCTAGGTGGAGCCAGATGGAACGTCAGACTTTTACTGAGTAAACTCACCTTGTGTCCTCAGTTACCTATTGCAGTCCAGGCCTACGGTAACTGTTTCGAACTATCCCATTGCAGTGGCAGATTTATATTTTCTTTCTGATGCTTTGGAATGATCTTTGACTGCGTAAATTGAATCATATGTTTGATTGATAATTCCAAATTATCAAATGCATAAAAAACACTATTTTTATTGATTTGCTTGATAAATAGGTTGAGGATTTTTTATTTAGGCTCGCGTTTGACCTCTATCTCATCTGATGGTAATTTAATTAAGCGATGACGTGACCGACGATGGAGCTCGCTTGCCTACAAGTAATCTTGACAGAAATTCATTTCGTATAAATAAAAAATAGAGTCAAATAAGTAGAGTAATTAAGCGTCCTCTATTGTGTTAATTAAATCAAGTCACTCCTCCGCAAAATAGACAACAATACTCATAAATTAGAGTACGTCGGCAACCCTATATGCGCTAAGCTAGGTCTGACTTAGGCGCGCCGCAAAGGCCGAGTATGCGGGCACGTCTTGCCCTACGTATGTGATATGTCAGACATAGAGGCGCGTCTGCTTAGAATCCTGGTTAGCCAGTGTGTGTGATTACTACCTACGTTAATATATTAACAATCTAGGTGGAGCCAGATGGAACGTCAGACTTTTACTGAGTAAATCCACCTTTGTGTTCCGTCAGTTGCCCTTTACCGTCTAGGGTCACGGTAACTGTTACGAACAATCCCACAGTCATATGCCTGAAAAATAGGCTGTTTTATTTTAATTTTGCATAGTACCACAATGCCACCTAGTGGTAAGCGATGATATGGCCGACGATGGAGCCCCATTGCCTAGAAGTAACCTTTTCACTACTCATGACTTAAAGTACGACCCCTAAGTTGAAGCTATCAGGAAGCACAGACTTCGGCAGGGAATTCAACTCCTTAGCTGTATTATCAATTATAGTACTAGTTAACAGTACTTTTAATTCACACACAAAGCCCTATAACCTATGAATAAGAATTTCTATCCGCATTACCATCTGCTGCCACACAATACGTCACCGGAAACGCTTCCACAAAACGAGGGTACTTTTGACAAACGCTGTTGACTGGCGCGGGCCGCCGTGAATGAGTGACGTCACAGCCGGACGGCTCCCATTACTCACACTATCATTCCGTTCAGTTGACCACCTCCATGGTGACCCCATGCTTTTACACAATACGATCAACGGTCTAATTTAAATGTTAAGAGTTACGGAAAACTTCAGTTTTTCGAAATCAAATAGAATAAAATGGTGGTAAACCGACATGTATATCAGAACTCAGAAGGCACATTCGTTTCTAACCTAACCAGGAAAGGTTCAATAAAAAAACTACGTAATTGTTTTTGGCACTATTCACGTTTCCAAAGCCCTTTCCGCAAAAAATGCAATTGTTGCTTACGATCTTCTTCCTAAAAAGGAACGATATAAATATCGTTACAGTACCTAATGAAATTCAGAAAGTTTAGTACGACATTTAGTCACTGCTTGCGGACAGCGAGCTATCAGCCTGAGTAGTCTGGATCGAGCTAAAGTCGTCAATGGTAGGTACCATGGGTTTTCTTCTGGAGGGAAAATCTGGGGCCCTGAAACACAAGGCAAAGAAAGACCATAGAAGTAGGTTTTAGGCCAGGCGCGCACTAGCGGCCAGCGGCCAATGTGCGCGCGCTCTATGGCGGTTTCATACTAATCGAGATACATACCTCGATGTCCGCCGCGACCTGGTCGCCTGCGGCCTGGCCGCTAGTGCGCTATTGGTCTTAGTTAGTCAGTAAAAGTCTAACACACCCTCCGCACTCCGCCACTGTCAAAGTCATTGAGAGATTTCCCACCTAAACAAAGGACATTTAGTTCATCAGGACAATAGGATTCAGTCGGATCGGAAGGTTTAAGGTTTTCCCGTACGTGCGAGATATGTCCACAAATGTATCACTTGTCTCCCTGCAGAACAATGGACCGGATTCTCAGTTTATCCGCGTCACACGTTTTGTTTCCATTTGCGTCGGACACCGCCGTTACACACGGATACATTATGTCCGGATCGTGGATACCGTCGCCTAATGATATTGCATATATGTATTTCAAATAGGAGTATATTTCACTAATTTGTTTACATACAAGAGAGGATTAAAAAGGTGAGGCAATTTTAACCGACGTTAATATCGTTACATTACATAGCTCCATTCGGTTGTTTTTTAATCTTTTTTGTCCTTATACTAGAACTCAATCAATATGAAATCATTTGGTCCACATAGTGTTCATTGATCCTGATCTGATAAAGGAGACTGAAACGATTACATACAATCTTGGGCCTAGGTGTAAGAAGATGAAAGTGGTGCCAATTAATAGCTTATATATTATCAACCTTTCACTGACAATTCAACAGATTTTGTCAATCTGAGAACAGAGATATAAGAGATTAAGTAAAAGTGAAGTTATGTGACAATCTTTAACTTACAGCTGATTCCTGAAGTGCAAAATATGTTGTTTTGCACTAATATTATATTTACTTGAAAATGTTTGAAAAATCATAATATATAAATGAACGTCAACGACTTCAAGCGTTAGGTAAGCGTTAGCGCTTTGAGCCAAGTTCCAGCACGCTTGACAAACACGATCACTACTATACTTACCTAAAAATGGAACATTTTTATCAATCTTCAGCTACATAAACACTACCTAATTCATGAATTCCCGACCGGTCTTATGAGACCGCGCTGTTATTGTTTTACTATTGTGACTCGTTTCGCGGGTATGTACTATTGTGTATGAGGGTATTATAACATTGTTTGATAAATAAATAATTCTTTGCCATAGCTGTGAACAATATCTATAGGCCTTCTAACTACATGTATTTTAAACCGGCCAGGATGGTAGCTGGTTAGATGAGGTTATATTTACTTACAGACTGAGGTGCAAGCCATTGCCGAATCACACACAACACAACAAAACACGAAACGAGTGAGCAAACAAGAACAGTCGGCAACTGTCAGTGACATAGACTAAAAATAAGAAGAAAAATAAGAGAGATTTGAATCGATAATCATTAATATTGTTTTTTCAGTAATTAATTGATATTTGATTTATTGATATGTACATAGTTGAAGTCGAAGACTATATTGCATAGTGCATTTAATCACTTTGAGTTATTTTTTTTGTGCAAAAGTTTTATTTTCGTAACTGTGTAATCGATTACTGAATCGATATCTCACGAAAACTAACTTTCTCATATTTCTCTGCTTCTAGAATATGAATTGAAGTGAGTTTTTTATATTCTTATGTAAAAAAATATGACTAATTTTTTGGATCATATCTCAACTTCGTACTTTTGGGCCTACCGTTTTCCATCTCCTTTATGAACTGAGGGAACTCTTTAAAAATCGAACTGATCTGATGATGAAGCTGGAAGGTAAGTACCGAAACTAATAGGCTCTTAAAAACTAGTGTTCTTTACATAAAATGGGAAAAAAATATAATTTTAAAATAAAAAGCTCTACGGGAAACTCGGACGAGCCGATAGATCGCAATCATCCACAACACGATCTATTAATCTAGAGCTAGAATATTTTTAAATATACTGTTCCGCAGGCGTAAATGAAATCAATGACAGTGTTCAATAACTTTCATTGCATAATTATAGCTCAGCTTTTTTTACTTGCATAAAACATGATTTGTCAATACGAATAAAAAGTTGTTGAAGTAAAACTGGAGATTGGCGAGTAGGCATGGAGGCCACTGGATCGATGGCCGGTGTCTCTTACAGCGAACCCGCCGATCAGATTACTGCTTGTGGTTTGCAACACTGCAAAATGCTCGAAAACTACCATTACTTTAAAATCACTGAATCGTAATTACAATTTAAGTAGGATCATCAAGGCGAGCCACTTAACCCTCGCAATCTGAACATAAAAATACTATCGTGCGACTTTATTGAAAAAACTGCGCCAACAATGGGACGTTTACATTTCAACTGTTTTCAAATTGCCTCAACCGCAGTTTTTATAAATATTTCAACACAATCGACAGACTAGTATGATATTTTTATACGAATGCATAAAAATAACGACTATGTTTATAGTCGATGAAAAAATGTCTGTATTTAAATCTCAAACAGCGAATCGATTATCAAAACATTGATTATAATGTCGTTTTCTCACTTCAAGGCAATTTTCCGTGTTCTGATTGGTCACGGATCAAGGCCGATGCTTTGTTTCCTCTACAATTCGTCAGAGACCGACTGAACCAATTAATATTAAACACACACGATACGATACAAATAAAATCTAGGAACAGCGTCGAAACTTGGTTTGTTTGTGACAGCCGTGAAGTCAAACAGCGAATATTATACAAACATCGTTTAGCTTGCGAAACATTTGGAAATGCAACTTTATAACCTGTAACATAAGGTCCCTAATATCTTGCATGTTAATACTTCCGATGTACCACTACATCATGGCTTGTTCAGCAAGCCCGAACTTACCGCGCAGTAGGTACGTTATCAAGAAATTGCATACATATTCTGATACAATATTCGTAATTGAAACATGCAAACGTTTGCCAATTCTCAATAACTATTATAAACAAACACAGTTACTTACTTTAATTTACGTGTTCTTGTAGCTGGAAATATTTTTACTATCAAATCAATATTGTTTTGCAATCTTTGTTTCAACATAGCCATTTGGAAAGTATATTTATTATGATACTCTACTCTGCCACAGATTCTACTGGCAATTAAACTTTCGGTCGATTTAAAATGAATCAACTTTTTAATTGCAAAACGTTCACCTAATAAAACGCGTATTTCTATCATAATAGGTACTTATCTTACTTTTTGCTTTAAACTTCAATTTACTAATTCCCTGTCATTTCGGTACGACTGATCAATTTCAGCAACACAAAATAATTTAAACTGAAAGTTCTCTTATAAATGCTGGCAGTATCGATATTGTAAATGCCTGACAGTCTCATCCCTTATCACATTAGATTAGCTTAAGCCTGCATTGAAAACAACGCTTACAATAAAGCCACATTTCGTTATTTTTCTTTCAAATTTACGAAGTAGCGAGGGAAACCCGAAATGTTTTTTTATCAAAGCTGCGGGAATGTTCTAAATTGTGATTCTGGGTCACAATGGGTAATTAAAGGAACACAAAAGAGGGTTATTCACTAGGTAAAAGTTAACAAAACACACCGTGCCATTTTACATAGATCGAGATCTAGGTGGAGCATAAGGGTATGCAAGACTTTTTATAATTGAGTCATTTGATGATTTGCTAGCTCGAAAAGGTATCTTCATCCAACTTGCGTGACTATGGGTAATATTTTCCGACAAAAGCAAACCTAGATCACGAGCATAAATATATGATTGAATTTAACGCTGCAAATAGATCGACACACAACTTGATGACATCGGTAATCCACATTGACATTAACGAGGAAGCTTAGGATCAGGTGACATAATCCGTTACGGTCCGCCGGACTCAACGCCTTTCCGACTAACCACAGTTATTGAACGCACAAGAAAGGCGTTTGAAAGTTCTCTCAAAGAGAAGTTTATTGCTAAATCATATGCTAACAATAGCCCAGCTTTTGTAGTAAAAGTGTTGAAAACATCGTGATTATGTATAACTGATTTCTAGCTCGATTTTAGCACGATCTTTCAGTTTCTCAAGTTTTCTATTCACATTCGAAAGGTTATAAAATAACTGCTTTTCTCAATACCATTCATTTTCACCGTTACCTAATATTTATCCGCGTTTCTGTTTTCATTCGCATATTTTATTTCGAATCTGAAATATTCACTTCCATCATCCGACCCCAAAAAAGTTTTGGAGTTTTAACATACGTAATCCCAGATTAGCGATGCCATACTTTATACATTTTTCATTTCCGGATTAATAATCACTCAGTAAAATGGGTCGAATGTTTTTATCGAATGTGTGGGAGATATAGATTCCTAATGGTCCAGTTTTTATCAAGCGATGCCGTTGCAACATTTCAACATTGGAAACAACTTCCAAAAGTAACATAGTGATAGATTAGTTCCTAGTTAAAATAAATCTACAACGTTATCGTTTGAATCCCCAACCGGTCCTATGAGACCGCGCTGTTATTGTTTTACTATTGTGTCTCGTTTCGCGGGTATCTGAGTAACTACAGTTACGAATAATAAGTTTATTGCAATACAAATACAGCACAGTTACACTTCTACTTATCCTCTAAATGTTAACAATAAGATCTATTCCGACCTTTCAACACAATGACACGAACAGTAATGGCCGTTGGCTTAAATTCCACTACTAGGGTAATATAAAAACTCACAGCTCGAAATCAAAATTATTACAACGTCAAAAGCTATTTCAATTTATTTTCAGGTTATCTAATAGACACTTCGCGTGACACAAGGGCTGGGCTTTACCTCGGACAGAGGATAAACATTGCCATACAGTCCACCTTTGTACTTTGTGTTGCATAAAGAATAAATAAATAGTGCGGCAATGCAGCCAGTCTTTTGGGTACATTACCAGTCGATAGATATGCGGAGGAATTTTTCGACACCATACTTTTATATAAAGGTTAACTTTTTAGTTTTCAAGGGTAACAATATACTCTGTACAATTTATTGCTGTTGACTGAAAAGTACCTACGTACCTACCTTTATAAATCATCATCATCTCCCTAGCCTAATTCCCAACTATATTGAGGTTGGCTTCCAGTCAAGCCGGATTTAGCTGAATACATACCAGTATTTACCGAGGAGCGGCTACCTACCAGACCTCCACAACCCATTAACTGAGGTAACACCTACCTTTATAAATGTCACCAGCGAAATATTTATTTCCTACTATTTGACATTTTGCGGTAACAATAGCTTGGGAAAACGGCAGGAAGGCGATGATGACTAATATTTGCTGTGGCTTCATAATATGCGTTTAGTTTATGTTAAGTGCGTTGGCACATATACATAGTTACATTATACTACCCACATCTTTAGAAATCTGTTCATTCATCCATCCCAACTGATTGAGAAACATACAGAAGTACGTACAAACTCACGTAAGAACCTTTCAGAATAGTCTTCCGTGTCTTAACCACGCTCCGAGAAGATCTAAGATTGACAACTTAAACTTCAAAGCACATTCCTTATTAACATAGAAACATCTTAGTAGACTATGCGAAGCTAATAGGTAAGTAGCTAGTGTTATCAAAGTTCTAAAGTGAACATTGTTTTGATGTGACTAAATAGTTTTTAAACTTCATTTAACCTTGTTTTAGTATTGATTCCTGTCCTTCTAACATACGTACTTACAAGTTCAAATGGATTGAAGAGGTTAAACGTGCCATGGTAATTCTAGATGACACTACAAAGTTGGTATTACTTTCAGCACTTAGCCAACATTTAACATATAAATACATGACGTCTTGTCTCATTTTGTTTGCAGACACCAAAAAACTTTTCCTTGTACTAACTACTCAAATATTAAACGCCTTGCTCGCACGAACGCAGACGGAGCTAAAAAACATAACACAAGAGTATCAATAAATGTCAAATGAATATCTGTAACAACGAAACGCAATGAGACGGAAACTGTAGTGAGGAGCTTGACATTTGGCGAGGCGACAACGACACCGTATTCGTGGCATCATATGTCGCATCACTCGCAGACTGCAACGTCTGCAACCCTGCGGTTTTGTCATACGACACACGTAAGGCGACACTGGAAAAAGAGTGCGTAGTATTTAACGTCGACGGAGATACGCCAGGCTTTGTCGCGCTACGTTTTGTCTATGTGCATATCCTGAACAGTCGCGGGCCGTTGACCCCCTTTGAAAAGCCGATTTCTAACAGCTCTTTTGTGCGAGATGTGAATGTCCGACGGAGCTATTTTACGTGCTGTGCACAATTATTTTTAGGGCCCCGTAATTGCATTCATTAGATCGTGACTGGGTTCCTACATCCGCAGTATAAGTGGCAAGTGACGGTGAATTTTTTGTAAATGTCTATTGAAATTTACACGCAGAGCTTAGCAGGAGATTATGCGATGATTAGGTAGATATTTTTGATACCAGAATTTTGCCACTTATTCCATTTTGGAGAAAAGGATTAGACGATAACCTTAATAAACATTAATGATTGATGAGCATTTTACTACCAAGAAATAACGCTGGGATATAACCGCATTCATGCATATCGAGTTTATCTGCCTGAAGCTAAAAACATGTAGATTAAGAATAACAATCTTCTGTCCAATAGACCGCGATAACTGCCCTCTACTCTTCATATTATAGGCCATTTCTTTCATAGTTACAGCTTTTTAATGGATTTTATTTGATGTCAGCGGCCATCATAATAATATCTCATGAACAGCCTCCACGGGTTGTAGAGTGATCATTAAACGTTAATTTTAGTGCATTTTGATAACTACAATAAGGCGAGAACATTATGACGGTAGCTATGATATCAAAGTGGCACTTACATTAAGTAAATGCTACTTACATAGTCGGTAATGGACGGAGAGCATGTTTCATTTATTTTGTAGTAAGATTACGCGAGTAATGTAACATTATACTGTTGAAATACTGAATCTTTTAATGCCGTCTGACTGATACGATCATCGCTTTCGTGTTCATTTCATTTTATGTGATTGTACGTTTAAATTTTCTGTTCCATTTGCTCTGTCAGATTAGTTTTTGTAAGTACTTTTTCATGTACCTATGTGCAGTCAATTCTTTTTGTTCTTATTACGTATTTGTTTCTATCTACCTACTGCTACTTGGGCAGCCCTGTAGTAATTTCGTGCAGTTTCATTTCGAAAGAGAAATTGCCATAAACTGCTACGCCTATTGCAATGCTACCTTACTGAGTAGACGGCACAGCCTCCTATCTTTCTCAAACCACTCCATTGTACTGTCACCTCACGTTTTCAATTCTTCTGCAAACAATATGGCTGCTAGTAACGCAATCGTAATAAGAACTTTGTAACTTCGAAATTAAAATACTTACGGTCGAACTTGCGTAGCGTAATGAACTTGACGATCGAGTTACTTGGTATTGGAGCAAATATTTGTAATATAAAACTTAGTACATGTAGCGGTACCTAACAGGGATGTTACTGAAATTATATAATGGTGTTCTGATCTGGATTCGGATATGGATAAGGAATAATATTATACCAGTTTCGGATACGGTTACGGATATGAAATTATTTCGGATTATCAATTTATTATAGTTTCGGATACTCATTGTATTATGGATATTAAAATTATAAAAGTAAACTACGAACTATTATAAATAGCAAGATTTCCCTTTTATTTCTACTCTAGATTATTATGGTTTATTCGGGCAAAACAAACAAAACAGTCACAGTAATCATTATTTCTAAGACTCCACTTTTGTCCGAAAATATCGGTTACGAATATTTTTTATTTTAGATACACATATGTATATATCTGACAGTTTTGGTTGCGGTTTTTTTTATATTTCGCGTATCTAATAGCTTCTGTTGTGGTTGCGGAGCTACATAACATCGCTGATATAAGAGGTACGTAACCTTGACGTTGTAACGCAGTGCCTAACTAGCTAGGATCGCGGAGTGCAGTAACAATGCTAAATCAAACAGTCTAGACACTGTTTCTGACGGCCTCAAGACAAATGCACGCAGTATTGAAGCCTAGCGGAATACTAACATGTATCTCGGTTAGTTTGCACAAACTGGATTCCTCATTATATTTTATTTTATCGATAATAATCAATAAAATATAATCTAGAAGGGATTAGCATTGGTTTGGTCAGGTGAATCAAACAAATAGCTGAGGTGGACTTTGCTTTTATCCTAAACTTTCATATCGGTTGCGATTACGGATATTTTTTTCGGATATCCGACAGTTTCGTTTATGATTACGGAGCTACATAACATCGCTGATATAAGAGATAGGTACGTACCCTTGACGTTGTAACGCAGTGCCTAACTAGCTATAATCGCGGAGTGAAGTAACAATGCTAAATCAAACAGTCTAGACACTGTTTCTGACAGCCTCCTGACAAATGCACGCAGTAGCTTAACGGATGTATCTCGGTTACTTTGCACTGACTGGATTCATCATAATGTTTTATTTTATTTTATTTGCAATTATCAATAAAATTAAATATAAACTAGAAGAGGTTATCATTATTTTGGTTGGGCAAAACAAAAAAACCTGGGACAACCATTATTAAGACTCTCTTTTTACCCGAAACTTTTATATCGGATTCGGTTACGGATATTTTTTTGATTTCGGATATCCTATAGTTTCGGTTGCGGTTACGGAGCTTTATAAGAAGTACGTAACCTTGACGTTATAACGCAGTGCCTAACTAGCTAGGATCGCGGAGTGCAGTAACAATGCTAAATCAAACAGTCTAGACACTGTTTCTGACGGGCTCGTGACAAATGCACGCAGTATTGAAGCCTAGCAGAATACTAACATGTATCTCGGTTAGTTTGCACAAACTCGATCCGTCATTATGTTTTATTTTATCGATAACTAGCTGTTGCCCGCGACTTCGTCCGCGTTAAGTTCGTAAAACTGCACAAAAGTAATCTAAGTATCTAATCCTATACTTCCGAAAAGATCTGATTAATTAATTTTACATAAAACTGTTTAAGTTAAAACTCCAATTAGTACTTTTTTTAGTTGGGAAATCATCTAATGACTTTTGCTCTTGTGTGAAGCGGAAGTGCGTGTCAGATTTTTACTGCCTAAGACTCACTTCTATATTCCTTCCTTGCCTTACGTTCCAGGGTTTCCCTTTCAGAAGCGAAACCATAGCCCCAGTAGGTTTCTTGTTTAGGTTTTTTTATTCAGATGGGTAATCATCAGAATGACTTCTCCCGCTCTTAAATGGAGCGGGAGGGCATGTCAGACTTTTACTGACTAAACGCCACCCCCGTTCCTGTGTTGCCTTCAATTTTGGGACACCGAGCTTATCTTTCGGAATACAGATCCACGTGCTCAGAGGCTTCGACCCTGCCGCGCCCTACAGTTTGCTGACATCTCCTTGAGGCGCTCGTGGAACTGTTGACGACTTGACTCGATCCGGGTTATTACCGAACTGCTGGACGGCAAGCTACCCAGTGTTCGCCGTCCGCAAGCTTGCGCCTACGGTGGTCGGAAATCGTTCTCGTGATCCTGACGGCGGGGGCGTGAGGGTCGTCGCCCTTTCGCGCTCGCGGCCGGCCGCCTCCTTGGCTAGCATTACTGCTTCGCAGAAGAAGGCGACCGCAATACCTCTACCGTGTGCTCCACCGTGTCCTCCGGGCGGTCCAGACAGTGCGCCCAAGTCTGGCTGGGGCGCCCTTTACCCCTGAATCCGATGCAGGAGCCTCCCGAACTTACCGTGTCTGGTGAGGACCTGCGGCATACGGAACGTGAGGACCTCTTTCCAACTACTTCTCAAAGAGGGAACTTACCGCCGCAATGACGGCGTGCCCAGGTTTCTTGTTTAGGTAGAAAATCATCAGAATGACTTCTCAGAGGGTGAGTTAGACTTTTACTGAATAAACCTCACCCCGTTCCTTCTTTGCCTTCGTTCCAGGGTCCCGGGTTTTCCTTTCGGAAGCTCACCCATGGCCCCAGAGGCTTCGAACATGCTGGGCACCTACAGTTTGCTGAGATCTCTTTGAAGCACGCGTGGAACAATACCCACGGTTGACCGTCTGGATCATTACCGGACAGCCAGATGGTAAACTACCCATTGCTCGCCATTCGCAAGCCACTCCTACGGTGGCTCTAAATCGGGGTCGGAATCCCAGCGACTGGGGCGTGAGGGGACTATTTGCCACTACTCCTCGCTCTGGATCATGGCCTGTACCAGTGCCCAGCGCGAGAGGTTGCTGTCACCGATCGTCCCCACAAGGACACGGTGGTGCTCCGCCTAAGCGTGGTCCACCAGTGCTTTATGATCTAACGTGTCCTCCGGGCGATCCACCCAATGGTAACACCCGGGTTTTTCTTCCGCACGACGTCAATTGCCTTAAAAACATCAACGAAGCACAGAGCCGCAGAGTTCACGTTCTAAATAGTTAATTGCCTACTCTATGGGTAAAGTCGTTAGTTTACTTCATATTGCGATAAAACCAAAATGAAAATTATTTGTTCTTCAAAAAACCAAATTAGGGCCGATAATCGCCTTTAGTATTTGCCTCTTTTTTTGTTGGGTAACCACCAAATACCTTCTCCCACTCTAGGTGGACCGAGAGAGAGTATCAGACTTTTACCAACTAAATTCCACAGTGTTCTTTTAGTTGCAATTTACATTCTAGGGCGACTAATATTGGCACACCATGATTATTACTATGATAAATTCACTCTAAGCGCAAGCGCTTTACGCAGGTCCTAACCGAACATGAGTGTTTCGGGAGGTAGATGTTTTGGATTCGGCGGGAAGACACGGTGGACCTTACGATCGAAGTTACCCCGCTAGGGCGGATTACCGCCGTACTGTTTGCGGGTCAAAATCAGAATCCTCCTACCCTAGTTCAGATCATGGTATGAGCTGGGAGGAGGAATGGAAAGCAGTCACCTCCTAGAGTGAAGCAACATGGCTGAAACCGTGCGAAACAGGACATCCTTAGATCCCTCCCATCGCCACTTGGACACTTCCCAGGTGTCATATGTATAGGGCGTTTACCGATCACCATCATTTTTTTGTGTTTATATTACCTGTTTATTCAGGCAGGAATTTTCTGGTGCGGTATTTGACTGACACCCTAATACACCAAATATTTTTTTTTCTTTAGTGAGAATAATAAACGAATTCTTGTGTGCGAGTATTTTCACCTAGTCGACTTCACATGCTGATGATCGAACGCAGTCTGTAAACTCTCGATTTTTACGGGTAGAGCATGCAGAGCAGTAAAAAATACCCACTTTGTTCCTTTAGAATACGAACAATTTTCCAGCTATCGAAGCCCGTTAGGGCCGTTCTCTTATGCGTATCTCTTTTAGGTGCGCGTGGCACATAACGCAACGTCAGTCGACTAACGGCCGAAATTAATAATCAATCCATCACATATCGGAGATTGAAAAACAAATGAAACAACAGAAAAAATGCAAATTTTTGTATGGTGGCATTTGTTTTTCAATCTCCGATATGTGATGGATTGATTATTAATTTCGGCCGTAAGACCAGTCTTTATTCAACAGCGAAATGCCAATAGTGCACCGTCCAAAACTCCGCGCTAACGGTATCATGGAATCGCCCTGCGACTCGTAATGCCAAGGGCATCATCTTTGCGCTTTCTGCTACCTTCTTCGCTTCATTTGCGGAAGGAAGTGATGACTGATTTCCATACCTTCTCTCTCTGTACCAGGACCGGACGTGAGAGGTCGTTACTGCTGATCACCTCCACCCGGAGTCCTGGAATGCAAGGCGAAGAAGGAACATACAAAGGTGTGGGTTTTGGTCAGTGAAAGTCTGACATCCCCTCGTGCTCCTTCCTAGAGTGGAAGAAATCACCTAAAATATAAATCGCCTTTAGTTAAAAAAAATTAAATGGATGTTTGTATTTTGAAAGGAAATCGTTTGTCTTAGTATGGTCATGTGAAGAGGAAGGATTAAAAGCACGTTACCAAAAGAGTTCTGAATTTACATGTGGATGAATGGAGAAGGAGAGGAAGGCCAAAGAAAAGATGGATGGATTGTGTAAGGACTGATATGAAAGAAAAGGGCAGATGATAGTGTGACGGACGACAGGACAGAATGGAAGAAGAAAACGTGTTGCGCCGACCCCAAGTAATACGGGATAAGAGCAGGAATAAGAAGAAGGATGTCATTGTTTGTATTTTGAAAACGGGGTGCAACTCCGCAGTTGTAAAATTTGTCACCATGGTTTTTTTTTGGTTAAACAATAATAATAATATTTTTAGGTAATATTTTTGTTAAAAAAATTGTGAGAATGCAAAAATATGTGAAAAAAATATATACTAAAATTAAAAAAATCTAAAACACCTCCTGGGATTCGAACCACCACCGTGTTACGTCCCAGTCTAGTCATTAATCAATCACGCTGCAGTGTTCGATGAAAACCAAGCAAAATAGACGTTCTCATATAAATGTCATAAATGACTGCCCCGCTCTTCGTCGATGATAGCGTGATGATTTTCATTTCAGTAGATAAATTTGCAGCTAAATGGACTAATGTAACATTGTAGTATGTGAATTTCGTGGACGTTTGGATTTTATAACGTGTTTTGATTAGTTTTTACAAAATATTTGGGAAAAATCAAATAGGAATGTTGATTTTTTTATGAAAAAATGGTAAAAGTATTTTTTTTCCAAAAACAATAAGATAAAACATTGACAGAAATATAAATTGTAGGTGGGATTCGAACTCGGGGCAACTCGTTCAAAACCGACAAAATGCAATATTGCTCACCCCCCCCATAGCAAATAGCGTGATAAAATATAGCCTAAATCAAAAAGGGTCCTATAAGGATTATGTATGCAAAATTTGAACAGGATCGGTTCAGTAGTTTTGGCGCCATTTGCGGCAAACGATGCACAATTTTACTGTTTTATTATATGTATAGATTATTAACAAAATATAATCTAGAAGAGATAACCATTAGTTCGGTCAGGCGTAACAAACAAATGCCTGCGGTACCTAATCATTAATTAAACTCCGCTTTTAAATTATCCGAAACTTTTGTTTCGGTTACGGTTACGGATATTTTTCTATTTCGGATATCCGAAAGTTTCGGTTATGATTACGGAGCTACATAACATCGCTGATATAAGAGGTACGTAACCTTGACGTTGTAACGCAGTGCCTAACTAGCTAGGATAGCGGAGTGAAGTAACAATGCTAAATCAAACAGTCTAGACACTGTTTCTGACGGCCTCAAGACAAATGCACGCAGTATTGAAGCCTAGCGGAATACTAACATGTATCTCGGTTAGTTTGCACAAACTCGATTCGAAATTATGTTTTATTTTATTTTATCGATAATTATCAATAAAATATAATCTAGAAGAGATTAGCATTGGGTTGGTTAGGTGAATCAAACAAATACCTGAGGTAGACTTCGCATTTATCCGAAACTTTCATATCGGTTTCGGTTACGGATTTTTTTTTATTTCGGATATTCGATAGATTCAGGTACGATTGCGGAGCTCCGCAAAATCGCTGATATAAGAGGTAACCTTGACGTTGTAACGCAGTGCCTAACTAGCTAGGATCGCGGAGTGCAGTAACAATGCTAAATCAAACAGTCTAGACACTGTTTCTGACGGCCTCAAGACAAATGCACGCAGTATTGAAGCCTAGCGGAATACTAACATGTATCTCGGTTAGTTTGCACAAACTGGATTCCTCATTATATTTTATTTTATCGATAATAATCAATAAAATATAATCTAGAAGGGATTAGCATTGGTTTGGTCAGGTGAATCAAACAAATAGCTGAGGTGGACTTTGCTTTTATCCTAAACTTTCATATCGGTTGCGATTACGGATATTTTTTTCGGATATCCGACAGTTTCGTTTATGATTACGGAGCTACATAACATCGCTGATATAAGAGATAGGTACGTAACCTTGACGTTGTAACGCAGTGCCTAACTAGCTATAATCGCGGAGTGAAGTAACAATGCTAAATCAAACAGTCTAGACACTGTTTCTGACAGCCTCCTGACAAATGCACGCAGTAGCTTAACGGATGTATCTCGGTTACTTTGCACTGACTGGATTCATCATAATGTTTTATTTTATTTTATTTGCAATTATCAATAAAATTAAATATAAACTAGAAGAGGTTATCATTATTTTGGTTGGGCAAAACAAAAAAACCTGGGACAACCATTATTAAGACTCTCTTTTTACCCGAAACTTTTATATCGGATTCGGTTACGGATATTTTTTTGATTTCGGATATCCTATAGTTTCGGTTGCGGTTACGGAGCTTTATAAGAAGTACGTAACCTTGACGTTATAACGCAGTGCCTAACTAGCTAGGATCGCGGAGTGCAGTAACAATGCTAAATCAAACAGTCTAGACACTGTTTCTGACGGGCTCGTGACAAATGCACGCAGTATTGAAGCCTAGCAGAATACTAACATGTATCTCGGTTAGTTTGCACAAACTCGATCCGTCATTATGTTTTATTTTATCGATAATTATTAACAAAATATAATCTAGAAGAGATAACCATTAGTTCGGTCAGGCGTAACAAACAAATGCCTGCGGTACCTAATCATTAATTAGACTCCGCTTTTAAATTATCCGAAACTTTTATTTCGGTTACGGTTACGGATATTTTTCTATTTCGGATATCCGAAAGTTTCGGTTATGATTACGGAGCTACATAACATCGCTGATATAAGAGGTACGTAACCTTGACGTTGTAACGCAGTGCCTAACTAGCTAGGATAGCGGAGTGAAGTAACAATGCTAAATCAAACAGTCTAGACACTGTTTCTGACGGCCTCAAGACAAATGCACGCAGTATTGAAGCCTAGCGGAATACTAACATGTATCTCGGTTAGTTTGCACAAACTCGATTCGAAATTATGTTTTATTTTATTTTATCGATAATTATCAATAAAATATAATCTAGAAGAGATTAGCATTGGGTTGGTTAGGTGAATCAAACAAATACCTGAGGTAGACTTCGCATTTATCCGAAACTTTCATATCGGTTTCGGTTACGGATTTTTTTTTATTTCGGATATTCGATAGATTCAGGTACGATTGCGGAGCTCCGCAAAATCGCTGATATAAGAGGTAACCTTGACGTTGTAACGCAGTGCCTAACTAGCTAAGATCGCGGAGTGCAGTAACAATGCTAAATCAAACAGTCTAGACACTGTTTCTGACGGCCTCAAGACAAATGCACGCAGTATTGAAGCCTAGCGGAATACTAACATGTATCTCGGTTAGTTTGCACAAACTGGATTCGTCATTATGTTGTATTTTATTTTATCGATAATAATCAATAAAATATAATCTAGAAGAGATAACCATCGGTTTGGTCAGGCGTAACAAACAAATACCAGCGGTAACCATTATTTAGACTCCGCTTTTAAATTATCCGAAACTTTTATTTCGGTTACGGTTACGGATATTTTTCTATTTCGGATATCCGACAGTTTCGGTTATGATTACGGACCTACATAACATCGCTGATATAAGAGGTACGTAACCTTGACGCTGTAACGCAGTGCCTAACTAGCTAGGATCGCGGAGTGCAGTAACAATGCTAAATCAAACAGTCTAGACACTGTTTCTGACGGCCTCAAGACAAATGCACGCAGTATTGAAGCCTAGCGGAATACTAACATGTATCTCGGTTAGTTTGCACAAACTCGATTCGTCATTATGCATATTATAAAGGCTCTTGCACAACACTGATTTTAATTTTGTTGGAGAAATAAAACGAGAGGTTTAGTTAATTTCAATTTTAGGCTCAAACATACAAAAATAGACTACTAAACTTTTAATCTATTACTGAAAACTGTTATAAAATATAATGATGAAAAAACAATATTAATGTTAGTTATACATTTTAATGTGAAAGTAGGTAACTCTGTCTGTCTGTTATGCTATGAAGGTTAAACTACTGAACCAATTAGTACGTACTAGTAATCTTGAACTCCAAGGGAGGACATGGGCCACTTTTTATCTAGCTTCAACTTCGTGTCCGAGACAGCAGACGCGAAAGAAGACGCGGGCAAAAGCTAGTTAATTATAAATAGCACTTTTATGCGTCAATTTAAACCAGATGAAGCCGAGGTTTCCAAGCCGACAATCATGATGATAATATATTAATACAGTTGTCCCTTTTTGAAGGCTGTTCAAAAGAATAACCAAAGTCTTCGTGAACGCGAGAGTTTCTAATCCGGGTCCACCCAAAGCGGGAGCTCTTTCTGTGGAAACGGTCGTCCTCACGCCCCAGCCGCCGAGACCCCGAGGCCCGACTACCAACCACCGTTAGCTTACGGACTACGAGCAATATATAGCTCGCCGTTTGGACCGAGCCCGAAAATGACCAGCTCCGCCCTAGAGCCGGAAAATTCATTAGATGATATCCTACCTTTAAAAAAAACAGATTGGGAAAAGTTATTTCACAATTTCACACCGCAAAAAGGAAAAAGATGTCCCAAGTGTGTTGTCTCAAACTCCCAAGTCCTAATTCTAATTTCACAACAATCTCACTCAATGGAATGCTATAATTCCACGACATTAGTAACACATTACCCGTACATGTCTCATTTAATGCACTTTATACTGCTGACGTCACTTGCCAGTACATACCAGCCTTTGAATGGAAATTTATATCTTCACAGGAAATATAAGACAGCGCGGAAACGCCTCCGCGCGCCCTCAATTTCACTTTGATCTATTCAGATGCGACATCCTATACCTACCTATGTACTATGTGTTGTTTTATGAATCTGTACTTCGGATCAATCGCGGTGTATCATTCTAGGTTCGTTCGCTCTTCCTCATACTTGTGATACGGAAGCTTGTATTGTATGATACGTAAGAGTGTTTTTATTGCAACTTTTGAATTTTGCATCGACATTAGGCTGGGTACGTCTATCTGATTGCCGATTTTGAATATACTTTTACATTTTCTAAAACTGCTTATTGTATGTCATCATCATCTGTTGGACATAGGCCTCTCCCAAGTGTTAATAGTGCGTCTAGTATCCGTGGAATTACCACGAATTTTACCAGGTCAACAGTTCACCTTGTGCAAAGCCTGCCAACGCTGTGTCTTCCAGTAAGTACGTGGCTGTCAACCGTCCAGCATTTTTCGGCCTTACTGACCATTCTTTCTGCGAATAATATGCCCTGATTGTAGGTATGTGTCACAAGCTTTTGACAGCTACTCGTACATACCTACCTATATTTTATTAGCTTCTGCCTTCGCCTGGTGGATGGTAGAAACTTATTCCAAAGGAACATACTCTTTTGATAAAATGTGTGTTATTTCAGAACATGGTTTACCCGTGTGCCAAAATGCAACCCAAACTTTTCAGTCGTTTGAACGCGAACGCGAAAGAGTAACAAACAAATAAATATAGATACAATCTATCGCCTTTATAGTATAGGTGTAATATTAGCTTTGGTACTGTATCTGCCTCTGTCAGGACTCTCTGATACCTAAGTTTTAAGGTTTCATAAGCTTACCCACCACCACATTCTAGGAAAGTAAACCAAAAAAGCCGTTCAAGGATTTTCCTCGAAGTAACATAACTCTGAAAGTAATCTTGCTAAAGCTATTCGTGAAACTGTAGATTAGCAATGGCGAGCAACATATCTAAACGACGCTAATCCAGCCACGACTTAGCACATTTGTAACCACTCGCTACCGGTAACAGTACCGACTATCAGATACCTTAAGATGTGTGTACTAATATATACAACTCACGAGGGTTGCCAGGTTTTATAATCTAAAATACGAACCTACCAACCATCTTTGTTTTTACGTGGGAAATCATCAAATAATTTTTCCTGCTCGAATTTTACAAACTAAAACCCACCTGTGTTTTCTTTTAATTGTCCTTTGCGAGAACCACAATAACTATCTCGCAGCTCTGCCAAGAAACCAGTTACTCATAATTTTTTTTGAAAAAAAGACATGTTGCAGTGACCGCAAATAGGTAAATTGGGATTAGCGCAATATACGAGCAATCTTGGAAACCATGGCTTGTTCGAAAGAGTTACCGCGGCCCCGAAACACAAAGGGCAACTGAGGGAAAACAGACAGGTTTTAGTCTGTAAAAGTCTGATGGTCCTTCTGGCTCCACCCAAGGGCGGGGGGAGTAATTTGATGCTAATCCACCTTATAAAATACGGGCAATAGAATGATGACAATAATGACGGTCACCATCTAATTTTTCCAAACATACATGCAAAACTTTCAGCCTTCTATCCGAACGCCCGACAACCCTACACGATGAAAACGCGGTTGTTCTCATTCGAGCATTTTATTATGAACGGCTGATAGGCGCGTGCCGCGAAATTGATTGTGCGTTCTCTCACGTAGCTGACAAATTGCTATTGCAATGCCTCTTTATTCCATCGTACGTGAACGATGGCTAGGCTGCGTTCGCGTGGTCTAGGGATTTACTTAACTGTCATAATTTATAGGCAGACAGACAGACAGTATTAATGTAGTGTTGTACACTTATAAGGAACGGTACAGTCGTAAAACATTATCGTTGGTTTGTGCAACAATTTGTTTTGTTATTGACGAAATATTAAGGTGCTATCGTGTGTACCTTTTGATGTTTAGCATAGCCTAATCAGCCTTTTATAATGTTTCCACTGCTGGGACTCACGCATCGATCACGCGGGCCCAGAGCCGGTAGGTGGATGTCACATGTCTTCGATTTTTTTTCCAAGACATCCCGGTTTCCTCAGGATGTTTTCCTTCATTGTTTTGAGAGCAGTGATAGTAAAATAAATTAAACAAAGTAATGCGCCTGGCTGGGTTTGAACTGGCGACCTACAACTCGTAAGTCGGGGCTGTTGCCACTGGGCCACCACAGCTGCTTTGTTATTTATCTAGATATAACCGAAAAGTATTTTTTAAATGACATTGGATTTTTAAGATGTGTGGTACACCGTAGATGGCTTCTGTAACTTTGAATATGGAAAAGTCAACTAATGACATCGACTTATAAAATTAATCACACAACAATATATAAAGGATATTTTCCTAGCATAATTACATTATACAATTTACCCACGCTTTAATCAGATAAAAAGGCCTTGTCAGATTTAGGGCCTGTTTCACCACCTATGATTAAGTTTCGAGTATCTTACTTGACAGACGATTTCATACAAAATCTGTCACATTTTTGAATTTATTCAGTGAGTAGTGCCTACTCAGACATTGTGAAACAGGCCCTTAATATAAAATTATTGACCGAAACAAATTCTTTAAAAGTGAATCTGTCCTTTTTATGATATTGCAAGCTGGCTTTGAGCTTGAAAGCCGTATAAATGTGTTTTTATTGGTCACTTACTTTGTAGTAATCTCTGGCAATGTTATAAAGTGCCACTTAGATAATGTTTTACTGACAAACCTTTAATGGAATGTCGTAGCGACTTATTTACTGTTAACGACTAGAAAAAATCAATTTAAGTATTTAATGATAGGGTAATAAAAAAATACTACAGAACTATATAAATATAATTGTTATGTAAATTAATGTAAGATGCGTCTCTACAGCATTATTTTTTTCCATTCTCACACAACATGACCGCCCAAGACGGCCCAAGAAGATATGGTCAAATGACCCAGTAATGGGCACCAGCAAAACTATTTTAAGGGACTAGCTTCAATGCATTTTGAGCACATCGCTTCATACACACACAGAACTAACTTGACAACTAAACGAGAAGGATTCAAGAGCAAGCAAAGATACCAGGGAAATTGTCTTAGAGGAATTATCTTATTTATTGAAACTTTATGCATTGGTAAATAACAGCAGAAGCATAACTTGGCAGTGGCAGGTGCGACTTAATAAATAAACAAACAGAAAAAAATAAGTAAAATTAAAATTACATAGGTAGAAGAAAAAGAGAGAGATATTCGAAGAAGCTTTTTTGTACCTATTTATTTTTAACATTAAAATTATAATATTCAAAAGCAAGAGGGTGCAAATACACCCTCCAACGACAAACAAAGGCTGGTACTGCGAAACTCAAAAAAAGAATACCTGGAAGAATTCGGGGAAACCCCTTTGCTCGGAAATATGACAGGAAAGGCAAATAAAATAACGTAATGAAAACGTCAACGTAATCCCGGTCTGCATAATGCGATGAGTATCAGTGCGAAGCCGGTGAAGCCTTCGAAGGTGAACGGGTATAATCCGTCTGTCTGGTAACCCTACCGATGCCTCCCCTTGACTTCTGAACGAAAACATAATAATGTCCAATGATGAAAGAGGGTTGATATAACACGAGTGGCTCCTTTCCTATCGATCTATCACCAGTCTTTGAATACTTCCTATTAGTTACTCTTCTTTTTTATCGCAATATCGAAGTTTATATAAAATTTTGAAGGGCTCACGAAAAGCCTGGGCTGTGGAAGAGAACTTAAATTGTAAGATAAAAACCTCTTCGCACTTGAGCCACTTCATTCCTGAAGGCTAGAAAGTACTTAGAAAAATAATAATATGACTACAATCACTCCTGCCCTCTTATTCCTTATTACTTAGGGGTTTTTTCCTTTCATGCCATCCTGTCAACAATCACGATTTCGTTGTCTCGCTTTTCATTCATATGAGATATCACACAGTCCATTCCTCTTTTCTTTGGCATCCCTCTCCAATTAACCACAGTACTATCTACCTTATAACTCTTTTAGTAACATGTGTTGCATCTCTCCTCTTCATATGACCATACCAAGATTATCGATTCCTGTTTAATCTTAATATATATAAATCTCGTGTCCCAATGTTTGTCCTCAATGGACTAACTAACTTAACCACTTAACCGATTATAATAAAATTCGCACACCATGTGCAGTTCGATCCAACTTGAGAGATAGGATAGTTTAAATCTATAAAAAAAAAAAGTTAGGTAAAGTAGGGTAGTGTAGGGTAGTGTAGGGTAGTGTAGGATATGTAGGTAGGGTAGTCATTTGACGGGAAAAATTCCAAAAATAAATAATTGTCTACCCCGTGCGAAGCCGGGACGGGCTGCTAGTACCAAAATAAATCTTCATTTCATGAACGTTCGCTGAGGTTGTATTTCTCTAAAACTATACAAAAAAAGATTCAGTGTATCGCCCGCATAAGTTGTAAACGTGAGCCAAAGAAACAAGTTGCTCCAGTACTTGTGCTAAGAGCTGGCTTCACTTCACAAGCTCGCGTCTATTGACTTAAACTTGAGCTTAAAGCCAACATGTTATTACTTGGACTTTTGAACACGACAACACTCGGTTGTCCAGGTGGGATTCTAAGATAGTGTTTAAACTTACTAATACTACAAATGCGTATGTTAGTTTGTTTGTTTCACGTACACGCCAAAACAGCTCGACTGATCATCATACAATTTCACATGCTGATCAAAGAGATGTCAGCGTAAGTGACGAAGTCTACTACGGTCGATGCCTGTTAGGGCTTGCAATATTGTTCGAAAGAGTTACAGTAGCCGTAGCGTAGAACGCAAAAGGTAACTGCAAAAAGACAGGTGAGTTAGAGAGTCAGTAAAAGTTTAATGTCACTCCCTTTCATTTGACCTAGAGAGGGAGGATATTTTTGAAAATTTACAACAAAAAAAAAATACATGCATTAAAGTATATATCAATCAATCAATCAATCATGCAGTAAAACATAATTTTGTAACGTCCTCTTACATCAAGATTAAAAGTATTGTTATCAAAGAATCGCGAGTGAAATCGCATACAAAAGCGTGTAGTTTATTTTATGTCCACCTACGTAGAGCGAATAACAAAAACATAACTCCAAATTAATATTCCTTAATTCTAAATTGATTATTGTAATTCGAAATTGATTTCCTATTGTAATTCTAATTTAAATATTGTATGTTTTTATTGATATAACCTGCATTCATTTCAAATTAAATATCTGCCCATACATAAAATAATCTTAATTCTTTCATTTGATCACACCCACAAGTTGTTCTACAGATCAGAGATTTTTTAATTATTATATTTTTGGTAGAAAGTTATCTGACTTATCCCGCTCTTGAGCAGGAGGGTATGTGTGGCTTATACTGTTTTTAAAATATAGATGTATTTTAAAACATTATGACACATTGCTGCAACCCAGAACCAAAATAAGGAAGACTGGACTGTATTGTATAATGAGTTATAAATAACATTCAATTGTATTGAATAACAATCATAAATCTTATGTAAACAATATAAACTTTCATGATTCACCAGCACAAAAAGATGAGTCAATCTTCAGAAAAGAAGAACATGAGCACACTTGAAGAAATCCTAAAAAAAACTGTAGGTAGACTCGTGAAAAACACATCACAAAAACTGTTCACGTAAGTCATTGCCTCAGTAACGTGAATTCCGACGCTAATTCCAATAGGAATCCTATTGTGTTAGACGCACAAAGACACGCTAAATGTGGAAAATTCACATTAGAAACGTCATAATTCAATTAGCAACAAGTAGATGAATTTTACATTTTTAAGCCTGACTTGGGAAATCGGACGTTTTATCAGATTTTGTCATGTTTATTTTGACGTGAGTTTCTGTTGTTGTGTCCGTAAAATGTTTTTGAAAAAATTGGGTCAGAGGAGCAACTTAAAATTTTAGGATTATTTCAATTATTCTTTTCTTCACTGTAGAAACAGTTCCAATATCGTGGATGCATGGAGAAGGAGAGGGAGGCCAAAAATGTTGTGAGAAATGATATGAAATAAAAGGGAATTGGTGATAGCGTGACCGGTGACAGAAGTAATATAGATACAAGGGCAGGAAGAAGAAGATCGCGGAGGTGTTCATAAACATATAAACTTGCACACTCTGGACACCCAGATCCGAAACAACTATCTATCGGCCATACAAATAAGTAGGTAGATTCTGTTCCGTGCAACCATCAAAGAAAGCGATCCTGTACATCTGCGATTCGATCTCATTGACAAGCGTATCAACAAGCCCCTATTGCTAACGTACACCGCATCAGCAACGCAAACAGGATCGTGGTTAAATTCAATTGTAATACGGGCTTACCAATCAAACGGATATTTGACAACACGCCGGTGCCACTAAAGAGATAGGACAGAAGGGAATCTACGTACAAAGCGCTCTCGGGCAACGCACACAGACACCGCTCACAGATACGATGTCTCGGGCCATACGCGCTTGGGCTGTGCTCGGACTGAGCGGGCGGCGCCTACACTAGCGCGATCTCCTAGCGTAGGTATGAAAATTGAAGTACATACATAAGATTTCCTTCTGTACCTATCTGTTTTGTGTCGGTGCCGTAAGCGCCGCCGTAGCCACCACCAAACGCCGCCGCCGCGCCGTGAGAGCTGTAGCTGAATTCACGTAAACTCAAACCAGTCAAATATCGTCGAAGTTTTATAGTCGTTCAATTGAAGTCCTACACAAATTCGGCTCATGTGTT
The DNA here is from genome assembly GCA_030763345.1 of Mythimna separata. NCBI lineage: Eukaryota > Metazoa > Arthropoda > Insecta > Lepidoptera > Noctuidae > Mythimna > Mythimna separata. The sequence goes on from CM061182.1 coordinate 12,816,459, forward strand.
CCATGAACGGGATTCGATAGAACGAAAATTAAATTGACTTGAAACTAAACGATCTATCAACGGCTTCGTCTTCTCTTCGAATCGAAGGTAAAGTCGTCAAATTATTTGAGCCCAGTACTGCCGTGCTTATGAAAAACGCATTAACTAGGATTTGAACACTTTCGAGAAAACCGGGCCTAAAGTTTTTATTTTTATTTTTGCTGTAACTTCAAACTAATTTGTCCGATAAATATATGATCTATGTACCAAATAAAGAATAAATTGTCAAAAATGTATTTATAGAAACATATATTCAAAATATAGTAAGGTAAAACATATAATTTGAAAAAGGTACTTATCGTTAGCAGCCTCTAATTCGAAGAACTTACGTCGACTAGTCAAAAACGCATTAACTAGCATTCTTGATGCATATGTTACCGGCCAAACCCGATTTCAGGACAAACTAGTTTTGCCTAGGCTAAACTAGTTCTTCCTATACGCGATAGGATTAACTAGTATAGCCTAGTTCAAACTAATTTGTGTTTTTTAAAAGAAAAATAATCATTTAAATTTTTATTAATTTAAAACCATAATGATTCGTCGCTACAAGTTATCTATACTAATATTATAAAGAGGTAAAATTTGTAAGTTTGTATGTAGGGGGTAATCTCTGGAACTACTGGTCCGATTTGAAAAATTCTTTCAGTGTGGTTTGAACAATGATATGTTATTAGCGGGATGGTGTGGACTGTATTATGCGGAGCGGGTTAGCGGGAGATATAGAAAGGAAAAGAAGGACTCACCAGTCTTGTAGCTCGTTTCTGACCTGCTTCTCCAGCATCAGCGTCCCGTAGTAGAACGCGAGCGTAGGTATCACGATATACAGAGAGTTCTCACTTGATTTTATTATTAAATTCACTGCCGGCCGGCTATGTAAACACTAGATTAGTAATTTTTACATGGAAGTTCCTTTTTATAAGGTTTTTTGCGGTTAAGGTTAAGACGTGCACGCAGCCATGACACTGATTTTCACACACTAAAGCGTTTTCTTCCTTTTTGAAAAGATGCGTTGCTGGCGCTGCAGTCGCGCGGTGACCGCGCGCTTTCTGTCTCCTTCTCGCTCGGCGTTTGGTGGTGCGTGTGAGTGGGAAAAGGACAGGAAGGGATAACATTCCACTTAAAGAGCGCGAATTTAAATAAAAATGGGATAACGGCGTAAACATCCTCCCGGCTTTGATAATACGTAGTATTATCGAAAAAAAAGCGGACAAAAATTAAAAAGACAAATTTTATGAAATACCTAATGTGTAATTACCTACCTAAACTATGAAATTGAATTATTATTATTCTATTGAGAGGGCAGTGGACAAAGTTTGACGATAGGTCGTTTAAATGTGCCCGAAGGAGTTTTAACTAAGGCGACGCGTACTCTACCATCCTTACCCGGGTAAACCTCCCGTATAATGCCCAAAGGCCAGCGAAGCGCGGGAACATCATCTTGATGTATCAATACAATAGTACCGGGTTTAACGTTATCCGAATTAGTAAGCCATTTTTGTCTCACTTGTAATGAATTAAGATATTCCAAACGCCATCTTTTCCAATAACTCTGCACCATTTGATCTAGCAGTTCTTTCCGATGACGCAGAGTCTTAGTTTCCTCAGAAACAGGCGCGGCAGGTAGGTATGTTAAGGGCGAAGCCGTTATAAAATGAGCTGGGGTAAGAGGCTCAGGATGTGGGTCCTCTAATAAAATACAAAGCGGTCTAGAATTTAAAATGGTTTCGACCTGAGTCAAAACAGTTAACAGTTCTTCGTAGGTAAGTAACTGAGATCCAATAACGCGATATAAATGAAGCTTCATGCTTTTAATATTAGACTCCCAGAGTCCTCCGAAGTGAGGAGCGCGGGGAGGGATCATATGCCATTCGATGCGATGATCGGTAAGTAATTCGTTTATCTGAGACTTAGCACCAACAAAATTCGTTCCATTATCGGAATACATATGAGAAACCGGGCCACGCCTCGAAATGAAGCGTTTAAACGCGGAAATGAAAACTTCAGATGACAGATCGGAAGCTAGTTCGATATGAACTGCTTTGGTTACTAAGCAGATAAACAAACAAATGTAAGCCTTCTGGCTTCTTTGACCTCGGCGTCTGCATAGAGTAATATTTATGGGACCGGCGTAATCAACGCCTGTATGAACGAAGGCTTTGGTTTCTTGAACGCGGTAAGCTGGTAAGTCAGCCATTTTCGTATTAAGGTGAGATGGAGCATTTTTGAAACAAAAATTACAAAGGTGAACACGTTGTCTAATCACATTCCTTGACGCTAAGATCCAATATTTTTGGCGCAATAAAGAACTCAAAACATTGGCACCAGTGTGACAATGCATGCGGTGATAGTAGTCAATTAAAAGGTGAGTAACATGGTCATGTTTAGGCAATAATGCGGGATGTTGAGCTTCGTATGGCAAGTTACTATTTGAAAGTCTACCTCCTACACGTACCGTTCCGTGTTCATCGATGAATAAGTCTAATTTTCTGAGCGGTGAGGAAATAACTTTATTAGTTTTTAAGTCATGAATTAATTGAGTAAAGTGAAAACCCTGAACAACGCGTATTAAATACCTTTCAGCTATTATGAGCTGAGAAGCGGATATTCGATTATTACGTGGTAATATTTTAGCAAATATCAGAATATATGCGATAATACGTATAATTTTATTCCACGATGAAAACTTTTGCGTCAGGTCATAGAGAAACCCAGGAGCGGACTTGGAAGTCAAGCAGGCGAATGTTTTACCTTTATATTCAGGTAAGGTCTCACTTGCCTCTGGAAGGAAAGGGGTGATCGGCCAGCTTGATACAGGAGCACAAAGCCAAGGAGGGCCCTGCCACCACAGCGGATGAGCGAGTAATTGCTCTGGCAAAAGACCTCGAGAGAGACAATCACTGGGATTCTCTATCCCACTGACATGATAGAAATGACGCGAGTCAAGATTTTCTTGACATTTCGCGACGCGGTTGCTAACGTAAATATCCCATCTATGCGGTAAGGAATTAATCCAAGAAAGAGCTATTTTTGAGTCTGAAAATGCGAATATATTATCAATTTTTGTACGAGCACTGTACGTTTCATTAATCAGACGGACTAGTTTCGACATAAGGACTGCAGCGCACAATTCTAATCTTGCCAAAGAAACGACTTTGACAGGGGCGACTTTGGATTTGGCGCATATTAAATTGACATGCACGTTTCCCTCTCCGTCAGTAACGTGGAGATACACGACGCAACCGTATGCCTTCAGACTTGCGTCAGCGAATGCGACGATGTTGGTAGAGCAACCGATGGTTACACCTAGATGACGTGGGACTTTACACGCGGAAAGAAGCGGCAATTGCTCATTAAACTTTATAAATAAAGAAAGTATATCGTCGGGTAAGGGATCGTCCCAATCGACTTTAAGTAGCCACAGCTCTTTAATTAAGAGTTTGGCGAATAATATTACTGGAGCGGCGAACCCAAGTACGTCCCATAAGCGAGCTATGCTTGACAGAATTGTCCGTTTGGTATATGTTTCCTTTATAGGAGCGGTTGAAAAGGTAAATATATCCTGCGCGGGTAACCATTTAAGGCCTAACACCTTCAGGTTTTCATTATCTGAAAATTCTATTGCGGCGCGGTTAGACTGGGGCACCGCGTCTAATAACTCAGGTGAGTTACTGGCCCATTTAGTCAAATGGAACCCACCAGACTTAAATAAGTCAATGAGTTCGCGAGAAAGAGATTTTCCTTCGTCCACTGTAGGGACGGAAGTGGTTAAGTCGTCCATGTACAGCTCCTGACACGCCACATCAGAGGCTCGCGGAAAACGATCGCGTTCGTCGATCGCTAGCTGTCGCACAGTGCGCATAGCTAAGAAAGGGCTGCATTTTAAACCGAACGCGACTCGATTAAACTGAAATTCGCGTATAGGTTGCGCGGGGTCAAAGCGGAATAAAATCTTTTGATATTTGCGGTGCTCAGGTTGAAGAAGAATTCTGAGATACATTTGTTTTATGTCTGCAGCTAGAGCTATTGCAAACAAGCGGAAATTAAGTAGCAAAACAAAAATGTCAGCCTGGAGATTCGGTCCTGTATGAAGAATATCATTGAGTGAAATGTTGTTATGACATTTAGCACTAGCGTCGAGAACAATACGGACCTTAGTAGTCTCTTTATCGCGACGAACGACGGCATGATGCGGAATGAAATATCCTTGCGAATAATCCTCGCTGTCAGGTGGGACCTCGGACAAATAATCGTTTTCTATGTAATCCTGTACTACCTCATTATAACTAGCTCGGAGCTCAGGATCCTGAAGCTTGCGTTCCAATGAGAGCAATCGGCGAACAGCGACGGAGCGAGAGTCCCCTAACTCGGATGGATCTCGGCAAAAAGGTAAAGCGGTGCAGTAACGACCAGTCGCGTCACGTGATACGGTAGACGTGTAAATGTCTTCACATTGACTATCCTCTGGACTTAGAAACCCCTTGACAGGCACTTCCTCCATTTCCCAAAACTTGGTCAATGTTTTATCAAGATGAAGTTCATCGTAGTTATCACGCATCTTCACGCCACTAGAACACGTGAAGAAGGTAGCGGTGTTTATATTTTGCAACGTGCAAGCGGTATTATTTTTGTTAAAATTACTAGTAGGCGCATCCCCCATTAGAATATAGCCGAACACGGTTTGAATAGCGGACGGTGCGGGGGGCGCGACAACCCTACCACCTAATAACAAGTGCGGAAACAGCTGAGCGCCGAGTATTAACTCAACCTCGCCCGGAATGTGCCAATATGGATCAGCGAGCGGTAAGTCAACCAAATGTTGCACTACCGAAGTGTCAACATATTCGGAAGGCATACGGTCGGTAATGTTATCAACTACCAACGCGGTAACGTTATAAGAATATTTTTTATCTCTCGTGGTTACAAGCAGCGGGATGTATCCATGAACCGTTTGTGAAGCGGACCCGATGCCTTTAATAAACGAATTTGAAAGCGAAATAGGTTTTAGTTTGAGCTGTTCACAACATGCGGACGTAATCAAATTATTTTGCGAAGCATTGTCAATTAAACACCTAACCGAAATATTTTGTTTATCATTATTTAAAATGTTTACTTGAGCGGTCGAAAGAAGTACAGTACTACGAGGCGAATGTGTACTATGATTACTATGAAGCGAAGGAGTATCATCAGAGCGAGCGCATAGTGAAACATTCGCGCGCGCGGTGTTGTTCATATCCGAAGCCCGCGAGTGCGAGCAGGACGGCAACATCGCGGCGTCGGCGGCGGGCGGATTAGGTGGTTGTTGCAATGACGACGCGTTATTATTACTATTATTTTCTAAATGTAACAAGGTATGATGGGCCTTTTTACAGGATTTGCATGTGTAAGTGGAGTTACAATGCGAAGCAGTATGCGATAGACTTAGGCAGTTTATACATCCTCGTTTGGATTTAACGAAATCGAAACGACCTTTCGCGGGAAGTAATTTAAATGCGGGACATTTGTATAACTGTTGATGATCAGACTTGTTACACATTAAACACGACTCAACACCCTTGCCGTCACTCGTAATAAACGTCTGTGATTGGTAGGTATTGCGCGGGCGATGTTTCGCATTGTTATTATTAAGGTGCGGTTCCACCGCCGAGGCAGGACCGCGGTTTGATTGTGATGACGATGAAGTACGATCTAGTATTTTAACTTGACTCTTTGTAAATTCTATGAAGTTTTTATAAGAAGGAATTTCTTTGTCTCTGACAAAAGATTCAAAGGCATGTGCGGTGGCAGAATCAATTTTACGCATTGCAATACTTAATAACATAAAATCTTTTAAATCGTCGAGCTTTAATTGCTCCAATGCTGAAACAGCGGCGTCGAAAGTTTCAACGAATGTATTTAAAGACGAAGAATTATTCGTCGCGGGTTTGATATTAAAAAGTATAGACATGTAATGACACCCTAAAGCTCTCTTATCTTGGTATTTTTCGACTAAACTTTCCCAAATAGATGAATAATTTTCGCCTGATGGAATGATGCCCGCAATTATTTTTAACGCAGGACCAGTCAATTTCCCTGTTAAGTATTGGATTCTTTGAGAATCATTTAACGACTCATTTAAATGTATATTAGCTTTAAACGACTCATAAAATATTGGCCAACTATCCATTTTTCCATCAAACGAAGGAATGTTAATCGGTGGTAATTTAATCGGTGGAAACCCACCTTTATTTTCGCACGTGTGCGAGTTTTGACGCGGCGAATTCTCAGTAATACTGGAACGAACCCTCTGTATTCTAGTATAAACATCTTCAAATGCATTGAGAGGTTCGTAATTAGGTGCAAACTTAGAGTTAACTTCAAAGCCTAGCTCATTAATGGAGTCTAGATTAGAAATGAAATCCTGACGGATGACCGGTAATGTTTCGGTTTCCGCCATGAATGATTCCGAGGAACGGAGATCTGCGGTGGATAAAGTTATTTTCTTCGCTAAGTCATTGAGACTAGTTAAACGAGCGAATATTGCATTGTTTTTAGCCTGTAATACTGCTATTTTAGCTGCCATGGTGAGCAAATGATGCGTAGGTAGGAACAGATAGTTAAATAAGTAGGTATGCAACTTTCCCTAGGTTAGGTAGGTACCTATCAAGCGGTCAGTGAGCGATTGATTTAGTGGGTAAGTACCTATACACTAGCAGGACGTATATTATAATATGCCTAATAATACGGATAAGTATTAGGTTGTCTAGGTAAATACCTGAATATTCGAGTAAATACACGTAGGTCGATTTACTGAGTAAGTATGGTAGGTAGATTACGACGTAAGCTAGGTAAGTACCTAGGTAGGTACTTTTGTATATAATGCGGTGAAATTCTACGTTTTCTATCACGATTGTAGTGTGAAAACAATAAAATAAGTAAGTATTTAGTTATAACTGACTTGAGTTACTACTTAAATAGCGAACTAAGACAATTTAGTAATAATATTTAGCGGCGCGGGAGATCGACACGTGTAGGTAATTATAAAATGGCGGTTTGATTACGTGCTAAGCTATCGGAACTTAGCACCTATGCGATATGAATTTAAGCGGTTTGAATACGTGTAACTGTAAACTATCTGAATTTACATTAACACCAATTAAAATGAGAACGAAAGGGAGGTAATCCGGTTCGAAGTCAGACCAAAAAATGGTTTGAACAATGATATGTTATTAGCGGGATGGTGTGGACTGTATTATGCGGAGCGGGTTAGCGGGAGATATAGAAAGGAAAAGAAGGACTCACCAGTCTTGTAGCTCGTTTCTGACCTGCTTCTCCAGCATCAGCGTCCCGTAGTAGAACGCGAGCGTAGGTATCACGATATACAGAGAGTTCTCACTTGATTTTATTATTAAATTCACTGCCGGCCGGCTATGTAAACACTAGATTAGTAATTTTTACATGGAAGTTCCTTTTTATAAGGTTTTTTGCGGTTAAGGTTAAGACGTGCACGCAGCCATGACACTGATTTTCACACACTAAAGCGTTTTCTTCCTTTTTGAAAAGATGCGTTGCTGGCGCTGCAGTCGCGCGGTGACCGCGCGCTTTCTGTCTCCTTCTCGCTCGGCGTTTGGTGGTGCGTGTGAGTGGGAAAAGGACAGGAAGGGATAACATTCCACTTAAAGAGCGCGAATTTAAATAAAAATGGGATAACGGCGTAAACACAGTGTTAGATAGCCCATTTATCGAGAAATGCTATAGGCAATATACCATCACGCTACGACTCACGGGAGCGGAGCATTAACGAAAAATGCGGGTGAAACCGCAAGGGACAGCTAGTGGATAATAATTGGCATAACAAACAATCATACTATAACAAAAAATGCTGTTTTGTTTAATACAAGCACTAATTATTATTATCAGATCAGGTCCACTCAAATCTGCATGGTTCTTTCTTTGAAAGGCCATCTTAGACACCAATCTGCATAGTTCGCATATTTGACCAATACATTTTGTATGGTTTTTTTTAAAGAGACTGTGATCCCTGAGTTTGTTTCTATGTTTCTTCTCAGGGTAGTCAGTTAGGAAACACCGGCCTCATCTAGAATAATATGGCAAAAATAAAATTGAAATCGAATTTTTTGTGAAAAACCAGCCAGATTGCTGGTTTTATAAAAGAGGCTATTATGGAAACCGTCTAAATCAGTTCGTGCGTTTCGAAGAGACAATGCCTTATGTAACACACAGACGGGCAGACACACACACACGAACGAGCTACATACACACTCACACACATAAACGCATGCGCTTGTACACGCATACTTATACGCACTAACAACAATATTATCAATGCATCAAACAACAATATTAACAATGCATCAAACAACTTAACAACGTTATCAAAACATAAAACAATCAGGTTAAAAAATGACTAATACAAATATATATATACTAAATACGCGGTAAGATATTTCAAATATCTTACCGCGTATTTTTTTGAATCAACAAATGTGGATCTAGCTTGGTGGTAGCGCCGCGACTGCGGGTCGACACCCGAACTGCCCTTACCCTTCTCCGCTAACACCCGTGCACGGTCCGCCCAGCCAGTGCAAGCCCTTATAATAAACGCACTAACACCCGACGCGACGTACGTGATACATAGTATAAACGCACTATCTTGTAAAATTAGTGCGCTTTATTATGTACGGGAATTAAACCTAGTCGTGTAATCCTAATAATAAATGCATTATCTCAAATTAATGCAATTATTATAAGTATGCCGCCAATATTGACCCTTACGATTGCTAACAATAAACGCATCAACTTAAAGATAATGCATTTATGACTAGTCAACCTATCATTATTAGAATAAAAGCTTGTTCTATCTATAGTTAATGCATTATTCAGAAGTAAAACTGGTATAAAAGTCTTAGATAGTGCGTTTATAAAATCTGAAAAACCGGGATACTATGAATTTCACAAAAAGTTACTTAAGCAAATTTGTAGATCTCGTTTTCCTGATTTCAAATATGTATAGAACTCATTTTACTCAAAAATCGAGTTGATGCGTTTTTCATAAGCACGGCAGAGTAGGTAGCTACGTTAATTGCAGCATCGGTGGCACCTATGGGTTTTATAGACCTGTCGGATATTCAATGTGAGTGCGGTGCTTCTGTTCAAAACATGAGCCACACTTTGGAGTACCCCAAGTGCCCGGACACCTGCACTTTGGAGGATTTAATGGGTGCCACCGATGCTGCAATTATCAACGGCTTAATACCAGTTATATTATTATGTATTCTACCAGGATAATTATTGACATAGCTGCATAAGCGTCAACGACATTTAAATTGAATGTTTTAAAAAACGGTGTCATTCAAGCCAGATTGATGGAAGTGAACACGATAATGGTCTAAACGACTAAGTCGCTACGATATCGTTACGGTTTTTATAATAAAGGTGCGTACGGATAGCGCGTTCCTGTGTTACGCGTAGTTGGGAAACACTGTCCACGCGTACATTGGATACGCGTACAGCTCCTGTACGGACCGCCGCGAACCTGTACGCGAGGTCAATCGATCCAGAGCGCTCCACGAGCGTTGTCATCTTTTTTTTAATTCACCTATTGGAATTTTCAGCAATGTAGTCATAGTCAGCAATCGTTATTTCGATAATCAGTTATGTGCTATCCCTTAAGACCCGGTGAAATTCATAAAGTTGGATCAATCTGATAATATTTTCATTATGGAAAGTCCAAGAACACGCGTGTCTATTCATTTTGCCGTCCAAATATAGCGTACCCGTTCGTGTGCGTCCTCTTTGACGCGCGACCAAAAACCGACTGACGGTGGCTCGCGCTGCGAGTTGGCTCGCGCGGTACGCGTACCCCAAGAGTGAACGCGTAGCTGCAGGTATGGACTAGGCGTTCCGGATACGCGTAAACTGAGTACGCGTACCAGGGTACGCGCAATCCGTACGCACCTTTACGTGAATCGGGCTAGAGTTCGGTCGTGACACACAAGCTATTATTCAGACGCACTCAAATCAACATCTGTCACTGATTGACGATACTAGGATTAATTTACATGGCAAACGGCTTCGCATAAATCCCAACTACATGAGATACAGAGCCAATAACATAACTCGATATATTATTAAACCATTTTGTGGGCTATTTACTGTAAACGCGACAGTGTTTGTTTGTTACGTTTTCATAGGTAAACCGCTGAACTGATTTTGGTGACGTCAGGTCAGGCCTCCGTCACTCCATGTACTTGCGCGCTATAAGTGCCTACCGCCCAGCCGAGCGGTCTCGGTCCGCTTGCGGATCAAATTCAGTGCGGTTTTCGCAAGCGAAGCGCGCGCACGCCGTTCAATTTTAATAGTGCTGTTCGTTCGTACGCGTATTACGATGCCGTGTGGTGCCTTATGTGCTGTAGATGGGTGTAAATCAAGCAAAAGAAGGGATAAACACCTAACATTATTCCCTTTACGTGTCAAAGAACGACGAAACTTATAAAAGAAATATTTTATAAACGATTGAATTTAAGATTTTAAACTGTAATTAATTATAAATAAATTGTAACTATAAGTCAGAACATTCACAGTTCTGAATAACATAAATACATAAAGTCATGTTAATTTAATTTTATCGAAGAGGCAGCCCTGCGATTGCTGCGGGATCGCGCGGTGTGAAGCAATCACAACTGTACGCTTGAGCACATTAAGGCACATTTTAGCATGCAGTGGTTGCCGACGCGACGGCGTAGGCTAATAAAGCAGTAGGTATTGTAATTTTTCTACTGAGTGAAGTATCTGTTACGTAGTAACTATTTAGTAATCTGTGGTCAGGTTGAGAAAGAGTTACAAAATTGGGAAAATACAATAGCAAATTTCAACTTTTTTTATTTTTTTTATTTTACTAGTTCGTATAGGAAAAATCCGTAACCCACTCGCACGCACGAAGTCGTTAAAAGAAGTCACAAAGATCTGTTTGTCCAAGAGTTACAAAAGAATTCTTGTTAGTGACGACTCACCTACTTTTAAGTGGAGAATGTGGATACAGATGTTATGTTATCCACTATTGTTGAGCAAACGTTGAGCTAGGCCTTGGGTATTTATCTTTCATAGTTTAATAAAAATCTATAATTTTTACGACACCAAATAGGTAATATTCAAAAGATTTTGATATGCAGGATTGTTCGGAAGAGTTAATGCGGCCCTAGTCTGAAACGCATAGCTGATGGAACATATGTGAATTTTAGTAAGTAAAAGTTTAACATATAATCAACCCAGAGCGAAGTTATTTGATGAATTCCCACCAAAAAAGAGAGCGCTATTGTTTTAAAATTATTTATTTAAACTTCATGTAGGTACAGTAGCGATACATTGGCGGACTGACAAGAAGGCATTCTCTACCAGTCAACCTGTGGGTTTAGGTAAATAATGTTATCTCAATCATTATTAAAATATCTTCAAACACCTAATGAAGACACAAGCAGGCCGTCGTTTTAATTGAAGAGCGACGCCGCGGTATTATGCTAATAGCTAATAAATTACCTTTAAGTGTACAAATCAATAAACTATGTCTGCCATCCAATAATTATATGCGAACCGACTTGAAACATTCCTTTTTCGGAAATTCCAATTATATGGGCAGCTTTGAACGTCGATTTCACTACTCGGCATGAGTTTTGTTTACGATCGCCGCTGATATATGGTTTCCTAGATACCATACTGTTTCCCATAGCAACGTTAACTGCCTCTCGGTAAAGTTTCATTGTCAACTCAAATATTTATTGTAATTTATTCCGACACTCGACAAAGTTTCTTGAGTTTGCATTATGTTCTTACAATAGGTATGTACACACACATAACTCGTGGTTGCTATTTCACAATTTGCATAACACTAAATAATAGTGAGGTTTAGCCTGTTCAACGATATTACTGACGGCAGTCGCACTTTCGTTTGCATACGTAGTTTTTGTGGTGTTAGTTTAGCAACGCTTAGTGCGAGTTGTTTTTACGTCAACGCAGTCAAAATGTTGGCTTTCTGATTGGTTATTAATTATTTGCAGCGAGCCAATCGTGATCATCATCATCAGCCATCGTCAAAACATTATAGACGTGTCGATCGAACTAACGTAAAACAAACTTGTAATAGGCACAGAGCCTCATTAAAATAGTTGAAAAGAGAATTCCTCACAATATATTCCATACCATTATAAAAATATGAGTATTTTTGTATCATTTCGAAAAGCGCTACAGACAGCTGTTTCCGTCGGATCGGAAAGAGTTGAACGGAAGGAACATTTTCAATTTTAAAACAACTTCGAGAGCCGTCCCTGAGATAATAGAATGTCACATCTTTACTTGTTGATAACTACGACTTCAATCTTTTCTGCGATGAACTTTTCAAAGAAGTTATAAGTTTTCTTCTACGACGTAGGAGACCTTAAGCTTTTTAATTTCATCTGTGATTAATCTAGGTTGAGATAGAGCAAGAGAATTTGTTTAATTACGAGATTCCGCACCAAACATTCACTGTGTTTTTTTGTCAGCTTGATAATATTCACATACACAGTTCAGTTTTCTTTTACAACGTACAAAAATGCCAAATCACTCCAACTAGCTGAATTATCTAGTTGTCACTTCGTCAGTCTACTCAGATCTTAGATAATAGACTTGAAATATCAGAATTGGATGGGTACCGTACGTTCCTATATTTATTTTTAACAATATTTTATACTAAACAACTAAAACCGGAAGACGTAGCGTTGGAAGGCCTTCCATACAAGGTGGACCGACGACCTGGCGAGGGTCGCAGGAATCCGATGGATGCGAGACGCACAGGACCTGTCGCTGTGGCGACGCTCGGGGAAGGGAGGCCTATGTCCAGCAGAGGACGTCTTTCGGCTGAAATGATGAACTAACAACACTAAAAGGAAATCTTTTTCTATAAACAGTATCATGGTTGGTTATAAAATGAAGCAGCAATTAGCTTTTCAAATATTGGTATGGGATAGAGAGGGGGCGTTAGTAGTGCGGACATCTCGTTATCTCTTTTACACACACGCAATTTAATGGTGGTGACGCGTGACGTCACATTTCAATATCCGCATCCTTATTTTGTTACTTAATAGTTTGTTCCACGGTGCCAGTGAAAGAATTTTCAGAATCGGTAAATTAATTTCAGAGATTATCCCAGCAAACATACCTACAAACTTAAATTTTAGATCTGCATTTAATATTAGTATAGATTTAACCTGTATATTTAACGGATTTGAAAAGTCATTATAAATGCGATTTTGGTCAAAGTTTCTTTCAAAAACCAATAATAAAAAATATCAACAACGTAAATAGTTTACAAACTGAAACAGGATATAACACTCATTAACAACGATAATAAAACATAATCATGAATCAATCATTAAGACAAAATCTAATTAATACAAGATTGAGTTTTAATTGTTTTTTAGCTAGCTTCTACCATCGGCATCGCCTGCGTTAATACCTAGTTATAAATTAATTATCGCAAGAAACTTTGTCTACCCCTGTGACAAAATTTCATCAAAATCCATTCAACCATTTGAGCGTGAAAGAATCACAAACATATGTACAAACAAACTTTCACCTTTATATTAGTATAACTAACATTCCTACCAATCTAGTTCCCTTTACATCTTTGTTATGAATGAACGCGTGGTGGGCAGAATCAACTATATCAACCGCCTACGATTCGCGAGTCACTACTTCCGTGGGAGGTTATTGTTCTGGCTTCAATATCAAGTCCATAGACATGGAAACGTAAACGCGTGCGTTACGCAGACCTCGATTAAGGTCAAAAGACTTTTTCTTGTCGATTTGTTGTGAATAATAACATAGTCGTGGATGTGGTCGTGGAGCTATTGATAGCAGTGAAGGCGTTTTTGTTTGTTTAAGTAACACTATGATGTTAAATCGATGTAAAATAGAATAGAATAGAATAAAATAAACTTTATTGTACACCAAAAGTAACAGTACAGTATTTAAAATGAAAAAAATAGGATTTGAGTATCTGATTGATGAGCGATGATATGTGTCTCTAAACCTAGGGGTTTCATGAATCCCCGACCGGTCTCATGCGACCGCGCTGTTATTGTCTTACTATTGTGTCATGTTTCGCGGGAATTGATAGGTTAAGTCGCGCGAATAGGCTAGTTCTAGGCTGATGTGCCCCATCGTCGACTACATCGGGCTCATCAATAATAATAAAACTAGATTAGGGGATATTGCACTGCAGCTGACTTCCAAACTCTAGGCTGTCACTGTCACGACATTCCTACGAAAAAACTTTATTAGCTAATCTCCTGTAACATCAATCGCCATTGGCAAATTCATTCAGAAAGACTAATAATAACTTACAGTTACAAATCCCTCACTTAGCTTTAAAAGTGAATGAACCAAAGTAGAGAAATAACGGACTTGAGAAACCTACTAAGGACCGGAACTTCCGACTCACACCTCTAACGTCAACAAAACGACCTACGTATTTGTTTCCGATTAAAACCTGTTCCTTTAGTTCTCTGCTTCCCTGGTACACACGCTTCATTACGATTATGATTAACTGCAAGTACTGCAACCTTTAGAAAGGCGTGCGTATGCGAACTATTTAGCCATAACCTGTCGCTCTCCGAATTAGTTGTAAACTTTATTACTGTCGTCATAATTTGTTAAGATAGGTTCATAGGTCATAAGGGCTCCTCAATAGGTAAATTAAACACTGGTGTATGAATTCAGAAATTGTATACTTAGTACTTACTGTCCAAATACTAAACCTACCTACCTTCCTATATATCGCGATTGCATCACTGCATACCGTCACGTGGGATCGCAGTAAAGCACTAGCTTACCTATATAAATAAAAAAAAAATAAGTTGGTCGCTCTGAAGTTGGCGTTCCGAAATGTTGCGCATACTCAACAAAATACGCAATTCGCACTTGCGATTCTTAAAATGAATTAATGCGCAGCCAATTGTTCGAAGTTCGGAGAGGTCAAGATATTTCGGCTGTACTGTAGGTAAGAACGTGTCGGTTTTTCTACAATAAAGTTCATTGGCTGTTTTAATTATTCACAAATTTCTACTGCATATTCTGATAAATAATATAGGTGTTTTTTTGCATCACAAATGAATAATCATGTGGAACCATTGAAACAGGCCTGATCTTGATAAAATGTAACTGAGAATTTTACTACGTTATATTGACTACCTCAACAAAACTTACCGAGAAAGCTAACTAGTTATATTTGCTGCCAAAAACTGTAAAAACGTTAGATAATGTTACAACCGTATTCTAATAGAATTCAGAGATCTAACTTAAAGTGATTGTAAAAACTAAATAACTACTTTCTAACCTTGACATTGGCTAAATGCACAAACCGTGCGGAACCTAAAAAAAAGGATCGTGTCACATAAAATATATTGTCGGGTTTTCAGGCTAACGTAGAGATTGACTATTTTTTTTCAGTCTCTGTTTCACTCTTACGAGTTTTTGTCATTTAGTGACATAGATGCGTCTGCGAAAAAAGTCTTCTATTTTGAACTTTAAAACTTTTTATTTTACTGGTGATGTTCGCTAAATATTCTCCTGAGTTTTATTAATAGTTCGCACGTGTTATTGGCAAAATTATGGTTTCTCTTTCACAAATACCATTAACGAAGAGTTAAAATTGAGATTGACCATTAAGTATAAAACTAGTAATACATAATTAAATTTAATAATAACTAAGTCTGCCCAACAAACTATCCAGAAAGTGTTGCCCAGTAAGTGGATTGTGGAAATATAATTAAATATCTTGGCGCTCACGGAAACACGGGCAATCAGCCGCATCCGATCCGGTTAGATAGGAAGCCTACCCCAAGCTAGTGGAGAAAAGGCTAGGGAGATGATGTAGAGATTGACTTATAACTTTAACTTCAAATTCTAAATTATCTTATTAAATATAGAAACAATTCAACTAAAATCAAAAGCAGGGTGTTTCAGTTCTTTAAATAAGCTTTGACTTTGAACAAAGGGCTTAATTATAATCAAAGAATTTACATTTTGAAAGGTCAGAAATATTCGCCCACATATCTACCCACTTACCTACGTCATTCGGAAAACTCATGAAGTAGCACAAAACCTCTAGAGGTTTACCCTATGGCCCTAGTATGTACTTAGGTACAAAACACTAGGGCCACACTAGGGCCACTAGGGCTTGGGTGCGAGCACTCATTAACGGCCGAAACCAATAACCTATCTGTCACATATCGGAGATAGAAAAACAAATGAAACAACAAAAAACATGATAATTTTTATATTGTATCATTTGTTTTACAATCTCCAGTATGCCAAAACTGGAGATCGATAGGTTTCGGCCGTAAGTTGGTTGAGATATCAGCAAACAGCAAATCGACTCTTCACGTTAACTCGATCAAAGAATGAGTATTGCTACTCAAGCTGCCAGTATTCTGGGCACTTTTCCCATTGTCAGCGACGATGTTTTGTATGTAACATAAACTAGTGCTTGACTGGAATCCCACACGATGGTAAGCCGTGATGCAATTTTTGATGGTGAGGCGCACTAGTTTTAACTAAGAGCCTATTCACTCTAGCCTTGAAGACAACCAAACTATAATCAGGCGGGAAGATTTTTTGATGTTCGATGTATTTTATTTTTAAGTTATTTATTCGTTTATTTTTTTGTAAGTACAGTAGAATCCGTTTATTATGACTCCGCTTATAATGACCCACCGCTTATTATGACGTAATTTACAGCGATGTTTGGTTTTCATACATTTTTTTTTAAACAAAGTCGGATATAATGACTTCGCTTATAGTGATATGCCGCTTATAGTGACCCATTTTTAATAAATCGTGTCCGGTTATAGTGGCGAACATGGTTCCTATCACCTTCGGCAGTGTTCACGTGATACCCGACGACGTTTGGTGCGTGCATGGTGTTTTTGTTTTTGAGTCTCAGTGGGTAAATGCTGTATTTTTCTGTGCTAAAATAAATACGTACTAACAAAATTAAGACATTGTTTATTTTCTACAAAATGCTTTGTATGACGTCCGCTTAGTATGACGTGTTTGTTATTTCCCTTCGATGTCATTATAAGCGGATTCCACTGTAAGTATATTGTAATTAGATATGAATTTATAAGAATATCAACAAAGATATTTAAATTTCATTCATAAATTCTTTCCATCTTTCCTTTTGAAATGAACATTCATTCCTTACAATGTCATGTGCATAACTTTTCCTTTTGATTGCGCCGCAGACGAGTAGAATTCATTTCCTGTTTCAAACAGATGTGTTACTTTCCCTAGAGAAGACATCGCCTTTTAAAATAAGTATTACATACATATGTTCGTTTTCAGTAACATTAGACGATATCTTAATAACTAAGTATTCTTTAACAGTGAGTGTCTTTTTGACATTAGGTATATTTATACATATAATTATACATAAAATGGAAAACTGACTGATTATCATATCAACGCACAGCTGAAACTACAATTCGTCCGTTATAAGTTGGCGAGTGTGAAGTTAGGCTCTGCGAATTTTGGCGCTTAAAATATCGTACAAAAATAAAGGTTTTAAAAAAATAAATGCAATTTGCAGTTGTTGTTGCTGTTAAAAACAGTTATTGATATATATTTTTTTTAAACCCTTATTTTTGTACGATATTTCAAGCGCCAAAATTCGCAGAGCCTAACTTCACACTCGCCAACTTATAACGGACGAACTGTACCGGAATCAGCAGCATATAATTTGATATATCGCCTACATCATACTATTACCCTTTGTGATGTAGGCGAGCACTAAAAAGGGGTTTTTGAAAATTCAGCTTAACTTTTCAGGGGGTGGAAATTAGAAAATTCGTTTGTATGCACAATTGTATTAGTTTAAATAAAAGATATAGCTATTTTCAGTTCGAATTGAAATAAATTCTCATGACCTATATGAGATATAGCTTAGTATTGTGTAGGTAACTGTGCATCAAACAGCAAGACAATTCAAGTATACGAGTTCAAAAGTTTTCGAGTTCATTGAAAATGCAGGTCCTAGATGCATCGAAACTGCGAGATTGCGATTCCCTCAATAGTTTTACCTCAGCAACATGTCTCCTTACATTTCCTTTGTACTTGCTATAAGGACCTTTTGTTAACTATATCAAGCCGTGACTTCCCCGTAGGTATTCCTCAAATCTAATTATCTAAGTTAAATGATGTTGGTAGTACGTGGGTGGTTCGCGTTGCTACTATGTTCTAAGAGTGAATTTTCCAGGTTTTGATATAATTTTAAACAATTTCTGTTTATGTATAAACAGTCAACACCAATTGTTCTGTAGTTAACACAATTTTGCTTCGGAATTATGTCTTTGGCTAAAATACTTACATATCTTTTTTTGAGCTGGGAAATCATTAACTGACTTCTCCCGCTCATGTGTGGAACACACAGAAATGTTAATCTTTTACTGAATAAACCCCACCTAGGTATATTCCTCCATTTTCACCTCGCGTAACTCTTTCAAGCAGCAAAATATTTGCACACGGTACGAAGTTTGCAAGTTGTCTAAATCCGATTAACGTTTACAATATTAGGAATATTATAGTCCATCCAACAAAAACGCATCAAGTTTTCGTAAAACCTGTACCTATCCATTAAACATCCTGATACAGTTTTGCTCTCGCTACAAACAATATCGGCATTCGGCATTCAATCAATAAAAGCAATCTAACCTCAATTTGATAACCGCGTTCGTCATACCATAATTCACGCTATTCACGACATGCGCCTAGCCTCGCCACATGTACATGACAAAAATGGCTGCGGACCAAGCTTATGGTAAGCCAACATGCTTCATTAGTCAAACCCACGCTCTCTGTGACAATAGAATGAACACTATTGTTTACCGATGTTGTAATTTGGACGTTTGATTTAGATTTAAACTATCGGGAGTGTAGAGAAAGCTTGATTAGAATTGAACTTTGTTGTTGAGGAAGTAGGTGATGGTGACGTCATTGTGTATGTTTCTTCTGGCCCTTATTGGCCATGGCAGTTAAGTCAACTACTCGTGCCCTTTTCAAATATTTCGTGAAAAAAATGTACAAACAAGGACTATAACCAACAACACAAGCCATGGAGAATTTCTGAGAATGAAACCCGTAGGCCTGGAATGCAAAGGTTAACTGAAGGAACATAGGTAGACAGTAAAAGTCTGACACTGTGTGATATTGTATCTAGAGCGGGAAAAATGATTACATGATTAAACACCTCCCAAAACAAAAACCAACAGCACAAGGCATCGAACTCACAAAAACATGGTTAGTGTTGCACTCAGTTTTGGTTTTAAATTCTCTAGTAAAATAAAACTCTTGACCATTGTTTTCAGCGGTGGAAAACTGTCTAAAACGAAAATGTCGTACTCTGCTAAATTATGTTAAATTACATTGTAGATACCTCTAAGAAGTCTAAGCCATAAGCATTGAAATCTATTTTACTAGTTTTAAAACAGTAGAATACTAACACTAGTAGCAGGTCTCCCCCATCGATCTCTCGGCTCTGCCGTAGCTGCGATCCATTTCCCACCGGCGACAGCACAAACAACAAGCACTATTCATGTTCTCTTTTATTTGCAGGTCAACTGGGAACTAAATCTTTCGAACGGCTTAAAAAAAAGAGTCATGCGTTTCTCTTGCATGTGCTGCAGATATGGTAAATATGTGTGTAATAAATGTAGATTAGGAAGTGCCCGTTAATTATTTGTTTATTTTAAAACATAAAACAAGAAAAATAAGAATACTTAAAAACTAATTAAAACTGCATATACAATAAAGACTCTCCTTCTTCTGCCCTTATCCCATATTACTTGGGGTCGGCGCAACACTTCTTCTTCTTCCATTCGGTCCTGTCGTTCGTCACACTATCACTATACTCCGTCGGTTTAGGTAGTTAACTAAAGGTAAACAATCTTGGTATGTCTTTTTATATTAAAGAGGTCGTATATAATATACACAAAGATTATTTAAATTTAGTTTATTAGCTAACATCGATTTTGGTAAATACCTATGTGTAATGATTTTTACATACAATTTTTAGACAACTTTTAGATAAAAAGATGTGCCAAGATTGTTTACCTTTAGTTAACTACCTAAACCGACGGAGTATAACTCCCTTTTATATCGCTCCTCACACAATCCATCCATCTTTTCTGTAGCCTCCCTCTCCCTCTTAATCCATCTACTATAAAAACTCTTCATCATCATCTCAGCCGAAAGACGTCCACTGCTGGACATAGGCCTCCCCCAAGCGTCGCCACAGCGACCGGTCCTGCGCGTCTCGCATCCATCGGATTCCCGCGACCCTCGCCAGGTCGTCGGTCCACCTTGTGGGAGGCCTTCCGACGCTGCGTCTTCCGGTACGTGGCCGCCACTCTAGAACCTTCCGTCCCCATCGACCATCTGTTCTACGAGCAATATGCCCTGCCCACTGCCACTTAAGTTTGGCGATTCTTCGGGCTATGTCGATAACCTTAGTTCTCTTGCGGATCTCTTCATTCCTGATGTGATCGCGCAAGGAAACTCCGAGCATAGCCCTTTCCATTGCTCTTTGGGTGACTTTAAGCCTTCTGATGAGGCCCATTGTGAGCGACCACGTTTCCGAGCCATATGTCATCACTGGCAACACACACTGGTCATAGACTTTTGTCTTGAGACACTGCGGTAGGTTGGACGAGAAGATACCGTGCAGCTTCCTGAACGCTGCCCAGCCGAGTCGGATTCGACGATTGATCTCTTTCTCGAAGTTAGATCTACCCAACTGGACCGTCTGTCCCAGGTAGACGTAGTCGTCCACAACTTCGAGTGTAGAGTCTCCGATCTTGATAGGAGTGGGAGCTACATGGATGTTTACCATGACTTTGGTTTTGTCCATGTTCATTTTGAGTCCCACTCTTTCGGAAGCCCTACTGAGATCACCGAGCATTGTACTGAGCTCCTCCGTAGTCTCAGCCATGACTACTATGTCGTCGGCAAACCGAAGGTGAGTGATGTACTCGCCGTTGATATTGATGCCTCGCCCTCTCCATTCCAGAACCTTGAAGACATCCTCCAATGCGGCCGTGAACAGTTTCGGAGAGATAACGTCTCCCTGTCTCACACCCCGCTGTAAAAGGATAGGTTTCGAGGTCTGATCCTGGAGTCGGACTGACATGGTGGCGTTTTTGTACAAACATTTCAGCACTTCGATGTACCGATAGTCAATCTGGCACCGTTGGAGAGACTGCAGTACAGCCCAAGTCTCGATCGAATCGAAGGCTTTCTCGTAATCCACAAACGCTAAGCAGAGAGGCAGGTTATACTCCTCAGTCTTCTGTATAACCTGCCGTAGCGTATGTATGTGGTCTACGGTGCTAAAGCCTTTTCGGAATCCGGCTTGTTCAGGAGGCTGGAAGTCGTCGAACCTGCGTGCGAGACGATTCGTGATGACTCTGGAAAACAACTTGTAGACATGGCTCAGAAGTGAGATGGGCCTGTAGTTCTTAAGGAGGGCATTGTCGCCCTTCTTAAAGAAGAGTACCACCACACCTCTGCCCCATGCCTGTGGCGTTTTGCCCTCGAGTATGACGGAATTAAATAGCTTCTGAAGGGCCTTAAGGACCGGTTTTCCACCCGCCTTCAGAAGTTCGGCCGTAATTCCGTCCTCACCCGGCGCCTTATTGTGTTTAAGTTGTTTCAGAGCCACCCTAATCTCGTACAGGCTGACGTCCGGGATATCTTCGGTATAGTGTCGGGTCAATCTAGCTCTTGGATCACTCGCTAGATTTGTCGTGGGTTTAGAGATAGACGTGTATAACTGTCCATAGAATGCCTCGATCTCTCCCAGGAGCTCCGATTTAGCGGATATGACTCTGCCATCGTCGGTCTTCAGTTTCGTGAGTTGGCTCTGCCCAATAGACAGATCCCTCGCAAAAACTTTGGAGCCCTTATTCCGCTCTATCGCGTCCTTAACCCTTTCGGAATTAAAGTGGCGAAGATCGCGTTTTAAGGACTTCGAAATCTGTCTATTGAGCTGACGGTATCTGCACAAATCGTCTGAAGACTGCAGAATCATCTCACGCCTCTTCTTCATGAGCTCGAGAGTCGGATCCGAGAGCTTCTTGTTCCTATTTGTACGGTGGGTCTTGAAAAACTTAGACCCGACCGTATGGACAGTTTCCACGAACCCATCGTTACATTCGTCCACGGAGCTACCTAGGCACTCGAAACGATTGTGGAGTTCGAGCTGAAAGCTCTCGGGGTTTTGGAGCTGGATTTGTGCTGGACGGAGCGTAGACTTCACCAGTCGAGACCTTTCAAGCTTGATGTTGATATTCAATGTGCCTCTCACCATGCGGTGATCACTACCAGTTTTCACTGCATTGATCACAGAGACATCATTGAATATTTGCTTCTTCGTCGACAAGATGAAGTCAATCTCATTTTTAGTTGCACCATCGGGGCTTTGCCAGGTCCACCTCCTATGCTCACGCTTTTTGAAGAAAGAGTTCATCATGTAGAGGCCCTCCTTCTCCATAAAGCTAGCCAGTAGGTGTCCCCGGTGGTTCCGCCGTCCAAATCCAAATTGCCCCACTCGCAGCTCATCACCGTCTCGTTTGCCCAGTTTAGCGTTGAAGTCCCCCATGACCACGGTGAAGTGAGTCTTATAACCATGTATGGCTCTGGATATATCCTCATACATGGTCTCTACTTCGTCGTCGGAGTGTGTCGAGGTTGGGGCATATACCTGTATGACCTTCAGCGAATATCTTGCCGATATTCTGAGTATAAGGTAAGCCACCCTGGTCGACACACTCTCGATCCTCACCACATTGTTCACAAGGGACCTGTGGACGAAAAACCCGACACCACCCTGGGACTGCTGGTCGCCCTCCCGGAAATAGAGCAGGTTACCGGATTTGAGAATTATCGTGTCCTCCCCCTGTCTTCGGACTTCGGATAATCCCACAATACTCCATCGTACCCCGCTCAACTCTTCCTCAAGTTCGGTGATCTTCTCGTCGGTCCGCAGTGTACGCGTGTTGTATGTTGCCAGGTCGAGTCGTTGTAAGGGGTAGCCTAGCCTCCTCCGGAGATTCTTCGCACCCCTTGCCTCGCCGTAGCCTTGACCGCTACCGTAGTCAAGGTTAGACGGGCTGCCGGGTACTAGGGGCCGTTTTGTTTTGCGTGTCTGCATTGTTGGGGGGTTTTTGCCATAATCGCCACGCTTGGCATGCGGGTTGGCGATCGCAGTGTAGATGTTGAAATGCACAGAAAATGCTGCTGCCCATTTTCTGGTGTGTCCCTTAGTCGCCTCTTACGACACCCACGGGAAGAGATGGGATGGTGTAAATTCTTCGGTTCCAGACACCATACGGAACTCTTACTAAAAACTCTTACTTACCTAAAATATGGCGTCAAAAATTTCTCAAATGGCTATCGACTGGAAGTGTGCCTAAAAAATTGGCGGCATTGCCTCGTTGTATGGCAATGCGTAATCTCTGACCGAGGTAAAAACCAACCCTTGAGTCACGTGAAGTGTCAACTAGGCGTTTGGATAATATTGTTCTGTAAAAAGCGTATGAGCACTCGAACCCCACGACAAATGTAGAGAGGTGTGCTTACAAAATAGTTCCATACACCGCAAATATAAATTTTACAAATTGCTTGTTCAAGTTTTGCATCTGCTCGGCGTCACTACCGGGATCTGGCAGAATACCAGCTTCTGGTCAATTTGTCTGGCAGTTGGCACACACTGAGTAGAACTCCTCAGCGAACCACACCATGTTTTGGTTCCATGTTAAAATTTATTTAAAATACATAGTTGTGCCAAAGACATAAAATAGTGTAGGTTTTTTATATTCATTCATATTTTCTAGTTTAATTATTTATTTTACAATTCACTACTTAATGTAATTACAGTTACAATAAAGTGTTGTAAGTGCTATAACCCTTAATTTTAAAAAATCGGTTAATGAGTACCCTTGGTTTTTGAGATAAATATCTACCCTACCGTGCATTTTATTGGACTGGGCGGTTATCTATGGTAACCGAGTGACCCCTTTTTTTGAGGAGGATAATTATAAAATAATTTCTCCCGCTCTAGATGTAGCGAGGTGTTAGACTTATATTAATTAAAACCTAACTATGCTCCTGCAGTTGCCTTTACGTTCCAAAGCCACGGTAAACTGTTTCGAATAATCCGGCAACCCAACCGAGTGTCCCTCAAAAACTTTTCATATGTATGTTTCAATAATACCTACAAAAAAACGATAAAAAAATGCAATAAAGTATTGAGTATCTTATAAAAAATATTACAAAAATTAGGGAGTAGAGCGTTCTCTTTGAAAGAACAATGTTCGATAACCATCTGTCTATGGTTCGAAATTGTTCATGGAAATTCTATCGCTGTCACTAACTGTGGGTCCTACGGGTAGGTTCTACAATAAGCACAATTGAGCTATTCTTGAAAACTTGGGGGACGAATTTTAACAATCTTTACCGTCAGTTGGAGTGACAGCTCATTTCAAGATCACTGCTCTTAGGTTTTTATAATAAGATGTAGTAAACATCTACATAGTACCTACTATTCTGACACACTGAAAAAGTATATCAAATAATCGTAAAGGGAAGTCAATTCATCCAATAAAGTTAGAATGACAGTTGTTGTCACAGACACGTTCACAGAATTGCATTACAGAATCAATAGTCTTGTTAGTAAAGATTTACCGATAAAAAATGTATTTTAAGATGCTTTAAGTTACGGTATTCTTATTCAAATTACCAGCAATACTTATTAATAAATCGACACAAGTTCTCGAGTTATAGATCGCGGGCCCATCAATTACTAGTTACAACTGTAACCCGTTTTCCCACAGCTGGCTTTATACACAGCTGATACAATCTATATTCCCTTTCATTCCCAACTCGGCATGGAGATAAATCTCGTATTGCATATATTTATTTTTATAACCTACTTAAATACATCGTCCAGTTTAACTTGAAATTACGTGGCGACGCTAGTTGTCAAGATGTTTTGACAGCAGACGTCAAATTCAGTACATTTTGAATTTAGTTCCGTATTCTGCCACCTGTCAAAATAAACTGGTGTTTTTGTACTTTCCCCTTTAATAAACAATCGCCCTACACATAATAGTGTATGTGTAGGGCGATTGTTAATGTATGTGTAGTTACGTAAATATTGTCTGTTGGCTTTCATTTGTTATTCACGCACTATTGCTCTCAATAGTCTGTTGGGTAAAAAGTAATTACTCGAAAGATATAAATCCGATGGTAAATTACTTTAAGAATAAATCAGTCTATTGTTTTTGTCGTGCTGTGATTTACGCAAAGGTTATTTGCATAGAACCAACATTAAGAAATAAGTATTCTCGATAGTTAATAATTTTATGTAGCGACATAGTCGTGTAGGTACCATTCTTTTACAAATGCTATAGCCGTAGGTCAGTGATTCACTAACAAAAGTTGGTAGTTGTTCGATTCGAAAGCCCATTGTGGGCGTGAACAGGCCTTATTTAAAGTTTCTGAATCACGCCTACTGGCTACAGCGAGCCGAACGCAATTTTTACATTTTAATTATCTCAAATGTAACTGTCAGTGCGGCCAAACACTATGCAGGTACCAATTGGTTATTAGCGTACACGTTCCAAAGATAAACCTTCGATGGTTATAACTTATATTAGTCTTAATGGTATATGTACACAATACTTCAATATTGGCAGTTCGTGTCAATTATTTCATAGAATAAATCTATTAAAATCGTATAGTATAAATACCAATAACGACTTGAACGCTTCATTTAAATACGTGCGGACCAATAACATAACACATAGTCCCTTATTTATTGCCAACTATGTTAGTAATGGTAACTTTGCTAAATCAATTGGTTACACATAAAACTATAATGGCTAGGTACACAAGTCGAGTCGTTGACCTCTAAACTACTCGAGTTACAGTTAATAATTAATAAAACAACGGTATTCAGCTGGTGAAGAGCGAAGCACGCGATGTACGGGCAAAAAATAATATAAAAATACTTAAAAGTATCCCCTGTTTTTATAGTAGGAAAAATTACTTAGAAAGGTACTATTTACTTTTAGTGTAGACCACCTATTCAAATAGATAGTAATGTCTTACACAACTCTATAAATTAGTTAAAGTTGAAAGGTTAATTTCTGCAGCATAACTATATTAAAAATCTTTTGTTCTGCTGGAACAAAGATCGTAGGTCTGTAATTATGTAAATATAAATAACCGAAAACAACAAGCTAATGAATGACTTTTTTCACCCAAAAATAAAATCTGCGCAAAGTTTCTAAAACAAAATAATCTTGCATGTGCGAGATTTATAACTTTCTCGACTAGAACACCAAAACACCGGAAGCATAAACATCAACCAGAAAAATGTTTAAAATAATAACTTGATGTTCGACACGTGATATGCGCTCAAGCATGCATAATATTATATGGCATTCGTCATGTGCATGCATGCATTGTCGGTCAGTACTAGCCTGAAAATAGAAGTTTTACGAGGGAAGTGTCGGCATGGCCGTATACCTAGCTAAGTATTCACAACCATGCGCGGACCGCGGTAGTAATGAATAAAGATGGAGTATTTTATGAAGATGCTTCAAGGTGTCATCACCGCGTTAGGAAAGCTAGTTAGTGCTTTGAGCTTTGACTTAACGTTAGACGCAGCGACTGAAAATAGACACGGAAAATCTTATGCAGATTAACGAACGGGGATGAGTTAGTTTTGAAACTTTAAATTATCAAGAGGCGGTTGGATATCTTTTCTTGGACTTTGGTGGTATTTTGGAGGGTGACACTTCCAGTCTTGCCATGAAGTACCGTGTTACCCCAGTTAATGGGTTGTGGAGGTCTGGTAGGCAGCCGCTCCTCGTAAAATACTGGTATTCAGCTAAATCCGGCTTGACTGGAAGCCGACCCCAATATAGTTGGGAAAAGGCTAGGCAGATGATGATGATGACACTTCGTGTCTTGTCTTCTCTATAACTTGTGCCGGTTCTTCAAGACATAACTAACTATTGAAACTAACTATTTTATTTTTTTATTTTATAGTTTATGTTCACACATACCTACGTTAGTTTATGTACGAGTAAATTTGTTGTTTGCATATAATCGGTCTGTGTGTGGCAACGACCATATAGCGTAGTTCACCATATGTAGGGTCGATGGGTGTGTGGCCAGTTTATGAGTACTTAACTTGGGATACCTAAACCTAAGTATACTAGTAAAAACAATTGTGTGCGTAAATAATAACCAGAAATACAAAAGCTTGAAAATTTCAGACCAAAATACAGCTGACTCAATTGCAATTCCAGCAAACTATTCAAATGACTAAACTTAACGGTCACTCGCGGGTAGCTTTAAAAGCACTAAAGAGCTGTGATCAAAGTACCTATCACAATGGCGGCAGTGTTGCCAGGGGTCAGGGGAGCACGTAATTAAACCCTCAAGTGTGGCAAAGTGCAACAATGGGCGGAGCTAGCGAAGTGTCGCGATCCTCATTAGATGAAGCGTGGGGCCCGTAATGAGGGAGATGATGGTATCTATCGCCCGTAGCGGTCGCATACTTTCACTTCTTAAGGGCAATGTTGACTTGCAGCCATGAATGTAAACAGACACGCGACGTGATTGAGACTTTAGGACTTCGTTCGAGACGGTAACGATGCGATAGTGTAAATCTTTGTAATGTTTGGTTGGAGATTTGATAGTGACTAATTAGTAGATAAGTGTCTAACCGATTTATTTATTAATTCTACTTGCATCTATACTAGTGATGTACCTAACGAATGCTAGATTTATCACAGTGCGAATGCGAGTATTTGTTACGTTACGCACCTATATTTAGATATCATAAAACTGAAGAGTTTGTTTGCTCGAACTTAATCACAGAAATGACTGAAACCAAATTTAAACATTATTTTAGCGTTAGCCGTTTATTGAGGAAGGCTCTAGCCTCTAGGCGTAGCTTAGGCAGTAACTAAGACGTGAGTGAAAACTGAAACCGCGGGGGATAATTAGTGTTTAATAGATATGGTAAACAATATGGCACCTATGCAAAAATTGGTCGCAGATTATTAACATTGAAACTCCACATTTAAAAACCTTCATATGCTCCTGAAAACATTCACACATTTCCACAAGTTTCAGTAATTTTTCACTCTACAAAATCTGCCGCTTGCTACTATTACTATTCAAAATTTTACATAATAAATCATGTACACCTATCATACGAACAGTAGAAGACATAATACATAAATTAATACTCACTTGAGTACTACCTACACACTTCAAAACCGTGTATCTCACCGCGTAGGCATAATGTCTGCGAGCGTAAGGCATTGACTCTGACGGAGTGGAGGCTTTGCGTCATGCCGTGTCAGGCTTGTTATTAATATACTAATTAGTAGTTATTATCATCTCTACTCAAGCCTTACTCAACGTGTTTACAAAGATACTGCTCTGTTGCTTGTAATGTTTCAATTAAATGCTGAATTGTACGAGTAGGTAAGTATTACAGGAAAAGCCTGTGTTATTTTCCTGACATTAGCGAGTAGATTTTCCACATACGGAATTTGAAAACTATTTTATTCGTAGACCAAGATGCCCACTGTTTATCTGAAAGCTAGGTCTAGGTAAGTACTTAAACAAGTAAAAGTCATCACATATTCGACCTCTTTAAACAATAGACGTGAGGTATAAACAAAACAAATATTCTCCACAAATTAAAGGGCGTAGGGGAATCCGTGCACGACTTCATTTCATATCCATTGTGGCAAGCGCGTTCGTCTGTTGAAAGACATGGATATCGGAAGTTCCGCTCTCCCGCGTGCCGCCTGCGCTTGCACACCACAATACGTGAAATGCGAGTAGGTAGGTAACTAGGTAAAAGGTGAGTGATCTCGCAACGCTCCGAGCACAACGACCAAGCTACACTATCATCGCTCTCCCGGCTTATTTACACAACAAAACACAATACAAAATCGTTGGTCATGAACTGGATTACACCAAGTAAAACACGCTTAATATAATCGTAATACCCACAACAATAAAGGCCAATTACATCAGTGCAGTAGCAATGGTATATAATTGGCAGCGTTCATCGACTACTCATTAAGCGTAAAATTATTCCCGGTACTGACACGGCAGGTGCTCGCCGGGTCCTGTACGGCTTTTACCATCGATGGGTAAATAGAGAAAAACAATCAACGGCCGACGTCGGTCAACCGCGGCAGTGCAAGACGTACTTTATGCACAAAAAATGGACAAGTGCGAGTCGATCGTGCGAATAATATGCGCGTAGCAAAATAAAGTTTAGATTTATTATAAGAGCGTGCTAACGATTTGTCTGCTTTTTTAAGGTTAACTGAATTATAGATCTAGAATGCTAGACCATTTTTTTTGTATTTTTATAATAAAAGATCTGATTTAGCTACCAACACAGCTAAGAAGCGATACGAAAAAGCATCGAAAGAAATTTAAAATTGTCAAGTAAAAAGGAATAAAAAATTAAGACCAGAATTTTAAAAACCCGTCTCCGATCCTGCGGATCCCTAAAGCACATCTAAATATTACAGCATAATTGCCGGGGGATGTCTCGTATAAATTACTCAGGATTACTTGCTCCGCAGAAATGTTGCTCCTGCTTCAAGAGTCTCCCTGCTCTAGACGAGACGACATAACGAGTATAAATCTACGTATTATACGGATACCGATGCTTTTCTAATAGATACGATTCTTATCATGTTCCTCTGGTCTTCTAATAAGATCTTTAGATAAAAATGTATTTTTGATACATGTACGATTGTACGTAAATATGCATGAGCTTCTGCATTCAATAGGTGGACTGAAGACGCGTGTTTTTTGTTGTTGTATTTAAACTTCTTACTTCATGCACTATGGTGGATTTTATGCCATATACATTCTCTACCGGTCTACCAAGGGTGGTGAAGAGATTACATGGCAGGTGCATCGTTAAATTTGTTGTCGTTAAAGCTTATAGGTACTATACAAATACATATACGAATTGAAATATCCGATGCAGGCTATACGTTACATAACATCACGCTACGATCATAAGGAGCGGAGCAGAACCTAACCAAAGACTCTGGGGAAACCACCAGGGATAGCCTAGGTAGTATATAATAAAATACCTGTACCTCCACTTAGACTAGGGCTTTCAATCCGGATTTCCGGAGTTTCGTAACTCCGGAATTTCGGAACGATTTTAAGCATTTTTTAAATCCGGAGTCGAAATAGAAAACCGGAGTTGAAACCGGTTTTCAAAAATTATGTATTACATTATTTACAAAACAACGAAAAACGCATCTTAATTGTTGCGCATACGTAAACCGTTGTTTGATTCCTTCTTAAGTCCTTAGCACAACACTTCGGTATTATTCGGTGGTCAGAAGTTCTCTTTTTGACTCATCTTTTAATGTCTTATCGTTTCTCAAAACGAATTACTAAGAACTTCGATCTCAAAAAAAGTAGATTTTGTAGGTACCTTGACGTTCATGATTATTATTTTATTATTATATTGTAACTTGCCAAACAAATGTTTATTTTTGTATGATTGTTAATTGTTTTAATATTATATAATGCGTATTAGTTCTCTATTATAACTTCTGTCTGTCAGACAGTAAATTTTTAAACAAAAGCACTGAATCCTTTGCAAATAAAACTTCTATTGATTACAATAAAGGGCATTTTTATTAATTTCTAAAAAAACTGTCAACTCCGGAGCCAACTCCGGAGTTCCGGATTTGATTGCTCCACATCGTAACGAGCTCCGGAGTTGATAACTATCCGAGTTTGAAAGCCCTAACTTAGACGTATGTAAGTTATTAGGAAGTAGTAGAAATTGAAAATTGACAATATTGACATGATATTGATATTTGAAAATATATTCCGAATTTTGATTTAAATGTGTACCGACTGGTGGCTGTCCTGATTTTCCGAGAGAACACGTTACAGCGAAGAATGGACTGGATATAGAAAAAGGAAAGAAGAAAATCAAAAATATGAGGAGCACAAGCACAAGTAAGCAGATTCCTAACGTGTGAAAAGCATACTTACATAAATAAAATTGAGAAATAAGAAGGGGGAAGGCAGAGCTAAGTAGAGAAAAAAGCGCGCAAATATCTTCTCTGGTGAATAGGCAACCATTTGAGGTCAGACTTATCGAAAAAATTATGGTCAATTATGGTTATATATAGAGAAT
Source organism: Mythimna separata (assembly GCA_030763345.1). NCBI lineage: Eukaryota > Metazoa > Arthropoda > Insecta > Lepidoptera > Noctuidae > Mythimna > Mythimna separata. Next base: position 12,847,807 of record CM061182.1, read on the forward strand.
AAAATATGAACTGAATACAGTTATTGAAGACCCTATTCACAGCATTGCGAAAACTACAAGAAAAAAATTAGTCCTTTGTCACAGCTCTACATCGTTGTTCGATCTTTCCCTAGCTGAAATTTAAACTAAGAAATAATTGTAACAAATGGTTTCCGTACTTAGTTAATTCAGCATTTTACTGCATTGCACTGTACAGCCGCACAGGGCGTGAAATCGAGTAAAATTTATAATAATTATTCCAAGTCAGCGTCCCATATTGTTGTTAACGATTGCAAATTATTCTCAGCTGTACACAGTCGTAATCATCGGACTAAACGTGATCTTTTCATCCTTGCATCAGATTGTGATAAATTACGATCATCAGAGAAAACTCAGTTCTACCAACTGTAATAAATAATAAGAACGTGTCTGTTACAAAAGCCGGTGCTATTTCTCTTCATGATTATTATTTTCAAAATGAAATTACACAGATCGTCGCATGACTAGAACATTAATAACAGAAGTTCCTACCTACCCACATTTTATTTTTATCCAGTCTTCAGTTCGACCCCTCTCTTTGATGGAACTTACTCGCTTATCTCACGACATATCTTAAGCTCATTACTAACTTTCTGGAATTTGCAGCAACGACTGTATTAATTAGTCAAGACAGATCTATGATTAGCTTTGGACCGAAAAATAATCTGATTCTTGATCTACATATTTTAGATTGGCCATTATGTTTGCCCGTTGGCTGTGTCGACGTCGGATAATATTACATATAGACGCCATTTTGGATTTAAAACTATAACGTTACCTACTGGCGCAAAACCTGCATATTGTTCAAACATTTCTCAATTGGCCGCCGGCGGAGGCGCAAACATGATATGGCGCCCTCGTGAACGGTAATCTACATGAACCGAACTACTGACACACGGACACACAGACATACACATTGTAAGTACGTACGTACTAGCATCGTGTATCTGGTACACAAAGACGAGACGACTCCATCATCATTAGGTAACTGTCTGCGAAATAATCTGCCACGCGTGATCGCATTTGACAAAGATAGGACAACACAACTTTGGATTATGGAAATCCATTTGTGTGAATTTTCTTTAATTCAGAAAACAAATCAATTGATCATGATTATGATGGATATTCTAGTTATTTTGGTCCATTACTTACCTAGGTAGGTAATATATCGATTTGACGACGATTCGACGACGACGATCGACGCGGTTTTTTTTTTAATAAGTATCTAAGGGATTGCATTTAACCGCTAGATATCTTCTGTTTAATTTATAACGAGAGTACAAATAAGTAGGTACCTAGTAAAGAAGACATGTGCCCTCTTAGAAACAACAGAGCTGTAAATGAAAACCCCATCAATAAACTGTAAGTCAAAGCAAACAAAAGGCTAAACTTGATGCAATTATTGAGCAAAATTTCGATTTGGCAGCCAAAGCGTAAACAGAAGCTCAACGCTATAACAACTTTCATGGCACTTACGAGCGAGTTTCAAAACTGCCCCGCTATCGGAACCGAACTTTATATCCCATATCGAGAACTGCACGATATACACGCAAATACAGACTACCTACCTGGGAGCTAATAAAAGTTCGCTGCATGAATAATGTGCGGTGTTTAGCTTCTACAGCTAATAACAACATAGGCTCCTGATTTAGTTGGAAAGCTCGGAAAGCAATTTAAAAATATCTAATAAACTAGTGCGCCTCACCTTCTACGATTGCATCACTGCTTACCATCAGGCGGGATTGCAGTCAAGCACTAGATTATATTATTTTAAAATTATCCTTCGTATAAAGTTTTCCAAATGATTGTTTCGATTCTAAAGACTACGACGTATACCTTTATGCCTTGTTGATTTTCCTACCGTTGTATGTTACCCTTACCATCAATGTAGCCTTTATTTCTAGTCAAATGTATAGTTACCTACAAAGGAACATTTCTTTAGTATATTTTATTTTTATACGTTTGAATCCCCAACCGGTCCTATGAGACCGCGCTGTTATTGTTTTACTATTGTGTCTCGTTTCGCGGGTATCTGAGTAATTAAGTTGAAGTAGATAATGTCTTTAGCTGCAATTGTTAATTTAACATTTGTGAGAATTTGTCCGTACCTACATAATTTTAGTTTACTAGACACAAAAACAGACTACTTAATTTTTCTTTTTAAAGAATTTACAATTACTTTTCATCACCTTTTCATGTCATATCACACTCAAAACTATTGTCTCAAGGGCTTTAAGTTTATGACACATGTCACTCTCGTATCAAAAAAATGATGGACTGTTTGTACAGCCAAGCAGCCTTGACCTGTCCACACTCATAGTTGAACTAAAATACCCGTTAAACACTTTACGTAACATAGGAACGTGAACAAGCTACAAAAATATTAATTACCGTATCGTTTTAAATACAAAATTATCTGCTGCGATGATTAATTACTTTGCAGAATATTTAAATAATTAAGGCGAATAAGGAAGTACATTCAACTCTCTACGATAGGTCTTGATCGAAAATCTACACCAGATTTATAACGTCCAATTAAAAAGATGCGGAAGTACAGGCGAAGACGTGAGTATTGTGCACGATACAGATGTGTATCGGACGTACACCCACGTACAAATAACTTCATATTTTCCTCGGCAAATATTTTATTTTCGCCCAAGGATTCGTCATCTCCGTGCTACCGACGAGCTTTGTCAATATTTGCTCCCTCCAAAGTACTTCGCAGGCATCTAACAGTTTGCCAACGAACCAACCTGAAAGGCGCCTCTGAGACACGGAGCCTACACCATTAAAACACCCACGCTACACCTTGTTTACTATCAATCTTTATTTATCTATGAAAATCATTTTGAGATCTATCCGAATTCCGATTGCTACTTGCTATACTCTGGTTAAATTATCATATTTTTACAATAATTTCACGGAGCGTTAGCAATATACATATTATATCGTTAGCTGCGGCTATATGTTGATAAGTATTTAATAAACCGTACTTAAACCACTTTGTTTCATTTTAAGTTCATTAACATAGCCGAGGCTTTTTATAACTTGTAAGTCAGGTCAATATTTTGATAGTGGACATTTATTAAAAGAACATAAAGTTGTTAAAGAAACTGCACGCCTTTTATCGGTTAAGGTACTTCCCAGCCAGCATAAACAATCGATTTAAACCGCTTGAAGATACACGCTTTGGCCATGAAACTAAAGTTACGAACGGGCTGCTTATTAGAAAATTCTTATGCGTTGCATTCGCAGTGGGACAGATTTATGCGACGTAGATGCCGATACCAAGTGATATTGGTTCATCGCACCCGACACCGCAACGACGACAGAATAATGTGCACAAGTACACCTTCAAAATAACTTCACAGTTCGTTGATCTTTCGCGTGTTTTCTGTATAAACACGTACCCGGCTCGAGTGGGTATCAATATTTATCCTAGAATCAGAAAATATGAATGATATTATCAATATCTATATTTTTTAAATGGGAAGGGGCCGGCTTTAGTCTGTACAATCTCTATCAACATTGGTTTTGTTTCTCTGCTTGAAAAAGTAATACCTAAATTTGCACTAACTAGCATCATCATTCTTCGTTAATTACTTGTATTTCCCAGTTGAAAACATCTAGTTTGTAGACGGAAGTTTTATTTTCGACTAACTCTTTGGTCGTATCTAATTATGTAAGAGCCTATAATAATATACTCAAGACTCTATCAAAAATTAGAATCAAAACATGTTCAACAAATGAGGGCGGAAGCAAGATTGAATCTGCTCTCGATGCCACTCAAGCGCCATCCGCTTCTTCTATGTGCACAAGTGCTTTAGAAAAAGCTTAGAAAAAGTCCCAACTGTGTGGAACGCGTCCGATCCTATTACGGAAACGAACAGTCAAACTAGTTTTACAGTTACCACGAGACGATTCGATTCTGCAACGATACGTAGTCGAAGGTCGCGGGAACTCGGGCGGGACCAATTCGGAATTCGTTCTGCAAGTTGGCGCTGAGTCTGGACACCATAAACATTGCTACAGCAGAAACCATCGCAGAAGTAGATGTCGCTATCATTGGTCGCAGTTCATACAAAGACCTCTGAAACTTGAAATAAGAGTGTCTATTCTGAACTCGTATGTGTACAGAATATATCTGAAATTGGCCAAACGTTACATCCTAATATCCCACGAGAATCGTAACAGCTAAGCAGTCTTATTATTTCTGTTTCGTATTCCAGACATTTTCACCGAGCTTATCGTAGCGCGAAGGCAAAACGCTTTCAGCATAACCTGAAAAAGATAATTAGTATCTAGTCTCTAGCGTCCTTTGGAGAAAATTGCTAAATTCTGTACAGTAACCTCGAACTTAAACGTGATATAAGAACCAAAAGTTGCCAAAAGATCATTTTTCAAAAGGAAAAAGAACTGAATAATAAAACAATTTTGTCTTACCCAGAACATGTACCCGTCCATAATAATTATAAAATTACTTAGTTCAATAAACTGAAGTTGTTACGGCATTTCAGCTTGATACTTAATGGTCGTAAAAGTTAAATAAAATTCAAAATAGGCGGAGGCGCACTAACAAGTAAAACGTTCTTTTTTAACGCTCTCTGATTTGCATATTCGTACTTCAGTTATTTAAGTTCTCACGTTTTTTATTGTTCTCAAACCTCTTTGAAGTTTAGTACAACTAGTTCCTAAGCATATTGAGCCCTAACAAATATTTGAACGTAGAAATATTAAATTTTCTTTTGTATATTCACCTACCTAATAGTCGAGATGTCTCTGCTTCAAATATTTTCGTACACGATTTTGTTTTCTTAAAACATTTCCTAATTCTATCTGATGTTAGAATTCACAAAAGTAAAAGATAACTTGTTTTATAGACGTATTATGTGACCAACTAGTTTCCTCGTTTCTTATAGCAAAACATAGATATTTATTATGTCCAATCAATAACACGATGCCCGACTTACCTCCGTCCGATGGAACAAGTTTTAACGTCCAAACACTTCCGTTTTATCCACACAACAACACCTTTGACACAGATTCGTTAATTAGTGCTTTCGATTAAACTCATCACTTATGTCGATGAAATGACAGATTGGCGGGTAGTTAGCAACACAATGCGATACCGGACAATTCAGTGATTGAACAGATCATAATCGCGCAACACGCACTGAAAAAACAACTATTCACTGTTAAATCCAAAGCACAATTAAAAACACAATTAAAAAGTAATCACACGCGGTAGGTATTTTATGTGAAACACACAGAAGTGCAAGACATTAAATTCGCTCGAAATAATTCGTATACGCGCGAAAAGTGCGGCGGAGGCGAACCGGCCTGCGCGCACGTCGCGCGTGCTGTGTCCGCATGTGCCGACAGCTGACTGAATCGCAATTCAAAACAACGCTGCAATTACAAGGCTGAAGCCTTCAATTTTTCGCTAACAACCTTTTTAACATGTGCTGGCCACCAACCGTCTGATAGATCTTCGACATCAAATGAGTCATCGATACTCCGGATTATCTTTTTGAAAGTATTTACCTATGGTTTTTTTAATAAGAATATTTTCAATACCGACTGCAAACTATTAGAAAATAGACGGCAATGGATTTTTATGCTCAAATAAAACATTATTTAACAGAGACAACGTATAAATAGTCAAGAATTTATTTAGTAAGATAAATTCATGACAGTAAGCTAGCTAAGATCATTATTTACATAAACCAAAGGAAATAGGACTTCAGAATATTTAAACACCAATAAATATTGAAAATTTCATAATCTCACTACTACATTAGTGTATTCAAATGGGTAAGAATATAACAAAATAGGATATTAGCTAGGTACTCTATCAAGTTTGAAACGTTCGTAGCGGACGCTAATGACATTGAATTTGCGATCTAGAATCGCTTCCTGTGTTTTGAATGCGACGAAGCGGCCTGCTGCTGTGTACGAGTACGCGGCCCGGGATTGCGTACGGTAATGTGCTTATAATAAATTGTACAGATTCGCTTCTCTCGCTGCAACTAGATGTGATTTATGTACAGAACTGTGTCGAATTAACAATTACCGCCTTTATGGTAACGTTAACCGAACACGACCGTTATTGTGCTCTCACGTGGGATTTTAACTAATAAATGGTGTTATTAAGTTCAATATCTTATGTCAGATTGATTTAAAACAGTGTTTGTATTGGCATCAGGTGTTTATATTACGTATTGCTATGAATATTTGTTACAAATTACTGCTTGTTTATTACATCGGAAGATCTTTGGATTTAATAGCACTCTTAACGTTTGATATTCTTATATTGAATTTAACCAGAACAGTTAAATTATTTACTACTTCGCCTCTATTTCAACAAAGAGCAGATGAAACAGGTAAGTTAATATATCTAAGGTTCCTTTGTTTCGCTCAGACGAACAGAAAAGGGAATATATAGGCCCAGTAGTAAACTTTCACCTCCTAATTATACCCGTTCGTTGTTACTACCTAGGTATATAGGTGAGCACTTCGACTTTCACTAAGTAATCAACTTCATAAACCGTGTAGGAGAGAAGCGAGGGCTTGGGTTACACCTTTTATTAATACGTATTAACAGGTATTCGCCATTGACCCGTTGCTCTCTAAGCGAACGACTTATGGTACTGGTTCCTTTACTACGTAGTACATACCTACTAGATAAATATATCTGTAACATAAGTACGAACTTTCAAAGACGTACAATATGTTTCTATTTGCATATCGACTAGATAGCATGCCCATATTCCTAAAGGGTATGCGTAAAGGGAACCAATCATACAAAGTGGTATGGGTCTTCCAATCATGATTTATGAATAATTCTAGAGCAAAATGATTGAGTGAATTTTGATGATCTAAGTAAGGCTTTTAATAGGGTTAAAGGAGTTATAATTTAGTACTAGATAAATATATCTGTAACATAAGTTCGAACTTTCAATGATGTACAATATGTTTTATTTACATATCGACTAGATAGCATACCCATATCCCTAAAGGGTATGCGTAAAGGGAACCAATCATACAAAGTGGTATGAGTCTTACGACCATGGTTTACGAATAATTCTAGAGCAAAATGATTATGATGAATTTTGATGATCTAAGTAAGGCTTTTAATAGGATGAAAGGGGTTATAATTTCAAAACATGGGTTGCATATATTTTGGGTATTCTTGTCCGTATTAAAACCCTAACACAAAAATGGGAGTGCAGTGATTTTAGACGGTATTACACCATCTTTCGAATTTTCAGGTTTAGCCCAAGGGTGCATACTAAGGCCACTTCTGTTTATCGAAAAACTCGCTGTTTTTTAAGATGGCAATTAATGGCCAGCTTAGAATAGTTTTCTAATATCGCTGTCAATTGCCATCCTCTTATTATAAACGAAAACGAATACTACAATGACCATTTTCTATGATAAAATATGTGAATGTGAGAACACTATAGATTCGTATAAACTAATCTATTTGGATGGAAATTATTGCTTTAGACTGATCTGGCACTTTTCGGGCTTCACTGTCATATGTACAAAACATGATTTAAGCGTCCATGAAGTTTTTTGTAAGTTCTTCTCCATAGAGATCGATGCTTAAGAATTTGCAATTTTCATTTTGTCTGACTAACCAACTTCCTTGACATTTCAGAAGTGCCTGTAAATGATTTTTGAAATAAATGCTTTAACACTATAATTATTAGGGAAATATTGTAAAAATCAATAATTTTTTGAAGAGTAACCTTTATATTACTGGCTGTTCCTCTCCATAGGAAACGACTGATTGAGACCATGCACTAGCGTTTACCGTTTTATAAGCGTCCATGTGCAAATGAAACAATTCGTTCTTTTTTTAGTCCGTGCTTTCATAGTACTTAAGACTATTTCTGTCAACGCTCGGTCTTCAAAAATTTCTATTACGAGGTGATGCAATAAGAATATCAAAGTAAAGAGGCTTTACATGTATATTTCATTTGTAATGACAAATTGGTGATCTAAACTTACTATTCGTGGACAGAATATAGGTAGAAAAATAATAAGGCCTGTATTGGAATAACAATTTGATAAATAATACTAAACTGTATAGACAGCCCACTAAAACCGCTGAACTAATTTAATCACGTCAACTTTTTTATTAGTTATCCTTGCTGTGCAACGCTAATTGGACACCCAATCAGAATTGCGCAGTAACGAAAGTGAAACTGCACCTTGAACTAGAAGTTCATCATGCCGATAGTTTCTTAAAATTTTCTCTCCCAATACAGACCTTCATATTTTCTGAGCTAGAAAAATAGGATGATATAACAACTATTCACAACATAAATTTATAAATCAGTCTCCATCAAAATAATACATTTTTGATAAACTTGATTTATGGAATGATACACTAACCGTGTAACTAAAGACAGCTTAATCACAAACTTGTACCTAGCTTACAAATATTACAGAGTATGAAGATTATTTAAACGTAAATAATAATTTAAAATTTAGAAACATTTTGTTCATAGGCCAAAAATCATCCGATTGGAACCTTACGTAAATATATAATATAAAATTCAGGACCATTCCAAGTACATACTTAGTATAAAATATATGTAAGTGAAGTATATAATTTAACTAATTATTCTATTGCTATTGCATGTAAAAATAAAGTGCTGCTAAAATGCGCAAAACGAATGATCTAATTATTTTAACTTTTCACTCACACCATACCCTCTTTAAAAAAAGGTAGCATTTCAAAACCAGGAACTATTTAATTCAGTAACAATCACAATTGATAACTATTTCTTAATCAATAAAGCTTATTCTATTCACGAACATAAAGGTACATGTCCACTAAATAATAACTGACTGAGCCCTATTGAAAAGAGATTTATTACAAGAATTACTGTAGAAATGCAAATTAATAACCAGTAAATATTTAAACTAGGTGTGCATTCTTCTTCTTCTTATTCATGAAAAGAAGAAGGTATGCATTTACGTACGCTACCAAAAATATACAGATTAAATTAGTTAGAGATTTCTTATCTTTTTATATACCTATTGATGGAAAACAAAAAACTATGGGGTGAAGGGTAGTTTCCTAATATTGAAAGTACATATATTTTTATCAGATTTCAATATCTGCAAATCTACTGTAATTACTTTAGCTAATTTGACCCCTATACAACTAATTACAGAACCGTTTAATTTATTTATTGGACTTACAGAAAAATGCATATTCGGCGCAGACATGAGGCACACTATTTTATTGCATTTATTTTTTTATAACTTATGTTTATGTGCCTTGCGTTTTGCCAAATCCATGCCATTCTTTTCATTCATCTAACAAACCAGCAGACATGCACCTTACAAAATAGGGTCACTCAAAGATATCACTATTATTTGCTAGAAGTGGTCACGTTACATATAATTATAACGACCTAACACGCATTACATGTGATTATAAATATATTTGACTCTAAATCTATACAAGAAGTCACAAAGTTCAGAAATTTTGAACAACATGGAGACATATTGAAACAACATATTATAACAATTCTATTATCTTGACCAAAGAAAATACTTTGTATAGGAACAAAACTGATGAATGACTTTACAAATCGCAATTTTGAATCCATTTATGGTGCCCTACACTTGTTTTAGATGAGAAATTATCAAATAACTTCTCTAGATCTAGGAGGATCGGCGATCGTCAGACTTTTACTGATTAAATCCCATTGCAACTCTTCCTTGAGTTGGCATCTGTTTTCTAGGGCCACGTTAATCCTTACGAACAATCCGGTAGCCCTAGCATGCAACGGCCTTAGTGGCCCTCGTCCATTTTCATAACATCTCAAGGCGTGAAGAACACAACGCAACGTTGACTCGGGCTTAGTCCGTAACGGACAGCCAGCAAGCCCGCTCCTAAAGTGGCCGGGAATCTGCCTGCGACTCCCAATGCCTAAGGAAAACGTTTTACCCTTTGACCTAATGTCGAATAGTGTTGGTCAAGTAGTAATGGTCCCGATTCACGTATTTTAACATTCACCAAGCCACACTGGACTCGCGTAGTCATATCCGTCACACACCAAGCTAATTATGTTAATGCCTTGTAGTTGGCAGTTTGGTTTCTATACAAAGCATTCATTCATTTTCTGTGACTTATCTATTGAAATTCAATTCCGATTTGTAAGCGTCTGTGCGATATAATATCTATTTGAATAATTTAATGAATACATCAGTCTTAAGCCGTACTGTTGGTACATAATATATCGTAAAGCAAATATATAAACGATCCTGGTTCTAAATACATATGGATCATATAGATTATCAGTAACAATATATTGTATATACTAAAACAATTATATTAAATACTACGTTTCCATCAAAACTTTTAATTGATTGCGTAAAAGTAATGTAAATCAAAATTTGCCGTTCTGACTTACATGATAAGCAACTTTCGACTGAGCGCAGAGAGTTGAAAATCTAACAGTGAAACAATATTTAGTGATTAATTTTGGTCTGATTTAGATTTATTATCATTAATTCACATTAAATGCGAATCTATGTTGATAAATCTGATTCAGGCTTAAATGATGCCTTGTGTTAGTGAACGCGGAAATTAGTCCATTCACATTGCCTTATCGCACAGGTCAATGAACTTTACAGCAAATTCACGAAAAAAATATAGACGCTTTGAGAGCGAATTTTGATGAAAGATTACAGATGTGTGCAATTGTGCATATACCTATTATGCAATAACTTTTGAATTCATAAAATATAACATCAATATAACTTCAAATTACGACTGATGATGGAATGCAAACAGAAATGCCGACACGCAATGGAATACCAATAAAATGAAATCCGAAACTTCACATATTTAAACAGTAAATACAACGACGTAAATATATTACACAGTGGGATTATATTTCTGTGTTTGTTTAGGCACTAAAAGTTGAAATACAGGATGCTAAAGAAATTGTTGGTCACATTTTAAATACTACATCTGCCCATGAAATGTCAAGATCATAGTAAAATCCCAAAAAAAAAGATCCACTACATTTCTATAGTCAAAAATAGTATCTTAAATTTGACCACACGATTTCTTTACACCCTGTATATATCATGGTATAGTTGGGTAAGTAGTTGAACTATAACATTATTATGTACATTAGAAATTCACATTGAAGACGTAGAATCACAAACTCCGAAATATACAGTAAATGGAGCATAAATATAGTCAAAAAACTGTTTCCTTACTCTTAATATTCTCTTATATTCTTTATGTAACTTCGACGAAGTTTTTTCTGCTTATTCCTGATTATTATTGCTTCGGTAATAAGCATTTCTCAGTAAAGTGCTGCCATCTACGAGTATAAACGTTTCAAATCACAACTAATGACCCCTCAGTTTTCTAACAGACAATTTGAAGGTAAGAACATGTTTAAACTCTTTTCTACAAATGAGCGCCAGCATTATGCTGAATGTTGTCAATTTTCTTTGACTAAACTATTCGTTTTGTATTTTTATTTATGTTTTTACTACCATACTTAGCACAATAAACTCTTTTTCGTTCTTTTCTTTCACTAAAGTTTAGAAAGATTTTCCCACTTGAGTTTTTCAAATCCTCGACTACAAAACTTAATTTGGAAAACGGAGGGGTTAACACCACAAACTACTGACCAACAATGTCACACAATCATTTGTATAGTCTGTCAAATAAATTGTTTACTTGACATTAATAGGAAATACTTTTTAAGTTCAAATTAGATTTCTTTCCACAACATGCAATAAAATTATTTTAATTACCAACAATTTACTAATTTAAGACATGTAAACATTTATTTAACAGACTTTTTATTTACACAACTATACACATAGCGTGTAATTTTCTAAAAGAAAATAACTCTTTTTTTATATGTTGAAAGTAAAACAATGCAACGACAATATTGTCAGTCAGAGTTAATATCTCCCAACTATTTACTGTGAAAACATTGTTTCGTAAATAATAATAAAATAAGAATAATCTAAATAGTTACCAACTATAAGCGTGCATAAAATATAACATTACACATGTGTACAAAAATAATCATTTGTATAACATTAAAACAAGTGATAACAATACCTTGCACATACTCATACCTACATGAATCATAGAAGCAATCATTTATATCCAATAACAATAATATCAATACGTACATTCGTGTTCTACACACAATTATTCAATTAATATTCATGCCGGTCACACCGAATTTAATTGGATCCATTCCAACATTAATTAAACCGTTTAACTTATGACCTAGGTATTCTTCTTCATAGGCGCCGTTACAATCTCCATTCGAGTACACTTTGTTCAAGTTCCTACTCTCAGCCTCCTCTATAGAATCTAAGAGATGTTCAAAGAAGTTGGGGAAGTTATCGTAGCTTGGATAGACGTTAATGTCTATGACCGCATGACCGCCGGTCATGTTGTCTATGACGACATCGAAGCCAGCTAAAAGGAGGCCAATCCTCTTCCTTAGTATCCTTATGATAGTTTTAATTTTGTCCTCATTGAGCGTCATTCTGATGTCGGCCTGATCATGAGGGTCGAGAATGGAGAGGGTAGATTGACTATCTGCCTTACAAACCTCTCCCGTACTGTAGTAAATTGGTTCTAAATCTTCTGAGGCGTAGAAGTTCTTCAAGCTTGGACGCTCGCAAATGTGGTATCTATAATCAAATAACATGCTGTTTAAATTTTTGACATGATTTTGGTATCTAGAAGACTACACTGCCATGTTCAACACAAAAGGAATTTTATTTAATCCCTCGAAATACTAAACATGACATTCCTACATTTTACTGGTAACATTCAATTGCTATTTATTTTCTGTTTTTATTAAAAGGAGCGATCATCTTTCACAAATATGACATAAAATAAAAGGATGTTGCAATAACAAGGTATTTAAATTGAACCTTGATATTTTCAATGTCATAATTTTACAACATAACTAAGTGTCAAGGTCTACATATTTTATGAGTGTCTAGGATTTTAGGTAAGATCTGGCAAATTAATATTATCATACGTCATTAGCTAATATACTGACCTATCTCCTATTAAAAATACTTTGTGTAGTACAGCATTGTGGTTGACGAAACTTTGAACAACGCAGGGTGGTTTGCACACATGTAATCCTTTCTCATTGAATATGACAATCATGTCATGTGCAGACTTGGAACCGTGAGCGATAGTGGGCTTGCAGATAACGGGGAACCTGACCCCTCTCTGCCTCATAATCTCTATGTTCATTTCTATGTTGGTAGTAGTGAACTCTGCGAATGATGGCGTGAATATTCCTTGCTTGTGTAGTGATGGTTCATCTTTTAGTATGGTGTAGTAGCAGTATCTGGAAATTGATATAAGGGAAAAGATTAGTAGAGAAATTAGCTGAGCCTGTATAGGCAGGGAAGTGCTTAACTTTTTGACCACCACAGTCATGTAAATGTCACCGAAAAATCATAAATCGTAATATATCTCGCGAAATTCTAATAAAAGATTATGAACCGTGACATACTACTTTGAATTTAACGCATTATTTTTCAGTACATTATTTACGGTGACATACCTATACAAGAAAAAAAAGAATGTGTCCAGCACGCCTACGTCATGACTACATGACAGACGCTACGCATTTTAAAACGTTAATAAATCATATAAAAAGACATTGTTTTTTCTTATTTGAATTGTTAATAATGTAGCTAGACTCATGCTAATTTATATTATATGAACTGCTTATTATTTATTTCATTCATATTAGCATGTGATCACAAAAACGAACACTATGAAACAGTAGCTTGGCGGCGCACGCATTTGGTTTTTTTCGTGGCGGTCAAAGGGCTATGCCCCAACTGTTCTGTTGTGGAACGCCAATATTATTACCTATTAATTCTTGTCTCTATGTCTCACTGGAACAATAATAAATCCCTATTTGTCCCCTCCGTATTGTAGTTTAAAACCCTAATAAGTTCAATTGTCCAATGCTATAAATAGATAAACTGCTACCTACTTTGTTTCATAAGTAATGACTTCAACTACGATTTTCTTGTCTATCTACCGATTGTGTCTGTCTACAATTGCTATCATGATTACACCAACATTATGGAAAAGGTTTGTAGAAGGACATTGTATCTATCTTCAATTTAAATTACACAGTTAAAGTAATTTCTTTAGTACTGTGATGTTTTCTCACAATGTCAATGAATAAGTATGTAAAACATTAGTTCAGCTCTCAAAATTAATGTACAGTAGCATCATAGGACCCACATCCTAATTTATTTGGCGTTATTATTGGTTGCTTCTTCCAGACTTTTCTCTGCTAGCTAGACCCTAGGGGTCTTTAAGTCAAGAATGAATAGGTTGCTTCTAGGCAAACGTGCTTCATAGATAGAGGTAAGCGACGATGAACAACATCGTCGCTTACCTCTATCTCGCTAATGATAGTGGCTGTAGGCAGTAGATAGTGGCTTGCGACTGACCAATATCTCACCTGATGTGACATAGTGGTCAGTCGCGAGCCTATGGTATGGTATGGTTTGAGTATGGTTTCTACACTTAGTAATATGCGGACCATTGTCATCATCATCTGCCTAGCCTTTTCCCAACTATATTGGGGTCGGCTTCCAGTCAAGCCGGATTTAGCTGAATACCAGTATTTTACGAGGAGCGGCTGCCTACCAGACCTCCACAACCCATTAACTGGGGTAACACGGTACTTCATGGCAAGACTGGAATCAGATTTACTGGCTTCTGACTATCCGTAACGACTGCCAAAGATCTCCAAATGACAGCCGGGACCAACGGCTTAACGTGCTTTCCGAGGCACGGAGGAAACTCGTTATATTAAGATGGTCACCCATCCACAGACCAACCTAGGCAAGCGTTGCTTAACCTCGAAGATCGACCTGTGCGGCTGTTATTATCTAGCCACGAGCTCCTCAATATGCGGACCATTGTATGTAGGCTATAACGGCCTAGGATGAGCTCATTCAAACTATCCGGCCTCTCGCCAAAAATGTATTATGTCTTTTGACTTTACAGGGCGTCAATGAAATTGCGTGCATGTATCGTGTGGTACCTGTAAAGTGTGTCGCGATCCTATCAATAATAAAAAAGTTAAAAACATACATACCTATTGAGTAGAACCCTCACATTTTCCAATGGATCAATGACTGTTATATTTGGATGGTTCGACAAGTACTGCTCCACTCGACTGATGGTTATTGACGCCTGATAACACACGAATGACAACGCATTTAATGGAGGAAACCCGTGACATTTGAATAAACAGCATTATGCTATCAAACACTTGTAGAGCACTTAATAAACACTAATGGTGTTTACAAGACCTTGAGGCTTTTCAACTAATGCGGTTCTAATAAAACAAACCATTTTTTTAGAGGTAGGAAATAATCAAATAAGTTGTCCTGCTCTAATTGAAGAGAGAGGGAGTAATAGATTTTAACTGCCTAAACCCATTAATGTTCCTTCAATTCCCATTTGTAATCCAGGGCCAAGGTAACTTTTTCAAACAACATCATAGCCCAATAATCTCGCAGTTAATAACAATTTGAAGTTTTGAAGTCATGCGGTAATAATATAATACCACCTGTAGAACATTTTATCCATAATCTGGAATAACTCCAGGAAATATAGCACAGGAAGTACTTATTACAGGATTTGCAGGAAATGTTTATTGACCATTTCTTGGATTTACTATTAATAGTTAGTCATCAAACAAAAATAGCTTAATATCATAAACAGAATCAACACATAATGAACTTTTGTTAATTAAAAACTAATCAAACATCTTCATTAACAAACAACAAAAAAAAGGAAAAGCACTGATTGGCTGATAGTTTTTTTGTGGGTAAGTCATTCAGGTGAAACCAATTGTTTCGTTTTTTACTGACCCTGTATAGTAAGGACACTGGTGACTCATAATGAACAATAAAGGACACTGACCATGTAACAAATTCTAGTTATAAAAGTGATAAGATATTAAAAACAAACATTACAGTGACATAACTAACACACAGCTAAGAAAACAGCACTGTTAATATAATTAGTGTTAATATCACATTATATCAGGCCCCTGTTTCCTGAAAGATAAGGCAGAGGTGTGTTGAAAGTACACCTAAACTTAGCCTGTTTGAGTTAAGACCTATGTAATAAGGGCTAATTCAAACTAAGGGTGCTAATTAAATAGACAGAATGATTGGTGCAGTGGTTGAGCGATTCATGTATTGAGCGGGAAGTTAAAAATTCCAGTCAAATAATGTTTGGTTTTAACTATGACCCTGGCAGTACACTTAAATAAGTAAAAAACTAATAAAGGTGTATTGTTGACCTGCTAATTTTATTACTCAACTGAGTCAACTAAATGCCTGTCAATGAGTCATCAAGTTGTCTTGGTCATCTAAGATATTAGTAATCCCACCAATGATATCATCATACTTATTTATTTAACTTTATTTAACAGAATTTTTGTAAAATTATAGAATATGCTAGTCAATAATGTGTGTTGAACACATACATATTTTTTAAGAAAATAATTTACGCACACAGACACACTGCATGTGAATCTACACAAACAAACAAGACCAACCTTTTTGAGTTTTCATTTTATTTGTGTGTTAGTTTGATGGTCATTGCCATTTGCCAGAAATTGTTCCTTTAAACTTTTATACAATTTATTATTTTGGGTTGTGTTAATGTAATTTCATGATATTTACATTACCTTTGGATCCCCATGGTCAGCTGCAGCAATAACATCAGTTAGTTTGTGAAGGAAAACATTAATTGGTCCCTGTTCTTCCAATGATCTGTCCAAGTCCAACTGTAAACAAAGTTCACAATCTTGTATTAGACAAACCTGACTTGAATTTCAAAGTTAATAACAAAATAATTAATATAAAAAGGTCCAAAAAAATATGTAAACGAAATAAAAGACTTACTTATTAAATATAAGCAAGGAGATACTTAAAATTAAGGTCTAATTAGGAACATTTTTCAATTCGTTTATTTTTACTAAACCAAACTTTAAAAATAGAAGTGAAACGTAATAGTACATTACGATATTAGTGCGTAATGATGGTTATAACATGCGAGGCGGAATTTCAGCCCGAGCCGAAGGCGAGGGCGTAACTGAGCCGAGCATGTTATAACCAATACGCACGTATATCGTACGACGTTTTTTAACACATTTGCGAGGAAACAGAAAAAAAAAAAAAATTTAACATCTTAGTGTTTAGCGCCAAAGAAATCGAACGCAAATATTGTTTGGTAAAATGACAAAATGACAAAAATTACAAAAAATGACGAAAATGACTAAAAATGACTGAAATGACAAAGAGTGACAAAAAATTACAGAAAATCACAACAAATCACAAAAAATGACAAAAAGTGTCAAAAAGTGACAAAAATGACAAAAAGTGACAAAAAATGACAAAAAATTACAGAAAATCACAACAAATCACAAAAAATTACAAAATGTGACAAAATGTGACAAAATGTGACAAAATGTGACAAAATTGACAAAAATGACAAAAAGTTACAAAAATGCCAAAACAAGACAAAAAGTGACAAAAAATGACAAAACATGACAGAAATTCACATAAAATGACAAAAAGTAACAAAAAATGACAAAAAAATGACAGAAAATCACAATAAATCACAAAAAATGACAAAAATGACACAAAGTAACAAAAAGGGACTGAAATGATAATAAATCACAAAAAGTGACAAAAAATGACAAAAAAACACAAAAGTTGACAAAAAACACAAAAGGTGACAAAAAATGTCTGAAATGACAATAAATCACAAAAAGTGACAAAAATTACAAAAAATGACAAAAAGTGACAAAAAATTACAAATATCACAAAAAAATGACTAAAAACCACAAATAATCACAAAAAATGACAAAAAGTGACAAAAGTGACAAAAAGTGACAAAAAGTGACAAAAAGTGACAAAAAGTGACAAAAAGTGACAAAAAGTGACAAAAAGTGACAAAAAGTGACAAAAAGTGACAAAAAGTGACAAAAAGTGACAAAAAGTGACAAAAAGTGACAAAAAGTGACAAAAAGTGACAAAAAGTGACAAAAAGTGACAAAAAGTGACAAAAAGTGACAAAAAGTGACAAAATGTGACAAAATGTGACAAAATGTGACAAAAATGACAAAAAATTACAAAAAAAGACAAAAAAATGCCAAAAAAAGACAAAAAATTACAAGAAATGACAAAAAATGATAAAATATGACAAATGATAAAATGATGAGGCTATTCAAAATTTCAAACTAATCGCCGCGCACGAAATGGCAAATAATGCTGTTATGGAATTTGTATGGGCTATAACTTAACTATTTGCTTTGGTATAACACACGCGTTTTTTATGACCCGCTTTACATATCTAAAACCGGTGGAATTACATCAGCTTTACGAGCAACTGTGTTAAAAAACATTATTCAACAGTCCCTCGCACAAAAAGATTACTCCGGCATTGCTAGGGCCTTATAAATTGCCTAATTTAATTCAGTTATTACTCACTCTGACTAGATTGTATCCATGAGAAGCACACGCCTTTATGAACTCCTTCCAATTCAACTTCTGGCTTTTCTTGTCGGACATCCACAAACCAATGGTTTTATTTTGACGCTCGTAACTATCCATTTTTACGTTTCAAATAAAATTACAATACTTCAATTAGCGATACTGCAAGTTATCCTTCTTTTAAAAACTGTTTAACTTTTCGCAGCTGTATTAACTGCTATTCGATTAAATTTATAAACAAACAAAAACTCAATGGACAAATAAGAATTTAGGAATCAACCTTGAATGCAGTATAAGGAAAAGCATATTCAATATTTACTTATAAACTGCTACGAACTACAAAACCAGAATTTTACAAAACAATAATACACTACACGACAAACGCGGCGCGACAAATGTCAAATTTTGAGGAAGGAAGTTAGTGTTGTGATTATAGTGCATGATTGATTGATCGATTGATTGATTGACTGATTGAAGTATTTTTTATTGTACACCATCATCTGCCTAGCCTTTTCCCAACTATATTGGGGTCGGCTTCCAGTCAAGCCGGATTCAGCTGAATACCAGTATTTTACGAGGAGCGGCTGCCTACCAGACCTCCACAACCCATTAACTGGGGTAACACGGTACTTCATGGCAAGACTGGAGTCAGATTTACTGGCTTCTGACTATCCGTAACGACTGCCAAAGATCTCCAAATGACAGCCGGGACCAACGGCTTAACGTGCTTTCCGAGGCACGGAGGAAACTCGTTATGTTAAGATGGTCACCCATCCACAGACCAACCTAGGCAAGCGTTGCTTAACCTTGAAGATCGACCTGTGCGGCTTTTATTATCTAGCCACGAGCTCCTCTTTTTTTGTATACCATAAATAAAATTACAGCAGGAGCTTAACATTAAGATTTTTAACAGAGAAAGGGTACGCAAGTACGCAGGTAGTCCATGCACTATTTACGTAATAAATATACAATATATAACTAATAAAATACATGTAATACAAACAATATGTAATAGCAGAGATATATTTATTTGATGCATATTCAATGATGTTCAAGAGGAGAGGTCACATTTTAAAAGTTGTTTGAATTTGTGCTTGTCTCACTGACACGGGCATTGCATTCCACAGCCACACTGCATAAACTGTGAATCACTTTTTATAAAAAAAAAAAAGATGGAGTAGCTTAGCAACTCTAGTCTCAAGTTTTACGATGACCAAAATATCTAGTATGTGTGTCTTAAAGGAACTTGAAACGTTCTTTAAGATAAGCGGGGATTGAATTGAATAGAACTCTGTAGAGCAAAGATGTGTGCGCTTTGGCAAAGACTTATTGTAAGCAGGTACACCTGTGCCTGATTAAAGGTGGAGGAGAAAAAAGGAGATTTCTAATTAAAGGAAAAGACGTTTTAATAATAAACTAAAAAAAACTTTGATTATTTAGCATGAGCAATATGTGCCAAATGCTACTGTTTGACAGTGGATAGAATTTCTTCATAATGTATATTAAAACATAATTATACCTATTTAATTGCAAAAAAATGTAATTCTTATTCAAAAATTAATTGTTTTACCAATCAATCTGGAATTTTGGCCATTCCTATTGCACCCATACCCGGGACAGCAAAAACGTAGCAAGTTAATTGAATAATTTTGAATGACTTAGTCGAGTTTACGAGTTCAACCCAAGCAACAGCTGACAATGGAATGTCATTGATGAATTCAATTGTCATTTTTCACTACTGTCAATGTCAAGTCTAGTTTAACTAAATCGGAGGGAGAGAACCAACGGCATGGTTAATGTTTATTTTTGAGAATTTAGAGTATTCTATTTTGATACTGATTTAATCATTTGTATGTATTATTAAAGTAAGGTTTAAGATACCTATAAAAATAACTGAACAAATTCTGTATTGGAGAAGCAACGCACCGAGTATAATCACCGTTTCATTTTGATCAATAAACGAGGTGCTACCATGGCTGATGATAGCTTGATGAACGCGAAGCACCGTATGTTGGAGTTGTTCTCTGAAATGGATGAGGCCGAAATAGAAACCATCGAGCAATGGATATGTAATCATTCTTACAGAAAAGGTAGGTACAGGAGTAAAGAATTTATTAATAACCTAATGGAATTGTTATATCTGACAATTACACCGTTTTATCTCTACAGATTTGGATCATTTAAAAGCATTGAAAAGTTCAGAAAAAACACTCATAAAGATTGGGAATTCTATAAAGAAGATTGTACCTTTTGAAGCAGAAATGGCAACAGAAACAATAAAACCACCAACTATAGGGGACCAAGCTGATTGCAATAACATAAACTCCAGTCATGTTGATGAATTTCTTTATGATGATGACGAAGTGGATGACCTTGTCAAAAAAGGGAAACTAAAAAAATATTACTGCACAAATTGCAACAGTCGGAACATAAAAGTAAATATTGTTTGTTACATATATCATTCCTAGCCATGGTAGCGACAATCTTTTTTTTAATTTTTATAAACTACTGCTTGACTGCGATTCCACTTGATTGTAAGCAGTGATGCAATCGTTGATGGTAAGGCGCATTAGCTTATTAACTTGTCAAAAGCTGAGCATACACTGGAGAGAAATCGAAAGATGATTGAAATATCTTTTATAAATAAATACAACCCGTATAATTGTGTTATTTCTGCAGATTGGTATTATGAAATGCAACATTATAACATCATTTTATTTTTTCAGGACTTGATTTTCATTTCTCACTCAATGTCTCGTCAAGCACTTCAGTACATATTCAAAGTTTTACTCCCGAGTGACTTAGAAGAAAAGCAAATACTGGATGTTGGCTCTCGATTAGGTGCAGTTCTCTATGGTGTACGTTGTAAATCTTCTCACAGATTAATATATATTTATTTCACAAAAAAACATTGGGAAGTTAATGCTAAATAAATCATTGAATCTAATAACATTATAATTTATTTTCAGGCATATTATTTCTCAAATGCAGGCACAATCATCGGAATAGAAATGAACAAGGAATGTTGCGATGTTCAGAGGAGGATTATTGAACAGTACACAATGGACAGCAACAGGATAAGAATAGTACATTCTGATGTAATGGAAAGGAGCGATCTCGTTGCAAACTCGGACATCATAGTAATCAATATACTAGAATTCTTTGTGGATAATGAAAAGCACAAAGAAATGTGGCATTTCTTTAGAAAATATATCAAGAAAGGCAGTTATTTAGTCTGCAATAGAAGTATGACTGACACATTAGTTAATCTAGATATATTTGAAGAGTTCATGAATTGGTTAAGTATTTGCAAACCAAATCAATTAGAAAATGAAATATTTTTCGATATGGAAGATTGCGATAATCTCTTTTTGTACACTGTTAATTAAAATAAATTCATTTAAATATATAAGTTTTACTTTGAGATTTTTTTTTATTTCTTGAAATACCAAGGTAAACAGGGATTTATTAGTGTTCCTGGGGAATATAGTTGCCATAAATATTGTTCAACTTATGACTATAACGTGTATCGGTTAATAAATTAATATTATAATAACATTTAAAAATATGAAGCTCATTCAATAATCTTCATACATGCCAACAAAGCGCTCGCAAGTTCATATAACATGCTGGTGGCCTAGATCTAGATATACAAATCCTGATAATCAGGATATAATAATTAACTACCTGTATGTACGTACAACTTCCGCGTAGAAGTCGAAAATGATTCTAATAGGTTTTTTTGACTGATTTCTTTTAGTATAATGATATAACATCCCACAACGTTCACACAACGCCGTCTAGTCGTACTAGACAACAAATGAACATAAACAGAGACATAATTCTAAATATATATCCAGTCAGAACAAATGATCACACTCATTAGACAAAAAAAATATCTTGGGTGGGAATCGAACGCACGACCGTCAGCATACCAATCAGGGCCTAACGATTAGACCAGCCGAATTGATAGCTCTCGTCTTGTCTGCGACTTCGTGTAGAAGTTTCATTGGAAAAGTTAACTGTACACAAGAAGGCACATAGTCGCACAAGTAAGAAATCGTTGGGTGAAAGTGCGACCTGGAGTTTAAAAAAAAATTAAATTAGCAACATTATTCAGCAGCAAATGTAGTCAAATAAAAAAAATGTCGAGTATGAAGACATGATTCTCTATGTTAGTAATACCACATTCAATTTTTTTTTGGATTCAACCTCTTTTTCATGCAGCTGGCATCGGGTCGACGATAAAGTACCTGGGACTCTTCCTGGACCGGTGGACTTTCGAATAGCATTTTCGACGTCTGGCTCCCAAACTGGACAGGACTGGGGCTGCTCTGAAGCGGCTCCTGCCCGATCTCCCGCAAAGCGGCCAGCCTCCTTGCTGGCCTACCATCTTTGGACCTGGAGGCAACAGTCCTTGCACGCATGTACGATTTGCGCGTGGAGATGCAATGCCGGGGCGAAACTCCGCTGCCGCAACAAGTCACGGTATGGCAGACAGAGTTCCGGCGGGATCTCAGGGTGGGCTCATGGGCACGCCGTCATTAAGTAAGCGGTAAGTTCGGGAGGTTCCTGCATCAAATCAAGGAGGAAAGGACGCTCGGGTGTCACCACTGTGTGGACCGCCCGGAGGACACGGTGGAGCACAGGGTAGAGGTGTGCCCCACTTGGGCCTTGTCCCTGTGGAGGCTATATCGGCGGTGGCGACTTCTCCCGCCGGGCCCTGGTACAGACCACCCACCACCCCTCCTCGCTCCGGAGCGAGGAGGGGTGGTGGGTGGTCACCTCCTTCTGCGAAGCAGTAATGCTAGCCAAGGGCGTCGCCAGGGGGGGGCAGGGGGGGGCAGCTGCCCCCCCCTAGAGATCAAATGTAGCTAGCCGCAAAGCGACCAAAGTGCGAGTAATTGACTTCCTTAACTATTAACAAATGCAGAAATTATACTTAGTTGCTATATTATAAACTGCAAGAAATTATAAAGGAAGCTACTGCTGTTGCGGAAAAATTCGGACTGGAGTTGGACATTACATCAATGCCGCGTATTACGGGGGAAACAACGTCACAGAAACAATCATTCAGCAGAAAGCCTTTTAGAATACTGGAAGAGATCTTTGGTAATCGAATCTAAGTATGGTATTACACCATACTTAGATTCGATTATCACCTCCCTTGAAGTCCCAGGAGTAGCATCGAGGCGGCACTTCGGCACCATGAGATACCCGCCTTCCTAAGTCACGTGATCGAGGCCTACCTGTCGGATAGGTTCATCATCTATCCCGGTCAGCAGGGAGAGTGGATACGGCGAGAGATGTCGTGCGGTGTTCCGCAGGGATCGGTACTAGGACCGCCCCTGTGGAACATCGGATATGACTATGTGCTGCGCGGCGACCTTGCCAGAGGATCGTGGCTATCCGGACGGTGCGGGGATACCGCACGATCTCCCGCGAAGCGGCGAGCCTCCTTGCTGGCCTGCCACCGTGGGATCTGGAGGCAACAGTCCTTGCACGCATGCACGATTTGCGCGTGGAGATGCAACGCCGTTGCGAAACTCCGCTGCCACTACAAGTCGCGGTATGGCGGACAGAGTTCCGGCGTCATTGCGGCGGTAAGTCCCCTCTTTGAGGAGTGGTTGGAAAGAAGTCATGGCGTCCTCTCGTTCCATATGACGCAGGTCCTCACCGGA
Organism: Mythimna separata; assembly: GCA_030763345.1. Classification (NCBI taxonomy): domain Eukaryota; kingdom Metazoa; phylum Arthropoda; class Insecta; order Lepidoptera; family Noctuidae; genus Mythimna; species Mythimna separata. Next base: position 12,872,091 of record CM061182.1, read on the forward strand.
CACGATAAGTTCGGGAGGTTCCTGCATCGGATCAAGGGGGAAAGGACGCTCGGGTGTCACCACTGATGTGGACCGCCCGGAGGACACGGTGTACCGCCGTGTCCCCGTGGAGGCTATCGGTGGTGGCGACTTCTCGCGCCGGACCCTGATACAGGCCATGGTGCGGACCGAGGAGGGGTGGCGGGTGGTTGCCTCCTTCTGCGAAGCAGCAATGATGGCGAAGGAGGCTGCCGACCGCGAGCGCGCGAGGGAACGGCCCAGATTCCGACTACCGTAGGTGCGGGCTTGCGGCAATCCGGTAGTAACCCGGACCAAACCCAGTCGTCAAAGGTGCGTTCTGTTCTAGGCGCGCCTCAAGGAGATGTCAGCAAACTGTAGGGGCCAGGTAGGGCCGAAGCCTCTGGGGAACACCGAAATTCCGAAAGGTGAGCCCGTGTCCTCCCAGATCGAAGGAACGGGGTGGGGTTTAGTCAGTAAGAGTCTGACACGCCCTCCCGCTCCGCCCAAGAGCGGGAGAAGTCATTCTGATGATTTCCCACTTGAACAAAAATAGTCATTGAGGCAAAGACTTCTAAAGTGTAGTGCTTCATGCTCTCGGCGTTCATATTTTTTATCATCCATAATATTGCACCATTGCCCCCCCCTTTGTCAAAAGCTGGCGACGCCCTTGATGCTAGCGAAGGAGGCTGCCGACTGCGAGCTCGTGAGGGAACGGTCCTCACGCCACCGCCGCTGAGATCACGATCCCAGTTGCTGACCACCGTAGGCGCGGGCTTGCGGACGGCAAGCACTGGGTAGCTTGCCATCCGGCAGTCCGGTAACAACCCGGAAAAAGCCCAGTCGTCAAAGTTGCGTTCTGTTTTACGCACGCCTCAAGGAGATGTCAGCAAACTGTAGGGGCCAGGTAGGGCCGAAGCCTCTGGGGAACACGGAAATTCCGAAAGGTGAACCCGTGTCCTCCCAGATCGAAGGCTACGAAGAAACGGCGTGGGGTTTAGTCAATAAGTGTCTGACACGCCCTGCCGGTCCGTCCAAGAGCGGGAGAAGTCATTCTGATGATTCCCCACTTGAAAAAAAAATCGTCATCGAGGCAACGAGGCAAAGACTTCCAAAGTGTAATGCTTCATGCTCTCGGCGCGCGGCGTTCATATTTTTTATCATCCATAATATTACACCATTGCTCCCCCCCTTTGTTATAAGCTGGCGACGCCCTTGCGTAGGTTCCGGCAGTCATTATTTTGTAGATCTGATCTATGGTAGTCGTTACGGATAGTCAGAAGCCAGTAAATCTGACTCCAGTCTTGCCATGAAATACCGTGTTACCCCAGTTAATGGGTTGTGGAGGTCTGGTAGGCAGCCGCTCCTCATAAAATTCTGGTATTCAGCTAAATCCGGCTTGACTGGAAGCCGACCCCAATAAAGGGTGTAAAAAGACCCTTAACGAAAACGAAAACCCCATATTCTACTCATCACTAGGATACTTTTTTTCTTCTAGACCATACCTGGGAATTCACTCGTTCTGAAGATATTGAAGGTCAAAGTCAACATTTTTTTTTCGTTTTTTTTTTTCAAAATCGTATTCCAAGTATCATTAGTAAACTTTCTTCCGAACAAACGTTATCAAAATTATCAATTTTTCATAGTCAATTACGCATTTGAAGTTACTAAAATTAATTGAAAACTAAATACAACGAGCGCCTCACACACACAAGCGTGCGGTCGGTTCAACGACCAAGCGCGAGCGGCCGAACGCGCAGCTAATCGGAATTATTATTAATTAATTATTTTTTAAAGATGAAAAATAAAAGTTTTTTCCCAGCAATATTTTTTGGTCCAAGTTACTTAATTACACGTACAGAATGTGTAGTTATCGGCTTTGTGATCGGTCTTTTTACACCCTGTATAGTTGGGAAACGGCTAGATGATGATATTCTTCTACATTATTTTATCTTATCGCCAAAGTTATATTATTTTATCGTACATTGTTGATCGAAGATTTTATCGCTACAATCTTTAAATTTCTCTTAAAGATTGTAGCGATAAAATCGTTATAAAATAGCGTGATTGTTAATACTTTTATGTTTACTTTGGTCTTGTTCGGTTGGGTTGATTAATCGTAAAGCAACTCATTAAAAAAAAACAGGAACGAAATTAAAGATCTGTTAGCGAGGAAATAGTAACTTAGATTCGATTTCGTTAATTTCGCTATTACCTAATCGACTATAAAGAGATGAAGTAACTTACTAATTTGGTAACTTTTCACTTCACTGGTTGAAATATCAAAATGGCGTGTATGTGAAAGAAAAAAAATAGCTAACGAGAGAATTTGATATTACGATCTTCAAAGTTTGTACTAGTTTGTAGTATTGTGTTACGTTAGTGTTTTGATTTATTTTTAAATTGTTAATGTGCTCACTAATAAAAGATCAAAATGTGGCACGAAGCAAGGAAACAAGAGCGGATGATCCGAGGAATGATTGTTGACTACCGTCGAAGGGCGGAGCGCCGCAAGGATTTTTACGAAAAGATTGTGAGCTAATCGTTTGTTTACTTGTATATTATTTATTTGTCTTTATGTATTTGTAATTAAAATTAAAGCATATTTTCTTTAATGAAATGAGTTAAAGTTTAAACAAGGCAAGCTATGATATCAAGCTATTTGATAACGTTTCAGAAAGCGGAGCCAACACAGTTTTTACAGCTTCACGGACGACCATGCAAAGTAAATTTGGACCCTGCTGTTGCGGCAGCCGGAGAAGGCCCAGCTATCATGTAAGTACACCTTGAAACGGTGGTTTTTAATTCTGGTCAAAAATGAAGTAAAAGTTACAAATAGCTAGAGCCAACCATGGATTTAATTCCTACAATCAGACCCTGTTGATAATGTTAATGCCATAAGATTTGTGACCAATTTATCAAAAGATAACTAGGAATATCAAGTGTAATATAAACTAAATATTATGAGTATCATAAACCAAGAATTTGATAAGCAACTATAATATATTAATTTTTCTTAGGATGCCATGGCAAGGTGACACCAACAACATGATTGACCGTTTTGATGTCAGAGCCCACCTGGATTACATACCAGAAGTTAGGATCCCGGAGATACCACCAGAAGAGCTGAGTCCAGAAGAAAGACAGTGCAATTATGAGAGATATAGAATCTTGGCTCAAAATGTCTTTCTTGGAATAAGTAAGTATTTATATTTAATCTTTCAAATACTGTAATTAGAGACGTAATAGATAGGTGATATGTGTGTAGATGGCACTCGGGGCTCAACAGATTAAATGTGTTCAGTATGATAAATGTCTCAGTTTTAAGAATGTTATTTGTCCTTGAAAATTACAATATTGTTCTTCGAAAAGAAACAGTTAAATGGGTTTTTTCTATACATTAACTTAAATTACTTCTAAGAGTGCATACAGTTTAATATAATTTTTTTAATGAGTTTGCAATTGAGATGTGTAAAGAGCCATTTAATTTTGATATCAATACTAAACTCAAGTTATTTCTTCCAGGTGAAGACAAATTTCTTCAACAGCTGGCAATAGAAGAACAGTTTGGTGTCACCGTAGAAGAAAAGGAACATCAAAAAGAAAAACTTCACGAAAAGAAGGGCACGGGTGCTGCTATAGGATACAATTATAGTGATCCTGGAGCACAACCGTCTGGTTCTAACGGTAGATTCAGCTTTACTGTTATACCTCGATTGTGCTGTGATGCTTGACGGCTACTTATGTCTGGTCACGGGGTAGTATACTCTACAGTCTTTTCCGAGTATTCTTATGGCATGCAGTATTAAATTACAGGACCAGAGACTAAAAAAGTGGAACCAAAAGATTCTGACGAAGAATCGGATCTGGAAATCATTGATGTGGACTTGAGCATTGATGTGAACAAAATGGAGGCTTCACAGGTGAGATTTCACTATTATTATTTAACATTTAGTTGCTTTGTGCAGCTCAATTAAAGTTTTAATGTTACTTTAAATGCCAGAAAAGTCATTAAACATACACTCTCATTTGAATTTGAATACTCCATTCAAATTCATACAAAACTATACTCTTATCAATTCTAATGACATGCTACTTGTCATAATTATATACTTCACAATTGTCACAAGGTTAGGCGCATGCAGAGTACAATGGACTCCATTATTACAAATTATATTCCTTGCTTTACATACCAAAATTATTATTCTCATCATTGTTTTGCAACTTCTTATTTATTTTTTGAATACTTGTACAACTAAAGCAGAATACATCATAAAAAATATGGATGTATAAACCCACCAGTATCGGACATAGGGTCCAAGCTACCGTGGGCAGGGGTTCAGAGAGAGAGGAATTTCCTAATAATGAGAGCCATAATCTGAAGTCGAACTTTCTCAATCTGTCTCTTGATACAGCTATTTAACAAAAGCCTCCTAAGATGCTTGGAACTCGTGGCTATGAAGCCACTGGTTGACACGACTATCGGTACAATGATTCAGCTATCATTGTATCCGTGTTAACAACTTCGCAAGCAATGTCAAGATACATGAAAGCCTACATAGATAAGTAATTGTCTTTCTCGGCTTTCACAAGGTTTTCGTCATGCAGGACGGTTATGTGATCAATCATTGTATACCTCTCTATTCGGTCCACCTCCACTTTTTGCGGCGTAACCATGGTTCTGTCAATGATGATGAACCAATACTAGTACAATGTGATAATTATGTCTATTATCGAGAACTGGGACAAGCACATAGAGCACATACCAGTGGTACAATGCTTCCGTTTCTAAAAGAGCATTTCAGAGCGAGTAAATAATCTTGGCGTCAATGTTATGGCTATGCAAGTACTCCGCATTAGATAAACGAAAACAACAGAGATAGTGTAGTGTAGTGGCGAATTGATTCACCCGGACAGTGATATGACGGACAGAATGATGTCAACCATGCTTTACTTCACAATGAAGCTCTCGTAGTTATTCGTCATACAACAACATCAACATTATTATTACTTGTCCCCAAAAAAAATATTAAATCGTTATTTTAGTCAAGTTATAATGTACACAGTGTACAGTGACTTCTTAGGCATTGTTTATGATAATCGGATTCTCCCTCTACTATAATAATATGCTATGCCACGAAAACATTATTTTACTAGTAAATAGTCTTTATACTTTAGCTTCCTATAACTAAATGTTATTTATCGTAGAAATAACACCACGACAATAAATTCTTCTCTCTGTTTTTTCAGTTGTTAAATATAGTAACTGATTAGTTTTTTCATTATGATTTAAATCTATAAAAGCACTTGACAACGATATTCTCCTGACCCATATTCCTATTTTGTATGACCCAGTTGATGTTTTCCGAGTGACCTAATTGGCAAAGGATTGGAGCGTAAATGTCGCGGATTCGATTCACGCGTCGCAAACTGCATGACCTACTTTAACAGCTGTTATTGTGTTTGTTTGTGTATGTAACGTGTCTGTATAGGTATTGTGATTGAACTGAAAAACACATCACCTTCTTTAATATTCCTCTTTATTTGTATAAATATCATAACAAAAAATAACTTGCATCTAAACAATGATCTTAAACTGTCCCTACTCCTAACTTTTGCACAGTTTCAATAACATATTTTTGCCCAACCTAATTGAAGCATAGGTTCATTTCATAACACATGTACAGTCTGTACCCTATGTTATCTGAACCATCTTAGAAATATAAAGAGATAAATATGGGCCAGACAATCAGAAGCACTACTACTACTAAACCTAATACATGTTCCTCATTGTTTTAATTACTCGAGTAAGCATATTCCATCCAATACCTTCGCTGACGGTTCGTTTTGCGGAGCACAGGCGCACGAGTTGAACGGAGTGGGGCCCCAGTTCGGCATGGCGGGCTGCGATCTGTTCTCGTTCCTGACGGGCGATGCCGATGATGCTGAGCACCAGAAACAGCTGCTAAGGGAAGAGAAGGAGAAGGCTATGTTTTCTGGGAGAAAGAGTAGGAGAGAGAGGCGTGCGCATCGGTGAGTGGGCCCCTTTTATAAATGATTGTTATGTATGTTGCTTATTCGATTATAAAACAGTTTTGAATCTTAGAATGGAAACTCTTTACGCTACGTGCGCGATGATAGGATACTGCTTTGTTGTAATTACCTAATAATAATAATAAATGCAGTGCTCAGTTCCTATACCTCCTGTATGATTAAGGTCTGCATGTTTTCCATACCTAACTCAAAAGCTAGAATTAAATAAATAGGTACAATATTGTAGTTAATCATGTTGAACTTCTTTTATTGTTACAAATCAAATGGTTATAAAACGTAAAAAGTCCTTGACATTATTCGTGAATATAAAAGTCAATATTGAATTAGCTCTGTCGACTTCGAATATTTTACCTGATATAACCATTGCCTAATAAATACCTGTCAATAAATATTTATTCCTCAGTCTGTACCATCGTAATAAAATAATTCTCTTATTTAATAATAATGGTGATGGTACCTATAATAATAAAGCAAAAATTCAAATTTCATGCTGACGCAAGAAGCATTACTATTGAGGCACGCAAGTAAGGCCTTCTCCTTATTATTGTGTTGCCACCTGGCGTGTCTTGCAGTAATATCGGTTTGTTTGCAGCGACAAGAAGCTCGCGACGCGGGTGGTGAGTCCTCCGAGCTACGCCGCGCCGTCGTCAATGCCCGCTCGCTCGCCGAGCCGGTCGCCCAGTCGGAGCCCTTCCCCAGAAACGGGCGAGAGTATACAGTTTATCACGTCGTTTGGTGGCGAGGAAGAAGAAAAGCAACGTGAGTTTGTTTTGTCGCTTTGCACGTTTCCAAATTGAAAATCATCAAATAATTCCTCCTCCTCATCCTCTTTCTATTGGTCTCACTACTCATTTATGTTTCTTCAGATGCCATCCATCCAGGACCACGGTATCTCTTTCGAACAATCTTGCAGCCCTAGCATTGCTTTATCCCTAAAATTAGGAGTTATCTTGGGTTTAACCCATTTCATTCTGAAAACAGAGATTACAATCATCAGTGATTCAATCAAGTGTTAACAGTCTACACTTAAAAGATGAAGATAGCGAAAGGAACCAAGTATTTTTTTAATCTCTCGACCAAAATTAAAACTTGATTTTCTTATTGTTCACAGCAACGGCGGCTAAACCCCTGTACGCAGACAAAGTGAAGCAGAACCTAAAGATGTTATACGCCGATGTAGCGCGCAAGCCTCGTAAACGGTATGACTGAAAAATGTGTGGGTGAAGCCACACGTCGCCACTACTCTTACGTAGAATATAGATTTTTATTAACTTGTAAAATCTTTTGTAGGCCGTCACCACCAACCAGTACCAGTCGACGCCCCCGGCAGATAGGTCCACGGGGACCAAACTCAAGGTCAAGATCAATCTCCCGGTCACGGTCGAGGTCACGGTCAAGGTCGCGTTCATGGAGGAAGTCGCGCTCCAAGTCTCGTACATCAAGATCCCGCTCCGTGACCTCTCGGTCTCGCTCGAGGTCCTACAGCCCGTACAGACGGACCCGCTCGAGGTCCAGGTCACGTAATCGTAGAAACAGATATTCTCGAAGCCCCGCAAAGTTTGTATTTTACACCTACTCAATACCTTCAATAGATTGCTTGTATCTAGGTCGAAACTAATTTACTTTGTGTTTTCCAGTCATGCTAGTGGCTATGCCAAGCGTAATAACTCCAGGTCGATGTCATTTGAAAGGTAAGCTCGTTTTGAAGTTTAATTTAATTTAATGGTGAGGTGAGTGAGATTGGATGCCATTAGTTTTGATACTTGTGTTTCGACGTTAAGTGACAGTGGGGCTAAGTTGTGCGGGTGTTGTGTTACAGTAGCGACAAGGCGGGCAAGCCGGCCGTGCCGCGGTACTACGGGCGGCGCAAGGAGGACCAGTCGTCGAGCGAACTGTCCGTAGACTCGGACTCCAGCGTATCAGACGACGATACGAAAAAGTAAGCTTCAAACTCTTTGTGATAGACTTTACTTCATTTTCATAAAATTTCTTAATACATCGAATCAAGATTTTCTCTGATACTTTAATATTTCATGGTAACTACCTGGTTACGATTTCAAGTATCGAGTTACAGCGATACATACGTAAAGTATTTTAAAGGGACATTATAATGAAGTTATTGCAACGAAACACTAAAATAACTTGGTTTAGATGGGAGCTGATATTTCACTCATTCCGTGTGTAATAAGTTTAATCATTTTTATATGAATTGCTCATACCACCATACTATGCTGCCGTCTAGTCCCTAAAGCGCAGTAAAAAAACGTAAAAAACCCATGTTTAACTGCGCTTTAGTGGCTGGACGGCAGGATGTAATTTAATTGCATGATATCACAACCTTCAAAGTTTTAGTGCCAGTACAAGATTAATTAACCGACAAAACACTTCACAACCGTTGCTTGTTGTGTAGAGACCTCGGAAACATTTGCGATTCTAATCTTTGTAACAAATGTTAAAACCAATAGAATGTTTATGAAAAAAATTGTCAATCTCATGAACAAGTAACTCGATTAGGCCTACGCGTAACGACTACGCGATTAACTACGATTACGCGTAACTTTAAGACACGTATTCGTCATTATATGCTTGATTTACGCCTACATGGAGCTTACATACAAAACAATGAAACTGCCGACGAAGCTGCAACGACTTGACGGCACGACCGACATTGCCACTTCGTCGATAAAGTTTAATGTTTGAATCCCCAACCGGTCCTATGAGACCGCGCTGTTATTGTTTTACTATTGTGTCTCGTTTCGCGGGTATGTGGTAGATTAAGCTACTCGTCCGTGGACAGTAGGCCTTATCCGCAATTTTTAATTACGGAAGAGTCCCAAAGACTCGCGCTATGTGACCAACTTCTCCGCCTACGACAGCACTAACACAAGCAATTTTTCTCCATTCCAGAATGGCGGTGGGCAATAAATCCAATACAAACCAGAATCAGTTACGATTGTCTGGATCCAGCTCCAAAGTCAGTAAGAATCATTTGCTTTTACATTTGTTCTGCTTTCATTTTAGCACATTTCGACATTACTGGCAGTAGTTTATACAGCACGTTTCGCTTTGACTGTCCGTGATGCGAAACTAAATGACCACATGACAGTTTGTGACGGAACCTGCTAATATCCCGGTTGTATGTTTATTTCATCCCATGGCATTGTCTTGCTCGATTTCTTTGAGATGATTGTTGCTTGAATATCAACCTATTGTCTTACCCGCCGTGTCTAAATGTGCGTTAACATTCGAACTGATGGATTGACTACTAGTTCTCATTTTTGTTGTGCAGAACTTTCTTCTGTTTATAATTTGTTTTCTGTGAAAAAGACGTTTCGATTCAATTTGTATTTCTGTTACTTGTATAAAATATCATCAATCATTATTATCTTGTTGCAATCTAAGCCAACATAATTTTGTAATAGTTATGTTTGGCATATCAAGTTAATTTCTGTATATAAAGTAACTATGTAAATAGTTACATGCGCTAATACATAGTATTGGTGTATGAATCACGCAAGAACGTGAATGAAACGTAAGGGCGCAAGACAAACAACCAATGAATAGAACTCAACAGTTCTATCACTAACAGTCAACTATTGATGGATATAGTTTATGGGGTAAGAATTGCTCAAAAGAATGACTCCATCAATGCACGATCATTTCATTCTTAGACTAGAACCAATGTCATACAACATGGTACCTCAACGTAAAGTACAGTTATGCATTGGAATAACCAACGAAGTGGGGAGGGAAGGGGTAAGAGTGGGGCAGCCCTGGATTAATTTTACGAGAACCATTCTCAGAAAAGAGTTGGTTCTCTCATAATTGTCTAACAAATTAACATGATGATTTTTGTAGGGTGCTTCGCGTGAAACGCTCTCACTGAAGGAGAAACTCAAGAGGAAAATGCAGGCACAATTATCAAGGCAGCGTGAGTTTTATATGAACTAAGAAGTTAAATTAATTATTATAAATAATTTAAAATGCACATAATATAATCGTACATATGTCTTATGAATATTAATGTTTAAATGACAATTAATAATGACCATGTATAACTAATAAATGATGATAGGTGATCATAACATTAACTTAACATATGTTTCCTACAGTGCGTGCAGACAAACGGGCTGAAGCGGAACGTCTAGAGCGAGAGAGTCGTCGCCAGGCTCGTCGTGACGAAGAAATGAGAGAACTAGCGATCAAACTGAGGCGCAAGTCTGTGTTACTAATACTTTATACAACTATAAACATTATCTGCTACAAACTCTGCCTGCCCTGGTACCAATTTAGTTGGTGGTCAGCAGAAAATGGATTTTCTGCTTTCATTTTTCCCCCTTTGAAACTATCAGCGTGTGTATTCAGTCCCATCTATCAAAAAATCCTTCCTTATGGTGTCCATTTCTTCCTCCATATATCACAAATATTACCCCTGCTTATATATTATTTATTTAGGAATATGTAATTATATCTATCAATAATTGCATTCCATTTATATTTTTATGATGGTAATTTGTGGGTTTTGTAATGCAGACTTGTTCAATACTGCTATTTGTTACAGGCAACGGGAAATGCGACACCAACAGAATAGAAGATCAAGCGAAGAAGACTCGGATAGAAGTCATAGTCGATCATCTTCAAGGTATTGAAATGATTTCTTGTTTATTAATAAGCTATGCCCCGCAGTTTCACCCGCGTCTTTGGTTCAGTGTGTCGTAGCGTGATGTTATATAGCCTACACGACTCGTCATGAACCTGGCTATCCCATACAGGATATCTTTATTGTCTGGTCTTATTAGCTCTTTTAATTAATAAAAAATGTCCAATTTTATAAAGTAACGTAATATTTCTCGTCTTCACTTTTAGATTTTTTGTTTCTATAGCATTCAATTTTACTTTGCAGGGAATCTCTGTCAAACGACAAGAAACGGGAAGACAAAAGTAAATCCCGGAGCCCAACGCCGCCGCCGCCGCGGATACCGGTGTGGGAAGTTAATAGGGAGCCCACATCGACGTCACAGAGAGCAAGACCGTCTGAATATGGAGAGAACTCTCACTACTCAGACAGGCGGCGGTTTCAGGAACCAGAACCAAAAGATGACAGGAGACATGAAGAAGAAAGGCCTCCACACTACTCGAATAGGTACGATAAGTATCAGAATCGCGAAGCAGGGCCCCCTCGTTATGACAGCTATAATAGGTATGAGAGTCAAGGTCATGACGGCCGGTGGAAAGATGAAGGCTATGCACCTGGCAGGAGGAGGCCGTACGGACACAGAGGCGGGTACAGGGGACACGGGTACAGGCACACCGAACACAACAGTAGTCCCTCACAAGAACACGACAAAGACGCCGCCGACGCGTACTCTAGGAGCAAAGTGAAACTTGTTGATTACTAGATAGGGTTCAAAATGTGTTAATGCCAAAATAGGTATGTAGTTATTCAAATAGTAGTTAGGTGTGTAGGATGTTTTATGTAGATCTTTTACGTTGAACATATCGTAGAACCTAAGTTTTTAGGAATTATTGTTGTTTTTTTTTTCAAGGAATTTTGTTCCACCCAAATTAATTAGTCAGGTATTTTTATGGCAAATATCTTGCAATAAGTATACATTTTTATAGACGTTATTTATTAAACTTTTTTTTTCAAGTAACTTTTTATGGATTCCCTTTTAGCTATTACTTTAAAAACTACCTTTAATAATTTCTTTTATGCATTGGCTTCTGCACCTATGAAATGTTATTATAGGTACGATTATAATTTAACATCTATCCTTGTTGTGTAGCAGCTCTTTCTATTTGTAAATTAATTTAATGTAATAAAAGAAAATTATTGCACTATTGTATTATTTTATTTAAACCCACACCTCCATCCCCAGATTTGTATGACGTACTTCACTCAAGTATTTATACTCACTGATACTTGGGTTTTCATAGAACGAAAACTGCACCTGAGCAAATTCATTATAATAAACTCTTTAGCGACATTTAACCCTTCCTTCTTCCAATAAATAGAATCTTCGTGTAGCAGCGGCGCTTAGTCTGAATAGTTAATGATGTTCTAAAACTTAAAAGCGGTTTGTTGCATATTTGCTTGGTGTGTGATTGGCTCTGAAGCGTGATCGCTTATAATGGGCCTCATCAGAAGGTTTACAAATCACCCAAAGGGCAATGGAAAGGGTTTTACTCGGAGTTTCCATGTATGTTCGCATCAGGAATGAAGATATCAGCAGGAGAACCAAGGTTACAGACAGCCCGAAGAATCGCCATTCTTAAGTTGCAATGAGCAGGGCATATTGCACGCAGAACGGTAGCGCAGGTGGTAGGGTATCCACAGCAGTGCCCAGATAACCAGATCTGTCAAAAAGCCAATGGGTCACATTGAACCTGGGACCTGTTATATAAAGTGCAAATATAATGGATTATCCATTTCATCCATTAGAATGGATGGAATTGATGGCACGTCCAGATTTCTTGGAAAGGTGTTAATAGTAGTAGAAAAATTAAAGGATCACGGTTTATGTTTAGGCCTTAGCTCCTGTGAAAAGGTAAATAAATTAACAAAAAACAGCACATACAACTAAATTTTTAATGACTCTTACAAAATAATATGATTTATTGTTAACAAACTGTACAAAATCACTTAGATTCATTTAAATAAATTATTTTAGGTCTATTAAAATATCTGATATCAAAATAATGTAGAAATTTTTATCTTATAACTGCCCACTTAATATTTTTTTTTATTAGGTAGAAACTGCATAAAATAATATAGCTTGCCCCAGTAGGCTTTACTGTCATCACCTTAAGGCACGCGTGGAACACTACGCGCCATCGACGACTCGGGTTTTGTTCAGACGGTTACTGGACGGCCGGACGGTGAGCTACACATTGCTCGCCGTCTGTAAATGTTTTAACAAGATTTTTGAACATTGTACCTAAGTATTTCGATCTCTGTGTGCCTTATATTTGTGATATATTAAAAACATGGAAAATATTAATCAAGGAAAAGTCTTTTCCACACTTTGTTTCTGATCTACTTGAACCCTTGACATAAACTGCCTGCGGTATGTAGATATGTAATCCGTCACTAATACTTACCGCCAATATCCAAAACGTTCCTCTCTACTAGGTATGTACCTACTGGCGACGACGATATCACCTAGCCAATCTGTCTTTACGAAACAGATTCCTTTCAAGAATATAGTTGGCATTTTCAGGTCGCATACCGCCACCATCCTATCAGTCCATCATTTCATTTCCGTACTTAGTCCTATGCGGACCATTGTACGTGCCTATCAGTCCTATAACACCCAGAGTTTGACAGTGTGTTGCCAATTTTACGGTCAAAATTGATGTATCTTCGTATTTTCCTGTTATTTCACTGGCACACCTTCCAAGCCGGAATAGTTTAGCTGCTTCGCGACGTAAACGCACGAAGAAGGAATCTCATGAAACGAATTCATAAAATGTATTTTCTCACTACAGTCCATAGTCTCATCTAATCACTAAGTGTGTCGACGTCTATGTCTTCGTTGTCGTCATTGGTGGAGTCAGGGTCTCGTCCCGGTAAGCCGGTCGCGCCTGCTATACCGCCGCGTCCTTCTTTCGTGTGCCGCCATTTCATGCGACGGTTTTGGAACCACACTTTGACCTGTAACCAAAAAAAGTAGGAATTTAATGGGTAGCTACCACAGACTGTAGAAACATGAAGGTTTCGGAGATCAAGTCAAGGTATCAGTCTCTATGTGACTGTTCCTAAAAGACTGATCCTAAAAAGCTGATAACATTTTCGTTTTCCCTGAATTATCGTACATAAAGGTAAGGAGGTCTGTCTCCTCCTAAGGGGAGAGGTCAGGCTCCGTTTCCACCCGATTCCGTGATTCTCGTTCAGTTTAGTCTCTGAGGTAGACTCGGCAGCTTTAATGATGCAGCTTAATAAAAGCCGTTATCATTGTTCTTGTGCAATACACTTCCTACCTATTGCCTAATGCTATTTTTACTAATCAATATACCTATTTATCTGTTTAGGTATTACCTAGTCACGTTTTAAAATAAAAAGATAAACAGTTGATTTGATGGGAAACTTATTTCAATGAGCCTTCACGTATCGCCCCGGTTAGCCCAGGACAGATGAAATGGCGACAGGTTACTCAACCGTGGTCGACCCACGAATGTTCTTCAAGCGAAGCCTTAATCTAAAAGCCCGAGATGAAAAAATATTGCATGTAGGTTAGGTAAAATGAGAATGTTGCGTTTGATGTGTGTGTGACTAGGATAAATAAAGCAAGAAATAAGTACCTATCTATATACAGGGTGTTTGGTTCATCGTGTGCCAAATTGATATGGACGACTGGAGGGGTCATCTGCTATACTTTCAGACCCCCAAACATTACCCATGTCTTGTGGATATTTTTTCATCGACCTTTTAAAGTTTTTTGAAAAAAAGATTCGATTTTTACATTCAAATATATAAATAGAACAAAATGTATAAGACGTAGAGCCTCAATTTTAATTTTATTTAGACGTATATTGTATGAAGGTACTTTTAAATACAAAATTAGTGATATCAGCCATCTAGATTTTTTAAAATTTGTTCGCAAAGTTTCGGACTTAAATTAAAGTTGTTCATGTTACAGCTATTTACATGGCTGCAAAAAAAGAACATAAGAGACTGGGATCTTCAAACTCTCTCAATAATTCTCTAGTCTATCCTCTTGCTAGTGACGTGCCACATACCTACCTTAAAAATCTTATTACAACTTCCTAATGTTCATACTTATATTAGAGGTGGTTTGAAAGTGATTAATCAGGTGGGATATAGATACTCTTTTTGGTTAGGTACCTACAAAACGGAGATTCAATTTTAACGGAGAAGAACTTACTTCTAAACAGTTTAACGAGTACCTATAACCGAGTTAATTAACTTTAGTAGGAAACTAGACAGTTTCACACTATGCGAGCGACATCGTCGGCGCCACACCACCTGCGGCGGGCGCTAATCGCTTGTAAACCAATATCGGATGGGTACAGATGTTTTCGTACATCATCGACAGCTTGACACAGCGACGCTCTAGGGCCCCGCGGTGCTACCACACGTATTTTGGTAGATACCTACCTACCATCTGATTGATAAAATGATTTTCGATATCAAATGAATTCAATTCACTTTTGCAAAGAATTTACTATTTGCTCTACCTATCATACTATAAGTGTATCTAACATACTATAATTGTAAAGGAAAGGCAGCATATTTGGCATATGTTTTTTCGTTTGTTTGTTTGTTTGCATGGTTAATGTGGAGGCCATGAATACGTTTTTTCACCATAAATATAACACCATGTTGATCATTACTAAAATCAGTCCAATGTTTTGACATAGGTACCTAATTGTCGACGATCATCGTTTCAGTCGACGTCTTTCGGCTGAAATGATGATGATGATGTTGCTGCTGGCTCCCCGAGGGTCGCCATAATAACCGGTCCTGTGCGTCTCGCATCCATCGGATGCCCGAGTCGGACGAGTTTATCGAACACTAGCGACCCACCCTGACTTCACACGGGTGCAAATTTATCAGTGTTACTCTACTATATTATGCATGTATTATACATATAAGCCTTCCTTTTCAATCACTCTATGTATTAAAAAAACCGCATCAAAATCCGTTGCGTAGGTAGTTTTAAAGATTTAAGCATAGGTCCTACATAGGGAACTAGGGATATAGGGACTGAGAAAAAGACTTTATTTTATGTAGTTGTACACATACTTCTCTGCTTACCTTTACCACAGATTACTAAATAGTTACTTTGTCCTTTACGTTGAATTAGTGTCTGATAAATAAATAGCATAGGTGACGTGCCTTCTACTCTACCTGTTCAATAATAATTATGAGAGAATAGTGTGAATCGCGTCTGAGTGAAAGCACCTCCGCCGTCGTGGAGGCCTATTAGAACTTCGTAGGTACCTACGGGATACAGTCTAGCATATTTTAGGGCAAAAGTAATTATATCTTTTCTTCGTTATGAGAATATTATTGTACCTATATTCACTGATCTGATTGAGCGTAGGTACATCACTAACAGGTATTCAAAGATTTTAAAGAAAAAAAAAATTAAGTGGATGTTTAATCAAAGAGTATATTATCACTATTTTACGTTCTATGTACCAAAGACCAAAGAGGTAAAAGTGTCGAAGACTGGCCATGCTATTCTTTAGAATGCCACTAAACTTTGCTTTTTCTTTATACTTTTAATTTAACAAATGGCTGTTTGCCCATTTTTATGAGAAAATCGGCCTGCATTTTTTAATACTATCTAATTAATCAACCTTTTCCTGTAGGTCCTCGGTGGCACGAAAACGTGCCACTAAAAATGCACTAAAAATGCATTATCTTTTAACTTTGAGAACCGCTGGAAAAAAATTGTGCCACCAAACCCCGACCGATTTAAAATTGTACTCTAGTAGTATAATTACAGAAGCAACAGAAACAGAGCAATAACAGTTTATATTATTGAAATTATTTATATTAATTTATTAATATTAATTATATGAAAATAAAAATAAATAATGGCGGCCCCCCCGGTGCTCGACAGGTTAATAATACCTAGATATATATAATAGTCCATCTAATGAAAGCGTGACCTGAGAAAAAGGTTAAATCCAAAAAAAATGTATGTGTCTAGTAGAAGAAACATGTCTTGACACTTCACAATTTTATTTATATCCTACAATTGTGGCTGAATAATGTTGCCAATTAAATAAAAAAAAAAACTCCAGGTCGCGCTTACAGTAGACGCACTCTACACTCTTTCCTATCATAATTAAACGAAGAATCTCACTTGAGAGCAATAAAATCGCGCATCCCTTGTACAGTAGGTAATTTGGTTTAATATCTAGGTACTGATCTTTTCTTAAATTTACGAAGTATGAATTACCTCTACCTTACTCTTAAGAAAATTTAAAGCATACAAGCTTACCTTTAGAAAAACACAGGATTAAAATCATTGTATCTTCACGTAACTTACAAAAACCAATCGTAAATCAAATTCTTCAATTCACTCATTTGCATTGTCACTATCATTCATTCACTATTTCATCCACAGGTACAAAAAGGCCGTTTTGTTTTTAATTTTTAATCAGAATAATTGACGTACGAAAAGTAATGCACAAACCTATTTGCTAAAAATCTTCGGTATCTTTTTACCTACTTACATTAAATAATTTTACTTACCTACAGCGCGATGATAAGACACAAAACGCACTTTTTAACACATAATACACAATTTTTAGGAAATTGTCTCATGTCACTGATACTTTAAATTAATTTTACTTTAATTAAGCTAAAATTTAGTAAATAGGTCCATTATCTAAAAACGCAAGAACACCACTTCCAACAACAACCACACCCACACAAATCTACCCTACATTTCTAACGAACTTGTAAAAAAAATGTCCAGCCATCTAGTAGTTCCGTCTTATTTTTATTGTAGGCAACAATTCGCCTTCATCCATTCGCCACTACTCAAAAACTTTACATATGACCGGGATTGAAGAACGAAATTCTTTTTTTCGTTAATGATTCACAAATTATCTTAGTTTTTATCACCTTGATTCGATTTGACAGGTATGACGTCACAACATGGCGCTAAGTCATCGTATTCTTTTTTTGAAATCCATAGTAAGTTTGTACATTTGGCGACTACGGACTGCGGCGGCGGCGCATAGTATGAGAGCTGACCGCTTTCTTGTGGCATGTCTTTGAGAAATCGGCAACTAAACACATTTGAACTGGGATAACAGCTTTGAAACTTTTTAAATGTCAGTACAACTCGGTGAGCAGTTAGAAGAAGACTAGGTGAAGCAGGACTGACTGCACGCCGTCCAGCAAATGGTCCTATATTGACCACAGCTCATCGACAAGCGCGGCTACAATTTGCCACAATATTTAAATTGAAAGTATTGTATGACTAATATAATGGCGGGGTGTTGTGTCCTCTAATAAATGCAGAATGACTTTACATGGTCATAACATGATGGACGCTCTAAGGTCTACAGAAGGTTATCGGAGCAATTATCATAATGCTTCATACGCGAACGTGTAGCTTTTGGAAGTGGATCGTGAGTTTTAGGGTGGCATAATATCTACACTAAAACTTACATTGTATTCATCACTGGTGAATACCGGCCCGATGGCGAGAGGGTTGACGCCTTGACGGCTGCATGATATATCAAAGAGGTGCTCGAAGAATATGTGGAGTTGCTTACGACCTTGCGTAACTTATGGTAGAAGAATTTTTCTTAAGCACGATAGCTCCAGACGACATATCGCTAGAAAAGTTTGCGATTAAGTAGGTACATGAAAGACGTTGGAATCATCACGATGGAGTGGCCAGCTCATAGTCCTGATCTTAATCAGATTAAGCATGTTTTGGATGAGCTAAAAAGAAGAGTTCGAACAAAAATCCCTGCTGATTAAGGATGTCTAAGATGAGCTAAAAATAAGAATTCGAACGAAAAGCCCTGCTCTATGCGTCTCCAAGACCTTAATTTGTCATTGATGAGGAGTGGAAGTGTTCATACTGTACTGTAACAGTAAGCCTTCTTTAAAATAAAATTAAGATAAATAAACAAAATAAAATAATGGAAAGTGTTTACAATAGATCGAGCGTGCCCAATATGCTTGTTCAGACTGAGTAGGTACTGCGACTAGTCGGGATCTAAGTGTAGATAGTAGGTCCTGTATCTACGTAAATTGAAAGTTTAAAAATCTGCGGGAATGTTTGAAAGAATTACCTACCGCGGAACGCAAAGGGCAACTGAAGGAACATTTGTGGGTTTTAGTCAGCAAAAGTCTGACACGAGTTGTCGTGGAGAAATAAATTAATAATAATATAAAAATTACTTTTACCGGCGTGCTGAAAAGGGATATTTCAAAGTCCTGCATGGCTCACCATCAACGATTGCATCACTGCTTACCATAAGGTGGGATCGCGTTCAAGCACTAGTTTATCTATTCTATACTAATATTATAAAGACGTAAAATTTGTAAGTTTGTAGGTTTGTAAGTTTGTATGTAGGGGGTAATCTCTGGAACTACTGGTCCGATTTGAAAAATTCTTTCACCATACCATCACGCTACGACCCACAGGAGCGGAGCAGTAACGAAAAATGCAGGTGAAACCGCAGGGGACAGCTAGTATCAACTAAAAAATTAGTACATTTATACCTGAGCATCAGTAAGTCCTAACGTAGCTGCTAACTGCCGCCGGTCCGGCTTCGTGATGTACTTTTGTATCTGGAACCGTCGCTCGAGCCCCTTTCTCTGGAGGTTGCTGAACACTGCTCGAGACCACCTAATAAACCAGTGCGCCACCAATGACGACAATCACTATCACCGATTGCATCACTGCTTACCATCAGGTGGGATCGCGTTCAAGCACTAGTATATTCAATTAATTACTCAGATACCCGCGAAACGAGACACAAAAGTAAAACAATAACAGCGCGGTCTCATTGGACCGGTCGGGGATTCAAACGTTATAGTACATTACGATATTAGTGCGTAATGATGGTTATAACATGCGAGGCGGAATTTCAGCCCGAGCCGAAGGCGAGGGCGTAACTGAGCCGAGCATGTTATAACCAATACGCACGTATATCGTACGACGTTTTTTAACACATTTGCGAGGAAACAGAAAAAAAAAACATTTAACACCTTAGTGTTTGGCGCCAAAGAAATCGAACGCAAATATTGTTTGGTAAAATGACAAAATTACAAAAATTACAAAAAATGACGAAAATGACTAAAAATGACTGAAATGACAAAGAGTGACAAAAAATGACAAAAAGTGACAAAAAGTGACAAAAAGTGACAAAAAGTGACAAAAAGTGACAAAAAATGACAGAAAATCACAATAAACCACAAAAAATGACAAAAAGTGACAAAAATGACTCAAAGTAACAAAAAATGACAAAAAATTACTGTAATGACAATAAATCACAAAAAGTGACAAAACATGACAAAAAATGACAAAACATGACAAAAAGTGACAAAAAATGACAAAAAATAACAAAAAATGACAAAAAAGACAAAAAGTGACAAAAAATGAGAAAAAGTGACAAAAAACTACAAATACCACAAAAAATGACTAAAAACCACAAATAATCACAAAAACTAACAAAATGTGACAAAAAATTACAAATATCACAAAAAATGACCAAAAACCACAATTAATCACAAAAAATGACAAAAAGTAACAAAAAATGACAGAAAATCACAACAAATCACAAAAAATGACAAAAAGTGACAAAAATGACTCAAAGTAACAAAAAATGACAAAAAATGACAAAAAATGACAAAAAATGACAAAAAATGACAAAAAATGACAAAAAATGACAAAAAATGACAAAAAATGACAAAAAATGACAAAAAATGACAAAAAATGACAAAAAATGACAAAAAATGACAAAAAATGACAAAAAATGACAAAAAATGACAAAAAATGACAAAAAATGACAAAAAATGACAAAAAATGACAAAAAATGACAAAAAATGACAAAAAATGACAAAAAATGACTGTAATGACAATAAATCACAAAAAATGACAAAACATGACAAAAATGACAAAAATGACAAAAATGACAAAAAATGACAAAAAAATGACAAAAAAATGACAAAATATGACAAAAAATGACAAAACGTGACAAAAATCACAAAAAGTGACAAAAATGACTGAAATGACAATGAATCACAAAAAATGACAAAAAATGACAAAAAAAGACAAAAAGTGACAAAAAATGAGAAAAAGTGACAAAAAATTACAAGAAATGACAAAAAATGATAAAATATGACAAATGATAAAATGATGAGGCTATTCAAATTTCGAACTAATCGCCGCGCGCGAAATGGCAAATAAAATAATGCTGTTATGGAATTTGTATGGACTATAACTTAACTATTTGCTTTGGTATAACACACGCGTTTTTTATGACCCGCTTTACATATTTAAAACCGGTGGAATTACATCAGCTTTACGAGCAACTGTGTTAAAAAAAAAGTAAAACATTTATACCTGAGCATCAGTAAGTCCTAACGTAGCCGCTAACTGCCGCCGGTCCGGCTTCGTGATGTACTTTTGTATCTGGAACCGTCGCTCGAGCCCCTTTCTCTGGAGGTTGCTGAACACTGCTCGGGACCACGAGCGCTTCCTCTTGCCACTCGATGTGACGTCACAGCGCGGAGCAGACGATTGTTGTGGCGGTGATGATGACGGGAGGGGGAGGCGGTACACTGTAAATAAAGTAGAATGTTTGAAAAACGCAATATTAGAGTATATTAGAGGAAGTTTGAAAGTGGCGCCAGTGACAGAAAAGTTGAAAGGAAATCGTTTGTCTTGGTATGGTCATGTGAAGAGGAGGGATGAAATGCATGTTACTAAAAGAGTTATGAATTTACATGTGGACGGATGGGGAGGAAGAGGAAGGCCAAAGAGACGATGGATGGACTGTGTGAAGACTGATATGAAAGAAAAGGGAGTCAGTGATGTTATGACGGGTGACACGACAGAATGGAAGAAAAAAACATGTTGCGCCGACCCCAAGTAATATGGGATAAGGGCAGGAAGAAGAAGAAGAAAAGTTTGAAAACCGCAATAAGTAATATTTTTTTTGGGAATTGTGGGATTAATCGAACTTATATCCCGTTCTTGTTGAATATAAATTTCAAGTTATTCTCTCCTTAGGCAGATAATGCAGTATGGGCGATTTGTAGCGACTAATGAGACTTGAATTTGGATCGTTTTTTGATCAAATTCAAATCTCTATTCTGAATGCCATTATTTTGAAAAACATGTTAGAGTGAATTATCAATCAAGTTTATTTAAACAATGAAAATGACCACAAACAAAAATTAAAAAGAATAAAAATGTAGTTACTGAGGTAACTTTGAAAAATGTTACGAATCTTGGTGTAGTGAATTTTGTTTGTTTCGAATATCCCAACATGTCGAGAGATTGTAACTTGCTAATTAAATAATACTCTATACTTTCAAATTTATGATTTGTTGTAGTACCTATATTGTCTTTTAATTATCTCACAGATGGTGTAAAAAGTAGAGTATCTAGCACGAGGATAAAGCTGTCTTTGTCTTGGGCGGCTTGAATTCCTCACTTCACTTAGGTTTCTCTATTAACTCCCTCGAATATGCTCAGGAGTTAATTATATAAATACTAAAAGTTAGCAACCTTCGTTTCTTTCACAATTCAATATACCGCCCTCGACTTAGACACTGCCTTACCCCCTAGTCACTTACAGCCGAAACCAATAACCTATCTATAGGGGCGTCTAAACGGGCTATATTTTACGACAATTTGTGGCTGCAATTATGAGGAGCTCGTGGCTAGATAATAACAGCCGCACAGGTCGATCTTCAAGGTTAAGCAACGCTTGCCGAGGTTGGTCTGTGGATGGGTGACCATCTTAACATAACGAGTTTCCTCCGTGCCTCGGAAAGCACGTTAAGCAGTTGGTCCCGGCTGTCATTTGTAGATCTTAGGCAGTCGTTACGGATAGTCAGAAGCCAGTAAATCTGACTCCAGTCTTGCCATGAAGTACCGTGTTACCCCAGTTAATGGGTTGTGGAGGTCTGGTAGGCAGCCGCTCCTCGTAAAATACTGGTATTCAGCTAAATCCGGCTTGACTGGAAGCCGACCCCAATATAGTTGGGAAAAGGCTAGGCAGATGATGAGATGTGGCTGCAATTATCGGCAAACATTGCCCAGCCATCAAAAAAACATTTTAGTGCATTTTATGGCTGAGCAATCAATTGCAGGCAACATGTTGCAATATGGCTGCAATAGTATGGCCTTTGATTCAGAACCCTTTAATGACACGCCGGCTACACAAAAACACATTTTGACATACCAAAAAATATGTGACTATAATGCTGGGCCATCCTTAAAATATTGCATAGTGTGGCTGATATTGCTAGCAATGTTGCCGGCCACAGTATTGCAGCCACTAATTATTGTAAAATATAGCCCGTTTAGACGCCCCTTATCACATATCGGAGATTGAAAAACAAATGAAACAACAGAAAACATGTATAATTTTTGTATTGTATCATTTCTTTTTCTATCTCCGATATGTGATAGATAGGTTATTGGGTTCGGTCGTTAATCAACTATTAGAGTCATTTATAAACGAGAAACGACGACTAAAAACTTTATATTTTAATCTATCCAGATAGGTGCAGAGTAGCGCTAGATACAGCAACAAATAGTAAATACCATTTACATTTTTAGGGTTCCGTACCTCAAAGGAAAAAACGGAACCCTTGTGGAATCACTTTGTTGTCCGTCTGTCTATCTGTCTGTCAAGACCCTTTATCTTGGGAACGCGTGAAGGTATCGAGTTGAAATTAAAACTATATACTAGTCTTTAGTATCTTAAAGCTGTGAAAAAATCAAACTTGTAAGTTGACGGGAAAAAAAGATACGCCCGTTTATGTCGCAAAAAACGTGCATTTCGACACTGTCAAAGGAATTAAAATTTATAGGGTACTTCCCGTTGACCTAGAATCTTGAAATTTGGCATCAAGCAAGGTCTTATAGCACAAATATAAAGAAAAGTCTGAAAACTGAAAATTTGCCATTAGATAAAAAAAAATGAAAAATCTTTAAAACTCCATTCGAAAATTGAACTGTTTTCATAGGTAATTGTTAATGGTACGGAACCCTCAGTGCGCGAGTCCGACTCGCGCTTGCCCGGTTTTTAGTTACTATTTACATTTTTTAATTTATATATTTTTATTTTTTTAGACTCTATACATAATTAGACGCTATACATAATTTTAGTAGTTTGAATATGGTTATACATTAATTATCAATAAAAAAATGCGTTATATCCCACAGCTAATTATTCAACAATATTGTTTTCGGAAAATAAAACTAAGGTTTACTGGAATGCAGGGAGTGTCAAAATAAAAGAGCGCGATGTAATCCCGCGGGCAATCTTAAACAGTAATAAAAATATTTGCGTCTTCACAAACTCGCGCTACTAGGTACGTGAGCTATTTTAAGGGTTTTTAATGATTAGTTTTAATCCTATATCTTCCAGGGGAACATGATCTTACTACATACCTAGAGGGCATTATTACTATCTATGATCACTTTCTAGCAATACTGGTAGGTATTCAGCTAAATCCGGCTTGACTGGAAGCCAACCCCAATATAGTTGGGAAAAGGCTAGGTAGATGATGATGATGATCACTTTCTAGCAACCATGAAATTACCATGTATGTATTTACATGTAGGTATACTTAATAGCAAAATCGAATGATCATATATTTACTATAAATTCTATTATAAGATTATATATTTTTATTCAGGATTACTTGGTGTTTCGTTTTTCTCAAAGTCATATCCTAAATAGTTGGGACAAGCCTAGGCAGATTGATTGGTTACCGTTCGTTTCCAGGATACTTGACAAGATACTAATAAGCACTGATTGTACCTGTCTAGTACTTTGGCCTGTCAAAATTGATAGAGTTTTATAAGCTCTTATCTCAAAAAACTGTAAATCCGCTTTTTTTCTAAAGAAACCAATGATATCGATCTTGTTGTAGCTGCACAGACGGGAAATTTTTGGCAGGATTTTTCGAGTGAAGTTCAGTGGTTGTTAAATTATTGTAGATGTAAAATTAATGTAGTTTTGTGCTTTAACTATCTACAGTATCTACACAACTGTATAATGAGCAGGTTATTGAAATAGGCGCGATCTCGATAAATAGAGCTGAGAATTTTATTGTAGTATCTATTAACGTTTGAATCCCCAACCGGTCCTATGAGACCGCGCTGTTATTGTTTTACTATTGTGTCTCGTTTCGCGGGTATCTGAGTAACTACGTACCTCAGCGATGTTTACCGAAAAGGCCTACTTGATGATGTGTGATGACAAGTACTGGTAAAATATTAGAATGTGTTACATCAGCATTTTAATAGAAAACAAACTGACCGTATGCCGTATCAAAGATGAAATACTTTCTAAAGTGGTCACTGGCTAAATGTAAAGGGTTTTTAGAAGTTTAATTTTCAAATTCATAACAGTTTTTCCAATGACTGCCAATTTAAAATGTATGAGTTGTTTAGTGGTTTGTACATTTTGCCTTTTTAGAAGGAATAGACTTAATTCAGAACTATATTTGAATCAATCAATATTTGAATATGAGAATCTAATATGGCTTTATTGAAAAAATATCCTTCATTATTTCATTAAAGGGGCGTCTAAACGGGCTATATTTTACGACAATTTGTGGCTGCAATTATTGGCAAACATTGCCCAGCCATCAAAAAATCATTTTAGTGCATTTATGGCTGAGCAATCAATTGCAGGCAACATGTTGCAATATGGCTGCAATAGTATGGCCTTTGATTCAGAACCCTTTAATGGCACGCCGGCTACACATAAAAACATTTTGACATACCAAAAAATATGTGGCTATAATGCCGGGCCATCCTTAAAATATTGCATAGTGTGGCTGAATGTTGACGGCCAAAGTATTGCAGCCAAAAATTTTCGTAAAATATAGCCCGTTTAGACGCCCCTTAAAGCTATTTACTATTCTAAATTTAAAGAGAATATCCCTGTCGACAAAACGCAAGTCTCTCATTTGGTCATGCCTAATACACGCATGATAAAATAATATTAGCCCTGACAGAACTACAAAAAACAAAATAAAGGTATGTCAGAATGGAATAGCGAGGAGCGTATTACTGGGAAAGAAAGACAAAGAGAAAGAGGGACAAAGTACAATTAAAACGATCACATTTAGAGCTAGTATGGGGAAAATTAAAATAGCGTTAGAAATGCGGAGAGAAAAGAATTAAAAGTGGCATGGCAACAATGGCGTGGTGCCCGAGAGAAAGTAAAAGAAGTAGATGAAGATATTTAAAGCGATGGGAAGATGGAGCAGGTCCAAAATGGTTAAGCGTAGCAAATGACAGAGAATAAGCATTGCCATACAGCGTGACAGTGCTGCCAGCCTTTTGGGTACATTACCAGTCGACAGCGATGCGGAGGAGTTTTTCAACGCCATTTTTTAGTTTACTTTTAGTTAGTTCTTTAGGGTTTTTTATTTTGTGTAAATATATATTTGTAATGTTAGTAGGTAGTTAATCTGTAAATAAAACATATAAAAACTTTCTAAAAGAAAAATTAAATCTCTATCGAACTTTTAATAAAAATGCAATGACAGAGAGAAGTAGTAGAGAACCTCGGAGGAGGCCTATGTCAAATGACAAGCTAGAACATGGCGAAAAAGACAGTCAATTACTGAGAATGTGGTGTGAATTTTTCACATACATTTTAAGGTTTTGTATAAAAAGTGTAAACACAAAAGTTGTAGATCATTTTATTATCATTTTATTACCTACAACTTTGCCATTAACTTTTTTCCATAGAACTTGTAGTTTTGTCGGAATTAAGTATAGATAAACTGTTTTTTCCCCTTAAAAGCGCTCTGCCATCCACTTCCTGACCTCGGATCGGTCGTAATTTATTTTTCCTTTTATTTTGGCTATATTCATTATCATTTACTATAGGTTTCGTCCTACTATAAATTTGTCCCACTTTTACCGTTAACGAAGCTATCTCATCTCATTACTTCCATTCTTTGTATAGTAAAATCAAAAATAATAGTGCTAATTATAGTTTTATCCTAGTCATATGAATTTAGGTTGTACAGTGTCACAAAACTTCAATATTGCTGATGGTAACTACGTGGTAAATTTACCTATTTACAATATACTTCATATCATAAATAGATTAGGCGTGGAAGATTTTTAACGATTAATATATGCACACATACCGACAAAAAAGATCGAAAAATAGTAAGGTTAGTTAATCTCTAAAGATTTTTTTCAACATACCTGAGATATGGAACAAATAGATGTAGAAATAGTGTGCAAGAGTTGAAGGAAAATATGTACAGAAATAAGGAAGACATATTTTAATTTCCTCATAGTTAATGGCGTAAAATGGTCATATCTTTGGTATTTATTTTCATTCAGCTGAACAGAAAACGTTTTTACTGAGTAAAAGACATAAACGAGATGCTCTCGCTTTGCAAAATAAATGTAAAAATAATACTAGGTTTTATAATTCATTTTGCGTTACATGATAGTGTCGACAAGTACTACTCTACTATTATATTTTTAGAACTCAAGTGAGCAGGAGAGTAGGCGTATTTATTTTGAGTCATATAAATAAACTACTATGGAACATACTCCAAACAATAATAAATATTTCCTTATATAATTGAGTAAGTTTATTTTATAACAGAATTAAGTTTAATAATAGCTTGTTCTAATTACATCAGCACCTCTCGCTTGTGTACAAAAAAACCGCTACTAAATAATAGCAGATTTTGCTATTAAGCATATTGTATATAGGTTTTATCTAATAAAAATTTCTCATTTTAGTTTTTTTGTAGTAAACAGCTCCAATGTTTTTATTATAGTAGATATTGCTATTATTTATTAGGTACATGTTAGGTATATAGGTAATTAAATATTTACAGATATTTTTTCGGGCCTGGTTGTCTTGTGTACCTGATACCTATGTGAGTTTACAAGTTTATGGACGTACTCCCGATACAGAAGTAATTTCTAGAGTGGGGCAATTTATTTATAAAAAGATGTTTTCATTTTGATGCTTAACAATATTGTAAATACGCGACGAATATATCGCCACATCGCCGTCGGTAAGAAATTATTGTAGTAAATTTAAAATAATTAGTTTATTTAATAAAAACCTAATCAAAGATGTCAGTTTTATTACATTCAATTTAAAATTAGTATTTTATTAAAGATTTTATTTTTATTTTTTTACAGAAATCGACTTGTCTCGTTTAATTATAAACACCATTGAAATCCTCAATCATCATAAGTTGTGAAAAAACTGAGATTTCAATTCTGTTTAGTTTGAACATAAAATGAAAAGCCGCACATTTTGAGATATGCAGATTTGAAATAAAGATAACAATTTTATTTATCAATATTTATTTATTATTTCATATTGATTAGATATAATTATGTATTATTCGACTACTTGAATCCTCACTAAACGAGAGAAGCAAGGCATTTAGCCTCACTAAATAAATATAAAAAAGGAATTTTCTTTGATATGCAATTCCGATAAATATAATGACATAATTCGTATTTACTTGTCTAATATTTCTATCATCTACATTAAAATAATTAGTATTTTAATGTTCTGTTCGGCATGGGTTACATAGGTTAATTATTTTTATATATCACGTGGGTTATAGCGATTCGTGATACCAAAACTGGGCTTTATAGGTAGTATTCTCCAAAATTAAAATTAAATGTCACAACAAGTTTCATTTTTTCTCATGTTTTTTTGTGCCTGTATTTAATAGGTAGTCAAAAGAAAAAAAAAAAATTTATTTCGTGTTATTATTTATTAGCCCACGTTTTAGCATAATCTCTCAATTTTTGATTTTATCTATTGTCACACAAAAAGGATGACGAACCCATAGATCAAACTTAAACTTCATTAGGCACAATTTGGTTGATCTACTTAATTCACAAGCGAGTTAGAAAATGTCATAAGAAAGAAAAGTGTACCAGTAGTAGGCCTTAACGCTGGATGTAGATGTGTGTACGGCAGAGGCAGTGGCAGCTGCAGCAGCGGCGGCTCGTCCCTGCAGCAGCGGTACAGCGCGGCCACGCAGCCCGCGCACGGCGGCTCCTGGCTGCGGGCCACCTCCGCCGCGCTCGACCGGTGCACATCATTATTACCCAAGATACTGTCCACACTGAACTTCAACTTACTCACAGAGTTAACATCACCATTCAACGAAGTCATTGTCACTTAATTCCACAAACAACTATCAAGAAGACCTTCTGTTATGAAAGCAACTGAAAAACTGACAAGCGTCGCGCCTCTGTTATCGGCGCGGGCGCAGGCAGGGGGCGTGGCGGTTCTCATGAAGCGCTCTGATTGGTCGGCGGCTGTTGGGCGTTGCGGCCGCGTTATGGAGTGAGCCAGCATTGACTGATCGTGATGGTACCAACAACTGCACTTGTTTACAATAAAGTGCTTCTTTAATGTGTTTTATATGACTTTGCACTTTAGATTAAATTTTATTGCTAAGGAACTTGCGTCATTCGTCAGTTTATAGGGATATTTTTAAAATTACTTTAGGTATAACCATTTAAAAACAATAAAAAGGTACTAACCACGAAATTAATAGGTACCTATTTACCTAAAACAGCAATTATTCGTTTTATATTACATTTAGGTATTATTGCGATTTTGGGAATGGCAGTAGGTTTATTTTGGGCTAGTATAACAGGTAGGTACCTAGCGAGACATTTCCAGCAAAAGGTTCCGCATTTTCATTCGTTCTTCCCACCGCGCTTGATGTATCTCTGAGGAGTCCAAACCGCTATGAGCAAATCCGAAGACCGTCCATAATCGGATCAGTTCGATAGTACCATTTTCATGATAACTATTTATTTATTTGTGTTGTCATATAGTTGTTAATTATTTTAATTGATATACCTAGCTGTGTTTGAAGGCCATCTGTGGACTTGATGATCAACGGGCCTAAAAAGGTCACAATGATTAATTAATTTTACAGCAAATCATATCCCGAATTCCTTGCAGATCATAAGCAATTCTTCTAATATTCATAAAATGGTTGCACTAATTAACCGAATTGTACACAATTCATTTCATATCATAATCATATTCCGTGTAAATATTGTCGCATGAAAATAATATAATTTATATTATATTATTTTCGATC
Organism: Mythimna separata; assembly: GCA_030763345.1. Classification (NCBI taxonomy): domain Eukaryota; kingdom Metazoa; phylum Arthropoda; class Insecta; order Lepidoptera; family Noctuidae; genus Mythimna; species Mythimna separata. The sequence continues at coordinate 12,901,972 of CM061182.1, forward strand.
CTACTAAAGTGGCTTTTTAGACCCTCTGTTCAGTTTCATTTCATTAAGTGATACATTCTGAGAGAAGCTCAAGTTTTCGTTAAAAATTCCGAAATCACCTATATTTTTTATCAACGTTTTCTGTCAAAAACCTCCCTCAATTCCTTGAGGAGTTTCTAATGGAACTAGATTTTAATAAAACTGCGATCAATATATTCTACCCAGTAAAAAAAGTTACCTAAATCCGTTCTAAATGACAGAGTTCTCAGGTAACATAAAAAATAAAACCGAGCTAAAATTCAAAAATAGGCGGCTATACCTCCAATTTTTGAAATTGGTTAAAAGTGGTGACCCAGCGGACATTGACCATTACCGCCCAATAACAACCAAACAACCAAAAATATATAAAATAATTTCGGAAGTCAAAAAGCGGTTACTAAATCATTAGACAGACTGACGAACTGCCCGGACATCATCATTTGCCTAGCCTTTTCCCAACTATGTTGGGGTCGGCTTCTAGTCAAGCCGGATTTAGCTGAATACCAGTATTTTACGAGGACCGGCTGCCTACCAGACCTCCACAACCCATTAACTGGGGTCACACGGTACTTCATGGCAAGACTGGAGTCAGATTTACTGGCTTCTGACTATCCGTAACGACTGCCAAAGATCTACAAATGACAGCCGGGACCCACGGCTTAACGTGCTTTCCGAGGCACGGAGGACACTCGGTATGTTAAGATGGTCACCCATCCACAGACCAACCTTGGCAAGCGTTGCTTAACCTTGAAGATCGACCCGTGCGGCTGTTATTATCTAGCCACGAGCTCCTCGAACTGCCCGGACACGGTGGACAAATTCCCTGCTTGGGTGGAGCAGCGCCATATCCTCATGGAGGCAATAGGCGGCGGTGAACTGTCCCAGGGGGCTATGGTCTCAGGATATGGTTGACTGGGAATGGGAGACGGTTGCTTTCGTCTGCGAAGCAGTATTGTTAGCATAGGAGATGGCCGCAAACGTGAGGTAACGGACATCCTCTCGCACCAGGCACCATGACCCTGGCCCCGACTTCCAGCCACCGTAGCCTTGCAAACGACGAGCAATGGGTAGCTTACCGTCTGCCACTCCGGTACCTTAGGATAGAGCCTTATAGCTATTGCTTCACGTGCATCTCAACGAGATGTCAGCAAACCGTAGCTGAGACTGAACAGGACCTGGACCCAAAGGCCACAGGGTCACGGGCAGTTTCTAAGAAGGAAACCCGCCATGGTCTTAGATTACAAGGGTCAACCAAAGGATGCAACGCGTTTTAGTCAGTAAAAGTCTGAACTTACTTTCTTTTAATATACCCTAGGACTGGAGAACTCATTGGATGATTTCGTACCTCAAAAAAAAACCGGGCAAGTGCGAGTCGGACTCGCGCAGTGAGGGTTCCGTAACAACTTACCTATGAAAACAGTTCAATTCTCTAATCAAGTCATGCATATTTTTCAAAATAAAATCTTGTGACGTACGCTACAAATTCAGACTTTTCCCTATATTTGTGCTATAATACCTTGCTGCGTGCCAAATTTCAAGATTCTAGGTCAACGAGAAGTACCCTATGCATTTTGATTACTTTGACAGTGTCGAAATGTACGTTTCTTGCAACATAAACGGGCGTATCTTTTTTCCCGTCAACTTACAAGTTTTATTTTTGCACAGCTTCAAGGGACCGCCGCGTGGACCTACCTATTTATATGGTTTTAATTTCAACTCAATACCTCCAACTTACCTATGAAAACAGTTCAATTCCCGAATCGAATCATGAAGATTTAAAAAAAAAAACTGGTGACGTACCTAAAAATTTTCAGTTTTCAGACTTTTCCCTATATTTGTATTATAACACCTTGCTTCTAGCCAAATTTCAAGATTCTTGTTCAACGGGAAGTATATACGAGTACTTTTAATTTCAACTTGATAACTTCACGCGTTCCCGAGATAAAGGGTCTTGACAGACAGACAGACAGTTTTCTCTAATTTTTTTTTTATCCAGTGATTTTTCCGATTATTATTAGTGTCTAAGCTAAGCTATAACTATGATTAGGTAGGGCTTTATATTATTTCCATACTAGCACTTTTCCTACTGATTGTATCTTGTCTCATTTTGATAGTAAAGTGGGACGATTTGCAGAACGAAAATTTCAATTATTTTGAATTTCTTTAAAAGTGATTAATAAAAATTGAATTAAAACAAAAATCAAAAGTTGTTAGTAGCCTATAACGGTTAGTGCGTGTGCGAGTTTCTGAAGGTTGAGAAAAGACAATAAAATATAACGTAAAATTCTTCTTCTTCTTCTTCTTGTCGTACGGTTAGTGGCCAACCTGGTGTCAGAGTTTCCAAGCCGCCCGAAGGTCTCTGACTTGGTTTAAACGTAAAATTAGGATCGTCTCATAGAAGCGCTGAATCTGCTCCGTAAACTGAAGGACATTACTTACTTATAATATTGTTGTATAGTCCGATTTGCACTTGCCCGGTATTTTATACATGGCGGTCATGTATGAAAAACCGGGCAAGTGCAAATCGGAGTCACAGACTGAGCGTTCCGTACAAACTTACCTATGAAAACAGTTTAATTCCCGAACCGAATGTTGAAGGTTTTTCCGAATCGCAAAAAAAGTACCGTTACAACAAATTGAAATTTTCTAGATATTTTTTCTATAAGTACTAAACTTGTGCTATGAGACATTGCTTCATGCCAATCAGGAATCTAGGTACAACGGTTACTTCTCTATGAATTTTAATTCCTTTGAGAACGTCTAAATATACATTTTTTTGCGACATAAAAGGCTTTATTTTGCGTTAACATAGAAGTTTGATTTTTGCACGGCTTCAAGGGATTGTAGACCAGTAACAAGCTTTCAAAACTGCGCCCCTGAAAAATGCTCTAACCAGGCTTAGTCTGGTCATTTCTGCGCCCCTCCAGGGTCTGCGCCCTGTGCCTGGGCACTGCTCGCACCGCCCTAGTGGCGCCCTAGGGCGGTGCGAGCAGTGCCAAGGCACCGCCCTAGTGGCGCCCTAGGGCGGTGCGAGCAGTGCCCAGGCACAGGGCGCAGACCCTGGAGGGGCGCAGAAATGACCAGACTAAGCCTGGTTAGAGCATTTTTCAGGGGCGCAGTTTTGTAAGCTCGCACCGGGTGCATAAAAGGCTAGTTATGGCACTGACTTTGCGTCTTTTTTTGAGAAATTAGCATTAGCATTATCGGCCTTGTAATGTTACCACTGTTGGGACTCAGGCCAGGGATTGGTGGATGTAAAATGTCTTCGAATTTTTGGTTCTAGGACATGCCGGTTTCCTCACGATGTTTTTCTTCACCATTTTGAGACCAGCAGTGATGAAATAAATTACACAAAGTAATGCGCCTCGTTGGGTTTGAGAAATAAATGTCTTTAAACCTAAATACCACCTGGTTTAAATTTCCAGTAAGACGATAGAGCTATTTCTCGGATTTAGACCTAGGTCTAAATCCGAGAAAGCCTTATCTAAGATACTTATCTAAGGTACTTATCTAAGGTAAAAACCAATATTTTTGCTTTAGAATAATCGTCTTACATATTTTAATAACCAACTCAAACATGTAAAAACCTATTCCAAAACCGTAGAGAATGCTAAAATTTTAACGATTACTTACAAATTCAGATAAAATTTTATCTTAATAAATCCTTACGTTTGCAACCGACCATGTGGGCTGCAGTACACAAACCAGATCCCAGAATAAAACTGAATATTTCGACCACACTCGATTATACCCACTTACCTAAACATAATACAGAATCAATCGATATAAGAACAACTGTTAGCTCTAAAACGCTCAAATCGATTACGGTTGAGTTTATTTTGCTTGTCAGAGTACACCTGCGCTACATCCGCGGCAACAGATATAGATCCCATCACTAGCGGGCAGGCACGCGGGCCCGCATTGTTTACTCGATAAGTATCAATGATCTGTGGCCAACGAAATTATTATGCATGTAAGTAGCTATAGCTAGCTCACTAATTATAGCAGCTCCGCCAGATGTGGACGTTGTAATCGACAGTTTTATTTAAAATATTCCCATCGCATTTGCCTGGTCAAGTTGGCGAAGACATTGAGGATTTTTCCGCTATCAGGCCATATTATAGAGTAGAACAACATCACTAAAGTAATTTAGTTAACATAGTTGATGGTTTTGGTTACCTTAGACTAGTTGCTGAAGTGGCAGTAGATCAAAAGCAGGATACGAACAAAGAACTTAAGTAGGCCGGTAAGAATGTTCAAAACATTTATTGCTCACAAAATTACACAGCTATAAAACGCTTTGTTAAAAGGCCATTCGCATTAGCGCTGCAAGGATTTCATGGTCGATATCAGCTGGCCATAAATCAGCGATATAGTTTAGAGTCAAACAAGATTGGTGTCAGTCGCCCTCGTTGGCAATCGCAACGCCAATAGGATCAAAAGATTGGCTCGAGAACGTATTGCTCAGTACACGTGTGGACTATCCGGACGGCTGCGGGAGCTCTAAATCATGCCTATGGTTTATTTACCAATCATGATACTTATATTTTATGATATCCGATAATTTGCAAATTCCTGTTAATGTTCTAGCAAAAACTTTTGCACATTTTCAGCTAGGTGGGAAACACGCAGATATCTCAATGCGTTACCCAGATATTTATATTTTGGCAATAAATTATAATCTGCCCCATTATTTCGTGGTCTGGAACCAATAACTTAACAGTTTACACCAATCTTTCAGGATGCTACACACGTATTACATTTTAATATTATTCAGCAAATATTTATCTACTTTATAGAGCTGATGCATACGCCTTTTCCGGTGAGAGGAAAACGATAAAAGTGTTTTTCAGAAATAGGATAAATAAGTATGTAACAATTAGAGCAAACGGAAGTAAGAAGTAGGATAAAACTAACCTGTACTACCAAATAATGGGCGAGGCAAAAAGAAAATATTAGAGGAATTAGAAAGATCATAACTCTGTGCGCCTGTGCATATAACTAAGATACGAGTACTAAAGTTTGGCAAACTCGGTAGGCGAATATCGTAAATTATTAAACATGTGTTAGCAATTAATTACACAACTATGTTAGTTTAACAAAACCATAACAAAGCGACCTCCCGCAATCATGAAAAAGTTAATTAATTGAAAACCCTATAAAATCCTGTAAGTATTCGACCGTTTTATTGTTATTAATCAGCAGTAGAAACTATAGTACCCGCTCTTTAACTTGATACAAATAAAGAGGACACTAAATCAACTTTAATGGTGGCGCCTCGTGTGTTTACCCTAACTTGGATTAAAAACATGATAGTCCTGGAATCAAATAGGAATAGCAGTGACGGGTGTTCCGAACGACTTCCTTATACGATCGCCATTCTAATTCAATCACTTTCCGGAAATCACATCTTGGGGAGATTTATTAAGTCTGCTACTGTTTGTGAGATAGTAAAATCGACATTAATGTGTATAGCCTACCGAGTTACGTCGGATCCTTGTACAATTAGGCCATCGGATTCGAAATAAGTGAGTCAACAAACAGAGCCATCCTCTGGGGGCGATGCTCGTTTATTGTAGCTTTATTTATAGCTTTGTGATTGTTATATTATCGTGCTGCTTGATTATCGTGCTAATGACTTTTATGATCCTCTTCTGAATAAATATACAAGTGTCCGTGTTTACTTAGTATAAATATTGAGGCGTGTGGTGAGGCGCAACGCGTAGCACAGTAGGATGTAACTTATATGCAATGAGAATATCTATGGTACTATCTTTGTTCAGTGATGGTACAGTGTTATATTTTGCCCTAGCTTTTCCAAGCATAGATTGCTACTCTACCGGAATTATAGAGTTGCAACTACAAGTGGGTGAATTTCCCAAACGACTTTTTTTTTTGTCTTCATTGAAATTAGTATTTGAAAAAAGGAATATTGTTCTGTACTATTTTTTTTTGTATTCATTAGGTATTTATTGGGTTGTGGCATAAAATATTATTTGTCTAAGTCTATTTACAAAGGTAGAAATAAATACATAAACCTCTATTTTTGTCACATCGGTGCTGTCCCTCTACTTTTTTTACAAGCAAAAACGCTTATATCGTTATAAAAATAAGTAACTTAAGAATATAACTTATTCTATTTCATAGAATATTAGTTTTATTATTAATATGTAGCATATTTTATTACGTAATTCATAATATTTATTACTGAGAGGCATAAATGTACTTGTCTCGCAAAATTTTGTCATATCGCTGCACAAAAGTAATTTAAACCTAACTTTGCATCGATGAGTCCGACAGTGTCCCCACCCCAATTTTATTTCCCTCGTTAGTGTGTGCTAGTGCGCAGTCAGGACGGACGTGTGTCAAATCGCTGCATATTCCCGCCAATTACGTAAGTACGACATTTCAGTTACTTCCAAGCAATTATTTTATATTATCGGTGGTTGCATTTTTCTAGTGTAATGTGAAGTTTTATTACGATTGTTTGGTTCTAACAGACATAGTAAGTAAATTAGCATCATTATAGGTACTTGAATTTAGCCTAAATATTATACATTTTTCATAATTTTCAAAAAAGTCGATAATTTCTCACGTCGCTGTTCTCATATCGCTGTAATCGGTGGTCTTTTTTACCACCGATGTGATAATTTACACCGATGTGATAAGAAAAATCAATCGGTGTCTTAAATATCATATCGGTGTTTTGATTCATGATCGACGCATAGTTTTGTCACATCGGTGGATTGTTTTATCACATCGGTAGATCATATTATCACCTCGGTGTAATTTTATCATATTGGTAGACATAGTGTCATTTCATTAAAGTAAACAAAAAAACAATGGAGCATACCTACAACCATACATTATATACATACATATACACATATTATATTTTTTAACTTTCATAAATATTAACTTGTGTGCAGCTCGTGCCGCACACAATTCGTTCGAGTAATTTTGTTTAAGATTAATTTTGTTTAAGAATGCTGAAATCAAAACTAAACGAGGAGGAGAAAAAAGAGAGAAAGAGGTTGATGGAAAGAATAAGAAAAGCTAAAATCAAAAGTGATCCTGTGTTAAGAGAGCAGCATTTAAGAAAAGACAGAGAACGCTTAGCTAAAAGAAAGGCAGCTGGACTTATCCTAACCCGAAGCCAAATGACTGCACATGCACGTCGCAATGCACAAAAGAAAAACCGAATCAGTGCCCGTGCATATTATCAGCGGAAAAAAAATAAGGCAAATGGTGCCCGCAACAACCCAACAAGTGTTTCAGAGACCAATGACGCAGAATCGCTACCGAAAAATCAAGATAATGAGCCCGGTATTTCTCAAGAACTAATAGGACCTCATAGCCCACGGCTATTGCGACAGAATGTTCGATGTAATAGTCCTAATTTGCGTATTGATGCCATAGTAGCGAGTAGTTCCCACTATTTACGTACAAGCAGTCCCCTAGATTTATCAATAGCATCTCCTTTACGAACGCCAAGTATTAGTTCTATAAATTCGGAAGAATCAACATTACGCCCAAATAGTCCTAACTTAGACACATCCTTTAATACTGTTAAATTCAAACAAGACATTAAAATGAAATTTCGTAAATATCAAAACGTTAAAACTCAGCAAATACACGATTTAAGAAAACAATTGGCAAAGGCTAATAAAGAGAAACTAATGTACAAAAAGAGATACATGAGACTACATCAAGAATTTAAGAAATTAAAACAGAGTAATTTAGAAGTGAGACGAATCCCAACGAAGCCAAAAAATATAGACCTGCAAAAACGTATCCGTAAGATTGTTGTTCAGTTTTTTGAGGATGATGAAAATTCAAATCTTTGCCCAGGTAAAAAGGATACTGTCACACAAAATGGAGTAAAAAAACAGAAAAGGCTGATGAAAGACACAATTAAAAATTTACACAAAAAGTATTTGACTTCGGGCTACCCTCCAATCAGTTACGTCACTTTTACAAGAATGAGGCCGTTTTGGGTCACGCAGCCAAAATTAAACTTGAGAAATACATGCCTATGTGAGAAACATGAGAACATGGATCTTGTTATATCATCTTTAAAAAGAAATCGTATCATAAAAGAAAACACCACGACTGAAATTCTAAGTAGTATTTGCTGTGATATTTTTAAGGTAGAATGCCTGCAAAGAACATGTCCTGTCTGTAAGAATCGTCATTTAAATTATCAAGAATTTGATAACTCCAAAGATGTTATTTATTGGAATTGGAAGAAGATAAAAAAGAATTACAAAAAAAATGGAGTCGATAAAATAGCCGTTAATGTAGAAAAAGTAAAAATAACCGTTAAACCATTACAACTAATCAAAATATTTGAAAACAATCTGAAACCGTTCTTAACACATTGTAGTAATATACGAAATCAAAGTCAAGCTTTTAAGCACTACAAACAAAACATGACTGAAAAGGATTGTGTCGTTCACATTGACTTTAGTGAGAACTATAGCTCCAAGTACGGGTCCGAAATACAATCTATGCACTTTGGTGGCAGTCGTCAACAATTCACATTACACACTGCTGTAATTTACTATAAAAATAAGGAAGAGAATATAACAACTCAATGTTTCTGCACTATTAGTTCTTCACTGCGCCATGATGCTGCCGCCGTTTGGGCTCACCTTGTTCCAATATTAGAAGAAATTAAACAGGAAGCTCCAATTGTTCAGAATCTTATTATTATTTCTGATTCTCCATCAGGCCAGTATCGGAATAAGAAAATTTTTTATATGATGTCCCAACTCAGTATTTACTGCTCTTCTCTGACTAACATAATATGGAACTATAGTGAATGTGGTCATGGAAAAGGTGCGCCAGATGGAGTAGGTGGGCTACTGAAGCGAACGGCGGATCGATTTGTTGCACACGATGGTGATATGAATAATATAGACTCTTTTGTAAACTATTTAAAATCTGCTGTCCAAGGCGTGAAAATTAGTACTGTAGAAGAATATGAAGTTGAAGAAAAGGACTGGCTTCTCCCTACAAATTTGAACACATTTCGTGGAACATTGCAAGTCAAACAAGTCATTTGGACTAAAGAAGCTAAAAATCGTATAGTTTTACGTCGACTTTCTTGTATAGAAGATGAATGTATGAAATATGTTGTTAAATGTCCACATGGCAAACATCTAGACTTCCAAAATTTGTCAACCGAACACGAAATTAAGTCTAAACCTCAACTTTCTACTTCGAGTAATAAAAAATCCAGAACTAAATCCAAAATAGATATCACTAAAATGCGACCAGTAAAGTTAACTGACAAATTAATTTTGTTCCCACAGCCATCACATTCAAAGTATTTTACACCATCAAATACATTAAAAATCTCGGAAAATGCGGCACCCAGATCATCCTCTTCGACAAAAATGTCTGAAAATTTGCTATTGAACTATGTAGATCTTGATCAAAGTACTCCTGCCTGTTCATTTTTAGAGAAAATTGACACGAACATGTTAGTTGGTTTAGAGGAATCAACTCAATTCGTAAATAAAGAGGATACGGTAAAAGCATCTAATAGATTTTCAAGTCCTACCGTGGAAGACAGTGACACCGATGAGGAAATATTTAGAATAAAATCTAAAATTAACTTTAAAAAAGAAAAAAATGAGCCACACAAACCAACTCCTGACATCAAACAGAGATTTAATATATTTGGTTGCAGTGACACTGATGATGACTTATTTTGATCTGGGCTGATTTGTTTTTAAAATTTTTATTTTTATTGTTTTTAGTTTTAATTGAAAAAAAAGGTTTAATTGTTGTAACAGATAACAATTATAAAAGTACGTAATTAAGTGCTGTGATTAACTATAGGTATACTACATAGTCTTCTATGACTTAAAAGTCTAATTATGGTGCAATTTAATAAAAGTGGAGTACGAAGACGGTTCAAGTTCTGTAGTGATTTATGTTGAACTTAAAGGCTGATTAACATAATTACCAAATTATACTGACAGATTTAATTTAAGTTTTTTTTTTAAGGGTAAAGATTATTTGCTAGATGTAAGATATAAGCGATCTCTATGTAATCTATGATACTTACGCACTGAGAACAAAGATTTTAAAAATATTAAATTAAGTGATAATTAAAGCTGTGATTATTGTAGTGTTGTTATGATTAAGGTTAAACTTAAAAGGCTGATTAATTAGGTATATAAAGTTTTCTTATATAAAGTTTCTATTCTTAGTATTGTTGAACCTAGAACGCCACAATGTTTTAAGTGTACACATGGCAAAACAATTAGCTTGATCGCCACATTAATAAATGTGTATTGTACAATAACGTACAAGAAATTTTTGTTTTTTATACTTCTTTTAAATAAACACAATGATAATAAAAAAAAACATTATTTTTTATTCTAAGAAAATAATACCCTTAGTTCAGGTATTCAGTTCTTAGTCACTCCTTCAAAAATGTATAAGCCTACTATTTCTTTTTTGATGTTCAAAGGTGGATAGATTATCATATCGCTGTATATGTATATCACATCGGTGAATAAATTTATCATATCGGTGTACAGAAAAGATAATCGGTGCCGGATTGTCACATCGGTGGAAACCAGAATTCAAACTGAATTTTCTCCATAGTCTTAAAAGATACGTTGATGGTTACCAATAAGGGAGTATTTAGTATCCTAAATATTACATTAAACATGAAAAAAATAAAAAATATATATAAATGAAAAAGTTCACCGATATGATAAGAAAAATGGCATTTGTTGAAATTCACCCAAGTACTACAAATTAAAAAACATTACCCCAAGTATGGAGTAACGGTTTTTGTTAGTAGCAAGGAGTTACTCTTGTATCGTTGGTGCGTTTACCAAACTTTAAACACATAGGTATCTACATAAAAGACTGCGCAGACCCAGATCTCAGGATTCGGCACACAATGCCACATTCGCAAAATGACAAATTGGAATTTCGCAAATTCTCAAATGGATAGGTATTCTGAAAACCTCATAATAGCAAAATGGTATTTTTGCTATTATATTATAATAACGAATTATATGCAAAATGTGAAATAGTTACAATTAAAATAAAAATAAACTTTTTTGTTAGTGGCAAAAGCTGTTGTTTTTGCAATTTTTTTTGTACTTACATACATTCTACAACGTATATGACATATACTATATGTTGAATGTATGTAAGTACAATAAAAAAAAATGCCGCTGCGAATCATAAACACTTCTACATTATTTTAGTTTAGGTACATTTTTTTTTGTTAAAATAAATAATGTGAAATAGTAATTTAGAATAATTTTTTAAATCATAAATAATTGATCCACAACAAGAAGTCACTAAAATGACTTTAACAATCTTTTATTGACAGTAAAGTAAATCGCACATTATGTGATATGATTTATTGAAAATGTTTCAATAAGATAGTGTGACATTTTAAGAAAGAACAATTTGCGAATGTGTCATTTTGTGAATGGTGCATTGTGTGCCGAATATCTCTTAAATTCTTTCTCTCTTGGATATCTGTAGGCCATATAAACGTGGAGATATTTATTTCGTGTGTGAATCGAACCAGCAACACACAGCGTAACTGCCAATAGGTGAACCCTACGCCAACTGTACCGTCAAACTATGTTAATCAGAATCATATAATTAGTTCTATAGTATCGAATTCTGCTGTTTAACTAACATAAACTATGGATTTATGGTACAATAATATTATTATTTACATTAACAGGTCTTTTATAAATCTTATTTAACCCTTTAATGTAATTGCTGAGCAGTCCAAGAACTCGTGTTCTTATTAGCAAGTTGAACACACAATCCGTGACACCGCAAGTTTATGGTTTTACGCAGAACGGCTACCGTACTCTTTAAGTAAATACATGGCTGCGGATAATATACATTTCTGAGTCACTCGCACTTTACATGGAAAGAAACTTGTAAATACTGATGCTAAAATTAGCTTTTATTTCGTCCAGCAGTATTGGCATATATGTTTTCTGGTTGGACTCGACGGATCTACGATTCACATTCACAACCAAAAACCTCTAGAACAGCATTTAGAAACATAATTTCCAATTTCCATTATCTAAACTTTGAGCCGCCTTCGACATCGATCGTTCAAAAAAACCAAATGAATATAAAACGAATAATATCAACCACATTAAAAGTATATATTCCGCCAAGACCGTAGAACGACCCGAGATTATCAAAAAATATTGATATGTGATAATTATTTATACAAATCGCTGTTTCATATTGGGTGTCTGTGTCACAATAAATATTAAATATCGACGCCGTTAAAAATATCCCCTTACAGTTTACGAGAGCGCTCGTCGACATATTTACGTACGGGAGGAGGCTATCAATTCCGTTTTTTCATTCGACCTTACGATATAGGCACCTTCCTTGCACGCGAGCTTTCTCTTACCTCTGAATGCTATATTGTTATGATTGGCGCACTTCATTTTGAATGATAAACGATACTTGTTTTGCGAATTTTAATAATCGACCTAGAAAATACAGGGAGCAGCAGGGACAAATGATTCAAACGGAGCTTTTAAGCAATCACTGAAAGAACATCAATATTTTATACGTTAGCTGGTATTAAATCTCATCCGTCTCCTGTAGAATCTAGCCGCTGGGTTCAGCTATGGCTTATAAATTTGAACATATATTCTAAAGGCAGACAGTATTGTTTGAAGAGATATAAATTGAACATAATTCTGTCTCCGTGTTTGATGTTACGTAGGCTGTATTATCTAGCCTCCCACTGAATATGGCCTATCCAATTAGGAAATTCTATTCAAAATGTCACAACAATGAACTAAACTATGAGTGTTTTTACCTAGTTGTGTAGCTATTTCATGGTTTACATCACGTTAATCTTAATCATCATCATTGATGGTCCATATGGAATTATGTCCACCTAATAAAAATTCTCTCCTATGTATACTTATCAAAAATTCTATCCATTTCTTTACCTATTTTCTTGTTTCTCAATGCATGTGAGTAGATATTATGTACGGATTAAAGGTCCACTGAATCAAATTTTAAATTCAAACAGTCTATACAGTCCAAACACATGATTAATCCCACTAAGCCAAGAAGCAGTTCATCAAAAGCTCCCATAAATCGAGTTTCACCTATGACACTCATTGTTACCAAGTGGGGGGGACATTAAACAGCTGATAAATCTCATCGGATCGCCCACGACCTCTCGAACACATATTAATATTTAATTGTAGGCGCGATATCATCACGGAGCGCATAACTAACTGTTAATAAAGTGTATTGTTGACTTGAATTATCCTCATAAGTCTGCCGAACGAGACTCGGATCGCGGGGGGCTATTCTCATGAGCAGGATTTACGGATCAAGATTGTTGTATTGAAGCTAAGTAAGCACTTTATTTGTGGTGATTAAAAAGCTATAAGTTAAAGATATTGCGCGTACTTACTTTTTAATTTTTGTCGGTAAGTGACTTAAAGCATACCCATTTAAGTAAAGACAACTTAGAAGACGAATCTACAACTACATTTCTACAATCCTGTAGAATGTAGATATATCTAGAAAATCTAAAAAAAAATCATTCAAATAGGTACCTTATAGACTTGTTCTACAACGTGATCAAATATTAAATTAAAATCAATAAAATTTTATGTTTCCAGCAGTTTGTAATTAGACATCAATAAACTGAGGCTTTGGTTTCCTGCTGAGAATACTGATGTAGTAATTTATTCTAGTTTTTATCAATAAAAACAAATACTATTGCTATAAACTTGCTAATATGTTATTTTTACAAAAAAATCTAATTGGTTTGTAGATTATCTAGTGATTAAAATGACACTTAAAAAAATCATACGTCTGAATCCGATCTTTAAAAATTTGGATTATCTAAAGTATATATGTAATATGAATCCTCTGTTAAATAGTGAGTTTATAACGTGCTCAGAATTTGATATTTTTCGTGACTTTTGAATACTGCTTCATCTACACTAATACAATAAAGAGGTAAAGTTTGTTTTTTTGTTTGTATGAGGTAATCTGTGGAAGTACTGGTCCGATTGCTAAAATTTTTTCACCAATAGAAAGGTGCTGTATTCCTGAGTGACATAGGCTATATTTTATATACGCGGACGAAGCTGCGGGCTAAAGCTAGTCTAAAGTCCCCGTCACGAGAAGCTATAAATTTTGTAAACAAACATCTTTTACTAAGTAAACATTTTCAATCGACATGAAATAGAGACGGGTTATATGAAAGTAACAACCTCTTTAATTTAGTCGGATCATATTTTAACGACGCAAAGTGCTATCGTTTTTTGTTTCTTGGTCCGTCGCAGGGATTGTAAACTATCGGGACACCATTTTGAAATAAACGCGTCATTCGAGTTTCGAATGCGTACGAGTTTGTTTCATTGCTTTGCATATATCGCGGATCTGATTGTTATTGTTATAAATCGATGAGATGATTGATAAAACTGTAGACAGCTTCGTGATACATGTCACTGATTCTGACACAGAAATGGAAACAACTGAATCTGACGAATAATTATTCTTAAATAATATACATATGTTAATTAATATTGTTACTTAATAATTTATTAAATCTTAAACAAATTCATTTTTTGTTGGTCCAAATGTTGTGAACTCCTGAACACTTGTTTACAAAATTTATAGCTTCTCGTGACGGGGACTTTACTATATTTATTCTGTACAACAATACAAAACATGAATGCATTCGTACCTTCAAAATACCGTCTAAAAGCTGAGAATAAGCCCCCACGTTAGTGGTCCGGCGTACTTGGATGTCGCCCGGGGAAATGCTTTATATCGACGCATAAGCTCGCGCCCAATAAACGCAATAAATAATACGCGTCGTGTGAGTCTCGCGCTCTCGCCGCGGATCCCATAACCAGCGCCTTAAATATCTGTTCCTGCTTTTAATAAAACAACCTGACAAAACATTATTCCAAACTAATTGGTTCAGTATTCTTAGTTTTGTTTTATTGATATTAGGTATTTCGTATTTTTTGCCTTTATAATCATTTCTTGTTCAAAGATTTGCCAGTTTCATTCTTAGATAAACATTCATGTTTTTTTGCATATTTCGGAGATTTACGTAGAAGCTAATTAATATTCAGCACCCAGGTGGCATTTATTTGATTGTGATCATATTTTTATTCGCATGATTTATAATATTAGAAAAGGAAATGTGTGATGTTTTTAATTAATTATAATTATAGGTAAGCTTTAGATGAACATTCGCATAAAGATACAACTTAGATGAAATACCTAATGCTGATATATGTACAGAATGTGCGCAATTTGATTATCTTAAGTTGTGACATATTTGAGGTTCTTTTTCCAGCAAGTTAACGGTAGAACCCTAAAAATATATAAAAGCCGATAACCGTACATCACTTTTATTAGTTCCGATAAATAACACGAATAACTTTCCGATGTGATCGATTCTAATGTGTTGTTGTATTTATTGTAATTAGGAGCTGGTCGGCGCTCGCTCGGCCGGCTTCGGGCGCGCTCGGCCGCTCTCGTGTGGCGCGCCCATCAAATGTATAAACTGTTTATTAAGAACTAATAATATTTGCATAATCGCATTTTAATACCACATTCTATATGAAATTCAATATTAATCGCCCATTAATAATGAAAATTAGCTCAATATACATGTATTCAATGAATTTTTTATAATAATAAATGCACAAAATCATTAACTCTAATCAATAAAATATTATTAATAGACGCTGGAATAGATATCGCATTAACTAAGTGGGAAAAGGAAATTGTATTTTTATTGCTATGCTAAGCATACCATAGCATACGAATAGAGATTTCAAATTTCAACATCCATCTTGGATTTTTTTGTTAATTTTATACTTACTATTAATTTTATTGTTATTAATTTTATTGAGGTCTTCGATTCCTAACTAATTTTGATGATCCAAATGATCGGTAGGTATGTACCTGCCTATAGTTTCTCCAATTCTCAGGGACATTGATTTTACGATGGA
The DNA here is from genome assembly GCA_030763345.1 of Mythimna separata. Classification (NCBI taxonomy): domain Eukaryota; kingdom Metazoa; phylum Arthropoda; class Insecta; order Lepidoptera; family Noctuidae; genus Mythimna; species Mythimna separata. Next base: position 12,918,021 of record CM061182.1, read on the forward strand.
ATATTTTAGAACGAACACTATTAATGTTAAAATTAAACTAGAGAAAAAAGGTGCCTATGCTCGTTAAGAGTAATGTGCTAAAGTTTTCATAAAATTCCTGAACCAAACTACAATAACTTAATGAATTGGATTTTACACATATTTAGTAATAGCCATATATCTGATGATAGCTGATGCATTGGTCAGGAAATACTAAGAGTTTCCCCACCAACACTTTGCCGGAACATTGCCTGCCTCTGCACTATCTAAACTTCAAACACGCAGTTTTTGACACGAAAATCTTTCATTGAAACCTTATTAGTTACAACACTTGCATAACGTTAGCGGAAACAGCCTTTCTATTGCCAACAAAATGGCTGCACCTTTCAAAAGCCCGTTTCCCTAAGCAGCTCGATCAGCGATCACAATCCTCGGAATCGGCATTTACCCGCGTAAATTCAGATCGTGCACGTTGCAAAAAAGGTATAGAAGGAGTAACAAAGGTTGTTGGGGTGTAAATCACAATAAAAGTCTGTAGAGACGCCTGCGAGGTCGGCGGAGGCCCGGAGACGAATTATGATTGCCGCGGGACGATCGTAAAGCACCGAGGTAGCGGTGGTACGGTGCACTCAATTTCGTACTGTGTATTTAATTAATTAATGAGAAAATGCTCCCATATTGCTGGGGATGAATGGACTAGTAGTTATGCGGGACACGTTCAATGATGAGTAAAGACGATTGAATTATTACTTTGTCTTTTAATTTTTCAGGAATCTAATTTTGGGAAAGTTGCTTTGTGCTGTTTTGAAATGTCAAGTAGTATGCATTAAGTTGTGGGTAAAAGTAATGCTCCTGCCTGGTTTTCAAACCGTTAATTGCACTTTACTTTTTGTAATTAATTTCATCATCACTGCTCTCAAAACGGTGAAGCAAACATCGAACGTCCTAGATTGAAAAAATCGACGACATATGATATATAGCACATATAGGACCCACGAGATGGATAACCGCCTCGTCTTCTATAATAGACGAGGCCTGAGTTCCAGTTTTCCATGTTTCCACTGAAAACATTGTATAGCTGATGCTGCTATGCTCATAAAAAATTATTGATGCTTTTCCTAACGGCCATGTTTACAGAGTTTTACAAGCTATTTTTTAAAGTACTGCAGTCCTTTAAAATAACCGTTCCATCTTTGAACCAATCCTTCATTCGAACAAACTAGTGCGTGTGTAAACCAACCTATTTTCTAAATACAGCTACCGCATTTATCACACTAGCAGCCACACTGATAATACTGTGCAAACTAAATTGTCAATTAGTAGTGTTGTGACAGTCTCGTAATTTGTTCAGTGTATAATTGCGTGTAAGGGGGCAGGCAGTGTTGCCAGCCTGCCCGTCTCTCATACCCATTTCTTAGGAAGCGAGACACATAAAAATAATTTAGTAACGGCTCAATGGGACATGATCGATACCCTTGTAACGCCTGTTTTTGAATTTTAATTGCTTATTAACTAGATGAATTACTTTTTAAAAAGGTTTTTGTATTTGATATTAAGTGTTGTTTTATTGTTTTAAAACATGATAGGTGTTTAGGGTTGGATTGTTTTCTAGGTTGGCTTGATAAACTTTTTATTTTTCTTATACACCCTTTTATTTTATTCTGATGAAGTGTATCGGAAGAAATGTAGAACATGAACAGGTTTCAGGCTCACTTGCACACAGAAAACCGCAAAGAATTCCGAAATTAAATGAATTCAGGCAATTTAACTCTTTTATATTACACAGTGTCCATAGTTGCTATCCCACAATAATCTAACCACATTTACCTACACAAAATCTTTACAAAACCTACCAAACTAGCCACATAAAGCTTGTCCAAAAACGGCCTCTTCCAAGCACTTCCTCAATATCCCATCGTAGGCGTGTACCGTAGTTGTGGCGAGATGGTGACCCTACTCGGAGCGGAGGGGGACGCTAGGTGTCCGGCGCGGGCGCAGCGTGCGATAAAGCAAGGCGCCGCGGGGTCCCCGGACCTCCAGCATGGCGGAACTGCCAGTGGGATTAATGTGGATGAGGTGCTGTGACTGACCTCGTATTGGTTAGCGAGATTTTTTTGTATCTAAGTGCATAGTAGGCATTGTAGTAGTGATATTGAAACTCTTTTGAGGAGGGTTTTCAAAATCTACGTAACTTTTTTTTTAGTGTTTAGTATCAATATTTTTAAAGAGAATGTTACTAAGTGACACAGTTTTCAATAACCTACCGCAGTTCATAGATAGATAGCTATCCCCGATAAACAGTAAGATTCTATCTATTAATCCACAACTTTTGGTAGGAAATGCTATCCGTCGGTAGGTTATAGTAAAGCAAGTATGGGCAAAAGGATATATTTGTTTATCTTTAGTAGCTGCAACTTTAGATAGATAGCTTATTGAAAACGGGCGTAAGCCGCACTTGTTCTAAAGCCTTTCCATAAATGATTTGAAGTTTGGTGCAGAATTCTGTGGGAGGTACTGTATAATTTTCTAATTTAAATTAACACCCCAGTACCTTGCTTTTTCCTGGTGGGATATCAACATATAACTTTTCTCAGCCTAAATGGATTTTTTACTGCTTAAGCCACCTGCAGCCTCAGGAAACACTAAGGACACCTTGCTCTTTAGTGTGGTCAATATTAGGTACCTTTATATTGGTATTTAAATGCTACAATAGTATATGTTCTTAATTTAATTTACGATCACATTAACATACCCATAAATCTCTACATGAACGAATACGCTATAAACTGTAAGTTCTTCATTCCTATATTATTATTCAGATCAAGGTCCATTGCATCGAGTTTGTGTGCACCAAATACATTACAGTGATTAGTGTAACGATTGATAAACTTACATATTTCGACCATTTTACGAGGATTTAGCGAGTACAATATGGAGTAATCTGCCTCGAATAAACACGTGAACATTGTTCATATTCCAAAAATATTCCGAGGCTTATCCTCTGTATTTCATCGTCAATTCTCGCGCCCACCGCACCGTGTAAATAATAATTAATTTTATTGTAAATGCTTATATTTTATTGCAGGATTTGTCAACAGAGTGCGCGATGTATTTTGTTGCCTGAGATATTTATTGTTAGTTTCTTAATGTAATGCCTAAGTGGGCATGTGGCCATACATGCGTGTTGCAACTAGTGCCTATCTGTGCCAGTACGTGAGCAGTGTATGGACATCGTGCCATTTTGAATGGTAATTTGTTGGGCCTGCGTTCATAATAATAATTCATAGCCCGATTGGCGTATTATATGACATTCTGCTGGTATCTATTTGCATATCTATAAAAAGACTATAATACTTCTAAATGCTTGTTTTGGCATACATTATCTAATTAGTGAACCGTTTGAGATGTCGATTTTGAATTTAGTTTGATTTTTATGTTTCACGCGGATCGTAATCGAGAATGACGAGTGTTAATGGTTAAATAATTCCATGTTTTGGTGTTAAAAACTTTTTTTGACATGGAAACATAAGAACTGCAGACTTTTTGGTTGTTTCATCCGAAAGTTTTAAATATCTTATTTTCAATTTTTGCACTGCAGTGTCTTAGTTGAAATTGCTGATTGTGGTTTACCTAAAGGTCGAGGACCTAATGTATGCTAGAGCTTGGTTTATGAAATTCAAACTCTTTCCAGAATTGTAAATCAATACCACAGTTCTGATCTCTATCGTGATTTTGTAGAGCCGAAGGTAATAATTTTTTAGTAGGATTAATTCTTCAACAATTTTTTTTTATCTGATGTCCGTTTTGGCATACCTAGTGTGCCTAAATGTAATAAACATTTCGTAATGTTAAGAATATTATGATGTACCCTAGGTGTATCTCTACATAGTATAAAACTAATTTGCTTTCGGCGTCTGTCTGTTTATCAGCTAACACGCAGTGGATTTTGTTGCAGTTATCACTAATAGAAAAATCAGACGAGTTGAACTCACGCACTGAGGGTTCCGTACAAAAATACGTTAAGTATCAGTTAATGTTTGAATCCCCAACCGGTCCTATGAGACCGCGCTGTTATTGTTTTACTATTGTGTCTCGTTTCGCGGGTAGGTATGTGATAGATTTAAGTTAGTAAATACATATTGCGATTCCTAAATCGAGTCTCGAAGATTTTTCCGAGTCAATATTTTTTTTTTTTGGTGACGTCGTTACAACACAATTTTTTTATGCGCATATATGGTTTTACTTTATATTACGATGACTTAGAAGTTTGATTTATTTTTTCTCTACTGTATGCAGGCAGACTTGAGTATTTGATATTAATTTCAGTTTCATACAGGACCTCCAAAAAAGGATGGACGCACTGACAGACGAGACGGTCAGACTTTTTGCCGAATTAGGTACGGAATAGTAAATATCAATAAACGTGGAAGGTTGTCGTGTGGAGAGTGAGGGCTACCCAATGCGAAACCCAAAATTAATGCATATTTTCATGTCCACTTTAACTCTACCACTACATAGGTATTTAATCTAGTAAAAATAGCTCAGAAACTAATTGATAAATACCAAACATAAACCCAGCAATGTTTTTAATTCCTCTATAACCGTAGAAACGTATCCAACTCCCATTTACATAGATACTTGTCAGATATATCGTTTCTAGTTTTCATGGCGATTATACGACGTCTAAGCAATATCGTTAGCGATTAGTTACGACTGCGCCTAGCCACGATGTTACGATCTTTTACTATAGGAACCAGTACATTGACTTATATAGTAAGTACAGGGTGGGCCATGCGTTTTTTGACGCCTTAGTCCGACTAGGCCGAAATCGTCATCTACGGAACGTACGTGAACGTGGTCGGTTATCTACGGAAGCAGTTGTGTGTGCGATACTTTAAAAATGCTGTTTCTTGTTTGGTGAATGTGTATAAGGGAACGTGCGCACGCCCTTTTATTACGGTGGGAAATCATCAAATAACTTCTTTTGCTCTGTACTACGACACCGTATTGTTCTGGCGCTGCGTTGTCAAAAATATCGCGGTCAATCTTTATCCAAATATTGAACCAAAGGTCAGGTTTCAACAAAACGTTTTTTCTTTGAGGTGGTAACTTATTTACTGTCTTGTGTGTGGGACGGCTTCACTTACCTTTTGTGTTCTAGGCCCACGGGTTACCTTTTCGGAAGTTCTCCCACAGCCCTAGGAGGCATCGACTCTACTAGCCCGTGTGGAATTTTGCGAAGGTGCCTTGTCGTGTATTTAGAACGTATACCAATACTACGCAGTACTGTACAGTGCATCCGCTCATCATGATGTAGCCAGGCTCCCCACCCAAGTTCCTTCAGCTACCCTTTGCATTCCAGAGCTGCAGTGACTCTTTCGAACAATCCCAAACATTCAAACGGCCCTATCTTTACTAATTAAATCTATGGACCCAGCATCCACTTGTACAAGACCAGTACTTACAAGACCAGTGCTTTTGAAACTAGTTGCTGCTGAGCTCAGCCACTCAATAGATCTTAGTTATCAGCGAGTGTGACGCCAATGTGTGGTAATGAATGATTTTAGAGTGGCTGAGTTATCTTAATGAGCCTTGTTCCAAGTAATTGCTAATCCGTATAATTTCTTATTATGATGTAGATGAGATAGAGCTTGTTATTATCTGTTTCTAGATGTTTATTAGCTTGTAGTTGTGTTCGATGTGTGTGATATGTGGCGATGGCTATCTTGTGTGCGCAGTAGGTACTGTCGTAACTGTTAGGGTTTCTAGTAGCCAATTAGTTGCAGCAACATGGTTTAAGAAAACTGTTTTCTTTTCCATCTACACAATTATTAAAAAAAAGTAACATTTGTAAGTTTCTTTGTAGCGTAAGTAATCTCTCAAAAGACGGAAACGATTTTGTAAATTCTTTCACCAACTGTATAAAGCTACGTTATTCCCAAGTGACAAAGGCTTTTGCAATCAATAAAAAAATACGCAATAAAAGTTTCACGACCAGCAAAGTGAGTTTTAGTCATCTACTAAGTAGTTGATAAAGAAGTTTTGAGACGGAAGCTTACGAAAATCAATTATTAAAAACTTTAACAAATTTTCAAGCAAACTAGAAATAAGAAGTTTAAGTTTTACATAATTCGAAATAATTTTTGCATCATCATCATCATCACAGCTGAAAGACGTCCACTACTGGACATAGGCCTCCCCCAAGCGCCGCCACAGCGAACGGTCCTGTGCATCTCGCATCCATCGGATTCCCACGATACTCGCCAGGTCGTCAGTCCACCTTGTGGGAGGCCTTCCAACGCTGCGTCTTCCGGTACGTGGCCGCCACTCTAGAACCTTCCGTCCCCATCGACCATCTGTTCTACGTGCAATTAAAAAATTTTTGGCATAAGGGGCCTTAATTATTACGTGTTAAAATGACAGACGTGCAAGCGAGAAAGAGTGATGGAGCTCTATACACCCTATACATACAGTACTCGTATACATACCTATAGCTTCATCTGTGGCTTCATCCCTTTAACAATTCAGTTTAGATTATCAAATGGATCGCGTTAAGAGCTCGTGGGAACGCTTCAGGTACAAATACACTATCCAGTATCCTAAAGGAGTTACTCAACTTTCACTTTTTATATATTCCATAACTTTTTCACAGAACGCCATCTAGTCCCAAGCTAAGCAGAGCTTGTGTTATGGGTACTAGACAACTGATAAACATACTTATATATTTCTAAATACATACATATTAAAGATAAATTACACCCAGACACAGAACAAATGATTGTGCTCATCACACAAACATTGGTTCTGGGTGGGAATCGAACCCACGACCACCGGCGTAGCAGTCAGGGCCACTAACCACTAGACCAACAGGCCATTTTCATTGTCAAATAACTTTTCTAGTTCCTACCTTCAGCTATTTAGAAATTTTCCAACCTTATTTTATTCGTCATACGATTAGCTGACAATTAACAATAAACGCAAATCAAAGGACCCGACGCTATCAAGTTAAGTATTATTGATTGGTGACACATTCCTAACCTGACGTGGGCGGCAGATAACATAAACGTTGTCGTTAACTCGCCTTTATGTAATAGCCAATAGATTACGAAATGCGTCCTAAAGGCACGTCATTCCTGAAACTATTCTGTAGGTAATGAAACTGTTTGGAAATAAGTTTGTACATGCGAGTACATGTTACCTACAAAGGGAAAACCGACCATTTGTTTTTTAAATCCAAAATCGGGTCTAGTTTGAATAATACTGCAGAATGAGCCGTTTGAACCTCAAGTTGCCAACCAGGGCGGTTTGGCCAAAAGATTCAAAATCAGCACCACCATATGAGCCTATGGTATTTATGCTTCAACTTAACGCAGACCTCTCAATAAATTCCTCACGAACGCCCATCGTAATTAATTATTTAACATTTGTGTTAGTGAAACTCAATTTATAAGGTGGGAAAATAGCGGTTTAAAAAGTATTGTAAAGCATGGCAAGACGTGCTAGCGTGAAGAGCCTTTATCTCTCTAAGCTAGCGATTGCAAGCTAGAGTAAATAAGTCAAAACTGGAAAACTTATCGGTTGAGATTTTCTGAGGCCTTCGAAAACTATATTCCAAACTATAGCCATCGTGCTGTAGCTCTATCAAATATTCCATCGATGATTATGGGTTCTGATAGTCTGCTTTATACTACCTATAAAAAACCAAAAACAGGAGTGTCATAGTTCGAGGGTGGGCGCACTGCGCTATTTAGATTGATGGCAACATTACCTGCAACACATAGCGCGAGGTGCAGTTGCCTTCTTATATTTTATTTTACAGCTCTTTGTCGAATGCCCCATAACATTCGAATCGATTGTAAAATCTTACGATGAGTTCTTTTACGATGCGATTCCGAGTCGAATTCAATTTAGTTTAGAGGGTCCTCAATCGTAAACCTTTGACCTAAACACACTCGATTATTCGAGTCATATTAGCACGAATAAATCGAGTCATTAAAATAAAATGTTAAATTATTCAATTCACTATCGATTTAGTAAACATGATGTTGTATTGTGTGGATTATGTTGAGTAGGTATTAATTTTATGATATGAATTATGAATACATCGATATTATATTCATTGTTAAATTACATCGTTATTGACATATTAAGTGATTAGTATCGTGTCTGAAATTTTAATTGGCAAGTCGAGTACCTACTACACGCCTATCTATTGTGTTTCCATTACATTTTGATATATGACCACAATAGTATTGAAACAATTGCTTTATTTGCTCGCGTGATAGTAGAAAATTATCCCAAGGAAACATACTCCTGGGATAATAAGTATCCTATTGAAATCTATTCAGAAGTTTTTGCGTGAAAAAAAAATTAGAAAAGCTTTCGCATTTATACCTACCTAGATAATATTAGTAGGATCATGTAGGATGTAGATAACTTTGAGGAAACTACTGCTATCAATGTTCAGTATTTCAATATCCACAAATTCATCGTATAAATATTCCGGTATTTAACACCTTTGTTCATACAAAAGAGACCGAAACTATAAAGAAATTATTACACAAATATCCTGTTATTTTTAGAAGAATCAAGGCATTCCAGAATTTTCAGTATCTAGAACACTTAAAACAAATTAGGATATTTTTAAATGATGAGTTCGGAGAACCAGCTCTCATTCCTTTGTACGCAGACTACGCACCTCCGTGAGAATGACTCACGTTGACTAGATCCCGCCCAAAACTTTAATGTGAGAGAACGCCAAGTTCTCTGTACTGTTTTCGCCTTAGAGCATAATGCTCTAAGGTTTTCGCTCATAAAAGAAGTGAGGTCAATACTTCTAACAAAAATGCATTTGACTTTTAGCAGTCTTTTTGTTCCCGCTAATCTTTGAAACGGCTATGCCGATTTTAGCGAGATTTTCGCTAGTAGACAGCTGATGTTATAAAGAGTAACTTGCTTATTTTATTAAAATCGGGGGGGTCGGCTTCCAGTCAAGCCGGATTTAGGTGAATACCAGTATTTTACGAGGAGCGGCTGCCTACCAGACCTCCACAACCCACACGGTACTTCATGGCAAGACTGGAGTCAGATTTACTAGCTTCTGACTATCCATAACGACTGCCAAAGATCTACAAATGTCAACCGGGATCTACGGCTTAACGTGCTTTCCGAGGCACGGAGAAAACTCGATATGTTAAGATACTCACCCATCCACAGACCAATCTAGGCAAGCGTTGCTTAACCTTGAAGATCGACCTGTGCGGCTGTTATTATCTAGCCACGACCTCCTCAAAGTCGCGAGCACCTGCTAGTTATCATGTTTGATTTGAAAATAACCGCATTAGTAACTTTTTTTTGTACTAACTTTCTTCGATTTCGAGGGTTAAAGTTAAGTCGGCGTCGAAAGTGATCCAAAATAATTTGTGTAAAATAACCCACAGCTGATATGTCGCATTTTTACTTTGCGAACTTGGCTTATACTCTACCGGGGGTCTAGATACTAGCTGTATATGTATTGTATAAAGTATGCCAAGTTTGTTAGTTGTATTTATTGTTATAATAAGATTAAATACTAGTCAGTAAGTCGGACCGGACAGGAGTTGCTCAATCACATCCGAGGCCGAATCAGATTGACTGATTAATGACATTAATTTAGTTATCTCCACAGAAACAGACTTATCTTAGAAAATAAACGTAGTAGGTACACATTTACGTTGATTCTCGGAAAACGTTCGTAAGCGGAAAATACAGACTGTGGTTACTTATACCTACTCGGAAAATATGTAGATTTAGGTGCCTACTTTATTTCCTGGACGGATATACTCGTTGCTATATATTAAATTATTCAAGCCACTCTAGGCTGGAGTGATAGGGCGTAAAAGACTTTTTCTGAATAAAACCCACTTGTATCCTTCAGTTGCCCTTTACGCTCCAGGACCACGGAAGGTATGTCTTTCAGAAATTCCCCGTAGCCCTATGCATCCAACTGTTAACCAATCTATTTACTCGTACGTACCTACCTAGTAGTTTTATCTATCAGTTGTGATATTTTACAATACTTAGGGCCTGTTTCACAATGTCCGAGTAGGCACTACTCACTGAATAAATTCAAAAATGTGACAGAATTTGTATGAAATTATCTGTCAAGTAAGATACTCGAAACTTAATCATAGGTGGTGAAATAGGCCCTTATAAACTTATTTAGGTAAATAAGCAGTCAAGCAAATAAACATTAATAAGCATAAACGTATGTAGGTAACCTAATTGTACCATAAGTCATCATCATCATCTGCTTGGCCTTTTCCCAACTACATTGGGGTCGGCTTCCAGTCAAGCCGGATTTAGCTGAATACCAGTATTTTACGAGGAGCGGCTGCCTACCAGACCTCCACAACCCATTAACTGGGGTAAGACGGTACTTCATGGCAAGACTGGAGTCAGATTTACTGTATGTTTTTGGGGGATGAACTGCTTGCGTCCGTAGGATTTACTTGAATTCTGATCACCCTACACGTGTCCCCTGGGTAGTGCTAAACGAGCAGTAAATCCGGTGGTAGGCCATTGTACCGGCTGCCGGCTTAAAAGGTTACCACCCGCCAGACAAAGCCATTCTGCCAAACGACTCGTCGTGTTCCGGCATGATGTCTGGTGAAGCCGTACGGTGGAGGATGGGTCTGAGCAGTTGTGATGCGGTGTATACCGGATATGATGCACCAGTGTTGTTGTGTCGGATGTTTGGTCGTGAAGGGTAGCGGGATCCGAAGCACGGTTTTCCGCTGGCCGACCGCAGATAGTTGGGGGCCCAAGTAGCGTGCCAGCCACACACGAAAGGCTGCCCCGCCAGCTGCGAAAAATCCCAGGGTGGCCCCATCGTGCCGGCTGGCGACCGGATGGGAGGTCCCGATGGCGATCCCTGGGGGGGTTCGGGCGTCCCCGCAGTCTCCAGATCAAACCTTCATTGGCGCTGCATCTCTGGTTGTATTATTGGGTTAAGCATCGCATCACCTCGCTCAACTGCCACTTTCCACCATTCCTATTCACTCCAATCCATTATGAAAGGTACCAAAAAGAAAGGCAAGTGTCACAGCGGATGCACTACCTCCCATTTCAAGTACATCTCTCGAATATTCGAGGGCTGCACTCAAATCTCCTTGCGGTCCATCACCATCTCGAGACTGTCAAGCCTCACTTGCTTTTCTTGACGGAGACGCAGATTAGATGTCCGTCAGATGCGGCGTACCTCAACTACCCGGGATACTCATTGGAGTATCACTTCATGCAGCGTACCGGGGTCTGTGTGTACGTCCGCAATGACATCTGCTGCCAGCGTCTTCGTCACCTTGAAGACCCTGATTTATCTACCTTATGGATGATGGTGGACACTGGTATGGACAAAATTGTCTATGCCTGTGTCTACCGTTCGCATAGCGGTGATCAGGAGACCACTCGGCTATTTGACCACCTTGGTATAGCCGCCGATACGGCCCTGCATCGGTAACCTGATGCGCAGTTCGTTGCTCTGGGGGACTTTAACGCCTGTCATCAGGACTGGCTTTTCCCATACCAGAGGACTGACCACGCTGGGAGAGAGGCGCGAAACTTTGCAGTTTCGATGGGGCTCTCCCAGTTGGTAAAGCAAGCGACAAGGGTGCCTGACATCGCTGGTCATACTGCCAATTGTCTGGACCTTCTGCTGACAACCGATCCGGACAGATGTGTCGTAACAGTTTCCTCACCACTTGGAACTTCCGATCATTGTCTGGTGAAGTCTGTAACGTCCTTCTCGCCACCTGACTGCGACTCACGCGGGGAACGGCGAATATGGCGTTACAAGTCAGCAGATTGGGATGAGATGCGGCACTTCTTTGCGTCTTATCCTTGGCAGCAGGTCTGCTTCTCTTCGGAAAATCCGTCGAGCTGTGCGGAGGCAATTTCCGATGTGGTGCGTCAAGCTATGGAGTATTACATCCCATATAGTGACGTACCCGTCGGAAGCTCAGCTCGCCCATGGTTCAACGCCGATTGTGCTGAAGCTGAAAAGCGAAAGCACTCGGCGTTTCTTGCCTGGGTGGATGCTCGTGACCACAAAGTTCCAGACCTGAACTCAAAGAAGAGAGCCTTCAACCATGCTGCCAAGTCCTACAAAAAGGCACTAAGGAAGGCTCGCTTTGATCGCATTTCCCACATTGGCCAGAAGCTCTCTGCACAACCGTCCGGTAGCAGAGCGTTCTGGTCCCTTGCCAAGTCGGTCGAAGCGAACTTCTGTCGGCCCACATTGCCTCCGCTGGTTCGGCCAGATGGAACACTGGCTCACACGGCGAGAGAGAAAGCAGGTCTCTTTGCATCCCTCTTCGCCCACAATTCACGTCTTGACACTGGCAGTTCTACTCCACCGACTCTACCTCACTGCGGCACCTCGATGCCCGAGGTCCGTATAAGGAACAAAGAAGTTCTGAGAGCACTGTGTCGTCTAGACGTGAATAAAGCTAGTGGACCAGATGGTATTCCAGCGATTGTTCTCAAGGCATGTGCGCCCGAGTTGTCTCCTGTTCTGACACGCTTGTATCGCCTCTCATATAGGACTGGTATAGTGCCCAAATCCTGGAAGCTTGCTAACGTGCAGCCCGTGCCCAAAAAGGGCAGTCGTGCCGATCCCACCAACTATCGGCCGATTTCGATAACCTCCATACTCTGCAAGATTATGGAGCGTGTGTTGAACTCGCGCCTTTTGACATACCTGGAAGGTAACGATCTCCTCAGTGACCGACAGTACGGGTTTCGCCGCAATCGGTCTACTGGGGACCTTCTAGTGTATGTCACTCACTTGTGGGGCGAGGCCCTCGAGAAGAATGGGGAAGGACTTGCAGTCTCCTTAGACGTCTCGAAGGCCTTCGACAGGGTATGGCACGCTTGCCTTTTAAGTAAGCTCCCAGCGTACGGCATCTCCCCTGGCCTGATTAACTGGATAAAAGACTTCCTGAGTGAACGGTCCCTCCGAGTTGTTGTCGACGGATGCTCATCAGAGCCCATGATGACTAATGCCGGAGTTCCTCAGGGGTCTGTACTCTCTGCAACTCTCTTCCTGCTCCACATCAACGATCTGCTGATACCCGGTATCTATGGGTATGCAGATGATAGCACAGTTGTAGAGAGATACCTGCCAAGTACTCGGGCTAGTAAGGAGCTAATCCAGTCCGAAAGAGAGGCTATGGTAGAGCGTGCAAATGACTCACTTCAGGCAGTCTCCAAGTGGGGCGAAGCCAATCTGGTGGGATTCAACGCCGCCAAAACACAGGCGTGTCTGTTCACCGCTAAAAGGAGCCCGTTCACCTTGGCTCCTGCTTTCCGGGATGTATCCCTGGACTGCACCGACCGCCTTCAGCTCTTGGGAGTTGAAATTTCCTCCGACCTGAACTTTGGGCGGTTCATTGAGTCCAAAGCTAAAGTAGCTGCTAGGAAACTCGGCGTTCTTGCAAAGGTCCGGCAGTACTTCACACCGGGACAGCTTCTTATGTTATACAAAGCACAGGTCCGATCGTGTGTGGAGTACTGCAGCCACATATGGGCTGGAGCTGCAAAATGCCACCTGGCAACTTTGGACTCGGTGGAAAGGCGTGCGAAGAGGCTAATTGGAGATCCAGATTTAGTTAACTCCAACCTACAAAGCCTTGCGCACAGGCGTAAGGTAGCCAGCCTTTCGGTATTCTACAGGATGCATTTCGGAGAGTGTGGAATAAGCGCTTCGCTTCGTCGTTTATACCGCGTACATCGAAGGACTGGAATAGTTTGCCTGCTGCGGTCTTCCCGTCCAATTATAATTTGGGTGTCTTCAAGGCTAGAGTGAATAGGCTCTTAATAAACTAGTGCGCCTCACCATCTAAGATTGCATCACTGCTTACCATCAGGTGGGATCGCAGTCAAGCACTAGCTTATACAATTTAAAAAAAAATGTACTAATTATTATTATACCATATGTATCTAATAATAATTTGTTTAAGAAAAAAACATGATGTCATTACAAAGCTTGTACTAATTTTATTAGTATTTTTATCACACATCAATAAAAAACATACATATGTAAAGCTAGCTGTATACAGTAGCGACATTTAAAAGATAATTATCTAAGACACAGAAGTGAGGTTGTTTACACGTCTTCGTCGGTGGCAGGCATGTGGTGTGTAAGGGTCTTTATCTCAGGCCCACAGCGAAACAGCCGGCATGCACCACTTTTTGTTAAACTTAGTTTAACCTTACAAGATCTGGGTAATCTTTAGTTTAACCGAACCAAATAAATCTCTGTTGATGAGTCGAGGACAAAGCATCAAATGCAATTCAGTGTTTTGATGAACCTGATCCTCAAAAATCATAAAGATTATTAAAACTATATTGACAGTTTTTGTGTAAACAAACTTCTAACTTATACATGCAGTTTTATATATTACAGTTTGATAATTGATCATTTTGAATTCTAGAACACAAACATGTCGGAAATTCTGCAATAAATAAAAATCATTTTACAAACTATAAAACTGTTATTAACATAATTTAAAACACAGGCCACTGGATGATTTTCCATTAAAAAAAGAAGCAATTTAAACGAAAAAAAAATTAAACAATCTTAATGAGTATGAAACAGAGTTCTTGTAGATTACAAACAATTTTATAGCTGGTAGATAAATTAAAAATTTATTTTTATAAGACACGTTACACGGCTATTTCGCATCGCTAACGTTGTATGTGGGCACCGGCCGGTAAACACTAGAGCGCGCGCGATGACAGACCGAACGCAGCCCCTCATTACTGGCTCTTACAAACAAAACCCAACACTCGCTACATGCTAAAGTATCATAAAAATCTTACACACCACATTCAAATATAAACCCTAACAGAACTCAGGAAGGTAGAGTTTTCCGTTACACAAGTTAAGAGTGAATCTTCACTTGAGAGGAATGTACAATAGAATCTTTAACCGAAGATGCAGCTATTATTAGGTGTTAGCGTGATTATTTGACAGTTTGAAAACGTTTACAGATTGTAGGTATATTGCTGGGCAATCTGGCTTCCTGCTTTTAATGTAAACAGTGTTTTGTAGCTCCCGGCTTTTTAGTGAAAAATAATAATATCTTCATAGTCTTTATGTGCTGATTCTTATTAAGATGGAATACATAAATAAAATTTAAAACTTAAATATACCTGGAAAATTGAAGATTCTTTAAATATTTCACTCATCCACCCATCTCTATTTATTCCCGCTACTAAGTTACATTCCCGCACGATTTTGTAGATAGAATAAATTACCGCCACCTCTAGAAAACTGATTGCGGACTCAGGTTGGACGCTGTAAAACAATCTGGTGTAATAGGGTATCCTTGGAAAGGCATAGTGGCCAGTATCGAGTCCCTTCACAGAATATACATCACCATCTTTCCTATTCAGTACACACGACCACCTGCACCTTCCACGACTTAAACGAGGCTAATGGCACAGCCATCCAGCTACATAATGGTCGGACAGAACGATGGTCCCTAAGTAAAGTATCGAATCAATAAAATAGCAATTTTTATTATGACTGTTTTGAGCTCTTTTTAAAGGATATTTTTTAATACAACTTCAAATACTTATCGGGAAACTTAAGAGTTTTCCTAATTTTTGAAGTTGTATTAAAAAAACATCCTTTTAAAAAGAGCTCAAAACAGTCCTAATAAAAATGTGCTATTTTGTTGATTCGATACTTTACTTATAGTCCAGTCAAAATAGACATTCCAGTTTGCATTAATTCCCAACAAGCTGGATTTTTGTGCAGGCCTTGAATACGTCATTACAAATGTTATGTCAAAAGTCCCCATCGATCCCGCTTGTGCGTTGTGTTATATTCGAGGTCAAAGGTCACAAATTAGCGTTTTTTGCGTGTATCTCTGAAACTACGAGAGCTATCAAAAAATGATTCAGGCAAAGTTTGAAGATCGTAAAATTGTCTACAAAAAAGATCTAACACTTTTTCTTCTACGGTGCACTGTTCTCGAATTATGGCTATTTTAAACATAGAAAATACGAATATGCACTCATGCTAAGGGATGATGGGTTCGATGAATATTTGAAGGACAAACCATCTGTAACGATACATAAGCAGTGTCGTAAAGCATACACCCGGAAGAGCAGCATCGCTGCAGCTAAAAGACAACGTGAGGCGGAGATAACTACCACATCTGGGATTAGTCCTCCTCGTACTAGCACGAGGTAATGAATCGTCTTTTTGACGAAATACTGTTTGTTCTGTGGCAATGAAGCAGATAAAACGGCTGAAATAAAAAAAAGCGCAGCATCTTCGATCAAGAGTGTCCTCAACTTTCAACCCTTGACTTCAAGAAAACCATCTTTAAGGAAGCTCAGACTCGTTCTCATGAGCCAGCAAGTAGTGTCATTGCCCGAATTCAGTATGAATATGACTTAGTTGCTGCCGAGGCTAAGAACTACAGTGATTGTTACACTTAAAATACGACTTTCCTGCGGTCTAAAGTCACGATATCTCGAAAGCGATGCTTTATAGAAGAAAGGACTCTTGGTCGAAGATGCTGCGCTTTTTTTTATTTCAGCCGTTTTGTCTGCTTTATTGCCACAGAACAAACAGTATTTCGTCAAAAAGACGATTCATTACCTCGTGCTAGTACGAGGAGGACTAATCCTAGATGTGGTAGCTATCTCCACCTCACGCTGTCTTTTAGCTGCAGCGATGCTGCTTTTCCGGGTGTATGCTTTACGACACTGCTTATGTATCGTTACAGATGGTTTGTCCTTCAAATATTCATCGAACCCATCATCCCTTAGCATGAGTGCATATTCGTATTTTCTATGTTTAAAATAGCCATAATTCGAGAACAGTGCACCGTAGAAGAAAAAGTGTTAGATCTTTTTTGTAGACAATTTTACGATCTACAAACTTTGCCTAAACCATTTTTCGATAGCTCTCGTTGTTTCAGAGATATTCGCAAAAAACGCTAATTTGTGACCTTTGACCTCGAATAAAAAACAACGCACAAGCGGGATCGATGGGGACTTTTAACATATCATTCGTAATGACGTATTCAAGGCCTGCACAAAAATCCAGCTTGTTGGGAATTAATGCAAACTTGAATAATAATTTAGTCTATTTTGACTGGACTATTAGGGACCATCGAGAATTTGATCCAAATTGACAAGAAACAAGAAGAATAAATTACACAATATAATTTAGGGTCCGTATCGATACATAAATTAGAACAGTCAACGTATATCACTCACAAAAACTACTAATAAGCTCCAATATCTCCTCTTCTGTCACTCCATTTCGCGTAACCCTCACAAACTTGCAGTAACGCTTCAAACAGCTGCTCCGGAGGTAGATCCACCATCTTCAAACTCCTTCTAAATCTATTCTCTCTCTTCCTTCTTCCGTACGACGAAGAGAATTGAGATTGAGGCCTCTTTTTAATTCCTGCACTCACAAAGAACGTTGTCGGTTGCGTTGTAGGAATAGCAGCATTATAAGTTTGCTTCGCTTTCACCGCTTGTACTATTAAACAAAGTAGGTAACCGCCGAATGCCAGAAATGCAAGCGTTGTGACAGACATTGAGAAAATATTGGTGATCTTGGTGTGATGGTCTTTCTTGTACAACGCTTCTTCATAGTCTCCTCTTTTAATGGGTGGTGCTTGTATGGCCATAGCTTCTGCTCCAAATGACTGGATATACGTTGGTGTTGTTGTCGTGACATTCTCGTAATCTGCTGTGACGAGATCTTGAAGTGAATTTTTCAGTCTCAAAAGCTTGTCCAATGGCAACTCGTTGAGGAATTCGACGTCGGTTGGTGTAACGTCAGCGGAGGAGATTTTGAATGTAGAATAAATGAAGATGAGTACAAACATGTTGGGAGACTACCACTCATGGGCTGTAAGGTGTTGAAATAAAACTGAGCATAACGTTGACGTGGTGATCATTATGGTCTGCAGAGCGCGACAATCGCCTAGCGGTCATGATAAATGGAACAGTGCATCTTTATCTTAAAACTGTGTAGGTAGTTTACGTTCTTGTACTCAATTTGCAGCTTTCTTGACACGATAGGTCTTGAGGTCGAATTAAAGAAAGAGGTTGCACGAGTTGTCGTGCGCAGTGGTTATAATTACTCAAGGGACACAAGAAATAGCTTTTAGGGCCTGTTTCACAATGTCCGAGTAAGCTCTACTCACTGAATAAATTCAAAAATTTGACAGAATTTGTATGAAATTATCTGTCAAGTAAGATACTCGAAACTTAATCATAGGTGGTGAAACAGGCCCTTAATGTTTTATCTAATTGTACATTTTACTATGGTGTGTTTTCTATTTGAAATATATAATATAGATATTATTTATTTAGCACACCTTGGTAGGTGTGTTAAATAAGCTTTGGGCTTAAAAAAACTACACACGGTGGTCCGTTTTTAGTCTTTTTAACCCAAAGCTTGACTGGTATATACCATTACTGCCCATGAAGTTTTTTTTGTTTTTTTTTTATATAGGCTTGTATGTGTCCCACTGCTGGGCAAAGGCCTGGGCAAGGCATGAAGTTTTAATAAATAATATTTCCGATAATGACCTAAAAAAAACTGCGGAGTTATTTATTTTGTATTATATTTTTAAGCATCACTTTGTACCAATTTTTTTTAATAAACAAATTTTGTATATTATTTATTATATTAACATATCTTTAAACCAGATTCTTCAGTAATTAGTAGATTCTAATATCTTATTTTGCAACAAATGAAAGCTATGTGCTACTCCACAGCCTACATTTCCGTTTCTATTGTCTTCTGTCTGCTAACGTGTCGGAAAATTAAGATACAGGCTGCTCACTTTTGCTCTACACCTGTGATTAAGGGCCCTTAAGAATTTTTCACCGACTTCGAAGATATAGAACAGAACTTTTCATAGAATCATAGCAGAACTGTCGTGACAAGGAAAATACTCACCCTTGGTTGACTGGTAGAGAATGCCTAAGGCATTAAATCCGCCTGTGTACCATTATGTTGCATGAAGTTTAAATAAATAAATACGTGTAGTCGATGACTGAGTGAAGGAAGAAGGGAAAGGGACACATTGAATGACCTGATGATGAAACCAGATAAAGATAAAAATCTAACAAGTATTGAGAAAGAGAAGTTATATGGGGATAGCATAATAACTTCTCTAGAAGTCTTCTTGTGAGGTTCTGTGTGTGAGTGGCTGGCATATAACCACTGCAAACTTGACAGTAAACTTGATCATGTGTGGCTGGCAAAATACTAACTTCTCAAGTACCTACCTAATGTTTCGAAATTAACGACTCTGCGAATTTAATTGATCCTACTAAAAACCACTAAAAATAGTCGTATAACTAAAAACCAAAAACTCAACATAACCATATTACATCAAGTAGGTAGTTATGATTATGACCACAATATCAAGTCGTTAAACCAGTAGCGCCATCTATTTGAAACCATACAAAGAGATTATAGATAAAAATTCAGTTTCCACTAAAGACCGCTGAACTTAATCAAATTTAAACAGAGAACAAAAAAAAAGGAATCCCTATTAATTTGCAAACACCTTTTATACTCTCGGAGACACAATTGCTCGAAAATGTTATGCTCTAGTACGACAATTGCGTTTGCGCACCCATTACTATAAGAACCGAACCATGAACTCAGAACCTCCCGCGCACATCTTGTTGTAGTTCAGTCCGGGACCTCGAGATGGCGCCACGTGTACTTTGCGTGCTACTGATCACTTTCCAAGTCTCGTGCGCCAGTGAACAATACAGAAATGATGGATTGATGGACCGATTAACCAGCGGGATGAAATTCGCACAGAATTTACTCGGTATGTTAGAACAATACTAGTAGCAATATTTTTTTCCCCGTTATTTAGCACTAAACGTGAATTAGACCGAGTAATGCTCTACTCGATAGCACACATTATGATCTTAGTAGATTTATGGTATAACGTCTGCAAACTATTTCTTAATTTTCTTTTTGTAAAACACTGGGATTTATTCATTTATTTTGTTTTAAAAACTTTATGCACAACTTAACGTACAAAGGCGGACTTAATGCCTTAGGCATTGGCTGCGTAAACAAACACAGAAAGCCACAATATACTATCTGTAGGTTAATATAAATATTTGTTATGTGTGGGAATAGATCCCACGACACGCATCACAGCACCCGATATAACTCAGCTATTGCGCCAATCATGCCTTTAAATTATAGCTATATGACGTATACTTACATCATACAAAAAATTGCAAGGTAATTAAAAACCTCGACAAAAATAATACCTACTGATCTAGTCCCTGTGCCTTGTCTAGAGTAAATGTCCCCGCATAGCATCTCTGCCAGAGATGCTATGCGGGGACATTTATTCGTGCTTTCGACACCAACTTAGGTACCTGCCAATCAACCTGTTTAATTGCGACAAAGTAAAATAATACTGTAATCTGGTGAAACACCTCCCCTCTCTGAAAAGAATAAGGGTCGAGTACAATGTTATTGCTAAGGTCTGCTGTATTAACCTTCTACATGAGAAATAGCAGAAGTTCAAGAAAACCATCTTGTTAAATAAATCCCCAAAAACTAGGGTTTTCATGAACACTTTTATAATTTTTTTAATGGCATAGACCCTGACCAGACAAATACAGATTAGATATGTTAAAAACCTACGCCCAAATGACTTTGCTGATAACCACTCGTGCTTGCAGGCTAGACCGACGGAATTCTTAAGATAACATAAATGATAAACCTTCTCCTTTATCACTTCCAGGGTCCGAATCAGTGGCATTAAAAGTAGCAGATTTCGTAGTAAGAGCCTTTCAAACGGTGAACAAACCAGCAACACCTAACAGAAGGTGGCCTCAAAATGATCTTCACAACGAAGAGTCTTCATACAGTGAAAGCGAAGCATACAGTAATGACAAAGGTCCGGATTACGACGTCAATGAAACGCAGAGTCCCCTGACGCCTTTGCGACAAATAGTTCGTCTCTTTGGACTGCAGCCGAACCAAATAAGTGCTGTGGCTGTCAACGCTTTAGTATTCGTAGCACAAATGGTAAGAAGACTAGCCATATATCACCATATATTGTTGGATCCGTAATTCCGTAGCCATAAGATCAATAATTCATGAATTTTAAGGATTTTTGTTGCTGATTCCCATTACCTTTCCAGTTTTTAGTTTGGTGTATTCGTTATACTTAGAATTATATATTAAATAGCAACATATGCAGGGAGTATGATTTACATCCATTCACAATTAGTGTGAACTCAGCCAGAAGGTTAGCCTTACATTTTTCAAGTAGCATTAGGTTCAATAGTAGTATTGAATATACAGGGTGTAAAAAGACCGATCACAAAGCCGATAACTACACATTCTGTACGTGTAATTAGGTAACTTGGACCAAAAAATATTGCTGGGAAAAAACTTTTTTTTTTCATCTTTAAAAAATAATTAATTAATAATAATTCCGATCAGCTGCGCGTTCGGCCGCTCGCGCTTGGTCGTTGAAACGACCGTACGCTTGTGTGTGTGAGGCGCTCGTTGTGTTTAGTTTTCAATGCATTTTAGTAACTTCAAATGCGTAATTGACTATGAAAAATTGATAATTTTGATAACGTTTGTTCGGAAGAAAGTTTACTAATGATACTTGGAATACAATTTTGAAAAAAAAACGAAAAAAAAATGTTGACTTTGACCTTCAATATCTCCAGAACC
This sequence comes from Mythimna separata, assembly GCA_030763345.1. Lineage (NCBI taxonomy): Eukaryota > Metazoa > Arthropoda > Insecta > Lepidoptera > Noctuidae > Mythimna > Mythimna separata. The sequence goes on from CM061182.1 coordinate 12,939,757, forward strand.
AGTGAATTCCCAGGTATGGTCTAGAAGAAAAAAAGTATCCTAGTGATGAGTAGAATATGGGGTTTTCGTTTTCGTTAAGGGTCTTTTTACACCCTTTATGATGTGCGTATCTCGTTTAAATAAAATGCGAAGCTGTCTATTTTTGTGCTCACACCATAAATACCATATTTTAACGTGAGGGGGACTTGTAATTGGCTTCCTAATGTTTATAGAAACCATAAACATTAGGAAGCCAATTACAAGTTTTTTATGAGCTGTAAGTCTTCCATGTACTAAATAAATACTTAAATAAACATTATACTTTCCAGATTTCAACGTTCCTGGCAGGACCTAAACGGCCATCAAAACCCTACAGATCAGAGGACCCCACTACGTGGATACTGAATAAAAACTCAAGAAACCTCCAGGACCTCATTGCCGCAGCTAAAAACGAATCTCTACCAGACACTATTGACGAACTTATTCAAGAACAAGGTACAGAGGAAGAAACGAGTTGCATTCGACTTTTAGTTTGTAAAGTTACTCCATTCATTTCTAGAATGCAGAAAACTGTGTTTGGTAATGAAGAAAAGACAAAAGATGAAAGATTTTATAAAGAGCTTCGTGGTTCGGCGCTCATGTACCGCCATCTACCGACAGCGGAAGAAATTAACGCTCGAAACGACATCTGTGAACAACAACATAAAGATTGTGATCTGAATTAATGAAATGGTTGCGCAGAAGCAGTGCTAATGTATTTGTTTCTAGATTATTGATAGAGTTCAGTATTTGTATTTTGTTTGTAGTTCAAACTTGTTTTAATTTTAGTACATTTTTATACGATGTTTGGATAAAATATTTCTAATATTGTTGTTTTTCTATGTGTGAAATTCTACATATGATTTAGAAGATAGGCGTTTAACTCAAAGTTCCTGTGCTGAAGTGGCTGTATTTAATTAAAAATATGAAATATCAGGAGGTCAATTAACATCTTATGTGCTCATCGTGTGGTCTTTTGTTGAACGAGGTAGTAGGCAAATGTACGTTCACATTATGACTGCTGTAATAGGCAATACGTATGCGCTTTCAATAAACTTACCACACATAATAAATTCCCATAGCAAAGTCACATAAGTAAGCGTTATATCACTCTGCTAAAGATAGATATGGGGGCTTTCATATATTTTATTTGCTATAGTAACTGCCGTGACAAGAATCTCTAGGCTCTGCCAGCACTTTCGAGCAAATATTATGCAACGGAAGGTCGACGGCCGTTAAAACAACATATTCGGTTATACATGTGCTATTTTTAATATAGATTATGTAATATGTCTGCAGTTACAGACTGCGAGGCGTTGAGGCCTCTTGAGCGAGATTTGGACGCTAATCTAGACGATATGACATAGCGTTTGTGAAATCTGGCATACATTTCCAAGAGCGACTTAAGTTAACATGCTTGTATACAATAGCTGAGGCCTCTTGTGAGCAAGTTTTGGACTCTAATCTAGACGATATGACATAGTATTTGTGAAATCTGACATAAGTTTCCAACAGTGACTTAGGTTACGAAATGCTAACAGGATTTGAAGCTGAAAACAATATGCATATGACGCATCAAAATTTCTTATGCGGTGTTGATCTACATTTTCGATGCGTCATCTGCAACTATTATGAAATACTTTCTTATTTTAAAAAACCGAGGGGTTTTATACGGAAGACGACGAATCCATTTTAACTAGTGCAGAAATTAGTGCCATCAATACAAAGAACAAACCTTGGGAGAGTGTGATTTCACGTAGATATAGACTACACTACCAACAGATTGATTTGTTACTTTAACTGTAAAGAATTATGTAGGAGGCAGGAGACGCTCTAGGTGTTAGAAGGCACTGCTTTCGACCAGGAGTGTGTTGGCAGTGCCGTGTTTTGTTTACGCGCACCTCGAAAAGATGTCAGCATAATTAACAATTGCTAGGGTCGAGCCTGTCAACGCTGCGGGAATGTTCAAAAGAGTCACCGCAGTACGGTAACGGTACACAAAAAGAACAGCAGTTATAAATAAAATTAATGGCATGATTAATTACATCAATACGATGATAACTGTAAAGGTTGAAGGTGATATTGAACATAGGTTACTATAAAATAACAGCTAATCATTAAAGATTATCATTAAACAATAGCCAAACTTAAGTGGCAGTGAGGGCAGGGCACGTTAGTCGCAGGACAGATGGTCTGTGGGGCACAAAGATTCTGGAGTGGCGACCACGTACCGAAAGACACAGCGTTAGAAATCTTCGCACATGGTGGACCGACGACCTGGAGAGGATCGTGGGAATCCGATGGTTGGGTGACGCTTAAGAACGATTATATTATTATAGCGGCACTTGGGGGAGACTTGCGTCCAGCTGCGGATGTCTTTCGGCTAAAAAAATGAAATAGGTTTACCTTTTATGTTATATAGCGCACGGTTCCAATTGGTCGTTTCCTATGAAGAAGAACCGGTAAGAAACTTCATAGTTACCTATGGTTTATAAAAAAAGGATTTATTCAACAATACTTCCGTAATTATCAATATTAAAAGGTATGAGTGGACAGTTATCTAAGAAACACTACCAAATGGTTTCAGTATCCGCCCCACAAAGAGGACAAACTAGATAACAAAGCAAGAGAAAGCACACTCATATTATACGCTCGCAGCTAATAGCGGCTTGTTATTGAACGAGCACTGAAGGTCTCGGCAAGTAAACCTAAGGTTATTAGACAAATGCTAAACAAACTTAACAAGACGTTAAGCTAGAGAAACTTTTCAGATCTTTACTAGTAGGTAAGTTGTTGGAAATTTGAGTAACCTACGCATTGTTTAAATGCAATGCATGGTTTTTAAATTGAGGAAAATTCTAGTGCCTATTATTTTTTTTCCTTGTAAGCAGCATTTATTAAAATAAGTTTAGGTTTAGGATGTTTTCTTTATAAATATTTAAAACAGATGGAGCTGAATATGGCTTATCAAAATTCAAATGACCCTATGGTCTTGTGGCTTCTGAGCTTCACATTTTGATAAGTCGCATTTTACGATAAGTAGAACATGGCTTCCTAATGAGAGAATACCAAAGAAGTTATTTTACTCTTAAACGCGTTCGTTTTTAACTCTTCTATATAAACACGAAATAAACTTAGCTACGGGTAGATCAAAATTATCCTGAAATCAGACATAGGATAATTTTATCCCGGAAATATCTATGTACCCTTGATATCATTTTCGATTCCCACGCAGGCAAAACCGTCTGAAAACTGCAATATAATACTTACACTACAACATCATTTTTTTTTTGCTATTTGATAGCTAATTAAACTACTTCATTTGCATGCTATGAACATATTTTTATGTTTGCAAATTAAAGCTGAATATTAGTAAACAACGAGCATAACATACCCAAAGACTTCTTGCCATAAAAACGTTTTCTAATAACTGCTGTGTTGTGTACTGACTTACAAAAATAATGATTCTGCATTCGACCTGTTTCTCTTATCTTTGTATATGTATATCCGCAATTTTCAAGGTTTCTGTTTAGGATCTTATGGAAGGTCTTCGGAGGCAGATATTGGAACTCTTTATATACTTATATGTACCTAGATTTAAGTATGTATAATGGTTTAGACCATTTCACAAACACCGTGTGTAGATCGAGTAGTTGAGAGCATTTTGTCCAGTCCCATATATCGTTTGTTGGCTTAATAGGGTAATATAATATAGCCTTCCTTGATACTAAAATCTATTCAATACTAAAATATATATTTTTTTCAATTCGAACTAGTAGTTCTTGTGATTAGCGTATTCAACCAAACAAACAAACTCTTCAGCTTTATAATATTAGTATACACGAGTAAATATAATAGATTCTCAACCTTTCTTTCTATCCCAAAATCTGAGTAACCAAGGCTTACAAAATAAACCTCAATGAATAACACTTAAGCTTTAAATCCCTGACTATAAATACATGTCATCCACGATTCACAAGGCAGCGGTCACCGAGAGAAAGTGAACGCGGGTCGTCGACCCCGGTGCCCAATTCCCAACTCACACGGCACTGGGTACCTACCTAGGTAATAGTTGTAATTAAATTCTTGGTGTACCAGCTTTGACGTAAGAAACACGTGCTAGTCTATTGTTGGATACCTAGGTAATTGAGCAATTTTCTACAGGTGATTGGGCTGTTTGAATTTGGAATGTTTTTGACAGGGAATGTTTTTGTGTTTTTTTTTTCTTTTATTTTGTCACAGTGTATCAAAGTTTTGAAAAGGCAGCAGAACCTTGACCTAATCTAATAAATATATTTGTTTTGACTTTTTCAGCTGATCAGCATAGTCCGAAGAATCGCTAAAGTTAAGTAAAATAAACTAAAATACAAAAAAAAAAAAACTTAAATAGGAGGGGGCACATTGCTCGTAGAACAGATGGTTGATAGGGACGAAAGGTTCTGGAGTTGTGAAAATGAATCGGCGCAGCGTTGGTAGGCTGCCCACAATGTGGACCGATGACCTGGTAAGGATCGTGGGTGTTGAAGGATGGGAGACGCACAGGTCGCTGTGGCGTCGGTTTGGGGAAGTCCAGTAGTGCACGACATGATTTTTTTATTTTAATAGGCGTTTGAACTCCATCGATGAGGTGCTCATTGATGGAGCACGATTGCCTAATGTTACACAGTCATGGGTAAAATGGCCCCAAGGTTAAAGATTGTAATCTATAATCTTGGGGGCATTTTAGATATATAAGTCTATTCCCAGTATGTATACAGAGAATACTTATATAATCTATTGTACACTAAAATTGTAACACTTATCTTTAACGGTATTCTTAATTGTAAGAGTACAAAACCAATAATGGTTGAATGGGTATTGTCCGATTCAACCATTATCGCTTTTGCCATATTGATGGCTGTTCAAAAGATTAATCAAATCAATAGCTTTCAAGAAGATTACCCAAACTAGCTATGGTCTATCGGTTTAGGTGGTTAACTAAAGGTAAACAATCTTGGTATGTCTTTTTATATTAAAGAGGTCGTAAATAATATACACAAAGATTATATAAATTTAATTTATTATCTAACATTGATTTAGGTAAATTTTTATATACAATTTTTAGACAACTTTTAGATAAAAAAAACATGCCAAGATTGTTTACATTTAATTAATTACCTAAACCGATAGACCATAGGGTTTTTTAAGTGAAAATAGCCATAAATCACAATCCATGTAAAAAGCAGTACTTGCATCATTGCCAGTAACAACATCCGGTATCAAAAGATGGCAGTATTGCGTGGTAGACGCAACCATTCATACTTACCCGTACCAGCTTACATGCTCATCTGTTACATTACACTTCCTGTTTCCTTAATTTAACACATTCGTACATAACAAACTAACTGTTAAAATCATTAACTAATTTGGTAAAAAAAAATATGACTGAAATGTTTTCAGAATGATATCAAGGGTTTTCCACGTTCTTTTTATAGCCTATCCGGGGTAGGTATACTTTGATATTATCACAGTATGAGAAATATACTATAATAGACACTATCAGAAGGTGCTATGGGAAGAGTTTATTACCTTAAGGGCCTCGTTCACCATCTCCGAGTAGGCACTACTCACTGAATAAATTCGAAAATTTGACAGAATTTGTATGAAATTATCTGTCAAGTAAGATACTCGAAACTTAATCATAGGTGGTGAAATAGGCCCTAACTTAAATAGATTTCCTACAACATTCATAATAGTAATTTATCCACGGAATTGCAAGTATTCTGGGAATCAATGACAACAATTTATCTATATGATAAAATTCTACAATACGGTTTTATCTAAAATTATAAATTCTAAGATAAAATTCAACATTTATTCCGATCTCAATTTCTCGTACAAAAGACTTCAACGCACTGTTTGCGTTCATAAATTATTTTAAAATATTTTAATTGAACACTTTATAATTTAATTAGTTAAATGAGAACATACATACTGGCAATTACCTAATCCTAACTTCCTTTAATTTAACACTTCGTAATTAGGAACTTTCAAATGAATAGTTCTTTTCACTCATTGCGTATTTAGTCATGAAAGTTAATTATCATTTTGGAACGCAAATTAATTAAAAGGGTTTTATTACCATCCTTAAATACTATAAAATAAATAGTGTTACTTCCCGGTTTTTCTTGATAGGAGAAAATACCACTTGGAACCGTGCACTAGCCTCTGACGTTCTATAATTAATGCCTACCATACATATACGACATCAGCCATGTAAGCATAAGTGAAATAAAATTATTCAAGTTTAGTTTTACTGTTTAATGACAAGGGAAAAGATTTCGAAACTTTAAAATCTCAATGTACTTTGTGTTGGTAATACCTTATTTCTGCTGTTAAAACACTGCCATTAAACCAAATATTTCCGTTTACAAGTAATAAATTTACTAATGTCGTAAAAGCCCTCAACCTCTTAACATTACACCTCCACTAAACCTAGGCAGGAAACCAGCCACTCCTTTCCACTTAATAAATAAACAAAAAGCAATTACACTCTCAAAATTCACACGCCGACACAAAAATAACACGCATGCGCCGTACAAACTTCGTGCGAACCAATCGGCGAATGTCAATATTTAAATTAGCCGTTTCATAATAATGATTGCGTCACAATTAGATAATATCTAGGAGATCGATGACCGCAGTGAATGGTCTTGCGTAAGACTGTTTAAGTAGTTACTTACCTATATGAAAGAAAGTTTGGACGGAGTGAGACCTATCAGATCTAACCTATTGTAATCCCTGATGTGTCAGGAGAAAAACTAAAATAGACTTGACATAGACATTGTATTGTGAATAAATACGCCTTCACGCGGCTCCAGTAAAAACATTGTTAAGTGCGACATCGATTAATGCGTCGCTGCATCGGTTTTTGAGTCAATAATGATCATTCAGATATCTTGTTTTATACGTAGTACAGGTTAAAGAGCTGCCCCACCACCGAGCCTGAATGGGCCATGCCCCTCCACTCCTTACATTCTAGTTCAGTACTTTCTTACATTTTTGAAAAAGATAAGATACCAACTACTCCGGCGATACTGCGACGGAAATAAATACGCTAAGACATTACCATTATTTTGCATTGGACGCATTAATTTCAATTAATGGAGATGTTCGAGGCACAGATTCCAGTGCATTCAAACAGCTCACATTTATATAAAATGCTATAAAGCGATTCTCTCCGCGTATTTCCGTGTGTTTTCCTGTTTTCCGATGTTGTAGAAAGCGTTGAGGAAAAACGTGTGTCTTTTTCTATCATAATGCACGCTTAATTTATTGATGTATTCCGTACATACTTTTTAGGTGACTGTTTTCATTCATTAACGATTGGCAACGTTTAAAAAACAGAGGATTTAAAAAAGAAGACAGCTTATATATTGGTGACCTCATTGCTTCTACTTTACATCTACTTATAATTCTCATTAATTTTCGTAGGTATAAAAAAACCTGTTTGTCTATGTAAATAAAATTAATTTCAGATGCATTAAGGCTACGGAACTCGGCGCGATGTAGCTATCCGGGTCAATCAAAACAAAATATATTTTATGGTTTGTCAAAGCGAGTCGCCAGAGAAAGTGAGCTGGTAGGGACCGGCATGGCGGCAGGCGCGAGCGCCGGTAAAAAAGCGCCCAAATTATGTTAAAGACAAAAAGTAAGAGAGTGCAGACGTTCACCTGCCGCGGAGGGAAACTATACAGAGTGTAATTGTTTCAATTTAACTTAATGTTAACGAAGATTAGTGTAGTTGTTTACGCGTTTCTATAAAATTGACGGAACTGCTGTTCTACATATGAAGAAGTAGCTGTTTACTTAGTTTCTAATATTATTCAAGTATAATATAGATTATCTTTGGATTGAGAGCTCATCATCATACATCTAAACTATTGTTCATTAAGAAAAATTAAATACATTTTTTAGAAGAAGCATTATTTTTTAACTATCCGCCATATAAGAATTCTTATGCTTAATGCCAACATCAGGTTATCATGTCAGTCTGAAGTGCCACTTTCTCACAAGATTTAAAACTTATTGCAATTTAATTTGTTTGAATGAACGAGCAATTTCATATCGTAATCCAAAATCTTTCGTGAACCATGGGAGAAGCGGCTTGCATTCAAGTTTGATTGATGGAGAGAAAATAAGAGAAGAAATAATGACCTACACGGGGTTAAATACATACCTTGTTGTTTCGTAAATTATTCAATGACGCCTTTAATAGATCCTATGAACTTTAAGCAAAAGTTTTGTTTACCATCTATGTATCTAGTTGTAATAAATAATACCGAATAGTTGAGAATCTAGAACCTCAGTTAGGTAACTTTATTCTCTTTTATCAAACTGTAAAATCTGAAAGAGACCTACTTAATTCGTTATGTAACTTATTTAATATCCACTTATATATATTTTTATTTTTCATAATGTGCTGTCTGCTTTTTTTTTTCATTGTTATTATACATTAAGTCCGCCTTTGTACTTTAGTGTGCATAAAGAATTAAATAGATAATGTAATTGATCTCAAACAAATAGATGTTATCGCTGACATAGATAAGCCTAGAAGCGCTGTTAAGACATTTCGATGGTCCCTAGGTAAAGTATCGAAAGTGAAAATCACTACTTTGCAAGACAGCGATTTAAAGTTTATTTTTTGCATAATTTTGTCACTGGTGATTAAATCTTTATAAAAATTAGGTCTCTAACTATCGGGAAACGAAGTTGTATTAAAAAATATCCTTTAAAAAGAGCTCAAAACAGTAATAATAAAAAATTGCTATTTTTTTGATTCGATACTTTACGTAGGGACCATCGATTTCTTCACACTTCACAGTAATATAAAGGCGAAAGTTTGTTATTTGTGCATGTATATTTTTGTTACTCTTTCACGCTTCTAAAAGGATATGGGTCTTTGGATGGATGGATGGACTTTCCCGGCAGTAGATATCCCTTTCCCTTGAAATAATTTTCAGGCGAAGCCGCTGACAGATGCTAGTGATGTTTATAAACGACCTTAGGCCACTGCAAATTATGATTTGCTAAACCTTGCTCCACTTAGATAAACTCTACAAGCCCAGCCCTCAACATTAATGTTTTTCAGATAGATAAACCTGACCAACGCCCACCTATTAATGATGTTTTGAAAACAAAAGAACTTCGTCATCATTAGGTGCTGGCTTAAACATAAATTATGTTGTAGGTAGGTACTTTCTTTAATTACGCATACCCAGCTGGGTAGGTATATGGAACACGAGGTTTCCTCAACATGTTATAAATGTTTAATCATATGGTAATTAATACCTTTATGTAGGCTAGAAGTAGCCACCTACCTATGAAGATGGTTTTTATAATAACACTTTCAAAACATGATTGCTTTCAAAAACAAAAAAAAAAACTAATCCACATAATATGCTTCTTTAAATGCATTTTTTGTTTACTGTTCCACTTGTCTTCTAACTGAAGATTGACAAAAACTGCAGTCTCATTTAGGATCAGGATTTAAGCAGGTCAACTCGAAATTAACGACATGGAAACTTCACTTTCTTTTGAATGTCCTAAGATCGTTGATCGAAGCAACGCCGTTGTTTATTTTTGGTCAGCATGCTTGTAAATAAAAGATTTTGCACTTTGATCCATGTATTATTTGTATATTTTTTGGATATATTTATTTGCATTAGACTTGAAAAGCAAACAAGAATCTGCGATCGCAAATCTTTCCTAGTAGGTAATTCCTTTATATCTACGTATGAAGAAGCGTTAAAATGTGTCCTAAACTCCTAAAGGAGACAGTTATGGGCTAGTGATTTTTTTAAAATTTGCAATCATAAGTGCGTGAGAAAAGTTGTCATCAAAAAACGCTCCATTACGCACAAGAGTTGATATAGGCGCCATTTTAATTAGGGGCGGTCCACACCGAGTCGTAATCGTAACCCATTGTTTCGTACAAGCGATCCGTTCTGCTTCACATTGGGGCAGTCTTCACTTTCTATGACTGTGACATTGCCAACTTGTTATTTGTATCAAAGCCAAGCCATTGTTGATGTCTGAGTGAAAATATCATAAGTATAATGCAAAGTCTCTATTCAATAGACCCCGCTATTATTACATGATGTGATACTTGGCGATGAAAGCCTTGTAAGATAAATGTATGTCTACTCGAGCTTTATAAGTTTGTAAAGACAAATATATGACTTTGAATTAGTAAGAGTAATCAAAACTTATTTAAAAGCAAACCAACTATTCAATAAATAAGTAGTTAGTTTGCTTTTCAAAATACTATTACGCATTATGCACAATGTCTTAACCGTAGAAGATGCATGAGGATCACGGAGGATGAGGAATAAAGTGCTTTAAATCGAAATAGAATGTCTGAAGTTTCACACAACTTAAACTAATGCCTTTGCCAAACAAGTCATGAAATTGGATAGGGGCCTAGTTTTCGCCTAGGTGCAATATTATTTTACAGAACAACTGTGTTTAGCCTGAACAAAATATAATAATATCGGCAGGCTCGTTGGCACGGACGCTACAACTAACACGGTCGGAATGCGGCGTATCCTTCTAGGTCACGCTGCCTTGCCTTGATAATAGTCTGTCATTGGTAGTAAGAACGAAAGCTACCATTTCGCTGATGCCCTACTGGCCCACTGCGCGCCATGTTTACCCATCGTATTATTTGCTTACCTTGAACATATCTTATTTGGATCCGTACCTACCTACGCTTCAAATTCCCCTTCTAACGTTTAACTCAGACATTATCTGCGTGTTTTCTTTTTTGTTATAAAAATAAATGTAATTTTGTCATATACAATGAAAGGTACCTAATAGTTTAACTCTCTATTCTTCTTGTATCCAATTAGTTTGAAATTATAAGGTGTCTGAACAAGGAAGTGAAAATGATTGACGCAAGTCCTAGATATTAGTCGTTCAAAAATAGCGACTGAGCTGCATTCTCTTTGCACATTAAGTTAGAGAACTCTCGAAGTCATTCTCAGTGCACCATGAATTGCGATATTCGAGCGAGGTCAGCAGGCAAACGTGAAAGAAAAGCATACTTTCCAGATGCTTGACCAGTATTCAAAATTACTACCTATGTCAACAAATCTGTATGTTTAAGATACAGCTGTGGCCTTCGCCATGAAGGGTGACACAAAACTATTTTGCAGTCTACTCATTAAAATAGTTTATATATATAGTCTTTACGCAAATATATATCGACTAAAGATCGTATAAATGCGTTAAACTGTACTTTTATCTAACATACTTCTAACTTCCTATGCAACCACTAATAACGACTTAATTATTTTAGAATTGTTCAATTAAAATATTGAGCGCGCCAGTACGCGATTCTCAATTGTTTCTATTCACGCTACAAGCATAAACTTATCTGCAAAGTAACTAAAGTACCTCAGCTAAACAGTACGCACTTACCTCTACTTAAGTTATTACTAGGGTAGGTTATCTCTGTGGTTTTCCAATTATATTGCTCATTCAAACCGGTACCTATTATCTCAACGAGCCAAGATTATCATGTTACCAAAAATAGCAACTTTTACAAGCACCTGACCTCATAGCTTCGCGATGAGTAGGATCTAGTACCGGGCCCGCCCTCTGCGGTTCATATAAACCACTATGGGGACAAGATGATGGTGTCCCAGTTCGTAAGTTCCGTCTCCGGTGAGTGAATAGACACTAAAAGTGATCATCTGTAACTCATGGCTGAGGAAAGGTTAATCATGGTTTTGCTTTCTCGTGAATCCAAGTGTCTTTATGTTCAAGCCCATCACATTGTAATGGATCGCATTTTCGATAATGATGTTGGATACAAAGGCTTCAGTTGAATACAATATTCTATTTCTATAATAGAAAACTGAAACTGCCTTTATTTTTGAGCTGGGAAATCATCAAATAAGGCCTCTCGCTTTGGGTTGAACGAGAAGGAGTATCAGATTTTTAATAACTAAAACCCACTTGTGCTCTGTCTCTGAACTCTTTCTAAAAATCTTGCAGCCCTACTAATAACGCTACTGCCTGAGGACTTCATTGACAAATAACTAAATACAAAATTCTACTTCTCTGCCTCTATTTTTGAGATGCGAAACCATTACAAACTAAAACCCACCTGTGTGTTTCTACAGTTACCCTCTTTGCGTTCTAGGACCAAGATAACTCTGTATCTGAATCTCACAGCCCTAATTGTGCTACTGCCTGAGGACTTATCTAATTGGCCAATAGAGCCAACCAGTTTCGTTTGCCCACTTATATCGAACCTACAAAACCAACCATATCATCAAAATTAAAAAGCAGCATCCAGTTGATAACTCATAATAAGGCTAATAAACTCATTGATAAGCACCTTATTAATGGGTACCCTTACTCTACAAGATAGATCTATTGCTGTCGGCACCATTAACGAGATTCACACAAACCTTAATCAAAACCGATGATTATCGAAACTACTCCTCATATGTAGCTCAGTGGAGTGGAGGAGAGAAGTAGGTAGGCAAGTCGAGCTCGCATTCCAACTTTACAGTTACCCTCCAGTGGTCGCAGCTACATGCAAATTGACAAATATTACCAGACACGCAGCTATCTACTAGCTCTGCTGTATACTATGTTTATTTACGTACTTATACCTGATTGATTTTCTTCCGTCCGTTTGCTGTTTAAACGCAAATGTTTGTCACATTGAATTTGGACAAAAAATTTAGATGAAGAGATGTAGTTCATAAAACGATTCTCAGTTCTTTGATAGCAATACCTTATTCATTCCTGCTTCGTTTCCTGGCCTCACTTTAACTCCCGACTCAATTTGTTTTCATCAAGTGCTAAACATAATTAAAATACTAAGTTCTGTCAAGATGCTCCGCCCGCGTGAAAGCAGGTTTCTCTATATAAACTTTGAACTCCTATTTCAGGTGAATTTGTATAACTCATAATAGGAACCTTTGTGCAAAATTTCAGCGTTTTAGGTCCAAGGGTAACAGGGTGTCGATGTCGCTGGACAACCAGTCAGGAATTAGCCTTTTTATATAATTATACTTACATACTTACATATGTACTTAAATACAGTAGCATTGCTTGGTGTATATAGATCCTCGAATCCTGCAGCAGCCATCCTGTCAGCCTCGACCACGTTATACTGCAACGCTCCAAAGTAATCTGCTTTCGGTTACTCTTTCAAACCTAATGCTACTTTTTCTAGGTCATATAAATTGTTTCTAATAAAAATACAAATATTATGAAGATGGCCTACGGATAGTTATCATATTTATACAAATTGTACTCAGTTTACGTTTCATATTTAACCCTCTACTTACTCCGAGGTCACTTTCTATGCATCGAGAAAGTCCACGATTAAGTCGTGAGATTAACTTATTATTTTAATTCTTCAATTGAGGATTAATCTCGGCTAAGGAAGGGGTTAGAAGTCTGTTCGAGGATTTACTAGAGTAGAATGTTCGTGATAAGTGGGGTTTTCCGAATAAGAAAGTGAAATGCAATCAAATGAGTCAGCGGCGGGTCACTGCTCCGGCGCCCGAGTCCTCCGTTCATTATGAACGATACTGCGACCCCCTTCGTTGAGTAACTCTTCGAGGAACCTAACGAAAGTTATTCTTATTTTTTCCTTGTATTCCAACTTTCATTTTTTAATTTCTTTCCGATTTTAAGCGGGGTTTTAACCTTCAATAACAAAACCGCATAATTTTATTAGCTGTGTTAAGTTCTGTGACCTCTTTTTCGGTAAGGAAGCTAGCGAAAGTAAATTCTTGTTTTTCCATGCATTCCAACTTTCATTCTTTTCGTCCGTCATTTAATTACCACAAGAATAACTTAAGTATTTAAAACCCCGCATCTATTACTTTAGCTCATACCTACAATAACAACATAGTTTCTTCGTTAAGCAGTACTGAACAAATTCTCTGTGTTTATTTTATCTTAGTTGCATATCCTGAAGGGTACTATTTAAAACTTCAAGACACTCGAAAACTGGCATCTACCACCTCTGCTCTAAGGATCGCAATTAATTGTATTTCGTAAGTATTCGTCGGATAGTGCGTGCGTAAAATTGTGTTTTTTTGTACTGTGTTGAAAACAATCGTTTGATACTCGTAGAATTTTTAATTTGTATCAAAATGTTACTACTATCTACCTTCAAAACAGGCCACTAACCTCAACCCTGCACGACGTGCAGCCTATCAAACATGTCGCCTTTATTAAATTTCTATCTGCCGAAGTAGGTACTCTTGCGTACTTACAAGAAATTGCCTATTCATCATACAAGTCCATTACGGTTCATTGTGGACTTATAGTCACCATGGCCCTCTCAAATGACTATGCCAAGAAGAAACTGTTATTTTACCTTAGGTAATTAAAACACGATATATTGAAAAGCCATTTATTGTTCGAAGTAAAAATAAACAAGCTACACAGAAACACAAGCTGTCCTACTATTCTACAAACCAAGCCATAGATTCAGATCAAATGCACCGTAGCGAGCGGATACTTGCTTTTTAATTAAACATGCTCTATAATTTTCTAAGCAGCAATGGGAATGAAATAAACAAATGACTGTGCTTAGTACTTAGTCCCTTGCAAGATAATGGCCAGGTAAGTTGGCAGATAGTGAGAAGTATTGAATACAATCCAGAGAAAGGTTTCTGATGCAATCATCTGATGTAAACTACGAGTATAATTACTCACGCAAAATCTTTAAGCCTATTTGTTCATCAAGAAAAGATAGAAACATCGTAAAATAATAGCCGAACCTTATAAAAAAAGAAAACTTACAAAAACAACTTACAAAATCTTCAAGAAGAGACTGGAACAAGTACCTGGAAATATGTTAATATTAGTGTACATATTCATGTTATTACGGGTGTCATCAACACATACTTAATATGGATGATGCAATTGGGACAAATAAATCCAAAGATTAAAACGGACTGCAAAAACATGGCTAAGGAGTAATGGTGGCTCAGTGAAATCCTCCCCGACTTACGAGTCGGACTTGGGTTGGTCGGGGATTCAAACTCAGTCAGACACATTACTTTGTGTATTTTATTTCATCAACACTGCTTTAAAAACAGTGAAGGAAAATATCGTGAGGAAACTGGATACATAACAAATATTCGAAGACATGTGACGTCCACCAATCCGCATTGGGTCCGCGTGGTAAAACTACGGCCCATTCCCTCTCCTAGAGGCAAGGCCCGAATCCCTGCAGTGGGAACATTATAAAGCTGATTATTATGCTATTTATGCTATGCAAATTATGTAACTTCTAAAGCCGAATATAAAATTATTCCACGCTGAAATTATTCCGCGGTGAGCACTTTACCGCGTCGCTGCCGGCCATTGCGCTCCGGTATCTATCGGCCCTAATACATCTAGCCTGTTTGTCTAATCCATATACAACCTCATGGAGACCAAAGCATGTCGTACAACAATTCTAATGTCATCTGGGTCGATTTAAAAAGATTTTATGCAGTTTAAATTAATTATTAAGAAAAAGCCGGCGAAAAATTCCACCACTGGGGTGTCCAGAAACATGAACTGGATCCATGGTATTCATTTGTGTGTCGAAGTCTGTACCACGATGAATACTGTAATACTATTTTTATTATTGATAGGCTGGCGTATGATCACTATCTCAACTGATGTGGTCGACGAAACTTGCCATGAAGAAACCTATCCACTCTTGGCTAGGTTGCATTTATCAGGAATCCGGGAGGAAATTTGAACTGTACCCAATTGAGCACGAAGAAATTTGTTGCTATCCCTTACGAAGGAGCTGATATGTGTGTCGGTGGGAAAGCTATTGAAACTACACCAATACCAGTGAAAATCTGTGCAAGAATTGAAAACCGAACCAACCGTATAAATAACTATGAATTAGTCCTATTTCATTACAGCCTTATAAAAAAGTATCATTAATCCTAATATCTCACTAGCAAGTTTAACGCAAAAGCACACAGCTTCTAGCAAACAACTACGTAAAGCAATCAATGGCGATACGAACCATTCATGAAAAGAAAATCAAATTAGATATGCCTTTACTATGGCCAAGCAATTAAGTGATCGCAGTGTGATTATGTACTTAAGACAGACGTGAGAAGCGAGAGAATGTAGCCCATTGGATCGAGGCGTTAGACGCTTCAGTTTCCACGAGACACATCAACTTTACTGGGAAAACTATGTGATAAGACAAAGCCATTAGAGATGGGAAATATGTGACATTAGACCTAATTTATTGTATGTGATTGATTGTGGAATGACATTATGTTCTGAAAGAACGTTTAGTCTGACGAAAAAAGAAGTATTTAAAGGTGGGAAAGGAGCTGACTGATCACTATTTGTAGTAAACAGTAGAACTAAGACAACAAGATGAAAATGAAGAAAGATGCTGGTATTTACATAAGCATAAAGGTAACAAAGAGAGCATGTCGAGGGGATCAAATTGTGTAGACAACAGGTCGTAGAATAACGCTTATAGGTCTCCAATTTTAGATTTAGATTTTAGTTTAGTTCATAAGATTAATTATTAACTTTACTAAAAAGGCTAACTTGTAACATTAGTTTGCCTTATTAACAAAAACATCTCTACGAACCCTTTTGAACGGATTGACTTGATTTTTTTAATGATATCTGCTATCGAATCGAAAGAAGACTATTTACATTACGTTCTAGTTTTATTTTACTTGTTGGCAGGGTTAAATCACGCTTCTTTTTGCTTTAATATCTTGGTAGGGTAATGATGTTTTAAATGACATGCTCGTGCCATAACATCAAGATCTCCGTGCTTCGAGAAGCGCATGATAACCAGACATTTTAAAAGACCTCGGATAATATACTGAAGGGTGCCGGAAGCCTGGTCAATACTCTAATCTTATAAAAATATTTCGGTTTTTAGAGCGAAAGCCGGTGGTATCTATTCTTTTAACATACAGAACCTTCGTTATTTTCAGTAGACTGAAATAAAGCCAATTTAATGACTGCACATAATAATATATGAGATGTAATGGTTAGAAGTAAAGGACTGCTTAAGCCGTAAAATTTCATTCATATGCTGAATAACCGTGAATGCAAATGAAAGACGATAAGATTAGCAGCAAACAAGAATCAACTGACAAAGATAGTTCATAATGTACAAGTATCAATGCTAATTCGAACTGTTTTCGTTGGTCATAGCACCATTGTTGGCAAATTTATTACATGCAAACTAATGAGCTTTAGCAGAAATGACTACAAATCTAATAGCCTTATACCATGAACCTCTCTATATGAGTCTTTAACAATCTACGTCTACACTGTAGATAACCACTGATGGGTATTTATCGGAGGGGATGTCTGGAATAAACCAAGCTTAATATTTACCTGTTTCATACATCTGATGTTCGGATATTTATAAATCTTTTTTCACTTACCCATAAGCTTCTTTTACCTGACCATGAGATGATGCTGCCTTATCTCAGAAATTACCTAGAACAAAATAAACAATAATGTTATTTTCAGATTCTTTGTATTCTAAAGCTTCCTTAGATATATTGGAATAATATTATGGTCACACGAATAATTGAATCATCAATAGCGTTGCAACGGAATCTCAACTATTCAAAGCCCGAAGTTTTGGTCGGTTCGGTAACCGAATGTCCTTGACAAGGTCCAGTCGGGAAGAGTGCGTGCAACGGGATGGGAACAGGTTGGACACACGGACAGACGGACCGACTAGCACAGTTAGCCGCTGCCACCATAACTGGGTCATCATATATATATAGTGAAGTTCAAGGCGCAACACTCATTGCAAGTTTAACTCTCGCACAGGCAACACGCACTTTCTCCGGTGACGATATAGCTACCTCGTGGGAGATAACGTGATTCAGTGTTAGTGATATACCCCCAGTTCGAGATAAGGTAAGGTTTTTAAAGGTCCGTCCACCTTAGGGCGCATAGTGGAATAATTTAAGTGTTCGGTGTTTGAAATAATTGTGTGAAAGTTGTACCGGACGCTGATGACTGCAAGTGACCACGTGATAAAATAGATAAGGTGTTTCACAAGTGATTTTGGTGATACAAAATGTTTGTTTATCTTACAAAAAAGTTTAGCTTTTGATTTATTTCCAAAAGTGATTGTTTGTTTAAAATATGTTGTGAATAAACAATTTTTGTTGCATGAAAATTGAAGTGAAATTATATTTTAACAAATGCTTCAAATATTTATCACACACAATCTGATTAAGTGCTTTTTAAGACACTCCTGGAAATTGTTTTAATTGTTATAAAATCAATTTAAAGATAGCAATTAAAGGGAAAAAAAACCTAAAAAAAAGTGTTGAGCTTAGTGAAATGTCTGTTCTTATAATTTTCTAACGTTTATAATTAATAAAAAGAATGGAAAATATTTTGGTGGTGCTTTAAATCGTTCAGTCTTTTTTTTAACACTTTATATGAATGAATGTTGCAAAAGAATGAATGTAAGATTGTATATAGAAATACGCATTAAGGTTTTATTTAGTTAATTATTGTGTTTGAATTTTTTAAATATAAGTATCCTAGTAATTTTATCTGAATGTGTCATTCGTGTTTTTTCTTATTTAACAAAATAGTTGTTTGAAAACATTTTATACGTAAGGTACATTTATGGTTAAAGAAAAAATTTGATATAAGTCAAAAAAAACTGGCGGGACCCTTGCAACAATTAAAAAACTTTAATAATTCAATAGATATTCTCAAAAAAAAATTAACGATGCTCAAAAAGTTAGTTACAATTCCGTCTGTGCCGTCAAATTATATTTTAAAAAAAAAGGAAAAAGGTACAACAAACTATTCAATAACAGGAAACTGCAGCTTTCTACCCATTTTCAGTCACTTGTTAAGTCAAGTTCCGATTTTTTACATATGAGTAGTTCGTTTTTAATAAATATGAAACACACGAATATAAACAAAAACATCTTCCGAATCAATTATCACCGAAAATGACGGAACAATGATACGAATCAGTCACGAACATTTCACACTTATTATGAACTTCCACACGGCGCATTATTTTCACTGTCCGCTATAGTCATGTAAATATGAACCTTCGCTTTCTAAAATGTGAAAATGTTCACATAATGCGTTCTAACCCTGAATTCGTCGCGGAGAATCTAAAGAATACAGAAAGACAAAACATTCTTGAGTAACTAATTTGACGTAACAATAGCGTTTTACAAAGAGATTTTCTAACCGTACTTTTTGCTCGTAACTTGTTGGATTTATGTTAGACACTCGCGTTACAAATGATAATCAATTTTATCTCATCCGGTAGCTCTTCTAATTGGTTTGATCTTTAAATAGAGCGAATCAATCAATTTACCAAGCTTAAATATTCAAGTTCATTTGAAAAGTAAGACGATTTTATTCTTCTGTAATTCGAAATTACATTTTAAGCAGTTTATTGATGAAGTACAAAAATTAAATACAACTTAATTCAAATTATACTATCCCTGAAACTCTCATTAAAGTTTGTAAACAAAAGATGATATCTTGACGGCTGACGAGTGTTATGATACTTGTGACAGGTTCTTAAGTAATTAAAAGTCTTGAAACGTGCGCCGGCGCATGTTGAAAGTGGCGAGGAAAGCTGCAGCCATCGGAATGGCCAATAATCCGCTTGCGTGCCGGCCGCCCGGTCCCGTCGCCGCGTTTCTCGTTCAGACATATAGCTACTCGAATGTAATAACGTATTCCCAGAAATTAAAGAAACGTTACGACATCGAACGTGGAAACGTTTATATTGATGAGAAATATTACCTATTAATGACCGATGTACATTACTCCGTAGGTAATTTCATTTTATTTCTGAAATGCGGTAGCTTTTTTTAGAAAATAGATTCGTAGAGAAACTGATACTTTAATCGTACCTTGAACCCGACAAATACATCTCTACATTTCTTCTAAAACTTAAACGGTCAACGTTGATTAAAGAACATCCAAAACTTGGTCTAACGTTAGTGAAAAAGACATCAACGCTAGAAATGATTTCATCGTCACGATGATAAATCTCCGTAGTCGTCACCTCGCGGCGAGACCAACAAATGCTCGATCCACTCATGTCCAAAATACTTTAAAGTGAAAGTTTTGTCGGCGGACGTGAGAGGCAATCTCGTCATTCACCGGCTACGTTGGGTAATCGAAATGTTTTTAAGACGAAAATTATATATCTACCTACTGACACCTTCCCCGCGGGCTTTGGTGGGCCCTTTCGGATGCGCGGAGAAATTTCTTTCTTTTATTAACCGATTTTTAAGTCGCGGTTAAAGACTCGAGTAAAGAAGAATGACAAAAAGTAATGAATTTTCGAAGTTCGAGAATTGTATTCAAATGTAGGTACGGATTTCGATAAATAATGGGAATCAAACTTTATTTTAAAGGTGTTTGAGATATGCTGCTACTCAGTATATAATAGTGGACGAGTAAGGATCGTCTTTTGACGCAGATTTCGCTGCAGAATAAATATCCATAAGCTATGATATAAATCAGCTTATCCGTTCTGCAAGATACCAATACAAACACACATCGATACAAAAATGATTTATGCATTCTCATTGTATGTTTAGAAATCACATACAACGTGAACACATAATTGAGATGTAAAACGGTGATTGACACCATTGTAGGCTAAAGTAGGCGGCGACCCAAATTGAGCATGTGCATCTTGAATCAGGTGTACCGTACGATTGATCCGCATCGAGAACACGGTACCGGTGTGGGTAACGCGCCTGCGGATCACTTTGCGGAACATCGTATGTAGCTGCCTCATCATTACAGCCATAACGAATCAATCGCGGGAATCGATGATGCGTCTCTATCATCGTACGTAAGTGTTACGTTAGGCTTCGTGAAGCTGCCAGTTTGTTTTTGCTTTGGGAAATAATCCAGTGACTGGAGCTCCAGGTTGTAGCGGGAGCAAGGCTTTCTCTGACTAAAACCGTCATGTGTCCTTTAGTTAGTTGCTTTTTGCGTTCTAGGACCACGGGTTTCGTTTTCAGAATTTGCCCGTGGCTCTAGATGGCATCGGCCTAGCTGGGCTCCTACCGTGCAGACATCTCATGAGATGCGCGAGGAACACTAAGCGCAGTCAACAACTTAGGCTCAGTCAAGTTACAGTACATCCGTACGACGAGTTACCCATTGTTCGTCGTCCGCAAGCCCGCACCTACGGTCAGATGGCCGGGGATCGCTCTGACTCCCGACACTGGAGCATCTCCTGACGTGGTGGCTGGGGTGTGAGGATGTCCGTTCCCTCATACGTGCGACCGCCTCCTCGAGGACACGGCTGTGCTCCACCCAAGCGGGGTACACCTCCACCGTATGCAACAGTTTCCTTCGGGGTGAAATGGTTTCTGAACCTCAGATGTCTGCGTATATTACAGATCTAGGTATTTCGTTGACAATCATCAACTACCCACCTAGTTGTAAATTCGTCGACTTTAAAGGCTATGGTATTTTATGGACGCAAGTCTTGTATTAACGGTCTCCCGGTGTAGGAATTCGGACATCCTTACTATCTCAAATAGGGCTTAAAATTAAGAACAATTAACAAGTCATAGATTTTAAACGACAAACCATACTACTTGTGTATTTAAGTGCATAAACATAAAAAATAACAAATAGTATTAATAGGTAGGTGGATATAATAATAGCTAAACATGTAACATAACTGAATTACATGCAGTTACTCAGTTAGTCGCGTAGTTTTTAACGATGTATGTTTATTACGACTGAATAAATTTCAGTCCACGCTCATATCCGCGTACACAACACGCACGGACTTACGGATGGTTTTAGAAAGCGGATTGCACGCTGGACCGGTCACTGAGCAGGCGAAAAAAGCCAAAAAAACGCGGGAGATGAAAACAAGAATAAGTGGTTTTCTGATGATAGATAATATTTTTCCGTGATGAAAACTTTCTTCTCTTTGAAGATTTTGTTTTGTATTTGGTTCAAAAATAAACTCAACAAGCTGCATTCATCGCATTCTTCATCGAACATTACTGGCATGAACTGCCAAGCAGTTTCATAAAAGGAAATCGTACAAATGCAAACGTCTCGTCGCGGGTGGCACGCACAAGAGGAAAATTGCCAAATGGCTGGTGAAATTTGCGATTCTCATTTTTCCACGGTGAATTTCCGATGAAAGTTGGGAACGAGTTGGTCACAACGTAATAGCAGGTCTGAGTCCTCGCTCCGAAATTAGAAAAACGTTAACCTTGCACGGCAGTGGCACACACGCCACCGGCCCGAGTTGCTTTCACCCATCGCCATGTTTGCCGCGCCTTGCGCTAGTCGTTCTGCGTTACTAGACAATATAATTATACTTGATGCTGTTATTTATATATAACATATCATTTATATAGTATACCCAAACAAATTTGAGTCCGGAGAGAACGGAGGATCCCACGTCCAATAAAAAATATAAAAACCTGGAAAACGAATTCTGATTCGCACACCGAAGGTTCTATAATTATGTTGCGAGGATTTTTTTTATTTACAAAGCAAAATATTTATATTTCGCGACTACAGAACGAGGTTCTTTCTTTGCTGATTGAATGTGTCCAGTTCGACCGCGCGGCCATAGCGTTTTTTTTAAAAAAAAACCATGTCAATTTTTTGTAAAAATTTGTCAAAGTTGATTCCCAAAACCATAAATTTGTCAAAGATACGGTTAAAAAGTTATAAGGGTTTGAACATGGCCGCGCCATTGAAACGCGGCGAACCGCGCGGCCACTGAGATCTTTAAAACTAAGCCTTGTAGAGACCTGAAATTTACGCAAATGCAAGACTTAATTTGTAAAAAATTTGTAAAAATATAAAAAAAATACTCAGGTTTATAGTTTAAGAGCTATAACACTAAAACCGAATGGCCGCGCCATTGAAACGGTGGAGAAAACGCTATCGCCTGTATCTCGCTGAAAAAAAATCGCAGAGGTGTGTAGTTTATTGTAATTACCCAGATTTGAATTTGTCGAAACTAGGAAAAATACAACAAAAATTCTTAGGTTTATATTTCAGGAGCTATAAGACTAAAACGATATGGCCACGCCATCCAAACGGTGAATAAAACGTTATTTCGCCTGTATCTCGCTGAAAAAGCATCGCAGAGGTCTGGAGTTTTTTGTAATACCTAGATTTTAATTTGTCAAAACTAGTAAAAATACAATAAAAATTCTTAAGGTTATATTTCAGAAGCTGTAGAACATTATCAGTATGTGGTGCGATAGAGTGACCATGTCTCATTGTTTACAGAATACTTTCTACTTATTGTTACAGAAATTATAATTCAAGGATTCTAAATAAAATTAAAATGAAACCATAAATATAAAAACAATTATGTTTATTGCTTGAAAAGTCAATAATACAGTTACAGTCCGCGTGGACTTACGAAAAACTAGCCCTAAAATTGGTTTAAATGACGCAACTCCGCCCCTAAGCTATGTGATTGGTAATGCACACTATTGCATCTCACACGCGCCACCCGCGCGCGCCTCCGCAGGTCAGTGCGACGCGTACAGCCGTTAGTACTTATTATTCTGTGGTACAGCGACGTAAGCGTAAGAGTTTCGTTATCAGTGTGTCGTTGTGATGTTAACACGATAAAAAAGTGATCTACTGATTATTAAAATGTTCAGTTCGTGTGTAATTACGATTAAGTGTTGTACTGTGGTGTAACGTCAGTTCGGTAAATTATGTAAACAATTCAGCAGAAGTGATTAAGGTATGTTGCATTTAAATATTTTATGATTATGTTAGAGCTCTCTCTTTATTTGTATGGATGACCGTGTAGTTAAGATATTTTACATCCATTCCCACACCAGAGGTGACCTCCCTCATCCCAATTTCCCCCCTCCAGTTTTCAACTGCCTATTTCGTCTTTATTTTTTTGTTCTTTGATAATAATATCTACCAGCCTTCCCCCTTCCCTTTTTATCACAAATAGGTAAGGAAAACATATTTATTGTTCTCAGTTACAATCAATTTAAGTAAAGATCTAAGAATTTCATAGTAAAATATCTTAACTACACGGTCATCCATACAAATAAAGAGAGAGCTCTAACATAATCATAAAATATTTAAATGCAACATACCTTAATCACTTCTGCTGAATTGTTTACATAATTTACCGAACTGACGTTACACCACAGTACAACACTTAATCGTAATTACACACGAACTGAACATTTTAATAATCAGTAGATCACTTTTTTATCGTGTTAACATCACAACGACACACTGATAACGAAACTCTTACGCTTACGTCGCTGTACCACAGAATAATAAGTACTAACGGCTGTACGCGTCGCACTGACCTGCGGAGGCGCGCGCGGGTGGCGCGTGTGAGATGCAATAGTGTGCATTACCAATCACATAGCTTAGGGGCGGAGTTGCGTCATTTAAACCAATTTTAGGGCTAGTTTTTCGTAAGTCCACGCGGACTGTAACTGTATTATTGACTTTTCAAGCAATAAACATAATTGTTTTTATATTTATGGTTTCATTTTAATTTTATTTAGAATCCTTGAATTATAATTTCTGTAACAATAAGTAGAAAGTATTCTGTAAACAATGAGACATGGTCACTCTATCGCACCACATACTGATAATGTTCTACAGCTTCTGAAATATAACCTTAAGAATTTTTATTGTATTTTTACTAGTTTTGACAAATTAAAATCTAGGTATTACAAAAAACTCCAGACCTCTGCGATGCTTTTTCAGCGAGATACAGGCGAAATAACGTTTTATTCACCGTTTCGATGGCGTGGCCATATCGTTTTAGTCTTATAGCTCCTGAAATATAAACCTAAGAATTTTTGTTGTATTTTTCCTAGTTTCGACAAATTCAAATCTGGGTAATTACAATAAACTACACACCTCTGCGATTTTTTTTCAGCGAGATACAGGCGATAGCGTTTTCTCCACCGTTTCAATGGCGCGGCCATTCGGTTTTAGTGTTATAGCTCTTAAACTATAAACCTGAGTATTTTTTTTATATTTTTACAAATTTTTTACAAATTAAATCTTGCATTTGCGTAAATTTCAGGTCTCTACAAGGCTTAGTTTTAAAGATCTCAGTGGCCGCGCGGTTCGCCGCGTTTCAATGGCGCGGCCATGTTCAAACCCTTGTAACTTTTTAACCGTATCTTTGACAAATTTATGGTTTTGGGAATCAACTTTGACAAATTTTTACAAAAAATTGACATGGTTTTTTTAAAAAAAAAACGCTATGGCCGCGCGGTCGAACTGGACACGATTGAATACCCTTACAAACTGTGCTAGTTATTTACAAGATATTTTTAATATTTTCACATGTTATTTTGGTACAGACCGTACTAAAAGCATCGTTTGATAATAGTATTTGGTATTGCAAATGAAGTTACTACCTCCCAATAAAATGGAAAAGTATTTTTCACCTCAGCACCTCAAACAAGTATGTTTTGCAGTTTAAAGACAGTGAGCAAAATTCGATTTTGCTGCGAGCGTGAGACAAAGTAACTTTTTAATTATTTTTTTTAAATGCCGAGTCAGTGCTGGGTCTACTCACAACATTCGAAAGATTTGAACTTCACTTTGTTCTGTCACTTTCACTTCGATACGAAAAGAGCGAGAGATAGAAACAAGTCGATTCAAAGTTCGATTTTCAAATTCCATATATAATAGACCCAAAAAAGAAACCAACAATAAAACGTTCGGAAACACGTCACCTATAAAATTTCAAATCAAGGTTTAAATGTAATTATTATACTTTTCTCTTAATAATCGAATTATATTTTTTTATGATCAAATAAAGAGATGTTGAATTAAAAAATACGAAGTTTATCATGTATCTACATAATTATTTCAAGTTTTAACAATCTTTATTGTGACAGAATAATTTAGTAATAGTGCAATTTCCGAACGCATCTTTAAAAAATAGCGGGCTTTAATTTTTTATTGTTTTCTTCTTCTGTTCGCTAGCTACAAAGTGCGATACACGTTGGATATTATTAAAATAATAATAAATAAATATGAGTGAATCCAGTGATGATGTCTGCGATTTAACACCGGAAGAATTGAAGCAGTATGTAAAAAATGCAGAATTAAGGAAGGAAGCTGAAACCGCAGCGAATACTCAAACGCAAGTCGCTAACACAACAATATCGGTTCCAAATAAAACTGTTAAAAGTAACAGTTTCAAAATTATTGCAGTTTGCAAAACTGCAATAATTTTTCTTTTAACTTTTAATTTTTACAAATATACATGTGGTTTAAATATTACCAAGTTGTATTTTTATTACCTTTACATTGTTTGTTCTCGCTGCTGAAGTGAAAAGTTGTATGTGCTACACGAGACCAAAGTTATTTGCATCTCGTGTCTTTGAATCCCTCGCTGCACTCAGGATTCTAACCTA
Source organism: Mythimna separata (assembly GCA_030763345.1). NCBI lineage: Eukaryota > Metazoa > Arthropoda > Insecta > Lepidoptera > Noctuidae > Mythimna > Mythimna separata. The sequence continues at coordinate 12,966,234 of CM061182.1, forward strand.
GAATCCTTCGCTTACTCGGGATTCAAAATCAACACTCGCGGCAAAAACCAACTTTGCTCTCTTGTTGCACAAATAACTATTTTTACTACTTACCCAGTTAAATTAATTCCGTAGTTAAATACTTAAAGAACTATGAATAAGTAAATAATGTTATTATTTACGCTAATGTAGGTCGGCTTAAACGTGAAGATCCGCGACGAACGAAAGTGAGGCTAAGTTTCTCGTGCGTTGCAACGCCAAGTTCAATCACCTGCACCAGCCAGGGTTACTGGGTCATGAGGTCGCGCCACCTTCAAACTTGCGCGTAAATCCATCCAATACAAATAGCAAACCAATAAGCTGCGGTGTATAGAATACGAGTATATCTTTACTTTACGGATTATCTTTTCCTGGAAATTGCAAAGCAACTTTCCAAACAAAACTTATGACAACTGTAAAGACAGATTTATTATGAAGGCTTCGACGAAGAAACCATCGCGGCATATGTATGGGTTATTATTTTATCAAGTGGACGTCGTCATTACATAAATAGCATCATGTATGTAGCGGTTTGCCAGTAAATGGCGGCAACAAAGCATACATAAAACATAAGTGATGACGGCGCAAGTCTTGCGACAACAAATTTCTCCAGAGAGAATCTCGGCGGACCCGCTGTCACCGGCGACCGGTGCGCCCGCGCAGCTCTGTACCACCACTATTTATACGTATGTAACACGTTTCTTAAACTGACGGACGACTTACTCAGAACGTAACCATTCTTCTATTTTAAAAACATTTACGAACCCATTCAGGTTCTATCATCCTGTTCACGTGTCGGCCATGATGTAATTTTAGTCAAGTGAGCCGGAAGTCACAGCAACTGCTAATAGCATGCTTTTGTCGGCCGAAGAAAGTAGACCGTTTAGTATACCACGCATAGCGAACTGTTAAAATTTACGACAATTTATATAACTAGCACCTTATTAAGTATGGTAAGAGGTGACATCCGAAGAACAGTTACAAAAGACCGGGTCACCTGCATTCGAGGGCTGTCCGACATGCGGCTAACACACTTCTAAGCCGGATCATGTGGACCGTGCTCTAGCCCTTGTACTTACCTTTACGCATCTATCAAAGTCAGAATAAAATGGCTTTAATTACATATACTTTCTCCCACTATCAGAGAAATAATTTGGTGTCCAAAAAATATAATAAGGTGAAATATATTCGAGGTAAGCCGGTAGGTCCACTACAGTTAATTCATCGAAAAAAAAACACGTTGAAATTTGGGTAAAATACTTGTAGGTATTTCAGTAAGGTAAAATTAATCTTTAAAGGTAAATTAGAAGTTCTTGTTTCATTAAAACAGAAAGCAGAACGCTTTATAAAAGAAGTGCACTTTACAAACGTCCTCTAATTAGAGACGCGGGCATCCTCGTAAAAATACAGAGAAGGCGACGCTAGGGGCCACTTTCTAAGCAAGTCTAAAAGCAGGCAATCAATTCGCGCGAATCACTCATCAGAACACTTTCTAATCGACGTCCATTGCGCGAGAGCACAATTAAATTAATTCTCAGTGAGGTTTTATTTTAAAATAATTACGCATTAGGTTTTGAACATTTCTTTACTTACAATAATATTGTCCACAGATGCATCACACAGTGACGGGATGGGCGCTGCTGGCGTTAATATGTTCATCATCAATTCTCCATACGCTGGCATATCCTCAGCATGTCCCTCTTATATCACAGGTAAGATATAGCCTTATCAAAATTAAATACCTACTCACATACCCACAAATTAACAAAAACGAGTAAAAAAATCACATCATTTCCAACCCAGTTCGTGAGAAATACTTGCCCAAGTTAATATCTGTTAGCGTTTTTCATGAATGATTGTTAATTTTACTTATGTTATATTTTCAGGCGACAAGTAGTGTTCGGACACACAATCCCCAGTATTACAGCAATTCTTTACCGCAGCCCCAACAAGAACAAGCCCAAGAACGAAAATTCGCAGAGAAGTCCAATGCCTTGAAAAAAGTCGCTTTGGATGACATTGACGAAATACAAACCAACTCTATCTCTGACGGAGGCTTCTCATGGTCGAATATGCTTGGTCAGTAAATGTTAACTTAAAAAGTTACTTAATAGACTAGTTGTTTAACTGATGGAATGAAATTGTTATTATGTATTTAATCAATCTGATTAATAATACCACTATTCCAGGTATGCTTATGCAGATGATCTTCAACCCTGGCACAACAGGACCAAACAAGAGTGACAGCATCGACACCGACTCCGTGTCCCCTTCTCCCTGGGCCAACTTACTCTCTATGGGTCTGAAAATCTTGACTGCCATTCTCGGAGGAGGAGCATCAAGCGATGGCATTGACAAAGTAGACAACGGCTCATCCCCCATGCAGGTACATTCATAATTACAATTTCTAAAGGAATTTTGTTAATTCCTTCCATATATATATCTCAAAAAGAGAAAATCACATCCACGTCCACCGCAAAGCTTCAGCTCTGAAGTTTTCATAAATGTACAAAAAAATATACACCATTATTTTATTCATCCATACTGATCTACTAACATAGATTTCTGTAGATATTTATTGATATTGACTTAAACTTTAGAATATTTAGAATCACTCCAATAATGTAAAAAAGCACCACATAAGTTGACCCTCACCTGTAGCAGGCATTATTAAGTAGTTAATAGAAGCCATAATTCACTACAAATAACTAGTTCCTTCACGTCCGGGGATCACCTCAGAGAAATCACTTTAGTAACTACTTCTCTGTTTTATTTATCACGAAATCATATTTAAATTTTCCTTGAGGTTTTTCCTATCTTCGGAATGTAAATAGTAAAATTTGGTTACGGAGACGGTGTTGCTTCTCGCTTGCTTCAGGGTATATTGGCTGCGGTTCTGTCGACGATGCTCGGTGCAAAAGATCCCGACCAGGTCGCCTCCATGGCAAAGCAGGCTGGAGAGGTACGCTACCCATCCTTCCTTCTCCCTTTTTATGCATTTATTTATATATTTTATGCCATTCTTTTTGGTGACTATTAATACAAAGGAGTTTTAATTACTCAGATACCCGCGAAACGAGACACAATAGTAAAACAATAACAGCGCGGTCTCATTGGACCGGTTGGGGATTCAAACGTTAAATAATGTTGTGAAAAATAAGCTTGAGAAATTATGTGGTTCACTTCCAGGTTTTAAATGACCCATTAATCAGTTCTTGAATGGTATTCTTTCTGTCCACAGTTCATCAACATCGTAGTAAACCTTTTGGACGCCTTGAAGACATCTTTCTCTCACCGCTCGCTGGCAGCACGATCAATGGGCCGCAAAGACTCCGTCAGCGACGCCGCGCTTGCTGGCATTGCCATGTTCAAAACCTACGTGAGGTCTTTCGGCACAAATGACGACAAGTGTCTACAGAAATATGTATGCGATGCTAACACAGAATGCTCTGATGACATCGGTCCCAAGAGTGTTTTCTGTCAATTCGGAACGTAAGTAACTACCTATTTGTTCATTTAAATTGTGTTACGATCTTCCGAGTACCGTTCTTGGTTTTGTTATGTTTTCGATTGCTGCACATATCAATCATCAGGGTACTTCTCAAGCCGAATGATTTCTTCAGTGGACAAATTTTAGGCATATCTTTTACAATAAAATTTACATACTTATTGCTTGATTCTTTCTATATCTTGTCTGTACTTACGTACATACTTGTCTTGTAATGAAGGTTATTTTCACGTTGGAGGTAGTATATTCACGAATTAGCTTGGATGTCGTTTGGAAGAAGACTTAAGATTTCTCATCACCAATTCCATTTATTCTACAGACAGGGTTCCAAAATCATTGCGTCCTATCTGCTCCGACCGATTCTGTTCGATCTAACCGTTTTGTTGTCCTTGAATAAAAAGCGCACCTCGGTCTTCTCGATTCGACGGTAAACTCGTTAAACTTTTTGGGTCTATAAGTGGCCACGTTACTAACTGCGTCAGTGGCGCTCATTGGATCCTCCAAAGTGCAGGTGTAGGGGCACTTTGGGCACTGCAACATGGGGTATATGTTGTTTTGAATAGGAGCATCGCACTGACATTGAGTATCCGAAGGGTCTGTAAAACCCTATTTTTCCCCAAATTGTATTTGCAGCGGCCTACCTGGGTGAGCAACTTCTTTAGTGCTTTCCATATATACCACCGCAAATCCCGCCCAAGCGAGAGATGTTCTTGGGGTTTCAAGAAATCAGATGGTGGTAGGTGATATTAGTAGTTAGTAGTAAAAAATAGGGCTGTATAATAATATCTTCAGGCTGGTATGATGAAGTAAATATTTTCGCAGGTAAAAAAGTACCCCATGTGCACTCTCTTTGGTATACCTTGCAGGACTGTCACGTAGTCGAGACAGCTCTGCTAGACATAACAGGAATGATACCTAAGTCGAGGATACGCGTGTACCTACGTAGGTAGTTCCCGAATAATTGTAGTCGTAAGAACCGCGGGAATATAAGTAGTCCAAAATAATAACCGAACTAAATAAATAGGCTTAATTGCTTTAAGGATTTAGTCAAATCAAATAAAAGCACGTAAAGCTCATTTAGCCAGCTTTTTTGGTTCGGTTATAACATAGCAGGAGATTAAACTACAGGATACAGCCTCACGTATGCTTATCAAAAACGCAGCTGATGACTAAATAAATAAATCGTCGATTGCAGCCAATACGCGTTTAATACTTTATTAATCATTTGACCTCTTCCACTGATTACAACGACTTTTTATTTATTTAATAACCATTATTTATTATTACAGCTACGCTGCAAGTTTCGTCTTGGAGAGACAGTCTGGAGGCACTTTCGATGACTTCTACGAGGCAGGTCGCCGAGGCCGCTCAGGTGTCGACTGTCGCCAGATGTATCTTCAGTGCAATGAAGTTTAATGCCAACAGAAAACTCCGCCAAAATTTATTGTAGTGCGACTTCAAAATTAGTGATAACAAATCTTATAAGTAACGTATCGTTTCCAAAGTTTTACCTCTTGGAATTGGCATTTTTTTACCCGTTTCCACAGTAATCTGGAGGAAGTGTTACAAAAATAGTCAAAATACGATTTTGTTTTGATTTCGATGGGTAAATTAAAGTATTAAACTACTGACGCAATAAAATATGTTGGCATATTGTGCTCAAAACTTATCCCATCGCACTTATTAAAACAGCGTCAAATGTAGTGTTTAAATAATTTATTAAATTATTTATTTATTTTAATTTATTTTAGAAGTAAATGAGTAAACGGTAAAATTGTCCCACATTGTTATACGATCTATTCCATGAATCCCTTAGAAATGAGTATTGTAAAATGTTGTGTAATTGGCTCATTGTTTATTGTATAAACGATGAAATATTCCGCCAGTTTCTCGATAATTGACGACTGATGTAAAAAGTTATATGTGATATAAATAAATATTTATATCACTTAATAGTTAGTATTTATGTATATTTTGTGAGACTGTGTGATTGAGGACGTCCTTGTGTGCTTGTGATTGTAAAATAATAAAGATTAATATTTATTTTTTGTTTTTCTTTTGCTTTAACCTATTTATGAGTAATTAAAGTATATCGTTTCGCGACACAGAAACGTATGGTTTCTAGAAAATAGCTACATAAAAATACCGCTATAATAACTTCACATAATAGATCGCAGAGCCAGGTAGAGCGTATCATGCACTCACGGCCATGGCTCTTGCACATCCCTCTGTCAGTTAAACCTTGACTTTCGTTGACACAGCGTGACTTAGAGATGACGTTGGAAAATCTGCTCTCCCAAGTGGGAATGGGGACGAAACTGACTGACAGGTGAGTACCATTAGCAACTTGTATTAACAATCGATATGAACAGACTTAGAAGAACGTAAAAAAAAGTAGAATAATACTTTATATAGTGTCATTACGCACTGTCTATTTTTATTACTATAAATAATTTGACAAAAGAAAGATTTTAAATGTGTTTTATTTCCGAATATCTTTCGGTTGTAAGTCAATTTAAATGAATAAAGTTTAAAGTTTTGTTTATAGATTTTTTTAATTCTTTGTTGTGTAAACACACATTATTTGAATAATGACAAATCTCAGTGTAGCTCAAGTTTTGTCAAGAGCTGTAACTTCAATTGAAAATAAGTAGGTATTTAAACATTGAGAATTCCCAAGTCTCCGCAATGTCGAACGATATCGGCAGACTGGAGTATACGAGACACAAGAGAGACATGTCCTAATCGTCTATCGTCAACGTGAGCATGGTTTAAAAGCTTGTTGTTTCATGTAACGCGTAATTTTTGATAAAGAGTCAAAATGAAAAAAAGCGTTAAGAAGGGCTAGATTAATTTTACACAAATATAATTATGTTTAGATTTCAATAGAAACAAGACATCTGTTTCTAAAATATCTAGACAGTAAGATGTGTAATAACGTCATAATCACGTAGTAAGAGCGGTTGTTATGGAAATCACTGAAAATATATCTCGGGTAAGACGGCACGGTTTGAGCGTCACCGTCGTCTATAAAAAGAAGAAAGTAATAATTTTTCATATAAATACGAAAAAAGATAGCATAGGTAGTATTCGCCTCTAATTTTTTTTTTTTTTTCTTTGTCGCCAAGTTTTGTTTTGTTCAGAAATTCTAAAATCTTATTGATTTATTTGAATAATATTTAGAGAATTATTGGATAATCCTCTAAATATTCATGTTATATTTTTTAAATTTAATCAAGTAAATACGAGCCAGTAAGGGCTAAGTGACCGATTAAATATTTCGAATTTTGGATTCATGACTAATCAGTCCTTCTTTGAGATTAGAGATTTCTTAAGTGAATATAAATAAAAAATCAATAGCCGCATGCGGTTCGAACGAACGTTGTGTTTAAGATCGTCAGGAAGGTCGCGAGTTAAAAACAAAAATAATGTCATGTAAATAAACTTGGAGGAAAACATATACAATCTATATATATAAAAATGAAACCCGTTTTTCGTTGTCACGGCATAACATGAAAACGGCTTGACCGATTTGGCTGATTTTTTTTTTAAAAGGTTCCTTGAAGTTCAGTGATGGTTCTTACGGAGAGAAAAATTCAAAAAAAAAAAAAGTTAGGTAAAGTAGGGTAGTGTAGGGTAGTGTAGGGTAATGTAGGGTAGTGTAGGGTAATGTAGGGTAGTGTAGGGTAATGTAGGGTAGTGTAGGGTAGTGTAGGGTAGGGTAGGGTAGTGTAGGGTAGGGTAGGGTAGTGTAGGGTAGTGTAGGGTAGGGTAGGGTAGTGTAGGGTAGAGTAGGGTAGTGTAGTGTAGTGTAGGGTAGGTAGGGTAGTGTAGGGAAGGTAGGGTAGGGTAGCGTATGTAGGGTAGTCATTGACGGGAGCGAAGCCGCGGGTAAAAGCTAGTATAATATATATAGAATGGATACAATAGAATTTCATCGCCTTTTTTTAGCCTTGATTTCAAATCAAAATTGTACCTAAGAGTATCGATATCGCAGGAAATATCTACATACTACCTGTTTATGGAAAATGTCATCAATGGTGATTACCTCCGTGGTAACAACTGGGAGTAAGTATTTTCCGACCATGTGTTCACGCCTAAAATACTAAAAAGAAAAAAGTAGCCGTAGTTCAGCTTCAGCTACGAATCTTATACAGCGTGAGTCACACATCGGCCGGGTCCACACTACAAGCCTAACGCGGTGGCGATGACGGGTGCGAAATATCAAACATATGAAACGCCCCTTTGCGTCCATAGTGCAGTGACTAAGGCGGGAGCCTAGCGCGACGGTCATGAGCGAGTTAGCGCGCGTAGTTTTCCAACGTTCCTATCCGCGCGTTATGGCCACACTACGGGCCTAGTCAACAGGCGATCTGATGCGCGGGTAGCGGTGATATCAAAACAGTTCGGTCGATCAGTTCGGTGATATACGTCGAACAGCTACAAGAGCTCGCGCGTCACTGTGGCCACCGCACGCTCCCGCTCACCGCGCCCGCCTAGGCTCCAGTCACCGCGCATTCAGTGTGGACGCACCCATCGACGGACAAACAAATGCCATGTAGTATAGAGTACAGGATTCTAACATTTTTAAGGAATAAAAATGAATTAATCACTTTCTAAATGAAAATATTATGTCATCGGGGTTGGTTACAATTACAATAACGAATTTAGGTAGTTAAAATAAAAAGAGTACAGATTTTTTTAATCAGGAAAATACGAAATATTCAGCCACTGGGGATCCAGAATCATGTGGATCCATAGTATTCGTTTGGATGTCTGACACACGGTGTACATACCGATAAAAATAAACTTAAAATTTAGGTAACACTTAGTGACGAAATGATATAACACCACTATTTAAATGTTTAATTGTTAATGTCTTTGCAAGATAAGTGTAACCGATTGGTTCACACACACTCACACATTATATTTATTCACACTGATTACCTTCCTACCAGAATGGCAGTCGCTTCAACGCCGCGTTGACGACAATTTTCACTGAGAATGTGTCGCGCGCTTAGAGCTTTCACAGTGCGCTTCCATGCGAAATAAGTGTTAGGCGTCAATTTGACGTACTTATACAGACTAAGACTATTTATTTATACATTTACCTATTTTTCTTACAGGTACTCGGAGGTTCCAGTGCACGATCATCACGTTTATTATGCTTACGAACCATCTGCTCCATCCCACGGAGCTGTTGCAACTTCCAAGCAGTAAGATTGTCTTTATTACTACTTAATGTTGTTCCTGAAACAGGCTGTCTAGAAAAAGCTAGTAGGAACTGATTACCAAGGCTTAAACTTGGTCAAGCAGAATATTGAAGCCCGATTTCGTAGTGTTTTTAAAACAGGTTACTATTGGGTACATGATGAAGCTAATACATCACTTTTAAACAGCCTAGGAAAAAGCCGTTAGATAACACCAAATGCGAGAGCAATTCTTGTTAAATTATTGTTCGTTAGGTGTTGCAGCAGCGTTCGAATATTGTAAAACGAAAACGGGAAAAATAAAATGGCGCACCGATTTCGCATTTACACCAAGCGAACGACTCCGCATCGCGTTACCTTTATGGTGCGACGCAGTAATTTGGGTTAATTTTTTTTTAAACCAGCACACCATCTTTTTACTCTAAATAAAATACCTCTTAACGTTTATCGATTGACATCGCTCCATAAATTTGGAAGTCAATACACAAAAAGCAGCAATTAAATCATAATATTCGATTGTTTTTCGTTTCATTCTGATCATTGTTCGTTTTATGATAATTGAACTGACAAATGTTTATAAACAAGGATTGTTGCAATACCTTGAGGTAGCCATACATGTAAGTGTGTCAGATTTGCCTGCACAGTTATGTGTTACACCTGCAAGGTAAGCTTGAGCTGAGAAGAACCGTACAAAATCACAGTGGAAGCCATGGCACCAGTAGATCTCGACGTTGTAACGTTAATCGGTTACCTCTCGCAATCACCGCACAACCGCCGACTGCGCAGGCGACCGCCACACACGCTCAGTTTTTTCCTGTACAGTTAACTGCACAGGTATACCCACGGGCAAAAAATATTACCTAAGTTTGATATGCTGCCGGGTCATTGCTTCAACTGAGATTTTATATTCCTCTTCTCAGCTATAAGTTTATCTGGCAGGTGTAACTGTGCAGATAAACCTATCAGAGACACCCTAACCTTTAGGTCCAAAAGAGCACCGAAGAAGGCTACGTTGCGGATTTCACAGGGCATAAAGTTTGGTCGCATTCCTCGCTTCTGGCTGTGTACTTGTACAAAACTGTTCAAGTACTTTGCGTTAGCTTTATGCCATAACAGCTTCTGACTTGCACCAGTCAGATTTTGGTTTTGAGGTAGGAAATCATGCAATGACTTCTCCCGCTTTTGGGCGGAGTGAGAAGGCGTGTCAGACTTTAATGACTAAAGCCCACCGGAGTCCTTCAGTTGCTCTTTGCTTTCTAGGTTCACGGTTTCCCTTTCAGAAATTCCCCGTTGCCCTAGTAAGCATCGCCCTCCTGGGGCCCTACCGCTTTGCTGACATCTCTGAGATGCACGTGGAACATAACTCGGGTTGAGTCCTTATCGGACGGGCGAACGGCGAGTTCCAATTGCTCGTCGTTCGCAAGCCCGCGCCTACGGTGACCGGGGATCGCCCTGCGACTCTCGACGCCCGAGACATCTCCGGTAGTGGCGGTTGAGGTGTGAGGATATCCGTTCCCTCACGGTTGCGGCTATCTCCTTTGCTAGCATTAATGTTTCGCAGAAGGAGGCAATCGCTTCTCATTCCCTCGCGCCCCAGATCGTGGCCTTAAAGAAGGGCCCAGCGCAAGAGGTCGTCGCCGCAGATTACCTTCACGAGCACGAGTGTTCCACCCAAGCGGGGTAAACTGTGACTACTAAGCGGTCCGTACAATGTGACACCCAGGCGTTTCTTCCGCCTGAATCTAAAACAGGAACCCCCCGAACATGCCATATCCGCTGAGAACCTGCATCATGCGGAAAATAAGGATGCTGTGGCGCCTCTTCACTCTCCAGCCACTCTTCAAAGAGGGGACTTACCGACGCTATGTGGTATTGATACAAATTTTGAGCAGTGGGGCTTTTCGTACAAAATAAAATAATTCATTACTACCTATATCAGAGGGCTTTTTTAAGTAGTAATGGCCCATCATTATTTTGGTTCGTGTTCGGTAATAGCGAAAATCAGCAGTCACGACAATATTACTAGCACGTAGTATAATTGTCCTTAAACTTTAGACTTTGGTAAGTAATTGAAAATTTCGCTAAAGCGACTTTTCAAGTTTTATTATAGTTTGAAACCCGAAAAAATCGTAATTATCTATTCCATCGCTCTATAAAACAGTCGATTCAATTCGATTCAATGTTTTTCGTTTCAGCAACTATGGAGGAGGTCATAAAAGCAGCGCGTCGATGTCTGCGCTTACGCTGCTAGCGTTCTTGTTCTTCCTACACATTCTGCAGCAATGCATTAAAGATCACATGACAGACATGAGCACGGCTCCCGTCATGATCATGACGGCCGGAAGAGAAGGTGATGATGCTATTGCAAAAGGAGCAAATTTTAACAAATTAGATAAAACAGGCATGACAGAAAGTAATTTCGAAGACATGCCCGATAATGACCAAATGGATGCGAATAAGCAAAACAAATTAACCGAAAAGTATGGTGAAAAAAATCCATACGACATAGACGGTTTATCAAATAAACATCAACTAATGAAGATAAAAACCGCACATGTAACAAAATCAGATGAAACAAAGCGTAAATATGTTTTGAAAAATTACGCAAACCGAAGTAATGGTTTCGCTGGGTTTTATAGTGCTATGGATGAAGAATAACTAAATGATTTAATATAAAGTTGATGGTGAATAAATATACAAAATTTTGTAACTTACGATTTATTATTTAAAGTATTATTTTAAAATGTACATACTTTTCACTTTTTTCATTATTATTAATTGAACTCTAAAATTTTACCTATAAAATCAGGCTGGATCAAATTAATTCGTATTTTATTTATAGACTAGTTCACACAGATTGAAGAAGAGTTCTCTAACCGAAAATCAAGGAGGTTGGCTAGAATAACAAAAGCGCAGAAAGGTTAGCTCGATTGTGATTGAAATTAAAAAATACCGAGCGATAATTTTCACTTCTTCGATTCATCACGACATAATCTCACAACATCATTACATATTTCATTTGATAATCATCTTGATTAATATTAAAATAAATTAACTAAACGCATAAAGCTCTCCCTCGATTGTGTTAATTAAACACAAAATTTTTTGCCCACCCGTATTTTATAGGTAAGTATTTAGGTTTCAATTAATAACAAATCAATTTATTCCTATTTGTTAGCCTTACAACATAATCACATGAGGAGCAGGCTAATAAAAACACAAACGGATCACACATACATAATGTAAACAAAAAACTCATTTTGAGTTATTATCACGTACCTACGAACTACTTAGTCTTACTAGTTCATCAATAAAATAGGAAAACTGTAAATCTTCGCGTCGTCAATAATCTGAAATACATCTAATATTCTTGACGCAGTATATAATTTTTAAAACGACGATACAGGATTTGCACGATTTAAACGAGCAAATTGAAGCGACAATAAATGGTTACATGTCATATTTTCATTGCTTTTAATTTAAAGGCATAACACATACCCCTAACCTCGATAGCCGGTCGGCCAAAACGCAAATGTGAAATTTTATTGCCGCTTCAATTTCCTTTAGGCCTGAAACTGCGTTAAGCGGGCGCCCGCGACGGGCAACCGTCGCGTGTCTACGCGCGTGGACACGCGCGTGGGCTCCGTGGCTACGCGACGGTCCCCGTCGCGGGGACCCGTCGCGGAGACCGATTTACGCAGTGTCGCTAGTTCAATTTTAACGGTGTGGTTGTATAGTCGTGTCGATGGAGAACTTAATATATTATGACATAGCAAAACGACAACTAGCAAAAAAAAACTGTCCCACTTTGGAAGCGAAGACAGTTTCGTGGATGGCGGTGCACTAGTTTTCGATGCAAAAAAGGGGCTAGATGACCATCACAAGGAAATGAATTCTAATCGATATGAAGATTGGTTAAAAAATATTCTTCCAAAATTAAAACCGATTGCAGTATACAGTATCAGTATAACTGCATTCTGTTTCAATTTTGGGAGAATATTTTTTAACCAGTCTTCATATCGATTAGAATTCTGAGTTTGTTTCGGTGTTTCTTCTCAGGGTAGTCAGTTAGTAAACACCGGCCTCATCTAGTAAAAAAAAGTCCAACAAAAAAATTGACGTGTAAAAGTGTTTGTGAAAACCTATTTGCAAAATAAATATCATTTATCATTCATTAAATATTTTTTAAATGTTTAACATAAAAATATACGTTATTACTTCTGTATTTTTTCATTTTAAATAGCTATCTACTACTCAGGAAAAATTATTATAAAAACGATACTACTTGATTTTATTAACGGCAATTTACGGTTGAGGTACATCACTATTTAAGAATTGCAAAAAAGTGGCAACATTCGTTATGTCATTTTTGTCAAATGATGAAATGACAACCCTGAACAAGCCCGTGCGTGTTCCCTGGCGGGGACCGCGCGTGCCCCCGCGACGGGTTCCGTCGCACGGAGGCGGGCCCCGTCGCGTGGGTGCGGGGTGCGCCTCCCCGTGACGGACACCCGCGCTGGTCCCCGCGACGGAGCACTTTTGTATGAAACCGCGCGGGTGCCCGCTTAACGCAGTTTCAGGCCTTAAAGTTGCAAAATGTGACCGGTCCCCTTGGGGTTAAAACTAGGGCCCGAGAAATGGCCGTATATTCACGTTAAATGGCGCAGTTTTCAACATTTTTAATTTATTTTATTTTTTGTCTGTAAGAACATTATGGACTCAATGTACTGGTATTTTTTCAACTTGCTAGCAGATGCTAGAATCGGTTATAGCAATATACTTAATAATGCACTAAAACTAAATAAACTAAAAATGTTGACTTCAGCACCATCTAGCGAGAACAGGGCCACGCTAGGGTCCTTAGCTTTCACCCTAATGTTTGGACGACTCGATTTGAAGAAAAATCAACAAGTTGGCGTTAAGTCGATGAGGTCTACGACGGCCTTAAATATTATAACAGGAAGGGAATAATACGGTACAATCTGTACCGTTTATCTAAACACCCAACACCGACAATATATTAACAATGTCAATGTATGATAATGATAACGAAAAGAAAAGTTTGCTTTTATTTATGGAAGGCTGTTTTCAACGTCTATTCTACAACAACAGTAATTCTCAAGCCTGTACCTTAATTAAAACTAAGTTTAGGGAAGAACTGCTGAAGGGAAAATTGTTGGCGTTAGGTTTATCTATGGTAGCACTTGTAGGATAGATAGATAGAGTTTTTGACATTTTAGCTAACCAAAGTGCTGCAGTTTAACTTTTACAAATGCGCACCAGAAATCGCACCTCTGGTACTTATCAAGCTATTCTATTGCGTCAAACCATAGATTTAAAAAACTCTGATACGTAACATACAAAATATCATCCATTTCTGTATTCTAGGATCTTCTCGAAACAAAAAAAAAGCATTAGACATTGACCCAGAGGGTTACTATAAAAATAGAAGCTTTTTAAGTTATTGCTTTAATTGCGTCTCACTCGTTCTATGTATTTAGTTTGAGTGAGCGCACTAGAACCCATCGTTGGATCTGTCATACGATTCCAGTCAGTTTGGCCTACAACAAATCCAATGGCCCGCATCTTCTCTTGTTGTCTTCTTTCTTCAATGTCCGCCCATCGTACCTGTTTTAATTATTACATGATGAAATTTTCTGTCATACGGTTGACATACACGTAAAAATAAACTCACCTTCCCAATTAAATTGATCACTTAAAAATATTTTAGAAAAAATTGTAAAAGCAACGAATGTATCTTTTGCGAAAAAGAATCAAAATTTTATGAAACTGTCGAGTCACAGTTTTTTTTTTTACGTTTAGAACTTGTAGCAAATATTCTCCAACTAATTTTAACTAGGGATATGGTTGTAAAATTGTTAAAGATAGACGAGCGAGTCACGACGGTAAAATAACCGAACTTTACCAAGCGGTAAATACAATTATAAGAACATCTTTACGCAATCCAATTAAAATTATAAATGGATTGAAGAATCACGTCCAGACGAAAATGCATGTTGATTTTCTTAAATATTAGTAATAATTTGCAAGCCGCATACCTTTTGGCAGCTATGAAACCCTTGATAAAATCAAATTGAGGTAGGTCATTTCGTGGTAACCTAATGTTTCGTGATTAATCGGAAATCGAACGAAAGACGCCAAGGGGCACATTTCCACAACCATATCGCTACAAAAGTGCGAAATATACACGTCAACAACCCAGTTAAGGTACGGACTGGTAAGTTGCGAGTAAGATCTCCATCCCTTGGAATATTGACATGAATCCACTCCTAGCACAAGCATATTCAACTCATTTGGGAGTGGTTAACAAAAATTCTGCTAATATGTAACTCACATTAAAATGTGAATTAGGCAACAAGAATGTATACTTACAGATTTCTTTCCTGGCTTTGCTTTGTTTGGCGTCCAGTCGTCTAGTTGTAGGTAGTCTTCCATGGAGAGCTGCGACGGTCGGAGAGGCTTGCTGGTGCCATCGAGGCGAGCTGGAACAACGTACAAACATATTTAATTTCACGGAAATTACAATCGTTACAACAGGTCATCCTGTAAGCTACTCCAGTGAGTCAGCAAAATATTGCTTATCGATATTATTGAAACGCAACTTAAACTAAGAATTGTAATATTTTTAACCAATAACCTACCTAGTTGCGCAGCGTCGTCCATTTTCTCCCATTTGGATGTAAAAACGCTTTCGACCTGTGGTGGAGCAGCACCTTACGAGTTTAGTTACAATGCTGAAATAAAACTTATTAATCCTACCCTAACTGAAAAAATAGGACATTCCATTCTAGTAAAAATAATAAATAAATACTTAAATTTTAGAATAACACAGAACATAGAAACAATGCTTGGTTGTGCCATGAGCTAGGCTGGACGCTTGCATCAGAAGGATTAAACACGGTGGTCAGTTGGAGCTCGGTAACGAGGCCTCACCTCAGGTTCTTGTGCATCCTCCATTATAACTTCGTCATTGTCAGCATCCTCCATCTGAACTTCAGTAATGGCTGCACTCTGGAGCAATGTAGTAGCGTCCAATTGTATGTGATGTGATGGTGTGGTAAAGAATCGGGCACAAATCACTTCAATATCGTCTAATTTCCTATTGTGAATATTTCTCTTATAACAGATTTGTGGGTCAAGTTCCATGGTACAAATGTACACCTATAAGAAGAAATAAAATGGTGTTACCTGAATGTTAAGTTAATGGTTTGTTTTTTATAATTAAAAATTGGAACATACTTGGAAACCCTGTTGCCTAGCAAAATTCCATATATCTGCATAAGACTTCAATTGGTCATTCACTGCATCATAAATCAAAAATGTGAAATATCCATCAGTCAAACTTCTCTTGAATGCTCTCTTTAAAGAATTTGTATATGATTCTTCAAAGCTCTCATCATATTCATATTTTAGGGTTGGTTTCTTTACCTGGAAATGTTATAAGGGTAAAATAGAATTAATATAAGTTTATTATGATTAAAAAGCTTTGTGTAGTAGATTTGTGTAGTCAGGACAACCACTTACCAGTTTTCCTGTGGATGGATCTCTTTCTTCAACTTCTCCCTCTTGCATATAATAGTCATCAATAGACATTATCCTGACAGTACCTCCATATTCTGCTTCTCTGTCTCTTATTAACTTGGCTAAGTATGATTTCCCGCTGCCAGGGGGACCTTAAAAAAGATAGAATTTTAATTTTGTATCCAAAATTAACACACCTAAAGATCATTTTTTAACGTGAATACAAATCAATTCTTTTCTTGTTGTTTGTTGATTAGACAAATAGTAAACCTTTAAAGCCTATCCAGATGACGCGTTTTACGCACGTTTTTATCGAGTTTGCGCGTTTCAGAGTTCCTGAGAGTTACTAGTTTTACATCCCGGATATGGAGTCACGCGCGTCGCGTGCAGCGTTCGCGGCGTAAGTTTGGTACAGAACGGAGCGTGATAACTTCCGAATTCCGATACATAATTCTATATCAACGAAGTTAAAAGAGAATAATATATGGTTATGGCTTCTACAGATTATTTGAATAGAAACATAAACCGTAGAAACTAGCACGAAATAGTTGAATTATTTGAAATGTTTTACAAAACTCTTTCAGCTTATGTAAGAAGTTTCCATCAATGGTACGCAAGCCACAAAACAACCGCTTTTCTTCGTTTGAGTTTGCCTGGCATAAGTTGCATTGTCTGGGTACACATTGTAGCGCGCGACTAAAACGCGTCATCTGGCTGGACAGGCACTTAGTTTATATCTATCACACTTACCTCTCAAAATAATGACTATTTTGTCAGGCCTCATAGTCCGTCCAGGAATTTCTAATAAATCATCAATCATTACAACATGTTTAGACTGAGATTCATCTTTATCCTTTGATTTTTTAGGATTGCTACTTTCGTTATCTCTACTCAATCCTCTTTTACGGGAATCTCTTTCACGACTTCTACCGCGATAACTAATTTCATCTCTTCTACCATCCCTACCATGGTCACGGTCTCTATGATCTCTTTCCCGGTCTCTGTAAAGATCGTCACGTCGGCTATACTTGTCGCGGTCATCCCTTCTTCGGTCGTCATCGCGGTCATCCCTTCTTCGGTCGTCATCGCGGTCATCTCTTCTACGGTCATCGTCGCGGTCATCTCTCCTACGGTCATCATCGCGGTCATCTCTTCTCCGGTCATCGTCACGGTCATCTCTTCTTCGGTCATCATATCTATTATCTGGTCTTCTTCTATCATCATAATCATCTCTAGGTGGAACTCTTGGTCTGTAGTCATCTCGTAGATCTTCTCTAGGTGCTCTTCTTTCGAAATCTCTAGAGTAATGGTCACGGCTATACCTCTCTCTACTATAATCAATTTCCTTCTCAGATCTTCTAGGTTTTCTTGCAAATAATTCATCCACTTCTCGTTCAAAATCCTTTCTTTTGATTTCACCATCCTTTGATTTGTGATTATAATCAAACATATGAACAGGTTCAATAAAATCTCGAGCTAAAAGAAAGTAAAAATAGATTATTTACAAAAATACATAAGTTTCCAGTAAAAGTCAATAATTTCTGATATATTTCACATTTTTCTAAAAATACAATAAAATACTCATTTTTAACATCCACAATAAATTAATGTTGAATTGACTGTCTAAAAGGGTAGCAAAAATATAGGAGCTACAATATGATTGTCAGATACTTCAACACACAGCTAACTACTGGCATGTTTTATTACCTTTTAGTCTGAGAGGCTTGTGCTCATATTCAACAATAAGAGATGGTGTGAACATAGGTTCATCTATCCACTGGGGTCGTGCAGGTTGAATTGGAACAGGGTTAATGTTACTTTCAATTAAAGGCTTTCTCTCCGGAGGGCCTCGAGGGAAGTTATTGCCCATTTGGTGATCAGGCATTTCACCCATCAGAGGGCGGATTGGTGGCCTGGGAGCCATATTGGGCCGTACAGGAGGCGGACCACCCTGTGGAGGCCCATTATCACGATATGGCGGTGCCATATCATTCCCACCATACTGCACATTTCTGTCATAATTATACTGCTCTTGGGGTATCTCTTCTTGCATTCTGTTTGGAGGTGGATAGTTGGGATTTAATTCCTGATGTTGTTGCCCTTGATAATTAGGTCCTTGTCGGTTGAAGGGCATATTATTTTGTCTGTTATCAAAATGTTGATTGTTATAATTCTGATTATTCTGATTACTCTGGTTTCTGTTTCCTTGACCATAAGGAATATTGCTCTGATTATTGAAATTATAAGGTCCACTAGGAGGTGGAACATTCATATTGGATGCATTACTTGTGGAATTAGGATCTTGAAAATTTTGCCCAGCAACCATGGACAGTATATTCATAATTTTCACATCACCCAATATATTATTAATTCCTTTGGAAATTGTTGTATAGTCTGGAGCCTTGCCAAGGGGTGGGACACCCGATGGTTCTTCTGAAATATCTATGACATCTTGGTTTGTATTACTACCATAAGATTTATCACCTTCAGGTACTAAATCTAAGCCAGGAATACCTTTATTAGACCCACTTGAAGGCAAGAAGCTAGTACTAGGTGGCGGTGCAGAAAAATTGGAGTTTGGTTGATAACTATTGTCACTCATATTATATGAATCAAATCTTTCTTGAGGATCAATGTTTATATTGTTACTTCTGTTATATGTCGATTTTGGCACACTATATTGCTCTTGCTGATATTGTGCATTGCTATGATCTGGATAATTTTGTGAAGTATTGTTTGAGTAATTCTGTGTTTGTTGACCAGAATACACATTATTATTTGGTTTCTTTAAATTAGGTGGAACAGTTGGTGTCACATTACTGACTGGGGTTGTGTTGGCAGGCTGAACAGGTGCATTATTATTCAAAAGACGAGCCCTTTTTTGTTTCATCTGCTGTCGGCGTTCCATAAGCTGTGCACGACATGCCTCAAATTTCTGCTCATATTCTTTATAAGCCTGTTTGTCAGGGTGATTCACATTGTCCCTTCTCCATTTCTCAATTTCCTCTTCCCATTTTTGGAATTGAATATCAAAAAGCCTCTCTTCTTCTGCCAGTTTCTTCAGAGCCTCAACATCAACGGAAGATTGTACTCCTTGAGTTGGTTTGGTTGGTTGAGCTGCTTCTTTAACATAGGGCCAGTTAGAATTATTACCTGCTTGTGGATGCGTGTTTACATTAGCATGATTGCCGGAGTTATTTTGATGCTGCTTAGCTGTAGGGGCAGGAACAGGTGTAGGTTTAGAGGGGGCACTTCCATAGAGCGGTTCGTTGTTCTCATGCGGCGGCGGTGGCGGCTGGTCAGGAGGCGGCGGTGCGGGCGGTGGAGCAGCGCTCGCCGGTGGAAGCGGCGGCATCCCACCCATAGCTTGGATAGCTTGCATTTGTTCTGCATACTGTAAATGAATAAAGCTGGTCTAGAAACTTTACATGAAGCTTCCTTAAAATATCTCTTACTATTTAAAAGCAAGTAAGAAGCTAATACAACGATTCTAAACTTCAACAGTACCCCGATGAGCAAACGTAAATACTAACCTTATCTCCATACTGGCCGTGCCACTGTACGTATTGCTGCTGCCACTGAGTCCATTGCTGCCAGTTCTGTTGTTGCATTGCTGCCCATTGTTCTGGCGTGTATGAGCTCATATTGGCCATATTTATATCAGGAGCCATCCCCATACCTGAATTCCATTGACCCGTGGGCATTGGCCAAGACATGGTGACAACTTTTATTAGTTCGTCACCCTGATAGGTAAGTAAAAATATTTCAGTAACTTCATACAATAATGTAAATTACGGCATGCGGCGGATAAAATGAACGAAATCAGTAAATAGCGTCGTAAATAGCGTTAGTTCAGTACGACGGCGGCCATTTTGTTCAAACGTGAACCGAATCGATCGATTTTCTTTCGTCGTCGTGTTTGACGTTGATGTGACATGCGCCGAGAACGACGCATTTAGTTGTAGTGATGTTCGATGCGATGTTGACTAATCGATAAATGAAAGAAAGCAAAATAATTTGCTTAACAAATACCCAAAGGTGAAAAGAGGTCTATAGTTGGCGAAATAAATACAAATAAATAGAAAAACAATTATGGAAACAATTTATTTAAACAAAGCACCGAATTGATATTTAAAAATTACTATTTATTAAAAAAAAACAACAGGTATCTTTACCAATTTTTACGGGAGTTTTTAGTTTAACCTATCAATACCCGCAAAACGAGACACAATAGTAAGACAATAACAGCGCGGTCCTATGAGACCGGTCGGGGATTCATGAATTAATTATAAGTGTGGTCATCTATGCACATTGCACATTTAATACTCAATGCATTGCATTTGTATTGCATTGATAACGTTATTTAAGTTATCAACTCCCAAAACCCTTTTTGAGTTTAGCAAAATATAGGTACCATAAACCATTAAACAAATCAGTGGCCTTTAGCACTATTTTATATTGATATTGCAGCTTTAGCAGCAGTGTGTTGTCACAGCCACCAATAGCCTACTCTTTTTTTAGTAACCATACCACTGCCGAGTAGCGATGCACAAACGTAATATTTTTGTTAGTTACTTTTGGCATAGTAATGGCATCTACACCACCATAATTATACGAAATACATAAAGACTTCATCCCTTGACCTGCCACCAAAAAAATATACAACATTACGACGGAAAGGTGTATTCACCATGTTTCATATATACTAGGGAGAGACCTTTATATTGTTACTTCATTGTTGGCATCATCATCACAGTGAATCCCACAGCCTGATATTATCACTGGTTCTCTTTAGCTTGCAGCGGATGTGCGTTCCTGTGTCCTCACTATATACGTAGTTCATCACCTTCACCAAAAATACTTATTGGCACAGCACACGGCATATTCCGCGAGCAAATGCGCATGCAAGCGTCTCTTCAAAAAGAGCTAAAAGTCTCTTAACATCAAGAATCTAAAAAAAAATAATTAAAATGTAACCCACCGTTTGGGCTTTAGGGCATGCCAAAGAACTTAAAATACTTACAAACATACACTCAAAAAACTTAACTCTTATTCTAAGTGTAGTCGGGTAAAAAGACCATTGTAAAGACCTTAACTCTTTTAAAGATTTGTCATTATAATCGTGTTCCCACTTAGTGGAAACGTATCATACTAAGTTTAGGTAGTAGTATGAACTGTTTGAAGGATTTAAGTCGTGAGCGTAACTGAAACTGCGAGTATACGTATCACTTGTTATAACGATAAGGAATATTGTACAGATAATTTATTATAAGTTTATAACTGCTAACAAATGGGAAGATTATTGAGCTCCTGCCCTCACAGTTAGACAGTGTCCTCTCTAAATTGTGTAGGTACCTACAGTACGGCCATTATAACTTGGCGAGTGTGAAGTTAGGCAAAACTCGTACAAAAATAAAAGTTAAAAAAAATAAATGCCATTAATAGTTTCTAACAGCAATAACAACTGCAAATTGCATTTTTTTTATAACCTTTATTTTTGTACGAGTTTTCAAGCGCCAAAATTCACAGAGCCTAACTTCAGACTCGCCAAATTATAATGGCCGTACTATATTTAACTTATTGAGCTTATTGTATAGGAATGTACACTGTGATATTAAAAAAAAAATCAAGTCACATAGGTTCCTGCTGGGCCCCAGGAGCTACGGGATAGATTGAAAGAGTTATCGCGTAAACAATCTAACACCCTCTCGCCCCATCCAAAGCGCAAAAATTTTTTTTGACGTTTTCCAACCTAAAAATCATCATGATCATCACTAATTATGTTATTGTTTTCCAATGAGGTTGGTAATTCCTTACTGGGGCTATTGACTGCATAAAATGAAATAATGAAAATCAAAGACCTTCGATTAATATCCCGGACAGAATATGACGTTCACCTAAAGGACCCAAAGGACTCTGGGTCCTTTTGGTGTCCTTCAGTTTCCTTGCGTGATCGAATCAGGAATAAAGATACCAACTGTAGAACCTAAGTTACTGACAAAGCCAGAAGTATCGCCAAGCTTAATAATTAAGAACAGATCGATGATGCTAAAAGTTCTGAGTGGCGACCGCGTCCTGGACATCGCAGCCTTTATAGGCCTAAGTTGAATCGATAACCTGATGAAAGTCGCGGGAATTCGACGGATGCAAGATACACCGAAAATTGTGGCAACATTTGTGAGAGCCCTATGTCCAGCAGATGACTTATGCGTAAGTGATGCCTGTTTTTCTTTCTTTTCTTTTTTCTTTCTTATGATGATGATTAATAGCCTTGCATTTGACTACTTATCACCAATGATGTAGTTGATGATGAAACAAGCTTGGTTTTAGCCATCAGGAAACACTGACTACGGCAAGAAATTTCACTCCTTAGCTGTGTGCACAACAAATTTATTCCGTTTTGTTCGCATAAGTCTACCATGTACCCGTTGTGCAAAGCCGTACGTCTAGTGGTCTGATGATGAAACGAACTTGGGCTCAATAATAAAATGTAATTCTCATGTTTTCTGCCGAATGGTAAAGCATAGAAAGCCGTGAGGCTAGCAACTCTCTAGCAAAACTTCGGAATATTGACTTGCAGAGTGCATCATCATTGCTGATGATCATAATTACTCATAATCTTCTTGGCTCGTTTTTCAATCATAACATAAGCATAGAATAATCAGCTTTATAATATTCCTACTGCTGAGACTCAGTCCTCTTCTCTAGGAGCGAAATTTGTGTAATCCATCTTGTCGAGCCAGTGTGACCTAGTTTTCCTTCACCGTTTTGAGAGCAGTGGTGATGAAATAAATTATACAAAGCAATGCACTGGATTGAGTTTGAACCCACGACCTCCAACTTGTAAGTCGGTCCCTCCGTTACCACTGAGCCATTATTGCTCACCCGCAAGATCACACATCGATACAAGTATAGCTGGTATTTTTTCAGATCAATTGCAAAGATCTACCCATAGTTTGAGTAGCTACTCCGGCATGATTTAACGTCTCATCTTTGCTAATATCCCCAATGTTTTTTTATAAATTTATGACATATTATTAAAGAATGGGCCGGATTAAACTGGCTCCTTTTAGTGGAAAAAAGTCATGTCATGACGCTGAGGATCCACGCATTAATATCCAAATGACCGGACAAGTACTCATCTAACGACTGTTGTGAGGCGCACTTTGGCATTTTTAAAGTGGGAAATCATTCGATTACGTCTCCTACTCTATTCCTTTTTTTGCTTTGCTTTCCAGGATCCCCGAGTTCCCCTTTCGGACTACCCATGGCCCCAGCAGATTTGGGCCTCGCTGGGCCCCTACGGTTTGACTGACATATCATTGAGACGCGCGTGGAATACTACGTCCATTGACGACTCGGGCTCGGTCTGGACAGCAGTAGCCTAAACTAGGGCCAACCACGAGAGGTCACTGCTTCCGACTACAACGAGAACACAGCAGTGCTCGACCAAAGCGGGGCACACCTTTACCGTGTGAACCGTGTCCCCCGGGCGATTCAGACTATGGAAACACCCAAGCGTTTCTTCCGCCTGAATCCGATGCAGGAACCTCTCGAACTGACTGAGGACCAATGTCATGCGGTAGGTGAGGACGCCGTGACTTTCCAGCCAGTCCTCCAGGGGGGATTACCGACATGATTATGGCGGGCCCAACGTACTTTAGCGTTACAGTATCAAGTATTTTACTAAAAACCAAGCACGTTCTATAGGTACTATAAATCTTACACACTATTTATTTATTATTATTTATTTATTTAATATATTCTTTATTGTAAGTACACCATTTGGTACAAACAATGGGCGGCCTTATCGCATTCCACGATCTCTTCTAGGCAACCTGGAATGGACAGAGATTGCATGGACAAGAAATGGGGCAGTGTGTCACAATACCAGAACTTATTACAATAAATATATCAATGCCATATAATAATATATCACAATACACACATACATTACACACTATTTAGGTTTTGTAGTCGTGGGAGTGTCACCAGTCACCACAATTAAAAAGTGGACAATCCTAACTAATATTTTAAATGTGAAAGTGTGGATGTTTGTTACTTAATCACGCAAAAACGGCTGAACGGATTTGGATGAAATTTAGCATGCATGTGGTATTTAACATGTAAAAGAACATAGGCTATCTTTTATCTCAATTTAAAATGATAAATATTAATATAAAGTGGTTTTTTTTACTACTCTTACTTCCATATTTAGGTATTAGTATTGGCTGAATGTGTATCAATTTAACTTGAATGGATTTTCCCATAGTTTTATCAAAAACTTTTAGACTACGCTTCACACATAATATAATAAATTATATTTATTTATATGTCATTGATACCTGTCGAGTTCAAAGTCTAAACTATTTCCTAAAAAAAATTGTTACGGTAAAATATCGACATGAACAAACACTAGTGACAGAATGATAATCGAAAACGGGAGGTACATCACTAGAGCGACGCCATTTTCGCGTTGGATTTGATTGTGGTGTGTGTCGTCTGTTACGATTTCATGATTTTATAAACAAATACAGTGTCATATTTTGATATATAGTATTGAATATAACTGCCTTTTAGTTATGCAATATAAAGAACTAAATTGTGATATCAAAAGTTAAGTATTTGTGGTATTATTCTCTGCGCGGGAAATGTGACTACATCCAATATCAATTTTGTTATTAGGACATTACTCGATTAAGAAGACAACAGTGCAAAAGGTTATAATAAATCAAAATGATTCCGACAAAAGTACGTGAAAGCCGAAGAGTGAAAGCTTTAAAGCTACCTAAAAACTTAGAACGCTTATATAAAGAGGGAAAATGTCGAGAGTGTGCAGTTGTTGTTACTCGCATGGACTTTGCCAAGATACTGGGTAAATTTACCAAAGTTAAAATTCAATATGAAAGCAGTACAACTCCCAAGACGAAACTCAATGCCGACACAACCTCAACTAACTCAAATACCAGGTTAAAAAGCAATGAAAATGGTATGGTCATCATGCATAAAAACACCTACAGTGAACGACCATTCAAAGATCTACAGAATACTAAAAATGCCAAGAAAACTGGAGTTTCTGTTGCTCCTAATATATTAAAAGAAAACAACAGGCTAAAAAAACCTTCAAAAGTGAAAAACAGTGTCCACAACAACCAGAAGCAGAAAAGTGGTACAAACTTGAAACAGTATGGTATTATATTTGAGGATCCTTTGGCAAGTAATAATAATAACAATAATGAAATCAACTTTAAACTCTCACTAACTGATTTATTACCTGAAATTGATGATAGTATACTTCCTAGTGATGAGTGGTGTATTGATTATTTTCCAAAGAAAGATGAACCTAAAGATGATCAAGTATATGATCGCATAGCTGCAGAGTTGGAAGATCTCATGTATAATGAGAAACCAATTTCTAAATTGGATGAAAAACAAGATGTTACGGAGAACAAAGTTGATGACTTTCCATCAATAATGGACATTCTGAATGATAACAGCAGTGAAAGCAAATCAATTGACCAAAGCAGTACCCTTGAATTTAAAACTAATCTAGAGTCAAGTGATGTTGAAGCCATGCTCCTCGGGAAGCCTAATTCAGCTGGTGAGACAGTAGCCCCAACACCTATGGAAGTTGATAACACAAATATGGGCCATTTAATCGAAGATGTTAGTCATCTGAGTACCATTCAAGAAACTTTGACTAATGCTGAAGAAACTGGGAATAGCAGTGAAGATATTTTACCTAAAACGGATATAGCTGATGAGATTGAAAACCCCCACAGTCCTTCTATACTTGATGAAGCCTTACAAAAAGGTATTGAAGAACATATACCTGTAAAACAAGTAGAACCCAGTCCAGAGGTTAACACAGAAGATGTAACAAATGATGGAATTAAAGAAGAATTCAATACAAACATTGAAACAGATATGAAGGAAACAGAGGTAAAGGAAACAGAGATAAAGGTAATGGAAACTAATGTTGATAATGAAAATAGTGAGTCCAATGACAATACAAAGAGTAAAGACATAAACTTACTAGCTTTTAAAGATAGCATCACACATGTTGTATTTAAAAAGACTAAAGAAGGTATATGTTCAAAATCTGTAACATGTCCAAAGAATTTAAAATATTGTATCGAAATACAAGATAAGTCTGTAGAATTTTTAGGTGCACCAAAATTTATTACAAGTTTAGAAGACTTAAAAGTGCTTTTGCAAATTGTAAATGAGAGTGAATTAGATAGACTATATGTATTGCATTGAGTGATTCATAAGAATACAAATATATAATGTAAATAGATTGTAATACTTACACAAATCCATACATAGTTAAGTCATTTCAACATTTTAAAAGTTTTAGCCTATTAGGCTATCTCGGTTATAGAAAGACTAAAAGGCTGTTAAGTGCAAAGCTTAAGTGGAAAATAGTTTTTAATGTGTTATTGTTATGTTAGCCAACTTAACTAATCGGTTTTCCTTAAGCTTTGAAATCTAAATGTAAGTGTATAAATATAATGATGGACTTCATCCTGAAATCTAACTCGTATAATCTTAACAGTCTTAGTCGGACACAGCAAATTGAAGAAGGTGAAGGTATAAAATGCTTTCCAACTGTTAAAGTTTAAAAGAGGAAATATTTGGTAAGTGATGCTCTGCCTTTAATGGCCTGGCCATATATGACAATGTGTATTTCTCCAATTCCATACTAATGTTATAAATGCAAAAGTAACTATCTGTCTTAACAGAGCCATGAAGATGTAACTATCTTCATGTTGTAACAGATTTAGATGAAACTTTATGCACAAGTACACCATGTCCTGGAATAGGATACTTTTCATCTTCAACTGTCACACAAGCAAAGCTGCTGGCAATAGCTAGGGATCATAATATAATATCAAAAGGTGTACTAAAGTAACATTATGTTAATGACTGAAATATTAATATAAATTGAACATTAGTTACATATAAATATGTATTTGTTATGTATTATCTTTGAAAATATATTGCAATTTTAATATTAAAATATTTTAGTAGTAAACCAGGAAGGCTATTGTAAAAAAAATCAAGTGATAATAGAATGCACATACTTACTGAAAATCTATAGGTGCACAATATTTCTGAGTACAACATAGTCGTTTTTGACAATGGCTTTATTTCATAACAGTACTAGTTACTGTAATATATCCCCTAACTGCTAGTAGTTAGGATATTATTCACCAAAATCATATTCAGCCTCAATTGGATAGATTACAATTTTAACAAAATAAAGTAGTCATTTTTATTTTCTATTAAAGTACAGTTCAGACAAGTAGTCTATTGATAGATTTTTAGTAGTGTTTATCACTTTGGAAACTGAAACGGTTTACCAACAGTTGATTGGTCCATGAACCGTTGATCAACATTATCTTTAACCCATTAACTTTTCGTCCAAAGGACTTTTCATCCACAAACGTTTCGCCAGCATTACTCTATGTCAGTGAATGCTTAACCAAAAGAATGTTTTGACCAATAACTTTTTACCCAAAAAACAATTAGCCCATGAACTGTTCCCCAAGGGAATGGTACGTCAGTGACTGTTTAAGTAATCTCTACAAGTAATAATAGCCTAGGGATATGACCATTGGACTGCCCAGTCACAGGTCGTAGGTTCGAACCCATGCCAGGCATGCACCAATGTCTTCGAATTCATGTGCGAATTATAAATTAATTATGACTTACTGAAACTGAAGAAGGAAAACATTGTGAGGAAACCAGCACAACTGAGAGAATTTTCAACGATGTGTAAAACCATGTCAATAAAAAGATTTGGAACATTTATTATTCCAAAGTTATTTTAAGGGCTCAGTAATGTCACCAAGGGAAAAACGCCACTAAGCTTGTGAGCGGAGATCCTAATTTTGTATATTTAAGGCATAAGTGCAATGCAATGCAACCATAGTATTTTAGATAGGTTGATGAGGTGACATTACCTACACCTCATCAACTTAATTACTCAGATACCCGCGAAACGAGACACAATAGTAAAACAATAACAGCGCGGTCTCATAGGACCGGTTGGGGATTCAAACGTTAATATAATGCCTTAAATATACAAAATTAGGATCTTTGCTCACAAGCTTAGTGGCGTTTTTCCCCTGGTGAAATTACTGAACCCTTACAATAACTTTGGAATATAAAATGTTCCAATCTTTTTATTGACATGATTTTACACACTGTTGAAAAATCTCTGTTGTGCTGGTTTCCTCAAGATGTTTTCCTTCTTGGGTTTCAGCAACTCATAATTAATTTATAATTCGCACATGATTTCAAAAAGACATTGATGCGTGCCGGGGTTCGAACCTACGACCTGTGACTGGGCAGTCCAACGTTCATATCCCTAGGTTATTATTGCTTCTAGAGCTTACTTACTTATTCACTCACTGACGCGGTACCATTCTCTTGGGGAACATTCTGTTGGTTAAGCATTCACTGACGTAATGTTGGCGAAACGTTCGTGGATGAAAAGTCCTTTGGACGAAAAGTTAATGGTTTAACCCACAGAAAAAAGAAGTAGTTAGAAGTGCCCCTCAGATATCGCACGCGTCTCAATATTATGCTCAAACGCGCAACATTTAGCTCATTCGCCGGTAGATACATGTCGCGATTGGTGGTCTCTAAAATACATGAAATATTCAGAATTATGCCCAGTTATGCGGTTTTGACCAACAAAAACGATCGCAGAAAAAAAAAATTATGTTCTGGAGGTGTATCGTATCATCGGTAATTACTTAACTTTGTTATTTTTTAATATATTTGATTTTAATGACAATAACACATTTTATGACTTCAATGCAAACTATAAGCAACCTTATGTCCACCGTAACAAAGTCAAAAACCACTTAACTGTTATCTGGAAGATCATAACAAACATTCTAGTAACTTCGACGCTACTCAATTAGGGATGGGACACATTTGTAAAGAAGTTCGGTATCGATAATTTTATTTATTCCTAACTCTTCATTTTATGGTTCATGTGCATAATTTTTAAATATCTTACTATACTCCGTTGGTTTAGGTAGTTAACTAAAGGTAAACAGTCTTGGTATGTCTTTTTATATTAAAGAGGTCGTATATAATATACACATAGATTATTTAAATTTAGTTTATTAGCTAACATCGATTTAGGTAAATACCTATGTGCAAAGATTTTTACAAACAATTTTTAGACAACTTATACATAAAAAGACATACCAAGATTGTTTACCTTTAGTTAACTACCTAAACCGACGGAGTATAGATTGCACGGAAATCTCAAAAGTTTTAACAACACGTAGCCTGCATTCATCGTAGGTGCGGATTGTTAATCACACTATTATTATAAGCCAAAAGTTTGTATGTTTCTTATTCTTCACGCTCGAAAGGTTTAACGGATTTTAATAAAACTTAAAATATAAGTTACCATCAATTAGGGGAATTTTCTGCATCTAAACATATTACGAACTTAATGAAAGCGGCACGGCAAAATATATTGATTTACTAAATGTAAAACAATCAAAACGGCAATTATTAAATAAATATTCGAGGTCAATAAATATTTTTAGCCTCCCGAAATATTTTGCAGCTTCAAAACTGCACATTGTATATTTAATCAAATATGAAAATAAGGGCCTCCTTCTCATACAAACATACAAATACCTCTTTAACATAGATTTGATCATTTAAAGATGATCAACCTTTTCCATTATTAAGCATATCATACAAATGCTTATAATGGAAAAGGTTGATTATATCGTTAATAAATTATCACACTGCTCACCTGAATGAAATACGTATCATCGATATTAAAATATCGAAATCTGTCTACATCTCTAAATGAGTAGCAAAATAGATAACATGTGCATGCGAATATGACATCTATTTCAAAGGTAGTAACGTTCTGAATAGAATAAATTGGTTACAACGCCATCTAGCGTTGAGTAGTTGAACTCGTTGTAAAGTTGTCAATAAATGTTTTTAGACGAAAAACTTCTTTATTGATTGTGTCATGTCAAAAAATATCAACTTTCGTACGTTGTAATAAGACTTAATTTTGGAAAGCATTATGAAGATCATATGTAAAAGTTACGTTTGTAATTTGTAGCCAATCGTATCACTGTTTTATAGGAGTGTAATGGACAATTTGATTTGCAAATGTGTGAGTTTGGCGACACGGGTTTCCGTGCATAGCCAGTGTAAGGGCACTTCTAACTACTTCTTTGTTCTGTGGTTTAACCTATCAATACCCGCGAAACGAGACACAATAGTAAGACAATAACAGCGCGGTCCAATGAGACCGGTCGGGGATTCATGAATGGCACTGTTGATCAAAGGTTCATGGACCAATCTATTGTTGGTAAACCGTTTCGGTTTCATCACTTTCGCTACTTAATAATGATATTATTTTTGAGCAAAAGGTTAATTCAAAATTAGTTAGTGGCATTCATGCATGATAGTCTCGCCCAACCATTGTTTTTACAGTCTCTGGCGCGAATGATCGTAACAACTAGCACAACAGAGTACCTAGTGTTCCTCAACCTTTTTTTTAAAATGCGACCCCATTTTGTGTTAAAAAAATATGGCGACCCCACTAAGTCCGTGACAATGCCATATGCAGGCAGGCGCACTGCGTTCTTATTTCTAATTTTTATTATTGCATGCGCCTCATCATCACAAATCAAATCACATAAAAAATTGGTTGTCAAAAGTAGGACCCTCGTATTTTTCTATAAACTATTTATGATCGCTACCACTCAAATAAGTTCGGAACCCCCCCTGGTGGGCGCTAGACACGGGATGTAAAATTGAAAAACACAGCTGTATAAACTCTGCCGGCAGACGCAACGTGATAAATTATCACGTCATTTGTACATCTTAATGTAGGCTTTGACAAATTCTTAATTCCATATTTACTTTAGTTAAGGAGTAAAAAAAAATAGCAGTAAACAAATCAAGCCGGAATTTCATTTGTTTATTGCTATTTTACTTTAAATTGCCTAATTACTGAATACGATAAAAAAATCTTATTTAAGTCGAGAAGTGACTTTCTAATGTGTGGTTGAACGTTTGAATCGTAAGGGAATACTAGTCGACTTTTTGATCGACCGGGTTGTGCGACCCACTCACTAAACACACTGCTTCGCATGGATTTGTATGGCAACGGTCGCGCGACGCGACCGCCGGATTCAAGTTTCAAAATTCATTTATTCATTGTCAAACATAGGTACATTAATAAGGTTTGTTTAATACTCCATACAAATCCATACTAAGCAGATGTCGATGTTCGGTCGCTAAGAACTGAATGCTACCCTTAGTAAGTACCTACCTACTGCTTGGCGTCCAAGGCTAAAGTTATATGGGAGTTGTAAATAAAAGAAGTATTATATCAACACCAGTAAAGAAATAATAAACGAACGATAAAATTGCCAAGCTAAAATTTTTACGTGCATAATTTTATTAAAGAGTTCAAATAAATTTATTTTGGATTTAAACATTCAGCAGTTTTTTCTCCATGACTACCATAGGACTATTCGTTACATTTTCGGTTGAAATCGTTTTGGGCAAGACTGCGTGCAAACCGTCGTGTTTAAAATACGCCTACTAACAATTTTATGCCGTCAATTATTAGCGTCACCCTAAGGTTATAAATTGGATATTAGAACACAGTAAAGTGGCTGAAAACGACACAAGGGACCCATTTGAGCAAACACGCCATTTTTGGCACAGTAACATACCGTATTTACACATTCGTGATCGCCTTGCCTCGTCATTCGCCTTGCCGCTCAAGCAAATATGTAAATACGGCAACAGACAGTGCTCGCATTACTGTCATGTCGCCCGCGCTGCGCTGCCATCACTCCGCTACCAGCCGTCATCCAGTATAATGCTGCCTTTCCACCAAGGATGAAAGAAAATTTGTGTGAAACTAACCAATAACAAGGTTTTATTTTATAGCTTGACCTCAACTTGCGATATCATTAGTTGGTTTATGAAATGAGGGCACAAGTATCAAAGACAAGATTTTGAAAGTTATCAGCACTCGATAAATGCACTTGCCAGCAATACTTATAATTCATTTTGCTTCCTTTTGCAATATCCCCACGCCGTATTATCAACGCTGTACTATACTCCTGCCTACCTAACGCCACTCATGTTTTTCTGTTACGTTTAAATTTTGTTTTTAGTTTTTCACGTGTTAAGTAAGGGTCTCTTTTAAAAAACTTCGGACCGTGGCCTATTGCCACCGATTGCCTTCCGTGAGGACACTGCTTTGTTACGCCCCAAGTAGTACACACCTCTACCGTTTGCTCCACCGTGTCCTCAAAGCGTTAGCACAATTCGAAACAGGAACCTCCCGGACTTATCCGGTGAGGACCTGCATCCATGTGATAGTTGAGGATGACGTGCGCTTCTTCAGCCAAACGCCAAAACGGGAACTTACCGCCGCAAACGTGGCGTGCCCAGCGCTGGGTTACAACGGTCTCTTAGATCCCACCGGGAATCTGCCCGCCATGCCGTGATCTGCAGCAGCGAAGTTTTACTCCAGCGTTGCTCCATAGGGGAGGCGCAGGTTGTGCATATGTGCAAGGACTATTTATTGCCTTCAACGGCGACAAAGAGATAGTGTAGTACCCTCGCACCGTCTGGATAACTATGACCCTTTGGTCTGGTTCCCTTAGATTGGGAGCAGCCAGTAGTTTGAAAGCCAGACGTCGGAATACTCCTTGAAATTCCACTGGCTGTCGAGAACAACACCTAGATACTTTATCGTCGACCCGACGTTGATGTGAACCCCTCGTACCGTTTACTGGGAAACCGGTTTCGGCGCATTCACACACGGTTTCGGACTAACGCAGGGCCACCTCGAGTCCCAACTGCCGGATCCTCTACGACTTGCAACCCCGCGTGTCGCTAGGTCGGACAGCTGCATAGTGTGACTCCCCTGCACCAGGACCAGCATGTCGTCAATGTTACAAATCATATTGACGCCGTTGGGTAGTTTGCCACGCATGACGTAGTCGTAACCGCAGTTCCACAAGAGCGGTCCCTGCGAGATACTGTACAAGGTCTTTCGCCGTTTCCGCTCTGTATCACATGACGGAAGTAGGTCGGCACCCGGTGATACCGACCGGAGTGCCTCCATAGTGCAATTCCAGGGCAGGGTGTTAAAGGCATTGTAGATATCACCGTCAAAGCAACCCTACGTCAAGTCTTTCTACCTCTTTCGCGCATGATGGCGTTCACCGTGGAGTACCCCTCGCCAAAGCCGAAATGGCTGTCAGCAAGGTCTGCCCGAATCACTCGCACACAGCGCTTGGATGCTTAGAACCGGCCCTAATTATAGTTTTAAAAGAGAGAAGCTCTAAACTCTTCATCTGTAGGTACCGTGCAATGATTTTTTTATGTTGGCAACTGAATCAAAAAACTTCATTGAAATAGTGTTGTACCTTTGCAAAGATAAAATAATATTGGAGTACAGTACAAAGTCTAGTGTAATAATGAAACCCAATTTGAAATCTAGGATCAGACAGATCAAATAAACACGATTTTCTTCATACCCAGTATCTGCAAGATCAACTAATAGTACATTCAGTAACTAACATTTTTCGATTATTGTGCTACGCCTATTGATCCTCATCTTAATTCTTAAACTTTTATAATTCCCTTTAATCTAAGTAATTAAAAAAAAAGTACCTTCTCAACTACTGATTGCCCTTTGTTTAACCAGAGTTGCCAGATTAAATTTTACGAAACTTGGTAAATCATAGCTACGTAAACTAACAAAAATACATTTTAAATTGTAGTTCTTAATAAAGTTTACGCGCTCTGAACACGAGGCCAGTCGCTGCGCAACGCAAAAACAAATCGGACATCATGTTTCAGCGGGCGTCGTCGGGTAGTACCGCGCAGCAAATTGCAATTCACAACCGCCATAACATTTGACCGCACAAATTATAAAAAAGATACGGTGAACATATATAAAAAAAAATACATACAACTGAACATAGAACTTCCTGCTTAGGTTAATAAATCCATTACCTTGCCAGGGCAAGCAACACCAATGACTTGGATTTGATCGTTTTTTTTGCCATGATGAAAGAATTTGGCATGATTTTGAGAAGATCAATAGCAGCAAAACTGTTATCGCTTAGTTAAATAGCAATCTTGAACATTAATGATTATGTACTAACTATACTAATTTTGTTATAGGATGGTTACGGTGACAGCTGTCAGATTCATACAATGTAGCTATCTATCCTTTTCTCTCATCTTAAAGATGCATAGTATTTTCGTCCTGCTGTCACCCAACCCATGCTATGTAAAAAAGACTATAGACAGAAATGACACTGGATCTCTGGCGTCATAACAAATATTTACAAAAGTACTTATCCTACGTTATTTAATGTGACCAGATTTTTCTGTGAATCTCTTAAATAAGAATACTTACAATAATATCATAATTGATATAAAACACCGTGGCGTGTTTAAAGTACCGACAAGGAAACAAGATTTAGACAATGCATAGAAACGTTTTATTATTCTTATTGGGTATTAAAGCTTGAAGGTTTTTGTATATTATTCAAATTGTCTGCTTGTATTAAGCCATGTAAAACGAGTAAAGTAAGCTGTCCCTAATCCCCACGATTATGATGTCACGTTAAAACTATTAAGGCACGTATTTCCATTCGTGTATGTACACCCTAAAAATATGTGTAAGATCTGTTCTCTTTACAAACATTTGTAGGTACACAGTGCTGCGCGGTGTGTACTGACCACCTCTGTTAATGTGTCAAGTACCATCTTATTAATAGATCTATACCGTTTTTCAGCTTAGATATCATTATAAAATCGATATCTAAATTATTGTTTCGACAAAAGTATAATGCATATTCAGATTCATGTTGTTTACTACGTTAAGTAAATATCATCAAATTATATCTTCATAATTAAGTAATAGTTACATTATATTATATGACTAATTGTAATTTTAGCAAGATTTCTATAAATTATAAGGTAGAGTAGGTATCTACTCAATATAAACATTTTTTTTGTTAGGTACTTATGTACTTACTATATCCATTTAATAGTAGGTACTAAAAATTAGTTAGGTACGAGATATTATATTTGTTCCTTGCAGAGGTTTTACCATTATTTTGTTTTATAACGTTTGCAAAATAAATCTTCGTATTTATGGGATTGACTGCGCTAAGGGTTAATTAATTATTCGAAAAGAAGCAACTTGTTAACAAAAGTGTATAATTATGTAGATAATAACAATATTCTAAAAGTACCTAACGGTACTACCCACTTTTTATTTATTAAGTGTGTAATACCCTTTATTTAGAGCGGCCCATGGATAATGCTTTCAAATGTTTGACATTACTTTGATTGTATCTAGATTCTCCTAGGTTGACAAAAAATAAAAGACCCAGGATTTGATATTTGAATAAGACCCTAGAAGATCGAAACTGAAAGAAACAATTAAATTATAAATAGTGGTGAACGGTGTAGAATTCTTGTATTATTAATTGACACAAGTAATGACAAATTTACTAAAGGAATGACGCCTGTTCTTTTGTGTTGATATGTCATTTTAGTCTCCGGGTTTATAAAACAGACGATAGTTTCATCGAAATGACAAATGTCAAAACGGGCCTTTTATTTTTTGTTAGATATATAATGTGCCAATTGCGCTGGGTGACCAGCCTTTCTGACGTACCAAACCAATGAGATTTGTACGAGCGCATTTTGATGATTTACCTTACTGGAACGAATAAGCTACTAAATGTTCAGGCATTAGTTCGTCCCAATCGAATCATTTGATTAATCCTCAACAAACATGGAGCGCCCAACCCAATTGATGAGGTACCTATTTTTTAGTGATTAAGAAAGTTAGTCGAGTTGCGAAAGGTCCAACTACATGTCGTAGTTATTTGAAATGTTATTTTAGTTAAAAAATAAAATATACCATGTAGATTATGGAAATTTTATTTAAGTATATTCAATATTACAATAAATACCAATGTGTTAGCCTTAGAGTAACTTAGTATTAGTTGGTTCAATAAAATATACGAAATTTAGAAGTACAAAGGCATATTTCATTTATACATATATACACAAATAAAAATAATATCTGAATTACAATTCGGTGAATTTATATTCCTTTTTGAAAGCATCAAACTTAGATGGGTAGCTTGTTTGAGTACCCTCTTTAGTAACTGAAACTGTAGCCACATGACAGGCTGCACCAATGATTTGATGCATTGACTGGTCTTTATATGTCACTAGATATGTAGCCAAAGCACCAACAAATGCGTCGCCTGCTCCCTGTAAATAGAATAGTTTGTATTATTATTACGTTGGGTGTTGATGAGAAGCATTGTAACCAATAATAATAACATCAATTCTATAAAAATAAATGAGCAAGAAAACCAAATATCTAATTATAGCAAGTATCTATTATACTCTAAAATCGCAGTGCCTACACTAAAGGCATTCTCCAACAATCCGATCACATAATCTCAATTTTTTTTTATATAACATAAACTAGTGCTTGATTGCAATCCCACCTGATGGTAAGCAGTGATGCAATCGTTGATGGTGAGGCGTACTAGTTTATTAATGTCAGAGATAAATGCAAAATACCTATTTCTTAAAATGGCAACAGAATCGCAAAAGGACTCGTTCTCTAAATAGCTTATTTTATTTTTCTTCGGTTCATTTGAGCAGGCTAAAGTCTTAGACCATACCGCCTTATCTACAGTAATATATTTTTTAGTAAACACTGATAAACGTTTTTTTCTTCCTTTCTTTCAAATGTATCGAGTCAGCCTTCTTGGGAAAGTTCGCAGAGGTAGTCAACACTACAATAAAATAAAAAATACTCCGCTACATTTTACCAAGATCGCACATGTTTCAATGATTTTATTCTAGTTCTGCAGACGCTTAAGGTACAAAAGTACACCAATTTTACGTCACAATAATTACTAGGAATTTATTTGCAACTAATCAAAACACCCACTGCACTTCACTCGAAAAAATTCCGCCCGCTAATTTTCTACAGTAGATATTTAGACATTCACTATTTTAAAACAAAGTAATGTTAATACCATAGAAGGAAATAACACTGCGTTCTTATTTCTAATTTTTATTATTGCATGCGCCTCATCATCACAAATCAAATCACATAAAAAATTGGTTGTCAAAAGTAGGACCCTCGTATTTTTCTATAAACTATTTATGATCGCTACCACTCAAATAAGTTCGGAACCCCCCCTGGTGGGCGCTAGACACGGGATGTAAAATTGAAAAACACAGCTGTATAAACTCTGCCGGCAGACGCAACGTGATAAATTATCACGTCATTTGTACATCTTAATGTAGGCTTTGACAAATTCTTAATTCCATATTTACTTTAGTTAAGGAGTAAAAAAAAATAGCAGTAAACAAATCAAGCCGGAATTTCATTTGTTTATTGCTATTTTACTTTAAATTGCCTAATTACTGAATACGATAAAAAAATCTTATTTAAGTCGAGAAGTGACTTTCTAATGTGTGGTTGAACGTTTGAATCGTAAGGGAATACTAGTCGACTTTTTGATCGACCGGGTTGTGCGACCCACTCACTAAACACACTGCTTCGCATGGATTTGTATGGCAACGGTCGCGCGACGCGACCGCCGGATTCAAGTTTCAAAATTCATTTATTCATTGTCAAACATAGGTACATTAATAAGGTTTGTTTAATACTCCATACAAATCCATACTAAGCAGATGTCGATGTTCGGTCGCTAAGAACTGAATGCTACCCTTAGTAAGTACCTACCTACTGCTTGGCGTCCAAGGCTAAAGTTATATGGGAGTTGTAAATAAAAGAAGTATTATATCAACACCAGTAAAGAAATAATAAACGAACGATAAAATTGCCAAGCTAAAATTTTTACGTGCATAATTTTATTAAAGAGTTCAAATAAATTTATTTTGGATTTAAACATTCAGCAGTTTTTTCTCCATGACTACCATAGGACTATTCGTTACATTTTCGGTTGAAATCGTTTTGGGCAAGACTGCGTGCAAACCGTCGTGTTTAAAATACGCCTACTAACAATTTTATGCCGTCAATTATTAGCGTCACCCTAAGGTTATAAATTGGATATTAGAACACAGTAAAGTGGCTGAAAACGACACAAGGGACCCATTTGAGCAAACACGCCATTTTTGGCACAGTAACATACCGTATTTACACATTCGTGATCGCCTTGCCTCGTCATTCGCCTTGCCGCTCAAGCAAATATGTAAATACGGCAACAGACAGTGCTCGCATTACTGTCATGTCGCCCGCGCTGCGCTGCCATCACTCCGCTACCAGCCGTCATCCAGTATAATGCTGCCTTTCCACCAAGGATGAAAGAAAATTTGTGTGAAACTAACCAATAACAAGGTTTTATTTTATAGCTTGACCTCAACTTGCGATATCATTAGTTGGTTTATGAAATGAGGGCACAAGTATCAAAGACAAGATTTTGAAAGTTATCAGCACTCGATAAATGCACTTGCCAGCAATACTTATAATTCATTTTGCTTCCTTTTGCAATATCCCCACGCCGTATTATCAACGCTGTACTATACTCCTGCCTACCTAACGCCACTCATGTTTTTCTGTTACGTTTAAATTTTGTTTTTAGTTTTTCACGTGTTAAGTAAGGGTCTCTTTTAAAAAACTTCGGACCGTGGCCTATTGCCACCGATTGCCTTCCGTGAGGACACTGCTTTGTTACGCCCCAAGTAGTACACACCTCTACCGTTTGCTCCACCGTGTCCTCAAAGCGTTAGCACAATTCGAAACAGGAACCTCCCGGACTTATCCGGTGAGGACCTGCATCCATGTGATAGTTGAGGATGACGTGCGCTTCTTCAGCCAAACGCCAAAACGGGAACTTACCGCCGCAAACGTGGCGTGCCCAGCGCTGGGTTACAACGGTCTCTTAGATCCCACCGGGAATCTGCCCGCCATGCCGTGATCTGCAGCAGCGAAGTTTTACTCCAGCGTTGCTCCATAGGGGAGGCGCAGGTTGTGCATATGTGCAAGGACTATTTATTGCCTTCAACGGCGACAAAGAGATAGTGTAGTACCCTCGCACCGTCTGGATAACTATGACCCTTTGGTCTGGTTCCCTTAGATTGGGAGCAGCCAGTAGTTTGAAAGCCAGACGTCGGAATACTCCTTGAAATTCCACTGGCTGTCGAGAACAACACCTATGGTCTGTTCAATAATTCCGGAGACTAAAATGACATTTCAACACCAAAGAACTGGCGTCATTCCTATAGAAATTTTGACATTACTTATGTCAATTTAGTCTCCGGAATTATTGAACAGACCATAGATACTTTATCGTCGACCCGACGTTGATGTGAACCCCTCGTACCGTTTACTGGGAAACCGGTTTCGGCGCATTCACACACGGTTTCGGACTAACGCAGGGCCACCTCGAGTCCCAACTGCCGGATCCTCTACGACTTGCAACCCCGCGTGTCGCTAGGTCGGACAGCTGCATAGTGTGACTCCCCTGCACCAGGACCAGCATGTCGTCAATGTTACAAATCATATTGACGCCGTTGGGTAGTTTGCCACGCATGACGTAGTCGTAACCGCAGTTCCACAAGAGCGGTCCCTGCGAGATACTGTACAAGGTCTTTCGCCGTTTCCGCTCTGTATCACATGACGGAAGTAGGTCGGCACCCGGTGATACCGACCGGAGTGCCTCCATAGTGCAATTCCAGGGCAGGGTGTTAAAGGCATTGTAGATATCACCGTCAAAGCAACCCTACGTCAAGTCTTTCTACCTCTTTCGCGCATGATGGCGTTCACCGTGGAGTACCCCTCGCCAAAGCCGAAATGGCTGTCAGCAAGGTCTGCCCGAATCACTCGCACACAGCGCTTGGATGCTTAGAACCGGCCCTAATTATAGTTTTAAAAGAGAGAAGCTCTAAACTCTTCATCTGTAGGTACCGTGCAATGATTTTTTTATGTTGGCAACTGAATCAAAAAACTTCATTGAAATAGTGTTGTACCTTTGCAAAGATAAAATAATATTGGAGTACAGTACAAAGTCTAGTGTAATAATGAAACCCAATTTGAAATCTAGGATCAGACAGATCAAATAAACACGATTTTCTTCATACCCAGTATCTGCAAGATCAACTAATAGTACATTCAGTAACTAACATTTTTCGATTATTGTGCTACGCCTATTGATCCTCATCTTAATTCTTAAACTTTTATAATTCCCTTTAATCTAAGTAATTAAAAAAAAAGTACCTTCTCAACTACTGATTGCCCTTTGTTTAACCAGAGTTGCCAGATTAAATTTTACGAAACTTGGTAAATCATAGCTACGTAAACTAACAAAAATACATTTTAAATTGTAGTTCTTAATAAAGTTTACGCGCTCTGAACACGAGGCCAGTCGCTGCGCAACGCAAAAACAAATCGGACATCATGTTTCAGCGGGCGTCGTCGGGTAGTACCGCGCAGCAAATTGCAATTCACAACCGCCATAACATTTGACCGCACAAATTATAAAAAAGATACGGTGAACATATATAAAAAAAAATACATACAACTGAACATAGAACTTCCTGCTTAGGTTAATAAATCCATTACCTTGCCAGGGCAAGCAACACCAATGACTTGGATTTGATCGTTTTTTTTGCCATGATGAAAGAATTTGGCATGATTTTGAGAAGATCAATAGCAGCAAAACTGTTATCGCTTAGTTAAATAGCAATCTTGAACATTAATGATTATGTACTAACTATACTAATTTTGTTATAGGATGGTTACGGTGACAGCTGTCAGATTCATACAATGTAGCTATCTATCCTTTTCTCTCATCTTAAAGATGCATAGTATTTTCGTCCTGCTGTCACCCAACCCATGCTATGTAAAAAAGACTATAGACAGAAATGACACTGGATCTCTGGCGTCATAACAAATATTTACAAAAGTACTTATCCTACGTTATTTAATGTGACCAGATTTTTCTGTGAATCTCTTAAATAAGAATACTTACAATAATATCATAATTGATATAAAACACCGTGGCGTGTTTAAAGTACCGACAAGGAAACAAGATTTAGACAATGCATAGAAACGTTTTATTATTCTTATTGGGTATTAAAGCTTGAAGGTTTTTGTATATTATTCAAATTGTCTGCTTGTATTAAGCCATGTAAAACGAGTAAAGTAAGCTGTCCCTAATCCCCACGATTATGATGTCACGTTAAAACTATTAAGGCACGTATTTCCATTCGTGTATGTACACCCTAAAAATATGTGTAAGATCTGTTCTCTTTACAAACATTTGTAGGTACACAGTGCTGCGCGGTGTGTACTGACCACCTCTGTTAATGTGTCAAGTACCATCTTATTAATAGATCTATACCGTTTTTCAGCTTAGATATCATTATAAAATCGATATCTAAATTATTGTTTCGACAAAAGTATAATGCATATTCAGATTCATGTTGTTTACTACGTTAAGTAAATATCATCAAATTATATCTTCATAATTAAGTAATAGTTACATTATATTATATGACTAATTGTAATTTTAGCAAGATTTCTATAAATTATAAGGTAGAGTAGGTATCTACTCAATATAAACATTTTTTTTGTTAGGTACTTATGTACTTACTATATCCATTTAATAGTAGGTACTAAAAATTAGTTAGGTACGAGATATTATATTTGTTCCTTGCAGAGGTTTTACCATTATTTTGTTTTATAACGTTTGCAAAATAAATCTTCGTATTTATGGGATTGACTGCGCTAAGGGTTAATTAATTATTCGAAAAGAAGCAACTTGTTAACAAAAGTGTATAATTATGTAGATAATAACAATATTCTAAAAGTACCTAACGGTACTACCCACTTTTTATTTATTAAGTGTGTAATACCCTTTATTTAGAGCGGCCCATGGATAATGCTTTCAAATGTTTGACATTACTTTGATTGTATCTAGATTCTCCTAGGTTGACAAAAAATAAAAGACCCAGGATTTGATATTTGAATAAGACCCTAGAAGATCGAAACTGAAAGAAACAATTAAATTATAAATAGTGGTGAACGGTGTAGAATTCTTGTATTATTAATTGACACAAGTAATGACAAATTTACTAAAGGAATGACGCCTGTTCTTTTGTGTTGATATGTCATTTTAGTCTCCGGGTTTATAAAACAGACGATAGTTTCATCGAAATGACAAATGTCAAAACGGGCCTTTTATTTTTTGTTAGATATATAATGTGCCAATTGCGCTGGGTGACCAGCCTTTCTGACGTACCAAACCAATGAGATTTGTACGAGCGCATTTTGATGATTTACCTTACTGGAACGAATAAGCTACTAAATGTTCAGGCATTAGTTCGTCCCAATCGAATCATTTGATTAATCCTCAACAAACATGGAGCGCCCAACCCAATTGATGAGGTACCTATTTTTTAGTGATTAAGAAAGTTAGTCGAGTTGCGAAAGGTCCAACTACATGTCGTAGTTATTTGAAATGTTATTTTAGTTAAAAAATAAAATATACCATGTAGATTATGGAAATTTTATTTAAGTATATTCAATATTACAATAAATACCAATGTGTTAGCCTTAGAGTAACTTAGTATTAGTTGGTTCAATAAAATATACGAAATTTAGAAGTACAAAGGCATATTTCATTTATACATATATACACAAATAAAAATAATATCTGAATTACAATTCGGTGAATTTATATTCCTTTTTGAAAGCATCAAACTTAGATGGGTAGCTTGTTTGAGTACCCTCTTT
Organism: Mythimna separata; assembly: GCA_030763345.1. Lineage (NCBI taxonomy): Eukaryota > Metazoa > Arthropoda > Insecta > Lepidoptera > Noctuidae > Mythimna > Mythimna separata. The sequence goes on from CM061182.1 coordinate 13,009,366, forward strand.
AGTAACTGAAACTGTAGCCACATGACAGGCTGCACCAATGATTTGATGCATTGACTGGTCTTTATATGTCACTAGATATGTAGCCAAAGCACCAACAAATGCGTCGCCTGCTCCCTGTAAATAGAATAGTTTGTATTATTATTACGTTGGGTGTTGATGAGAAGCATTGTAACCAATAATAATAACATCAATTCTATAAAAATAAATGAGCAAGAAAACCAAATATCTAATTATAGCAAGTATCTATTATACTCTAAAATCGCAGTGCCTACACTAAAGGCATTCTCCAACAATCCGATCACATAATCTCAATTTTTTTTTATATAACATAAACTAGTGCTTGATTGCAATCCCACCTGATGGTAAGCAGTGATGCAATCGTTGATGGTGAGGCGTACTAGTTTATTAATGTCAGAGATAAATGCAAAATACCTATTTCTTAAAATGGCAACAGAATCGCAAAAGGACTCGTTCTCTAAATAGCTTATTTTATTTTTCTTCGGTTCATTTGAGCAGGCTAAAGTCTTAGACCATACCGCCTTATCTACAGTAATATATTTTTTAGTAAACACTGATAAACGTTTTTTTCTTCCTTTCTTTCAAATGTATCGAGTCAGCCTTCTTGGGAAAGTTCGCAGAGGTAGTCAACACTACAATAAAATAAAAAATACTCCGCTACATTTTACCAAGATCGCACATGTTTCAATGATTTTATTCTAGTTCTGCAGACGCTTAAGGTACAAAACACAATTACGTCACAATAATTACTAGGAATTTATTTGCAACTAATCAAAACACCCACTGCACTTCACTCGAAAAAATTCCGCCCGCTAATTTTCTACAGTAGATATTTAGACATTCACTATTTTAAAACAAAGTAATGTTAATACCATAGAAGGAAATAATTAGAATGCAAAAAAACATATTTTTTAAGTGCAAATATGTCATTGTGTAGGTACCTGATTAATTATTTTTTATCATTTATTATTCTAAGAAATAACTATTTCTCGAATAATACCCAGTGGTGCTATGGTATAAACATAACTTTTTATATCTAGGTGTTTTTTTTCTAGTGGGGAATCATCAGAATGACTTCTCCCGCTCTTGGCCGGAGCGGCAGGGCGTGTACGCCTTTTAATGACTAAACCCCACCCCGATCTTTGTTGCCTTCGATCTGGGATGGGATTTCCGAAAGAGAAGCTCGGTGTTCCGAACTTCCTTTTCGGAAATCCGATCCATGGCCCCAGAGGCTTCGGCCCTGCTGGGCCCTTACAGTTTGCTGACATCTCCTTGAGGTACGCGTGGTACAGCAAGCGCCGTTAACGACTTGGGCTTGGTCCGGGGTATTGCCGGATTGCCGGATCGCAAGCTACCTAGTGCTCGCCATCCGCAAGCCCGCGCCTACGGTCAACGGAAATCGGGGATTGGGATCCTGGCGGCGGTCGGCCGCCTCCTTCGCTAGCATTATTGCTTTGCAGAAGGAGGCGACTGCCCGCCACCCCTCCTCGCTCCGGAGCATGACCTGTACCAGGGCCCAGCGCGAGAGGTCGCCGTCGCCGATCGCCTCCACGAGGACACGGTGCTCCGCCCAAGCGGCTGTGCTCCGCTTAAGTGATTCATGTCTAAATGCCAATTGTAGAAAATTTACCATTTTGGTACTAATTAGCCATTAGAGAGTTGGTCATAGTCGTCAGAAAATGCTTTTGACGGCTCTGTAATATTTTCAAATTTAGCATTTTTAACGCAATACCTACGTACTTTCGATTTATACATATAAAAGGATAAGGGCCTTGCATCATTAATGTATTAAATTGATAAACCGCCAGGGGCCACGCAAGGCCGTCACTGATGACGTCATCTAAATCGAACATTGTAGGTAATTTTAACGTTGCTGTGCTTATAATAGTTGCCGCATCCACATGAAACGACTGTTATACTGAAGCGTGTGTAACTCTTTACTGAACAGACTCACTGTTCTGAAAGAATGGAACATCAGTAAGGTACCGTAACAGCCATAGAAACTTCACTCGAATAAATCCCGCCAAAAACTCTAGTTTGCTTACTTCTTACTGATTAGAGCGAAGCGCGCTATAAATATCTTTGAGGCATGGCCTAAATCGGAACAAGTCCCCATGACAATAACAAAATAGTGTAGACAATATTGAATTATTCTGTCACCAGTCTAAAGACTACGCCCCTTGTTGTCACTCAGCGTCAATCGCACGCTAGTAGACTTGAAGCTGTAAGCTTGTAAGTTGGCCGATAACTTATCGTATCGGTCATCTGCGTTCCATCTGAAGACGAGACAATAGTGTAGGTTAGGTACGGTCAGCAGCCGTTAAGTTGATTTGATCAAACATAAATTTTGCGTTAAAAATTTGGCAATTTAAATAAATCAACACTAAATTATGAAGATTCACCATTCTATTTTATAAAAGGATTGATATTTTTAAGTATACTGTTTCCAGTATTCAATTATCAACTGTGTTTAAAAAAATTGAAGTGCCTATTTCAACTTTAGTTGCTGACCATACCTACACAACATTCAGTTTGAGGAAAAAATATTAATAAATAAGCCATACTGTAGTATCCACAGGTGTGACATGTTCACATAAAACATGTACGGCTTGCTGCTCATGTTTAGACAGATAAACAGCCCCTTCCGGCCCCAATGTTATGATAACTGATTCGCAACCAGTCTCAAGTAACTTTTTAAGGGCTGTCACTGCATTACTGTTAACAGAAATAAAAAAAAAATGGTTGCCTGTAAAGTCGTTTTTACGGGCGAAGATTTTACGTGACAACGTCTTTTTCTCGGTAGAATATTTATTGATATGAATATAATTAAATTGCACAATAGGAACAAGGAATTGAATGAAAATAAGAATTGCACAAATTTTAACTATAGAAATATATTTTGTTTACTAAAATTCTCTAGTGCTGCGCGCGCGGCAGACCGATCATAGTTGAGTGGGAGAGAGACGCAAGGCATTCGGCGGGCCTCTCTCTCGTTCGGTGACTCATCGTAACGTTACCGAGCGTTACACTTTTTCATAAGTGACTCCCAGCCGCAACCTAATTTAAGACGTTGTCACGTCAATAATAATAACAATGATAAGTACAGTCAGCATCAAAAGTCGATGAACAGAATCAACATAACAAAACACCTGTTCGCAATAAAATGTGTTTCATCTGTTCACAATAAAATGTTTTGTTGTGTTGATTCTGTTCATCGACTTTTGATGCTGACTGTACTTACATAATTAAACTTAAAACAAAGTTTAGTAGTTTTTTTTTTTAGTTTAGTCGTAAGTAACTTACTTTATAGTCACATCAATACCAGTTAGTAAAGAAGCCTCTGGTTCATTTACACAAAGTATTGAACAGTAAGGCAAAATGTCATCTATGCCTGTTCTGGCTGGTGCTGCATTTAAAAGTTTAATCTAAATAAAAAAAAAACAGAATAATGAGTACAAGATATTTTTAACCATTATGCTTAGTTTTAATACTGATGTTATATTTTTGTTTTTTATAAATCCCAATGTCAACTTACTCCTTTGTTCAATTTAAAAGCTTCTAGTGTAGTTTCAAACGGTGTCTCTAACTGACCAATCAATACTTCAGCATTTGTAATTATTTTTGCAGAATTCTTAACATCATCCTTACTAAGCAGGCCGTTAGCCCCTGGTACTATTACAATTTGGTTCTCTCCACTTTCAGCAACTGATATTTGAGCGATACCTGTTGTTACGTTTGGTGTCAATTTGACATAAGTAGTGTCTACTCCAACTTGTTCCAAGTTGTCCCTGTACTTATCACCCCATTGGTCATTTCCAAGCTAAAGGTAACAAAAAAAAATCTCAGTTTAGTTGAGTAGGTATTTAGAAAATTGTGTAGCTTCATTCACATGCACATGATAACATTTTGTATTATGAAAATATTGTTACAAGGCACTGTCATTGTTACGATGACAGAGTTAATGTTAAATTATAGTTACCAATAATGTGCAGTTGACTGTGCTTACATAAATTCAATGTTTTACAATGACTTGTGAATTGTTTTTTTTTTTATAATTACAAATAAAATACTTTGACTTTGACTTTGGTAATTTACTTAAAATGTACACAATGGTATGGGACTTCAGTTGTTTAAAAAGTAAGGGCAATTAGAGCCCTACTTACCCTACAGATCATGGAGGTCTTGCCTCCCAGTTTCGCTGCAGCGACACATTGATTAGCTCCTTTTCCTCCATAACTTGTTGTAAATTTTGTTCCAATTAGTGTCTCTCCAGGATTAGGCAGCCTCGGAGCATATCTGTTTAATAATTACTGTGATGAACAAGAAATTAATATGTTGCAGGTCTTATCTCCAGAATTATGGGTTAGGAAATTTTCTAATATTTAATAAAAATAAAAAGTTATCTATCTTTATTCACATTTTTAGTACAGCTACCAGATAACCTAACCCACTGTCTTTTAATCCTACTAAATAAACTTTGTCTAATCTACCCGGGTATATCTGAGCCTACTTATTACAATTAAGAAAAAATATTAAATTACACCTATGTCTCTGATTTCTGCGATTTATCCCAATTATATAATACGCAAATATATCGTTAAAACAACCTAAACATTAAGTAGAATTTAAATTTATTAAAAGAAATAGCTACCACTTAATTCGTACATACGTGGTAAAATCAACACTGCATGATCCAATTACTACGATTTTCGACATATTATCCAAGTTTTCTTGAACTCAGTTATTTTTTCTTGATGTTTTCGCGTTGTTATGATGGTAAATGTAGAATATAAATGTGTACATATGCGTCCGACACGGACACAAACTTGGGGAATTTAAATTACTTACGTCAATGTCTACTTCACAGTTTATAAGACAATCTCGACAACTTCTCGTTATCTGAAAAACAATGCGATAAGATAACATAAATGACAGTCTTTTGTTATCATCAAATAAATAACCTCTCGAGTCTCGTTCCGAAATACGATATCGATGATTGTGCGCCAACGTCTAGTCTTTTTTTAAATATCTGAGACTAAAATGACATTATGACAGTTGTAACACTTGTCAACATCACAAAAGAACGTGTTTGCCATTTGCCTGTGTCAATTTAGTATCAAAGATTAATATTGGTACATACTTTAGTCCGTAATTTATCCGTATTACCGTAAACGCATTTGTTGACTCTACAGGTGGTGGCGATGATATCGTAATTCGGAATACGGGGTATATAATAATGTCATTTCAGTGTTGCCAACTGGTATCGTCACATTACAAAAAAAATTGAAACGTGACCATTTATTTTTTAACTGTCCTGTCTAGAAAAGAGAAAGACCATAGCGTTGACGTAGGATAGATTGGTTCTTGTTATATTCAAACACGCCCGCCTCGGGGGAAGCTTCAGGTTAACCCGCGAAATTCAAATTGCAATTTCTTAGTTGCAGGAACGTTTTTGACCTCGAAAAAATCGTTCCTACACTTAAGTGAGCTTGGAGGCTTGTATTGATGATTTTTATAGTTATAATTATGTAACTATACTCCGTCGGTTTTGGTAGTTAACTAAAGGTAAACAATCTTGGTATGTCTTTTTATATTAAAGAGGTCCTATTTAATATACACAAAGATTCTCAAGATCTAGTTTATTAGCTAACATCAATTTAGGTAAATACCTATTTGCAAAGATTTTTACATAAAATTTATAGACAACTTTTAGATAAAAAGACATGCCAAGATAGTTTACATTTACTACCTAAACCGACGGAGTATAGTTACGTTTTACAGTCACTTAAGTATTTTTAACTTCATACAACCTTGTTTGAGAATTGGCAGGAAGTGGCTCAAAGCCGGGAACGATGGAAGGAATGGAGGGAGGCTTTTGCCCAGCAGTGGGACAGCATAGGCTAGATATAATAATATAATATTAATACAACCTACCACTAGCTTGCAAATTGCAAAAAACGTAAGAAAATTTCAATTTCGCGGGCTACCTGAAGCAATCACTAGGTAAATGCTTCAGGTAGCCCGCGAAATTTTGGCGCTTGAAATATCGTCCAAAAATAAAGGTTTTAAAAAATAAATGCCAATAACAGTTTTTATCAGCAATAAAAACTGCAAATTGCATTTATTTTTTTAAAACCTTTATTTTTGTACTAGTTTTCAAGCGCCAAAATGCCGTACTGGACCTACCTAGACAATTTTTAACGTTTTTATTATTGTTCACATTAAGTATTCTTCAGATTCAGGTATCTATTTTCTTGTCTGTTTATTATAAGTAAGTATGAGCATGTGCATACATACATTAATTTTAATAAATAAATATAATTGTCATGTCGTCTCGCGGCGTGAATCTGTTCAAGCCTTTGTCCTATACCTATTCAGAATACGTGCAAATACAATAGGTATAATAACGTAAGACTCGCCTTAACAATAGCTAGTTAAAACCTAAGGTGTACCTCTAAGAATAAATAGAAAAAACTTACCGATCACACAGTTCGTATTTTTAACCCAAAGGTTGATTAGTAGAGAATATCATGTTGCATAAAGTCCGCCTACGTACCACTATACCTACTACTGTACATGAAGTTCAAATAAAGTCAAAATCTAGCCTATTGTAGTCCTTCGAGTAGGTACAGAGAGCTAGACCGAAAACGGAAATGGTATCAGATTTTTCAGCTCTTAATGAGAGATATAAGAGCAACAGCACTAAACTTAGTCCACCTTAACAAATAATTTTCCTTGAAGGTAGACCGCTTTGCGTAGGAAAGATGCAAGCAGATGTACCTATTATAACACACTTGAAAAGTTGATGGTGGGAAAAAAAATATATAACACGCATTCCTACAAATCTCTATACGCAGATGATGGATGACAAAAATTCCAGCTAGCAGATAAAATCTACTCGCGCCCTAAGGCTGATAATACTCTTATGATAGGCGACTATCTTTGCAGTACAAATAGGGCTCCGTAACGGTACGGTTGGCGCAGCGGTTAAGCGATTGGTTGATAAAGCGTTACGTGTCGCGGGTTCGATTCTCGCACGGAACATATATGGCCTAGATATTCTCGGTTTGGGGGTTTTGTGTAGGTAGGTACATACCGTGTGTTAACGTTTTTATGAACACACTCACAAAACCTACACACTATTGAATCAGTTTAAGTGAACCACAAAACATGAAATTATTGGGAAACGCGACTTTTTATAATTATATTTTTTGTTTTATTTTGTTTTTAAACATTACTCTCCTTTTTTAAGGCAATCATTTAATATAATCCATCCATTTCAGAGATATGTCTCCCCCTGGGAATTAAGTCCCATTCCTGCGAGAAAATACACAGTAGAGTAAAATGGGGTGAATAGGAATGCAGGGGCGAATAGAAATAAAATTTTGATTACGATTTTTACTTTGGTTAAATATTTTATATGGATTTCTAACTTAAGAGCGCACCGAGTTTCTAGCGCTAATCGACTTTAGGTTTTCTTTGCGCTCTGTGTGTGTGTGCGTGAGGCACACCGGCAAGCAAACGAGCGAGCCGCGCGCGCGTCACCGCGCTGCGCTGTGCCGCCGCGCCGTACAATATTATAACGTGTATCGGTGTATTACTATTTTGTAACTTTTTAACCGACTTCAAAAAAAGGAGGAGGTTCTCAGTTCGACTGTATTTTTTTTTTTTTTTATGTTTGTTACCTCATAACTTGCGACTGGGTGAACCGATTTTCATGATTCTTTTTTTATTTGAAAGCTGGTGCTTCCCGTGTGGTCCCATTGTCACCATTTTAATATCTGATGATGGGATCTTGTAGAAATCGAGAAAACTCTTCAATAAATAACAGCAGATTAACCGCGATTGTTGCTATAGCATATCTAAGCATTGTTTACACCATCACACAACATAATATCATGTCTGTACTCACTACAAAGGTTATAAAAACTATTTCGAAAAAAAATATGTTTAAGGGCACTTCAACGTTTTACGAAAAACGCAATACTGAAAGTAAAATAAACATAATTAAAAGTTTGTTCTGATGAGATATTATTCTTCAAATTTCATGCGTCCTAATTACGTTAGCTGGTCCTTGGTCGCACTACTGTCCCTGGGTAATCGTGACCCTGGAACTTAAAGGGCTATTGAAGGAACACTGTGGGTGAGTATGACAGTAGTATGACTGTCAGTACAAGTTTGACAGTCCCTCCCGCTCCACTCAGGGTGGGACTTATTGGATGATTTTGCCTCGTAAAAAAAAGGTGTATTATGACTTAGGTACTTATGTGTGACCTTCATTATCGGAAGACAGATTTCGTAGTCTTTTTTTTTTGTCATTTCCTGCAATGATCTATCGTCGTGTGGTTTATTTAACAATTTGTTGGCGTCCAAATCCGATAAAACTATGCTTGCCAAACTTTTGACACGACTTAGTGCAATATATATTTGCCCTTTAGCAATTTTTTTGCCAAGGTCAATTACAGCTCTTTCAAGGATGGTACCCTGGAGTTTGTGAACTGTAACCGCCCAGCTTAATTTTAGATGCAACATACGGCGCTCCACATCTCCGTAACCTCTCAATGCCTGAAACGTAGTACTAGATGGAGGTATGGGTATCCAACCATTATTGTTAATTAAGTCTAAGCCCAATAGACTCGTCATCAAATTTAATATATACGGTATCTGGTAGCTCGCCATCCTCCAGTTGGTCTCTCCACAAGGCTGGCCGTTTGATTTTTTTTATAATATCCATAGCTCCATTCACTAGTCTTTCTGATACGGCGATGTTGCGTCTCAACATCACTCGGTATTCGAGGCCAATTTTTATTGATGAGAGAAAACCTTACCACAGCTGTTGACGTCCTTGGGAATCACGTTCTCTGGTAGTGTTCTACCATATGTTGCTACTTCACGCGACTGAAATTGTCCTTGAGTTAAGTTTCCTTTTTTTCAAATAGGCGATTCTCCCTGTCTTCCTTTGTTTCATTTAAACGGCGCGGACTCTATGAGCAGCGCGTTTAGTAGGTCTACCCATACTCAAATAAGTAATTAGTGTCTTTCAGATTCACTAAAAATCAAGAAATAAAAAACAATTTTAACAAAAAAAAAACACCGACTTCAAAAAATAAATATTCCAAAACAAATTAATATGCACTAAAAAGTAAAAAAATAATTGCGTATTTTTGTAAGCAGGTACAATTATTTTTATTTTTGGAGTCGGTGTCAGCCAAGGAAACGCCAACAACCTAGCAATAATAATATGAACTTACTAACATTTAAGTACAACTACTTACACAACTGGTGTAAAACTGTGATGTTTTGTAGTGATAAATAACAAACCTATCTAGTTGGCTGACACCGACTCCAAAAATAAAAATGATTGTACCTGCTTACAAAAATACGCAATTATTTTTTTACTTTTTAGTGCATATTAATTTGTTTTGGAATATTTATTTTTTGAAGTCGGTGTTTTTTTTTTGTTAAAATTGTTTTTTATTTCCGCTTCGCTTCTGGAATAATAGTCGCGGAAGGCATAGCTTTTTTTCGTTTTGCTGACTCTTTCTTATCTATTGCGTCTAAAATATATTGTGGCTCACGAATTTCCATTTTTCTATCCAGCCTTGAATCAATTATTTCTGGTAGAAGACAATCAAAGTAAAAACTTTTTAACTTTGTTTCCATAATGTTCTTCCAGAATTATATTATCTCTTTTTATTGCTTCTATTTTTTTACTGAGTAATTACCGACAATTCAGTGGTATGAATTTAGCTGCATAAAATATTTTCATCACATACTTAGTAGGTACCACTGTAGGCGCATGCTTGCGGATGGCGAGCAATGGGTAGCTCGCTGTCCGGACGTCTGGTAACAATCTGGACCAAGCCCATGTCGTCGACGGCGCGTATTGTTCCACGCGCGCCTCAAAGAGATGTCAGCAAACTGTAGGGGACCGACAGGGCCAAAGCCTTCTGGGGCCTGGGTTGACGAAAGAGATCCCCGGGACCACGGAATTAGGGCAAAGAAGGAACAGGAGTGGGCTTTAGTCAGTAAAAGTCTGACACGCCCTCCCGCTCCGCCTAGAGCGGGAGAAGTTATTTTGATGATTCGCCAACTAAAAAAAAAATATTTCGTAGGTGGGCAAAGAAGGAACAGGAGTGGGTTTTAGTCAGTAAAAGTCTGACACGCCCTCCCGCTCCGCCCAGAGCGGTCAGAAGTCATTTTGATGATTCCCCAACTAAAAAAAAAATATTTCGTAGGTGGGCAAAGAAGGAACAGGAGTGGGTTTTAGTCAGTAAAAGTCTGTCACGCCCTCCCGCTCCGCCCAGAGCGGGAGAAGTTATTTTGATGATTCGCCAACTAAAAAAAAAATATTTCGTAGGTGGGCAAAGAAGGAACAGGAGTGGGTTTTAGTCAGTAAAAGTCTGACACGCCCTCCCGCTCCGCCCAGAGCGGGAGAAGTCATTTTGATGATTCCCCAACTAAAAAAAAATATTTCGAAGATATTTTTTTTTGCACTCTCAAATATATTTTTTTCAGTATTCTCTTTATTTTCAAAATTCTCGGTCTGTAATATATTGATCTAGAAAGATAAAATAATTGTTTTTTAAAATATCCCATTTGAAAAAAATATATACCCAAGTCAGATAATTGGTAAATAAGTATGTAGGTAGGTAGGTACATATACGTATACGAATATTAATTCATTTTTTCATTTTTCGCCAACCACTTCTCTCCCTTGTTTTGTTTACTTTATTCCTCATTTTAAATAGGTACCTACAGTGAATTTTAACACAATTTTACTCGTAACTTTTTTAAACCCGTGCGTAATCGCAAGCGACACAGGTTCCCCGTTCGACGGCCGAAGCATGACTAAAGCGGATAGGAGGGAGGCGAGGCGGCTCTAGTTATAATGGGCTGAATGCGCGCCAGTTTAGGTATTTCCTTCGTATTGTTAAACAAATACACATTTTGAAAATATAAAGTGTATACGGTATACAAAACATGTAGTTTTGTTAATATTCAAAATCTGAGAACCTTCCGTCAAGAATTCACGTCGTACTAAGCGTTTATTGTGGTTTTTAGAGGTATCTTTGTGAATTTATTCTATCGAGCAAACTTTATCAAATCGTGTTTCCGTCGTATATACGGCCTAGTATATATCCTCAATAATACCAACATATTTTCTTAAATTTTAATTCAATTACTTACTCCTTCAAACAAGGGTTATAAAAACGTGTTTTTGTGTATAAAAAGCTCGGTGCCTTCTTAAGATTAACTTAAACAACAATTAATCTCTCACATACCCACGAAACGAGATAAAATAGTAAAACTATAACAGCGCGGTCTCATAGGACCTGTTGGGGATTCATACATTAATGAATAAATAGAATCCCCTTCAAACTCTTGCCCTATTCACCCAGTTTTACGGTAGCTAAGTTACTCATTATAACATTACGTCGTCTAAAAGTGTTAAACTGCTAACTCCCTTTTAGCTAAAAGGGAGTTAGAAGTTTAACACTTTTAGACGACGATTAGATTATCACATTTGTAAAAAAAATGCTTGAGTATATTTTACATATATATTTTCTCTACATTATTTGACTTAAATTAAATGTAAACTAAAAAAATATCCATTAACTTTCGGTTGGTTTTTCAGGGACTTCAATGTTTTTACTACTTTTATCCAGTGAAGAGTTTCCTTTTTTACCAATGTTGTTAGCTATCTCATTGATTTTTGATTGTTTGTAGTCTTGCTTAGCTGCATCAAGTAATACATTTTGAATCAATAATTTGTTGTTAGTCTTATAATTCATCAGATCAGGGAAGGGGTTTCCTCTGAGTTCTAATACAGCTTTGTCTGTGTGCCGACCATATTGTTGCTGTGGTGCACTAATTAGTCTTGTATAGGATAAATTTGTGGCTTCATATCTTGGTACTAAAACTTTGAATAATTTGTGTATAAGTTCCTTTTCTAGAAGCCAAAAGTTTGCTGTGTCCATTGTTGGTTTGTGGCAGTCCCCATGGCGTATAGCTTCGGATATAAGCTGAAACACAAGTAATGTTTACATAAGTTTTAAATAGTAAAACTTAAGAGCGACTTCTAGCGAATACAGACTAGGTTAAGTTACAAGAGAGGTTATGACTTAGTTAAAAATATATTTTTCTACTTACTCTTTCAGCATACTGGCGTGCTTCATCAGCTCTGTTATAGTTCAATTCAATCCTTTCAAATTTTATTAAACCAGTAACTGTTTTACGTAATTTATCTATTCTGCCTTCAGGACCCTTTGGATTATTTAGGTTCCGATGTTTCGGTAAAACGTTGATGCGAAGCTTGGAAACAAGTTTAGACACATCAGCTTGATTCATGGTTATGTTCTTATAATTTCAATTTACCTATATTTAAGAATTGTCGTTTTATTATCAAAATAAACTTGACAAAACTAATTTTATAGGTTATGTTTCATTTTCGTTCCATGATGCCATAGACAACATGCTAAATATATTGTCATAGTGCTATCACTGATCACAGATTAGAAAAAAAATCCCAGATACAAGAAGGCGATTTTTTAACTCTCAAATTAAACTCTTCAAATTGAAATTTGAGTTTAGAAATATCATTTAATATGATGGAAAGTAGGTTACTTAGGTTGGCCACATTAAGCATATCATCAGCGACGATAAAAAAATTGTATTGATGAATGATACTAGGCTACAGAAGGTGAAATTGGAATTCATTGTTGGCTATTTTACTTATGCCATGAAAAATGGCGACATTAGGCTCTGTATTTTTGGCAAAATTACACACATGATAAACGATACACCCCGCGTTCCGAATTAAGATATTTTTGATGTAAGTGCGCTTATGCGCTAACATCAGCAGTCGTCCCCCATACCCATACGGCCTATGTCAAGCGATTTGTTGCCGCTCACAGTTCATATATCGTAAATCGGAACGAGGGAACAGACTGACAGTGACAGTTATGTTAAATCAGTAAAATATGCGGTGACAGACTAGACTTCGGCAAATGCCTGTGTATTTCAAATGTAATGTTATTTACATTTTTTTCTGTCGCGTAAGTCGTATATGCTAAATATGAGTTTGATGAGGAAATACTTTTAAAAAGCTTGAATCTTTAGGAAGACTTTCAAACTAAGCTGAAGCCATGTCTAAAACGAATCTTGAAGATGCTGGTGTTTACGATCTTCTCACCGATCTGTGCGCCAAGACTGCTGCTAAGTACTGTAATCAGAATAGGCTATCACAGAAGCGGCTCATGACTAAAATGAGGTCTAATGCTTACGAGATAATACTGAAAAAATCTTCGAAAGATTTCTCTTCAGTAAAAGGCGAGCCCATTGTTGACTTGTTGTCATACTATTTTGTGTATCAACAAAATGCGAGGAACGTCGCCGAGTACAAAAGAACAGTGGAGTTAAAGAAAATAATCAGCACAATCCGGCAAACAGATTTTGGTGATGATAAAGAAGTTGTTTACAATATATTAAGACTTCTAAATGGACTTAGTAACACAGTTAAAGAAGATTTGTCAGCTGAAATGTTTCAGGTAAGTTTGTTCATATAACTATTTGTAGCAATACACTAGAGTTGCCAATACTGGTATAAAATGTCTTAAAAACCAATGAATAAATTGGTATAATGTTTTTACTCATTTTGATAGACCATTCCATCTTTCCTGGTTCAAAATATTTTGTGGGGATGTACAAGAAGCTACAGACTCTCTGTTGTTTTATTTCTAAATAAAGTTAAACATAAGAGAAAATTATTGTATGATATTATAATATTCCTAGTTAATTACATATCACATTCTTTAATTTTGTTATTCAATTTTACCATTGATTGCAGACGGATGTATATGATTTAATCACATGGAGAATTCCTAATACCGTGATGAAGGAGTTTATAGTTTAGTTCCTATAAGGCAACATCTATTAGTCCCTTTACCATATTACAAAACTACACAGACATTTCTAATCCATTGTAGTTTTTTAAAATTTCAGAAACCATTTACATTTGGCCTCTTTGATGAGATGCTCCCTAAGCCCAAACGGGAGGCATTTGGTTCTCCACAGCCCTACTCTTACTACCCATCACATGTGTTTGAGTTGCCTTTCTCCTTGAAGCATCAAGGGGCTATGTTAGACAGTCCAAAGTCACAATCATATACTGAGTATACTGTGGAGAGTTTTGATTCTGGAGCCCGTAAGTTTGTTTTTTATTTATACTTTTTTTTTTGCTATTGCAATATTTTATTTAAAAAAAAATACAAATGCAATGGGCAATTGCCATGGACATAGGTGTTAAATATACTTAAACATATCGGATGGAGAGGAAGAGGGAGGCCGAAGAAACGATGGATGGACTGTGTGAAGACTGATATGAAAGAAAAGGGAGACAGTGATGTTATGACGGGTGACAGGACAAAATGGAAGAAAAAAACATGTTGCGCCGACCTCAAGTAATATGGGATAAGGGCAGGAAGAAGAAGAAGAAGATATCTAACAGCTTTTAAGAAACAAAAAAACTGAGTCACTTCACTTTTTTTATTTCTCTTATGCTTATGCTAACAGCAATTTAAAATAATACTTTGAAAAAAAAAAATATTCCTCTTAAAAATCTAATTTGTTCAACAGTTCTACCTGATACAAATAACTCTCGCCTTCCCCTACAAATGGAGTTGAAAACCTTTTTGAGTCCAATGTCAATGGCTTCAATGACATCTTCACACATGTCTCCATACTCGGAGACTGGCATGCTGAACTACCCAAGGTTGACAGCTCCTAGAGATCTGCAGATACCGGGATCTGAGACCAGTGCAAATGTAAATGTTAAGGTAAATATAATATACAATTATTTTTTTCACAACTTTCATACAACAGTCGTCCCAAACTAAGCAGAGCTTGTGCTATGGGTACTAGATACATATATTTCTAAATACACACATATTATTATTATATAGATAAATTACACCCAGGTACAGAACAAGTGATCTATCTCTTCACATAAACATTTGTCTTGGGTGAGAATGAAACTCACGATAGCTGGCCAGTCAATATTATAGCAGACTTTTTTTATTTATTTTCATTGTCTGATTTTTTTCTGCTGATGAATTGGTAACCATTTTTATAGTGATTAATGTGCGGACAGCGTTAAAAAAATAGTATTTGGTTCCAGGTATCACTGCCGGCCAGTTCCAGCATACAGTCTGATGTCAAAGAAGTGTTCAGAGCGAAGTCTGGTGATGTTTCAGTTGACATATGGGAGTTAGCCACTCAAGTGGACAAGGATGTGCCCAATGATATATGGGAGATTGTTGGTAAGTTATATAGTAATAGTTCAGCTCCTGTAGATAAAAATAATAACAGCCACATGTGGTCCACGGACCGTTATAGCTACAAGTTAAGACTTTGAAGAAACAAAAACAAAGGATAAATATCTATGTTTCTTTTTATCCTAAGCAATGTTTTATTGACATATAAATGTTTTACATGAAATGTGGTTCATGGTTGGTTTAAGTTGAAGTTTCATTAATGTGTGTGTGTGTGTGTGTATGTTTTTTTATGTGTGTGTTGTGTGTGTGTGTGTTCACAACTCAGTGATTTATTGCTTGATGTTATGATTGTATGATTGATTGTATGTAAATTTTTGCATGTTCAATTCAATTGTTTATGTGTGTGAGATAATATTTCTAAATGTGGCTTTTGTTTTTCTGCCCATTTTGTATGCAGATTCTAGAAGATGCTGTATCTATTTTATTCAATAATGTTGTTTAACACAAACTTTGTTAGTACATTGCATATCTCATATCTATAAGTCTTTTTGATGCAAATGGTCTTTCTAATCAATTTATTTATTTAACAGTTTATGTTCACAAATATTACCTATACTAAAAGAAATTAAGAAGCAATTTTAACTTTTACTATTTTTAATACTTTGCCCAATTGCAATGCTAAGAATAAGGCTTATATCGTTGGTGCATTCACAGACATGTAAACTTATATTTGTAGGCCATATTAAAACCTCATTAAATCATTTATTATTGTTTCAGCAAAATTGCCGCCTATCAATGAGAGGCAACTATTGGCATCGTCTTCAAGAGAGCAATGTCTTTGGCGACAGAGATACGAGCACATGATCTCAGATCTAAATGTCATATCAGAAAAGCAGTTTATCAGACATATCATGTATTTAATAAGTGAGTATTAGGTACCTATCTTGGGTTGTGTAGGTCTGGTCGGCAACCACTCCTCGTAAAATACTGGTATTCAGCTAAATCCGGCTTGACTGGAAACCGACCCCAGTACAGTTGGGAAAAGGCTAAGCAAATGATGATGATGATCTTAGCATTGGTAATTGTAACTTTTGGTTTTGTGTAAAAAAAATTGGCAAGACAGACAGACTCGCGAAACGAAAAGTTCCGTGTCATTCATAGCACAAAAAGGCAAATAAAATCACGTTTGTTGGATGGGGGTTCCAATTAATTATTTTTTTTTAGTATTTATTGTTATAGCAGCAACAGAAAAATATCTACATCATTAGGGAAAATTTGAACGGATTAAATGATGGCCAAAATACGTATGTAGAAACCTGTTCTCACGCGGGTAACGCCGCAAGCAGAAGCTAGTGGATCATTATATAATTTTATTTTGCAGTTGGTGTAGAAACAAACTCTTTCCCGTTCAGCCAAGAGACAAATAGTTTCTACATGAAAGAGGGTTTAATACTAGAGTGTATATCACTGGAACATATCAGAGGCTACGTATCACAGTTGCTGCTAGTCGGCACTTATTATAGAAGGCTCTACAAGTTCGCCTTCAACGATAGCTTGGAGGATCATTTTCATACCCACGGACTGGTTTATGAGGTAAGGTTAAAAGTATTAACACTTTTGGTAGCCGTAGGGGCCTGACAGGGTCGGAGTCTACTGAGGCCCGGGGTTGAACGAAAGAGAACCCTGGACTGACGAAGACGGGATAGAAGTGGGTCACCTGCTCCGCCCCGAGCGGGAGAAGTCATTTTGAAGACCTCCCCCACCTTAGAAAAAAAGAACATATAATGTATGTAATTAGCTATTTTCGTGTGCCTAGTTTTGTACGATCTATATCTGATCTATATACTAGCTGACTGGGCAAGCGTGTTTTTGCATACACACATACACAAAAAAAAACATAAAACACAGTCAGTTTTATCAATCTTAGATTGACTGTACGTCTTTCGATCCAAAGGCCAAGAATCAATCCTAAATAGAATTTAAAAATATGTTTGATCTCTTTCAGGCATCAAGAGAAGTAATAAGGCGATACTTACTGAAGTTTCGTTTAAGCGCGACGGAGATCTACGAGGAGACGTGTAAGAACGACGAAGAGGATTTGAATAGAATGCCGACTCTGTTACAAATACTGCAGCACATGGAACCGCTCAAATATGAGATAGAAACTATTGCTTCTATTTATAAACTTATAGATGCTGGTAATATATTTTAAATATATCTTTTGTTTATTAACACTAGAGATCGGAATAGATAGGGTATGTTTTACGAAAATTCGAGAAAGTAACATTCGAGTTGAAAAAATACCTCTTCTGAAATTCCAAAATCACGACTCAGCAACTCAGCGATTTAATTATTTAACATCACAAATACACTAGGGGACAAAATGCCCCCCATCATGCCGCTCAACGCTGTCAAATTGTCCACCGACATTTCCCGCGCCACGAGAATACATTCGTATTGGGGGGCAAGTTGCGGGACATTGGGCAACGTTGCAGTATCACGAAAATTGAGCGTTGCTCGTCATTTTGGGGGACATTTTGCTCGGTAATATATCTGGAGCTCAAGAAAAACAATGGTTTATTATAAGATTTACTAGTGTTTAATTCTGTCATGTAGTCAATACCGTGGCGTGACAGACACATTTTGTTTTGTCATGTATGTAATTACTGCTCGGTCAAAAGTTTACTCAGATTAAATATCGTTTTCAGATCCTAAATCGTCAATTCCGCACGGAGCTGAACTGATGTCGTATTTGTTTAACGAGATATCGTTAATTACGCACAGGCAGACCACGTTCACGATGTTCAACGCGCTGTATTCTATCTGCATTGTTTATTTCAAGTAAGTTTGTAACATTCAATATTATTAGCAGCTTAGGTAAACAGGATAATTATTAAATGCAAGGCGACCTAGGCGAAAGTGGAGAGATGAGCTGGACGGCTACCGGAGGGATTGGCCCGCAATGGCTGGGGACATACGTGTGTGGAGAAGGGAGACTCACTTCATGATTTTCCACCTCAAAAAAAAGGGTCCACGGACCTAAAGATAACACGCTTCGTGTATACTCACGTTAATTATCCTAATATTTCAGGTTTATCGAAAGATTCATATTCGAAGGTGAACTAGACGATAGATTCAACGAATTCTTCATTCGGAAAGACAATCAGTACGTAAATAATCGTTCGAAGAAGTACTGGGACAAAGGCTTCCATATCACGCAAAGTGTGGCCGTGCCTGAGTTCCTGAAGGCGTTGGCTAAGTTCATACTGCTGTGTGGAAAGTCTTTGAGGCTGTTGAAACTATGTAATCCGACTGTGAGTATCAACAATTTTGTTCTCATAATGTTAGACCTAGATGCTTAGCACATGAGCTGGTTCGAGGTGGCTCGTGAATAGAATACCTGGAAGAAGTTGGACGAGGCCTTTGCCCAGCTGTAGGAAAGTATAGATTGAATTATTTGAAAATATTATTGGATAATTATTCCAACAGTTGTTTGTCAAGGTCACAACCCTTGTAGCGAATGGACTGTATATTAATAAAAACTCGTACGTCGTAACTTAAATGGTGTATTATTCAAAACTTTTACATACGTAGTGACACTATGACTCATAACTTTTTTGACTGACGACTGCAACGCGCATCGCCAGGGTCTGCCCTTTTATACACGCTGACACGCGGGGGGCGTGGGGTGGCCATATTTGTTTTTGTTGACCAATGGCGATGCGCGAAGCGACCGAGCCACGAAAACAGGTTCGATCGTGTCGGACTGGCCGCACCGTCGCCCTACTAACAGGTTCATACAGGTTTTATAATACGCTAAGGTAGGTAAGTAACGGCGGCGCCGCTATGTTTTGATACCGTCGTCGTGCACTACCCTCACTGTTGTGGATAAGCAACGCAAGGAGGAAGGAGAGGAATTCATCAACAATAAATGATATCATTCATAGCAAAATTGAAGTCAACAGACAATCATAAGAATTTCACCATCAACGATTGCATCACTGCTTACCATGTCCACCCGTGGGATTGTCGACTCTTGTCTTGTCGAGCACTTGTTTATGTTATATAAAAAAAATCGCGTAGGTTTCTGAAAAGACTAACAATGACAAGAAAAAGTATATAGAATAGAATAGAATAGAATAGAAAAACATTTATTCGGGATAGACACAGCACAACGACAAACACAAAGTAAATTAGAAAGAAAAAAAAAGTATAAAATGCGCCGAATATATCAATAACTTGCTATATGTTCTATGTACCATCACACATTTCCAGGATCCCCTAGTCCTCCTAATATCGTCGGACCACCCCTCAGTGAAGTGCTGCGCCAGTTTCCAAGAGCTGGAGAGTCAGCAACAAGTCCTGGACGTGTACCGGACACGGTGTCTGTTCGTCAGCGGAGAACTGGTCACCTTCGACCAGATATTGTTGAAGAGGGAGGCCGAAAGGAAAGCTTTCACTGAGATGGCGTCGTTGAAGCAAGCTGAAACTATGGAGAAGATTATTGGTAAGTTTATATTATTATTATGAGCCCGTTGGCAGCAGTCAGGCCAAAGGGAGGCCTTTGCCCTGCAGTGGGACACCCACTGCAGGGCAAAGGCCTCCCTTCCATTTTTCCATTGGTCTTGAGCCACTGCACTCTTCTACTAGGCGTTAGTCCCGGCTTTTGCCAGGGTCCGCCTTCCGGCTTAGCTTGCTCCACTTTGCCCGGTCTTCTACATCCCTGACAGTAAGGCCATTGGCTCTCATGTCGGACTTGACGACGTCCAGCCAGCGCTTGCGAGGGCGACCACGAGACCTACCGCCAAGGACAGCCATATTCATGCATCTCCGGCCAACGTACTCCATAGGGCGACGCATGATGTGGCCATACCATCGCAGACGACACTCCTGCAGTTTTTCCCCCACGTCACGGACACCAAGACTACCTCGGATGAACGAGTTGCGTATGCGATCGGATCGCGTTACGCCGCTCATCCACCTCAGCATCTTCATCTCCGTGACGCGAAGCTCCTGGGTGTGTCTGCTTAGTGCTGGCCAACACTCGCCGCCGTACAGGAGGACAGGACGTATGATGCATTTATATATCTGTCCCTTAAGCTTTGGAGGCATTTTGCGGTCGCATACAACGCCCGTTACCTCTCGCCATTTTGCCCAAGCCGCGCCTATACGTGCTTGGACATCGTCGTCCACGTTGCCAGACTCGTGCAGCACAGATCCAAGGTACCTGAACGTATCGGAGCTTGTGATCCGGTCCGAACCTATTCGGATGGTATTTGAATCCGCGCTGCCACAGGACATGTACTCAGTCTTCGCCACATTTAGTCTCAGACCGCCGTTTTCCAGCGTGTCCTTCCAAATGTTGACCTTCCGCTCAAGTTGGGCTCTGTTCTGGCTAACGAGGGCGATGTCATCGGCATACATCATTAGCCATGGAGGCTGATCTTGGATGTATGCCGTAACTACATCGAGCACAACGTTAAACAAGAACGGGCTAAGAGCCGATCCTTGGTGAACGCCAACAGATATTGGAAAGACTTTGGATTCGCCAACCGCGGTCTGGACAGAGGACACGGAATCGCGATACATGTCTCTGATAATGTCAATATAGGCCTCGGGCACACCCTTGAAGCGAAGTGCCCACCAGATGGACTGCCGAGGAATACAGTCGAAGGCCTTCTGCAGGTCTAAAAAGGCCACATGCAGAGCTCTCCTTCTCTCTCTGTAAGCCTCAGTCAGACTCCGCAAGGCGAACACTGCGTCCATGGTGCTGTTACCCGCCCGAAAGCCATATTGACACTCAGAGACAGTACACTCGCTACGGAGCCGTGTGTCAATGATCCGCTCGAAGAGCTTCATGGTGTGGCACATGATCTTAATACCGCGGTAGTTACTACAATCCTGTACGCTACCTTTGCCTTTGTAAATAGGGATAATGAGGCTTGATCGCCACTGGTTCGGCATTTCCTTGGTGGTCAGGATGCGGTTAAATAGATCCGTCAGAAGGTCCACACCATGTGAGCCCATGGCCTTCCACACTTCGATTGGCACATTGTCAGGCCCGACCGATTTCCGGTTCTTCATGTGGCGAAGAGCAATGCGAGTTTCGTCGGGGGAAATAGGGGAAATAAGACCAAGGTTAGGAGGCGGTTCGGGAGGAAGGTTATGGGGATGCTGTTTGTTAGACAGCTCCTCGAAGTATGTGCACCATCTCTCCTTAACAGAGGGGGCATCATAGAGCAGCTTACCCTGGGCGTCCCTTACACAGAGGCATTTGCTAATGTCCCGTGTAGCTTTTTCCCGGGCACGCGCCAGCTTAAAAATAAGCTTTTGCCCCTCCGCAGTTTCCAGCTTGTCGTACAAGGGCGCCAAACTTTTGCTGCGGGCTCTGGCTACTGCTTTTTTTGCAAGCGCGCTTAGCCGCTCCATATGCCTCCCTGTCCTCCGGAGAGTTGGACCCCTGCCACTTTTTAAATAAAGCCTTCTTCTTCCGGGTCGCCTCCTGCACCCCGTCATCCCACCACCATGTCTCCTTGTCCATGGTGCGACCACCACGAGAAGTGCCAAGGACGCGCTTACCCGCGGCGGTGATTGCTGAATGAATCCTACTCCATATCTCTTGAGCGGACTCATGCGGAGAACTGATCTCGAGGTGCTCGACCTCCGCGATGAATTCCGACAGTTTAGGACCATTAAGCAACCACCACTTGGTGCGGGGATTGCGTTTCTGGGTCACTTTTTTCCTTGATACGATCGCCAGGTCCATGACAAGGAGGCGGTGTTGAGCCGTTAAGCTTTCGCCTGGGATAACCTTACAGTTGGTAACCTTGCCAATGTTGCACCGTCGCACCAGCAGGTAATCAATTTGGGTTGAGTATGAGCCACCACGGTACGTAATAAGATGCTGGGGCTTCTTCTGAAAGAACGTATTCGCGATGGCTAGGTCCGACACAGCGCAGGTCCTGAGTATGCTGACTCCCTCTGCATTTAGTTGGCCATAGCCAAAACCACCGTGAACACGTCCGTACTCTCCAGCACGCTGACCTACGTGACCGTTGAGATCCCCCCCAACCAAAATATCTTCAGAATTCGGAATAGCGCGCAATACGTCCTCGAACTCATCCCAGAAGGCCTCCTTTTCAGACTCACAGCAGCCAGTTTGAGGAGCATAGGCGCTGACTAAGTTCGTTACCGACCCTTCGATCAGCACCCTAACTCGCATCAACCGGTCGCTGTATCGGTCTACTTCAAGAAGTCCTTCCTGGAGGTCCTTAGACAGTACTACGGCTACTCCGTTCCTGCCCGATGGTGATCCGGTGTACATTAGCCGGTACCCCTGCCCGATGTCACGGGACTTATTCCCCTTCCAGCGCGTCTCCTGAAGGAAGGCGCACTGGACCCGACGTTTCGCAAGTACGTCCGCGAGTTCTCTGCAACGTCCAGTTAGAGAGCCAATGTTCCAGGTGGCAAAGCGGAGCTTCTTTTTGGGTACTAACTTCTTTAGCCGTGCCCGTATTTGACACGGTAGCCCTAGCCCACTTATCGCAGGTTTAAGGCGATGTGCCTGCGCGTCGTTGTTCGGCGACGCCCTAGCCCAAGTACCCACATTATTCTTTGCCATTCCATGTATATGTGACTGAAGTTGGTTTTACGTGGGGCGACCAGCCGTCTGACCCCCACAACCCTACGAGAGGGAAACCAGGGTCGCCAGAGCCTCGTCCGTTGAACAGCAGGGTGCACCGCTAGCAGGTGAGGTTGGCTTGGGTCCTTAAGATGTAAACGGACCCCAATCACTCCCTGCACTATAAGTTTATAATATAAAGATATTGTATAATGTCTGTAACTTTAGGTATTGCAAGAATTGAATCAGATTCCCCAAATGATCTGATTTCTCTATGCTTATAATTTCTACTTAATGGTTCGTGGTTGATCGATTGTTGATCGGCTGCTTCACTGCGTGTTGCGGGCTCGAATCCCATACGCATGTGAGTTAACATTTCTGTCAACGTACCCACGAAATAGGAGTAATTCCTAGCGTAGGCAAATCGTTTAATAAATACAATGAGCCAATTCATCTATGAACACAACAGCAATTTGTATGTGTGAGTGAGTGAGAGAATAAAATGCCTAGTATTTTCCGTGATAAATTCCCAAACCCTAATATTTTACTTGAGTAAACTTATTATTCTAGTTTTATCTGCGTCACATACTCATATTTGCAATTCCTCAAAAACTTTGTATAATTTTTAGCCGATCGCAAAAGACTGGCTCAGTTAATAATAGCTGAGAAGCAACACTCGCTCCGAGTGCTAGAGGCCGCCATGGCGGAGGCTAAGGCAGCCAAACATAAGGCTAAACAACGAGAGAGAAAGCGCTTTGAATTGGAGCATGCCGCCGAAAAGGCTACGGAAGAGGTTGACTCCAAACTCAGGGATGTAGAAAAGTAAGTTTTAGTTATTAGTGCTTATTTTCGTTTAGTAAATTGTCATCCAGCGATTTGAATTAGTTTCTTTTGTATGTATTTAATGGTGTAGGTACTTACAATAGAGAATATAATAAATAAATAATAATGTAGAAAACAAAAATCTAAAGTCTCGCGACTAACGACTTATTGCCTAAAGATGTCGATATGACATTTATTAATCCGCATTGGTGGTGGATTGCAGTCCATTCACGCTTACACTGTGTCCTAGCAATCGGATTATAATAGCCCAATTATGTGTTTGCTTATGCCAATAATCTAAAATGTGATTAAAATTATAGGAACAAGATAATGGAGTACTACTCTAAACTAAACATGGAAGTAGAGAGGAGCAAGATGCACACAGAATGGAAAATTAAACGTTTACAGTTAGATCAGAGTAGGATGCAGCTACTGTCCACAGAAGAGAGGAATTTAAAGAGAGAGAAATTGGAACTGGAACATCAGAAGAATGAAGAAGTGATGGCTATGTCCATACAGAGTGATATGCTGAGATCGGTAGAAGACGATCTTGATAGTAAAGAAGAGAGTGTCGTTGCAGACGGAAATGCAGTCAATACAGAACCTAGTCAAATATTCACTGCAGAGGAAAGCGCAGACCTTGCAGATTCCGACAGCAACAAGTTGAAATCACAAACATCTGGGGCAGTGCTTAGCGCTATATGTAATGCTGCCAAAAACTTTTTTGGTGTATCAAAAACGAACTCTGATGAAAAGTGCGATAATAACAAAGAACTAGACGCTCAAGGCAATATCGTACCCAGTGAAACGGACGGCAATTCCCGCACACTACATACTCAATCGTCATGCGAAATAGGCAGCAAACTAGATGATGATTACGATAATTTACAATATCAAAAAGGCAGACAACAAGCATTGATAAATAAACAAAAAGTCATGGCTCATGAGTTTGGCCAAACAGATAGCGAAAACAATCAATTAAAAGATCCGCCGCTTATACAAGTAGCAACGATTGACGCAGAAAATAATTTGCAAGAATGGTCTCCGTTCGTAGAGGCGAAGCTTAATAAGTTGAAAGTGTTGGGTACAGAATTTGACGTCGTCAAACCTCCTGTGAAGCCATCTGAGCCAAAGACTGAGGCCCAAAAAGAGGCGTTGATAAACAAGCAGAAGGTGTTAGGAGTGGAATATAACCTCCCTGCTGAAGCTTATGTCAAGAGGGAACCGGCGAATAAGGCTCAGGAAGAAGCAGTTCGTAACAAGGAAAAGATATTATTGGCGGACTTTGATACGCCGAGTGCAAATTCAGAGAGTCCTAAAAGAGATAATTCTAAAAGGTCGGCTTTGACACTGAATTTGAAGCCGTACGGAGAACCTTCATCGTCCACGTATAGACTCGGGGTTACACCTAATGCAGGGTCTATCACTCCCGGAGAATATTTCCCAAGAGTAAGTTTAAATAGTGATTCGTTTCTATAGTTTTTAATTCTACATTTTCTCATAATTGTTGATTATTAATTTTAAACATTATTTTTAGCTTGACCTAGAAACACCAACAACGGCAGATGTACCTTTAGAAAGCGCAGTAACTTCCGAAATATTTACACCTAGAAGTGACGTTAGTAAGGACTCGCAGATTAAGTCCAAAAGCAAAGAGTTTCTAAGTTCCGAGGGCTTTAATTTTCCAATAATAGTCGACGAAGAAAACGTTGAAATTAATAGCGACATTCAAACTGGTGACAGCGCTGAGAATTCTCCATCAAAGTCTTTGGATTCACCGGTCAGCAGAGTGAAGTCTAAATATTCATATTTCAATGTATTAGACGGGTCGTATAGTTTGAAAGACTTTGATCCCTTCGGAATAAAAGAAATGAAAACTTTCTCTAAAGATCACTTTACAAGTAAAATGAATTTGGATATGCGCGAAAGCTCTTGTTATACTCATCCTTCAGTTATTATGGAGGAAGTGAAAAAGCGACCTTATAACAATATGTTTGCGTCACATTTTTCTTCTGGCGATGAGGAGCAGAATAAGATAACTTGTGACAATATAGCTTCATTAACAGCTTGTCTGCAGAGGTCGGTTATGTTACCTCTGACATACCAACTGGAAGTAGTGAACAACTCGATTTTAACGTACTTCTTAGTAAATCAGGATATGTACGAACATTTGAGGAGTTTGAAAGATTATTTCTTCCTGATGGATGGGGAGTTTTCGCGGAGTATTTGTCATAACTTGTTCACGAAGTTAGTGAAGACTTTGAATCCTCAAGAGTTGTTGAACTTCGCTACTTTGCACAATATTTTGGATAAAGCTCTTGGCTCGTCTATTTCACGTAAGTAGATGTTTTTACCCATCTCTACTATTTAAATTTCGCTAATGGCAATTTAATAGGACATAAAAAATAGTTTGAACTAATTTAGTTCTCCTATATAGTCCGTTTATTTTATTTTGCAGATGTGCACAAGTTTTCAGAGAACCTTTCCTTCACGATCACCGAGTCCCCTCTAAGTTTCCAGCACAGTTCCCCCGATGTGTTACAATGCCTATCCCTGACGTATACAGTGGGATGGCCACTCAACATAATATTGTCACAAGAGGCGTTGGTTCGATACGCTAAAGTGTTCCAGTTTTTGATTAAAATGAGACGAATATTTTGGGTTTTGGGTGAAGATTTTGAAGTAAATATAAAATTGTTTTTTTTTGAAAGAACGAATAATTAAAAAAAGAATCCTTCATGTTTGTCATATAGTTTATTAATGCATGGTTATATATTTGTTTTTTTTTTCAAATTTTCATATTTTAAGACTCATTGGTCTAGGCTTCATGTTGTATTGTTCATTGAATTCAATTTAATATTTTCATTCAGTAGATTTTAATTAATTATCCACATCACTTTGCAGTCTCTAAAGTTATCAGCGAAACTATCAAGGCAACATTCCCGCAAGCTGCTTCGTTCCTCACAATACATATCAGTGCAAATATATCGGCACATAATGGCTTCCATGATCCGAGCGCTTGACAACTACATAGTCACGACTTGCATTCTCACATCCTGGACGGAGTTCGAGAACGATTTGAAGAAAGCTCGAACGTTGGACGATCTCCACGAGTGCCACGTCGTCTATATAAAGAAGGTGCTCTTTAGATGCCTGCTTAACAACAGATCGACTCCTGTGATGAAACTTTTGAATGATATTTTCACTGTCATATTAAAATTCAGTCGGGTTTTGAAAGCGGGGTAAGTTGTTTGTTGTTCTATTTTAGTAAGAGATGATGTATCGTCTAAATATTTTTTTTTTTAGCTTCATTAAATAAATTGAAGTTACCTCCACAATATTTCTTCAATTGACAACCTGCCAACGAAACTGTGTCGTAATTTGCTGGAGATATAATAAACGTTTATTATCTCTTCGATTGTTTCGCCTAACAACAGATATGTCTTCCACTTAAATCAGTATTGATCTCAAATATCTTTAAATAACGCGTCTACGTTTCTTTCTCCTTCTAGCGAATGGCAGCAAAAGGAGCCGGAAGGATCCTTCACACACTCGAGCTTCCCTCAGTTGGAAGAACTATTCCATTTGTTCGAGAAACTCGCCAAGTACTTACACAAGGTGGTCACAAAGTTAATGGAATGTGGCTATCAAAGACATTTGGTAGAGCTCCTGACGATGGTCAACCTGAATGGGTACTATGACCCTGAGAAATCGAAGGATGAACATAATACGACTGTTCAGTCGACGTCTTGAGGATTAATGGTGACAGAAGTGTAAAGAAAGTTATTGTGGGGGCTTAATTTTACGTTGGAGGGAAGCCGAAGAAAATCATATTAAAGCGTAAAATAAATTCCTCAAAGAGTTAAGCGAAAATAGAACTATTTAATAAAGAATTATTTAAACTGTCCCATGACAGTCTAAAACTATATTCTGGTAAGCAATATTTGTACGCCCAGCAAGGCAGCACATAGTGAACACTATTTTTTTGTATTTACCACCATGTATCATAACATTTTACCTATGTGTTACAAATAAATACATTTGACTTTGACTTTGAAACTTAACTCTTTAAGGAATTTATTTTACCGAGGGAATCAAAACGGCTTTGGCCGAGGGAATCAACTTGAATTGACACCTCGGCCTTGAAATTCAGTCCCCGGTTTAGAGTTCTTACCACTTCTGCATAATTTAGATTCATTGTCAATGGTAAGTAACGAGATCTAAGGTCAGTGACTCAACATTGTAATTACTCATCTAAAAAGAGCTTTGCGTCACATTGTGTAATATTGGCTTTTATTGATAGTTATGAATGGTTGTAATGAGGTACAAAAGCTAATAGGGCTGCTACAGAGTTTATTTTTGAACGATTTTTAATGCATTCTTAAGCCCTGTTTTGCTCAGATGATAGATGTGTAAGTGTCAGAAAGGTCTAAAAAAGAAAAGAGTATTTTTGTCAGGTATGGCTTAATTGCCATACATACCATGAAGAAACAAAACCAAATAGTTTTTGCTCAGCATTACGCTGACTCGTGTCCAAAATAAAGCCAGGCTTTTTTTGTGATGATCTTTTTTTTTAACTTTCGGTTAATATCTGCATAGGCCTTTAATATAACTATCGAATATATGTCACAGTATTTCACGTACTTTACCGCAGAAACAAATACTCGTAATCGTAGGCTAGTTGTAAAAGACAAAGGTTTCTGTGAAATGTTCTTCCAAACGATGTTTACAAATCTTGTTCTCTGTTGATTCTCCAATGAGTTGAAGAATGTTACTGTTAGTGTTAGAATCTCTTAATTTATATGCATTTATATATTGTAATAGGTAGTTAACTATGTTATATCCTTAAACACTGTTTTAGGCTATCACGGTTTATTTCAGAATTTAAAATGTCACTTACGGGATATCTTCCGTGATTGTTCATTGTTATCGGATTGTTGTCGGGAACTCAAAACAATGAACAATCACGGAAGATATCCCGTTAGTGACATTTTAAATTATGTTATATACTTGTATTGCTGTTTTGTGCTGAAGTATTTAGGCACTATAATATCACGCTTTTTATTAGATGATATTTGTTATATTGAACTTTTAGCGGGCCCAGTCCATGACATTTTATTGTACCTAATTAATTTACTTTTGATCGCCAGTCAACTTTCTCGAAGAGTGTCACACACACAGGCGGTGGTTACATTACTTACCGCCTTGGTAACGTTACGGGAAGTATGTTTTACGTATAATTATGTTATAGTAGAAAGTAACTCTTAGGGCCTATTTCACCACCTATGATTAAGTTTCGAGTATCTTACTTGGCAGATAATTTCATACAAATTCTGTCACATTTTTGAATTTATTCAGTGAGTAGTGCCTACTCAGACATTGTGAAACAGGCCCTAAGGGCCTATTTCGCCATCTATGATTAAGGTGCCAATATCTTACTTTGCAGATAATTTCATACAAATTCTGTTCCATTTTTGAATTTATTCGGGAAGTAGTGGCTACTTGGACATTGTGAAACAGGCCCTGACACTGGTACTTCGAGTGATTCATTAGCGTTAATCATCACTTAACTTCTAAACGGTCCATTAGAAAGTTATCACATTGACAGTTTTACAATGAAAACCTGTCAATGTGACAATTTCTTAACGATGATTAACGTTAATGGACATTAAACGCTAATGAATCACCCTGAGTGCCAGCGTTAGCCATTTCGAATGGACCTTTTTTGTATCGACAATTCATATTTTTATAGGTGATTCTGGAATTTAAATAATACCAGAAAAAGCGATAAATATATCAACTGTCTTTGGTTTGTTTTGGTTTTTGAGACCAGTTTTTGTTTTGGTTTCTTGAAAAATATTCCGTAATTTAAGTTTTTAGCCGGTTATTACTTTTGTAAAAAGCTTCTATTTTTCAGTTTTTACCACAGTTTAAATTATTATAAATTTATTATTATAAAGCAATAAAAAATTAGGGACATGAGGGTATACCAGTGTGAGATAACACATTTTCAGTACTTTAGAGCGTGCGTATTGTTATGTTATGGAATACCTAGTGTTAACAATAAACAAATATACGTGTGTCAAAAAAAAGTCAAAATTAATCATCTTTTAATAAAAGATAATTGAGAGGCTTAAAAACTTCAAGAGTAAAAACGATGTTTATGTAAATTAATTTTATTATAGTTTGTAGAAAAGAAGAGCGACCCAGTTATGTATTTCATAAAAAAAAAACATTTTTTACTTCCAAATTGTAGTTAAATGTGTTATTGTGCAAATGTTTTAGATAATAGGTAATATCGACTGTAGCGATCAAAAGTATTAAATCTAATGTCTGTTTATTTCTCCCACCTAATAATCATGTGATATACTTAATTATTATTTTATGTCGAATAATGTTAATTAATACAATTTGTTTCTAGTGTGTGTATGTTGAGTCCCTAACTGTTAACTATGGGTTATGTAAATAAAATAAAAAATAATTAAATAATATTATCACCTTATGTTATATATTAATAAATTATAGTTATTTTTACACTATTGCTTTTCATTAATCGTTAATATCACAACGTAATTTTTATCCCATTCCGTCCTGTCTACCACTGCGCTATCACTTTCCTTATTATTTATCATTTCGCACACAATCCATTCCGCTTTGGCATCCTTCTTTTCACTGGTTTCAATTTATGTAATTAAAAAAATGTAACATCAAAAATAAGGATAATAACGGCAATGGGGATAACCCACAGGATAACCTATTGCATATTGAGAACAGCTCTCGCTTTTGAAAGGTTGACTTGTCTTAAATTCAAGATGGCGTCATTTTAAATAAACAGTCTCCAAAGCGCCATCTCTTATCGAATAGCTAAATTATTAGTTACTGCCATCTGTTAACGAGTAGACAAACTAATGGCTTGTTTACTATTTGTGATATATTTTTGTTTTTATCTATTTTTATCTCATCAATAATTTAGCACAATAGTTGTCTATAGCTCATTAATTTTTATATTAAATTTATAACTATGGTTTTCACTACATGAATCAGATAACAGTGATAAAGTTCAGTTTCTTTTATTATCCGTCGCGACGGTGGCGCCAATATTTTCCTTATAATCAGACTGTGTTTTCACGATACTTCATTCTACCGCAATTCGTCCTAGGGTTGACATCCTATCCTAATCAGAGTGAAACATTGAAGTGAAAGCCGGGGTTTCCTGCAATCTACTGTTGATTTCCTTGGAAAATTTTGAAATTAATTTCAGTTTTTATTATAAAATACACAAATTTTGTGAAAACCAAACATTAAGTGCACATCAATCATTGTTTATAGTTATCGATCGGAGAGCAATTTTCCGCGATCGGACTCAGTTTTCGTCGCGTCGAAGGCGATATTTTACCAAAAACGTTAAAACCCAAGAATCACCGTCGCCGCCGAGATGGCGTTCATGATGCCTGTAGTGAAGAAGGATTGGGACCTGTACAACACGCAGCGGTCTCGCCGGGTGTCCGAGTCGGCGGAGAAGCCGGCGCTGGGCGGGCGCGTCCGCAAGGTGTCGGAGTCGCGCTCCGAGGGCCCGGCACTGTCGCCGCGCGCACACACGCTCAGCCCGCACCGCAGCGTGCCCGCCATGCGCTCGCTGTCCTACTGCCGCGCGCCGCCGTCGCGCGCCTCGCTGCGCACCGCCGCCGACAGCCCCAGCAAGGGTTCGGGTAGCCCCAAGAGCGTGCCGCGCGAGGACAAGTTCCACAGCAGGTTGGTGGAGAAGTTGAAGCGAGCCCTCGGGCGTTCGGAGTCGAAGAGCGAGGAGAGAAGCTCGTGAGTTAACGCGTGCTTGTGTGCAGGGCGCGCGCCGAGTCCCCCGAGCGCCACTCGCGCTGCGGAGCGTGCGTGCCCTACCTGTGACCGCGCGGCGGAGCGCCCGCGCGCGCCCGGCCCGGCCGCAGCGCGGCCGCGGCGACACACTATCTGTGATATGTTTCCGATAGTGAACTCGAAGAGATGAGTAGACATTTCATGAATGTGCTAACTAACCGCCTAAGGTCTTTCGGACGCTGAGAACCTAACGTTTGAAGTTACACCGACACAATGCAATAGTTTTAGTCGTCATACATTGATTTGCTTTCCTTAACTGTTGCATGTTTGTTAGTCGTTATCGTACCGTATATATCATAAAGATCAGGTTGTCAGTTTAGGTTGTATATGAAAGTACGTTGTATGGATTTTAAGACTGCGTTTAGTTTAAGCACACCCTGGGGTTCGATAAGTATTAATTGAAAAATCACCCCGGCGGTCACTAGAGGTTAGTTTGTGGCAGTTTGAGAAGGGTATCTGTGATTCGTTATTTTGTAAGTAACGTGGATTTATTTATTAAGCTGAAAGGGAAATTGCATTCAGTTTTACCTATTGTTTGTGAGAGTCCTTATTGTAATAACTTTTGATATAATTTTATTGTTTACCAACACATAGTATTTGTTTTGTTCAAAATTGATTATAAATTTTAATTTAATTGAAATTCAGTAGCAGCTTCATTTGGCAATTTGGAAAGTAAACATTGAATTCAATACGATGGAGTGATACATTTGTTATAATATTTGTACTGTAGTTGTAATAA
The DNA here is from genome assembly GCA_030763345.1 of Mythimna separata. Lineage (NCBI taxonomy): Eukaryota > Metazoa > Arthropoda > Insecta > Lepidoptera > Noctuidae > Mythimna > Mythimna separata. The sequence goes on from CM061182.1 coordinate 13,041,713, forward strand.
GAGTACTTTATATTAACGTACACGTACACGTAGTGCAAACTGTCGATATGATAATTGTAAGCAGTGTTGTATTGTAGTCATCGATGTAATAATACAATGATAATTTATTTATGTGGAGAGCGGGCTCGCCCGTTCGACAAACACTTTGTTATGATTTCGCTTGATTTTATTATGATGTTATCTTGTGACTGTATCTGGACCAGCTTTGTTAATAGTATTATCAGTCAGTGAAACTGAATTCGATAATAGTGATATAAAGTAAGATGTATCATAAAATTCTAAAATTAAGGCATATCTCGATGAGATTCTGATGAGGGCTTGATGGAGCGCTGTTTCGATGTGTTTGTTTCGTTTGCAAAGTTTAGATATCAAAGTTCCTTAAGCCTATTGACTGCCACTAGGTAGTAGGTAGGCCTATTTAAATTTTTAGATGTATGCATTAGTTTTATACGATACCAAATTCAAATTCTTATGTCATTAAGAATTATTTTGCAAACACTATCAAAATTTTATGTATTGTCAACGATATCTGATCTGATGATTTCAACTATTAAACACCTAAATATAAAGCTTATTCTGACTTACATTTTTTATTTATCACTTAACACCCTTTAACCTGTAACTCATTGCCATACTTAACGGTTTTGAGTGAAACCTTACTTACTATAGATATTTAATTGATTAAAGTGGAAAACTTTCTTATACGTATGTTATTTATTTATTATTATTATCTAGCCTATATATTGTCCCACTGCTGGGCAAAGGCCTCCCTCCATTCCTTCCATCGTTCGCGACTTTGGGCCACTTCTTGCCAATTCTTAAGGAAGACATCCAAGTCGTCCCGCCATCTCCTTCTTGGTCTGCCGCGACCCCGTCGTGCGATTTCAGGGCACCAGCCTTGTGTTTTACTGGCCCCGTATACGTATGTATGTATACGTATGTATTGGCACATAAAGTTGGCGCTCTCTAAAGAAAACATGACAAGTTGTGGTAGTTGCCTACAATTGGCCACGTGCGCTGTCCACTAAAATAGACGTTTTAACGACACAGCTAATAACGTAACGAGGAATGTCCGCATCAGTAGACTTGGCGAGCACATTTTGGCAATGGAGGCATATTAGCAGAAGTACTTAAAACATCTAAAGCTGCTCGTAAAGAGATTTGTCATCATCGTTTCAGCCGAAAGGCGTTCACAGTTGTAGGTACATATATGGGCTTAATTAGGCTTCCCCAAAATGTCTCAACGACCGGTCCTGTTCGTCTCATATACATCGTATTCCCTCGACTCTTCTTCGATCTTTGGTCCACTTTGTGGGAAGCCTTCCGAAGAGATTAGATTATTTTTCATACCTAATACATGGTTGCAAAAGCCTTCTAGGGAGTAGGAACATGGATTGGGATGTTGGCGAAACATTTCAAAGTTCAATGAATATGAAAAGTCTTGTAAGAAATACACAAAAATTTAACTGCTCAGCCTTTTTGCAATAATTTTACGGTTGGCTTCCGGTCTAACTGGAATACAGGATGAAGATGAATGATGACTGTCTTAAAGACAAATATTACAGCTGCCAAAAACAAGAAAACAGTGATCACACAGAGTCCACAGTAAGACTTAGATTAGGGGAAATCCTTTTACAGTCTCCTCTGACTCTCCATAGGGATTTGACTAACGCTGGCTTAGTGCAGAGAGCATTTCGGTGTGCTTGTGTGGTCTTTTAAGAGGTCACAAGACCTCTTGCATATGCTGATTATGATCACCGGAGTGGTTTTGGTGAGATAACAATCCCACACACCCTGGTCTTCCAAAACCCCACGTGCATTTTGTAGATTTCCCTCTTTAGAAAAAACGTGATTACACATTTCAAAGTAGGTAATAAAATTCTTAAGTGCAGCGCAGACTATAATCGATTTTTATTATAATTTCCTCCTATTGAATTCGAAGAATGTGAATATTACAATAGTAACTACCTACCAGAGAAATATGAATAAAAAACGTTACTACAAAATGCAAAGGCTTAGTTTTCTTATAGAACTTCTACTATATTTACAGCAGGCTCTAAATCTCATGAGAGATCAAAGTTAACAATCGAAAATTATTTAACAAAAACGTAATCAATCCAACTAATAACACTACGGGCACGTGACGTAGGTACACAAAGCATTAATTCATGAATCCCCGACCGGTCTCATAGGACCGCGCTGTTATTGTCTTACTATTGTGTTTCGTTTCGCGGGTATTGATAAGTTAATTAACACCATTTTAAGTATCGAATGCGCTCATTCAACAAGTCGACACCTGAATGATTGTGGCTTTCAATAGCGCGACAACTTTCGTGTTTAATGGCCAATTAGGCGGTAAACACACTGGCTGCAGCCTGGAATATTACCAGGGGTCAGATCGATCACTGGCTGGTCATACAGCCACTAATGTTGGTAAGATTGTTCTCGAACCGAGCGAAGTTTCCAATGTATAGCGATGTAAGCGTTGGTTCACATTAACTTTGAACTTAGAAAGGTTGATTCATGACTTGGTTTGTATGTAATTAGCTGACTCCAAGTGTCACGTAGTTTGTTTTACGATTTATATTTATTTACTTGTACAGATAAATCCAAGACATTATTCAGAGAAAATTTTCATTAAAAAAATCAATATTTAATTAGACAATAACATCTAAACTAAGATTTAGAAATAACCTATCCATTAACATAACAAATAACTTATTGGTTTATCTTGTACTTATCCAACTTTTCAGAAAATATTAGACGTTCACGACACACGTCTATTCGTCTCCTAACAAGCCTATTATTTTAAACAAATTTTTATCTACTTTACTCTTTAGCTAAAGTGTTGCTCTTTTTCAATTTTCTCAATTGTATCAGATCCTTCCTATATAAAAGAGTTTCATTTCAAAAGAGCATTGTTACCGAGGCCCGCGGGTCGCACTATAGCATCGCAGGCCATCGCTTCACTCTCGAACTTTCTGACGTATAAGTGATGTAGGCGATCAGAGTTCGATCATTTCCAACTCAATGATTGAATGTTCAATATGACATAATATATCAAAGTGTATCGCTCATTGACTCACTAGCACATTTATTTGCATTTGTTCAAAGGTTGATTCACGTCAATAGACTCTCATTGATTGTCGTTTACGACTTTAAGACCTGTTTTGTAAAAGTTTCTCTATATTACTTTATCGTGAAAGAGCTTTATTGTTTCGAAACGAGGGGTGAAGCAAATTAATGGTGCTTGGACCTTTCTAGAGCGTAGGGCTGCGATCAATAGCACTACACTATGGGTAATGAGAGTTCTCGAATGCTCGACGAAATAAAAATATGTAACAAGTGTACGCGCTAATGGTCGTTTAGCGCTTATTACAGTCGTTAGCACACTTTGCACTCGTTTATAGGTTCATTCATGTCAAGAAAGTTATTTATAGCAATTTTTGAGTTTATGTATAAATGGTGATAGGTTTCCTTTCAATTGAACGGTGTGGCACCATGCGATTTTGCACGAGTGCAGTATATCAGGAATGGGAACATAGATATAGGGCATAGGGTCATAAAGTAAATAGTTTTTATCACGGGTAGGGCTAAGGGAATTTTTATGGAAAATGTGATTAGTTAACAATTAACGGCTTGAGTACGGTATAAGTGAAATAGTTTGCGGGATTGTTGCCAAGAGTCGCCGCGGCTCTGGAACGCAAAGAGAAACCGATGGAACAAGGGTGGGTTTTAGTTAGTGAAACTTTGAAATTCCCTCACGTTCCTGTGTTCCAACCGGAAAAAAAAATGATTTATATAAGTTTATGATTTCCTACACCAAAATAAAATATATAGGTGAAATATTTATATAGGTAATTGTTATATTAATTATGTAGAAAGTGTTATTGTAAAACGATGGGTGAGTCACATAATTTTCCGTAATTCATAAATATTAATGTTACTGTAATAAAGATGAATACAACATTTAAAAGCATTATTTAATGGCCATAACGATAAGCCACGTAACAAATTATAAGAAAAGATATTCGTCATCTTTGATAATAGATCAATAGTACCAACCTACCTAAATAATGAGCCTACGTCTAGACAGGTAGGTAACTCTAACCTCTAGACTCTAGAGGTACCTACGTAAACAACCTTCTAATCTGTTGGCATCTTCTTACATCTATAGTGTCCTAAATTACTGATTACTTCGCCGTGGAAATTTCCTTCAGGCGGGCTGGAGAGTCAAGTGACGAACTTAATTGGCTCGGTACAGTCGTTGCGAACATCTTGAGTGATACTTACTGAATTTTATGGTTTTAGTTTTCAGTAATGGACAGTATTTACATGGAGCTTCTGGAATTCAACATTTTAAAATTTAGTACGTTAGATTAGATGTTAGAACCTGAAATATAAAAGGTTATTTTTAGTTAACCATTTCCCGATGATAGCTGGTTTGATTTTCATCACTTTTTGGAATACAGTACAATATCATCTGCCTACCCTTTGCCCAACTATATTGGGGTCGGCTTTCAGTCAAGCCGGATTTAGCTGAATCCCAGTATTTTTCGACGAGCGGCTGCCTACGAGACCTCCACAACCCATTAACTGGGGTAACACGGTACTTGAAGTACAAAGACTGAATCATGACATGAAGTACAAAATCGAATGAAGTGCAAGACTGGAGTCAGATTTACTGGCTTCTGACTCTCCGTAACGACTGCCAAAGATCTACAAATGACAGCCGGTATACGGTACAATATACAGGACAATATAGCTAGACTCCTTAATACCATACTATGCCTTAATGACTCCAACTTATAAATTGAGGAGGATAAACATTTACAAAAAACAAGTGTACAATAGGCGGTCTTATCGCACAGGGCAAACTCTCACAGACGACCTTTGGATGGACTGAACGAAACACACCTACTCATACCTAGATTTGGGCCTATCAGTGTACAAAAATAATTCCATTCATCATTATTTATTTAGAATATTCAGTTATTTTGTTGCCAACGGTACTACAAGATTTAATATTGGGATAGAATTACGAGTACATTTTAATCTGGAGCGAAACAAACCATTTTCAAGCCGGTAAATTTAATGGAGGCGGTTGCCTGTGCTGTATTTTTATGTTACGAGTACTTAAGAAATATCGTGGGTGCTTCTATGAATGTAAATTGTTGACTAAAGGGTGGGCGGGTAAAACGTTAGTGGAAAATCTCATATTCTGGAAATAGACATAAATATGTTAAGAGCGTATAAAGTACCGTGTTACCCCTGTTAATGGGTTGTGGAGGTCTGGTAGGCAACCGCTCCTCGTAAAATACTGGTATTCAGCTAAATCCGGCTTGACTGGAAGCCGACCCCAATATAGTTGGGAAAAGGCTAGGTTGGGAGATGATGATGATGATGTTTAGAGCGTATAAAGGGTAGGGCTAGTAGTACACGCAATTGATGCCAATACTTTTCATTTTAATAATTCTTCTTTGAAAAACATATACGACCTTTTGAAATATAATATGATGGATTGTGGCGGGAACTGTCTCCCGCTATATACACCGAATACGTGCATACGACATGCATGTTTTTATTTGCGAAATTAAAAAAGTAGCTTTCATAATAATTTTATTTATGGATTAATTGTGGCCTGAAATAAATGATATGCTTTTTGCCTAGTAAATATATAATAACATTTTAAAGATTTTTCTGTTCAATTTACCTATCTTTGAAGTTGTTTTTTTTCTTTCGAACGTGTTTAGCTGTTGGCATTACAATATTATACGAAAAGAAAGCAAAGAAAAAAAGAAAAAAGTTTATTGTTGTTTGAGTTTGTTTTTTTTTAAGGCGAAGGATTTCAAAGTTACAAAAAGTGTACACAATCGTACTAATCAATATTGTTTGTTAGTTTTTCTAAGAGTTGCGCTTCCTCTTTGCTTTTCTTGTTAAATCACGTTGTTTTTGTAGAAGAGTTCTGTTAAGTACAGGTATTTGTGACAAGTAAGAGATGTAATTGGCGGACAATATTTTTTTATGAATTCTGTTTATTTATTTTATTTTGGATAGGCTCGTGTTTGATCACTTTCTCACCTGATGGTATCTAAACGATGATGTATCTGACGATGGAAAACACTAGCTTAGAAGTAACCTATTCACTCTTGACTGAAAGATATTTGGTATAGAGTAGAGATTGATGAAAAATACAAAAAGAACATTACGCTACTTTCTGTCCAGTAAGTTGGTACGTTCCCTTGGGATAACACAGTTTATTTTTTTATCCCAAAGGTTGACTGGTGGAAAAAGCCTTTATGCATTATGCCTCACTACTACCATGAAGTTTAAATAAATAAATAATTTACGACTTTCAACGGGTGAAGCCGCTGACAGACGCTAGTGTAGGAACCTTTCTATGAAATTGAGTTAGATACGTAGATTGTATGTTCATAAATACCCAATAACAATATGTAATCAAAACGTGTTCAGACTCGTCACTTACACATGTTTGAATTAAACTTTTATTGTGAATTCTAAACGTGTTTTCATTAACTCAGATAATGGTTATAGAGGTACCTAATCTAATCAAGTTTATGTGAAAGTAAACTTAAAATAATACACTTTAAAACTACTACTAACACAATTATTTGCTTTGTAATAAATATGTACCTATAGGTAGATATATCTATTACACAAATATACACACATCAAAAGTGTCTAGGGATCAAGCATTTTTATGCGGATTTCTTGAGATTGAGATGTGGCTTTGTAATAAATTTATGATTTTATAAATTTATATGGATCCTTTTTGGTGCATTTCATAATTTGAATCAGGAACTGTGAATCAAATTCGAGTAAAAGATGAAAATCAGCTGTCAATATTTTCCCTATAAAAACATACAACGTATTGAAGACATTATTAGTGCTACTGTTTCCCTACTACTGATTAAAACCAACGTTATTATGGAGCGGCGACGTCATTTAAGCAGGGAAGAAATGCTCAGAGCCGTGGGAATGATAGAAGCTGGTTCCCGGCAACGTACTGTGGCTTTAGCTCTGAATACAAGTCAGAGTGTTATCAGTCGACTTTGGACACGTTACCGAAGCACTGGTACCGTGGCTGAGCGCCATGGAGGACGGTATCGCTGCACCACACGGAGACAAGACCGATACATTCAAATCTTAACTCGAAGAGCTCCAACAATAACCGCCATGATGTTAGCCGTGAGGCTTCATCACTCTTCAGGGAACTTAATTAGCGACCAAACAGTCAGAAACCGCTTGCATGAAGTGAACCTTCATTCCCGAAGACCGCTACGGGTACCACCTATAGCAATGCACAATCGTAGGATTCGATATCAATGGGCTCTTGAACACAGAAATTGGGCAGAAGAACAATGGCGTTTCGTGTGCTTTTCTGATGAGTCTCGTTTTGGTATGAGACCGGATACAAGACGTATACGACACTGGAGAACCCCTGGAAGCCAACAGCGATTAAAATCCTGCCAGGAAGTCCATCCTTATAGTGGTGGAACCATCATGGTATGGGCGGGTATTTGGAACGGCGGAAGAACTGAGTTGATTTGGATCAGAGGCAACCTCAACGCTCAAATTTATGCTGAGACGATTGTATCAGACGTCATCGTTCCTCTACAAGTGCAAATCGGTCCCTTATTTCAGTTAATGCATGATAATGCACGACCGCACACCGCAAGATTTGTAAGACAGACTCTCGCCGCAGCTAACATCAATGTCCTGCCCTGGCCTGCTCAGTCGCCAGACTTGAACCCGATTGAGCATGCATGGGATATGCTACAGAGAAGAGCTCTGCCGAATATGGAGGGTATCCAGTCGCAAGAAGACCTTTTTTTGTTGTTGCAACGAACATGGGCGGCCATTCCACAGCGTGATTTGGATGAACTCATTTTGAGTATGCCAAACCGATGTTCTTGTAAACGGATTATTAATTGTTTAAGTTACCCAATAAAATTTTAAAGAAAACTGTTATTTCAGTCTTTTTTTCGAACTTTAATGTTAGTGGTTCAAATGTCAAAAATCCCTTTATTAGGAAAATGGCAAATTTCTTTATTAATGCAAAGGTGACTTGGTTTATCGTTACTGTGACAAACGAAAACACTTTATTTGATGAATCCTTAAAGAAAATTTTAATTAATATCAATCAGGAGAAAAGTTATTGCAAAAATATATGTTGATCCCTAGACACTTTTGATGTGTTTACTTTTAGAGGGTTGTATAAATGTAGAATTCAATTTAAATTTGCTTAAAAAAATTCAATGTTTTATACTCGTATGTCAGTTTTGGACACAAAACAAAATTAACTACGTCTACTAAAAAAAAGTACCGAAAAATACAATGTATTGAAATATTGTACTCGCCATTTAGCTTCATCAGCACCATATCTCATGCCGACACCTCAAGATCAAGCCAGACCGTTTGATACATTATTTAAGTACTCTACAAAGAGACATAAAAAATAAATTATATCTCTACAAAGAGAATAAATATTGAGACGACGGGCAATACCTACCTAAATATAGAACAAAATATGTTTCTCAGCATTTTACTAATATGTCTAAGTACTACCTATTTTTAAATCTCTATAATACCTGCCACGTGTAATATTCGCAAAGGAAATAGGTCATTTGCGTAGGACGATTTAATTCATAGAAATTTCAGAAAATCCCAATGTTACGTAGGTAACAGAAATTGGGAATTGGAGCGTTGATTTCCAACCGTGTTTTTGGGATAAAATTAACATGTAAATTTGTTACGGTTACCTGAATATTGATGTTTGTTTTTCAGCGGTGAGATTGAAAGGTATATATCGAAAACAGATTCATTTAATTGAAACTACGGCCTCACACTAATCTTTCTTCTTCCTGCCCTTATCCCATACTTATTACTTGCGCAACACGTTTTTTTCTTCCATCCTGTCCTACACCTTTTCTTTCATATCAGTCCTCCCTTATCCATACATTTTTTTTTGGCTTCTCTCTCCATCCATCTACATGTATAGGTACTCAAAAGTCTTTTAGTAACATGCGTTTCGTCCCTGCTCTTCACATGACCAAACTGAGTCAAACAATTTCGAACTTACGTATTTCAATGGATGAGGTAATATCACAGATTACCAGTTATACTGTTTTTCAGCTTGAAAAGATACCTCTTTACTGGCTGTATTTACATAGAAAAGCCAACGAAAAAGGGTCAAATAAGGGAAAGTTTCCCTAATAATATTGCAGCTTTGTGTGAAGCTCATTTAATGATAGCCTCTTTTTCTCATTTTCCTGTCCCAAAGCAGGTCTTTATTACAGTATTGGATACTATTATCCGGAGGCTCTTATTCGTAGATATGTCTGTTTCTTTTTATTAAGTAAGTATCTACAAGTTACCATAAAAAGTCTTGCTAGAATAACATTAAAACCCTATATCTAAATTGGATAAATCCTAATCAAATTTTCCCATGATCGATTCTATAACCATTATCTTGTATAAACTCGTCTTTACGAAGTGTTAATAGTAGATTATGTGACTAGGGAGTAAAGCAGTGTCTTTAAGGCGAGGGCGGCATGTTGAATTCCGAACAAAACGAAGGTTGCTAAGTTTTAATCCCGAACGTTAGTGAGGGATTTATATAAATAACTCCCGAGCATTGCGAGGGAGTTAATAGAGAAACCTGAGTGAAGTGAGGAATTAAAGCCGCCCAAGACAAAGACAGCTTTACTCCCCTGTTGGATACTCTACTTTTTACACCATGTGTGAGATAATTACAAGTCTACTACGATTAATTAACTAGGTACTCTAAATCGTATAAAACAAATTATAAATAAATTAAAAAATATGCAACAATATTTACACGTTAATCTCAACTCCAAATTAGAAGCAAACAAAATTCAATACTTCAATATTACTCTATAACTTTACTCTTTTTTAGAACCTCCTTAACCTTTTCCTCAATATGTACATTTATTATTCTTTTTTTTTGTTAGTGGCCAGTTTCATTTTTGAATAAATTTGTTTGATGCACGTACATTTTAAATGACTGAAGGCGTATTTGACGTTCTAAATTAAAAAAAAAACCATTATGCCCTAGGGATCGGCCATACTGTATTATCTCCCTAGGTGATAACGAGTTGCTTTAAGTGCAGGTTACATGACACATAATAGGGTCATTATCGAGCAGGTGGTGTAAAAAATAAGTTCTATGTAGGTAGATTTTCCCCTTTTAATTCTGCAAAGCCGATGATGGAATACTAAGTAATAACTAATACATAACGCAAATGACTTGTGAGAAGCAAACACTAAGATGACTGATGTTGTCACCCTTGCAGTTTGCCTTCGAGCTGGATTGCAAACAAGAGTATACTCTACTTGATTAGATACCTACTGCTGCGCCCCGTAGGGCTTCCGTGCTACTAATTACATTAAACTAATCTAATAAACATCAGGGAAGTGTGAAAGGGAAATATGTCTCGTACGCAGTAGTTGGGTATAATGTTTTAAATGATAAACACATTAACCAAGTCGCGTGAAAATAGGTTTTTCCATAACAATTTTGAGCCCCCTTTCATCGCTTTAAGGGGCGAATTTTGAGAAATCCTCCCTTAGTGCTTGCCTACGAAATTAAGGCAAGTAATATGGGTAACGATGCACTGCACCGGCAGCAGATCGAAACATCTTAGACACCATAGAAATAACTTGGTTATGCAATCAAGATTTATCAAGAATTTTATCTTAGTTTTTTTTTATCCTAACATGATTCTTAAAGTTATCCAGGGAAGGGCTGTCGCGATTCTTGACTAGGATAGGAACCTAAATTACATGATTTAAAAAAAATGCTGGAATCAATTCCAAAGCTGATTCTAAACATACCAACTACTACTTTCAGGATGTGCTGTATATAGCCCAGTTTCTTAAACGAAAATTGTATCTCCAAATTGATGTAAAAAATTGGTGTTAGCTGTTGTGAATGGTTGAACGAATTTCAACGTTTGCTTTGTTTGTGTTGCGTTTTTGTTGTAACCCATTCAAAAAATCATCTATAACATGATTTTTTTTTGTCAGAAAATCGGTGTAAGTGAAATAAGTAGATTGTTTAAAGGAGTTTTCTAATTTCAGCACAAGATGACAAAATTTTAGTATTTTTAAAACCGTTACTCCTTTGTTTTACTCGTAAGCATGTAAAAATAGTGTTGGGAACGGTCGAGTTTTGGCACTTTTGGCTGGAAGTTTTGAAATAAATTTTGTAAATAATTTATTGAGCTTTTGGAGATATTCGTCATGTTGTATGACTGTATTTATATACTCAGTAAAAATTAAAACAATAGACCATATCTGAAATCGGTATGATATTGTTCCTATTTCCGTACTCGTATTCAGATACAAAATTTAATATCTATAACATTCCGAGAAAACTATAAAATTGACATGGGTCGCCAATCCTGAATAAATAAAGATATTTGGCCTAAATTGATGCCACTGATCGTAATGAGAGTGTTATTTGATTCGTACCAACTACCATTACCTAGTGTTCATGTATCTGAGTAATAAACAGTTACATAAAACAAATATATGCTATCACGGATACCTCAGAATAGCTAACCTTAGTAAGGTCAAGAAATAATGATAATACCATACATGGATAGCAGAACCTAACAGATGCCGTAAACATAGGAAGTAGATTACCTGTGTTACGATGTGTAAAACATTTCCTGACTCACCGGCTGACTATAGTTCTCATTGAATTAATATTATGGCTATTTATAGAACGCTAGACTTTGCCAGCGGTTTCCTTCACGTGAAAATCGAAAATATGTGCCACGGAAACGTATCTAAAGCTGGTATCAAAAAGTTTTCTTTGTTCTAAGCCACGGTTGGCTTTTTTCTGAGAGTGAAAGATATTAAATAACTTTTTGGCTGAAGGTGGAGTGTCAAACTTTTACTAACTAATTTCTTCAGTTATGTACTTTGTACATTTCAGGACTGTGTTGACTCTTTTAGACATAATGTCTTCTGTTTCAAATTGCATCGGAATCGGGTTTACTAATTATTTAGGAGTTATATTCAGACATACACTTTTTACATTAAGATATATGCAGCAGTATGCAGAAGTAGGAAGAAATGGTTTTAATGGACTTTTAAACGATTTGAATTCCATTAATTGCATACAGCAAATAAATATTGCTGTAAGTGGGCAATTAACGATACAGTGGGATGTTTCTGAGTTCCGAATAGTTATTTCTTTAAAGTTTAATATATCCTGTAGACCGTATTGTTTATTTGATAGAAGTTTCATTTCAAAATTATAAATTCATGATCGTTCTTCTTCAGTCCTAATCGTATATTTTTAGAGAAGCTATGTCTTCATCTTTCATACTGCAATTCTATTATGTTATACATAGCCATCTCAGTATTAACCTCGATCACAAAATATACTTCAATACATTTCCGATAGCGAACGATGTTTACTCCGATAAAGTTCCCATTTTCTTGTTAAATAACATTTCGAGTTTGACCCAATTTCATTTCGTTCAGTAGTTCGCCAATCTGCACGGAGATTCAATTGTAAAGTTCTTACTCTATGCTCTAAATCTATTTTAGTATCTAATATAGAAAAGTTTTAACAGTGCAGTAGGAAATGGTGTAAGCTGTTCTGATTCTGAAACAGAAAATTTAGAGCACTATAATAATTGTTACACAGTGCTCTCAATTTGATTAAGAGTGCTAGAAGCTAAGAGTTATAGAAATGTAAAATATAATAATACACATGCGTCAGTAATACCCATTTAAAGCCATATTTATGTCCGTAATAAAGTGATAGAAATAATAAAAACCGATGGAAACGGATTTCGTAACAGTGGATTTCGAAAAAAAGTACCTAGGGATGAAATTTGGCACACCGGTAAGCCAAGTCTTCGATTATCGTTTAAGCTTATAAGCATAGGACTTTTTATACCTAAAGAAAATGCTTTAGGAATATTAACCCTTCGTTCGTTTGGGTTTGGTTAATTTTCAACTTGCTAGTGAAGCCGCTTGCAGAAGCTAATTTCTTCATAAATTTAGTTTTCTACCGAAAATGTGTTTCAGTAAAACCTGTTTATGTAAAATGGCCGAAACTCACTGTATGTATTTATCTTTTAACTCACTCATATGTATTTATTAACTAGTATTGCTCCTAACAACCTTCAATATCATCCTACAATTACCATAAATACCCAGTTCCCACCCTTGAAAACAGTCTTCAATGAACGACCAAAATTATATCAGTTACCATGACAATATTGATACAAATAACTCACGATGTACTTGACCTCTGCCACGAAGATAATGACCACACGTATAAAACGGTGGCAGTTACTACAAGTGCCTTATTAATGAGTCTATAAAACCAACCTACAGTAACCGGCTTGAACCAGATTGGAAAAACTGAGGCAGATTGTATTGCGTATGCATAGACTGGCTAAATGTAAACATACCGGATAAATTATAGAAAATATTATTAGTTTTCTGATGCTATATCGATTGTAACGGTGGTTAACTGTTTTTATATCGGTTGTATTAGGCAAGTTATTCTCGTATTTTTAAAGGTACATTCGCATTCGCCTAATCGTGTTTCTCCAACATTTCTCTTTCTTTTATAACTTCTGTTTCGATTTGGTGTTTACGAGAATAGGACTGGGAAAGTGGATGTACCATGCGGAAATTCGGGCTTCGGGTTAATTCGAAATACTTATTGCGGGCCTGAAACTGAAAGGGTGGCTGGGGGAATAGTTGTGAGTTTTAGTCAGTTAAGGTCTGTTCCCCCTCTCTCTGACCTCAACTAGAGAGAAAGGAGACATTTTATGAATACCCATATCAAAAAAAGGATATGGACATTTTGAAAGACACTTAGCAATATTGTTTGGTAATACCAACTCATATTTTTTTATGTTTTAAGTCATACGACTTGTATTCCTTTGTGCTAATCTTTGGTCCATAAAACAAATGAGTCAAGTATTCTCTATTTACGAGACGTATTCATAACATGACATTTTTATGATGGAGAACTATTGTAACAACTCTGCAATAGTTTAGCTTTTCTCTAGTTTTATCTGCTTTTCTTGTGCTTGTTTTATAAATATCGCAGACATTAGTCCCACGTTAAGTATCGAACGATTCTTGTCTGGATAATTCTACAGATCTAACTTGTGTACAATAAGTAGAAGTATGTAATTTGAAGACACACATGTGTGTTGTGTGTGTGTTAAGACAAGTTTAGAGTTAATATGCCATATTATAAAAGTGTTTTTAACACCTATCAAAATAAACTTCACCATTTCATTTCTATAAAACAACACTAAACTAAAATAAAACCCATGTTTTATTTTCTTCTGCGTGCCAAATTGTATTTTCGTTGGCCATTTTAAAATAAATAGGATGAATGAAAAGTTAAAGCAGACAATTTGTAGAATACTGGCCAGTAATATCCAATAGTATATTGTGCACCTTTAGAATGAAAATGAGCTAGCTGAAAAAATAAAATTTGTGGGTACTGCAAGGATAATAAGGATATTTTACGAATTTGTAGTGGTGATATGAGTTTTAAATATATCTTTCCCGTATTTCTTCCACAGATGCTCATGATTCGAGCTCTTTTTCACTGTATTGTTGTAGAGTAGGCCTTAATTTATAAGAATTTTCAGTTAGGTCACTTTCATTCAGAAGATGCGATTAGTCGAATTGAAATTGTGTTGCTTTGTGCTGGCTATAAATCAACTGTGGAACAAATGACTGAATTGTTTAGTCTCGTCCACGACTTGGTGGCGAATGAATTTAGCATTTAATATTTGTACGTCTGCTATTTGAAGAAGAGTTTTATTTAAAGACATACTTTAATCACATGTAATGGCTCGAGCTGATCCATTTATTCCATGTGTTAGTGATTAACTCAGATGTTTTGGCAGATAATATGTAGGCAATGTTTGTTTATTTAAATAAGAGTTTAACAAATAAAGATTTCAATATCAATACTGAAGTTACGCAATAAATTGAAAATTTCGAGACATTAACAGATCATAATGGAAGGAAACAACGTACTGTTGACTGATTGAAGACACACAAAACTATCACGGACGCTGACTCAAAAACAATTCAATTTATTATTATTGACGTAATGTTTTTAAATCTAGTTCACGCTGTGACGCAAAATATCTTCAGACAAACATTACAATTAGTGTTAAAGTACCTTTCAATGTTTCAAACTCTGTTATTTATGACGACTGTTAATTCTATATTTGGAACATTCACATCAGGCTAAGCGTTTTTACTGTCATTTAGACGTAGGCTTTATTTTAGATGGCACCTTTTTTCTGAGTTAAAACGTAAAATACTGTTTTATAAATTTTACTGATTTCTCTTTTTAATTTACCTTGGAAATAATGTGGTCAAGGAGAGGACTTCCTTGAATGTAATTGTTCAATTCCGGTGGTTCTTTTAGCCTTGGAAGCGTTTCTTTATGTCAAAGACAAACATTTTATCTGTCGTTTCTAAGTTATAATTAAGGGCCCTCAAGGCCAGCACTCTTTTCAGTTAGCGCTTTATTTGTTGTGTTTTTTGTATCTTTTGTTCAGGCGAGATTTAATTTAACAAGAATGTCGGATAAATTACTAGTCAAGTTACTTACAAGTGATTCACTAAGTATAGGCAAAAATTTGGGTAAATCCGTCTTTAGGAGTACTTCTATTAAGGGATTTTCTAAATAACAATTTCTATAAATAACTATAACTATTTAGAGAATTTCTCATTTTATTGGCTGAATGAATTTAAATGGTTCATGCCAGACTTGGCTAAGCTATTTGGCTAGACTTAGTCTATCATTTGATTCATATGGACCACGCGGTGATCGACTGATCCAGACTATACATATTTTAACTTTCGGGTGACGTATTTATTGCACATAATTAGGAATGCATTTCTAAAGCGTCACTACACTATGATGCGTTGTTCCTTATATAACAGCATATTTATAATTCCTAATAAGATGAGTGGATTGCCAAAATTGTACGTCGTGTATTTCAGACACCTACTATAGCTCGCCGTCTGTTGCTCATAAATTATTTCTAGAGTGTGTGTTCTGGTGTGTTCCAATTAAGATTGGTTCAAACCTCACAGCTTTTCTTCTGGGATCTTTGGTAGGATCATCCTAATGGCTAGGTGTTGGTAACACAAGCCTGAAGATTCAGATCAGAATGGTAGATAGTAGATCTCTTGGTTGGCTGCTAGTATACTCATTGTATGTATATGGGGTCTTTTGAATCGTCCTGATGGGTAGTATTCATTGTATCTAGTTGATATTAAGGGTGTGATGGAGAGCAAGAAAGTGGGTTTTGCACGTTTGTGGTTGTGGTAATTTCTCACACAAATTCTGGCAGAATCGAAACCTATCGAAATTTGCTTGTCTTGCCTTTTTAACTTTAGATGTTAATTATTTCGTCTAAGTTTAGGCCTGTAATGACAATTCTCCAACGCATTCTCACACAGGTAATGTGACTGATAATTGCATCAGTAACATTACGTCCGATTGTGATTGTCCGATGCGTGCGAAGCGGTGTGCGGTGAATCCAGTGAGCAATACTAGCTGTTACGATAACATGAACCGGTTCGAGCCGGCGCGACGGATGCCGCCGTCACTGATTCCGTTCAATTCGCTAACTCTATCACAGAGACAAGTTACCATACTTCGACAGTTTGTGGGACAATCTAATCAGCGATTTTTTTTTGTTATACTACACGCGGTGAAGTCGTGTGGAAATGTTGAAGTATTATTCTTGTATGGAGATCTGTTGCAGTAGCTAGGATTTGATGTTTATTAATCGCAAAGGGCATCTGAAGAAAAAAAATGGGTATAAGTACATATTTTAGTTAATAAAAGTCTGAAAGTTCCTTTTGGTCCATCTAGACCGTGAGAAGATATTTGGTTATTACCCAGTCCAAAAAGAAACATGGGAAATCAAACATTAATCGGCATCAGCTACGCAACGACGACGAAATGAAAATAACTCCTAACTGTTGTACCTATTCAGTAATTCACAAAAACCTAAAAAGTTTTTGATTCCTTGGGAAGTTAAAAATTAATATTTAATTTATTTATTGGTAGAATGGATTGGTGAGGGTTCGGGAATCCGGTGGACGCGAAAACAGGAGGAAATTTTATTTTAATAAAGCATGATTTTTATTTTGTGGATGTGAAAATAAAAATTAAACTTAACAAAGCTACACTATATGGAAATACTATAAGGAAACCACTGCCATTTTACTAACAGATGTACTCGTAAGTACGATCCGTACGTGTTGAACGAACTAGACCAGACCAGTCAATAAAAAGTGCATAAAATCAAGGCAAGTGCGACGTGGTCATCACAACCATTGTTATTGTTTGCAGCATGTACCTACAGCCGAGTGCTTGCAATTGCACTTAACTGCGATGTCGGCTATTCAAAGCACTGGTAATCAAACTCGCACGCTTACTCATAACTCAAAGATGAGATATTTGAACATTGAATCATATGTCACACGTTTTATGATTCAATTTTCGAATTCCTCATTTTTGAGATATATCTTTTTGTGATTATGCATGCGATATGTTCGATGCGGTAATACAAAGGAACGATTTGGCTTTAGCTAATCTTATCTGAACACTTTAAGGTGAGTATAGACTACAACATTTTCTCGAGCATTTCTGTGTAATGTAACGTTCTTACGAATGGTACAATACAAGTAAAAGCTCAGTTCCCAAAACATTTCCATGTAATGTAACGTTCTTGCGAATGCTCGGCGTTATGCTACGGGTAAATGCTTACAGTTAGTGTGCATTTACGAACATTTTGTTGTACCTTGCATTCATTCTTTTTCATACTTTCCTTCGACGAAATGTTACACCAATACGCTCGACGAAATGTTCCACCAATCCGCTCGCCGAAATGTTACACCAATAAGCTCGTTGGTTTGCAACAAAGAGGCGAGCGTGTTCGACGTTTAGTTCGTAAAAGGATGATACACTAGAACATATCATAGAGCGGCTCGTTGTTCTGTTACAAGCAAATGTTGTAGTTTATACTCACCTTTAAATACTTAAGTATATACTTTTTTGAAAACAAATTGATTCAATAATATAATTATGTAAACCCACTTGAAAAAATATGATTACCCAATACGTAGGTAACTGAAAAAATCCTAAATTTTGAAACCCTTTTACAGCCTGAATTTAAACAAAAGGATTAGATAATGTAATGTCTGGATTTGTAAAGGAAGAAAAAATAGTTAATGTTTTAGATTATGAGAAACACCTTGTAAGCAGAGAATCATACTGTAAATAGAGCAAACTTCAGAAATAGCTATCTTGCAAGGTGATTTTTCCTCCAGAAGGTTTTAAAAAGTTTTCATCCGCGAACTTAATGTGGAAGAATATAATGAAATTGTTCTTTCCGTGCAACTCTCTTTTACAAAAAGTAAAGAATTAAAAGGAGTCAAGAAGGTATTTATTAATTAATTGTTAGCTATACTTACAATATGCACCGTTGCGTATATCAAGCCAACAACCTACGAACTAAAGAATTTTATACAAACATTGAATATTTGTTACAGTTTTGATCAAAAACATCCGAACCCCAAACAGAAAAGCGTCCTCAGATGTAAGCTCAGTTTCGGGGAAAACATAAATAAATTGTAATATACATGAGATTTGGGTCTATTTATAGACAGTTAACAGAGCAGAATATCATTGAACGTCTAGTACCATTAGCGAATTTAGCCCATTTTCCTTAATAGATATCTTTTACACGTGTAATATAAAACCTACGTGGGTTTATCAAACATTTGTTCGATCTAGTTTGACGTCATGTAAATTATGATATTGATGAATTTACTAATATTATTAAAGAGAAGCCGTATTGCTCATTATGCTGAACGGATTTAAATGAAATTATAATTAGTCCACGGTTAGATCATATATCATCAGTGGCACATTAGGATAATTATTATCATTGGAGTTCGGTATGTTCCCCTGGCATAATTTACTGCTTTCACGCAGGTAAAGCGGCTAGCAGAAATTAGTAAAAATGTTTATCTGTTTGATTTTGGTTTGGAAATCAATCATACAAGTTTGTAACTTCTGGGATATAACGGCTTCTTATACATCTAAATATTTCTGGAATCGCAGATGAAACATTACTGTAATACAACTGGAATCGCAGATTAATACAAAGATGTAATAAGATCCTGTAAGAACAAAACTTCTACTGATCAACCTCTCAAGTGTGCTAAGGAATTTAAAACCTAGCCTCTTCCATAAACCGGTATTTTTGAAGGACTGGAACAATTTGCCTGCTGCGGTCTTCCCGTCTGATAATAATTTGGGTGTCTTCAAAGCTAGAGTGAATAGGCTCTTAATAAACTAGTGCGCCTCACCTTCAATGACTGTATCACTGCTTACCATTAGGCGGGATCGCAGTCAAGCACTAGTGTATGTTAAATTAAAAAAAAATACGGTTATATTCGGCCAAGAACAGGCAGGATTATGTGACAATTAACAATTTCTGCTGAAATACAAACGGAAAAATCCGGTAAAGGGAAGATATATTTCAACCGTAAAAAAGCGGATCCTTGATTGAAACCAATTATTTTCAGAGAACAGCACGCAGTTTCCAAACCACTTCAAATCCAGATAATTCCAGCTCTCAGAACAACAGCTCTATAAAAATATGACGCACATGAAAACATGGATATAAATCTTACTTGGTATCAATCTGGAAGTGTTACGTAGACAGTGTCTGTCTATTAACGTGACATCGACCACGAAGAGAAGTGACATCGTAACCACGCCCCCGACCGCAGCCTTGAGAGCAGAGGTGGATCGGATGGCTAAAACTGAACCCGATGTAGTATTTTTAGATCCTTGTGTTATTTGTATCGAGTGCTCACGTGGAGAGACACCCTTTGTTTATTTGTTGTTGGTTCTCAGATTTCTGCGTAACGTGGAATGCTCTGTTATATTTTACATGTTTCGTATACTTGTACAATCGCAGGAATTGTATGAATAAATTTAGGTGTAATAAAGTCTTAGACATTTCTGTCACGCATCGTACTTACTAACTTGAAGCCACGTCAATGTTAAATTTTAGTCAACAAATGTAAATATGTATATTCAAACGAACAATGTTCTATCATGCTATGATTATCTCTCGAACCAAGTCGTGTAATTCCTGTAAATTGTTCAATATTTTCTCGCAAATATATGTTAAATATAGCAAATTAAAAACTTACAACGCAACAAATAAAGTACATACAAATAAGGTGTTTACATCAAATTCTCAGAGCATAATATCCAGTTGTCACACCGTCACGCGACTCTGTAATTGTAAAAGTCAATTCTGTCTATTTGTTGTTTATTTTTGCTGACGTAGATACCTGTATATGTCAATACTATCTGTTTTTTGTGGTCAAAATTGTTATTGAAGTAATTTAAATGATTAAATTGTTTATGAAATATTCTAAAACATTTAAAGCTGCAAGCAAAAAAACTAATGTAGACATACTCGATATAATGTTGGACGATAATAAGCATCCTACCTCTATTGAAAAAAACATAAAAAAAAAGCAAATTTTTTACTGAAATCAACCCACAAGGTTGACTATGATTTCAATTTTCACATAAACATGTGCAAATGCCAATGTTTACATCAAATTCTAACAACCATTTTTTTGCTAGAAATCTTCAAATAACTCCTTTCTTTATAGGTATACTAGATACCTCACTTAAAGAGAATTCTACGTTAATCAAGACGCAGCACTAAATCAGAGCTGGAGTGCGCCAGGGGAGCATCATGGGACCAATTCTCTACCGGATTTATACATCAGGTTGAGATGGAGTGACAGACTTTTACTGGCTAAAAGCTACCTGTTCCTACGCACAATGGTTCAACGGGACTAAGTGCGGAAACCAAATACAAAGATAAGATAAGAAACTACCTGTTCCTTCAGTTGTCCTTTGGCCAAGGAGGCAAACATGAAATTCTTATAGCATAGTAGGTATCTATCCATTTGTCAGTCACGCGACACTTTAATTGAAGAAGTCAACACTATTACATTGTTGTACTTTTGCTGACGTACCAATATGTAAGTGTCAAACTGTTAATTGGTAGGTAAGTAATCGAGTTGATTAGACGCTCGCAATCAGTAGTGCTGTGACGTCAGTCAGATTCATGTCTAGAGATCTTTATCGATTTAGATGGTTGTGACGTCTTCAAGTTATTGAGAAAAGATGGTGTTATGTCCACATAAAGTTATTTATCTACATATACCATAAAAATTAATTGAAGGGTTTGTCTATAATTAAGAACCATTTTTTAAATTTTGTCTGTATTTGTTTCGGCTAATCACAGAAACGGCTAAATCGATTTGACGTGACTTTTACTAGTATAGCTGATGTTGGTGTGGAGTATTCGTATTTAAGAAAAGCAATTGCACCCTTTCATGGACATTGGTCAGATAATTTGTGGTCTACCTCCTTCTCTCCTTTTTGTAGCCATCAATATTCACTTTTTCATGACATGATCATTGCGTGGTAGGAAAAATGTATGAGTTTATGTTAGGTAGTCAGACAACCTGTAGTTGAGACTTAAACACACTAAAGGGTATTTTTTTCTTTACTGTACTTGTCCTCTTAATATTTCCTATTTATAAAAATATAATTTCCAAAGTGGTCCGATGAACTGATGAGAACCGCGTAAATTCGATGGATGCAAGACGCATAGGTCCGGTGATCCGGTCGTTATGGCGATACTTCCAGAAGGGTTATGTTCTGCAGTGGACGTCTTTCGGCTGAAATGATGTAGATGAAAATTTAATTCTTTCTGAAAACAAGTCACCTACTCTTAAATCTCATGACAAAAATACGCTGGTCATATAACAAGATTAATTCAATTTTATGTTTTTATTACACGAAAAAATACAGCTTTGCTGCCTTAGGTAAATTATTTTAAGCCTGCTCAAAATAGCTAAATTAAGGCAAATCCTAAAAACAAATAGTAAAACAAAATTAAGGCTAAAGGCAACATTTGTTAACGTGATAAAGGCGGGTGCAGATTAGCGCAGATTAATATATAAATCCTCTTTAATAGCCTCGTGTACTACCTGCTTTACGAACGGCAAATATTATTTTATCTTTGATAAACAAGTGTGATTAAAATATGATTCATTAACGAAAGTGACGTTAGTATGTGGTCATAGTAGAGTACGTCATGAAAGATGGAGCCTCAGATTAGCATGTTTATTGAGTGTGGAAAATTTGATAGAAAACGTGGTTAGTAAGTACTATGTATATTAGATAGCATCGTTCCTATTCTCGAACGAAAGATTTCTAAGACAATTTGAGGAGTACTCCAATTTATTAAATTAAATTTAATAACAGTCGATGCTTTAAAGTGAACATCCTAATCAAACATTTGTCTCTATTCACCCCTACGTTCCTATTTACCCCCATTTGACGGTACCTAGTAAGTTTTGACACTATACTTCGTTTGCGTGAATTGCGGACACGAAGTCGAAGTCAAAAAGCCTATGTCTTTCTTGGGGTTCAAGCTTACTCCTTACCAAATATTATCAATATCGTTTCAATAATTTAGCGCTGAAAGCGTAACTGATAGAGTAAATTCCGTAGTTATAATTTTAAATAGGTATGGATTTTAATTCATGAATCCCCGACCGGTCTCATAGGACCGCGCTGTTATTGTTTTACTATTGTGTCTCGTTTCGCGGGTATTGATAGGTTAAAATATATTTGTAAGGTAATTCGAACAGTCTTCTCCATGAAGATTGGGAAAAAAATACGTTCGTTAAATACATAGTTTCATTTTATTCAGGCAAGCACAACGTTCTCGATTTCTGTAAGCCTTATCCACCTTATAACGTTTCCACTGCTGGCATCAGGCTCCTCTGTAGGAGAGAGAACGGACCGCAATTCACCACGTGTAGTAAAGGAAAGTATAAATTTTTATGTAGGTATGCACCTACCGTGGTGCTAGGTATTTTTATTTGATAAGTATTTCGAACAACCGGATCAAGGTAGCTTTTATCTTGAATATTCGATGTGTATCGAAAATTACACCTAAAATTAGCAAAAGATAATTAATATTTTATAGGAAATGCGTGAAAAGTAGTTATTTCGTAGAATTTGTGAATCGGCAGTCATAATACTGTGTTTAGATAAGACAAACAATAAGGATATAGACTTCGATATTATCAAAGTCCCTGATGACTGATGACAACACTTGTATTGTTGGCACTTAACCTAATTAATAACATAATACTGCAATGTATGCGGACAGTCACGTATTGTTTAGTTATTTTTAGTAAATAGCTAGTCTTTATTAAACGATAGCTATCAGTAGCTTCACCTGCAGGGGAGTCAATTCCACAGGAATTAGGAATTGGGATTTGAATATCCTGATTGGTTTCTTTTTTGAAATTTGTTCAGCCGTTGATGTGCAAACATGTAAAAATTAACGCTTCCAAACATAACTTACTTAGTTCCTACAGGTATTAAGTATATTGTTTATATAAATTTATGCGTGGTGTACTTTACGGACCATTTAGGTACCTAAGTTTTCATATTAAATAGGCTTGCTTTTGACCACTATCTCACTTGATAGTAAGCGGTGATGTGTTTGACGATGGAGGATGCTTGCCTAGAAGTATTGACTCTTGGTTCAAAGAAACACAGACTCCGGCACGGAATTTTACTGCTTAGCTGAATGAACAATAAATGTCTTCCCAAGTCGTTTTGCACATATTGGTGGGATGTAGGTCCGATGATAAAACAGGCTTGGCTATATACGGTAAGAAAGGAAAGGCTTCTAAGTTACACAAAACGACCAGAAATAAACCTTTTATTAACACGTAAAACTTGACAAAAATAACCCCAAATAACTCTATAATGAGAGTTTTTGCGCAGCGCAGACATAATTACGGTGGAAAAATTCTTGGCACTAAATGGGATGGAAAGCACTTGGGTTACGTAAGGCATTATTTTGGAGCGGGCTGGAAAGGTCAGAAATAAATCGTGCTGGTGTATTTTATGTACCTTTTAGGTAACTTTTCATATTTTTCAGAGATATTTACGTTGTAAGTTAGATAACGCCGGCAAAAATATCTGATGGTTGGAATAAGTTACGCCAGAATGTAGCAATTATAGCCTCTTTCTTTGTAAATAGGATACCAACAAAACCTGTTGACTAAACTGTACCTTAAAATATGACTGTGAACAGTATTTTCAGTTATAAAGATATTGCAAAGCGTGGATGTAAAGCCTACTTTATTATCGGTATCGTATTAAATTGATTTTCTAAGTAACGGAAAATTTTCAGGTACCGTACCGGTATAGGTATACAACAAATGAAAATTGTAATTTTTCCCGTTTTATTATCGCGGTAGTCTCATTTTAAAAGCAATTTTTAATGCTATCTGTTTCAGGTTCTATTTCTGAGTTCTCTAGATAAGGTTGTTTATATTTTTAAGGATTTCAATTCTTAAAAAAATGCATTAAAAATGTTTTATTAACATTCATGTTTTTATGTAAATAAGTATCCTTTGGGATAGTTTCTGAGTTTTACGTGAGCGAAGCCGAAGTAATGCGGACGCAGTGTACCTACAGCACATCATTTAACAGAAATGATGTAGTCACACGGGGACACAACTTGACGCTAACGAACGAGACCGAAACGATAAATGCTATTTTATGAACTAGCCATTGTTTCCTGACTCATGTAGTAAGTAACATTTTTTATTGTAGGAAATTTCCGTGCGAATCGCCTAATCGAATCGTGTGAGGCTAATGTTCGTAGGTACAGTTGGTACGCCTATGTTTGACTTCGGTTTGTGCTGTTATAATCATTTTTAATGCGGGTTTTATGACTAGGAATGTTCCGTAGGTTTGAATTTGGTGTGCGTGATCCGATACTGGAAATTATGTGGCATGGAATGGATATTGTTTTAAAATTATGTCACTGTTACTTGTGTAGTGATGGAATGGTTTGGTGTTTTATTAGATGGGTATAATGGACTCAAAAGTTTTTGGATTTTTTTTTTAATATTTAAACATAGAACTAAATATGGGATAGGATTTCATTTAATGCCCATGCTGATTAGCAGATTGTGTAGCGTTAGAAAGGAAAAAAAAACTTTACACCACAATATACGTATAATTTAGTTTTAAAAATAACCAAAACATTTAAAAAAATATAAAAATATACAGAAAGGTATAAAAAAGGGTATTGACGACGAACTTCGACGAATTGGTTATAAGGTGTGGAATGGAATATTTAACGGTTTTATTTTCTTAAAGAATTAATCGGTAATTTAAGGTAGTCGTAGTTGCAACAACGAATTATCGTATTAGCGCACGGTTAGATAATGCCCGTGGTTAAAAAAAGTCTAAAACGGCTCATTCCGCGACCTTTTGACACGAATATTTTTGTTTTTAAAATAGAAAAACAACTACAACTCTATAACTACGAAAAATATGTGATTCTGGACAAAACTCAGGCGAGGCGTTGTCGTCGCGATGAACCTTGGTTCCGTTCGAAGTCGCACCAGGATCTGCTGCGTACGCCAATACAATATCGGCGAGGGAAACACCAAACCGCCGGTTAAATTCTGGGGTAATCCTTGAACCGATTCAGAGCGAATCTATGGCGAGAAAAATTCACAAATATTAACGCCATGCCTGAGGCAGACAGTCCGTTAAGTTTTAAAGGTTTAAAATACGTACCGGTTCTTTGTAAATAGTAGGCACGATAAGCGACGGGCGAGCCGGCGAGGGTAACACGCCAGACTCATATAATATAAATAATTAGATAGAATTCATATCGCGATGGCGCGATATTGGCGATGCCATGTTTTTCACTTTAAACTCAACTAAATAAAAATTGGAAGGTTGCACCGATAAAATTATTAAAGAAAAATGGGGATCATGACGTTTTGCTTTGTCAGTCGCTCAAAAAAAAATGCATGAAAATTCTACAAACATCCGAATTTTCACAGTTCAAATTTTAGAAGAAATTTAGAAGAGGTTGACTTACAACGAACGAAAAAGTTTTTAATTAGCCAAATTAATTAGGCAGCTTGATAATGCTGCAATACCCCCTTTCTAAGAAAAAAAAAGGACGAAAGTACGAACGAGAAAAAGGATAAAGCTGGAACAGGCAAAGACTGCAGGAGGAATCATTTCTGAATCAAATCGATATCGAAGTGCAACGGATACTGGATAAACACGGTGGCCAAGTCCACATCTAAACGTTATCCGCGCGAACTTGCGATATCTCCTTTACATTTATGGAGAATATGGAAGAAAATAACGAACTCAAAAAATCTAAATATAAATCGTTCAATTAAAGACAAAACTAACCTACCACACACCCTAACAACTATGAAGGACAACCAAGGAACCATACATCTAAGTAAAGCTAGCCTAACTTAATATAAGACTTAGCCTAACTTAACATAACTAACACCTAACAACAATAAGAAAAAATCCGGGGATTATACATCTAAGTATAGCTAGCCTAACTTAACATAAGACTTAACTATTACCAAACAACAATAAGAAAAAAAACCCGAGGATTCCCAAAAATATAAATAACGTTAACACATAAAGTCCAACCTTAGTTATAGAAACAAACGAGTTGGACAAAAAAACAAAAAACTAAGTTTGAAAAAGAAACCTTAAGTCGACAAAAGAACTCAAGTCGGAAAAAAACCCAAGTTTGAGTTCAAATTCAAACTGAGTGTTAAATAACATGACATTTGTGTCAAACTAAAAGAAATAAAATAACCTGAGAACACAGGTTGACACAACACAGAGGTTCATTAACAGACTATGAAGTTTTTAACATAATTAAAAACTTATGAGAAAACATTTCCATAAACAAAGGAGAAAAAAGGTTTATAAGGCAAGGTTAATGTTAAAATTGAACAAAGAGCATTTAATCCTATTTATTTTAAGATATCTTTGATATGATATTGTCCGGAGTGGACTGAATCACAATCCTGTAGCAAATAGGTGGTCCTAGATATGACCCTTATCACACGGCACTTAATAAAACGTGGAGCTAGCTTTCCAGAAAAAAAATCATTCCCAGAAGACTTTGAAAAGTTCCTTCTCCATACAGTATCACCAATATTCAGAGTAACAGCTGATCGCTTGGAATTATATGCACGTGAGTTACGTTGGAAAGCTAAAGAAAGATTATCAGCAACCTTTGCATAAACTTCGCTGAGAGAAGATAGGTTGGAAGCATGACGAGCCCGACTTTCTGCCAAATTAGAGCTTCGAGTCTGACTATGTGCACGTCTGCTATCCATAAGGACCTCTCTACCAAACATAAGAAAGTTAGGCGTAAAGCCAGTAGCTAGATTAACACAAGAATTGAGGTAAAGCTTAACTTTAGGTAACATTTTAGCCCAACTTCTTTGGTTTTCACCAACCAAAATACCTAAGCACGTAATAACACTTTGGTTGTATCGCTCAACCGTATTTGCTTGGGGTGTATAATATGGCGTAAAAGTGGGTGATGGAATATGGAAAGATCTGAGAAAACTAAGGAATTGATTACTACGAAAAACGGTGGCGTTGTCGCAAAGAATAGTACGCGGAACCCCAAAATTAAAGAAAATTTCAGACTCTAACGCTTTTATAACAGAAAGAGTGTCAATCCTTTTCAGTGGAACTAGCCACACGTATTTGGAAAAAACATCTACCATAGAAAGGATATATTTATACCCATAAAAAGCATAGGGTAATGGACCAATTATATCTATAGAAATCATCTCTAAAGGCAAGGAAACCTGTTTAGGGTAGCACATCTGTCCGCGAGGTTGCGTGTTTGAAATTTTATAGGCCTTACAAACCTCACATTGACTTAACGTCGAAGTAACGTCACGAAACATATTTGGCCAGTAGAACAACTCCCTAAGCTTTAGATACGTTTTAGTAACACCGGGGTGTATCGAAGGAAAACTATTGTGAATTTCCCAAATAGCGTCTGGAACCTTTTCAGCTGGTAAGACCACGCGCCACGGTTCAGAAGATAAAGGGCTAGAAACTGGCATGCGTCTCATAAGGATACCGTTATTTATAACGTACGCTGGGAACATTTGTGGCGTGTCTCGAGCACCTATATATACCTTCTTATACCGACGGTCATTAGTATGTTCAGGACCCTGGTCAAACGAGACAGGATTAGCATGGATCCTGGAAAGAACATCGGGCACTACGAGTTGAGAGCCTTTACGATGCACAATATCAAAAGTACGAGGATGAAAATAACGAACCTCACTAACTGAGGAAACTTGAGGGGGAGGAGAGTGCTGAACAGAAGGAATAAACATATTACCATCAATATTTTTATCAAAAGCCTGACTAAAAATAGACGTCAAACCGAATTTATTCCAAAATTCGATACCTAAAATAACAGAAGATGACATCGAACTTGCCACTAAAAACTCATGAATAAAAGTGGTACACACGGCGGCGGAGATTCCGTAGCAGGTTATAAATGTGTGCGCCGTGTACCGCGTGAAACACAACAGGTATTATCGTTGTGTGCTACAAAGTAACTCGTCGTTTCTACACTCACACTCTTGCAAAAAGCAATTAGTAGCCGTACACCACTATGAAAGTACCTACAGCAAGAATTGGCTAGTGCTGTTATCGGCGCCCTGGCGCAATGCGTATGATACGTGACTGACGAGTAAGAGGTCCCAAGTTCGATTCCAATCGTCTGGTGTAACAGAAAGTTTGCTTGTTTTTATTTTCTATTTGACCTTTTTTTTAATAGTAATGTTATAGTTACTCTCATAATAATTAAAATATTTTGAAAATATTGTGACAAAGAAAACTGCGATAACGATCCAATTATGTTTATTACAACTTATTAATTACATACATTAAACGGAATGGTCACAATTAACGAATCTGTTCATGATTATCCTTAATACAATATATAAAGTGAAAATATTCTAACGGCCGAACGCATAGTCCAGCTAATGGTTCATTAGCGTCCATTAAAGTTAAGTATTGTCAAACCTTCACTGAAAAACTGTGTAAAACTGTCAATGTGACAATTTCTTAAGTGATGATTAACGTTAATGAATGTCCCTGAGTCGGGCCGTTAGTCAGACAAGGATGGACGTCACTTTTTTTTAAGTTTTTTATTAGTGACATAAATCAACATGTTATCAAGAATGAATTATGATAGATATCGCAACTCTTGATCTCAATAACAATAACATCATGTCACATAATACAACAACAGTATAATTACCTACAGCTTACTTCTTAGTCTTTTTTTTTACTTATCAAAGTTATCAATCAACATGTTTTAAAAAATGAACTATGATAGGTATCGTAACTCTTGATGTCCAAGTAACCTTGACTGGTATTGCGACCCCCTACCTCCACTAACTCACCGGGACCCATCGATGACATCCAGCCCCAATAACTAAGGTGAATGCTTCAGGTCAGCCCGCGAAATTCAAATTTTCTTACGTTTTTTGCATTTTGTAAGCCAGTGATAGGTTGTATGAAGTTAAAAATACTTACGCGACTGTAAAACGTAACTAGTTATATAATTATAACCATAAAAATCGTTAATACAAGCCTCCAAGCTCACTTAGTTGCAGGAACGTTTTTGACCTCGAAAAAAATCGTTCCAACACTTAGGTGAGCTTGGAGACTAGTATTGATGATTTTTATGGTTATAATTATATAATTAGTTACGTTTTACAGTCGCGTAAGTATTTTTAACTTCATATAACCTACCACTGGATTGCAAAATGCAAAAAACGTAAGAAAATTTGAATTTCGCGGGCTGATCTGAAGCATTCAACGTAATGCGACCACTAGACCTGCATGGGAGAATATTTTTGTGATGGTAACGTTCTCCATTTTTTCTGCATAATATTTTACGCCCATCCTTATCTGACTTAAAACACTTTTCATCACTAAATATAACTATGTTATTGCACCAATCGAAATCTATAAATTTTCTTGCAAACCGCATCCTTTCTTCCTTATGCAACGCCGTCAGTAAATTTTTTTTCGCGGGCTTGCGACATTTAATTTTAAGTAAGTGGCGCCGAACAATTGTCATAGACACGTCGTGCATAATTGCAGTGTTTCTTGTTGTAGCAAAGCCGTCAGCGCTATACGTAGCAACAATATTTCGATGCAGTGGGTTGGCATCATGCAATTGCTTTTGGACCCGGACGTTTCGCATCGATTGTCCCTTCAGCTGCATATCTATGCACCCAAAACTGCACAGTCTTCCTCTGTAAACAATCACAAAATTACGTTAAAACCTAACAATTAATATCAACAATGTTAAATTATTTTGCATTACCTATGTTAAGTTTGGATTTGTTACTTACCGGTAGCATTAATCTCCTCGAAATTTCACTTATGGATACATTTTGTTTATGTAATACTATTATCTCAGCCCTCAAAAGTGTAGACAAAATAATGAGACATGTTGTTTATTATTTGTAAAAAGTATCACTTTCCACAACGATTAATTATTTTTTGTCTCGGAGTAAGTTGTAGAACACACGATCGTGATAGGCAAAAGCGTTATGCCAGGTTAACTTATTATCCGACTCATTTCTTAGTAAATAACTAATAAAGTGGGTAGATGATAATATTCATACACTTAGTTTTTAATTACTCTGATACCCGCGAAACGAGACACGATAGTATAACAATAACAGCGCGGTCTCATAGGACCGGTTGGGGATTCAAACGCTAAAGCAAATATTCTAAGTTTTAGTTTTATTAAACTTCGTTATCATTATACTACAATAAAGTAGAAAAAAAATGTTTTGTCAATGGCTAGGATCGAACTCGATACTCCTTTAACGGCAAGCAAGCACTTAATAATCAGTGCTAAATTACCATCTGATGAATGAAGCGAATTTGTTTATCTGATTCGTAGCAAACACATATATATGTGTGTGTGTATATCGAGTAGTAAACGAGTTTTATTTTGTTTACGAGTTGAGCTGGCTACATAATATTACTTGAATAGGTGAATTGGTTGGTGGTATGGTTTTACTTTATTTTTGATTTATACCCACAGCTACTTGATTATTGTGAACATTATTACTGATTACCTACCCATATCATAAAAATATACTTTCCAAAGATTAAGTGTAAGTGTTTGATGTTATTTTAAATAACTATAATAATTTCATAAGTGAATGTTTGCGAAAATAAAAAAAAAGTTGACAATGAAAGTATTGTCAACTAACAATAATTATAATAATAACGTATCTATTATTATATTACGTAAATAATATATGTATTATATATATATTATAAAATTATTTATATTACAAGTTATATACAAAAATTTTGTTAATTAATTTCGTAAATATACATAGTTTATATGTATAAAATTACAAAATTATATTTCGAATATTTTAATTATTACAGGAGAGTAACCATAACATTACTATTAAAAAAAAGCATGAGTAAAACAAAAAGAAAATAACAGATAATTAATTATTATGGGAGTAACTATAACATTACTATTAAAAAACGGGTAAATCAAATAGAAAACAAAAACAAGCAATCTTTCTATTACATCAGACGATAGGAATCGAACTTGGGACCTCTTACTCGTCAGACATGTATCATACGCATTGCGCCACGGCGGAATGACAGTGGCGGCGCGCGCGTAAGAAAACGGAACTAAGCCCCGCACTTCACCTCTGGGCCGACCAATCGTAGCCGCTCGATGGGATGACGATGCGCAGACGAGTTTAATTTGTAGCACACAACGATAATACCTGTTGTGTTTCACGCGCTTGCGTTTAAACACACACATTTATTACGTTAGTGTGGGGGTGCTACGCGAAATAAGTAACAGAGTGTACCGTTAAATTTAACTGGAAGGTAAACAGTACCAAGAATATCAATCGGCGAATTATTAGCCGATATAACACGTGGACAAGCATCTTTTGATGTCAAAGAAATACCAAGTTGCTGAATAAAACTATCGCTAATAAGCGACATCTGGGCACCAGAGTCGAGCAATGCTTTAACAACTCTACCACATAATAATATCTCTATAAACGGTCGGTTATCAAATGAACCTGAAGTAAAAACTGGGGATACTTTAGGGAAAGAAGCGTATCGCCCGTTTGTTTGTTTATTTGTTTGTTTTTTAGGATTACATTTCGGACATTCTTTAGTAATAAATCCAGGAGTACGACACTTAAAACAAATCATGCCTGTAATCTCTGGGCACGAGCGATAGGAATGACCTACTTTGTTGCATTTTAGACAAAGCTGAGATTGATTACAGCTAGGACAATAAAAGGTTTTCTTCGGCCTGGGTTTCGATGAGTTAGCGGCCTGAGAAGTCAACTGGACGGCAACACTATCTAGACTGGCTACCGCCTTAGGAGGTTCTAAATAGGATTCAAAATGTGAAACGATTTCGAATAAATGTTTGATGTTAAGAAATTTATGGACAGACAAACAAGGAATATATTTAGGCAACATATTCTGAGTCAGGATCCATAATAACTCAGACTCCTCGATAGGCTTGCTAAGTTTTGAGTTTAAATAGGTAACCTCAATAATATACTCCCTGATAAGTTGTTCAGGTTTCTGCTTTAGGTTACGGATCTCTTGGCCTAATCTGAATTCGAAGTCGGTCGTACCGAAAGTATTCAGGAATGCTTCCTTGATCTCATCGAAGGTAATGTCTGGACGACGGATCGACCTAAAGTATTGCAGCGCTACTCCGGTCAAGACTTCGTGAAACCGTCTGACAATATAACTATTGGGCAAATTGTCGGCCTCTCTGCACTCCTCTAGACTGGTAAACAATTCTCGGACGCAGGTCTTACCGTCAAAATTGACTTTCCACTTATTTAGTGAGAAATGCCTGGTGAATAGTTGGCATTCGTCCGACCTCTCTGGAGATGGTACGAAACTCTGCGAAGAAGCACGAGAATGTCTCGGCGGGATAGGTGGTGGTGGTCGCGAAATTATAGGGCTATCACGACGTGGAGTTTCACCTAAAGGGTACCCCTCTACCGACATGATGAATCTAGAATAGACCTAATAAAGAAAAAAAGGGATAGACCAAAGTCGATTGAATCCTAGCGAAAAAATAAGCCGAGCCTGTTGCTGTAACAACTGGACAAAAATAACCCGGCAACCAGCAGTCAGCGAACGCCCATCCAGTAAACAAAAAATATAGGCTAAATAAACGCACACACCAAGCTTACCTTGAAACCCGAAGCCTAAACATACATACGTCACCATATATACCCTACGGGTTCTAACTACCGCAAACTAAGGATATGGAATAAAAATCAGGTAACCTATCCTTATAATTAAGAAAAAATAGGATAAAATGAAAGACCGTTTAGTGTTAAATAGTTAACAAAATTATTTTTCATTAGAAACAATTACAATTCATGAAAAAAATGTCAGGGAAAATGACAGCTTCACAGTACTGCACTAAAGAAAATGACAGCTCCACAGTTCTGTACTGGTGGTATAAGAATATCCGCATCCTGAAACACACAAGCTTAAAAATCATTCGCTCCCAGTGAGCGAGCCATCCCAAGAAAGCCAAAAAAAATAAGAATTTAAATAGAATTATTTAAATTTTTAAGTATTTATGAAAGAATACTTACCTTTATAAACCACAGGGCTAATTTGATAAATAGTTCACAAAACTATTTCGCCGGAGAGCCAATTTTGTAAAATAGTTCAAAATTATTTTGCCGGAGAGCCAATTTTTGTTAAATAGTACATATAATTATTTTGCCGGAGAGCCAATTTTGTTAAATAGTACATATAATTATTTTGCCGGAGAGCCAATTTTTGTCAAATAATTCAGAAAATAATTTTGCCGGAGAGCCAATTTTGTAGCGTTAGAAAGGAAAAAAAAACTTTACACCACAATATACGTATAATTTAGTTTTAAAAATAATCAAAACATTTAAAAAAATATAAAAATATACAGAAAGGTATAAAAAAGGGTATTGACGACGAACTTCGACGAATTGCTTATAAGGTGTGGAATGGAATATTTAACGGTTTTATTTTCTTAAAGAATTAATCGGTAATTTAAGGTAGTCGTAGTTGCAACAACGAATTATCGTATTAGCGCACGGTTAGATAATGCCCGTGGTTAAAAAAAGTCTAAAACGGCTCATTCCGCGACCTTTTGACACGAATATTTTTGTTTTTAAAATAGAAAAACAACTACAACTCTATAACTACGAAAAATATGTGATTCTGGACAAAACTCAGGCGAGGCGTTGTCGTCGCGATGAACCTTGGTTCCGTTCGAAGTCGCACCAGGATCTGCTGCGTACGCCAATACAATATCGGCGAGGGAAACACCAAACCGCCGGTTAAATTCTGGGGTAATCCTTGAACCGATTCAGAGCGAATCTATGGCGAGAAAAATTCACAAATATTAACGCCATGCCTGAGGCAGACAGTCCGTTAAGTTTTAAAGGTTTAAAATACGTACCGGTTCTTTGTAAATAGTAGGCACGATAAGCGACGGGCGAGCCGGCGAGGGTAACACGCCAGACTCATATAATATAAATAATTAGATAGAATTCATATCGCGATGGCGCGATATTGGCGATGCCATGTTTTTCACTTTAAACTCAACTAAATAAAAATTGGAAGGTTGCACCGATAAAATTATTAAAGAAAAATGGGGATCATGACGTTTTGCTTTGTCAGTCGCTCAAAAAAAAATGCATGAAAATTCTACAAACATCCGAATTTTCACAGTTCAAATTTTAGAAGAAATTTAGAAGAGGTTGACTTACAACGAACGAAAAAGTTTTTAATTAGCCAAATTAATTAGGCAGCTTGATAATGCTGCAATTGCTTGTATGTCCACTGATATAATTGTAAGCACTCTGCTATTGACACAACAGACATGAACATATGAGCAATATTTAGATGACGCACTCTAGTTGATAAAACTTCTGAAAACTGATTTAGCCCTCCTAAATCAGTTAAATGTAATGTTTAAATGTGATAAGAAGGCATACTCATTTTGTAAAAAAAAATCATAAAAAGAGGTATTAGTTTGCTTACGCACGCGCAAATTCCCAAAACAATATAAATTTTAATCTTAATCACAATAAATTTATGACTAAGTCAAATTGTTCTTTTTTTAAATTGCATTTATTACACGCTATCAGTTGACGTAATTGGTAGTCTGAAAGAATATTACCTAATAATTTTATTTATTCTTTTAATATTTAAATTCTAGCAACATTTGTTTTGCTTTTTCAGGGGAATTCTAGAATGAGCAAATTGTTCTATTGTATATACCCTTGTTGATGTTATCGCATGTCCTTGGTTATGAGTACTTGAGTAGAGTCTTCGATCACTGATTTAAAATAAGTGATCGAAGAGTAGAGTACAGTTGTTGAGACTTTTAAGTATCTAGGTATTCGTATTCCTTAGAGTGGGCTTTGTAAGAAGTGGCATTCATTTGTTCCAGTTTAACCAGATGTAGTTGGATCGAATACCAGTATTTTACATGGAGCGAATGTCTATCTGGCTTAACTCAGTATTTCAGTAACAAGATACTTTTGGCAGTATACGATGGTAAAAATTAAATGAAGTACATATTATTATGTTTATGATGTGAGTAGGTACCAAAAATGAGTCTATTGTTTGTTGAAATAAAATTAGTTGGAATGGATGTTAAGAATCGTTATTTATTATACAAATATGCAAATATTTACATTCTTACAAATATTTAACTAATTACGCTAATTGGATGTGATGTTTATTGTTGTATTTTTTTTATTTTCGTTATTAAAATATTAATGATGAGTATTGATGAGTGATGATTAACTACGTGGAAGTTTGATAGCACATGGCAGTCTCGTACATTTTCCCAATAGAGTTACTATCGATCGTAACTTTGACATAATGATACTTTTTCTTCGTTTTGTAATCTGAATTTTAAAACCGGATCCCTAAAACTTCCACTACTAAACAGTTCTAATTCAATTAGCAATCTGCAAAAGTGGCGCTAATAACAAATTCTCTAATAGATCGGTAAATCTCGATCGATAGCACCATTTAGATGGTCTCGTGATCATTAGCAGGGCGACTGTGTACTACAAAGTGATCTTAACTGTCAAATAAGTGCTAAAAGCTGATGTTTATCACGTTTAGAGCTAGCTTACTAATTAAAATCGCGAGGATTGGAAATTTTATTTAAATGGCTTCGTTGTTTGTTTTATAACTAGCTGTTGCTTGCGGCCTCGTCTGTGGGACGGTAGAAAATTATCTTAAGGGAACATAGACCCAGGATATAGTATCGTATACCGCGTACATCGAAGGACTGGAAAAATTTGCCTGCTGCGGTCTTCCCGTCCGTGTATCGTTCGTTATATTTTTACTGACTAAAACCTTTTAAAACTTACTCTTTTAAAAGTTCCCGCAGGCATCGGCCCTACTAACAGGGCTCATCAGTTTTGCTGAAATCTCTTTGAAGCACCTGTGGAGCGCAACGCTTCGTGGCCTTGGGCTTGAACCTAACTGGATGACCGAATGGTGAGGTACCCAGTGGTTGCCGTCCGCAGGCCAGCACCTACGGTGGAGGGAAATCACCCTGCGATACCCATATGGGGAATGACTCCTTCAACGGACAACGGACTGTAGTATGCTAAATATATTACCAAGGTTTTTCATAAATTGGGCCAAATTACATTTCTATCGTTTTTATCGATCTATATATTATTATTTTTAAGTAGATAATATTAAATAAACCGTTTTTAAAAGGAAGCACTATTCGGGGTGGCTTTAAATCCTATACTTACTTCGTGCATGTGTTTTAGAGAGTTCTAGACTCGTAATTTTATGCAATCGAATTGAATGAGCAATCGTAATGATTGCGGCGAAAGATAACATAATAGACGCCGTAAAGTAATCCACAAGGTACTTAAAAACATAAACAACTGATAATGATAACATACTGTGTTAATCTCACTTGAAAGTTGATAATATTAGCCGGGTTCTGCTCATGCCGTCGATATAAACACAGGCCAAAGCATGTCTAATTTATCAGGCTTGTAGAAACTATTTAATGTTTCATACCGTTTATTGCGCCGTATTTTGAAACATTACTAAATGAATTCTGTTTCAGAAAGTACGCATTACTTTTTAAATTTATTCTGTTTAATCAATGCACATTTAGCTTAAGCAAGTTAGTACATGCCTACTCAAATGTCAAACTTTCTGTGTTAAGCCAGTTTAGCTCTTGTATAAGATCTATTCGTGGATTAACCTGATCATCGTTTTCACTGAAACAAGGTGACACCTTGTACCTAATACCTAAATAATGACGCTTTCGTAATATGAAGCAATATTTAGACATTACATTTTTACACATAATTTTTTTTTTATATTAAATTTTTATGCTAATCTATACATATAATAAAATCGTAGGAAAGTCAAAACTGTACATTGAATATTTTTTTAAAAGAATACTTGGGGCGTGATCTACAATCGATAACGAAGCCAAAAATATAGTTTTTAGAATTCATGTCTGTTTGTCTGTTTGTCTGTTTGTCTGTTTGTCTGTTTGTCTGTTTATCTGTATGTCCGGGCTAATCTCAAAAAGTACTGCATGGATTTACTTCAAATTTTGCATGAATATTACTGAGAGGTCGGGAAAACAAATAGGCTACATATTATCACGCTATCACCTACGGGGAGGAGCTGTGAATCTTTATTTTTCTTACGCATTATATAACAGCGTGTATTCTAACGACGCATATTTAAATGTTGTTTTTGAGTAAGCCATGCTATTATTTAGCTTCACAATATAAAAAAAACTACGCCATTAAAGTAACTTGGGCAGAAAAACATAATTTAATGAATGTTAGTTGTATAAAGACAATTTTAAATCAGCGCCATCTATGACATGTCATAAAAACCAAATCAAGTTACATATTAACACTTTTTGGAAATTTATAATTTAAATTTGATCATGTTGGTGAGGTTAGTAGTTAGTTATTCTTAAAATTCATAGATGGCATTGTGCATTTTTTAGTTCGTTTGACAAATACAAGTTCCAACAAAATCCTTAAAATCTTGAGCAGAGTTGAGGAAGACAATTTTAAAAAAATGCGGTGTTAAGTATTACAAAAAAGTGATGTTCATTGATGATGAAGTGAGATTGAAGCTCATTTATCGCAAGAACGTGACAGAATCCAAGAGATTCGGGGAATTGGTCGGGCGAACAGCGTGCAGCACAAATAGAATAAGATCGCCTGTGTCGTGTCATAAATCAACTTTCGACATCTGATGATGAATCCACGGTTTACGATATCGAAGAGCAACCGTGGCTGAATAAAGAAGGAAGTGGATTTATTTACAATATCGTGACTAACTACGCCGCCCACGGAGATATGGTTGCCTTAGAAGAAGTTTGTACCCATTGCCATGTCCGCAAATGGAAAGGGGGACTAAATGG
This sequence comes from Mythimna separata, assembly GCA_030763345.1. Lineage (NCBI taxonomy): Eukaryota > Metazoa > Arthropoda > Insecta > Lepidoptera > Noctuidae > Mythimna > Mythimna separata. The sequence goes on from CM061182.1 coordinate 13,080,295, forward strand.
CGAGCATCCGAAGTCCAGCAATTTTTTGAAATACATCTAAGCTTATAACAGCGCCTTCCAGATAACTTTGTTTGGTGAACAACAAGCAAGTGTTGAAGTAGACACATCCCCAATTTGGACTCTGGTCCGGTCAAAGGATTGCAAAGTATGTTACATAACGTTAATCCGCAAATTAGCAACTTCAAAGCAGCCCTCGCGTCGGTGCCTGAGAACGAGCGCAACCACTTTAAGTTTGTCATCAGAGCAGATAGAAGCTGATCACAGCCCACCCAGGGTGGTATAATGCGCCAACGACGAATGAGGTAGCTGTTGTGTTAGTTGATCAGGAGTGTGATAAAAGAGACATCGTTTTACGCACGCATGATGACCGGCTTCAAAGTACCGGCGAGACTCACCGTGCGTACGATTCTCTTCAATATCCTCTCATTTCAGTTCTGTCGCGGAGAGGTTGGCTACCATTTTGCCCACTATAATGTAGACCCCCAGACAGGCACCCCAAATCATAAAAAAACCGTCCACCATGCATTTCTACAGCTTCTACAGCTTCCAACTGAGGGTAAACAATGATTCTTATCTCCGCCACTGTCGTACGCTCTTTACTCAGTTTCTTAGGACATGTACGCCAAAATTGAGACAGAGCGTTTGGTATTTATAAGGTCCAACCAAAGAAAGCTCAAAGCTGAGAAGTATCGCTATCTCTATGCAGAATAATACAAATGCTTATTCATGTTCATTCTCCCCTCCACCTTCACAAAAGGTCCGTGGTACATGCACGAGAGGACCCAAGATGCATTTGTTACGTGCGAAAGTTTGGTCGCCCGGACCTCTTCACTATCATCACTACCAACCCAAAGTAGCCTGAAATAACAGCTCAACTCCTTGTAGGATAGGCTTTGTATGACAGGCACGACTTGATCTCTCGCGTATTCCACCTGAAGTTAAGTTCAATTAGAAATGCAAATTTTTAATGCTCGGCTTGGAGACAATGCACGTGTTCAGGAATATTACGATGTCCTTCTAAGTCATGGCAAACGCACACCAGAAGAGAGAGGTGGACAGATGGTAATGCATGAGTCTCTCCGTAGAGTGGTATTTATTTATTAATTAAATACTTTATGCACATAGAACTACAAAAGCGGACTTAATGCCTTAAACATTTTCTACCAGTCAACACCAGTCAATCTATGGGTGATGCAAAAAAATAGTATCCAGCTTAGAAGAAGTCATTCGCTGTGTGTACGGGGATGTCAGTCGTATACTGCACCAGCAGAATTCTTGGGTGTGTGAGCAGGCCATTTAGATGCCCATAAATGATCAGGCTGCAGCAATTAACGAATGCATTCTCTGGGAAATTGAGGGGAATGAAGTGGTCTACACCTCGATAAAAACTGTTGTCGAGCAAGATGACGCCACACATTATCCCGTAGAATTTCTGAACACCCTCTCAGCAAGTGGACTTTCAGCGCATACCATCCAGCTGAAGGTCAGTGTCCCAATTATGCTTCTTCGGATCCTATCTCCTCCAGAGCTGTGTAACGAGACTCGCCCCTACCTTATAACTTCCCGTTCCAGTTCAAGCGCATACAGTTCTCAGGACGAGTTGCTTCTCACAAAGACAACTGTACGGTGCTTGCTCCCACGTCACCAGTCCTGATTCTCTTTACATTTTGGCACCTGGCAACGTAATATATAGGGAAGTGTTGTAAGGTACGATATCTTTGTACGTATTTTTACACTTTTGTGTCCTGGAATGGAATACATTCCACACATATATCATTTTCTCTATTTCCTTCAGTCATATCTTATGACTGAACTCAGCAGGATTTCCATATAACTCTCTAAACTTGCATCGCTTGCAAAAAAAAAACATATAAACAAAACAAAACAAATGAAACATATAAACTGTTTTTCTTTCTTTCTTATTTATTTTAATGCTATTTTTAAAGTTGTTTACTTATAATGCTATAGCGACATCTTAAGTATTTTTGGTGCTGTAGAGCTTTCACGCAGACGACGTCGCGGGCAGCAGCTAGTATAAAAAATAAAAGGGAGGGTATCCATGTTATCTGCCTATTTGACTAAATCGCTAATTTGATATTGATGAAATTTGGTATTAGATTCTATAGCTTTCACTCACATGAAAAATGAATCCCTATTCGAGGTAAAATTAAATGTTGCAGTGTCTACGGGAAAGTCAAGCTCATTACGAACGAAGTCACAGGAAAAGTGACTAGTCTTCTATAATCATAAATCATATCATTTAAGTACGTATCGACAACCAAGGTTTAATTAAGCCTTATATTTCAAGTACGTACAGGAAATTACAAACTACGTGACATTCCGCACGTGTAAATACCTACGCTGTTTCACGTAGAACCGTAAAGGACGACCAAGCCTTCATTGTGTGTTCGCAATAACGTAGATTGAGTGGGTTACGTGTATAGGCGTACCCAGAGGGATGAACGGATCAAACACTCTCTAATTACAACCACACATACACACTGACACCTACTCACTGATCACTGATGTTCCAAAATTGAACAGTGTGCAGTAAGAGACAAATGGTGTGGTCAATACCTGTCTGTCTTCTGTAGGTCTCAGTGATAATATCTGTCTGTGATGTGATCAACTAAAATTATAGAAAAAAGAGAAGTGTGCAGAAAGAGACAAAACTTTTCTTAGTGCGAAATTGTCTGTAATGTGGATAATAAATTAGAATTCTAGATCTTTTCTATTAATAAAAATCAATCGTGCAGTGAGTGTCTTTTACGCTCACTGCACGATTGATATGTCTTTCCCATACTTTTCTAACGCGAAAAAACGTTCTGACTTACTACCTTAGGAATTTTCTATCAGCCAAACTGTGGGTGATACTCAATCTATTCCTCTATGGATACTTTAGTTAGTTATTTAGCCCATTATGTCCCACTGCTGGGCGAAGGCCTCTCTCTCCCTTTTCTACACACCTCTGTCCTCAGCTATGTTTACGTGTGAAGATGAAATTGCTAGTGACGTATTAGTTTTACCTGTTTCATCATCGAAATGTCTTTCGCGTTGACGTATTGGGAATTATATGAACGTCACTAGTTATGACTGTTTTTATTGCGTTGTGTTGTTTACAAACAGCTGACCTTTAGAGGTACCTACCTAAGTAAAACTAACTCATTCAGCTGAAGTGATGAATGTCGAGGAAAAGGTTATGGCCTGATTTCCGCGCAACGCCCACTACTGAACTGATGTTTGAGTTTATTCCCTTGACGATATTGGAATTAGAGCAGTAGTGGCCCACTAGAGTAGTGGTGTCCCATTAGAGCAGTGGTGGCCCAGTGGTAACTGCCCCGACTTGCAAGTTGTAGGTCGCAGGTTCAAACCCGGTTAGGCGCATTAATTTGTGTAATTTATTTCAACACCACTGCTCTCAAAACGATGAAGGAAAAAATCGTTAAGAAACCGGCATGTCCTAGAACCAAAAATTCAAAGATACGTGACATCCACCAATCCGCAATGGGCCCGCGCGGTGGATTACGGCCCATTTCCTCTCCAAGAGAGGAGGCCTGAGTCCCAGCAGTGGAAACATTATGAGGCCGATAATGCTGAATATTGGAATTGGTTTTAGTTATAACCTACTACGTCACAATCATATTATCATCGTTACGTATCTGAGGCCAAATATCCATTGCCAGGTCAAGGCCTCTCCAAGCGTTGCCATATCGACCGGTCCTGTAGTTCTTGTATTTACCTTGTTAAGGAGTTTAGTCCAGTAAGATGGCAAGCCTTGCTGCAGAATTGTTCGTAAGAGTTATGACAGATGGAACGTAAAGTATCTGAAGACACGCAGGTGGGCTTTTTTAGTCAGTAAAAGACACACACACATACAGAGAGACATCAGTCGGAGTCTATGTTTCCTGATAGCTACAACCTGGGGATCTTTAACTCAATATTGTATAGGTTACTTCTAGGCAAGCACGCTCCATCATCAACGATATCGTCGCTTTCCATCAAGTGAGATAGTGGTCAAACGTGAGCCTATCAACAATAAAAAAATCCTTTTTATTACTCCACTCAAACCTGGAGAAGTTATTTGTCAAATTCCCGCCAAACACAAAACAAATTGTGACCGTGGCTAAACGTGACAGTTTCCATGAGAGTTTACTGGGTTTTCCGTAAAAGACGCCGTAATTTTTCCATTCTTTTGAAGTGTTGGGTTGTGATTCACTTTGAAAGATTTATCGTTCGTCATCAGTGATCTATCTATTTTATCTTTCTGACGTCGCATCTATCGTCATAATTAATATGTTTTACGTAGTGGATAATTACGAGTGCATACTTAGAGAGTGGGCGACAAAGTTTGTGACTCTTAACCTTTCATAATATATTGCAATTCGCACTTAATTATACAACACTAGCTGTCCCCTGCGGTTTCACCCGCATTTTTCGTTACTGCTCCGCTCCCGTGGGTTGTAGCGTGATGGTATATAGCCTATAGCATTCCTCGATAAATGGGCTATCTAACACTGAAAGAATTTTTCAAATCGGACCAGTAGTTCCTGAGATTACCCCCTACATACAAACTTATAAACATACAAACTTACAAATTTTACCTCTTTATAATATTAGTATAGATATACCGAAATAATGCACTATGCACCACGAATAGAAAATTAAACAAAAGAGTACAACCTGTTTCTTTTTTGGGTATTTATCAAATACCACTTCCCGCTCCGAGTGGAAAAATTGATTTGATTGGATTTTTAGACTTTTATTCAGTGAACCCAGTGAATAAAGACAAAAAATTCCACCACTTATCTGATTATACTCAACTAGACTGATCGCAGATTATAGATAAAAAATTGGGGGCGTAGTAGTATCTCTATAGACCACACGCGGGGAAATTGTGGTATGAGTGTCCTTCACTCTTGGGATCATTCCTTTATTTATTTTTTACGTGAATTCATAATTAAGTACGGTAGGTAAAAGAGGGTAAACCGTGGGGCATATATTTATGTGGGCGTATTGCCTTCCATTTCATGAAAAAATAATAATAAAATAAATATATGTAGTCACAATAATAACTGTAAAATATGATAAACTGATTTTGTGTTCATACTATTTCCGAATTGGTCCCTTTGTCAAAGCTGTAGCGACATATATGACGCCTAGGAGCTAAAACTTAGGGTCTTGCATTGTGGTCTTAGTGTTCTCCGTGCAATTAGAACATTATACAGCAGCCTGAAATAAAAAATCGGGTAGCTGCCCAGACAGAAAACTGTCCAGAACACAAAATACACCAGCCTTGTCGGAGGATCCTCCCTTCCTCCTCAGCGGATTTTTGCGAGACTTCACAGCTAATTCGGCTTTAGTTAAAAATCCAGTTTTAATTTGTACATATAAAACTAAAACTATATTTTTACGGGTAGTGTAGATTTTTGATTTTCTCTAAAAAAGTTTTCTTGAGGTGAGAAGACATCAAATATCTCCTCTCGCATTGGGTGTAGCGAGAGGGAATATCAGTCTTCTTCTTCTTCTTCTACTAGGCGTTAGTCCCGACTTTTGCCAGGGTCCGCCTTCCGGCTTAGCTTGCTCCACTTTGCCCGGTCTTCTACATCCCTGACAGTAAGGCCATTGGCTCTCATGTCGGACTTGACGACGTCCAGCCAGCGCTTGCGAGGGCGACCACGAGACCTACCGCCTACGCCTACCATGAGAGGGAATATCAGTATCAGCACCATATTCCTATCCTTGTCCCATATCATTTGGGGTCCGCGCAAAATGATTTTTTTCCATTCTGTCCCGTCTACCATCACGCTATTATATTGACTTCCTTTCTTGTCACAATCCATTGTACCCAGCCCTTGTTCATCGTTATTCACCAGGCATGGCCGAGGTCAAAGGTCATCGTCGCCAGATAGTGAAAAAGATTTCTCACACTATTACGATTCCTGTAACGAACTCCCAAAAGTTTTTTTTCACAAAGCCGAGGACGTGATAACTTTCGCGTCACGTCTTTTTCACCGGTCCTTCGCGTAAATAGCTTGATAAGTTTTCCGTAGTTACTTTTCCGTACTTGGAGTGGAAATATTGATAGTTACCTGTAATGGAAGTGTGTATTATACTCCTTTTCTCATGATCTTGTCAAATGTCCTACGTCCAAAAATACGTCTGTGTAAGTAGTAATTAAAAGGATACATATATCGTGGCCACCAGTATATTGCCGCCAGTATTTTAGGCACATTAATAGCTTTGTGTAAGAGTTTTTTGATGCCATATTTTAGTTTGTTTTTGGTCATTTGTAATTAGTTTAGGACTTTTATTTTATTTTTTGATCCTACTGTAATTAGTAGCTAGTTAATATTTTTAAAATGTAAACTATTTGAATGTGAATAAAATTAATTTAATTAAAAGGAAAAGCGCGTAACTTTTTCCTTTGTTGTTATTGTTTGTTAATGTTTAAGTTAGAGTTCCGGGAAAATTAAACAGATATTCGTAATCTACGAAGACTACGCTTATTGTTCTTTTTCTCGGAAACCTTCTCATTTCAAGTTCATTATTTTGAAGATTTTTTATTACACATAGGCGTAACAATCAAGGACCCACAACATATGAATCCTGAGACGGTGTTTTCCTCGGGAAATTGCGTATGAACCTTTCCACCATATTTTTTTTTTGCTATCTTAAACTATTTGTGCAACACTGGCTTGGCAACTCTCGAACTCACAGTTTTAACGGATTATTCAAGTTATCATTCCTTTATTTAGGCTAATTTACCCAAAACCTCAATTAATTGTACACATAAACCTTTCACATAAATTGTTCCGTCGATTGGTTTGGTTGGTTTTGGTTTATTCCGTTTGAAAAATCCATTCGGTAGTTTTTGAGTTTACTGCGTACATGCAGAGAGGGGACTTCCTTTTATATTTATTTACTAGTAGAGACCCGCCACAGCTTCTCAAGAGTCATAGAAATCTTCGAAATTGTCTACTTTTTTCTACTATAATATGCAAGTTTTACTTTTATATACCATCCTCATTAATCATTCTGACACTTAACTGAAAACCGCATCACAAACAAACAGATAGATATGCAATCTCTATAAGACAATTTCTATAGTGTAATATAAATAATAAGAATATAATAAGTAACTATTAGTGATGTGTTCATTTTACCCGTTTTGTCGTCATCTCATTAACTGTGACGAATGTCTTACGTTGAGAAAATACGTGTGCGTGGTCAGTATAAGGAAAAGCGCGTGTTTTTTTACATTTGTTTTTTTTTTCTACTTAGTTCCGGGAAAATGATACCGTTATGCGTAATCTACAGGAAAAGTTTTTAACCACTGCGTAATTTTTTTTTGGTGGCTCTGTGTAAGTAATAGAACACATTTCGATCTTCAAGGTTAAGCAACGGTTGCCAAGGTTGGTCTGTGGATGGGTGACCATCTTACATAACGAGTTTCCTCCGTGCCTCGGAAAGCACGCTAAGCCGTAGGTCCCGGCTGTCATTGGTAGTCGTTACGGATAGTCAGAAGCCAGTAAATCTGACCCCAGTCTTGCCATGAAGTACCCTGTTACCCCAGTTATTGGGTTGTGGAGTTCTGGTAGGCAGCCTATGCTTTCCGAGGCACGGAGGAAACTCGTTATGTTAAGATGGTCACCCATCCACAGACCAACCTTGGCAAGCGTTGCTTAACCTTGAAGATCGACCTGTGTTCTATTACTTACACAGAGCCACCAAAAAAAAATTACGCAGTGGTTGAAAACTTTTCCTGTATAAACACTACGCATATTATTATTTTTCTTGGAAAACATTTTCATTTCATTTCAGTTCAATTTAATTAAAAATATTTTTCTTATAAGCTTACGTTGATACTAAAATGTCAGGATGCACCACCTACTAAAGGGAAATAGCTCTTATTCGAGGAAAGTTAATCAACGGCCTTTTGAAATACGTACTGCAGTTTCTAATTAACGTAAAATTTTAATGAAGTACACTCTCATCTTCATCACATAATATATCTGCTTCGTTTTAGTCTCCGTTGCTTGTAATTAGCCTGACATTAATTCCGGCTTTGACTCGCATGCTCTCGTAGTAATAATATATGTGCATAACTATAATATAATTATTTTTTTTGATGACAGTTACCGAGAAAGTTATATTAAAAGTTAAAGTTAAAGAACAATGGCAGCCGCCTATACATTAAATTAGCTGAGATTAAATTCTAGCGTCTTTAAATGAAAAATATCTTATTAAACTCGGCGTCAACTTCTGAATTAGCTAGTGCAAGAATTTTTGTTCGAAAAGGCCGGAATTAATAGAAATTCAGTCATGAAGTTTTGTAGGTTATGTTTACGGTAATTTCAATTCGAGGAAGTTAAAAGGGCAATATTACATTATTATTTTCCTGACCCAGTTATTTCAGCATGCAATGCATTGTAAAAGGTGTAAATACTTACTCTTTGGCCTTAATTCATGAATCCCCGACCGGTCTCATAGGACCGCGTTGTTATTGTCTTACTATTGTGTCTCGTTTCGCGGGTATTGATAGGTTAACTAAGGTATACTTACTACGTACCTACTACGTGACTGTGTACAATAGGACTGAGGCTGCCAGTCACCATCAGCATTGTTTTAGGTAGATATTGAAGCAATAGGACTATAATAGAATTCCGGGATTTTATAAATACTTGCTAACTTTTCAGATAAATAAAAACAAACACAAAATCCTTGAATGCGTATGGAATATATTGAGTATGTTCATAAGAATCAATAAAACAAGTTTTTTTTATATTAATATTTATTCTTCGTAATCCTCTCTTATAACTATTTCATCCAGAAATTCTGCAGGTGCTGAAATATTTTGCTGATGTCTGGCCCATCCCAAATACCAGACTAGCGTTATGACATGAGCACAACATCCTACTGTGCGCTGACCAACTAAACAATTACAACAATACTCGCTGATTCCTGTCCTACCAGGAATATCATTTTCTATAACAATATAAACATAATCTTGCTAATTATTTATTAAAGCTTTATGCACAAAACATTGTACAAAGGCAGACTTAATGCCTTAGGCATTTACTACCAGTCGACCTTAGGTTGTTGGTGTTGTCACGCCAGTGCCCCTAAGATTATATTCAGAGGAATCAATGTTTTCACTGGAAACTTCGATTCTGTACCCACCGTGGAAACGTATATGTTTGCTATAATATGAGCGAGCTTGTCTTATTTGGTACGTTCCCAGGGCGAAGAGAATCAAGTCTCTATATTCCAGGGTTGGGAAGCATAAAACATTATCGCGATCAGCGGATTACCGCTGATCGTGATAAACTTGTCTCGTAACTCGTAGCATTAGCTACGAAATTATGAGGTTCGTCTATTCATGTTTAAGGCTTCCACCATATTTGCCAGATTGTTTGGTAAGTTCATCCATTCTCTAATTATTTCAAGTATTTCATCAGCATATTCATTATTTTGAAAGCGAACACCAAACTTGTTCAAAAGAACTGTCGCGATTTGAAATGTTTGCATCATGTGTGGTAGAGAGCGATGAAAATAACTTTAAAATCACGTTCTCTAGTAAACTTATACCGTCCCTAAAACCCATATCCAGAATGAACACATCATCTTCTCTGAAATATGATCTTAAAGCACTGCCAGAAGAAAATAGACCGGACATAATTTCAGCGTCAGTTGCTTTATATGCATAAATGATAGGCGTCTGTGACATGAGTAAAACCAATCAACAATTGACAAAGTCAAACCAAGTTATATTTTTTTATTTGGGATAATAGTCTTTTTGCCCGTCATTAATTACTGTCATTTGGCAGAATAAATATAAATAACTTTAATTTCAAATATCTTTTTTATCCGGCTATAACTAGTTAATGTGATACTTTGAAAAAACGTAGAAAAATAATAGAAATGTCTTCGTATATAAGTCACTTTAAGACACTCCAATAAATTTCAGCTATGAATTCGCCAAGATTCTTTTCGGTCCTTGAGAATTTTAAATTAGATCAGTGGACAAGTCACCTACTTACATAGCAAGTAGGTACGTTATGGGTCGTAAATACCTATAAAAAAAAACCGGGCAAGTGCGAGTCGGACTCGCGCACTGAGGGTTTCGTACCAACCTACCTATAAAAACAGTTTAATTCTCGAATCGAGTCTTGAAGACTTTTCAATTTTTTTTTCTTGTGACGTAACTAAAAATTTTCAGTTTTCAGACTTTTCCCGATATTAGTGCTATAATACCTTGCTTCGTGCCAAAGAATCTTGGCGAAGACATAGCTGAAATTTATTGGAGTGTCTTAAAGTGACTTATATACGAAGGCATTTCTATTATTTTTCTACGTTTTTTCAAAGTATCACATTAACTAGTTATAGCCGGATAAAAAAGATATTTGAAATTAAAGTTATTTATATTTATTCTGCCAAATGACAGTAATTAATGATGGGCAAAAAGACTATTATCCCAAATAAAAAAAATATAACTTGGTTTGACTTTGTCAATTGTTGATTGGTTTTACTCATGTCACAGACGCCTATCATTTATGCATATAAAGCAACTGACGCTGAAATTATGTCCGGTCTATTTTCTTCTGGCAGTGCTTTAAGATCATATTTCAGAGAAGATGATGTGTTCATTCTGGATAGGGGTTTTAGGGACGGTATAAGTTTACTAGAGAACGTGATTGTAGAGTTTTTAGGCAAGAGTATTTTCATCGCTCTCTACCACACATGATGCAACCATTTCAAATCGCGACAGCTCTTTTGAACAAGTTTGGTGTTCGCTTTCAAAATAATGAATATGCTAATGAAATACTTGAAATAATTAGAGAATGGATGAACTTACCAAACAATTTGGCAAATATGGTGGAAGCCTTAAACATGAATAGACGAACCTCATAATTTCGTAACCAATGCTACGAGTTACGAGACAAGTTTATCACGATCAGCGGTAATCCGCTGATCGCGATAATGTTTTATGCTTCCCAACCCTAGAATATAGAGACTTGATTCTCTTCGCCCTGGGAACGTACCAAATAAGACAAGCTCGCTCATATTATGGCGAACATATACGTTTCCACGGTGGGTACAGAATCGAAGTTTCCAGTGAAAACATTGATTCCTCTGAATATAATCTTAGGGGCACTGGCGTGACAACACCAACAACCTAAGGTCGACTGGTAGTAAATGCCTAAGGCATTAAGTCTGCCTTTGTACAATGTTTTGTGCATAAAGTAAAGCTTTATTACTCAGATACCCGTGAAACGAGACACAATAGTAAAACAATAACAGCGCGGTCTCATAGGACCGGTTGGGGATTCAAACGTTAATAAATAAATAATTAGAGGAAAAATAAAGTCACTTCACGTATCCAGGAAGCAATATTATGTTTATATTGTTATAGAAAATGATATTCCTGGTAGGACAGGAATCAGCGAGTATTGTTGTAATTGTTTAGTTGGTCAGCGCACAGTAGGATGTTGTGCTCATGTCATGACGCTAGTCTGGTATTTGGGATGGGCCAGACATCAGCAAAATATTTCAGCTCCTGCAGAATTTCTGGATGAAATAGTTATAAGAGAGGATTACGAAGAATAAATAATAATATAAAAAAACTTGTTTTATTGATTCTTATGAACATACTCAATATATTCCATACGCATTCAAGGATTTTGTGTTTGTTTTTATTTATCTGAAAAGTTAGCAAGTATTTATAAAATCCCGGAATTCTATTATAGTCCTATTGCTTCAATATCTACCTAAAACAATGCTGATGGTAACTGGCAGCCTCAGTCCTATTGTACACAGTCACATAGTAGGTACATAGTAAGTATACCTAAGGTAGCCTATCAATACCCGCGAAACGAGACACAATAGTAAGACAATAACAACGCGGTCCTATGAGACCGGTCGGGGATTCATGAATTAAGGCCAAAGAGTAAGTATTTACACCTTTTACAATGCATTGCATGCTAAAATAACTGGGTCAGGAAAATAATAATGTAATATTGCCCTTTTAACTTCTTCGAATTGAAATTACCGTAGACATAACCTACAAAACTTCATGACTGAATTTCTATTAATTCCGGCCTTTTCGAACAAAAATTCTTGCACCAGCTAATTCGGAAGTTGATGCCGAGTTTAATAAGATATTTTTCATTTAAAGACGCTAGAATTTAATCTCAGCTAATTTAATGTATAGGCGGCTGCCATTGTTCTTTCAAGATTCTAGGTCAACGGGAAGCACCCTATGAGTTTTGATTCCTTTGACAGTGTCGAAATGTACGTTTTTTGCAACATAAACGGGCGTATCTTTTTTTCCCGTCAACTTGCAAGTTTGATTTTTGCACAACTTCAAGGGACCGCGGATTTCAATGTATGGTTTTAATTTCAACTTGATACCTTCACGCGTTCCTGAGAAAAAGGGTCTTGGCAGACGGACGGACAGACGGACAACAAAGTGATCCTATAAGGGTTCCGTTTTTTCCTTTTGAGGTACGGAACCCTAAAAACCTATACAACATCGCGCATCCTGAAAGTAATACATATGTCCAGAATCGACTCCGGCTTTAATTCCAGCTATTTATTTAATTAATCAAGAATTTTATGTTGAAAATCAGCTATTTTAATTAATTCTTGATAAATCTTGAACACGTCACTGGTGTAATTGCGTGTGTTCGCGTGCGTAGGTTTCAATACCGAAGCTCTACCAAGATAGTGCGTCGATTCACTTATTATTTTCTTACAGTTAGGGTAACAATTTTTTTTATAGAAAAACACTATTATTATGATTGTAACTTAATTTTCTAATTGGTGTACGACAGTGCAGCTATCAACTAATATACTTAAAAAAAATCATAGAATCTAGTGGACATTTATTATTCTTAAATATAATTATATTATTTCCACATTCTTAAGCATATTTTTTTTTCTTATGAGACTTAAACACATAATATTTATCTCTGTCTTTCAAAACTATCTAATATTTAATAAAACTCATGTGAATTAGTGAATTCGTATTCACTTTGAGTGCAAAGAAATACGAATACGAGTGAATGCGAATTTACCCATGACTCGTGACATGACATGTTACAATACATTTTAACCACAACAGACGTATCAACGACGAGTTGTCGACCAGTCATTACTCCCACAGGTACATACAATATACAGCTGTCTATAGGGTTGATACTCATAGCAACTAGGGCAATCGATCCAGTGGCCGCTTGTCTCACAACTCGCCACAAAGACGAGAAATAAAGACTCGCCTAATAAGGTTTCGGAGCAGCCCTATCAATGTCGGAAAACTTTAACTTGGTTCGCCGTAACGGAAAAGCACGTTGCCGTGGGATCTAAAATAAGTTAGTGGAAATTTTTTCCTTTTTCTTGAGTAGGCGGTAGGTACGTGGGCGGGTACTCGGCTAAGTTTTCAAGCAGATTTGAAGACAAACATTTTAATGATGTTTTTCATTTAAATTCTTATGTACGACAGTGTAGCTATCAACTAATATACTTAAACAAAAAAATATATTTCATAGAAGCTAGTGAAAATGTATTATTTTTAAATATAATTATAATATTTCCACATTCTATAATATATTTTTTTTAAGAGACTTAAACATATAATATTTTTCTCTGTCCCTCATTGTCTGACAAAACTATCTAATATTTAATAATACTCATGTGAATTAGTGAACTCGTATTTACTTTTAGTGCAAAGTAATAAGAATATGAGTGAATGCGAATTTACCCATGACCCGTGACATGACATGTTAGATATAATACATTTTAACCACAACAGACTTATCGGCGACGAGTAGTCGACCAGCCATTACTCCCACAGGTACATACAATATACAGCTGTCTATAGGGTTGATACTCATAGCAACTAGGGCAATCGATCCAGCGGCCGTTTGTCTCACAACTCGCCACGAAGACGGGAAATAAAGACTCGCCTAATAAGGTTTCGGTGCAGCCCTATCAATGTCGGAAAACTTTAACTTGGTTCGCCGTAACGGAAAAGCACGTTGCCGTGGGATCTAAAATAAGTTAGTGGAAATTTTTCCCTTTTTCTTGAGTAGGCGGTAGGTACGTGGGCGGGCACTCGGCTAAGTTTTCAAGCAGATTTGAAGACAAACATTTTAATGATGTTTTTCATTTAAATTCTTATGTACGACAGTGTAGCTATCAACTAATATACTTAAACAAAAAAATATATTTCATAGAAGCTAGTGAAAATGTATTATTTTTAAATATAATTATAATATTTCCACATTCTATAATATATTTTTTTTAAGAGACTTAAACATATAATATTTTTCTCTGTCCCTCATTGTCTGACAAAACTATCTAATATTTAATAATACTCATGTGAATTAGTGAACTCGTATTTACTTTTAGTGCAAAGTAATAAGAATATGAGTGAATGCGAATTTACCCATGACCCGTGACATGACATGTTAGATATAATACATTTTAACCACAACAGACTTATCGGCGACGAGTAGTCGACCAGCCATTACTCCCACAGGTACATACAATATACAGCTGTCTATAGGGTTGATACTCATAGCAACTAGGGCAATCGATCCAGCGGCCGTTTGTCTCACAACTCGCCACGAAGACGGGAAATAAAGACTCGCCTAATAAGGTTTCGGTGCAGCCCTATCAATGTCGGAAAACTTTAACTTGGTTCGCCGTAACGGAAAAGCACGTTGCCGTGGGATCTAAAATAAGTTAGTGGAAATTTTTCCCTTTTTCTTGAGTAGGCGGTAGGTACGTGGGCGGGCACTCGGCTAAGTTTTCAAGCAGATTTGAAGACAAACATTTTAATGATGTTTTTCATTTAAATTCTTGCCTTCCTCTTACTACTTAAGTGTAGCGCTATAGTTAGATTAGAGACTTTAACATGGAAAATCTGAATTAGGTAAATTTTCAGGCAATTTTGACTCAGTTAATTAAAATAGAACACTATAATAACAATATGGCACAGTGGTTGGGCGATTGACTGACGCGCTGAAACGGAACCGTTTCCCGCGCGGGACAAAAATTGGTATAACCTACAGATACGTGTTCCGGATCTGGATGTCTTGTGTGTTGTTATTTTACATATCTATAATTTATAGAGTAATTCATAATTCCTAATGTGAAGCAAAGTTTCCTTTATTTTTAAACAAACCTTACACACTGAAGAAAACAAGCGTCACATATTATATATTAAACAATCGTTTCAGCCTGCCACGCCTCCATATATACTCGTTAACTAATTTAAAACAGCGTTTCAAACCAATTAGTTCCGATGCGTCGTTCCTTACAAATAAATAGCATTGCTCGAACTGCGTCGCAAAAGCAGTAACCAGCCTTGAAGTCATTTTCATTATGTGACATGATATAATGGTATAATGGATGCGCAGGATCCAATCATATTATGTAAGGTTTTATAACTGACATAATACCCATTGATGCTCGTGCATCAATTAGTAGGTGCAGTATTTCTATTCTATGGGTATTTTCAAGGTCGTATTTGTGAATCATCGGCCGTTTTTCACAATAATATTGTCATGTTGCGTTAGATAAATCGTGTAAGTAGATGAGTATCAGAGGGATTTTACGTGAAGCGTGCCATCTGTCTTCTGTTCTTCTTCTTTTTGTGATATAGATAGGCTCGTGTCTGATCATTATCTTACCTTGTAGTATTTAAGATTTGGACGACGATAGAGTACTATAAGCTAAGCTACTAAGCTAAGCTAACTAAGCTACCTACATATTTTGTACTCGATTTAAAAACCCTTGGTTGTACTTATCAGGAAACGCAATAAAAATAGTTTCCTTTTTGTACTGAAATCTTTTGAAATACACACAGTACCTAAAGCTTTCATGTGAAATGATTTATTCAGAAGAAAACCTTTTATTCAGAAAATCATCAAGGAAACAGCGCGTGGGAGTGTCAGAATTTTAATGACTAAAACTTACCTGTGTTCCGCTAGTTGTTCTATGGTCGCACGGTAACTTTTTCAAGCAATCTCGCAACCCTAGCATTTTATATGGGTCAACCTGGGATAACGATCAGTCACTTGAGTGGTATACCTAACTGAACCTTTTGATCACTACTTTATGGTGAGGCGTTTTTAGGGTTCCGTACCTCGAAAGAAAAAAACGGAACCCTTATAAATGTTGAATGACATCTCAACATGACAATCACAGTTTACCTCTTTAGACGCGCGCGGTGGTTGGATTTCCAACCAGTATTCCTTCAATGTTACAAGTTTCAAAGAAGAATACATCATCATGTCATGCGCAATATTTACTCGTCATTCAAAATTCATGTATTACTAAAAAACTAGTACAACATCAAAACAAGTGTTACTTTAAATAAATTGAATAACATGAGTGGCCACCCTAGCTTATCAAATATGCACTATGTATCTCAGACGTTATAAGCGACTGTATCTCAGGTGTTCAAGTTAGGAGAAAAAAATATAGTCAGTGGCAGGCAGATAGAACACGCGTGATTCGTGAATAATTGAGGCGAGTCTGGCTAGTAAAAAGTGGCTCAAGCTGGGTCAAATTTACAAATGGCGCCACGGAATTTTCCTTTAGGAAAAAACTTGAGAGAACTATGGCACCGTATTAAATTTATCATGCTTCTATATGTTTACACCTACATATTATCAAGCCGTGTATATTTATGGAAGCACTAGACCGGAAAATAGGTAGAATATACAAATAATTGTTTCCCTATACACACTTTATGGGGAACTGAAGAAGAGTCTTACCTATTGGCAATAGATCCAAACTATATTATTGACATCCGATTCCTGCTAGAGTTGCGGAATTGTTTGAAAATGTTACCGTGAATCTGAAGTGCGAATGATAACTGACGAAACACATATGGATTCATTTCAGTAAGGGCTTGTTTCACCACCTTTGATTAAGTTTCCGATATCTTAAATGGCAGATAATTTCATAGAAATTCTGTTCCATTTTTTAATTTATGCAGGAAGTAGTGGCTACTTGGACATTGTGAAACAGGCCCTTAGTCTGACGCGCGTAAGTCTCGCTTCATCAGAGCGGGAGGAGTCATTTGAAAGGTCACTGGAAAAAGAGAAAATCATCCTCAACATTATTTACTCATGAAAGTGCATACACATTTTATTCCACCCACTGTGCAACATGTTTGCAATAAACCGATTTGATTGATTTATTACTTTTGTTGTTTGGTTTTCACGAAAATGTAGGGGAGAGGTGGCATGAAAGGGACATTTTTGTTCTAGAGGCTCTAGTGAATGCTCTATATAATATTTTAAATAGGTTGAACCTGAATGAGAAACCTACATTCATCTTCTAATGAAATGAATGTAAATAATGAACTTATTTTTATTCTTAGGTACTCATTTTAATGATTTAAAAAAATGTAGATTTTGTCCCTTTCATAAATTTCCTGTATTGAAAGGGACGGATTCATTTATGAAAGGGACAGTACATAATATCCATGTAAAATCATTTTATAATCATTAATACTAGTTTGGTAATATTTAAAAATCTATTTTTTTAAGTAACAAACAATCAACAATCTTAAAATTTGGTTATCTGGCTATCCTAACATAAATCGACTTAGGTACTAATCGTGAAATTTTGACTAGTAATAGAACTAGCAAAAAAATTATATAGCCAATAATTTTTAATCAATTATTTGAAGAAAAACTAAAACTGAAATAAAACAGTAATTAACCGTTTTTTAATTGGTTTTTTGAAGCAAATTAGGTGTTTATATCTTTTTTATATGAGTTTTACTCAATTTTCGTTACTTATTTGGTTTTTTGATTACATTTAATCATCAACTAAGATATATAAGAGAGACTAAGACAATTATAATGCTCATATACAGTTTCATTCACAGTTTTTTTTCATTTTGTGTGCTTCTACAAGTGTTCTTGGTAAATTTAAACTGCAAAAATAATAATAACAAAAGTAATACTATATAATCTACAAAAAAGATAGACAAACAGATAGAATACTTTTTATTGCACAACATGATAATAAGAAAAGCTTAAAACTGATCATTCTTTAGCCAGATTTAAGGTGTTACAGAGATTGTGTACAAATTAGCTGATTAATGTACTATTTATGAAAGGGACAGTTATAAAAGGTACGTCCCATTCATAACCATTTTTCGTGTCCCTTCCGTAAATATGACACAAAAATTATAAAAATAACCTTAAAACCTTACCAATGAATAAAAGTTAACTGACCTTTTGTCCTCGTATCTGACGATAACTAAGTCGATCGAAAACACTGGTAAAACAATGTTTATCCATTTACAACATTCTGCAAAGCATTTTTAAGGTATAACGAAAATTTACTTTTGTGTACGAATACAAACACTTGCTCACCATCGCCATGTTTGAAATGATAGGAGTGGGACATTAGGTACGAATGGTTGGGCTTCGGGATTGCCACAGAACAGAAATATTCTCGTTTCGAGACGTTTCTTATTTTACGAGTAATTCGACTTGTCCCTTTCAATACACGTCCCTTTCATGCCACCTCTCCCCTACTAGAAGTGTGGAAATATCACATTGCCATTAATTAGAGACAGTAAAATGATAAATGATATTTATTTTGCAAGCAGGTTTTTACAAACTGTTTTACACATCAGTTTTTTTTTTTTCGTTAGCTGTTATATTATATATTTACCAGATGAGGTCGGTGTTTCCTACCTGTAAATAGTTTCTATAGAGCAATCACGACCGATTACCAACAGCATCTTCTCTTACCATCTCTCTCTCGTGATAGCACTTTGAATCTGAACACATGCCTTTACTGTCGAACATTCCCGAAGACTCACGCGACTGTATTGATTGCGACCTTGTCAGTTATCTCCACAGATTTGTCTCACGTGAACCGTAGCAGATATGACCGACATACTTACGAGTACGTACACACTTCAAAAATGTTATCGTGATAGTAAGTCTCGGTGCTTTAAATCTTGACACAATCATCGAATTCATCATTCATAAATCTTTTTTTCAGTGAAAAATGTCTGAAAGTCTGAGTTGAGATGTAGAGAATGTAGAGATACAGTTAGTGATTGATTGTCTTATGCCTAGTGCAGACAGTGCAAATATTTTCCGGCAGTCCGATAAGAAAGCAACAGACGGGCTTTTTGATAACCAAAAATTGGAATTCCCTGCCGGAGTCTGTGTTTCCTTATAGCTACAACCTAAGCATGTTCCATCGTATACCACATCACCGTTTACCATCACGTGAGATAGTAGTCAAACGCAAAACGTGGAACATGTCAATAATACCTAATAATAAAAAAATAGTTCTTTTTATTAGCAAGTATTAGATATCTATTATTAATTCCAGTAGATAATTTAAATAAACCCAGTGTAAATTTAAATAGGTCAGTGTTGTGTAAAAATTATCTAATGCTATCTCATTACAAATTCATTTAAAAAACCTAAGTTTACTGTTAAAACACAACTTCCGAGTATTATATGCATGAGTAATTATTTACAAAGGTTTTATCTGAAACTGAAGCGAGCAAATAGAATAAGTTTACAGACAGCATAAGCATTACGATTGTTTGTTTTGTTTATACATATTTACAGAGAACAAACTTGATTGTACAAAGACGCGTCATAACATGCAATTTTCATTATCATATTGATATAACCATCTGTACCGCGTCCTAGGACAACGTCTGACGTCACGTCTCGGGGTCACCGACCGGAGCTGACTTGCGCATTTTGACAGATCGAACGGAAAATTACCGGGCGTTCGGAGCGAGGAAAAATGTATGCATTCTTAGTAGGTGCCTATAAAACGTGTGTTTCATGAGAGAAGCGCTCGTGCGTGACTGAAATTCATAAAGCAATTATATGGTGGCCGCAAAAATAAATGTTTATTGCTTTTTAGATGAAGGATATTAAAGAAGGAAAGTTTTCAGTAGTTAGTCACATTATGAATGAGGAATATTACCTACTAACTCTAAATAAATTTTTGTTTATAATACTTACAAAATTGAAAGGTAGAATGATTAAAGTAGGTACTTATACTTCCTAAACATTTACATAAAAAGCTTGTTGGAGTTCTTCAAAATGAGAAAAAGTTTTCGTGGTCGTATCATAAAATGAAAAAAAAAAAATGTTTTACTGATCTCTTTCTTATTAGTTCACCGATACTTCTTTGATGTAAAAATAACGTAAATATTGTACTTACTTACGCCTTAAAATTTCAAAATGTCTCATTTTTCTTTTATTTAAAGATGATTAGTAAAATATTATTATCATCAAAGATTATATATATACAATATATAGTTATTAAATAACTTTTATAATTTGCGTGAAAGAATGTACAAAAAAAGCCTTCACAATTTTTATAATGATCGATTGTCGGTAAAAAAGAAGAACGTCCCAGATACCAAAATAGCGTAATTAAATGAGGCTAGGCTTATCAATGAAATTCGTCTCATGCCTCCCGGCTTCAATATAGATCCTTTCATCTAACTCAGAGCATAAAGCCGGCTTAATACTGAAATTCCGCTTTTTTCACAGTTTATCGATCGAAATAGGGTTGCCAGTTCTCAAAGTAGATTGCCGATAAGACTTCGAAATAGGGTTGCCTCAAAGTGGATTGCCCATCAAATTGGCCTGTTTGTTCAGCCGAACTTTTGGGTGGGTGAAATCAGGTAGAAAGGCCAGTCATCGTAATTTAATAAAAATTATGAGCCATATTTATAACAAGAACCTGCCAAGTGTGAACCTGACTGGCGCACGAAATGTTTCGTACCGTCCGTAACAAAATTTAGTATTTGTTGATATAGCGGCAATAGTACCTAACACATCATCTGTGAGAAATTTTTGCAGATATAATTGTCTAGCTAAAACGGTTCTAAATTCAAAAAAATTGAAATTTATTTATTTGATTAAGAATTTTCGAAACGAAACTTTTAATTTTTTTTAATTTTTTTTAATTTTTTTTAATTTTGTTGTGTTTAAGGATAAAATTAATTAATCTTATGTCATTCTCAGTTAAATTCGGAGTGACTGGGAAAATGTTAAAGCGTCACAAAAGCCGAATAAGGGCGGCCTCTGTCTGCTTTGACTGGACACTTAATGAAAAGTCTAATTACTTAGGTCTGACTTTATCCGAACGCCTGTCGACCCTGTGTCGAAAGCTTCCCGGCTTTTAACTTAATTGTTCGTTCAGTTTCCACCACAGATATCAGTCCTATCGGACAGGTAGGTATAGCAACCCCGACCTATTTAATTAAATTTAGTGAAATGGGGTAGCAACATTAATGAGCTAGGTTCCTGAAAGGTAATGCTTGGGGTCATTGACTTCTAATTTTGGTTACTATGGAAAGTTTATTAAGAGAAAGAGCCGAAATTAAACAAAATATCAGAAATCTTAATATTTTCCAGTTATTAATGAATGTTTTATTTTACTTTTTAATTATTTATTGTTAGGCTCGCGTTTGACCACTATCTCATCTCATCTAATGTTAAGCGGCGATGTGGTCGACGATGGAAAATGCTTGCCTGGATATTAACTGTTCACTGTTTACTTGAAGACTCCAAATCTCCCTTGATTTTCCTTGAAAATGCTCGAAAGACAAGCAAAACATTATACCTACCTCTATTCTATTCTCATTGAGAGTACCTCTGTTGTTGTGAATTTTGGTATAGCAAGTCTTGAAAGGCACAATACCAAGACAAGCATGGTTATGTTAATTGTGTCGTCAAAACATATCTCTAATTTGACACTTTTTTCCTTTTCTTTATATTTACTTTATTATTTATGATTTTTGTTTTTGTTTCTGCTAATGCCATACCGTTTTGCTGCAAGGTTTTTCAATATAACTGGTTTGTAATCATCATTGAATGTGAATGGGAATATTTATAGGATTTTATTCATCCATTCACAAAATCCAATTAAAACTTCGCAGTGTTTTTCAGATAGGTAGCGACGATCACAGTTGACCTTTAACGCTGAAAGGGAGAGGCATTTCCCGTACCCAAGATATAGCAATTTGCCACAGTGAATGCAGAGAAAGAAATTCTTGCCTGACCTTTTCTTAAAAATAGAACGGAATGCAATATCGAGCTTCCAAGTTTGAACTGAAAGTGCTGGCTGATTTGATTTCCTTTTTCCTGAAAAACAAAAATAAAATGAACAGTCTTTTATACTGTTACGTGGGCGAACATTTTTAGTTCTTGCTTTTAATATTGAATTTTCTGAATTCAAAAAATGCTATTCGACTCGACATATTACGTATTTGTTTTCTTTAGATATTGACGTATGCCATAGGTCCCGGCTGTCATTTGTAGATCTTTGGCAGTCGTTACGGATAGTCAGAAGCCAGTAAATCTGACTCCAGTCTTGCCGTGAAGTACCGTGTTACCCCAGTTAATGAGTTGTGGAGGTCTGGCAGGTAGCCGTTCCTCGTAAAATACCTACTGGTATTCAGCTAAATCCGGCTTGACTGGAAGCCGACCCCAATATAGTTGGGAAAAGGCCAGGCAGATGATGCTGTTGATATTTTCTGAATGTGAAAAAGTACTACTCAACTCGACATATTACCTACGTATTTGTTGTCTTTAGAAATTGACGTACCTATGCAAGGTGAATTAAAAAAAATATCACTGTCTGTCTGGTTAGGATCAAACCCGGGTAGGCGTTGTTTACGTTTATGTTCCACGCGCGCCTCATGAGTTGTCAACAATATTGTTCAAAAGAATTGTCGTTGCCCTGAAATGAAACTCAGTTGGGCTTTTAGTCTCTACACGGCTGACCACGGTTAGAAACACAAAGCAAGAAAGAACCAAAGTAAAGTATGCGCCGAGCTTGCCCGTACCAAAAGAGTGCCCACCTTAACATTCAATCCGCGTTTTTTCAGTTGACACCTTCCTGTAACAAAAGGACTAAAGTGTTATTTTAATTATTTCTAGAATGGCTATATTATTCCGATAAAAATATTATTGGCTTATTTCCTTTATTGGACAGATACGGATTAGCGATGCACCTACTATCTTGATATATCACCATATAATGGCGTTTTCACAGGAAAATATTTGCGAACACTATCTATAAATAACAGGCTTTGCTTATGTATGCTCATGCATTATTAAACGTTGATTCAAAACACTGCTTATCATTTCAAGTGCACAGATCATCGAAAGAGGAAAAATGATAAAACGTATGATAATATAATCGATTGCTGCCATTGATATAATAATTTGCGTTTGAATACAATTATTGTTGGATAATAATAACCGTAATTACCTGTAGGTATTCGTTTCGGAAGATTTCCGTACCAAGCTGTTTGAGGAAAACTGTAATGTAGTTTGCCAAGCGGTTATGGACTGTATTATAAGGCAGAATGTTAAACCACATCAAATATCGGTTTTACCATTGGTGGTTGTGGTCCAATTAAAATTATATAAAGTAGGTAAGAAATCAACAATGGATGTGTACGCAATTACTGAAGCTTCATTTTCAACCGATTTAAAAAAGGAGGTTCTGAATTCGTTCGCGGGTTCAAACCTAGGCTTGCACTTTACTTTGCGTTTTTTTTCATCACCACTGCTCTCAAAGCAATAAAGCAAAATATCATGAGGATCCCTGCTTATCCTAGAACTAAAAATTCGCAGACTGCGAAGTCCATCTACCCGCAATGGGCCTGCGTGGTGGATTACGGCCTATATTCCCTCTTCTAGAAGGGTGGTCTGAGTCCCTGCAATGGGATCATCATCACCAGCATCTTTTAAGCCGAAAGACGTCCACTGCTGGACATAAGCCTCTCCCGAGCGTCGCCACAACGAACGGCCTGGGAGTCTCGCATCCATCGAACATCATAATTCTGAGTAATTATTTATAATTTCCACGTTAAATACGCAACATTATATATCGGGCGTTAACGTTTGCTCTGTAACACATGATAGACGAGACGCCATCATTTCTCTTGGCAGACAAGCTGTTGTTCGCACGTTATCATATCGCGTTACTATTCCAAGCCTCCCGGTACAAAAACATTGTTCTATTCCCGCCTACGCCTACATGGCAACGGGGAACTATTTATAGATAGTAATAGAATTAGTAAACACGGTGTTTGTTGGCAAACATTTACCCTAGAGCTTTGCTGTGATGCGGAAGGCGTCTGTGAAAATAGCTTTGGAAAATGGCGCTAGACGAATAAATAATGAATCAGTAGGTACACATCTCTAAAGGTGAATAAATGTTTTTTTTTATAGACTAAAGTATAAACGATCGACTATTCGTTTAAGCGTTGGAAGGTCTCCCACAAGGTGGATCGATGACCTGGTGAGGGTCGCAGGCATCCGATGGATGCAAGACGCACAGTACCGATCGTTGTGGCGACACGACGCGACGTTTAGAGGCCTATATCTAGCAGTGGACGCCTTTTAGCAGAAATGATGATGATGACGACTATTCGTTAAAGCATAATAATAATGTGAATCATCAAATGAAAATCAAAAATATTTATTTCAAATAAACAATTTACTTTGAACCTACTTTTGAATTGTAAAGAACTCCAGCCAGACATAAAAATGAAACTACATATTTCTTTTTGCACATTCCAAAGTACCAAAGCCTAGATCGAAGAACGTGCAAAAAAAACTACGGAACATTCGGTCGCAAATATGGCTTCGTATGCCATGGTATATTTGTGGCTGAATGTACAGCATAGAGAATATAACCACATAGTCTTTGATGTACAGTTTCCAAAACATTTATCTGCGTGGCGCCCACATCTGGCTCTGTCACATCACATCACACAAGCTGACAGAGGACCGGGCTCGAGCTTTTTTCACAGCAGAATATCAATGCGACCCAATGCGAGTGCGATGACCCTATCCAGACATGTCATGATATTAATCAATCAAAAGCTAGAGAACCGCAAATCTTTATACTTTTGCCTTCTGAGGGCCGGGCGGTGCTTTTACCGAGACTACTTACTAGACCCAAAATATCAAGTTAACCATAGACTCGAAAAGCTAAACTAAACAGAATTAAGACGTAGTGCTGAGACGTCATTGGCGAAGGCGACTAAGTTTTCATTTATTTTAGGTTACCAGCTAACCACTACTACTATTACTTAATCTGTGCCCTGACCAAAAAAACCCTATGAAACTTATAACATTGCGAAGCTGCCAACATCCAATACTGCATGAAACTTACAAACATATTGAAATATATTATAAGTATGTAGTCGCGATAATTGCACAATCAGTGAAGATCTAATTTTAAAGAGACTATACTCGTGTACCAGCTGTATCATGGTCTTTGACCTAAGTATTATTTTGATTACCCGTGTACTTTTTAGTACTGTATTCTGGCCTTTGAACGAAATGTTGTTTTGATCACACTGGGCCAAGTCAATAACTTGGCAACTGTCATACTGAAGATCTTATGTGTTGTTGATCTGTTTTCTATCTGTCAAAGTCTTCCTGAATACAACTTGAAGGATTGCCAAGTTTCCGACCCCTTTTATGGTGTTCGCAACGTAGCAAGATAAAAATATTATTTTTTCTACAAAATAACTTCTTTTCCGAAGTTATGTGCAGCATAATACAACATAGGTTTCATGACGTCGGTATTGGAAGTTGGCAGCTCCTCATAAGTTACAGGGTTCTTCTGCTAGTGTTTACCTGGTAAACCAAAAGAAATAAGTAAAACCAATGATGTCACAGCACTGTAGGTTTTCATTATTTGGGGTGCAATGATTTGCTCGTTGTAAACCGTAGGTTTGTTCCATTTAGAAAGTCTTTAACGTTAGTTGTCTGAAAAACCCTGAAATGTATGCCGTTAAGTTCAGTCTTTATTTAAGTACTAGCTTTTACCCGCGGCTTCGCTCCCGTCAAATGACTACCCTACATATCCTACGCTACCCTACCCTACCTTCCCTACCTACCCTACACTACCCTATACTACCCTACACTACCCTACACTACCCTACACTACCCTACACTACCCTACACTACCCTACACTACCCTACACTACCCTACACTACCCTACACTACCCTACACTACCCTACACTACCCTACACTACCCTACACTACCCTACACTACCCTACACTACCCTACACTACCCTACACTACCCTACACTACCCTACACTACCCTACACTACGCTACACTACCCTACACTACACTACCTTACACTACCCTACACTACCCTACACTACCCTACACAACCCTACACTACCCTACACTACCCTACACTACCCTACACTACCCTACACTACCCTACACTACCCTACACTAGCCTACACTACCCTACACTACCCTACACTACCCTACACTACCCTACACTACCCTACACTACCCTACACTACTCTACACTACCCTACACTACCCTATACTACCCTATACTACTCTACACTACCCTACACTACCCTACACTACCCTACACTACCCTACACTACCCTCCACTACCCTACACTACCCCACACTACCCTACACTACCCTACCTACCCTACTTTACCTAACTTTTTTTTTTTAGAATTTTTCTCTCCGTAAGAACCATCACTAAACTTCAAAGAACATTTAAAAAAAAAATCAGCCAAATCGGTCAAGCCGTTTTCATGTGATGTCGTGACAACGAAAAACGGGTTTCATTTTTATATATATAGATTCGTAGAACCAACATCTGTAACGACTGTAACACGTGCTTAGTTGTAATGATTCATTAACCCTCGGCTCACGTGAATCCTGCTGTAAATCATTTGACACAGCTCTTTTACGTAGTATGATATCTTAAATGACTCCGTTCTGAATGAATGTACGATGCCGCTCTGGGTGAAGCGAGAGGGATTGCCAGATTTTTACAGACTAAAACCCACACCCTGTTGCAATTTGCGAGGGCTTTACTTGTACTCCGAAATTCTTCCGGCATCTGTCCATTATTATCAGTAACACGTGTAAAGAATACATCGTTTCAGGTGTTGTGTTAATTATAATGATTCACGAGTCCCCAGCTCACGTGAATCCGGGTGGTAAATCTCTTCACACAGATTTTTTGTTATTATGTGGAATATTATTAAATGACTTTTACAACTCTGGGATAAACGAGGAGGTGTGAGACTTTTACTGACTAGAACACATCCGTTCAGTTACCTCTACGGTGGCTTAAGTCAGTGCTTAAACCCACGTAGACACACACGGATGAATTTCGTATCTACCAGTGTAGATATAAAAGTCTTCCGCCATCTGTCCATTATCTGTAACACGTGTAAAGAATACATCGTCTCAGGTATTGTTAATCATAATGATTCACGAATCTCCGACTCACGTGAATCCGGGCGGTAAATCTCTTTACACACATTTTTTACTATGTTGAAAATCATCAAATGGCTTCTGCTGCTCCAGATTCACCCAGCGAGAGGTAGTGTACGACTTTTACTGACTAGAACCTACAGTGAGCTTTCAGTTGTGTTTTGTCAGGGCCAAATTACTTGTAGATATGAAATTCTTCCGCCATCTGTCCGTTATCTGTAACACGTGTAAAGATTGTATCGTCTCAGGTATTGTTAATCATAATGATTCACGAATCTCCCCGGCTCACGTGAATCAGGGCGGTAAATCTCTCCACACAGCCACCTTTGCGTCATACGCCTACATTCTTAATGGCTCATTGGTCGGAAACAAGAGGTGTAAGAGGTACTAAATCGGTAATCTAATGAGGTGTTTTGCTAATATTAGGTCTCCTTTCTTTGTGTTCGGAAGGGTGCACCTTCCAGATATTAGGCATGATGTCATCGTGTTCTTAGTTCTATGACACATCACTAAGTACCGAGTTGTTTTTAGTTTTATTTTTAGCACACGTATTTTAAAAGCGAATAATTGTGTATCAAATACTTGATCAGACCATAATTATTGATAAAATTATATAGAGAGATAGATTGTAGACTAATGTCCTGGAATAGGACATAGGATACTTATTATCCTATGGAGGTATACACATTACACGATGTCCTGGAGCCGATAAACTGTATTCTGCTTTGATTCGAGAGCTTGTAATATTGTGAAGACATTACCAGGTGTTTTCATTAAGAATTGGAAAGAAAAAGTGAAAAATCCTGAACATTGGAAGGATATACATGTATTGCGTTATGTACATTATATGATAAAAAGATAGTTTGTGAGTTTATTAGTAGGAAGTAATCTCGGAACTACTGATCTGACTTTTCAAAATACTTTCAACAGTAGACTGTTAAGTTGTTCCGGTGTGACATAGGTTAAATCTATTGTGATATAAGTATATATTTGATACCCGACGAAGTGAGCCCCACTAAATACACTCCTATATAATCGTCAATCTCATTGATATTCTCTAACAATTTATCATTACAGCAGCTGGCTAAGTTATTCCTTTTCACGTGGCGTTCTTGGTATAAATTCAGCAGTAGACATCTTTCGGCTGAGATGATGATGATGATGATATTTAATATATGTTTGAAACCCAGCAAAGTGAGCCCCACTAACTACACTCCTATGTAATCAACAATCTCATTGATATTCTCTTACAATTCATCATTACAGCAGCTGGCTAGGTTATTCCTTTTCACGTGGCGTCCTTGGTATAAATTCGCATATAATATTCAACGCCTCGTGCTCCTGAATAGAGCAAGATGTTTTAAATCAGACACTGAATAATAATGTTTTTCGATCCTTTGAGTGCTGGAAAATTACTGTATAAAGTATTCAAGGGTTGATGTAATAATAGAGCGATGGGAAGCATTTCCCGACAAATAAGTCCTTTTTAATTAAAAATCTTTCTTGAAGTATAGCTACATTTCTTTCTTCGCTATGTAACATCGACTTTCAGACTTTCGACATTAACGTATTTTGCACTTTTCTTTTGCATTGAAGTCAGTTCTATTTTTTTGGAAACTTTTTTATTTTGCACTTTTTGGTCGTGGTACCCTTCAGCTATACTTAAATAATATGCAAGTTCTATAATAAGGCATCTATAGGATATACTTATTATGAATGTGCCTATTCAAACAAAAAGAATGATTTTCCAAATCGGTCCAGGCGTCTTCGAGTAACCACCCACCACTAAGAATTGTTAGCGAGATGGATGTGGACAACTTAGGACGATGCTAGTCAAGGGTAATTTTCTTATAAGATACTGTGTTCCACTGTGGTTTTTAGTCCGTAAAAGTCTAACACTCCCTTTCGTTTCACCCAGAGCGAGAGAAGAAAATTTATGATTTTATTTATTAATATGATATAACAATTTCGACCCGGATCGAAGTTATTATGAAATTCAAATTTCTAAAGTTCGTTGTAGATTTATGTAATAGCAGAGTTAATAATATCTATTTAAATAGGTAAGCAATTTATTTATAGCGAGTAAACAATATTCTGAAATTCAATGTTTTAACAAGTTATGAAAGTTAAACCCAGACCGAATTCATTAAATATTAAAATAACAATTCTAACTGAAAGCTTTATCTAGACTAACAATCAGAAAATAACGATTCTAAATAATTCTATTCATTCAGCAAACTCAGCAGGATGACCTTTATCTTTTGAGGGTAAGAAAATATTAAATAAGTTCTCCTGAGCGAGAGCGAGGGGCAGTATCAGCCATTTGTTTTATTTGAATAATAAACAGTTGTACATTACAAAATTTCATACAATTTTGCATAGGCAAGCAAA
The DNA here is from genome assembly GCA_030763345.1 of Mythimna separata. Classification (NCBI taxonomy): domain Eukaryota; kingdom Metazoa; phylum Arthropoda; class Insecta; order Lepidoptera; family Noctuidae; genus Mythimna; species Mythimna separata. The sequence goes on from CM061182.1 coordinate 13,110,002, forward strand.
ACAAATAATTACGCAGCCAACAAGTAGATAATTAATAGGAATTAGGAAGAACTTTGAAGAGTGTGAGCGGAAATTACTTGATTTTTGCCTCCACCTTTCTACCATCGGGTAATCCGACGTACGTCGAGTGTCCACCCTTTCATTGTTGACACTACTAAGAACCGGACTAAGCGTTTCACCACATCGTTTCCATTGCGTACATCGAAGGACTAGAACAATTGCCTTCTGCGGTCTTTCCTTCCGGTTATAGGTAATTCAGGTGTCTTCGAGGCTAGACTGAATAGGTTCTTAAACTTATTAAACTAGTGCGATTCTCTATCAACGATTGCATTTTTGCTTACCATTAGATGAGATCGCAGTTAAGCACTAGATCAATTGTTAAAAAAAAAAAATACTGAATCATACATTTTATTGACTGAAATCCACACGTACGTGTTCTTTCAGTTACCCTTTGCGTTCAAGGCGGCGTTTACGCCTTCCGGTGGGCAGTCGTCACTCTAGAACCTTTTGGCCTCATGTTCTGCGAGTAAAATGCCCTACCCACTCACTGCAAATTGTTATAAAAACATTAAAACAGTTTCCCTAAGTTATGTAACATGTTGCAAAATAAACTATACAGCAAAATAACTGGGCATTACTGGGCAATTAGTTAGTAATTAAGCATTGATTGTAATATCGCATATTACATGCTATTGAGGTCGTTATTTACCTTGTGTTATTTTTATTCATATTATACTTGTTGTTTGTTGTGTTTTTCATCCATATCCTGTATGGTCGCGGGAATCCGATGGATGCGAGACGCACAGGACCGATCGTGGTGGCGACGCTTGGGTTAGCCCTATGTCCAGCTGTGGACGTCTTTTGGCTGAGACGACGATGATGATCCTGTATGAATTAAATCACACAAATTACTTATGTCGTATAATAAAACATCTATTCTATTATTGATAGGATGGTGGCACTCACTCCTACCAAGATCGGATACTTTTTACTCGAAGTTGAAGCCAAGTGAATAATTCTGGGGTAAAACGTTTATTGAAAACATTCATTCATTCGTGGCGCGCGCAGCTAAGGAATAGAATTTTCTACCAGTGTCTGTATTTCCTATGGGTTGTGGAGGTCTGGTAGGCAGCCGCTCCTCGTAAAATACTGGTACTTATTCAGCTAAATCCGGTTTGACTGGAAGCCGACCCCACAATATAGTAGGGAAAAGGCTAGATGATGATGATGATGTCTGTATTTCCTAATAGCTAAAACCTGACCTGAGTCTTATAACTCAAGACTGATCTATCGTCGACTACATCATCGCCTATCTGATGATAGGGGATGATGTAGTGGACGATAGATATTTTAATTCTGAGATATTGATTAAGCGCAAGCCTATCAATAATAAAAAAAAAATCTATCTAAAGCTTTTCGCTATCAAACATGAGACACCCAAACAAAATAAAATCCGTCCTTCACTATAAGATAAGTTTCGTTATCACGCTGTGAGTCTTATTTCCATTTGTATGGAACTTGGCCTTCGTCCACGATCCCCTTATCGGGTTAATACGGTACGTGGGGACGTTTGGCCCGGTTGGCCCGCTTGGCCCGGTTGCTCCCGCTCAAGGGCAACGTAATATTTGGGTCAGCAGGTCAAGGTCGATTCTCACGCACTGAAATGGGACATGAAAGTTGTTCCAATGAAATTTTTCTTTTATCTACTGCGTCTGTAGTTGTTTTTCATTGTTTTTGTAAACGATGTTATTTTCAAAGGTACTGTTGACTTTTGTATTTTTTTTTTTGCGTTTTAAGTAACTAAAACATTATCGGGTTTCTCCGACGTTTATAACAGGAAAACACCTAGAGGGAAATTTCACTAGTTCTAGTTTTTTTTTATTTTGCTGGGAAATTATCCACTGACTTACCCCGGTCTAGCATGAAGCGAGAGGGCGTATTAGACTTTTACCGACTACACCCTACTCCTATTTTCTTTCTTTGCCTTACGCTCCAGGATCACAGCGTCCATGACCCGGGGTCAAGGTGAGGACGCCGTGACGTCCTTCCAGCCAGTCCTCAAAGAGGCGACTTGCCGCCATAATTATGACGTGTCCAGCTCTGGGTTGCGAAACCCGCTGTCGCCATTTCACCGTGAGATCCCGCCGAAACTCTGTCCACCATGCGGTGACTTTTCGCGGCAGCGGAGTTTCGCTCTAGCGTTGCATCTCAATGCGTTCGTGCATGCATAAAAGGACTGTTATGTCCAGATCCCATACAAGTTTCAGTCTAAAGTAGCGTTTTACAAATATTCATTTTTAATTTCACTAATCTAAAAATATAATCGACTTTTTTGTTTGAAAAACGTGAATAATGAATAATTATTGGCTTCGTTACCGACGCCAATCTTTTGTGAACGTCAGAGCAAAAGTTATGTTCGCAGTCGTTTGCGTCAAACATCGTATAAAAAACCATTAACGACTATTGTTCAGCGGTTACTATCGTAAAAATCTATTAAAGCACCATTTCGCAGCTTTCAGCAAGAATATGCTAACATTAGTCTATGATTTCAGAGGCAAGGGATTAAATAATATGGTACTTTTCTCTCTATTTGTGTTTTTCTCTTTTTTTCATCAGAAAGGACATTTCCTTTCTGATGCAAACTTATTTATTATTAAATTACTTCTCCTGCTCTGTCTGGAGTGACAGAAAACTTCAGACTTTCACTGACTTAAATTCGACTTTATCTTCAGTTGCACTTTACGTCCCAGGAGTTATCTTGGCGGTAACTATTTCAAACAATCCTGCAGCCCTTTATTTATGTCTTTCATTAATACTATTACGATGTTAAAATATTTGTAGTTTGGGTATCTCCAAAAAATAATTTAAGACTGGAAAGCTAAACAATCCATTAGTAATATAAGCAATCTACTTTTCAACTCGGAAAATTGCAGGATTCCTATGAAGTAAGCTACGAGAGCAAAGCCAAAGGAAACAGCAAGTTAACTCTACATCTATTTCGGACAATTGGAAACGTCCGCTCAATGTCTGGGATTGACATACGCAATAAAAAGTCACGTTAAAGTCAATGCGTTGTTACTATTTTCTTTTAGCAGTCTCTAAAATAAAACTCTTATCTGACGTATAAGACCAGTGTCTTTTGAGCCGTGCCTCCCCATGATAAAATATTTTTGGACAGTATTTATAACGGGATATTAAAAAGGGAAGGGGTCGTTGTAAATTGGCGTTGGCGTGTAGTACATTTTTGGCACGGGTTCAGAAACAATTACAACGTAAACACAAGAGGAATTCGCAATGACGTGGGTACCGGCCCCTTCGGATGTAAAATTTGCGATTTGCGTGCGAGAAATTATGAACCAATGTTAAGAAAATACAATTTACCAGCAATATTTTAATAGCGACAGCGTAAAGAAGTTTAATAACACGCCCAGCTTTTAATGAAATGAATTAGTTTCTAAGTGTAAGCTTTCCTGGAGTTGACCAAAAACGCGTTACTCTGCCAAAAAACTTTATCAATTTATCTCGGGTTCTGTCAAGTGGCGCCATAAAACGTAGTACCTAACTAATCTTTGGTACTTCAGCTCAGTTTATTAGTCTGTCCACCGCGTTATGAAAACTTTTCTTTTTTGGTAAAGACAAAGTTATAAATTTGAAAAGCTCTTGGATGCTAAAAATAAGATGAGGTGTTTTCGTAACACTGGGTGTCATAACATCAAGGCTTTATCTCCGATGGGACAGAGGAACTTACAACAGAAACTTTCGCCAGTTATTTATGTCTAAGTGCCATTTATCTATTTTGGGTTACTGAGAAGTTCCAGATTGAAAACCAAATATTATTTTGCTCCCCTATTTGCACTCAGGAATCAAACATAGGGTGTGCGACATCTAGAGCTATGAAGGGTTCTTAGGTATCAATAATAGCATAAGCAGTCTTATAAATGTTCTCACTGCTGGGACTCGGGTTTCCTCTTTAAGAGAGGAAATGTGAGCAGGTGGAGAATGTTGTATAATATCTTTTTATTGTTCTGGGACATGCCAGTTTCGTCGCAAATCAAGGCCGTTACCACTGGGCCACTAATCTGCTCCCAATAGTTTTTGACATAATTATTATACGAAAATTCTAACAATGCAATCTAAATAATGTCTTCAAAGAAGATAATTGCTTCGACGTCTTCAGCATACAGCAAATTAAATGTTCTATACATTCAGTAGTTGAAAGCAATCAACTTAATGATGAGTTACCAAGTCGATACATTTATCGTTTCTTCATTGGCTGACTGGAGGGTAGGCAGCATTTCACATAAAATATGTATGTATTGTGATATGGATATCGACCATTATGCACTAGAAGTACCCTTGTCCTAGTTACCTGATTACATTTGTGTTGAAACTTTCATAACTGAAACTGAAGGGTATTATGGTTATTGACATTTTAAGTCATGTTGTTTGAAGGCTTTTTATATTTTCTCTGGTAGGTACGAGTATATGTTGTCTGCCTGCAGCGTTATAGCGAATGTTTTTTTAGGTACAGTATAAAGGCTCTAGCTTGACCCCTATCTTACCTGATGGGAAGAGATGATGTGGTCGACGATGGAACATCCTTGCCTAGAAGTAACCTATTTACTCTCGACTCAAAGATCCCTAGGTTCTTGTAGCTATGTGGAAGACTCCAGTAGGAAATTTCACTCCTCAGCTGTACGCACAATACACATATATGTTCCCAAGTAATTGTAGTAAAAGGGTGGGAGAGAAGATTGTCTCAGGTCTGAACCGATCCTTCCTAGGACTAGACTTACTCTGTCCAGGAAGCTTTCAGTCAACAGAAGATGGGTGTATTTACTAAACTTCAGTTTCCAAATTTTAGTTCGGTTTAACCTATCAACACCCGCGAAACGAGACACAATAGTAAGACAATAACAGCGCGGCCCTATGAGACCGGTCGGGGATTCATGAATTATTAATATTTTATGTTTGTTGGATCAGATTTCTAATATTAATTATTATGCTAAAATATTATTTGTTAAGTACTTACATACATTTTGTTTAAATATTATTTATTTATTAATTACGTACATACATTACTTTTGTGTGATATCTCATAAGTTGATGGAATGTAGGTATTACGGTGTAGATGTAACAGTTTCACACGTATTAACTGTCTTTGTTTCAGCTGTAAACGTCTTTCATTTACCTCGTAAACGTGCTGAAACTGTACAATGGAATGAGTTATTTATCACTCTGGTTATGTGAAATAATAGTGTGGTTTGAATATTTAGATCAGTTATTATACGAGCAGCTACGACATACCTCGGGCAGTAAAGTAAACTTTACCTTATTACCTGTGGTATACATCGTAGGTATAAAATTTTAATTATTTCTGTGTAAAACAAATAAAATCATATAGATCGCCAAACATGTAACATGTAGAACGTGATTAAAGTTTGAAGAAGGGATTACTTGTTTGTGTACGCACCTACGTTATAAAAACAATATTTTAACAGTCTTATAACATGACAATTGAATAAATAAGATAGGTAGAATTCGTGAATCGGATGATTCCTTTAGTACTCTTTAAAATCTTCTCAATATGATCCCTGAATTATAACTCGGCTATTTTTTTATTTCGGCTTCGTACGTTTTGTGCGTTTAGTCAGTGTCAAGTTTGGAAAGTATTAGTTTTCAGTAACTTTTAGTGACTTTCCGCAACGAGTTCCATTAGAACGCGGACGTAACACATTGCAATGTTTTTTTAGTTTCTGGCAGCAAATAGTATCCAGTCAGCCTTCTCGGCAAGCTTCGCTGTGGTAGACAATAACTACAATAATTCTCAGCTCTATTTTTTTCTCACTGGCCTATTGAGTAACAGTTCGATTTTCAAACTTTCCAGAAAGTTCACATTTCCCGGAAAATGAAATCAGAAGCTTCTCGTAGCTTCGCAAATTCTTAAGTCGCGGAAGAAGTGATGTTTGCCAAATGTCCAGTGACCTACAATTTATTTTTCAGCCAGTTAGTTCGGTGCCTAATGGTGAGGAAGCTCCACAGATAACGATTTGACATTGAAACTGGCTCTGTCTTGTATAAACTGACCGGCAGTAGTATATTTTTATATGTATGGTGTGCAGAAAAGTATGTTATATTTATAAGTGTTTTTGGTGGTATAAGAATCACCATGGGTACTGATAGGGACTTTTGGTACTGATCTTCTTGGCAGGATATTATTGAGTTAATATTTTCGCGTTTGAGCCTGGTGAATGGCACGAGTGTTATTATTATTAATAATATATCTAGCCTGTACTGGCTAATTGCTAGCCAAATGCTTTCCTTCATTTCTTCTACCCTCTTATATGGGACTTCAACATATATATTTAATTTGGTGAAATTGATATGTACACAGAGGTATAAGAAACAGGCCTAAAGCTTCGGTAGCAATATTATAGGTGTGATGCTATTTTATGTCATGTCAATATCGCACTAAATAAGAAGCCTACATCGTGTTTTTATTTCGGAATTTAAAAATTAATTTCAATCTATTCTCTTAAAATGTCATTCTCATTCAGAAAACCATTCTGAAGCTTTTCCCAACGACTTAGTTTATCTTCTATCCATACACTAATTGAGCGCCATGCTAACACGTAGTCCGCTCAATGAATATGTTTTCTTGTTGTTGTGGCAATAACAGAACATTACGCACCAATCATCGTGTCAGCCTGAAATATTATAGACATAATATGTTTATATCAGGGCCTTCATTACTTCATTATGAACTACGCATGTCATTGTGGATTATAGAAGATTAATGAATTGTAATCACATGTTAAGCTTGGATTATTGACTAATTGGTATTTTGTTGATGGTTTTAAACGGCAGGTGTATTGTCAATGATATGCGAGTCATTACTGAAAGCAATGGCGGTTGTATAGTAAGGTACGACTATAGAACACGAATATTCGCATATTTTGCGACATTCGTAATTTGCGAATGTGATAAATCTATCATTCGTTGCGTCACTAGTACTTAGACTCTGCTTGACTAAATGCATGTCATTATCGACCTTTCTGTAATGTAAAGCACCACATCTTCAACAAGCAGCGTGAGCCACAGCGGCCGAAGGATAGCCCTGGTTGGAAAACTAAAACAAAATTCTGAAACTCTGTCGACGAAGCTGCAACGACACGAAAAACAAGAATTATAGGGCGTCACGGTAATATAATGTAGTAAGGCTAATAACAGCTAGTTATCTGCTGCCTCACGCCATAGCCCGAAATGTAAATACGCCATTGCTTACCAAGATCGATTTGACTAACAGCCGAGATCTACATATTACAATAGTGTATGGTTTTACGAGCACCGTTTTATCACCACTTTAACAGTGAAACTACAAGAATAGAATATCCTTCATGTTTTTCTTTCGACTTATGTGAGCATCATAAAATATCTGCACGTTACCAAGCATTAATTACGATCGGTTTTCTTTGTAATAATAATAGATATATTTGAAAGTTTTTCAAAAGAATGTATAAATTAAAATGATTTAGTGCAGAATCGTATAATGAAATGATTTTGTGGCAACACTCGGAGAGGCTTTTGGGCAACAGTGGGCGTCTTTCGGCTAAAATATTGATGAGTGCAGAAATTCCATTCCATTCTCGAACCTAATTGATATGCAGGTCTGCAACTAACTAGACAAAGAGTTACGGATCACTGACAGCCTATAGCAAGATCAAGTTCAAAGATGAAACCATCAATTAACTACGATAAACAGTCACTCAATAAAAAATTGTTCTACGCGTTTGAGTTTAGTTACTCAATGAAAATTCTAAAAACACTTAAGACTTGCAAAGTCTGCAAGTTATTTGACACCGTAGAGGTTTTTTTTAGGTGGGAAATCATCCGAGGACTTTGGAGCACTACGAGCCGTCGATAACTCGGGCTCCGTCCGGACGGTGCCTTTTGGTCACCTTTCGCTAGTCTACGGTGGCTCGAAGCTATTAAGTGGCCTGCGGACACCGCGCGCTATTTCGAGTTGAGACGAAAAAAAATACGTTTTTGAGGTTGATGGAATCAATCCAGATAGTATAAACAATTCTTGGACACACTGACTGGAGTAAAGTCATCATCCACACACTGACAGTTACTTGCTGTGATAGCAATACAAACTATTGGAAATTTGGGAGATGTTCCGTAATACCAAAAATGATGAATGAAAAATTAATGTATTTCCAATATTGTTTCAAGTATTTATAACTTGATAATAATATCTATGTTCCTACGGAGAGATATTTTGAAAGATTGTTGTTTATAATATAGAAAAACTAAATAAAAACATGACATTTCCGCTGTAAAAAAGTGCAAATTTGAATTCGCTTAAATTTCGTTTGGGGTAAGTTTTTCAACAAAAAGACGACGTAGGAACCTAGATAATTATTGTCTGAATCCGAATAACATCATATTATGGTGTAAATATGCTTTAACTGCAAATGATTTTGGTACTACGTTTGAATGGATAATTCTAACGTCGCGCCCGCCTTAAACAGAGGTAGATTTTAGAAACACATAAAGTGATGAAAAAAAATCACTATGTAATCTATCACTATATAATAATATCACATTTTCAGTATCTATCATTTTATTAAATTTACTTCATTTTTATAGGAGACTGAATTCATAACAAAGACAAACCAAAGTCGCTGATAAAGATATTTGTGCTCTTTGGAGCGAGACCTCTCAAAGACGTCATTCATAGTTTATGGGCGAGGTCCCCTCACAAAGTTCAGAGGTGAGGTTACTGGAGCGAGCTATAATAAATATAATAATAGCTAAGGGGAAACTCCTTCTGGACATTCTTGTAGCTTTCTCCCACGTATGTTTAGATCTAGGTAATCTAGAAATGTATCCGTGTTGTAAAGTACATACATCTAGTTCTGATTTTCTTTTGCGGATTTAGCAGAATGGATTATCTCATCGCGAAGCCGGGGCGCCCCGCGGACTCTCCATCCGCGTACCGGCCCATCGTGCTGCTCGACGAGGTGGGCAAGCTCTTTGAAAGAGTAATTGCAGACCGCCTCGTCGGGCATCTATCACGGGTGGGGCCGGATCTTGCTGACGGCCAGTTCGGCTTTCGCAGGGGGCGCTCCACCGTGGACGCCATCATGCGCGTGAGAGCCCTCACGACGGGGGATGCGGTGACTCGGGGCAGGGTTGTCTTGGCGGTGTCTTTGGACATCGCCAATGCCTTCAACTCCCTGCCCTGGAGTAGCATCGAGGCGGCACTTCGGTACCATGAGGTGCCCGCCTACCTCCGTCGTGTGATCGAGGCCTACCTGTCGGATAGGTTCATCATCTATCCCGGTCACCAGGGAGAGTGGAGACGGCGAGAGATGTCGTGCGGTGTTCCGCAGGGATCGGTACTAGGACCGCCCCTGTGGAACATCGGATACGACTACGTGCTGCGCGGCGACCTCCCCGACGGGGTCAGCGTGGTCTGCTACGCAGACGACACGCTGGTCCTGGCGCGGGGAGAGTCGTACCAGGTGGCGGCCGAAACAGCGACACGCGGGGTTGCGACAGTCGTGGAGAGGATCCAGCAACTGGGACTCAAGGTGGCATTGCACAAGTCCGAGGCTATGTGCTTTCATGGCCTTCGGACCGTGCCACCACCGGGTTCCCAAATAACGGTAGGGGGGGTTCACATCGGCGTCGGGTCGACGATGAAGTACCTGGGACTCGTCCTCGACAGCCGGTGGACTTTCGAGGAGCATTTCCGACGTTTGGCCCCCAAACTGGACAGGACTGGTGCCGCTCTGAAGCGGCTCCTGCCCAACCTGGGGGGTCCAGACGCCCCCTGCCGGAGGCTCTACGCGGGGATCGTTCGGTCCATGGCTCTTTACGGGGCGCCAGTTTGGGCGCCATCGCTAGGTAAGCGACCAGCGGCCAAACTGAACGCTTCCCAGAAGGTCATGGCCATCCGGATGGTGCGGGGATACCGCACGATCTCCCGCGAAGCGGCGAGCCTCCTTGCTGGCCTGCCACCGTGGGATTTGGAGGCAACAGTCCTTGCACGCATGCACGATTTGCGCGTGGAGATGCAACGCCGGGGCGAAACTCCGCTGCCACGACAAGTCGCGGTATGGCGGACAGAGTTCCGGCGGGATCTCAGGGTGGCATGGCGACTGCGACTGTCGCAACCCAGTGCTGGGCATGCCGTCATTGCGGCGGTAAGTCCCCTCTTTGAGGAGTGGTTGGAAAGAGGTCACGGCGTCCTCTCGTTCCGTATGACGCAGGTCCTCACCGGACACGGTAAGTTCGGGAGGTTCCTGCATCGGATCAAGGAGGAAAGGACGCCCGGGTGTCGCCACTGTGTGGACCGCCCGGAGGACACGGTGGAGCACACGGTAGAGGTGTGCCCCGCTTGGGCGGAGCACCGCCGTGTCCTTGTGGAGGCTATCGGCGGCGGTGACCTCTCGCGCCGGGCCCTGGTACAGGCCATGGTCCGGAGCGAGGAGGGGTGGCAGGCAGTCGCCTCCTTCTGCGAAGCAGTAATGTTAGCGAAGGAGGCTGCCGACCGCGTGAGGCAACGGAACTCACGCCGTCGCCGCCGAGATCCCGATCCCGATTTCCGACCACCGTAGGCGCGGGCTCGCGGACGGCGAGCACTGGGTAGCTCGCCGTCCGGCAGTCTGGTAATAATCTGGACCGAGCCTAGTCGTCGACGGCGCGTTCTGTTCCACGCGCGCCTCAAGGAGATGTCAGCAAACTGTAGGGGCCCGGCAGGGCCGAAGCCTCTGGGGAACACGGTATCCGAAAGGTTGTCACCGTGTCCCCCAGATCGATGGCAACGAAGGAACGGGGTAGGGGTTTAGTCAGTAAGAGTCTGACACGCCCTCCCGCTCCGCCCAAGAGTGGGAGAAGTCATTCTGATGATTCCCCTACCGGAAAAAAAAAAAAGCAGAATGGATTATTATTTTTATTTATTACAAAAATGTTTTGGGTTTAAAGTTGTAAAAAAATAAAAAGCTGGTTTTGACATTTGTTGTTTCTTTCAAGTTATATCCTCCTCCGTCCTCTGTTACATCCAGTCTTTTCAAGCGTCAAAACGGGCCTTTTTTGACAACTTTACCTATTGGTGAGTCCTCAATATATAGAGAACTTTATCTGTCTATTTTTGTAGCTTACTCCTACGCACATATACTTGGTAACAGTTAAACTAGATCGAGATCGGTACCGGTATTTTAAGTGTGTTCTATTTTTTCTACCTGTGTTTAGTATTTAGCAAACAAATGTGTGGAAGTGGAAAATTTGTAGTAAATTGTAGTTGATCGAAGCCACATTGCTATCTAAGTATGTTTTCGAAACTATTTTCTGGATTACTTCATGAAACACTGAAAAATAGAGAAGTGAATAATGTGAAAATATTTCTAGGCTGGGTTATCCATATACACATTTTTATAATTTGCTGATTTTTTCATAGGATGAGATGTGTGTATTTTAACCTCTTGAACGTTATAGTCATGTATAGATTGATTTACAAATATTAAGTCTCTATATATGTGTCTTTGGATTGTGTATGTTTTAGTGAGTAAGTTATTGAGATGCCTTCCTAATAAATAAATATATTTTATGACAATACAAAATGTATCCAGCATACCACTGTCGCAATTACATGACAGATTGAGGGATGAAATCGTAGCATGGCGTAGAGCACATTTTTGCTTTTTTCACGCGGTCAAAAGGACGCTACCGTTATTCAAATATTTGGATTTGCAAAAAATATCTTGTTTTAAAGAGATAATAACAACCATTTTATCATCTAACACTTGACGTTAGCTCTATATAGAAAGAGATTTACGCCTCGCTTTTCAGCGCATTAGCCGAAAATAAAGTTCGAAAAATATTAGGTACACAAAGTATAAATAACATTATTTTGTTTGCAGAACATTTTCTCGGATCGTTGGCAATGCATCAAGTGTTGCTGTATTGATGTTTATGCATCGATCCGTTTTATGCGCATGGGTACGTTGAGATGGGATTGGATTTCGTTCACAACCCGCATAGTGCTATTTTACTGTTATTGTAAACATGTTTATTGCTTCGTCTAGCTATAGCAATGTCGTAAACTGCGAATTTGACTTTATCCTCATTACTATTGATCAGCTTAGCTCGAATCATTGCAATTAACGGCCGAAATTAATAATCAATCCATCACATATCGGGGATTGAAAAACAAATGAAACAACAGAAAACATGTAAATTTTTGTATGGTATCATTTGTTTTTCAATCTCCGATATGTGATGGATTGATTATTAATTTCGGCCGTTAGTGTATCTATATTAAATACTCAATACGAAATTCTTTGCCATTTTTTTTAACTTTGACGAATATGGCGATCGTTCTATTTTTTTAAAGCACTGCTCCGCTATAGGAATTAACTGTTTCGTGGGCGGGTTCGCAAATTTTCATACTCATAATATACGACGCTTGGGGGAGGCCTATGACTAGCAGTGGATGTCTTTTGGCTGAAATGATGATTATGATGTCGATATAAGACACCCAGGCCCACTATCTATAATCTGTAAGCCATATAAACATTTGTTTCGTGCCAGAACCGAACTGGAGTCTACTTGAGCAATATTTCAGTACTTCCTAAACCTATGATTACACTGCAGTGGTGTTCATTATTTCTTTGATTTTCTTATGAATCATGGATTAATATTATTCAAGATAATTCGAGATTTATGACAAATGAGTAACTAACGGACTTTATGCATGTTGGTAGTTAAATAAATTGCATATGGAGTCTTTAGTCATGTGTTTTAGCATTAACACACCTGCTTACGACGTTACACTTAAAAAGGCATCATTCTAAGAGTAATATACTTCAAACACAAAGAAGTTGAATAATGACCAAGTTATCTTGAATGTAAATATCGATCTTACATTTACATTAACTTTTAGTCTTTGAATATTTAATCTGCCTAGAAATAACTAGGAAATCGTGTCATACATCACACGAGTGTTCTGCTACAGTTGCGAAAAGTTTTTCACTGATAGGAAGCTATAGACACTACTATTCTATAACTAGTTAACTACTTTTCATTCTGAAAAATGCATGGTTCCTAATTCACTTGAAGAAATATGAATGACTTATTTCAGTATTTCTTCATTTGTATTATACAAGCATGTACGATGCAAGGATAGGATGCGGTATTGTTAGAAAGAGTTAGCGTTGCCCTGGAGATACTTCCTAACTGTACTGGATTTAAGTCTGATACTCCCTCTCACTCTACCCAGAGCGGGAGGAATTATTTTATGATTTGAAACAAAAAAAAATGTCAATGGATTTCCAGTGGAAGAGTCCAGATACCCTATACTTACGAACCTAAAACATTTGACTCAACCCTCTCACATTTAAACCACACTCGCTACTTAAAACTAACTTCAACTAGCGCCAAACATTGACCAGCAGTCAACGCTCTTCAGACGAAACGCAGACAATTTACATAACTAGAAGAGCCGTACCAAACTTCAATAGCGCCAACAACAACACTCGATTCTCAATCATAAACCTGTCTTCATCTGTAATTTTAAGGTCTAATTTGGACTGCAACTTCAAGAACTACAACAGATGACTCTCATTCGTAAACCTATCTTGGAAGTGTAGGTTTAAGGTCGACTTTTGCTTGTTAGTAGAAGATTATACCGGTAGATTGAAGTGGGGCAGTAGCCGGGACATTGTGACGAGTCGACCTTGCCGACCACGTGCTCGCAGCGTGTCAGCGCACCTGATTATAAAACGTTTACTAAACTGATATTATTCGCATAATTACGCTGAGTCAGCCGCTTCCAGTGGAAAATATTGTAAATTGTTACTTGTAGTAGAATTGTTCTGTAGATATTCGTCTGTCATTGCGCAGAAGCACGTGCTTGGCGTTGTGACATTTCCAGTCTTTTGTTTTTTGTCCTCTGAAATTACCTACTGAAATGACCGCAGTAATTCCTATGTATTATTAGGTAGACCGTTTGTTGTTTAAATTAGTATACCTACTGTTTTATGTAAGTTTTTTCAGTGGACTGCTAATGATCTCGTTTTAACCAGGAATATTATGGATACGGTTCCCGATTTCGTTTTTATCCGACACTTTCTATCCGAAATTTTTATATCCTTTTCGGTAACGGTTGTAGGGTTTAACTAAATACATAATTATTTTGCATACCTAGTTATAGAAATGTTCATCACATTTACACTTCACCGTTACAAAATATGTTTCACTCTCTTTCTTTGTAAAGCTATGTAGGCGATAATTTAATCCAAGAAAAAAGAAAGAAATAAAGAAATTTAGTTGAGCACATTGCTCGTAGGACAAAAATGGTCGATGGGGACGAAAGGTTCTGGAGTAGCAACCGAGTACTGGAAATTGCAGCGTTTTTTTTTTCTGGTAGGGGAATCATCAGAATGACTGAACGACTGTCAGACTCTTACTGACTAAACCCCTACCCCGTTCTTTCGTTGCCTTCGATCTGGGGGGGACTCGGTGTCAACCTTTAGGAATACCACGTGTTCCCCCCAGAGGCTTCGGCCCTGCCGGGCCCCTACAGTTTGCTGACATCTTCTTGAGGCGCGCGTGGAACAGAACGCGCCGTTGACGACTGGGCTCGGTCCAGATTATTTCCAGACTGCCGGACAGCGAGCTACCCAGTGCTCGCCGTCCGCGAACCCGCGCCTACGGTGGTCGGAAATTGGGATCGGGATCTCGGCGGTGGCGTGAGGACCGTTCCCTCACGCGCTTGCGGTCAGCAGCCTCCTTCACGAGCATTACTGCTTCGCAGAAGGAGGCGACCGCATACCACCCCTCCTCGCTCCGGACCATGGCCTGAACCAGGGCCCAGCGCGAGAGGTCGCCGCCCCCGATAGCCTCCACAAGGACACGGCGGTGCTCCGCCCAAGCGGGGCACACTTCTACCGTGTGCTCCACCGTGTCCTCCGGGCGGTCCACACAGTGGCGACACCCGGGCGTCCTCTCCTGCTTGATCCAATGCAGGAACCTCCCAAACTTACCGTGTCCGGTGAGGACCTGCGTCATACGGAACGAGAGGACGCCGTGACCTCTTTCCAACCACTCCTCAAAGAGGGGACTTACGGAAGTCCTTCCACAAGATGAACCGATGACCTGGTGAGTGTCACGGATATCCGATGGGTTTGTAGTTTGTTTGTAGGGTAGCGAGATGCACCGGTCGTCTTAGCGGCACTTGAGGAGGCTTATGTCCAGCAGTGGTTGTCCTTCGGCTAAAATGAAGATGATGATTAGCTGAGCCTGACATGCAGTGGCCTAACCATATCATCTGAGGCCCGTGTAAATGTATTGGACGGGGCCCCAGAATAATGATCTCATTGTGATTTAATTTTAATAAATTTGTAAAATAGATTGGCTTATTACTTCTGAGCTCGCGACTTCTCGGACCCGAAGCTCCGTGCGACTAGGAGCCCTTCGCATTTTGCCAACCTAGCCACCCTATGCAACTGATGAACGCCGATTGTGTACAACCGCTTTATAATGTGACGCGAGTGCTACGATCTGGTATACGAGTGTTCTACATACATGTGCATCCCTTGTGAGAACCAATTGAAGGTTAACCCTTTTTGTGTATGGGAAGTCAGCGAATAACTTTTTGCACTCTGAGCAGTGCGAGAGGGAGCGTCAGTGTCAGACTTCTACCGACTAAAATCTGTTTCTCTAGTAGGTATAAGTTAGATGTTCAGGAGTAAATTAAGTTATGTAGAGCGTGTTGTTCGTTCTGTTACCGTTATAGATATTATTGTAACCTTACAGATTTTGATGACTTTTGACTAGAGATAACTTAGTAAGTACCTATCATAGCAAACATCAATGTTTACGATTTTCTTCACGAATTATTATCTTTATTGATAACATGGGTTTAAAACAAACACGTTATACAAATAATATGTAGAGTAAGTAAAACAACAATTTACTTACTTTTTTCTTACCATCTGTAATGTTTTTCAGATTGAAAATGATACGGCCATGAACGTTTACAATTTTTTTCATTGAGAACGACACAGACGATTTTTTTATGCTTAACGAGTTTTGTTAATATCTCGAATCGGAAAAAACTTACAACCAAAAAATATATTCTTAGATCTTTTTAAGTGACTTCCAAAAACAAGGAGGTTTTCTAATCGTCTTTATTTCTTTTTTTTTTTCTTATTGCTCAACGTGACCATGTTTTTTTTAACCAATACCATTATTCTGTGCCATGACTTATATGCTTCTTCAAAGTCTAAATAGAATCTTCAAAGAATCTAAATCACTAACTTGGTTTAAAACTTTCCAGTCACCTACAAACGATGTTTTTGATTCGCATGGAAACGTTTCCATTGCCAATAAAAATATCTTATGTATGGCAGTTAGTTTTTTATGGTCTGAGGTCATGAGCCTTCATCGGCCTTGCTGGGCACGTGTGGGGATTTCCTAAGTTTTCAATGCAGAATAGTGCCGGTTATTGTTATATGAAGGGTTCGGCAGACGTGTTCAATAAATTATAAGTATCAATAATGAATAAAAAAAAAACATATTCAAGTCGATAGTACTTAAAATAAATAACTTGTTTTTCATGCACCTTCGAACCATGTGCGAACAACGCCAGCGTTCGCCAATTATTCGCATGCGAAAAGAGAAGAAATGAGAAAACACAGTTTTTTAATAAATCATTAGATTTGTTTATGAAGTCAGATGAATTTTGAAAAAAAAAAACATTTATTTTTATCGTCGTTCACTGCATCCGTATTTGCAAAACATTAGCCAACGCGCGTTCGCACGGGGTTCGACAAATTAATAAATAATCAAACATTTAAGAAGAAATGCTGTTGCAATGAAATTTATAAATTATAATAAAATTAATAAATAATATTCCTATTTTATCTTTTTTTTGTATTAATTGTGCTATCTGTACCTGTATAAAATAATAATGACATATTTATTTTTAAGGCTAATAAATATTGATTTAACCTTTGTGATAAGTTTTGAATAATCTTATCACTTTAGTGGGTTATCAGGGTTCACATATAAATATAATAAATTTAATTTACCGGACATAGTGATAATTAACTAATATAAAATATTCATTTATTATCTTTTGTTAGTTGTCCCCCGCGGTTTGACACGCGTTTTCTGTTCCACTACTGTGGGTTGTAGCGTGATATTATATCGTATATTCTAGCCTGTTTAGTATAGGTAGAGTGCATCTAATGAAAGCGCGACCAGGAGTTTTTTTTTTTAAATTTAATTGGCAACTCAAAGCCGAGAACGATGGAAGGAATGGAGGGAGGCCTTTGCCCAGCAGTGGGACAGCGTAGGCTAGATATAATAATAATAATTGGCAACATTATTCAGCCATAATTGTAGGAAATAAAAAAAATGTGAAGTGTCAAGACATGATTCTCCTACTAGTTAGTAATACCACAAGCAAAGTTTTTGTATTTAACTTCTTTTTCTCAGGTCGCGCTTTCATTAGACGGACTTTACCTACTATTTTTTTCTTTTTTCCGTTTCAATATCAGGTTGTCATTTCTGATGTACCAGGGTGCTTTTACAGCAACGCTGAGTAGGTACCTACTTTATGAAATTTTTGTATTACATATTTGATGTTGCTGCGTTTGGCTGTCCTCCATGGTTTCACATGCGTCTTCTGCTCCACTTTCATGAGTCATAGTATGCTTTACTCACAGAAATCTTAATAAAGCCTCCTTTCTGATATCTATGGCTTTACTTATCTAGCCCATATTGTTGGTCATGTATGGGGAGAGATATGAAAGAAAACAGAATGGAAGAAAAAAAACATGTTGCGCCGACCCCAAGTAATATGGGATAGAGGGCAGGAAGAAGAACAATTGCAGTTGGTCATGTATGACACAAAGAAGAACTTTTTTTCAAACGGTACTTCAAGAAAAGAGTGCGTTTAAACAAACAAAAATATAAAAATCTTCCCCTTTTTCATATTATAATAATAAAATAAAAATAAAAATCTAGGTCACCATTTTAATTTGCAAAGGGGTTGCCCATTTACGCTTGAGAATTTTCTAGATAGCTCTCAAAAGAAGTTATGAATGGGGCTTTGTGAAGGGATCAAGTGCGGACCAACTCCTCTTTATTTGGGTATACCTTTGTGTTGAAGAATACAAGGTCAGCTTTACTGTACTTATACTTTAGATATGCGTGTAAATATTTTTTTAAAGGTGTAACCAAAAAAAATTTGTTTCCTATTTTTTTTTTGGAAACGAGGCGCTTACCTACATATTAAGGTGAGTAAAAGGGTAACAAAATAATTAAGGTGAGTATAGTATAGGTATAGGTCCATAGGTTTTTTCTTTTCAGAAAATAACAGGCTTTTTACCCATTCTAGATTATTATATTGACCCTAAAAACAATGATAAAAATAGTATAAAATATATTTTGTTCGTCTTGAACTTTTGGTCAAATTATTTCCATTGTAACTTGTGTAGGGGCACAATATTTAAGCAGAGTGTAAGCAGGGAAACCAGGATAACGTATACAATGAATTTTATTGTGTTATTCTGAGAACTGTTTATGATCAACTGACAACTATAAATATAAACAAACAATCCGTGGAACGGTTACTAGGTTTATATGAAATTGACATAGTTCTATCGATAGCCAGATAGGTACCACCTATTAAAATAGGTCCGTATATAATATCACATTAATTAACTATTTCAATACGCCCCCTTAATGCGCATATTAAATACAAACAGCAATACAAGAAAAAACACATACAAAAGAAAGTAATATCAAAGAACAATCATAACAAAATAAACAATTAACAAGCAATGCCTAAACCACGCATGCACGAATAGTGCTTTACTCTGGGCAAAGCTTTCGTTAATATGTCCGCGAGCATTGAGTCTGTCGATAAATACTTTAGCTCAATACTCGTATTGTTCTTCAATACACTTCTAATAAAGTGGTACCTGATGTGAATGTGCTTACTCCGAGAATGAAACATTGGATCACCGGCAAGGCAAATCGCCCCCTGATTATCTACATGTAAAGATAATGGTGCAAACTTACATAGCCCAATCTCAGTAAGCAAGCTGTTCAGGTAAATTGCCTCCTTCATAGATGACGCCAAACTTATATACTCGGCTTCGCAGCTCGAAGTCGATACACATTTCTGCTTTTGTGACTTCCAAGACACGCATCCACCTCCTAACATAAAAACATAACCGGAATAAGAACGTCTATCTATCAAACATCCACCCCAGTCGGCATCTGAATAACCATGCAATGTTTTACCTGTTTTCGTAAACATAAGTCCGTGATTTCTCGTATGTTTTAGGTAGCGCAGTACACGTTTTGCTGCATTCCAGCACTGTTGATTAGGACAATCCAAGAATTGGCTCAATACTGCCACAGTATTCGTAATATCCAATCTTGTGCCCGTAGATAAATACATTAAACAACCGACTAACTCTCGATACGGATACTGCCCCGTATCACATTGTTCCGTAGGTTTCGTAATCTTAGTTTTCGGATCCATGGGTGTAGAAATCGGATTACATCCACTTAATTCAAATTTATTTAACAAATCGTCAATATATTTTCGTTGTGACAATTTAATGCTCTTGTCACATCTGTCAAACTCTATGCCTAACATATACTTCGCAATGCCATAATCTTTCAATTCAAACTTCATGGCCAGTTCCCTTTTGAAAGTTTGTATACACTCACCTCTTTGCGATGCGACTAAAATGTCATCTACGTAAACTAGTACAAAGAGTTTCGTTTCTGAATCTACGGCCTTAAAATAAAGGCATGGCTCGTTTAAAGAGACTTGTAGCCCCATGGACTTCAGCTCCTCGTCCAGCCTGATGTTCCATTGACGACCTGACTGGCGTAAACCGTACAAAGATCTTTTCAGCAGGCACACCTCGCCCCCAGACTTCAGGTTGCATAACAACTTGCTGGCACGTTCATGTATAACTGAACCTGGCTGTTCTATCCGCATGAGGTCTTGCAGGCATTCTTCTAGGAGGTCTGGCACCTTCATATATATTTCCTCATCCAACAAACCGTTTAGGTAGGCCGTGTTTATGTCCAATTGATGAATCTCAAGGTCAAGTTCAACTGCAAGTGCAACTAGCAATCTTACTGTGTCAAGTCTAGCTACAGGCGCAAAGGTATCCTTATAGTCTATTCCATAAAGTTGACTAAAACCTCTTGCCACCAGCCTGGCCTTCTTCTTCTCAGTTTTATCCACATTTAACTTTGTCGTTAAAATATAACGGCAACCTACGACGTTCCGTCCCATAGGTTTGTTGACTATATCGAAGGTGTCATTCTTGATTAAACTCTTCACTTCTGAAAGTATTGCATCTTTCCATCCTTTTCTTTCATTACTGGATAAAGCTTCCTTTAAAGTAATTTCAACGACTCCGGCAAAATCCTGACAATCAACAAACTCTTCCGTTGATTCGACGCGTTCCTCCACGGGAATATCTGGCTCTACGTTAACCATATTGTATATTTTCCGTGGACGTCCGACGTGACCTCGTTCCAGTCGTGGTCGCCCTGGACCTCTCTTCATTGCCCTCCCCCCATCAGTATGAACATCATCCCGATGATGATCGTGCTGAAATGGTCCTACAGCAATATCTGGAACGTCCGTCAGTTGTGGTGCATCAAAGGATGTTTCTTGACCTTCATATCCTTCCACAGGTACAGAAATGCCTTCACCTTCCACCTCTGGAATTTTGTTATCTTGGATTCTGCTGGATTGGTTAGGATTGAATTCTATTTCCACCGTTGCTGGTTGGTCCGAAATATTTGCAGGCCCTTCTTGGTCAATCTTGAAGGGATCAAATCGTAAATTTAAATTTTCTTTTTCTTCACTCTTCAATTCTTGAAACTTCACATCTCTTGACATGATAACTTGTCGTTGCGCTGGTATCCATACTCTATAACCCTTTCGATCTCTAGGATAACCTACGAAGATTCCTTCGAAACTTCGTGGAGCAAACTTATCTTTAACGGGTGTCTTGTCCAACACGTGTACCTTAGACCCAAACTTTTGTAAGTAGTCTAATCTGACAGGTCGTTCAAACCATTTCTCAAACGGTATTTCACCTTCAAGACTTCTTGTTGGACAACGATTTCTTACGTGACATGCTGTCGCTACAGCATCAGCCCAGAAACCCGGAGATAATCCTGACGAGATGAGCATACACCTCGCCATTTCCACCAACGTCCTGTTCTTCCTCTCAGCAACAGCATTCTGTTGCGGGACGCCAGGAACTGTCAACATTCTTGCTATTCCTTCTTTCTTCAAAAAATCGTCGAAATCTCGATTACAGAATTCACCGCCGTTATCTGTATGAAGATATTTTATTTTATGTCCTAACAAATTCTCGACATGACTTTTGTATACTTTGAATGTCGTGAACACTTCACTTTTCTTGCTGAGAAAGTATACTTCACACCACCTAGTATGATCGTCAATAAAAGTGACGAAATATTTCGCGCCATTTATTGACGTATGTTGCATGGGTCCACAAACGTCAGAATGTATAATTCTTAACTTTTCATCGCATGGCCCATTTGAACTAGTAAACGGTAACATACACATTTTACCTTTCGCACAAATATCACAATTGTACAAGTCACTCACATCTGTCATCTTAACATTCATGCCAGATTTATTTAAAATTCGGACGAGATCCTTTGCATTTAAGTGTCCTAAACGTTCATGCCACATCCATACGTCAACCTTTTGCTCAGAAATGGCTGACACACTATCTAAATGTTCCTCAACGTAATATAAATTACCTCTACGATTCGCAACAAGTTTAGTGTTACCATAACTATCTTGAACACTAGCTATGTTATCCTTAAACGTAACGCTAAACCCCTGATCAGTAATTTTGCTTACTGAAATTAGGCTACATCGTAAATCCGGAACAAATAGAGTATTGGGCAATTGAACAATTGTTTTAGAACCATTATCACATGTAAGTAATCTGACTGTCCCCTTACCTTGTACGTTTGTGCTTGAATTCGTTGCTAAGTTTAGCTTACCGAACAAAGGCACAAGTGTTTTGTCGAATTTACTTGCATCATTGCACAAATGTGATGTACAGCCACTATCGATGATCCAATTTCCACTCCCGTTGCAAACAGCATTAACATCTGAAACACAATTAAATGTTACAAAATTGGAATCGATATCAGGTACTTCATAATCATTCGACACATACTTTACGGTATCACTACACTGTTCTTTGTTCTTCTTCGTACAATCAGAGGCTTTATGACCATACAGATGACATTTAAAACATTTGTATCTGAATTTCGAACTTGTCAGCTCAGTACCACTCTTTGATTTAGAAGACTTCTTTCCCTTTACAAGAAATGCTCTATCTACACTTTCTTTTCGATTTCTGGAATGATCTTCTTCTAAAATCTTAATCTTGAGCGTATCTGGATCCGGCAATGAATCTCGAGATTCTATGGCACATCTAAAGTTGTCAAAGCTGGACGGCAGACTGTACAGGAGCATTATCGAGGTCAGATCATTATGCATTTCGATATCCATGTCAGCTAACTGGCTTTTCACATCGAAAAATCTCATAACATGTTCTCTTACATCACCACCTTCTTCCAATTTATGGAGCAACAGCTGTTTTAGTAATGTCGCCTTTTTTGCAGGTCCCTTCGACGCATGAATGTTCTGTAACTTTAACCATACGTCTCGCGAAGTCTTACATCCTCGTAGATGTCGTAATTCGCTCGGACTTATCGATAAAATGAGATCAGACTTAGCTTTCGAGTCTCCAATGTCCCACTTTACTGCTTCGGCTGGTTCTGCTGGGCGTGCGATACTTCCGTTCACGTATCCCCAGGCATCGTTCTTAACTAAAACGGCTTCCACTTGGATTTTCCAGGTCTCGTAGTTGCTCTGATGGAGTTGATCAATTTTGACAGAACTCATTTTCACTCCAATTTCTTCCTTTATCACGTTTAAATCTCTCCTGATTTATGCGTTCTGGGCCCATAACCACTGTAGGGGCACAATATTTAAGCAGAGTGTAAGCAGGGAAACCAGGATAACGTATACAATGAATTTTATTGTGTTATTCTGAGAACTGTTTATGATCAACTGACAACTATAAATATAAACAAACAATCCGTGGAACGGTTACTAGGTTTATATGAAATTGACATAGTTCTATCGATAGCCAGATAGGTACCACCTATTAAAATAGGTCCGTATATAATATCACATTAATTAACTATTTCAATAACTTGTTCTAGTTTTCCAGTAAAAAAGTTACATAAACGTGTTTAGATATAATACATGGTAGCAAATATTTTAAAGAGTTTTAACAAAAAAATATTGCCTAAGATTTTTTTTAGTTAAGAAAATAACAAGCTTTTCCTCGTTCTAGATTAAAATATCAACCCTAAAGACAATGATAGAAATAAAAGTTAAAAAACAACAGTTTACAAACATCTTTTTTATTTGGTCTTGACACTTTTGGCCCAATTATTTCTCGGTGTATTTCCATTGTAACTAGTTTACCAGTACAAAAGTTACATAAACGTGTTATTTAGATATGGTAGTAAATACTTTAAAGAGGTTTAAAAAAGCATTTTTTTTTGTAAACTACTTATCAACATACTTATTTAAAAAAAAAAATTAGGTGTCTATTGAAAATTTAAAAACCAATAGAGTAAAAAATATTATTTTTGGTCTTGAACATTTGGCCCAATTATTCCTTGGTGTGTTTCCATTGTAACTAGTTTACCAGACCAAAAGTTACATAAAGGTGTCAGATTCGCGAATCCGCAACGCCGAGGTGCGTTGCTCACACGAAATAGAAAGCAACGCCACTGGGTCAACGAACCCTGTGACCGTTCGGTACTCGCCATCTCCCTAGAATTCGCTTGTCTATAGAATGCGTACTGGCTGGCTGTGTAGGGTTGCCACCTATAGCTATTACCTATATTATACAATTCATTCGCGGCCTTTTAAATGTTCCCGCTACTGGGACTCGGGCCTCTTCTCTAGGATTCTACTAGGATTCTAGATATTATACAATATCGCACTTTATTTTTGTCAGTTGAATGTACTACATACTTACTATAGAAACAATATAAGTACAGATTGGTACTATATTTTCATCGCTAATTAACATTTGGAGGATATAGTCCCATAAAAGGGTAATACAATAGGTACTAATAACTTTACGCAGTAATTATATCTTAATTTTCGAGCTTAATCACGTATCTTACCCTCAAGTATTGTTCAAATTCACTATTCCCATGTCTGTATCAAAGGTCGAAAACTAAAACCAGTCTGAGACAGCAGGCTACAATTTTGTGTCATAAACCAACACTTACAGAACACTTTTAATTCTTTATTAAAAGTATTCTGTGTATTTATCTTTTTAATTTTTGCAATTATTTATGAAAAAATACTAAATACTTACCAAAAAAGGTGGCAACCTTATCTACAAGTCTAGCTATGCTATAATAAGTCTGGCTTAATAGACAAGAGTACTAAACCTAACAAAAACCAAGAAAAAAAGTACAGTTCTATTTTTAAAAGTGACATGTCGAGTTTTGGCTTATGAGATTGTCTTTTGTTTTACGTCATTCACATAACATTTACCTTACCAAAATAAGTAGGTATAACTAATTAATTAAAAACATAATAAATCAAATAAGCAAATATTGTTTTAAGATAATTATACCCTAAGCCAAACACAGACGCATCTACAAAGTCCTTGCACCGTCCTCCTAAATACTTACTTAATCTAACATAATATTTTTCTGACGTCACAAACTATGATTTACGAGTTTTCCTTGAGAATTCGCAAATATTTCCGAGTTGTTTGTGTATCAAACAAAATAGAAAGTCACAAGGCCGGACGGATTTAACTCAACTGCGATCTTGACTTGTGAAGAGCGCCACTCGAAGCTACGAAATAAAAGGGAGAGACTACTAAAAATATATTTTTCATAAAAAAATTGAGAAAATAGTTTGCCGTTTCTTTATTCATTTTTCTTTGCTTGCTCTTATCTAATAGAAAAAAATGCTTTTATTTTTGTGATACACTTAATTTTAATTCTCAACCATGATTTAATTCGAAAAGAGAATTAGAATTGGCACTGTATTTATGTACGAATTAGAATTAGGTTAAGTTGCTCTGAATTGGAATTGTCAGATTAGTGTAAATGGTTGTATTTACTTAGATTTATTAATGTTTTTTTTTATTTAAATGATAATTAATATATTTTTTTTATTATATTATGTATTACTGTATAATATGCGTCTATGCTGTATAACAATCTTTACTATCGAAGATGTGGTTAAGTATTTTAGAATCAGATCATCTTTTCTTGGTATAGAAACGTGCATACACGTATTGCCTTGTCAACTAATAAGTTAAGATGTACGTGTAACTAATAAACTAAAAAGATACACCACAATCAATTTATCAATCATAGGAAATTTTATTTCTTAACAAGTACAAAAAAAATGATGAATGAAAAATTTTAAATATTGTAGAACATAATTTTTGTATTGTGCAGCAACACCAGTGAAATAAATAATATGCTTATATAGTTTGATTATTAATTTGGTAATATATTTAATATAAATTTAATTAAATAGTAACCATAGAAAATAACGGAAACTCCACGTTTATAACATAATAATGGCATGTTCAAAATATTTGGAACTCTCGAAATAATATTACAACTGATTGGGCAATCGACCAAATTCTGTGTTTTATTGGGCACACCTATTACCATTTCTTTTTAAATAGACAAGGAGGTTATGTATACAATTCATAGCTTCCCGGTTCATTTTTAACTGGCCTCACAAGAAATTATTTTAAAACAAAATTACACGTGTTTTATAATATATCAACGTTCACGTCATTTAATATTGTTTGGAAGTTATTGGAAAAAATACGTAATGTAAGTATTGTGTTATATTACATCAGACGCAGTTAACTTGCAGTGGATATATTTTACCTTGTGAAGGCCTATATTTCGGTTCTCACTAAATTTGCCGTTAGTATTGCGTCATTTTTGCACATGGTCTGGAAAATAATAATTCTATCATATTTCCCTATACAAGTTATCTTACGATTACGCTTTAATTTTACTTAAATTTTAATTCAATCTAATTTTTAAAATATATGGAATAAAAACTTGACAGAACCCTTGAACTGTGTTTCATCATTATCATTCATAGCCATAGTCTATAAAAATAGGTGCGATATAATAATAATTATTTGCATACTTCACTGCAATTATCTCCAGGAGTACATAAATACGTGTATGAGATATAAATAAGAACATAGTTAGCTAATTTAAGCACACATTATTCATTGTGATGACGGAAATACCCTGACCTATCTTTATCGGACTCGTAATACCTATCATATGAGTACATATTATGAGGTATGTTTCCTCCCACGTATGTACACATATGTGACATATCTTTTAATTACGTTCAATACACGTAATGAATTTCATTCATTTTAATGTTGTTCGTCATATTGCTCTATGTAAAATTTGTAATAAAAAAGAAATGTAAATTAAATTTTTAATAAATTTTACAAATAATTTTAAATGCCCAAATAACTGCAGCATTATTTATAATTAATTATCTTAATATAAAGAGCATTTATTCTTCACGAAAAAAATCTCTCCTACTAATGTCGTAGAATTGGCAAGGTGCCAACTAACAAAAAAGTCATTGTACAGGCGAAGAGCGCTAGGAAGACGTGTGTATGACCGTTAAAATAATTATGCAAGCAAGCCTGTGAGTTGCAAGTCGGCGGCGAATAGACGACCAAGCAGCCGCGAACGAGGGCTCCGCCGCTAGTGATGTGCTGTTCGAGGTCATTCAGTCATCGATATCGAAGTAAAACATATTTTTTGGAGATAGGTTTGTTGATGCAATGTATCAATTTTGTTTTTTTACTGGGTTTTGGTTAAGTTGTCCTGTTACGTTGTCACTTAACATACATTGCAAATTTTTTGAAATTGTTATGACTTCGGGTTACTTCTAGACAAGCGTGTTCCATCGTCGACCACATATAGTCAATTTCTTTAGGTGAGATAGTGGTTAGCGAGAACCTGTCAATAATAGTATAAAAATAAATTACTAACTATATGCAGTACGTATGTTAGAGGCCATTTCATACTTATTTTTGCTTCACTACCATCGGCTGATCCATTTTTGTCGGTGTTTCAGTATTACTAGCATGCTTAATAATCCATAGCCATTCTAGACACGATGTACTTTTTACTTACAAAAAGAATTATTGGCTACAATCTTATTAAGGTTCAACTTAAGTGCAGCTGGTGCTACATTCAAATTTGTCTTCATCCCTTCTCTATTCAATTAGTTTGAAAACAATTAGAATTAGGGTTCAGTTGATTGCAATCTAATCCAAATTAAAGTTTACTGGGTTGGGTAATATTGAGTTATTTTCAATATTAATGAAGTTGACAGTTAATAGGTTTTTAATGAAGAATTTAATGTCATGTTGTATTTTTAGACTCACTAAGTAAGTATTAATTATTTCTGATAACATACAAAAGGTTCATTGACATCTTTCAAAATTAATAATCCATTCATAAGTCTCCATAGTCTCCATTCATTCATCCAGAATGAATAATACTCAAGATCTTCACAATAGAAGTAGCCAAACATGAAATATGTGTCACACAAATCTAAAATACATGGAAAGGGTCTTCAAGAATGGTGTAAAAATTTCAGCATAGCAAAATGTTATGCAGACGACGAAACGCTTAAGTTTTAAGCTCTATAAGACCGATTTTCATGAGAAGCTTCCTAAAATATAGGTGATTATTTGGTCGCCAAAGCGGTAACAATAATTTATTTAACGTAAATTGAATCCTCAAAGCCACAAACTTAAATGAAACGCGGAAGATCAGGTCAAAAAATACCATTAAGAACAAGTTATAGATATTTCTATTATAATGTGACAATCAGGCTCGTGTTGTAATCCATATATGTCAACAAAACAATGCTATCAGTAGGAGAGCTTTCAAGATTAGATATGAACTCCGCTGTTGGTAGCAAGCCAACTATCGTAGGATTGTTATTATAAGATATATAGCTGTCAACCCGTACGATGCCCATGCCAATATGGTTTAAGCTACCTATTTCGAATAGGTACTTTGGTGATTTGTCAAATGTATATTTAAGTTAGACTATTTATTTTTTTAACTGAAAATATTTATTAACTATTGGCTGCTAAATCTGCTAGCACAACAACGATAGAATATATTATAACGATAGAAAAATAAAATATCAAATATTTTCGTTTTCTAAAGTGAAAAAAAAAACATCTTAAAATAAAAAAAAAACATATTCACGTGCCAATACTAATTTTGGACTAAAATATAAAAACTTAATGTCGATATTATTAATAAAACCATCACTAACCCTCCCATACGTTCAAGTTTCAATTGTCTGCAGTGGAAATTTCCACGATAAAACATGTAACCTTCGAATGTACTGCTCTTACACGGCTCACTTGGCGTATGTGCATCTCTATCGCACGAAATCGACGCAGACGCTCTGACCTAAACTGTCTGCACTGCTCTCGCATACGGTTCCACTTATAAGTCTGTCTCTTTCACTTCGGGCAACTTATCGTTCTATTTTACGAATAGCTCACTGCTATGTATACTTCTCGGTCGTCGGCCAAATGATTTTTGTTACCTGTCTTTCTCTAGAGCTTGAATGAGGCAAAATTTGTTTTCTCGATTCAGAGCTACAGCTTCAAATCCAACAAAATACTATAGTTACTACGTCCACGTGCTCGGGAGGTTAACGACTGATACAACAGATAACATTGAAAATAAATAAACAATAATTGAGTCATATAACTGTTAATGGGACCAAGAAAAAGCGATGCTCTACGTTGGTTTTCTTTTTTTTCTTCTTGGGCTAGAATAGGTGCCAATTTTTTATTTGTTCGTGAAGAATATGGCGTGTGGAGTATTTAGAGGGTTAAGTGATGATATCAAAAGTAGGTTATTAATTTTGCTTATTGTAACTTACAAGTGGTTGATTATTAATCTTACGTTTTCACTCTAATTAATATTAGCTCGATTTTTTAAATTAAATTAAATTTTTCATTGTTACTCGTAGACTCAGAATCTTGATATTAATGTACGAAGTGCAATAATTGCACGTCTTCCTAATTAGATTTTTTGTTTTATAACAGACGAAACTAATTAGCAACAATGATTGTTCCTATTATCACTCTAAATGGAACTGGATTGGTCTGTTTTTTAGAATTATAAGTATGATTTATTTCCAGGAAGTCGGGCTGAAAATATTACAGACGAAGGCTGATCATTCAGAACTTCAGCGCACATGATGGAACGTTCACGAAATATTTGTATAAATATTTTCAGATATGTTTATAAACGGAACGTCCTTAATGGAGATTCGTTTGGCCTCATATTAATTCTCACGTACAGAAAATAAATTAAGCGATTTGAAAAGATAATACAGAAACAAATCATAAATATGAACTGAGCAGTTATGCATAAGTATTTTATTTTGAAACAGAATTGATTGAATCAGAAATAAAAAGTAAAAGTATCGTACTTGCGCCACGCGATTATAACTACCTAGGTACGAATCGGCGCGTCGTGGAATTTTCCATGCTTCGGACGATTGAAGAAATTCTTTCTGTATGCTCTCTACGTAGGTATAACTTTGGTATTTTCTAATCTAAGCTATCAAAGAGCCATTGTTGGTAGTGCGTAGCTATTGCCAAAATACTCGTGACATTGTCGACGTCACAGGCGTCGTGGAGACGAGTTGTTTTAAAATTACTTTGCTCCGGAATCTGACAGACAATGTTCCCGTATCCGTAATAAATCGCGCAGTGAGAAAATGTAGGTAATATTTTAATAAACAAACGCTGGCTGTAAGCTGTAAACTCCTGCGAAATTACGATCTGAAGTACATATCTATATACAACGTGTAACGTCAAATGCGCAAAACCTGAAATTAGTTTGTTCAGAATAATGAGCAGAAGCAATAAAACCACTTTTTAATATAGGTCACATTTTTCAAAAAAAAAAATTAAAATTTTTGCTTTGTCTATTTATTAACAAATCAAGTCATCACGTGCATAAACCTGCGTAAATAGGTAAACAAACACAAATGGTTGTCGTCCAATTTAGATTTTCTCATAAACGGGTTAATAATCATACTCATTTCGATGTAAATACGAATATTAAACAAACTAAAACAGCACATAAAACCTTCAATTTCTTTTAAATATTTTTTTGTCTCTCAGAATTAGGTCAATTGGATTAAAAATCGTTTGGGGTGTCTGAGGTTTTGCGCATTTAAAGTTACACGTTGTATATATATATATTGGGGAAATATTAATAAATTCAGCACCTACTTAGGCTACTCAGGTTGCCCTTTTATTTGTTAGATACAAATGTTTCTAAAATTACAGGCCAAAAAAAGCATTAAATTAAATTTATACAATTCAATTAATAGTCAGAATTGGAATTGTATGTTTGGGCTCATAAAATATATACACCGCGTGACGAAAGTGTTCATACATGCGGCACGTAACTTTATAATTTGGCACAGAAGTTGTTTATCCCGATTCCCGCACTAGCCCGTGAATGTATTCGTGTAGGTTGCTAGAGTTCATTGCTAGACATCCGGTTTCACACATAATACTATAATAGGTAATATAATAATATAAATAACAGAGAAAATCAAGAAAATGTAATAAAAATTATAGTACTTACACGATCTTGATTTTATTGCTTTCGACTCTATATAACTCTACCTTGCTTGTTATGTTGTTGATAACGTTTGGTACCTTCAAGCCTTCAGTCACGAAACTGAACTCACAGACCAACATAAAAACGGGGCTTGGCACCTGAAATGTGCTTACTAATATAATTAATGTATCTTGCTCTATTAAAAATGTTAAACTTAATTCAAGTTTCTAATTTAGTTATCAGAATGATAATTCTCTCAGGAAATGACTTGTCGGTTGGATTCTGATTTGTTTAGATGTACAGTATCGAGGTATTGTTACCAATATCTGCAGATCTACATTAATGTGCACACACATAGTATAATTATGTACATCATAATACCTATGTGTATTTTTAGCATCCTAAACGTTTCCCTAACCGCTCCAATTTAATGATCTTTTCAGGGTATTACCATTTATTTTAATAAATATTTTACCTTATGTTTTGGCAAAGTTAGCCTTGGCATAAAAATAAATAAATAAAATTATTTTTTATTTTGTAAGTATGCAGCGCCATCTAGTGTCGAATAGCAAACATACAAGAAAATAATGAGGTGCTCACTTAGACAGTTCTGCTATTAGACACTAGATGGCAGGGTAATTCTCTACTTCAGTTCTTTGGTAAGTAGTACCACATAATTTTAAAAGATGGCAGTGTTTTACATTTTAAGACATTCACACTACCGTAAAACGGGGTGAATAAGGACTCAGGGGTGAAAAGGGTCAAATCGAGGAATCTAGTTTCGAAGCCACAAAATAAAAAAGCAAGAACTTCCAATTGCTACCTTTTTTTTCTTCTAAAAGTAGAATATATTATCTTCTAACTGACAGCACCGAAGCGTTGTGAAGTTAGTAAAAGGTGTCAAAAATCTTCTTTCAAATAAGACTGTAGATGTGAGGTTGCGGTATTGTCCCTTAAGTTGACAGTTTTTGGAAATTCTAGTTTTTTTGACAACGTGTGGAGTTAGCCAACGACGATATAATATCTCTACGAAGCTACACAAAAAGAGGTAAGTCTAGATTTTACATAGTTTTTGTTTAAACCGTTTTCTTTAGAACCTCTGGGATTGTTTATTTTTTTCGAGGTGAATAAATACGGTAACGGGGTGACAAGGGACGGCTAAAGTACAAATAGAATCGCCTATACTTGGTAAATAGGGACGAATGAAAGTTGATTAGGAACGGTAAAGTTTGAATAGGGTCAGGGCTGCTACAACATGAATTGAACATTTTATCGCATTGTTTTGCAGGATTTCACTTTTTATTAAAATTAGGCTTTTCATTTTATTTATATTAAACTTATATACAAGCATGCGCACAAGGCGAACTAATAAGAGATACATAGGTACGAACTTGTATGATTTAAAAAAGTTTTTTGTTTGTTTTGTATGTGGCGCTATTACTCCGTAATTATCGTGAGACAACCCTACTAGTTTATCCCAAGTTACCCCTGTCTCGTCCCAGGTCACCCCACTTCAAGTATGAATAGGGACAGCCTATATTTTTGTTAAAATATCTAAATTTTGACTAATTCTGGGGATATTTTTAACATTTACGAAAAGTATTAACTGCCGGAAACCCTTGGAAAGAGTTATCAATATTGCATTCGTCCTACAACATCGATTAATTTCAGTGACAAGTTCGATTTTGTCCCTATTCACCCCATTTTACGGTACGCCATGTGATCACTGAAGTGGATAGCAGAATATAAGCCAAATAATTGATACTGATACAGGAAAACTATAAAAGAAGGTTCGTTTTTTTTTCAATTGGAGAATGATCAGAATGACTTCCCCCGCTCTTAGACGGAGCGGGAGGGAGTGTCAGACTTTTACTGACTAAACCCTATCCCCAGTGGCGTAGCGTGCCTTGTCGGGGCCCTGTCAGGCCTCCGTCACTCCATGTACTTGCGCGCTATAAGTGCCTACCGCCCAGCCGAGCGGTCTCGGTCCGCTTGCGGATCAAATTCAGTGCGGTTTTCGCAAGCGAAGCGCGCGCACGCCGTTCAATTTTAATAGTGCTGTTCGTTCGTACGCGTATTACGATGCCGTGTGGTGCCTTATGTGCTGTAGATGGGTGTAAATCAAGCAAAAGAAGGGATAAACACCTAACATTATTCCCTTTACGTGTCAAAGAACGACGAAACTTATAAAAGAAATATTTTATAAACGATAGAATTTAAGATTTTAAACTGTAATTAATTATAAATAAATTGTAACTATAAGTCAGAACATTCACAGTTCTGAATAACATAAACACATAAAGTCATGTTAAATAATTTTATCGAAGAGGCAGCCCTGCGATTGCTGCGGGATCGCGCGGTGTGAAGCAATCACAACTGTACGCTTGAGCATTAAGGCACATTTTAGGATGCAGTGGTTGCCGACGCGACGGCGTAGGCTAATAAAGCAGTAGGTATTGTAATTTTTCTACTGAGTGAAGTATCTGTTACGTAGTAACTATTTAGTAATCTGTGGCCCTGTATAAAAAAATTGATTGGAGCCCCTTATATGGGGGTAAAGATTTTTCACAAAAGAAAAAAAGTATTGTGAAAAGAAATATTTATTTATCATAACATAATTTAACCATTTTACAAATAAAAATCAAATTTTTAAATATTCACTCTCCTTGCCTTTTTTTTCGGCAAACTGATTTATTAAATCATTTATGGCTGATGATGATTTTAGTTTTTCTGAAGTGTCTGCCTCTATGGACAATAGTGAGAGGTCTGACAGCCGTTCTTGTCCCATCGAAGTTCATAAGTAATTTTTTATCAGTTTTAATTTTGAAAAACTTCTTTCAGCTCTTGCGGTTGTAACCGCCATAACGAAATGAATGAATGCACGCTTAAGGCGGGAAAAAAGTAATTGCTTAATTTAAATTGTCACTTACGGGATATCTTCCGTGATTTTTATTTATTATGAGTTCCCGATAAAAAAAAAAAAACACGGAAGATATCCCGTAAGTGACAATTTAAATTATGAAACAAACCGTGATAGCCTAAAACAGTGTTTAAGTAATTGCTTTATAGAATTTTGTCATTAGTAAAATAAAATAAATTAGAAAGTTTTTATTTTTTTCCTTACACACTTTGGGGGCCCCGTGGCCTGGGGGCCCCGTATAATTGATACGGCAGATACGGCGGTAGCTACGCCCCTGCCTATCCCGTTCCTACGATGCCTTCAATCTGGGGACACCGAGCTTACCTTTCGGAAAACGGATCTGTGACGCCAGAAGCTTCCGCCCTGCTGGGCCCCTACAGTTTTCTGACATCTCCCTGAGGTGCGCGTGGAACAGTACGCGCCGATGACGACTTGGGCTCCGTCCAAGTTATTACCGGACTGCCGAACGGCAAGCTACCCGGTGCTCGTCGTCCGCAAGTTCGTGCCTACGGTGCGGTGGTCGGAAATCGGGATCGGGATCCTGGCGGCGATGGGGGCGTGAGGGCCGTTCTCTCTCGCGCTCGCGGTCGGCCGCCTCCTTGGCTAGCATTACTGTTTCGCAGAAGGAGGCGACCACCCCCCACCCCTCCTCGCTCCGGACCATGGCCTGTACCAGGGCCCGGCGCGAGACGCCGCCATCGCCGATCGCTTCCACGAAAACACGGCGGTGGTCCACCCAGGCGGGGCACACCTCTACCGTGAGCTCCACCGTAAGTATGAAAGTAGACTAGTTGTAGTTCAAGTAATTTGTATACAACGTGTAACGTTAAATGCGCAAAACCTGAAATTAGTTTGTTCAGAATAACGAGCAGAAGCAATAAAACCACTTTTTAATATAGGTCACATTTTTCAAAAAAAAATAATTAAAAATTTTGCTTTGTCTATTTATTAACAAATCAAGTCATCACTTGCATAAACCTGCGTAAATAGGTAAACAAACACAAATGGTTGTCATCCAATTTAGATTTTCTCATAAACGGGATAATAATCATACTCCTTTCGATGTAAATACGAATTTTAAAAAAACTAAAACAGCACATAAAACCTTCAATTTCTTTTAAATATTTTTTTTTCTCTCAGTATTATGTCAATTGGATTAAAAATCGTTTGGGGTGTCTGAGGTTTTGCGCATTTAAAGTTACACGTTGTAGATACTTATAATCATATACATACTTAGGTACTTGAGAGTAGATATCATCTTGTCACTAAATAGGTAGGGTAGCAAGTATAGAATAGAATAAACTTTATTGTACACCAAAAAAAGTAATAATTTATGCAGAAACTTAAATCAATGGGTACAATGGTGGTAAAGTATCTACGACTAATCTTAAACGTTAAACTCCTTTCTATAGGTAAACTTAGCGTAGCTTTGGTCAGCTACATAATTTCCGAAATAATCATTTAAAAATAAAAATAAAATATATTCACTGCAACATGGTACAGCACATATTTTACTGTGGGAACCTATTATTCCTGTAATCGCCACCCCCATGATCGGTATCAATTACATGCTCATAAGCACTACACTGCCCGTCGGTTCCGCCTGGCGTCTGCGTCGCTGATTTCCCCAGACAATAATCACATCATCGATCTAATCAACACGCGCCTTGTCACCACCAACTTACGCCGTCTTGTTACGAGATTAGACTAATGTCTAATTTTGTTAGTCGGAATAAAATGTTAACGACTTTCTTTTACTCGTATGTTCCAGGGTAATATTCGACTGATGTACTCAGATACGGTGTAACACAAAATCAAGCAATTCCTGAAAAGTCGTTTTTATGTTTACTGATTATGTTGTATTTAAATTATAATTAGCAGGCGAGCGCCTGCTTCTCCCCCTCAAATAAAGTAGGGTTGGTGTGAACCAGGATAGCATTAAAGGGAAAGGAAATGGTCTTTAGTTAGATTTTTAAAAGAAACTAGTGTTTGAGCTGGCCTAATTAGCCTAGAAAGTCTTTATAAAGTTTAAAAGTTAGGGGGGGGACATTGTATGTTTTTTTACTTTTGGAGCGATTATTTCCGAAAATATTAATATTATCAAAAAAAAAAGAATTGTAGTATAAACCTATTAATTTTTAGAAACCTTTCCAATAATATATCACACGTTAAGATTGAAATGAAAAAAAAAACATTTCCCACTAAATAAAAAGCTTTATTTTACCACTTTGTCGGCGTGGTTGATATATGTAGAGTGCGTCTAATGAAAGCGCGACCTGGAGTATTTTTTTTTAATTTCATTGGCTACATTTTTCAGTCGCAATTGTAGGAAATAGAAAAAATTTGAAGTGTCAAGACATGATTCTTCTACTAGTTAGTAATAAGTACCACATACAACATTTTTGGATTAAACCTCTTTTTCTCAGGTCGCGCTTTCATTAGACGGACTATACATATTGGTACCATATTTCAGCTTTCTAGTGCTAACGGTCGCTGAGATTATCTGCGGATAGACATACAGACAGACATGGCGATCCTATATGGGTTCCTAGTTGACTACGGAACCCTAAAAAGGTAGCGACCAAAAAAGCTGCAATCTGCAGGAGGATGCACTATACCTACCTATATGACGACGACGCTATCAAGTCGTCTGTTTCCGCATATTATTGGCTCATTACGAATGCATGGGGTCTTCGGGGGACATGTTGGGAAGCAGCTGCGACGCGAGGCGGGGGCCGACGTCCCCCGAGACACTGGGGGAGTCAGGGCTAAGCCGTCCGCACCTGTGTACCTACTCGTTTAATTTTATTGCCATCTTTAAGATAAAGCTCCAAAAAATTTGTACATTGTTGTAATCAATGACACTACTATCTCGCACACCTGCGCTCATTTGTGATAAGCTATCGTTTACTTAGCAGTTAGGTCAACTCAAGCGGCCGCTTTTTTTTCATTTATACGCCCGCCGTCTGTGCTAGCGATGATAGTCCGCCTATCATAGCAATGTGTTTTTAAACTTAGTTATTAATAAACAAGTGGATCTACTAAAATGAAGATTCTTATTGCATTTTTATGTTTTCTGACTCTGTGGTTCAGTGTTAACGCGAAATGTGTCATGCGTGGGGAATGCTACCAAATGGAAGGAGGGGCTAAACCTTGTATTCTGGAACCACACATTGAAGCACCACCATTGATCTCAAATTTAACCGACGCTGAGGCAGCAGAAGTCATAGCCACCTTCAGTAGAATATGCCCAACACTCGTCCTCGATGAAGAAGGCAACAGATTACCAGATGCTGAAATACGAACTTGTTGCGATGCAAACCAGGTGCACAGGACGGCCTCGAGCTTACTTCTCGCTGAGGGTATCCTGGGCCGCTGTCCAACATGCTACAGAAACTTCGCACGCCAGATCTGCGAAATGAACTGCGCTGTCGACCAGGATCGATTCGTGGAAGTGAAAGCTTTCGACGATAATACATACGTCGATGAAATAACCTACAGGGTTCATAAGGATTTTATGTTGGGAGCTCACGCATCCTGCGCTGGCGTCATGGTGCCCCAAACTGGCTTGCCAGCTATAAATATGATGTGCGGTGGCGCACGAGTATGTGATGCACAAGCTTGGTTTTCAGCCACTGGCGACGCTGCGAACAATCCTTTGGTGCCGGTACAAGTGAATTTTTACATGTGGGATGATGAAGCCGATTCTATGAATAAGATGGCTCTACCTTGTAGTGAAACCTTCGGTGATGATCTACCGTGCAGCTGTGTGGACTGTTTACAAACTTGCCCCGACACTAAGCCTGAAGTGCCCGAAGTTTGTACTGTTGGCTCAATTAATTGTTATGGATTTTATGTTGGATTGGGTTTCTTTATATGTAGTGTTCTTATATTTTTACTTTTAGCATATTTGGAACGTAGAAAGGGAGATAATTCTGGAACAAATAGTGGATCAGGTGCAAATATGCTGACAAAGCTATTCCAATTATTATTTGCTAAACTCGGAGGTATATCCGGGAGTCACCCTGTCCTAGTTATTATGTTAACATCATGGGTTACTTTTGCTATGTTTTTCGGATTAATCAATTTAAGACTGACTGCGAATCCAGTAGAACTTTGGTCTTCACCTACTTCTCGAAGTCGTCAAGAGTTAAATTATTTCAATGAGAGATTTGGTCCGTTCTATCGAACGGCGCAGGTTTTCTTAACATTTAATTTAGATTCTTTTGAAAATGATGAGGGCGTTATTTACGGTCCGGCTTTTAGGATTGAAGCATTGCAAGAATTAATAAAACTTGAAGATGCTATTTTTGCAATTGGTGAAGACGATGGGGGTGTTACGCTAAAAGATGTCTGTTATGCTCCACTTCGGCAACGCGGTGGAGACGTTAACGTTGAGCAGTGTGTGTCGATGTCTGCATCCTCTTATTTACCTGATAGGCATAATATAAATAATGTTACATATCTTGAGAATATTCAAAATTGTATTAACAATCATTATGGTTTTGGATGTTTATCATCGTGGGGCGGTGGTGCTGAGCCAGACCTGGTGTTTGGAGGATTTGATACAGGCAATATTTTTAGTGCTAACACTCTTCTCCTTAATTTTCCTATTGCAAATTTCCTTTTGCAAGAAGATCTAGAACCTGCGTTGGAATGGGAATCAAAGTTTATAGATCTTTTGCATGATTACCGGTATAATAGGCGTGAAGATTTGAAGAGATCTGATAATGTCACCGTCAATTTTGCTACAGAAAGGTCCATCGAAGATGAGATTCAACGAGTTTCTGAAGCTGAAGCGGTTCCTATTGCCATAAGTTACGTTCTTATGTTTATTTATGTGACATTAGCTTTGGGAAATATAAGATCATTAAAGACTTGGTTTATTGATAGCAAGATAATGGTTGCTCTTGGCAGCATTGTTATAGTTCTCGTGGCCATTTTCTGTGCGATGGGTGCACTTGGGTATGCAAATGTTACTTTAACGCTGCTCGCTATTAACGTCATACCATTTTTCATTCTGTCTGTCGGTATTGATAATGTTTTCCTTATGGTCAACACGCTGCATGATATTCAAAGTAATTTGAAATCATTTGATGACTATAAAGAAGATTTTAGTTTTGAGAAGAAAAGAAGGTTTGTTTTTGAAAAAATGATGGGCAGCGTTGGACCTTCAATTTTTATGTCATCAGTGACGCAAATTACTTGTTTCGCTATCGGCAGTTTAGCTAACTTCCCTGCTGTTGTGACTTTTGCCATATTTGCGTCAGTTTCTTTAGCATTTCTGTTCGTTTTTCAAGTAACCACAGTTGTTGCACTATTATCGATTGACTACAAACGAGCCTCTAATAATAGATTAGACTTGTTCTGCTGCATTCAGAAAAAGACATTGGATGACGAAAATCCTCTACATTCCGAAACTCCTTATAAAGGTATTACTCAACGATTGATGGAACCTTATTCTAAATTTCTTCTTGATTGGCGCGTCAAAATTGTGGTAGTTATTTTGTTTATGGGCATGATGTCTGCAAGTATCATGTTAGTTCCCCAGCTAGAAATAGGTTTAGATCAAGAATTAGCATTACCTCCCGACTCATACGTGTATCAATATTTACAAGCTGTCAGTAATTTAATTCGCATGGGACCACCAATATATTTTGTTGTTAAAGGAGGTTTAGATTATACTAATCCAGAACATCAAAATGTGATTTGTGGTGGGCAGCTATGTCACACCGACTCTCTATTCACCCAAATATTTTTGGCTTCCCAGTATAGCGATATTACTTCTATTTCAAAAAGTTCCAACTCTTGGCTAGATGATTTCATAGATTGGACAAATTTATATGGTGCTTGTTGTCAATACGACATCAACAATGGTGAATTTTGTCCAAGTGAAGTTGTTTCAGTTAACTGTTCTTCTTGTGAAATCCCCAGGTCAAGCTATGCAAATGGTTTATTGAGACCTCATAGAGAAGCCTTTGAGAAGTATATACCATTCTTTTTACAGGATCCACCCACTGAAATGTGCAGCAAAGCTGGGTTAGCCAGTTATTCAAGTGCCGTTAATTATATCCTCGACTCTAATGGGCGTGCAACCGTCCATGATACTAATTTCATGGCTTATCTTACACCATTAAGTATCTCGAAAGACTATATCAATGCGGTTGATTATGGTTATAGGATCGCTGCGGACATAACTGAAGCAATACAAAGTCACACAGGTGTAAATGTGGAGGTTTTCCCTTATTCTTTGTTCTTTATATATTATGAGCAGTATTTGACTATGTGGGCTGACACGTTTGCATCAATCGGGTACTGCCTCATTGGCGCTATGTTTCTCAATTTGATAGCTTCTGGGTTTAATATTTTGACTACTTTTGCCGTGATGTTTAACGTAATATTGGTAGTTGTCAACATGATGGGAGTCATGTACATTTGGAATATTCCTCTTAACGCTGTATCTTGTGTTAATCTGATTGTGTCTATCGGTATATCTGTAGAATTCTGCAGTCATATTGCTTACGCTTATGCTATAGGGGAGGGATCGAATAAAGTCGAAGATGCCATTCAAAAAGTCGGAGCTACTATAATTACTGGCATTACGTTCACTAATATTCCGGTCGTGGTTCTTGCATTTTCATACACTGAAATTATAGAAGTATTTTTCTTTAGGATGTTCTTATCGTTAGTCATCCTCGGTTTGT
Organism: Mythimna separata; assembly: GCA_030763345.1. Classification (NCBI taxonomy): domain Eukaryota; kingdom Metazoa; phylum Arthropoda; class Insecta; order Lepidoptera; family Noctuidae; genus Mythimna; species Mythimna separata. The sequence continues at coordinate 13,150,472 of CM061182.1, forward strand.
TACATGGTATGATTTTCTTCCCAGTTCTCTTGAGCTATTTGGACAGTTTAAAAAGAAAATGATTTTTGTTATATTAAGTAATAGATCTTGAAATGTAAAATAATAATATTAAGGAAGTAGCAATAAAGGAGAAATTAAATATCTCTGAATTGATGCATTGATTGTGTATTACAGTTTTTGATATGACATATGTTGATGTTATTTTTTCTTAAACTTAAGACTAGAAAATTAAGTTGTAAATAAATAATAGATATTAACTTAATTTTGTTTATATTTTATTTTCTATATTTACAATAAAGAACCTAAACAAAAGTGGGCACCTAAATTAAATATACCTATTAAAATTATGAGGAAGACAATGACTAGATTTAACGATCTACTGTAATACTTACAGCTACCATATTCTGGTAAGATATATTACTGTTGTAATTTGAAAAATAAGCTTCTACCTTAGAAGAAACTTAGTAAAAGCCTATGGCGACATCTTAGTGTATATTGCGAGTTTGTTTTACATTTATGCGATCGACACGTTTATGACGTTCGGCGCTCCTATTGCCCAAAAAAGTTGACCATAGACGGCTCGAGAAGGGCCATCTTTAGACACTTTTGCGCATGTTTAATTAAAACTAATTTCAGGCTGTCATTAACATTCACCGATAAAATAATGATATGATTGAAACATTAAGTAATTATACCTATTAGCTGTAAGTACAACTTACGCGTCCAACACGTGATTGAGATACGCGATGTAGCAGATAGCCAGACGAAGGATTTCAATTTTGGACAGCTTTTTGTCTGGAGGTAGTGTGGGTAGTAGTCTTCTTAGGGCTCCGAAGGCTGCATTGAACGCTTCGACCCGGATTCTCTCGCGGGTAGCGTGAGCTGTTCTGTACTTGAGGGTGGCGCGGCGTCTTCGGCGTCGTTCTTCGCGCGAGAGACCGGCGCAAGGGGATCCGGCGCCGCTGGAGAGGTAAGCCTCTTCGGACAGGGCGCATGGTTCCAATGTCCTGTCCCTAGAATAAAAATGTACTTAAATGTTTATTTCGATGAACAAATGATCAGTAGGTCCTGCACTAAACATGTGAAACAGATATTTTAGACAACCTGCAACAAGAAGGAGATGGCGGGACGACTTGGATGTCTTCCTTAAGAAGTGGCTCAAAGCGGAAATGATGGAAAAAATGGAGGGAGGCTTTTGCCCAGAAGTGGGACGGTATAGGCTTGGTATAATAATAATATATACAGTAGAATGGACAATGAAAACGTAAAAGTGATGTTCTAGTAATTATTTAATTCAGACACCGAAACCGAACTTGTTTCAATGAAACTTTTTTATCTTATCATTATAAATTGCAAGTAGGTAATAGTCCGATTTAATTATGATATAGGGGGCCACTATATCAATGATATAGGGGGCCCTGGACACAGGAGTACTAACGTGTGACAAATTTGTAACAAGATATCCACAACCTTTAATTTTGTATCACTAAATGACTGGATATTCTAATTTTATAGCTCGAATCACTTGTATATTATTTTAAACGGGACCCCTTCGGTGCTTACTACACCACTTCATATTGTGAATGTACCTAGTACCTAAGTTTATTATAATTGTCATCAAAACAGACTATGTAGTAAAAAAAACAAGTATGATTTATAGTAAGCCTAGTGTAGAATGCCTACAATTTATAAATAAGTAGACAAAAGTAATCGGGGCTTGTTAGGTTTGATGGATGGGTGCATTATCCATGTTACTTTGACTTCTTTTGGTAGCGAGCTGCACGCATTCCTAAACCATTCTACGGTAAATACGGCTGGTACCGAAAGGATTGTACACGAGTACATTATAAAAATAAACTAACTAGGTAGGTAGGCCTTATATAGCCTATACCTTTTAATACTGCCGTCCTTAAGCTATCAGTATCAATGTCTGACAAAATCATTTTTTTGAGAATTATTTATAAATCAGATTTATCTCGGTACAACTATTGATATTAGAAAAATAGATACTACTTAAATCGATATAGAATTTTTACCTAAAGGACGGCAGAACAGTTTCAATTAATATCTAAGTTACGTTGGTATAATATTGTTTGTCATTCTATTCTTATAAAGGTGAAAATTTGTATGTATGTTTGTTACTCCTTCATGCTCAGCGGTGAACGGATTTGGATGAGAACGGAGAAATAGTAATAATAATCCACAACCTCCGGCATAGCAGTCAGGTCCACTAACCTCTAGACCAGCAGACCAGTTAAACAAGACTAAGGCCCGGCGCCCACTATCGGTGGGCATCGGTGCGGCTCGGTAGAGCTCGAGCGCTTTACGCCGGCTTCGGGCGGCTTTGGGAGCCTTAGAGCTGCGTCGGGCGACTTCGGGCGGTTTTGGACGCCTGAGAGCTGCTTAGGCAGTCGTAAACACGCCTAAGGACGCCGTAGCAGATTTTGGGTAGCCTAAGAATAGTTCTGGCTGAAGAAACATCGCAGAGCAGTCACTCGTAACGATCCGTGAAAACTTTTTGTTTAGTTTTTTTTAAGTTTGTTTTTGTTTAAGTCTCAAATTGTTTTGATATTTATTTTATTTTTACTTGGTCCCTGTATTAGGACATTTCTATTAGTATTTTGGTAAAAAAAAAAAAATATGCCAATAACAGTTTTCTTTACGAATGTACATGAGCAGAAGTTCGCAGATGTTCAGGACTGCCAAGTTATTTTGCGTCTACTTGTACGATACGATAATGAAGGCGAGTGCAGTGATCGAAATGACTGTTCTGCGACGTGTCTGATCCGAAAATGCCACCCGAGCTACCCGAAGACCGCCTCGGCATCCTTAGCCATGCTTACGGCTGCCGAGGCCGCCCGACGGAGCTCTAAGGCGCCCTAAGCCGCTCGAAGCCGGCGTAAAGCGCTCGAGCTGTACCGAGCCGCACCGATGCCCACCGATAAGTAGTGGGCGCCGGGCCTTAAGATACTCTTTATCTCGAGAGTGAGTTCTCTTTAAAGAATTATCTACTTTTATGCTGGTAAAGCTGCTGCTGCGGAAGCTATTTTATTTATATGTTTAAGAAACTGGTGCCGTAAAAGCGGTGGTGACTCAGTGGTAATAGCCCCAAAAGTTGTAGATCGCGGATTCAAACCCAGCCAGGCGCATTACAGGATGCAATTGTTCTTCAAACGGTAAAAGAAACCAATAATTCGAAGACATATGACATCCACCAATCTGCACTGGGCCCCGGTGCTGGATTACGGCCACCATGAAGCAAGTACAAAGAGATTACAACGACCCATTCCCTCTACTAAAGAGGAGGCCTGAGTCCTAACTGTGGGAACATTACAAGGCGGATTATGCTTATTATTTATTTTCTGAATGTGCGTGATCCGAAATCGTTAATTATTTTGTCGATTGAAAGCTGCACTACAACACAATTGAAATCGCACTGTTCCTGGCAAAATATATAAAGGGATATGACATTTTTTCATGCTATATCGCAAGCCTGTAAGAGTATCTATAATGTTCAAGGACAGTCTTGGATTTATTAACTGACTTCAAGGTTTATCTTTACTGTAAAAAAATATTAACTAACTACAAACAATTATGGAAAGCAGTTTTTAGCTTTGGCAAACATAGCTCTATGCATGTATCCTCCAATGATTTAAGCAGAGGTGTATCTATAGTATACCCACATCTCAGTTATGAGCCTTAGGTATAATACAAAACCCTTCCAATGCCCTTCACACCGCCAGTGATAGAAACAGATGGAGGAATATCCTACGAATTAAAGTGATGAAGCAAAGAGGTTACGACTCCCAGCGTTGAGGAATACGACTACATATGTCATCTTTTGTACCGTATTTAAAGTAATTAAATTACGTTGATTTTGAAAAAAGCAAGAGTTTACCTCTTCCTTGGAGCCAGGTTCTCTCTGCCAGTGATGGGCAGCAGCGCCTCCCGCGGCTCCGCGAGCATGCACGACAGAGAGCCATCGTCCATGCCACTAGCTTCCAGCCAACTCTTCATGGTCACTCTACATGTGGACAAAGAGAGTATAGAATAGAATAAACTTTATTGTACTTACACTAAAAAGTAACAGTGCAGTGTATACAATAACTTAAATCTATGGGTATCTAGGGTATGGGTATATGGAAATATTTAAAAGAAAAGAAAGAAAGAAAAATATTTATTTGACACACATACACATAGACACACGCACTGCAGAATAAAAAAACAAAGTAATAATAAAACAAAGAAGAAAAACTAGCACAGAAACTGTCGCAGCTGCGCCAAATGGGTCCAGTTCAGCAAAAAAAGCCAGACAACTACGTGGCAGTTGCCTGACGCTGGGTTTCAACTGAACCTTTTGTCTCTCTCTGATTTGATGACTAAGTCCTGCCAGCGGAAGGGAAGTTTATTACAATCAAATTAATTTGATATTCACTGGGTTTTCTAAATCAGCTTATTTATGCTCGTTGATATCTGTCATGGCCGGAGTCTGTTACAGCCGTGCCTTCTTGTTATATTACAAAGGCATCGGTCGTGTCTAGTGTCCACTCCAATCACTAGAGATGTGCCTGCGAGCGCATCTGCCTGAGAGCCTCCCGGCTCAGCCACAGATTGCAGATCTACATTCCTTTGCGTTCACTGCATGAATGTAGTTTTTTCCAAACAGGATTTCGACCCCGATTCATCCCCTAAAGAAATTGAATTATGAATTTTGGAAAATTTTCAGTGAAGTGTGACAAACACTATGAGAAGGTTTCCAAAATTCCGATAACACTGTTAAAAAAATTTGAGTGCTGAAAAGGCAATCTACGTAAAGACTAGCATTCCAGTCTAATCCAAGCATAGGTTTACGTACGTACCCCTCATTGATAAGGGTATTTTTTGTGATGTATACATACATGTGCTACAATTCCACTCTGGGTGGAACGAGAGAGAATGGCTAACGTTTACTGATTAAAACCTAAATGTGCTTCTTCCGTTGCCTTTTACGTTCCAGCATCACGGTAACTCTTTCAACAATCCCCAGCAACCCCAGCAGGCACCCACTCTCCATTTTGTTGACAACTCTTTGAAGTACGTGTGGAGTACATTAGCGACCACTCTCAAAACCGGTCAAGTGCAAGTCGGACTCACGCACGAAGGGTTCCGTACTTATTATCTACACAACAATAGATACTATACCCATTATAATCTTTTTTATAATGTTTGTTTGTTCAAAAATCACGTTTATTGCATGGGAGCTCCACTTAAACATTTATTTTTATTCTGTTTTAGTATTTGTTGTTATAGCAGCAACAGAACTACATCAAGAAGAAAAAGAAGAGATAATTAAGAAGAACTAGCTCGCTCAGTATAAAAGCGAAAACTAGAGTAACAAATAGAGCGACTCGAGAAAGCCATCAAACGAATCGATTCGATACGGTTAGCGGGCTTGATTCGATTATAGAAGGGTTGGGGGTGATATAAAAAGAATAAATACGGATTTATTATCCCCTAAAGAGCTCGCTTAGTGCTGGGTGTGAACGCGTGTTGTAATATTTATCTCGAGCCACCCTTGCGGGCAGTCAATTCGATTTGATCGGGAATCAAAACATACGTGTCTCGAAGGGTTACTTGAGGTTAGCGTTTTGAAACTCCATGCATAAAGGTGAAAGATGAAGAAGCGTCGTTTTTGTTTTTAGAGTGAAACCGCCTCTGTAATTTTGTGTGAATAAAGAATTAAATAAATGAACATTGGATGTCAAATGTAAGAACAAGTACTACATACGCATTAGCGGTACCTATCCGAAGGAATATGGGTGGGGTTTAGTCAGAAAAAGTCGGACATACCCTCTCGCTTCACCACAGAATGGGAAAAGTTAAGTTTTTTCTATAAATTACATAAACTAGTGAAAGTGAAAGATCGCAGCAGGTAAATTGTTTCAGTTCTTCGATGTACGCGGTATAAAATACGAGGCGAAACGCTTAGCCCGAACCGTAGAAGTGTCAACAAAGTAAGGTACATTCGCCGTACGTAGCGTTGTCTGATCGTAGAAGATGATGGCGTAATCAGTCTCCAAAATGCATCCTATAAAATACCGAAATGCTGGCTACAATGACTACCCTATGCCTGTGCTCCAGGCTTTGTAGATTGGTCTTAACCAAATCTGGATCGCCAATTAAACTCTTCGCTCGCATTTCCACTGAATCCAAAACTGCGAGATGGTATTTTGCAGGCACCAGGGCTGGAGTATTCCACACATTTCGTCCACACACAAGTGGGTCTGAGTTTAATCGACGAGCTCGTGGCTAGATAATAACAGCCGCACAGGTCGATCTTCAAGGTTAAGCAACGCTTGCCAAGGTTGGTCTGTGGATGGGTGACCAATGACCATCTTAACATAACGAGTTTCCGTGCCTCGGAAAGCACGTTAAGCCGTAGGCTGTCATTTGTAGATCTTTGGTAGTCGTTACGGATAGTCAGAAGCCAGTAAATCTGACTCCAGTCTTGCCATGAAGTATCGTGTTACCCCAGTTAATGGGTTGTGGAGGTCTGGCAGGCAGTCGCTCCTCGTAAAATACTGGTATTCAGCTAAATCCGGCTTGACTGGAAGTCGACCCCAAAATTCTTGGGAAAAGGCTAGGTTATATATAGATAGACAAGTGGGTCTGAGTTTTGTATAACATTAGAAACTGTTCCGGTGTGAAGTATCGTCGGACCATTGCAAAAACGCGGAGTTTCTTAGTAGCTAAGGTACCTTGGCTTTGGACTCAATGAACCGCCCAAAGCTAAAGTACGGTTAATATACAGTTCTATCGATTCATAAAACTTGATCAGAAAAGAACACAGACAAACGTGAAAGAAAATTAATTAATTTATCCACAAAAAAATCTCTACTCAGAAACAGGGCTTGTAAAACAATGCAAACAAAGGCCTCCTAAAAAAAGTCTTACTACCTCTCTTTTGTTTTGTTTTTAGCTTCTGTTTGACCCCACAGCCATCCACCAGCTTAGAAGGAGGATATTATTTTTGAGTGTTTATTGATCTTGGTATGTGTTTTCAATTTTTTTATCATGCTTGAGAGCTCAAAGGGCTTGGAAGATCTTCATAAATGAGGTATTATATCCGTCTTGTCACCGAGTGTCCTGTCTTGTCCTATTGACTAAGCCCGATCTAACCTTATTAAACTGCTCTGGGCAAACATTACTTCAATTTTTCATTACAATGATACCTAAGTACCTTATAAGGATGCATTTTTTCTGCAATAAAGTACGGTTTTTATAAGCCACAACGGATAAAACCATTTTTAGACGATTTTGGGTGAAATTGAAAATCGGAGAGCTAAGAATTTTCATAACATCAAAGCTGCTTTGTTTCCGAAGTTATTTGATTTAACTTAACCTACTCTTTTGAATTGAGCAAAAATTCAGGAAAATTTTCCTGTACACTATTCTATTTTTATTGTTTTGTTGCGTCTATCAATTTTATTGTAACCGCCAACCACCCGAAACTTTACCCGCTCTGGTAATTTGTATCTTAAATGTCAACGCAACTATATAGAAAATATTTGGAATGATCTTAGAGCATTTAAACTTGCTCTAAGGTATTGATTGAATAGGGCGCGATCTCGATAAAATGGAGCTGAGAATGTTAATGTAGTATTGACTACCTATCATATCGGCATTTTAATGGAAATCAAAGTGATAAGGTATATTTTTTATCAATCGCTACCTAAATACTTTCTAAACACAACGTCAATGTTTGATTGGTTAGGTTTGGTTAGTTATATGTATAATATATTGTTTTGAAATGTGTTGATATTTGCTGTTTGTTTTTATCACGGGAAAACTACTAGTTATAAAATATTTCCACTAAACATTCATTCGCTCTGTTAGATCTTAGTTTAATATAACAGGGTGTTCCCTGTTCACCTAATGAGTTCAGTTTTCATTCCAGGGAAGAACCCACAGTCTTCAGGGTAACTTATAATGCACAGTCGTCTTTCAGTTAATTAAAGAAAATTTCATCGGAGCTAATCGTTAATTTATCTCTTACATAGTCATAATTCCATTAGATAAAATATCTGCTATTGATTATACTCACGTTTTTATTGACCGGCTCGATAATAATCCTTTAACACATGTTTTTTGTCTAAAATACACAAAAAAGCAGAGAATTTTTATAATAAAACCATCGTTTTACTAGGTAATATAAGTATGTTATGAGAGGAAATAAAAAAATAATGCAATGTCACTCTTATCACTGCACTGTATCTCACTCAAATTCACACTGGTTAAGAGGACAGCATCCCTCTGACTTTTATCCTCTCCTGAGGGGGATGGACCAAACCTCTCATTGAGAGGGCGGCGCCTAATAACGTGTGGACGTAAACACAGACGAGAAAATTCACATATTTCAGCATTAGAGAATGTTTATAATAAAATATGGACATGCATACCTATATTTTAAACACAATATATTTTAAACAAAATTTCACCACCACCAAAATAATAGTTTTACCAGCCAAAATTTTTTTAGTTTGACGAATAGTTAAGTAAAATTGAAGGTCCCTGATGAATTATCCTAGTTCTAGCATAAGTTATGGTTTGGAGAATTTGATAAGACGTAAGATGCAGGTTCTTACGTCTTATCAAAATCTCCAAACCTTGAAACGCTCAACCTTGAATATTCTTGAAAGTAGATTTTTTACTGGGTTTAATGTTTTCATTGGGTTTTTCTAAAACACTTCTTCTTTCATTAATAATTTGATAACACTATTTCTTAAATCATAGGTACATAACTTTTTTATCTAGATACCTAGTAGTTACGTAAATGCCTAGTGTAAAATCTTAATGACCGATTGCGGGATTACAATCCAAGGTGAAATTTAATTAGTGCTACCATCGATATCATCACATTATAATTTAATAAAATTGAAATGATTTATTTATTTCAACTATATGTTTATTTATTTATTAAAATTTTATGTACAGTGGTGGTACATAGGCGGACTTAATGCAGCAAGGCATTCTCTACCAGTCAATTTTAGGGTTAAAAAGACAACACTGTGGTAGGTCTGCGCAATAAATAAATAACAGATATTTAAAATAGATGCTTTATCGATAAACTAAGTTGTTTTATAACTATAAAATACGTATATATGCTAATATTACTATGATAAATATAAAATCAATATAAAAAGAGAGAGAAATAGAAGAGAGATATGTTCATGATAAGAGTTGTGTTCAGTTGTGGTGTGGTATGTCATATTGGTTAACACCTTTCTTAAGCTATTTTAATATAAGGTGGATATCTTATTGATGCAGCTGTCTGTACCACAGTCTGTAAATAATCGGATTTGATGTGCATTATTTATCAATCAACCTTTGGGTCCAAAAAATATAATAATTTGTATATGTTTAAATAAGAAGTATCATTACGATAAGGTTTCTACTTACACTTAATCTTAATAATACATTATACGATTATTACTTTTAAGTTTGTGATCATATCTTAAATTAATTTACAGTTTTCTTTCGAAATAGGTACAAAATATCATCCAAACTTAGAGTACGATAATATACTCATAACACGGCACCTATTTTCACTTTGAAACTTCAAACAGCTGAAAGAATCTCAAGACTTTGTTTTATTTATCTAGATTTGGAATTCAGAGTAGGTATTTACTAGACGTTTCAGTCTCGGCTTTGGGTTGGTTACCCAGTTACTGGGTTGTAAAAGCCAGAGAGGTAGTCACTCCATGTAAAATACAGGTACCGCAGCTGCATTCGGCCAGACTATTTATTTATTTATTTACTTTTGCACAAAATAGGTACAAAGGCGGACTTAATGCCTTGGGCATTTTCTACCAGTCAACCTTTGGGCAATGCAGAGAATATTAGTGGTAGGTGCAATAAAAGAGAGAAATATATTGAGAAGATATACAAATAAATCCATGATACAACACAATATACATATAATTTATACATAATTCAATCAAATAAATATAATTAAATATACATACATAGATATAAATACTCGGAAAATAGATACAAATCGACAAACAGAGAAACATTAACGTTGTGATGATACTACTGCCAACTTCTTACGAATGTGCTCGCGAACCTCAATTTTGAATTTTAATCGGTTTGTAACCATCCTGACCTCTTGGGGGAGCGCATTCCACAGAGAAATAGATTGAATAAAGAAAGAACAGTGAAGGAAGTCAGTGCGATGAGTGGGACATAGAAGAAGGCGGTTATGAGGTGAACGTAGATTTTTACTGTGGTTGAGACTAGAAGTAGATCTTAACATAGCTGAGATTTACCTATGATCACTACTGTACATTAACTTTAAATAAATAAGGATTGATTCCGAGCAATTACTAGACATACTTACTTTCAGTATAACAGTACTTTTTTTGAAGTCCATCCACAGCATCCGTGTGTCTCGGTCCCCGCCCAGCGTAGGGACGCGCCAATCCCGGCCGACTCCGCCTATCGATCCCGGCCATCCCGGGACACAGGTGTTCCCGAGTAATTGACGATGCAAAATGGATTGTAGCCAAAAACATCTCGATACTTCTCGCCAATATACAAGTTTGATTATGTGTATGTTTGACTGGTTTTTGTTGCTAAAAAGAATTGAAGGTTTGGATACTTCTGAAGTTTAGAAGCAAAATAAAAAAAAACTTACTTTAAAACCAAGGGTTTAAAAAACAATGACGGCCATATTGGGTTTATTATGACGTAGGTATTTTAACATATTCATCTTATATTCTCTTTTCATTGGAATATGAGGATAGGTCTTCATGAGGAGTCCAGATTTTGAATTTATGGTGATACTTAGCTAACATACAATTGTTATCTAAACTGAACGAATGTCTGCAAAATCATGCCCTATTCCATGCCAAACCATCGAATATCAATAGATAGACGAAATCTAATGTAGATATAGAAATCTAGATATAGTTGATCGATAATTAATTTTATCGAACACTTATAAAATTACGCTATATGTATATTGAATATACTTCTATCAAACACATACAAATTCGTAGCGTTTTGTTGCAGGAAACTCGTAGCGTTTTCGTAGTAAACTCGTACGTTTTTCGTAGCAAATTCGTAGCTGTTTCGTAGCGGTTATTAGCTTGCCGTAGCTTGATAAATTAAGTGTTCAAAATATCATAAACACCTGAAATATTGAGTGTTCAAAATATCGAATATATTCATCGCATCGCATATTATTTGTACCAAAGACCATAGCAGAGTATGGTCTTATTCTTGAACTTTTACATCAACATGCTAGATAGGTGAGGTAGTCACTGTAGAAGACGTTGTCATAAGCAGGTATATTGTTTTCCAAATCTCTTTGATCTAGGTCACTAGAGTTCAAAAACTGAATCAATCTAATCTGAACAGATTTAATCGCGAATTCCACTGTATACTGTATAGTAGTCAGCAAGCATGCTCTAGTGTCTTATCTTTAGATAACGAAAATCAGTTAAGTTGATGCAAGTTTATTGGTTAGTACGTGAAGTTTGTTGTTCATTTTGATGCAAGTGAATAAATTATATAGTTACAGTTTTCCAGTTTCAGTTAGAGCATCAAATGAGGTTTTCCAACATTCTCGAAAATAATAAACAAAAAATAAACGTACTTAGTATTAATCAACCATTGTGAGAAATGGTTCGCGTATGGCTTGCGTAAGGAATCGTTTAAGCAATCGTTCAGAAAAGTAATCGGTGTAATAACTACTTAATCTTTGATTTTCTGAATCTATATTATGGAAGCCAATGCTATAAATATTAAGTTACAAGTAATCATAACTTATATTTGTAATAGTTGCCGATATTTACGAACGCTATCCACTAGATATAATAATTCAGCGTCTAAACTTGCTAAATTGCCACGCGAAATGTATTTGATGAAAAAGTCAACAAATTGCTATTCTGAAAGCCTATAGCCATTTGTTGACTTTCAGAAAGTCGACATTAGATAACAAACTTCGCCCTTTTTCAGACGAGTTCAACTGTAATCACCACAGAGACACAATAGGTTTTCTGGTAACATAATCAGCAAAGTTTTAATGTGTTTTGTCTCACAATTTATATGGAAAATAAACATTAATTTCCATTTTTATCTTTAGTCGTCGATAGCACGGATAGTTGAGCGAATGGCATTTTTGATTTATCAAATGACTTCTCTCGCTTTAGGGTAGCGAAAGACAGTGTCAGACGTTTATACTCACTAAAACCCACTTCTTTATTACTTTGTATTCCAGGGCCCCGGGTTTTCATTTCAAAAAACAAACCTGTATCCTTTAGTTGTCTCTGTCAGACAACTACGCACTATGACATTTCATATCTAGCCAGCTGGGGCTTTCTTTATTAATTTCCAATACAGTGCGAGTGAGGAGCTTTTTCATAGGACTAAGACCGTTTCCACATTATCCGATCCGATATCGGTATCGGACTCCGATACGATATCGGAGTAAGTAAAATGTATGAAATGCGTTGCACCGATATCCGATATCGGGCCGGACAATATGAAAGACAGGTACATATTTCATACATTTACCTTACCCCGATATCGTATCGGCGTCCGATACCGATATCGGATCGGAATATGTGAAAACGGTCTTACCGTCCCCGTCCTGTATAATCAGCTGCATCTTCCAGGATTTATACGAGACTAATGATAGAACGGTATGGTACGGTAAACTTGTTCAATACTGGTCACATAAAATTTTATTTTATTTACACGTAAAGAAGAATAGATGCCTATTAGGTATGTGTGATGTATGAATGAAATTGGATACTTTAACACACGCATTTTGACGTGATTCACATTAATTGTATCCAGCTATTACCTTATCGTATTATACAAATATCAAATATGTTACACATAAATGTATAATCTAATCTATTGAGCGCAATATGTAGATTGCAACACAATGTAGTGCTATCACGTGATAAAACTTATTTATGCATAGTATCTTAATCATAATGATGAGAAGTTATTTCTGGAAGACTAAGTACCTAAGTAGATTGGACAAAATAAGTATGGTATAATCCCACCCAAAATATAAATGAGAAATACTGCCAAGTTCTTTATAACGCCCTCGATTACTTACTGTGTACCAAATTCAAATTATAAGTGTCTAGGTCAAGAAGATTTAAGTTACTTATGAGGGGGTTGAAAGTCGCCCAAAATGGATCGAGTAATATACTGTACTGTTTGTATTAAGTGCAATAATAAGTTCTGGAAAAATATTGAATTGTTATTTGCCTACGGCTTACGGTAGTGTTCTTGCTGGAGAAGTACATTTGTGAAAGACCGCTCCATACCTCAGACTCCGTTGACCGAAGTGGTGCATCAGATGGACATCCATGATGACTACCACAAAATGCTTTGGCAAATTTTATCATCATTGCAGATGAAATACGTCCACCCTTGAATAACGGTCTCCCGCAAGTATAACCATAAAGACAGGTCATGTGCGTCTCGGATCCAACGGATTTCCGCGATCCTCCTTAGGTCATCGGCTCATCTTGTGCGAGGCCTTGCAATGCTGCGTCTTCCCTTACCAGATTCCCGCTACTCCAGAACATTTCGCCCCCATAGACCATCTGTTCTGTGCGAACAACGTGCTGCATGCCGCTTAAGTTTAGCGATTCTTTGGGCTATGACGGTAACCTTCCTTCTCCTGCGGATATTCCCCCAGAATATTGGTTAAGCTTCCGGATCTAGACATTAGATGGTTGAAATCTAGTGACCCAGCACCTGAGTGTCTAAACCCTTCAGTAGCTAGGAGTTGCTATTAGTTAGTAGTAGTATTTATTCAGTCCAGCTGGTTAGGCACATTCAGGTACCTACATCTGGTTAAAAGGAAGGCGATACTTAGACACCTGTTTCTACCCGAATCTGGTTTTACCAATATTTTTACGTAAAGCACACCTGACAATGCAGCTGTGTTGGATCATGTTTATAAGTTTATAATCAGCTCCGAATAGACCACTATCTTCAGTGCGGACTACATAAATTAGGATTATATTGATAATGAAATAGAATAAGTATATAGATTTATTGTAATTATTATAGATAGGGACAGAAATACGTAAAAGGTAGATAACGGATATATTATTTTATAGTCTTACTTATTGCTGTAATTAAATATCTTTGCATAATTTGCTGGTGAAGGCCGCGGGTATCCGCTAGATTTATTTATTTCAGATATGAATGAAATCATGCCATGACTGCTCCCGCTCTTGGGCGAAGCGGGAGGCTGTTTTAGACTTTTACTGAGTAAAACCCACTAATTTATTCCTTCTTTGCCTTTCGTTCTAGGCTACGCTTCTATAAGGAAAACCCGGGGCGGTTTTTCTTTCAAAAGCGTACCCATGACCCCAGAATCCGGGTGATGTGGGGATGCTTGAGGGAGGCATATTTCCAGCAGAAGACATCATTCAACTGAAATGATAACTAAGCAGTAACTACAGGGAAACGATGGCATTAAAAAAAGAGATCGAGTCTATTTCAAGCTGTAGGAACCAAAAGATAAACGAAGTGGCTTGAGTTTGCAGTCTGGTCAGTTAATAGTCTGGTGAAGTCTGGTGATCTGGTCGTTTAATACCAACACACAACCTCATTGTCATTTTGCGTTGACTTACTAGTTTGCTGTTTATTTTCTGTACCGTCCTTGAACCTGGGAATAGATATCTACTTCAAAGCCAGGGCACGCTACTTAGAACTCAGAAAAATAAATGCCATAGCTTTTAAAAATACACCACCTACTTACTATCAATCTCCTGGCAATCACAAAAATTTTACAACCATTGCAAGCTCGATAGTGGTTCTCGGCCAATAAATTCGAATTTCAAAACGTCTGTTATCTGAATTTAAATGACTACTTATTTCCATTTTACCGCCCAGCAATTGATTTACTCGATCACAAAGTGAGATAATTTATGCAAAGAATCATGTACCGGTCGGTGACATCCTCCTCAGTCTAATGTCAGTTCGCAATTCTGTATTAATACTATAATAAACAGTTATACATAACAAATACAATACTCTGACAACATATTTCACGAAGGTCATGGCAAACGCTAATTTTCTTTATTGCGACGTCGCAAGACACGCGATGTAAATAAAGCAATATTTTCTTTTTGTTTGTCGTTGCAATTTATTAATTTTTGTTTGATTATCTTGTGAGTCGTCAAGGGAGCTTAATGAGTAAAAATGAATAATGTTACTGAAGCTCCCGAAGTTTCACAACGCTCTTTGAAGTCGACGGATGCTTTAAAGCAAGTTTCGCCGTCCACGTCGCCGGCGTCGCTCGATGGAAAACGTGAAAAGGGTCGACTGCGATTGCAGGATGATGACTCCGACTCTCAAGTGATTTGTTTACTAATTATGTAAAAATAGCAATTTGGTTGGTAGTTTTTCTAGGATATATATTGTAAATAGCATAAAGTTTAAAAAAACTGTGTAGATCAGACACAGTTTTTGATTTTGCCTATTCTAAATAATCTTATGAACATGTAGTTTGTCAGCAACGTTGTAATTATTGATTAAGACCTTCTTGTTCACTTCCATCAGTGTCTACATTGTCTATTAACATTTAATTTTCTCCCTTGCGGCGAATGTTATGCAATCCTTGGCAAGAAAGATTTAATATTCGTAAACTTAAAACATGCTACAGTTTTTCGGGGCAATTTAGTATCTTTAAAAGATAGAAATCTACGTGACTCAGTATACAAATGAAACCATTAAACCAATCATCATTTACCGTAATTGTGTTATTATGGTAATGCACGATAGATAGTAATCTGTCATACAAAGTTCAAGGCAAGCTAGATTCGAAAATTTTGAGTTTCAAAAGAATGGTTTTTTCAAATATTCGTTGAATGAAAGTACAGTAAATGTTATTTTCATGGCGGAGTATTGGTTAAGTTTACGGGCGGCGGTAATTTGCTTAGTGGTAGTGCGCATGTAAGAATTTTCTATTCAGGGGAGGCATTGAACCTTTGAAAGCAACCTACGCGGTACACACGTGGGGTTTACGGCGTCGCCATAACGACCACGCAGTTAGGCCAATAGAGTTTCCCATTTTCCGGCAAACATTTGAAGCCTTCCTGCTATTTTGACAAATAAATATCATTTTTGACAAGTGCCTAAGAAATCTGTGTTATATCCATCAGCGATTTTAAATTTATTTCATTACAAGTGATTTTGTACGAGCATGGCTTACAACTTCGACAGTGGTCAAGTAAGTGATCAAGTTTTTCCTGTAGTTGTTTTTAAAGAGTAATTTTGTTTTCAGTTTTTTCATACCTTTTAGTTTGAACCTTTCTGAACAAGGAATCATGGAGCAATTATTATAATTGTAATCTGCTACCACGAGGATTTAATTATGATGAGTTTATGAATAATTAGTGATTACGATTATAAAATTTTAGTTGCCATGAGTCGATAGCCTAATATCGGTCAATTTGACCAATATTCGACCTTAGGTACTTACTAGTATTTATCTAGTATACCTACTGTATTATCGTTTGCTTTGCATATCAATTAAATCCGGTTCACGTGTTTTTATCGTAATGATCCACTAATCCAGTATTCCTCATCACAAGTTCAGTCTCAAAGTTGTTATTTAAGCTAAGTATCTACATCATAGCTTCTAACATATTCTTGCACATCCTGGACAGGTCCACCCGACTTGGATGATGCTTTACCGGAAATAACATATCAGACATTAAATGATATCATTTTCATATTGACCATTACATTATACTAGCTGGCCCTTGCAGTATAATTGAGCGTCTTGGGTCTCTGCTCTTGGGTGTGCCTTGTCGTAATGTTATATAGCCTAAAGCTTCCGTCGTTAAATGGTGCTTACGCAAGCTAGCCCTATAAACATTTTTTTGTATCATGTATCCAAACGCATCTCACACATTATAATCATTCATATTGGACGACAGTATTGAGCCAATCATACTCCAACTCCCCATATCCTCATATCCCATGCCGGCGAATGAGAAAGCTTGTTCGCCGCTAAGCCAATCAGGAACATTTCCGCCGACCGCTGCAAAGAAAGGTCGCCATCTTGGGTTGACCGCTCTTCTGCTTCAAGACTCCATCCGCGCAACACCACCGCTAGTAACCCGCTGATCCAGGAAACCCGCGGCGCCGCGGTGATCTAATATCTAATCGCTGAACCATAAACCTCCTAATTAACGTGTTGGCCGACACAAAGACACAGTGACGCGAAATATAACCGATTTGTTATCCGCGAGTGAGAAACATCCGAGAACACGTGTGAGTGTCGTCATCCACCTGGCATCCAGATCTCCAAGTAAGTCACAATACTCTTCCCATACCTACTTTCCTTTAGCTCAATTTCTGTGTCCAATATATCATCCAACGTAAAATTATTTTCCCGCTAAACTTATACAACGCTAGTTTGGTCCTTCGAAAGCCGCGATTCTAAAACTTACCATAAGTTAAATGGTCCATTCGAGTCGGATTCATAGAATCAGCATTCATAGGTCTCATACCTAGGATTTAGGTTAAATAGGTACCTACTTATCTAACCTGAATTCGTAAAACCGCCATATTGAACGCATACTATCGTTCTTACATTCCCCGCTAGGTACCTACCTACATCATTGAGAACTACTGTACCAATTTAATAGTTCGCCTGTTGCATTGAAATAGCATAGGGAATTATTAAAACCGCTAATTATCGTGAGTTAGTTCGGCAAACTTGCCTATAACATAAACTCAACCGCAATAATTTTCTATCACCCGCTACTTAAATAAAAAAATATAAAATATTCTTGAAGTCTACCTACATAAACATAAATTATTTTGTCCGCTATAGTTACTAGAACTACTCCAATATGGAAGATCTTCAAATAAAAGTTAAAATACTGCAAGCTAAAAACCAAGCAATCTTTGAGCGTTTATCGTCATTGTATGAAATATCAAAGAAAATAAATACGACTAGTATTGAGCTACGTTCGGCTGAGACGTTTATGGCAGACACGCAAATAATCTCAGTTACTCGTCAAGAGTTTATTTCTAACATAGATAAAATAAATACATATTCTTTACAAATAAATCCTGATCATAAAATAGATTATAACAGTCAAATATCTTTTGACGGAGTTTATACGCGAGTAGAGAGAATACGCTCACTTATTGAAGCGAAGTCCTCAAGGTCATTGAAGGACTCAGCGTCTATTGATACCGCGCCGCAATCAAAATGCTCAGTCAAGCTGCCACCAATTCAGATTCCGTTTTTTGATGGTAGAATTGATAATTGGCCTGTTTTTTATGAATCATTTAAATCAAATGTCCATGAAAATTCAAACCTTACAGATTCTCAACGTGTGCAATATTTAATAGGTAACCTAAAAGGAAACGCATTGCAAATTACCGCCGGAATTATTCCGTCAGGGGATAATTATACGTCTATCTGGAACAGTTTGGTTCAAAAGTATCAAGATAAACGAGCATTAGGCTCGCACTACATGTCTAATATTTTAAATATCAAACCCGCAATTAATAATTCCGCCTCTTTAAATAGTTTTATTGAAAGTTTTCACGCGTCTGTTTCGGCACTAGAACAATTAAAAATTAACGACCTAAAGGATTTCATATTATTAAATTTAGCTTTAAAAAAGTTAGATCCCGCTATCATACATTCATTTGAGATGCATATGAGAGATGTGGAGATTCCTACTTATACGGATTTCGTTGAATTTATAAAATCGCAAGTAAAAATATTAGATAGATCTACTTTAACTCGGACCGCATCCATAAGTAACAACAATAATAAAAATAATTCTTGTCGTAGCCAATCACGTGATAGTACAGTACATACATTTGTTGCTTGTGACAATAACCAAACTTGTATGTATTGTAGTAGCAAGGATCATTGGAAGCTTTATACCTGTCCAAACTTTCAAACAATATCGGCCGGTTCGCGTTTGGATTTTATTAAAAATAAACGTGGATGTGTAAACTGCCTTAGTACAACGCACACTGCCTCGCAGTGTAAATCTATACACACCTGTAGAACATGTAACAAAAAACATCATTCTCTTTTACATTTGGAACAAATTTCACAGCAGCGATCGATATCAGCTGACGCTTCCGCGCAGTCACAACAGGTGGCGCTTTGTGCATGTTCTCGCGTAGGAATAAGGACTCCACGTACTACGATTGTTTTGTCAACAGCACAAGTCTATGTTGATAACAAACATAACAAATCCGTTTCTGTAAGGTGCTTAATAGATAACGCTTCGCAAAATAATATAATTACTACAGCCTGTTGTAAAAAACTGCAATTAAATATTATACCGCTTTCAAATTCATTTATAAAGGGTGTAGGAACCTCTTCGCGGCCTATCATAGGTTACGTGGAGATAACAGTTACTGCAAAAAATAAAACAAATTCTTTTAAAATAACCGCTCTTGTTATTGATTGTATAACTGATAAATTACCATCTCACTTGGTTGACACCTCTGCTGTGCAACATTTATTCGAGTTACCGCTAGCCGACCCCCTGTGGCACGTGCCCGGTGAGGTTGAATTACTTCTAGGGGCAAAACTGTTTCCGTATTTATTACTTCATAACAGAATTCTCTCACCTACCGCGCCATCAGCTGTTGAAACCGTGTTTGGATACATAATTATGGGTGAGATACCCTCTAGTTTATCTAATAACAATAACAGTCTAGATGATTTAAATACCGCTTCATGTTTTTCTACCGCGTTAACAGTAGATGATTCTCATTGTTTTTTGTCGTTGGACGAATCTTTACATAAATTTTGGAATATCGAAGAAATACCTTCAAAATCTTTTATGAGCCCCGCTGAACGGGAATGTGAACAGCTGTACGCTTCTACTGTGTCACGTGACTCCAGTGGTAGGTACTGTGTTGCCTTACCATTCTGTAAAAATCCAGAATCACTCGGAAATTCATATGCTGTCGCTTATCGACGTTTAATTAACTTGGAAAAAACTAAGCTTCGCGACCCTTCTTTGCGCGCTAGTTATAACGAAATAATCCAAGAGTATATCGATCAAAATTATTTAACTGAAACTACACCTAGTTCTGTTGATCAGACTATAGGATATTACATACCGCATCACCCTGTTATTAGGAATGATAAACAAACTACTAAGGTGCGCATTGTCCTTGATGCGAGCGCTAAGTCTCATAATGGCGTTTCATTGAATGACTTACTGCATACAGGTCCGAATTTACAGGCTGACATATTTTTATTACTTTTAAATTTCCGTTTGTTTCCTATTGCAGTTACAGCTGACATAAAACAGATGTATCTTCGAATTAAGGTTATTGAGGATCATCGAAAATATCAAAAAATATTGTTTCGATTTAATACTACTGAACCTGTTCGCGAATTTAAATTTAACCGTGTTGCCTTCGGTCTCAAGCCCAGTCCCTTTCTAGCCATGCGCACTGTGCGCCAGCTTTCAGAGGATGAAAAACATCGCTTCCCGCGCGCATCCATTGTCGCTTCTCATGAGCTTTACATGGATGACTTGGCTAACTCGACCCCTACTCTAGAAGAAGCCAAGATTCTCTCCGCTGAACTTATCGCCTTATTTAAAGCTGGGGGCTTTGACCTTACTAAATGGGCAAGTAATTCCTTGGAATTACTGGAGGTTATTCCACACTCCAACCGCTCTTCTATTAATTTCTCTGACGGGGATAATTTAAAAATCCTTGGACTCAAATGGATTCCTTCCGAGGACTGTTTCACCTTTACTACATCTGAGTTAGATAAAGGTTGTACTAAACGCGTCATACTTTCCACTATTGCCCGTCTGTGGGACGTTCTCGGTCTAGTGGCTCCTGTAGTTTTATTCGCGAAATTACTCATAAAAGAATTATGGAAATTAAACACAGATTGGGATGAAACTCCACCCGATTCTATCGTACTTCTCTTTCAAAAATTCAAAGAGCAACTGCCTCTACTTTCTTCTTTAAAATTGCCGCGTCATGTAGCCGTTACTATGGGTTGCGTGACAAATATAGTAGGTTTTGCTGACGCCAGCTTGAATGCGTATGGCTGCGTTATATACTTACATGTCACTGACACAAATGGTAATACACACGTAAATTTGGTGTGTGCTAAATCTAAAGTTGCACCTGTTAAGGTCGTATCTCTGGCTCGTCTAGAGCTTTGCGCCGCTGTTCTTTTGTCTAAACTAATTAAACTAGTTTATGACACTTACCGCTCTCGCACCGCTATTAATAAAATATTTGCCTTTTCCGATTCTACAATTACACTTTCATGGATTCATTCCTCACCTCACAAGTGGAACATTTTTGTTAGTAACCGCGTCGCTAAATGTCAAGAAAATCTTGATCCTAAACATTTTTACCATATTAACGGAAAAGAAAATCCTAGTGACTGTCTGTCTCGAGGTCTTCTACCCGAACAGTTACTAAACCATGATTTATGGTGGCATGGCCCTGAATGGCTTCTGCGACAAACTGATGAGTGGCCTATTACTCCGTTTGTTTCCTCATGCAGCGAGCAATTGCCTGAGTTTAAAAATAAATCTTTAACATTAGTATCTACCGTATCAGAACTTAACTTGATATATAGCCTTTCTCAAAAATTTACATCGTTACATAAAATATTGCGCATAATTGTATACATTTTGAGATTTTTGCATATTATTCCTTATGACAAGTCACATAAGACAATTACTGTCCGTGAATTGGTTGCCGCTGAAATTTATTTAATTCATTGTATTCAACAATTTCATTTTTTAGATATTTATGACGAAATTAAAAATAAAAAACTTCGCTCACAGTTTAAGAAACTCGATTTATTTATAGACGAGCATAACATAATTAGAATTGGTGGCAGGTTGTCAAATGCGAACCTTCCTTATGAAGCTCAGCATCCCGCGCTTTTACCTAAACATGATAACTTTACACATGTTCTAATAGACTATTATCATCGCATTCATTGTCATGCCGGTGTAAACCTTCTTACCTCTCTGTTACGCCAAAAATATTGGATCATCTCTTCCAGAGGTGTCGTCAGACAAAGGGTACATGCTTGTAACTTTTGTTTCAAAGTTTCTCCTTCTCACCCCAGTCCAAAGATGGCTGATTTACCCGCTTGCCGCGTACAAGAGACTAAAGCTTTTGTTCATACGGGTGTGGATTACGCTGGTCCCATTAAAGTAACCTTATGTCGACGCAGAGGCCAAAGAAGTCAGAAGGCTTACATATGCTTATTCATTTGTTTCGTTACCAAAGCAGTTCATATTGAATTGGTTACCGACGTGTCATCGGACACCTTCATTTCAGCTTTTAAAAGATTCATTTCCCGCAGAGGCCCCGTCTCTTATTTATATTCTGATAACGGAACAAACTTCGTTGGAGCCAAGGCTCAATTACAAGAACTACTTGCTAACCGCTACCGCATAGAGTGGAAAATGATTCCACCCCGCGCCCCCCACTTTGGAGGGCTGTGGGAATCAAATATTAAATCTACTAAAACGCATTTATATCGTGTTATCGGCTCTCAACTTCTTACTTATGAGGAGCTTTCGACTGTTCTCACTGAAATTGAGGCAGTTCTAAATTCCAGACCGCTCTGTGTCCTGAGTGAGGATCCGTACCCAGAACCGCTTACTCCCGCTCATTTTATAATGGCTTCTCCGTTAACTACGTTGCCTGTCGTGAACGTTCCCGAAACGACGAAACCTCTAACTTGCCGCAAAAAATTGCTTGACCAAATGGTTTGTAGCTTTTGGAGAAGGTGGCGTATAGAATATTTACATAACTTGCAAGTTAGGCAAAAATGGTTGAATGCCGCCGACAATATTAAGATTGGTACAGTGGTTCTCATGCATCAGGATGATGTCCCTCCTCTACGTTGGCCAATGGGCATAATCACCGAGATTTTTCCCGGCAAGGATGGGATAACTCGCGTTGCCATGGTGAAGACATGCAGTGGCTCTTTCAAAAGACCCGTTGTTAAACTATGTCCTTTACCTTCTCAATAATACCACCGCGTAATTAAACATCTAATTTAGCTGTAGTTCACATATTTTCATTATAACTTTTCTCTTTTGTCCAAGTTAATTTAATTTCAATCCGCTTTAATTTGACTCCTTACTTTTTGAGTATACTTCATATCCTCGAAAGCCGGGCAGAATGCTTACGCAAGCTAGCCCTATAAACATTTTTTTGTATCATGTATCCAAACGCATCTCACACATTATAATCATTCATATTGGACGACAGTATTGAGCCAATCATACTCCAACTCCCCATATCCTCATATCCCATGCCGGCGAATGAGAAAGCTTGTTCGCCGCTAAGCCAATCAGGAACATTTCCGCCGACCGCTGCAAAGAAAGGTCGCCATCTTGGGTTGACCGCTCTTCTGCTTCAAGACTCCATCCGCGCAACACCACCGCTAGTAACCCGCTGATCCAGGAAACCCGCGGCGCCGCGGTGATCTAATATCTAATCGCTGAACCATAAACCTCCTAATTAACGTGTTGGCCGACACAAAGACACAGTGACGCGAAATATAACCGATTTGTTATCCGCGAGTGAGAAACATCCGAGAACACGTGTGAGTGTCGTCATCCACCTGGCATCCAGATCTCCAAGTAAGTCACAATACTCTTCCCATACCTACTTTCCTTTAGCTCAATTTCTGTGTCCAATATATCATCCAACGTAAAATTATTTTCCCGCTAAACTTATACAACGCTAGTTTGGTCCTTCGAAAGCCGCGATTCTAAAACTTACCAAATGGGCGGTAGCCCATTTGGTAAGTTTAAAATTATTTTAAAATTATTTTAAGGTTGGGTACAACCTTAAAATAATTTTCAGTTAGTAGTAGTAGTAGTTCCTAAGATTAGCGCATCCAAAAAAACTTTACATTTAAATTGTTTCGTCTTTAAAAGGGACTGAAAAGAAAAGCCAATAATTAATTCAGCCTAAACTGAATTCTCAGCGTAGTCAGCGTGTTAGTGATTATGGACAACCAAAAAGTGGTTGCCATTTTGTCCTTTGTTTCCAGTTTGTTTCAATTGAGTTCCATTATAATTTAGCCCAGTTTTGATAGTCAAAATTTCTTTCGTCGTCCGTTTCGTCCGTAATCATAAGTAGAAGAGTTGGTTGCTGGCTATCGGCAGGTGCGTTAATCTCTGCTAAAACATCAGTACACTAAACTTATATCCAAGGAACACATCTTGAGGAAACTGGCGTTTGGAACACCATACTTTGTGCAAATCATGGTGTCGGTTGATCGGTATTTCAGTTTTTCTAATAGGTTTTTTTGTCCTGAAGATTTTACCAAACTGCCAGAACCCAGCATTTTTCTTTATTGTCTGAAAATAAATAAAAAACCCACAAGTCATCATGTCCAGCTGATCCAATGCTGTTAATCCTATAAATTCTATCACCACTGCACCTGCAGCAAGCGTTACCCCCCTACGATAGTGCAGCGCGAACGTTTTTTACTTACTTACAAATTGTAATTCCTTTAATCCCAGTTAGATACATCCAATTACATCGTAAACATCCTTAGCTATACTTACATCATTCGATAAAATATCGTATTTTTAATAGTTGTAAGGTTCAAAACCGTTTGTATTTTAGTCTTTATAATGGGTCATTGGGAAGAGGGGTGAGGGTTGAATGACAATTTTTTACACCATTGTGTGCAATGTTAATCCATGTTTGACACATTTTGCTGGTAGTCTTTAGTTAATAGCTCTCGTGTATTCGCGATGAATTGTTTTTTGTTGGCAGATATTGTTGTTTTGACAGAAAAATGTTTTAGTAAATCTAGAGATTATACAGAGACAAATGGTGTTTTTTATTCGATAGTTTCACTTGTTATTGTATGTCAGCTGTTAGAGAGAACTGGGCGTTGTGTGTTAGTGTGCTAAACAGGCGGTCTGCTATTGATTGATTGCCTGAAATGGGCCTCTCCGTCTGATACATTAATCAATGCCTGACCGAAATATCAGTACCTATTGCTAGCTTAATTGAAAATATATTGAACTTTTCCATTTGATCTAGAATATTTCCAATATAGTGGATTGATCCAGTAACCAGTGAGAGTAATTCTGAGTGTGGTTAACCCTTAACTTGGCAAAGAAAAAAAATTGAATAACTGGTTTTTTTTTCAAATAATCTTTTTTTATATGAACATAAAACGCAGAGAAAAATAATAAAAAAAATCAAAGCCTTTTGTTTCCTGAAATACCTTCCGTATCCTGTGAGATACATTGCCATGTTTGTAAGGAATGACTATCTCAGGTGAATGTATCCCACAAGACACACTGCCAAAAACAGGTAGTAGTACAAATGGTATATGAAATAATGATTTTTAATTGGTTAGATCATATATTCTTGCTTAACAAGAAATGACTGGTTGTGAAAAGTATAAAAACTATTTCTGCCAAGTATTTAGCATAATCTGACTACTTAGTACATAGTACATGACACAGTAGTTTGATTTTTGGTACATAGTTTGCACCTTCCTTCTGTTCCAAAAGTCGCGAAGTGGCTAAGCTGGTCACTGCAAATTATTTAATTATTATAATTAGCAACAGGTGCTTTTATTGGTTTTAATGAGGACCCTCTACATTATTATCCGTATGTTTCGTGGTGGTTCTGAGGAGTAATAATAAGTTTTTGGCAATATTGTATCTGAATTTGAACCATTACCGATGTTTCTCCGTTATAAAATCCAACTATTTGTATTAGATATGTTTAACAACTGTGATATGGTAGGTACCAGCGTTGTCCCTTCAGTTCAGTTCTATAGAGAGCAATTAGAATATCAGCTCTATCAACACCGCCTATATGGGCGTTGTAATGTTTTATAATTTCAGGATAAGGCATCGTTAACCTCATCTTTTTCTCCTTGTTTTTCTTTGGATCGTTGATTTAGGGTCGACATCTACAAAGCTGCTTGCGGCACTGACATATTTATTGTCGTACCGATACCAATTGTGTCAAATTTTGCGCGACTGGTAGAGTGAGTGGAGACGCTAGCAATGGTGATGCAGTGACCGCTTTTTGGACGTCTATTACTTCATCGTTGGATAGCAGGTTGAGATTTTTCATCGACGATGGTAATGGAGGCCATCAAGGTGATGATTTGTTGTCTACCCTATGTCGAATTGAAGATTGCCGGGTTTCATTTTCAGACTCCGTCGATGAATCGTTTTCTTTACGCTCAATTTTGGCACAAAGCTTTCTGCCCCTTATAATGGAAGGCTGTACTTCGCCCTAAGATAAACAAGCTTAATAAACCACCATGCGAAACGAAAATCAAAACAAGCAAACGTTCCATAAAAAGACCAGAAACCAAAAACCAGATTTCAAACACTAGACAATAAAAATATGCACAGATTTTGCCATGTCATTTTAAAAAATCTATTTTGTCTCGACCGGGAATCGAATCCTGAACCTTTTGTTTTATTTTAACACCATCACCACTACGCCACCATAAAAGTAATCAATACAAAATAATAAAAATCAGAACACTATAAACATGGCAGTGTGCACTACACGATACATTACACCAAACCATAAAAAAAACCAGTAAACATGGCAGTGTATCCTATGAGATACATAACAGTTTGGCTCTAATTTACTAAACCAAATATACAATTTCGCATCAAAATTCATTCATTTGACACGTATATACTAATGTACTTTACCGTGACATGCACAGTTATTAGATTATAATGTAAAAACAATATAAAATATTAATTATTTTAACTTTGTCGGGGGGTCCACTTTGAGTGGGTTCAGCATTTGGATTATAATTGAAAAACGGTTGCGTCAAATTGACATGATATGACGTAAATGGGTTCAGAAACAGTTCCTTTCTTAAACAGTAGGAACATTTCGTAAGTAAGAATATTTTTCTTAGTATGATTTTTCAAAGTTGACTGTATCCTACAGTGCACATCGTCAAGAAAAGGGTTAAACTAAAGGACGGTTGCAACAGTGGTAGATTCCTATTATATCTTAACCATAACTGTGCTATCAGGTAAAGGGAGCTAAGGACAAAATAAATGGATAGTTCATGAGAACATAATATAATATAATCTTACTCAATCTAAATTAATAGTCTTGTCAAAGTTGAGGTCATATTTAATACATCAAAGGAATAAAAAGCTTGCGAATTTTGCCACCTGCAGTCACTACCGAGGATCAGTAATAGCTGCTGGCAGTTGATTACAAACTGTCAGTCCCATATTAACACGAGTCGCCTTTGAAGATTTGTCAAGCGTTTCGAGACCATCGATACTGACCCCTGCTTCTAGTGCATTATGAATGACGGCTGCCTAGCTACCTACCTTTAGCTACAAGTTCATCCTCATGTACAGTGCGACCTGATATATAAGTCTAGCAGATAACGTGAGGATGCATAAAGTCTGTTTTTTCATCTCTGAGACTAAAATGACATTACGTGGGTTGTCACACTTGTCACAACACAAAAGATCTGACATCATTAGGTAATATTGTAAGTTTGACATTTTTCTATGTCAATTTAGTCTCAGGGTTTAATAAACAGACTTTAGTTTATTAAAATGGGATCTAGTTGACATGTGCTGTAATATACCGACTATGGCCTGCACGCACAGCACGCTTCTGCATTCGAAATACCTATAAGGTAGTTCATACCGAGTACATAGTTATCCTCATCATACCTTCACACATTTCTTCACCTGACTAACCGATCTTGTTAGGGTGAGAATAGACACCTACTCGTTTACTAACCTTAATGGAACTCAACTCCAACCAACTGCCAGTCACAAATCATACCTTCGTTAGTAGCTAATTGGAATTCCCTATTCGATGCTTAGGTATGCTTATAGCTTTACAGTTTAGTTTAGTTATCAACACGTTCATTAACTAGTCGTATACGTAACGAGTGCGTGATTCGCGCCGGAAGCCGGTAGGGGGCGCTACTATCGTGTCGTGACCCAAGTCGAACCGAAGATATTAAACAGTTTTACAACTTAAAATAGTCGGCTATTTCAGTACGAGACATTGATCAAAGTCATGAAGTTTTGGCGAACGGAAGAATCGACGGATGGCTTCGAAAGAATAGGAATTCGTCGAAAGGGCCTAGTCGTGCCATAGAGTTTAGTTTAAATTATGTTTTTTTTTTCTTTTCATGTACCTACCTAAATGTTTTTCTACACTGTGTGTATATTTTTTGTGCCAAATAAAACATTTTTTCTTCCCTCTTTCTTTCTTTCTTTCCATAAATTGACAATTTACATATTTAAATGAAATTGCTCAAAGTATCTGAAACTGATGGACATTTATGGCTTAATGTTATTTGATCAAGATAGGAAATAATACTCTATAGGCCGGTCACGGTACGTAGCTTTGGTAGATAACTGGAGGTTAGGTTTACATATCTACATATTATTATTTGATGATATCAAATCATGTAAGTCTGCAAGTCTAAAACCTTAAAACTTCAAAGCTAATTTGCGTTTCTTAGCATCTGGAGCCTCTGAATATACATAGTTAGATATCAGATAACTATAGGCTTGGATGTTAGATATAATCATGAATCTTGTAGACGATACGTAGGTAATTATTTAATTTTAAATCCTCAAACCTAATTTTGTTCATCCTAGCTTCTAAAGGTTTTTAAAATCGTTGTAGTTTAATAGATATTGCTTTTACGATATCTACTTGACTCTATTTCTGATTGGCAGTGTTCGAGAACATTAAATCAGAGGGTGGATTGGTAGCTTCGAGTTTTAACTAATAGGAATATTTTTTACAGATAGGCACCCATTATAGTTATTTCAAGTCTTACTGCTAAATATTATTTAAATGTACAATAGATGCTGAGGTTAATGACCTCATCTATAGGTACTAATATTATAAAGCGGAAGAGTTTGTTTGTTTGAACGCGCTAATCTCAGGATCTACTGGTCCGATCTGAAAAAATCTTTTAAGCCTCGTATTCATGGTAAACATTTATAATTTATTTAACAACAGTTGATCAACGTTGTTGATGAACGGCAAGAATGTTGCTGGAAACTTTGTTTAAATCAGTATGGGTTGTCCATACGGTCAGCTCATCGAGCGAGAGCTTGTCAACATGCTGTTGTCAACTCTGCAACACACAGTGTTGCCAGCAACATGTTGACATCAAGTAGGTACGCAACACGTTGATTCAACTTTGTTGCTAAACAAATGTTTACCATGAATACGGGGCTTTATTGTTAGATAGCCCATTTATTCAGGAAGGTTATAGGCTATATAACATCATATACATATACAACGCGAGGTCTAATAGGAGCGGAGCAGGAACCAAAAATGCGGGTGAAACCGCGGGGTTCAGCTAGTCATTCATATAATCAGAAATCAATGGATAGATAGGTACGGCTAACAAGGCGAGCTGAAGTTTTTTGATAGATCGATGCAAATTTCTGCCATGGAATTTACTAGAATACCTAATTTCGGAATAGGTACTTTACTACTTACCTTTTACTCTTTTCTAGTCCATTGCTATTTCATATGGAAATATTATGGAAATTTTAATGTAAAAGAAGCAATGGAATGCTAAAAAGTTAAGACGTCTGTTTTCCATACTATCGTAGTACCTACCTAGTTTTCATAATAGTATGCGATGCGAGCAATTCAATGTAGGTATATACAAATTGTTAGCTATTCATGCACGCAACTAAATCGAACGAAAAGAACATACGCAAATTAGCTTTCAGTTTTTGTCAATAGAATTCTATATTTAACTTTCTATGACGTTGCAAAAAGCCAATCCGCCAAATCGCGCCTTTACGTAAACTGCGGTTGAAGTCGAATAGCTATTTAAATGTTGGTGACTGTGACTGAAGCCCGTGACAAATGATCAAGTTCAGGGACGCACCGCAAATTGATGTCATTATCCAACACGCTAAAAGGGAATCAGTCACAATTGACTGCGTATGTGGTGATACGGTACGATATATTCTGGCAGGAAGTCTAGGTTCTAATTGGCAGTCGTTGCCAGTTGTAAACCAACATTTTAGTGCTAAATATCAGGTGGCAAATGACTGTTTGCTTATCGTAATTGATTCCAATCTATTGATGTTAGCACCGTTGCTATTATTGAAAACTCATGCTTAGAGGTGTTCGACCTAATTCTACTTCAACTTTAGTACCAAGCTGCCTAGGTATTAAATTAAAAGATCATCGACCCTAGATCTAGCTATCTAGAGTCGATGTTCATTTAATATCTATTATAGGGAAAATAAATAGTTCTTTTAACACCAAACTGAAATGATACAAGACATGAAGATTCACTTTTATAACATCGACGAATACGAACTTCTCACTCTCGAGAGCTATATTTAGAGCTATATTAGGAAAACAAAAGTAATTATTTTTCAAATTAAATTAAAAAAAAAAAACAGATAAACAAAGACATATGGACATTGAGAATTCATGCAGTGTTAACACTGCATAATTATCAAACAAAGTAAAGTTGACGAAAGTAGATAAATCTTGCATGTTCTAGGAAGCTCTTTTGCTTATCGTGTTGTATGCAGTTCTGTCATGTTCTACATTTTATACCTTGCACTTGAAAGTGCCGACACTCCTACAGCCTGTACCTATGCTGTAATAAATTTTGTTGCCTGTTCATGGCATAGGAAGTATAGGAACACATGCAACACCTCAATAACACCTGGTTTTTCCATTATCTTCGAGACTTTCCACTTACAAGGCCGATTCCTATTTTAAATTTATTTCACTTCCACACGATGCGATTCCTAGACAGGCTTGAGGGAAAATAATAAAAATAAAATACGTGTAGGTAATGTGACAGACGGTTTCAATTCTCCGGAAGGACTAGTACAGGAGAAACCGATTGAAGTTAGGAATTGTTCCATTAGGTACTGATGGCAATATTCTGTCCTATACATCTAATAGAGAGTACGATATATACAGCAAATATAATATGTGTGTCTTTGACTATAACTTATAGATACTTACGTACAATGGCCATTTTATTTAGAAGTCTACATTAGTCTATTAATATTTATTTACCTAAAGGTAATGTTTATGGCGTTTGGTATTGTTTTCGGAAAAAATAGTCATATTAAGGTTGCGTGTTAGATACCAACGCACGTAGGAGTTATAAAACAAGAGCTTACCCAGCTTTCTTGAACCTGTAAGCTGTACAATTTTATATCTTTTATGAATGCGTTTTTATCGGCATACTTACGTTTTCAAGACCATGTAAAAATTGCGAAATCAATGCTTTTGTTTTCTTTGCGTGGGGTTGGCAATTCTCCCTTATATCATATTGCTTCTCGAACTTTCGTTTGCAAAGGTCTATGTCCATCAAGTGATCTCATTTATAAACGTGATTTGCATTGCCTGTCTTAAAAAGCTTTGACAGAGTAGTAGCTACTAGACTTCTCATCAGCTGTTCTCGAAACGGATGTCACATTTGGCCCCTTTATCTTGATTAGATCTGTGGCCTTACCGTGACGTTTTACAATGTCAAGCGTGCGAGCGAGAAAGAGGTATGGAGCTATACAATCATATAGCTCCATCCCTTTAACAGTTCAGTTTAAGTCGTCAAATGTCTCTGACCTGCGAGGTGTTTTATGCCTTCTGCTTTTCCCATTGCAATTACTTATTTTTTCCAAGATTTGTTGTTCCTTCTGACAAAGTTTATGAACAATTGATCTTAGATAAAGGCTATACTCTAGTACCTACGATAGTACGTGCCCAGTTTTGACCAAAATACTTTAAATTTTCAGATTTTTGTCGTCCAAAAATATTTGACAAGATAATTCTAAATTATTGCGGGCATTTATAATTTAGTCAAATGGACGCGTGATGTATGGGGTAAATAACAATTTGCAACCCTTTGTTGAGGGTATGATTATTATAACGCCCTGCGCGACGGGGGGTGAGTTGACACCTGATCAATGGGTGGCGGGTGTTTGGTGCTATTGTTATAATATTTTATGGGATTCTTTTTTATTCAAGATCTCTTGTAGTGACAAAAGATTTTTTTTCGTGTTTGAACTTGTTGTCATTCAGTTTTTGGTAGGGGCTTTGCAGTAGAATACCATATTGTAACGAACTGGAAAGATAGGTATGGATATGTACTTGTTTTAATGCGGAATAAATTCCAATGTGGGTACTTAAAACTTACCGGGAGGACCAAAGAAGGTGTTGAACAGCATACACCATCTGTTCAAGATATTTTTCTATGGATATGGACGACAAACATCATGATCATTTAGTTTTGTAGGGAGAGGAGGGTCTGTTTAATTTTTAATTTTAGAATGTACGGCACGTGCTTCAAATTTTCACCACAGACACGTGTCAGCCGTCGTCATGTAATCACTATTGTATTGAGAGTGAAAGTGTTGTTTTTGCCAACACAATGATTGCGATATTTCTATGTCTAACCTATCAACGTAACTATAAAATAAATATGATTAGCTACGCTTTGTGATAACTGCAAATCATTTTCTAAAAATAATATAATAATTGTTTTGCCAACAGTTCAACAAGGAGTCCACACCAAAGCGACTGGGCAACTGGCAGGTCCCACGATGGGCGCCAACAAGAGCGAGACCGTTAGAAATGCGACCGGACCCTAAACCCATCTGTGACATCAACGGACACTTCCTGCCCGGCGCCCCAAGGGGCACGTCGCGATGCTTCGGCCATTTCACCGGCACCTGGGAGCTCCCAAGGAAAATAACAAGAAAAGTCGGTACGTTAAAGCGTGTTTCGGCGCCAATAAAACTTCCATTCCATCCCTAATCGGTACTTTGACGAATTATATCATTATTGTTCGACCTTGGCAGAACTTACAAAGCTCCGTCATTTATTTGTCAACATACACGCAAAACACTTCCTACTTCCCAAAAGTATCGTGTTACGCAGTAGTTATGTGACTGATTTTGAATATTTCGCTACTTACCGATTTGCTCAATGGCTGCATAAATATAGATTTTTGTTAAAATCGATGACCTATTAATGTGTCTGCACGCGAATATTTTGGATATGGCCGAAATTGGAACCAGGACATGTATCCGTCGCGCATATGGTGCGTTGGGGTTATCACAGTAAGTCGTGCATTGTTATCGAGTGGGCCTTTGTATCGTTTCAGCGGAGGAGTTAGCGAAGGAGCCGCCGCCTGGAAGATTCCCAGACTGGCTGAATCTGCGTGTTCAGAGGCCGAAAGCGGCATCGGCGGCGCGCCTGCGCTCTGAGAAACGCGCCAAACCTAGAAAGGAGACAGCGAAGACTGAATTGCAGGCCGCCCAGACGTTCCAAGTGAGTGAATAAGGTTACACGCGAGTCTCGATTGAGGGTTGCGCGCGAAACGTGCTCTTGTTTGTTTGTGGTGTCGTAGTGTCGACGTCACCGCTACATATGTCTCCTTGAAACTTTTTCATTACGAAGTAGGTCAGTGGTAGCTGTAGTTGCTTGTACTTATTTGCGATTATTTTTCTTCTTCCTGGTAGTCATTGAATAATACTTTCAACTTTTTGTTTGGTGCTGTTGGTGTGTAGTTATTACAGCCCTCCTGTAGATATATCTACAGACAACTTTATACCCTAAAACTGATTTTAATTTTTTGTAGAAGATATGTTCGCTAGATAGGTACCTACGCTAGGTTTTTGAAAAATAATGCTTAAATAATAACTAAAGCTTTGAAAAGATGGAATAACGGTCAGATTTACGTAAACTCTAAAAATAGATGTATTTATTTAAATTAGTAAGGAGGCATTTTCCCTACTTAGTAACACGCTTACTTACTACTTACGAGTACCTAGGCAGCCTATATACTACCAGAATCAAGTTTAAGCTTAATTATAATACTCACTTATGAATGAGATACCTTTAAATCGGCCGTAAGCAAAGAACGCATTTATATAATATTCTTATAGGTAGCCTTATGCTTGCATAAGACAAATATTCGAAAAAGTTTAACACCCGTTTTCAATAAGCTATCTATCTACAGTTGCAGCTACTAAAGATAAACAAATCTATCCTTTTGCCCTTACTTGCTTTCCTATAACCTACCGACCGAAAACATTTCCTACCAAAGTTGTGGATGGATAGATAGAATCTCACTGTTTATCGGGGATAGCTATCTATCCATGAACTGCGGTAGGTTATTGAAAACGGACGTTATTAGGTGTAAAAACCGAAAAAAAAACAGGAGTGGGTTTTAGTCAGTAGAAGTCTAATATGTCCGCATCTCCCGCTCCGCCCACGAGCGGGAGAAGTCATTGTGATGATATCCCACATTAGAAAAACCCAATTTTCTTTTTTAGCGCTATTTTATATTGATTTTGTTGTTGACGTTTATTTTATTTTATGTATTTAGGAAAACTTACCGCTAATATATTAGAGTAAAACATTACCTATATGTAACAGAGAGCCAATTACAAGTTTCCTCTTATATAAACTTTTTAAATAAAATTGGCAGATTGGTATTAACAGTGTGAGAGTAAACACAGATAAATCAGAAAAAAGAAAACAGGAATTTTGTAAAAAGAATGTTTTCTTTTTGCTATGCAATTATAAGTTGTTGTTGTATTCTTATATCACCATCATCTCAGCCGAAAGACGTCCACAGCTAGACATAGGCCTCCCCATTTATTCTTTTACGTCCTAAATTTATTCGTTCCAAAATTTTATAGATCAATTCTTATTTCAAATGTAATAGGTATAGTGATTTAGTTGCACATTGTTTTTAAACCACTACACTCACACAGGTACTTCACAGTAGCGTTTCATTCGTTCACAATTTCACAATTATTAATTTTCTTTCGTTTTTATTTTATTTCAGCCACTCAAATGCCCGTACCACCGTAAGGGAAAGAAAAAAACTATACAAAGATCTTTACTTGGTGTATATTGATTGCGGCACCTTTTCGTAGCATTTATATGTATTCACAAACATTTGTTATATATTTGATAGATACATTTGTAAAAAATATGCATTAGATTTTTTAAATTTTTACATGTCTGTACAAAGAAGGATTCTGAATCTAAAAAGGAACAAAAGCAAACAGAAATAAACGAACACGAAAATACTGAGGTTCAGGAAAAGGTTGGAACTGAAATAAATAATAACGACGACGATCCCTTAGAGTTAAATGCTAAGAAAGAACCAGTAGACACAGAGGGTCGCGGACCTTACGTGCCTGGTGCCCTGACCGACCCGGACAAGAGGCACGACAGCCACGAGATATTGGTCAAGGAAGCCGTCGACCAACTACACGGACCTCAAGAGGAAGAGGTTGATAAATTTTGGAGAAAGGTCGCTGAAAACGCGAAGAAAAATGATCGGGTTGAAGAACAGAATAATATGAGAGAGTCCAAATCAAGTGGAACTCCTAAACTGCCCCAAGTTAACGTCTCGCAAAACTTTCAATTTGCGAGGAAGATGCACGTCGGAAATCTGGAGCATCAGCCGCTGCCTGATACTTTAGGATACCGAAATTTAACAAAAATCGCAGAACATCGTGACTCCGATATCATTGTCAAGCCTTACGCTATTGGATGGAAAGGATACGGCGCATCTGGCCCTACGTGTTGCACCAAGATGCGCGTTCATAGGCCCAAGACATGCGACCCTAAGAAAACTGACGGTGATAAAGGAGACAGTCAAAGGCCATCAACATCTGCTCCGGATTTAGGAGGACAATATACAAAGCCTATGTCCCTCATGGACCTAGCTATCTGCTGGGATTTCAGACCAGAGGATCCGAAAAGAGAACCGAGACCACCAAAGCATATAGACGGTTCAAACGGATCTAAGGCGCCGGCGGTCTTTACTATGGTACACACGCCCAAAGAAGAACACGAGGGCATCAACATTGGACACACGAACCCGATTTTTAATCAAAATGACCGTGTGGTAGGCGACATTGGACATCACCCTGTACCTTATTTCGAGAAGGATATGACAAAAGAAAGACGAAGAGATTCTTGTGATGTTCAACACTGTCCTCAACATGCTGGTGCCAACGAGAGAGGTTCCAGGTCCGCCTCATCTAGCAGGAAGAGCTCGGGCCAGTCAGGGAAGAAGCCGGAGTGTGATGGAATCCATGGATGCGGCACTCCGAGTGACATGAGTCGCAAGTCTAGTCGTAGCGATACTAGGCCGGAAAAACTACAGCCGATAAAAGATGCATGGAACAATAAAAACAAGAATAACAACGGTGGTTATGACGTAAATCGCAACCGTCATAGTTTAGAATCGTACGAAAAGACTCCTCTAGCGCAAGGAAAACTGCACCACAGCTCGCCCAAAGACTCGCAAGCATTTTCGCGACGTTCAACAAAAGACGATTTGATGAATGTAAAACATAAAAATTGCATGTCTTGTAATGGCGTAAAAGTATCTAATGACACGAAACAGAAGGAAGACTATAAGTTCGCGTTTAAAGCTGGTAATCCTAACTCAGTGCAGAGCGTGACTGGGTCTACTGACTCTAAAGGAGTCAAAATGCCTAAGATGCGTCATCCGTACAGTAAGAAGTCTTACACAATCCCGACGCTGGCTCCTCCATTCAGTATCTGGCGCGACGCGAACGCATCCGGCTACCCCGAGCATTGGAGATTAGCGAGCGTGTACCAACACGCTTACAAGCCACCTGAGCAGAGGCGCAAGCCGCTTATAGACAGCGTGTACCAGTGACAATGAAAATGCACCTTAAGATTATACGTTTATTGGGTCCAATAACCAATAACAAAATGTACATTAAATATTTTATTCAGCTGTTCAGAATTAAAATGTTTCTTAAATGATGTATCGCGTTTTAATTCCTTATCATTACACCTGCGTCTTATCTGGCCTGATATAGAAATAATCCTCGTACGTGAATATAATTATATTCATGGCAAGAACCGTTCGTATTCCATGAAGAAGGTGCACTTTCTGATGGTTTCCCAGGCCTTGCTGCAGTAGTGGTACCATCCTTTTTCTGAGAGGTTTGGTACGTTGGTGATCTGATGTCTGTTGACGCCGAGTATCATCCAGCGGAGTCGCTTGGCTAGCTGTTCGAAGGCTGGATGGCCGCGGTAGATGTCCCGGTTATCTGTGGAGGATACATGGAATATTTAAGTTCAACTCATCAACTAACACGCAACTACCACGTAAGTAGTTGTCTGGCATTATTGCTGAACTGGACTTATTTAGCGAAACTTTGGGACTCACAATGTTAGTTTTATTTATTTTTAATCTCAGTTCCTACATGTTTTTCCAACACTATAGTGTAATAAAAATATTTTAACTCGGGTGAGGGTTCGTGATAAGCGTTGTCCACACATTTCCTGTCAGTGTAATGACATTGATGCTTTTGGGAAGCACCTAACAAGGAACTTTGTTAACAAAATTTAAACAAGCATTGTTTTCGTGTCCCTGGTCGAACACTGCCGGGACACTGACCCGGAAATATACAGATGGCACTTTACAAATTATTTTGTAAGGGACATTAAAATGAAGTATTACATTCGGTATTGTCAGTCGTACCTATCTGTATACGATGAACTTTAGTTCTAGAGTTTAATATTTATAGAAACCTCCTTACTCTTCTCAAAGGCCTCCTGGAGAGGAGGCCTGAGTCCTAACAGTGGGAACATTATAAGACTGATGCTATGCTATTTTCATAGATGAAACATACATACGTCAACAACTATTGTTAGTTTTCGGGTTTTTATTAATAGGAAGTAGTTATTGAGTCATACGCAGCTGTTGAGTCCGGTGATTAGATAAAATGTTAATCTAATCCTTAGACTAAGTGATAACATTGTTAACCCTAAAGCTTCATTTACATATGCTGACTGTTATCGAGTGCGATAGCCTTGCAGTTTTTACGTGATTTCAATTTACATATCGATTTGACCTAGTCAATTTTGCAAGTACACATATTAACCTTATGTTAATTCCATAAAATTCACAAAACTAGCGCTTGAGATTTTCTACTAAATAACCTAAAGCCACGTTTCCACTTGCAATCAGGCCACAGGCAAATTGAATTTCATTGCGGACTGCCGTGGTATAATATCAGTCAGTCGATCGTATCTCCAAATGAAATTAAAACAAGCAGAGCTATAAGCATAGTTGTTAGTTGTTGCATAGAATTTGGTTGGACCCAAAATAATAATATAATAAGGCTAGGTAGAGAGAGGTATTATACTACTTAGTTGCACGCAAAAAAAGAGCGTTGGAAGCAAATATTGCTTCTGTTGTTAAATAGTGTTTGTGTTGCTATCCCAGTGTAAATGAGCCCTTTACGTTAATAATCGAGAAGGCTTAGTCATAAAATAAAATGCTTGTTCATTATCATACGATCCGGAATTTAGTGTAGATTCTAATATAATGTTCTCCGTTGTGAGTTCCAGTACTTAACTTTTATTTCAAATAGACCATTAGCAGGAACTTTTAAATTGTAAAAATGTCGGTCAGTCAAAAAAAAATGAAGCAAGCATTGATCTCTATGGAGAAGATGATGCAAAAAACTCCATGGAGAGTGAGTATGGAAATCAAAACAACGATTGTACATAAGGCATGTACAATTGACATTACTGTTTAAAACTTCGCATGATTTGTCTATATTATTTGTTGCCAAATAAAATTTAATTAATTCTACCTTCACCTATCATAATAAATCACAACAAATTATTCGAAAATCCATTACCAAAAGCTAGAATCGAATTCCTCGGCCAACAAAATGCTAACTACAGCTTAATTTATCACAAAAGTTTTCCTGACGAGACGTACGACGACGTAACCTTCCCAAGACAAATGAACGCGAGCGACTGAATGAAGTGACCTTGGCATTGCGAACTACAGTACGGCCGTTATAAGTTGGCGAGTCTAAAGTTAGGCTCTGCGAATTTTGGTGCTTGAAATATCGTACAAAAATAAAGGTTTTAAAAAAATAAATGCCAATAACTGTTTTTAACAGCAATAACAACTGCAAATTGCATATTTTTTTTTAAACCTTTATTTTTGTATGATATTTCAAGCGCCAAAATTCGCAGAGCCTAACTTCAGACTCGCCAACTTATAATGGCCATACTGGAACTTACCGAAGTCGCTGTATATTTCGGGCAGTAGGAACAGGTTGATGGGCGCTCCGCACTTCTCTAAGCTGTAGCCTTTGCAGACACTGTCCACGTTCAGTCCATTCTTGTTGGTGTCGCTGTACATGTACATTCCTGAGTTTAACTGCAGGTTCGATTTTTGGAATGCTTTTCTGGAAAAGATAATTGGGTTTAGTTTTTAGGGTTCCGTAGCCAAAATGGCAAAAACGGAACCCTTATAGTTTCGTCATGTCCGTCTGTCCGTCTGTCCGTCTGTCCGTCTGTCACAGCCGATTTACTCGGAAACTATAAGTACTACAGTGATGAAATTTGATGGGAATATGTGTTGTATGAACCGCTACAAAATTATGACACTAAATAGTAAAAAAAAGAATTGGGGGTGGGGCCCCCCATACATGTAACTGAGGGATGAAAATTTTTTTTTCGATGTACATACCCGTGTGGGGTATCAATGGAAAGGTCTTTTAAAATGATATAAAGTTTTCTAAAAAACATTTTTCTTAAAGTGAACGGTTTTTGAGATATCAGCTCTCAAAGTCGTAAAAAGTATGTCCCCCCCCCTCTATTTTTATAACTACGGGGTATAAAATTCTAAAAAAAAATAGAGGTGATGCATGCTAATTAACTCTTTCAACGATTTTTGGTTTGATCAAAGTATCTCTTATAGTTTTTGAGATAGGTTGATTTAACTGTAATTTTGGTTAAGTTATTGTGCTTACACTGAAAACGATGGCTGAACCTTATAAGTTTTATTTGCTGCTACGGAACCCTTTGTGCGCGAGCCCGACTCGCACTTGGCCGGTTTTTTTAAATTAATTTGATTACTACAATCTTGGCCAGAATTCACGTTAGACGGAGAGGTTTGGAAGGAAAAAGGGGAGGTTTTCGCCCAGCAATGGAACACAATAAAGGAAACGCAATATAGAAAATCATCACTACAGATTAGCTTTTGACCTCGAGTCGATGGACGAGGTCTACAATGGAATGAGCTTACTCAGAAGAGTTCATTCGTAGTACTTTGAATTCAGAAAAAAAAAAAATTACATTAATATGGTACCATGGAGTTGGTATGACGAAAAAGTCGCATAGTGCCCACAAGAATTACTAAAGTGCGAAAAGATAATTCCATCGTGTTTGAGCTACCCCAGAACGAAGGCAACGAAGGAATGGGGTGGGGTTTAGTCAGTAAAAGTTTGACAGTCATTCTGATGACTCTCCGTTTGAAAAAAAAACGTGTTGGAGCTCCTTGGAATGTTCTTGATGACTACTATACTGAATGATAAAAGTTTTAACAAGTACTATAAACTACTTGTTATCTGAAAATTTTCACAATGTCAAGCCTGTTATGTCAGGTTAGGGTTGCACTTGAATAAACTTTTGTAGTGTTGGCCCTGACGTCTGATTATATCTACCAAGCAGTCTTCGTAATGTTGTGTCATGGTCAATGTTGTAATCTATTCATTCTTGAAAAGATTATAGGTACTCTAGAAGTTAAATTTCACGGATCATTTCAACATCTAGGTATTTGCACTACAAATTAGGTGTTATTCCAAGAAATGTAAACCTGTAAAGACTTGAAACAAAGAACCAATGAAACAAAGAAAGAAGAAGAAACCAATAACCTATCTATCACATATCGGAGATAAAAAAACAAATGAAACAACAGAAAACATTTATAATTTTTGTATTCTATCATTTGTTTTACTCTGGAGATAGATAGGTTATTGGGTTCGGCCGTTAGGGGATAAACACAATCCAAAGTTTATATGGAGAAACCTACTTTCGCGTGGACGAAGTTTGATATATTCTTAGGCCACATTTTTAAAAGTTGGAGGAGTTTGTTGGTTGTTACGGTGAACTACAAGCATTTATGGTGTATTGGCAACCTTTAGCTTTACTGGTCCATGATCATGCGAAACATTTGAAGCCACAAGACTACATACTAACAGTA
This sequence comes from Mythimna separata, assembly GCA_030763345.1. Taxonomy (NCBI): domain Eukaryota; kingdom Metazoa; phylum Arthropoda; class Insecta; order Lepidoptera; family Noctuidae; genus Mythimna; species Mythimna separata. Next base: position 13,191,579 of record CM061182.1, read on the forward strand.
ATACATTTTAGTCATCAAATTAATTAATCGTCACCAGCGGCATACCGAGACAATTGTGGCGGGACGAGCTCAACTTTAATCAAAAGGAGTGGCTTGAACTATCAAAAGGCAGAAAAGAGAGGACCCCTGTCCTGCAGTGGGAGTAGATTAGTTTCGATAGATTAACTAGTCTCGTGTATTTTGACAGACACCACAGTGGTGTGGCCACTCTGGACAATACACGAATTAACTAACCTGTAAAGATCCTGCATAATGGTCAAGGACTCAGGAGTGAAGTCTTCAAGCTGACAGCGATTATGCAGCAGCAGTAAGTGAGGGTGACTCTCTCCGCCGCCCGTCGACTCGGAACCTTCTTGGCTGTTTGACACCGTGTTCGATGCTGAGAGGGATGGCTTCAGCATTTCGGCTGCTTGTATGTATCTGGGTAATGGTTAGAAGTAATTTTCATATCAGTAAAGGTAGGTTTTTCGAACCGAGCGTCTATAGCGTCAGTGCCGCCGCGACAGTAATGAACGTATATATAAAATTGAAGTTTAGTAATAGTCACATTATATTGAATTTTGCCTGGACCTGCGCGGCGTCAATGACGTCACTGTCGCCGCGTCAGTGTCGCTGGGTTCGAAAGTCGTTCCCTAGAATTTCATACATTTGCATAGAACATCTATCTGTCGCTCTGTCGCGGCGTCACAGTCGCGGCGTCACTGACGCTATAGACGCTCGGTTCGAAAGGCCACCTTAAGATAAACATCGTATTCAAGATAAACATCGTGAGGAAGTCGGTATTTCCTAGAATCAAAAATTCGAAGATGTGTGACATCTACCAGCTCGCACTGGGCCCGCGTGGTGGACGGCCGTTTATGGTCCATTCCCGCTCCCAGAGAGAAGGCCTGAGTTCAAGCAGTGGGCACATTATAAGGCTGTTGCTATGTTATGCTTAGTAGGTAAGGGCTGCTTTAGTGGGGGCTGGGGTAGCCATTTCATATGGACAATATATTACCAGTTTTGACAGTTTATCATTTTTGTGTAGACCTTATAGACGTTTGAAATATTTAAGAGATGGAGAAGAAGATTAAGCATTAGGGTGCTTACATTAGACACAGGCTGAACGGATTTAGGTTAAACTGCACGGTTAGGCTACTTGTACACGTTAAGAAAAATCGCAGAGCCTATGCAAGAATTCGTGTCGTTTCTACACACAAACTACGTTGAAACTGCTTTAATTGTCAATGACGTCCCTAGGCCATTTAACAGTTTAGAGAAAATAAAGATTAAAGAGTTATTAAGGCCTCTTACAATACTTATATGTTACGAAACCATTATTTAGTAATTCCGATACGTATATATGTACTAATTAGTACATAGATTATGGATATCCACACAAAAATAAGCATAAATCTGAATCAAATTACCTCAAGAAATTATAATCTGTGAACCAGTCCTGCACAGCAATCAGGACATGGCATATGGCCATCAAATACGAGGCTATCTGGAGACAGTCCACGGTCACGACGTTAGCGCTCCTGGCTGTGATGGCGGTGTTGGACTCCTCAATCAGGGATGGAGACCATAGTGCTTGGCAGTCCAGCAGGATCACGCGGTCGTTTGTGATGTACATGTCGATACCTGGAATTGAAAAGTAAGTATTGTTTAAAACCCATTATAAAAATAATTTTTAAAGAAGGTGATGGGGGTTCTGTTACAGATCCGATCTTCAGTGTTTGTGCGGTGGCGGCATCTTTTCGCAAAGCATGGTTTCCGAAAAACTTCCATCCTGCATCATGTGCCTTATTACTTGTACATAAAGGGACTTAATGACATTAAGAGTGGACGGCATTGCCGTGGTCGAATATTGGGCCAAGCAAGGAATTTAACAGGGCTTGCCATCACCATGTTAACAAGAAGTTGGAGATTAATGTCACAATACTACAATTTGATAGATCTCTCAATCTATTGTTGGTTTAAGTCGAGTGGAGAAAATTACTTAGAGTATATAGTTACATCTTTTTAGAGGATTTACATGTTCACTTCACATAGCTACGTCATTAGGAGTTCTTAACACACAGTATTATATCCGAGTCGAGTGTTTGAGCTTCTCCCTGGCAGCAGCTGATTCTTTTCCATAGAAAACAAACAATTCATACCATGCGCTACCTTTTGACGTTTTGTGAGTGCCCATGTTGGTTATGTGTGTAGTTGGAACTTCAGGCATCACACTGGGAAGTTTAGAACCACTCAATACACAAAATTTTGAACAGTTTGGACGTCCTGGAAACCCTAAATGCTTCGAATGAAAGTAATAGCTGTTGTAAAAGAATAATGAATTACAAGTGACAGCTACAACAATATTACATTTTCTGTTTAGGAATTTGAATTTAGTAATTTTTATAATACCTTTTGTACAATGAACTCCCCTCTCTATCTGTTCAATATCTTGCATTTTGAACTTAAATGTACTATTCTCCGGTACTGGTTTCTCCTGTACTTTTGGCTCAGGTAGGCCTGCATAATCCAGTGTCTCCAGTTGGTTCTCCAGTCCAGCCTCATTGCTGTCAAATGTGTTGTCAGCTGGCATTTCATGAGAGTTCAGTATTTGTGTGCAAAGATTTTGATCATGGACATTATTGGCAATCAGGTTCAGGATCATTGATTTGCCCACGCCTTGTGTCCCTGGAAATAGCATATATAATTTTTGTTAAAGAAAATTGCATTAAGTACCTGATATTTAAATAGAATTTACAGATATACTATTTTCTGCAAGTGGTTTGCATGCCTAAACATAGTATACTATGTCTTATCCAACAAATGGTATAAACAAACATGCATACAAACTGTTACCTTTGTAATGTTATTGTAACATTTGTCCAGACAATTGACTTGCTACAGTTGTATTTTTTAAGGTTACATGAATATTATTAATAGTGAACAAATCACTTATCAGTTTTGTCTAGTTAGCTGTTAATTATCTACTGATTTTATCTTATTGTGCATCTGTAGGTGAAAGACTTGCATCTCCCTTTTCCAACCACTTGATTTTTATTGTCTATTTTAGCTTTACAACTATATAGTTCAGTTGTTCTCAACTGAATCCGAGTGAAAGGCTTCATGGGTTAATTTATGAGATTGCTGTTTAGCAACCCAATTCTCGGAATAGAATAGAGTAGAACAAAATTGAACTTACACCAAAAAGTAAACAAATATCTATGGGTTTTTAAGCTTTCATTTCTTACCTATTATTCCAACAACAAGATAATTAGTGCTAGAGTCATGTAGGAATTCTAAAGCACTAGGGTTGAGTTCCAAGTTCTCATCCAGCAGTTTCACAGGTTCTGTCATGAATTTCAACGGTGGACTTGGCTTTTGTTCTGGAGCTGAAGCTACAACAACACATTTACAACATTGTAACCAATTTAATTCATGAATCCCTGACCGGTTTCAAAATATTAAGGAATTTTTCAGACTTTATTCATTTACCTGTATATTTCTTTTCTTTATTTTCATTTTGAGCAATTTTGTGTATGGGTGGATGTCCATCACTTTCAGATGTAGCTTTGGTACCCTTAGGGCTGTGTGCTCGTTCCTCTTTGGGAGCACTCTGTTCTCGGGTCTTCAGTATGATTGTTGGTTGCTTTTCTTTTTCCTGCTTCTCTTTGGCTTGATCTTTTGATTCACCACGATCGGATTTTAGTATCACAGGCCGCCTTGGCGTAGTAGATTCCTGTAAGCATAAGTTTGTTCAGTTTTAAAAGAGGTTAGAGGTTCACTTCTGACATGCTTCATGCTTCGCTGGTTAGGGGTATATAGCGGAATAGACTTGTAATGGAACTTAACTTAGTAAAACTAACGAAATGTGGTTAAATTCCTACATATTTTAGAATAGAGATGATATTATCGTTTTAAAAGAATATATGACCTACCTTAGCAGTAAATACTTTTTTCTTTTTATCTGCCATGTCGAATAATCTTTTTGTATTCCTGTATCTTATACTATTTTTTAATAATAACTATGTTAAAAGTTCACTTTACATTCTATGTTTACGTTTTAAAATCAATATTACAATATTTGACAGTGACATTGACAATCAGTTTTTTGTTGCCAGCAGTGCAGCAAGCTCCCATAAATATAATAGATGAGATATAATAGATGAGCCATCTCTCAAATCATGGATGTCATGAGGGGCATTATTTGACAAGTTATGAAAAGACTAGTATTACGTACGTTATTTAAAAAGTTGCCATTTCGACAGCCAGCTGTATTATCTTCATATTTTGTTGATTGTGATTGGGTAAAAAATATAAGTCGTCGTAAGTCGTACACAAAGAGTGAAATAATCCACACGGAAACTATTACGTTTTTATTAGAGCTATTTCCATCAAAAAGATGGGTTTCTTGAACATATTCAGTTTTTGCGTGGTTTGTTTGATCTGCACATCATCTTTCACAAATGCAGAACCATGCGTAGCGAAGTCTCCGTGTTCATGTGAGTTTTCTAATGGCACCGGAATCGACCTTACACCCGCAATTTCATCTGCGTTCTATACGGCGGATGTCTATGAGGTCAAGATGAATGGTACGCAATACGAAATGAGTACTTATTTCTATCATCCATGTTACGACGTTAGTATGAATATAAGCCAGCCGAATCCGAAGAACACCTGTACATCACCTTTGTCGGTAAGTTCGGTCGATTTCTTACTATGAAGTTACCTACCCTAATGTTCTGGTTCAGAATATTCATAACATACAGGCACAGGTGTCACCACATTATACCAGCGAGTTTAGTTAAGGGCTTTTTTTTTCGTTACAATTTTTTACCACCTACTAACAAAACGTGTTTACAGAGCCTTTGACGAAACCTGTTTACCTATAAAAAATGCGTAATCGATACATAATTTTATTTTAATTAAGCCAAATGTTTCAACATGCTGTGGTGCTTACTAAACCAGTAGAGTTAAGATTTACTAAATAATAAGCAACTGTTTGATGTATTATTATTATTATTATTTCAAGGCTAACATTTTCTACATACATACAATCATGTTAACAATATTGCATGCATTACATTATTTACTTGATTGTATGGTCTCCTACATTCTTCTTTGCATAACACATGGAGACAGCTTCTTTAATTGTTGATTACAAGACATGTATTATATATGCATGTGATGTGATAAATACATTGCAATTAATTTTATTGCTCTGCAATATATTTATTAAATGGTTATAAGACACTATTTTATTTTCCTTTGCTTCAGTTGTGTATCTTTAACCAAAGGTAGGATAAAAAGTATCCTATAAGTATCATTTTGGCACTTGTTTAGCTATTAACCTATCACATACCCACAAAACGAGACACAATAGTAAAACAATAACACCGTGGTCTCATAGGACCGGTCGGGGATTCATGAATTAATTCATGAATCTCTGAGCGGTAACCGGCAGGCCACTGGCCGGTTTTGCGGGTATCTGATAGATTAATTAAAGTAACTAGAGTTGGGGTAATTAAGACAGTGCTTTGCTGCTTTCGATTTCAACTTACTAAGTTATCATTATTTAATGTTTCAGATCTGTCGCCATGTAATCACTATGAATTTATTGGACAAAACAAACAAAACATACACATTTGATGATGGCTCATATGATTTTATGGGCAGGTCAAATATATCACAGTTTTCTGATCAAGGCAACTCCATCATTTATGCCAATGGGCCATCGTAAGTATTCTTTAACTACCTATTTTAATGTATAAAATTGCTTATCAGTCTAGACCAGTTAAAATGTCAAACATGCAGCCTGCAGGCAGCATGCGGCCCGCAAATCATTTTCCTGCAGCTCAAATAAATTTTATAAACAGTCAGATAATGCCGCTTGGCAGCATGTTAAGAAGCATTCACTATCAATATTGAGTGCGGGGCATTGGTCTATGTTGTTTTTATTGGAAATTTAATAAATATGGTACTTGTATTAAAATTTGGTTCTACATTAGTAATTTTTGTTGTTGCGTTTTTCAGTCTTTTAATAGGATTTAGTATTGTAGCCCACCTGAGGAGCTCGTGGCTAGATAATAACAGCCGCAAAGGTCGATCTTCAAGGTTAAGCAACGCTTGACTAGGTTGGTCTGTCGATGGGTGACCATCTTAACATAACGAGTTTCCTCCGTGCCTCGGAAAGCACGTTAAGCCGTTGGTCCCGGCTGTCATTTGGAGATCTTTGGCAGTCGTTACGGATAGTCAGAAGCCAGTAAATCTGACTCCAGTCTTGCCATGAAGTACCGTGTTACCCCAGTTAATGGGTTGTGGAGGTCTGGTAGGCAGCCGCTCCTCGTAAAATACTGGTATTCAGCTAAATCCGGCTTGACTGGAAGCCGACCCCAATATAGTTGGGAAAAGGCTAGGCAGATGATGATGAGTATTGTAGCCCACCTAGTCTATGGTTGTCATGCTTTTGGTCCACCAGTAATATTAAGTTTGACATGGCTAGTCTAGACCAAGTCTGGTGATTAATGCTCCTGCAGTATCTTTATGATGAGTGATCTTTGCCCTGTGTGACAGTAAAGGCATTTATTAGTATTTTAATCTTGCATTACATGTTATGTGGAATCATTGTACCGTTTTTGAGATAAAACACTGTTCAAATACATTGTAGCTAAATTGGATGCTAAAAACTCAGCACTACAACGGAACTCTTTTCAGTATATTTGATAAAAAGAGGAAATAAATTAAATGTAGCATTAATATCGTTTCAGTGAAACAATTGTTCTGTTGGAGTGTGCGGAGACAGACAACAAGCTACAAGTGTATTCATTAGCGGAGCCAGATAAAATTGTAAGTCATTCTTGTTTGCTCAGAACATAGCTTAATTATAATATTTTAGTTCATTACGAGACATATGTTTTAACAAGGTCACTTGAAAAGGCTTGGTGTGATGCCAAATTCACTATACGTAGCAACCAGCATACCGGTTATGATTATTAAAGTAATAAGTTACTTTCAATTAGAAATGTGACCTTATTTTTTAACTAAATGCTCATTTTTTATTTTAACTTTTTTGCTATGATGTTGAAGCGTACTGCTTCTTTTAACTTACCAATGCTGCTATGCATCATTCAGTGTTTATTTTGACGGCTAAGTTGCCAAACTAAATTAAAGAAAAAAATGCAAATGGAAAGACTACTTTCACTTTCTTCATTTTTTTTTGTCTCAGTACAACTAAAATAAATACATATACATATGGTTAAAATTGCACTTAGTCAAACATTCACAAATGGAATTAGTTACATCCTCTTGATAAATGCAGTGCAAAGGGAAATCACTGTAATTGTCTTGCAGTAAAAACATCAGAAGATTTCCTGACAAAATGTATTTTAACCGCCGACTCATTAAAGATTGACTAGTGTTGCTATGGTTAATCCAGTGTCTAGAAAGAGCTAGTGTCGGACACTAGCTCTTTTTACACACCGAACCTTCCGTATAAAAAAACGAGCTACTACGGCAAACATCGAAATTGAATTTGAGAGGTTTCGTGTTGTGATCGGACATGTTACATTGCACCGTATTTATTAGGTAGAAGGTGATATTGTTTTATCAGAGACTGAATAATAAATAAAATTATAATCTTCTTTATACGTGTAATTCCTCTATGAGTATGTATGTTTGTCACCTAACTTCTCCTAATCAGCTAGAAGGATTTGGACGAAATTGCATGGCTCCACCGCTCCATGGATTTCGGAGACCGATGCGCATTACATAATTATTTAATCAAATAACTAGCCAAGTAATTGGCTTAAATGACTGAATGCAGTTTTGGCCAATTCACGTTTTTAGAATATATAATTTATTTTATATTTTCGACATTGTGACGACCCAGTAAAACTAGAATAATGATAGACACGAAATGCTATAAAACGAGTTTTACAATAGTGTTCTTATGGATGTTATCAATTTCTTGTGTTTACGTAAACTATATTATAAATTCGTATTTTGTGTATTTCAGGTTCTGGCATTCTATTCAAGAGACGCATGTTTGAAGCAAATAGAAGTTGTCGGAAGGTCATTTGGCTCAACGCTTTTGATAATATTCTTCTCATTCGTTGTGTTCTACTTAGTACTTGGTATTTGTACGAAGAAATTCCTGATGGGAGCGACAGGCGTCGAAGTTATACCCAACCTCGCCTTCTGGTCGGATTTGCCTAACCTTGTCAAAGTAAGTGTAGATTTCTTTTTAGTTTTACATAGATAGAAATGGGACTGGGCCGGGCGTGTCTGTCGCATGCCGATCGAGCGGTGGGCTAATAAAACACAAGGTTGGTGCCCTCAAATCGCACGATGGGGTCGCGTACCAAGAAGGAGATGGCGGGGCGACTTAGATGTCTTCCTTGAGAATTGGCAAGAAGTGGCTCAAAACCGGAAACGATGGACGGAGTGGAGGGAGGCCCTTGCCCAGAAGGGTGACAACATGGGCTAGGTATAATAATAGAATTTAATGGTTAGGATCTGATGCTAATCAGGATTTTGAGATTGTTTTTCGACTCCTATTTTGTTGTGCTAATTCCTTACAGGAAACGATAGCACTTGCCTGTATCTATTTTTGTACAATATTTTGTACTTCACATCTAACAACACTAAAAATAAATCTTTTTCTGACTACCGCATCGGTATAAGGAAAAGACAGTGCATGATGGGAAAATCTCTTCTACTCACATAACCTGATGGCAGTGACGTCATTTGTAGTTTATGCATCCTTTTACAATTACTTGGCAGTTTCCTTCCTTGTGCATCAGATTTAAAAAGGTTCCTAACTGTACCTAAGTTTTTCCTCACTTCACTATAAAGAATCTGTCCATAAGGACAGTTTAAAAAAAATTTTTCAGTCTTCTTGGATGAACTTACTTTTTTTATAAAATTTATTAAATAAAATTAGTCAAGTACTCAATTAAAGCATCTGTTTTGGAATCATAATTATAGTAGTTTGTAAATTAATTTCTGACATTTGATTACGAAAAGAAAAATTACAAATGGAAGAGCAGCTACTTAGTTCAAAAGTTTTAGAAGAACTTCTTCTAGCAGATCTGCGAAATGAGATTTGGGTTGTAGTGTAGTTAGACACAGTGTGAGTATAAATAGGTACAAAAAAAAATAGATTATTATAACCTAACATAATCATATATTACATATTAATAAATAACAGTACACAATAATAGCTTTAAAAACATAAGATAAACAAACATAACTATTGATAGTTGAACTCATTAAGCGTGGAACCCTTGAATTGTTATAAGAAGTGCATTCACACACCACGCCACCTAAAAGCTTTGTTCACCGCTAGTTACTACAAGAAAGTTTATTTACGCACAGTTTAAAAATAGTTTCCCCACACGTGTCTCTATTGCGTCTTGACGCTGAGACAGAAATATCTACATCTCTTGACATTGTTCTTGTTACCTTGCAGGATGGCTGGGTGTTCATGCTGAATGGCTGCAAGCTGCCCGCGCGGGGCGCCGGCCCCACCGTGTCACCTGACCCCAACAGCTACGACAGCATATAACATCAGGGCGACGAAGACCTGTCCGAGGGTCATCTCGTCTTTGTGGAATAGACAATCTGACTGTGTTCTTCATTTCACTTTTTTTTTTTGCAAGGCTGTAGTTACATTTGCGTGAGTGACTGTTTGGTCTCGAATATGTCTTGATATTTTTATACTTTTTTTTCTGATTAAGAACACATTGATATTTTTAAGAGCAAAATCGTTTTGATATTATTTTTTTTCAATATTTTTTTATAATATAAAAACTTTAGCGCAAATGTAACAATAGTAAACTTATTGCTGATTGAAATTTAATTTTTAAAAGTCATTAGTTATTACACGGTTTATAGATAATTCAAGCGACTTTTTCAATAACCTTCTCTGTGCAATAATGATATTAAAACCTGTAAAAAATTTCGAATATCTGTGCAATGATGATATTAAAACATGTAAAAAATTTCGAATATCTGTGCAATCTCCATGTAAAGTAATAATCTAAATATTTACATTATAAATATCGCATAATAGTATGGCTTCTGTGAAAATTATTTTTGGTAGTGATATTATTATTTTTAAGTAAAGTTTTTTTTATTGATATTAAAAATGTGTAACTTGCACATCATTTTACATAAAAAAGGATTCGTTATTAGTTTTGTACCTATGGCATTAGTATATTTGCAGAGGGCCTATTTATATTGTGATAAATATTTATTACGATATTAAACAAATAAATAAATTAAAAACATTCTTGCCATACATATATAATGGACGTAATATTCCATACAAGGCTAATAAATTGTTACCTCTTTTAATTTATTTGTAACTGATATTTTTCTTCCAATTTCAAACGACTGTCTTCAATTTTTTTTGTATATTGCTGACATATTAAGTATTTCTATTGTGCCAATTTAGCCCAAATTTATATTGACGTCTTTAATAAACAGGCCATGTATTGAGTAGTTATTTATATTAAAATATAATAATTATGTTGTATTTTATGTACCTAACTGCTATTAATGTATTTGTAATATTATCCATTTGGCTGCGAGGTATTAAACCGAAGTTCTGCTGTTTCTTTTTTGTATCAATATTTAAAAAAACTAAACTACACTGAGTCAAGTCAGTATATTATGTCCAAGCAGCATATTTTCCTAAGTATTTTATGCAAATATAAGTAATATCTAAGTAATGTAAAATTTCGATACTGATTTATTGAATTTCCAAAATCTTTGGACCAAAACGAATATTTTCATACTTCGCTTACCCTTTCTACTATTTTACTTGACTATATTATATTATTAATATAGTAAATAATTATATCATCGTTTGTATTGTCAATAATTATAAATGTAGGCAATTGCAACTAAATCAAAGCTTAGGTTATACTGAATAAGAAATATATGATATTATTGTGAATTTAGATAATTGTCTATAGAACTATATATTTCTACTTAAATCACCAATTAAACTGTTTGCACAAATAATCATTATGTAAGAAAAAAAGCAATCTATAATCGAATATACTTATTGTCTGGCCAGTCTGCAATCCTTCGAATATATTTTCAAGAATAAGAAGTGTGTGTGTGGTGTGTAAAAGTAAAATGCATAATAATATCGTAAGCACTAGTCATTGTTAGGTTCACTGTAACGCACTGTTTCTCACAAGGCTTGTTAAGTTTTTCCACTGTCACCTCAATATCAATGCATGATGTATACCTACCATTTTGAATAAGAGTGATTTGTACTATAAAGAACTAAGTGTGATACTATGGAACGATGTTGTAAATGTATATCTGCAGAAGAAAAGTGACTTGAAACTGAGTTAGCTGTACAATGCAGGAAAAAATATGTTAACTGTCTGTCTGTAAAATAAATGTTTCATGATAATAATTTACACTAAAATCTTAATACTGATTTTTTAAAGGCATCTATAAGAATGATTATCGAAAGTAACAAAATTGTAAAACATATTTGTCGAATATATCATTTAAAAAAAAATTTAAAACGATTTCGAGAATTTTTTTTTGTTTATTTTTTCGAGTAATTTATACAAAAATGTTTTTTTAATACTTTTTTTTTATAAGTATAAATTTATCTTTTTATGTCGTAAAATATTCGAAAAATAATTGTAACCAAGTTTTTTTTTATAAGTGAATCTCATAACAAGACGTATGAAGTTCGATAAATGTAACGAAAATAATTTGATATTATAAAAATATTGCGTACAGCAAACTCGAGAAGGTAGGCGAAAAAAATGAGTATCGAATAAGATTGGTTAGTTGGATTAAATTGAAACATTCCCACTTATTCATATATTATAAGTATCAGGAAAAAAAGTGTGATAATCTTTCGGCCTTCTCAATTTGTCATTATCGAAAGGAAATATGTTTCAAAGCCTTTTTTCCAGTTTATGAATAAGGGGGTAGTTGACGAATTTGGATTGGAATGAAGTATGGGATCATCTTGGATAGATAAAAGATTTAGTAGAGTTGGTATTTTGATAAGCTGTATTTTAAACACCTTGCATAATATTATAGGTAGAGGGAATCGCAATAACTGACGAATAATGTTTGTAGTGGTCTGATCTTTTGAGTCTTTCTTTTACGACTTTGAATCAGCGCTTATTGAGCAGCAAAAGGAACACAAATCGGACACGTGCCACACCTCTTGCACGCTATTTTCGACTCTATTGTTAGTGGTATTACGATCATTTCAAAATCATCATCTCAGCCGAAAGACGTCTACTGGACATAGGCTTCCCCCAAGCGTCGCCACAACGACGGGTACGGTGTGTCTCGCATTCATCGGATTCCCGCGACCCACATAAGGTCATCGGTCCACCTTGTGGGAGGCCTACCAACGTTTCGTTCATTTATCAGTGTAAAATTGATCAAACCGGTTGCTCAGTGAGTGCTGACCCTTAATCGACCTATTCAACGTCGTGTGTACTTTCCTTTTTTTATCGTTGTAGATCAGTGTGATACCAATATATCATTAGGATGACATTGTAACCCTAAGAATCGCATAATACGTATATAATAGATATTTTGTATTCAATATTTTAGAGTCCCCTGTTGTTTAAAGTGTTTTCTAAGGTTAATGAATAAATACAATTATTATTGCTCATTAATTTTATTTTATTTAAACGTCCTGAGTAACTAATAACTTCTATTTTAAGGTTATGTGGAGCATGTTCTAGCGTAGGTTAAGGTAGTTTTATCCCCAACTGAAACAAAAGAAATATTTTTTAGCAAAGGTGATATCAAAGTATGTAGGCAGTAGAACAAAAAACCAAACTTATTAAATTGGGAGATCAAAGAGTATAAGGGCCTGTTTCACAATGTCCGAGTAGGCACTACTCACTGAATAAATTCAAAAATTTGACAGAATTTGTATGAAATTATCTGTCAAGTAAGATACTCGAAACTTAATCATAGGTGGTGAAATAGGCCCTTAGTCATTTACATCGCGAGTGTGTCTGAATATTGTATGTATAGTAAGCTTTACAATGTCCCTACTACTGGGACTCAGGCCTACTCTCCGCTTTTACCGTTTATGCACCCTAATACTCGGAAACGTCCTGTCTTTCTCAATCGGAATTCTGGTCTGATTGAGCTAAAATGCATGCTTATGTACCTAAATCTGATAACAATGCAATATTAAGAGCTGATTAGATGATAGAGTCGGTCTTTACCCTTTTTTGAGGTGGGAATTCATCATGATGCAGGAGGGCGTGTCAAAACTTAACCATATCTGCGTCCTTGAGTTACTCTTTACGCATAGGACCATGGGCACTCTTTTTAGCCGACAACTATTATTTATACGAACTAAAAAGTACAAAATCCTACACCGCGTATTAGAGTCCGCCGGCGTCTGATTAGAACAATACAGCAGCCCGAAGTGAACTATCGGTGAGTTGCTCGCACCAGATAAAACATCTGTCTGGTCGGAGAATCCTTTCTTTTTGACGGAGGTTTGCGGGACTACACTGTTCCGCATAGCTAAATTTTCAATTGGAACTCTAAAATATCGCAACCTCACGAGACTGACAAGTAAACCTGTTTGATTCGTTATAGAAAGAACTCTGGTTTCTAAGAACAAAAAATATAAGTAAAAAAATTGTTAAACTTGTTTCCAGTGTACTTTTGTAAGTAGAGTCTAGTAAATGCTTCACCTGGGGTGCTGTTTCAACAAAACATTTGTGCAGAAGTACAGATCGTTCGCATCCTTTCTCACCATCCGTGACCGCTTGGTCGTTCACTATAACAAAAAATATAGGTAATGAATTGTAAATTAGAGCAGGAAATACAAATTTGTTATAATTTTCAGTGTAATGTTACTTTTACACTTATTTTTTCAAGTGCATGTGCCTACTCTTAGTGACTCCTATCCTCACTCGTTATGGCAAGTTTAGTAGGTTCCTGTTGCGGATTCAGGTGAAAGAAACGCCCAGGTGTCACCATTATCCCACCACCACCGTCGACCGTAGTGTAGAGGAGCTCGTGGCTAGATAATAACAGCCGCACAGGTCGATCCTCAAGGTTAAGCAACGCTTGCCAAGGTTGGTCTGTGGATGGGTGACCATCTTGTCATAACGAGTTTCCTCCGTGCCTCGGAAAGCATGTTAAGCCGTAGGTCCCGGCTGTCATTTGTAGATCTTAGTCGTTACGAATAGTTAGAAGCCAATAAATCTGACTCCAGTCTTGCCATGAAGTACCGTGTTAGGTACCCCAGTTAATAGGTTGTGGAGGTCTGGTAGGCAGCCGCTCCTTGTAAAATACTGGTATTCAGCTAAATCTGGCTTGACTGGAAGCCGACCCAATATAGTTGGGAAAAGGCTAGGCAGATGATGATGATGATGACCGTCGACAGTAGTGTTCCACGAGCGCCTCAAGGAGATGTCAGATCAAATCGTAGGGGCCCGGTGGGATCGAAGACTACTGGGTTAAGTGAAAATGAACCCCGGGGCCCTGGAACGCAAGGCACAAGGCACATAGGAGGAGGTTTTAGTCAGTAAAAGTCCCGCTCCGTTCAAGGGCGATTCCCTAACTAAAAAAACTCCATAGCTGAAAAAAGCAAATGATAACCTTATTCTTAGAATATTTTAAAATATTTACACTAATTTGGTTTAAAGCATAATTACCACAATAATTACCTAAATATAGTTTAAATTATTGTCGACTTGACTGCATCTAAGCGTAGTTGCACTAGCAGTTGCAGCTAATTTCACAGTAGCTATTAACTTTGATTCGATCTGTTCAATGTATCTGGAAGTCTGAACATGAAAAAAGGTGCCAAAGATTCTTGACTACATAGCTTCTTGTTCTTTTACCCTTGCCTGACCAGATCAGTTATGCTGGTTGGGTGGTTGTTCAATTCCGAAATATTACCTACCTTACTTTGTGACTTACCCTTTTTGCACGACTCCAAAAGCTTTTTAGAGTTTTCTTGCTTCTGCGGGTCGTCAGCGAAATCTTTTTCAGTCATAGCTACTGATGCTGCTGCATCGAACATCCCTTTGCTGTCGAGCTGCAAAATTATAACGGCTATAAAAAAAAACTTTGCTTGGATGCATCCCTACCTACATATATACCTACTATGCACTAGATAGGTAGGTGCCTATATAGGTACATAAACCTAATCTGAATAACTGACATACCTAACAATGCACAGCCGAAGCTACTGGTACCTACTAGGAACGTGTTTTGCAGAAGTATCCTTTTTATTACGTCGGCTAGCACTAAGCAGAGGATTTCCCATACTTCACCCCCTAAGGAGATGAAACGGGGTTCCAAAGTTTATATGCAGAAACTTATTTTCGTGCTGGCGAAGTCGCTGGCTAGTGCAATATAAATAGACAGTGAAAATAAATTGTGATTCTCAATAAACACAATGCACAGGTAGTGTCCAAAGGGACGATGAGTCTTATTTTATTGGGTCCGGCAATGCGTTTCATAGATGAGCAGCCTGGACTGTAAATGATTTATCCTAGAAAGTTGTGAAATGTATTGGCATTTTAAGTCAAAAGCGGACCTTAGCGCATTTTGAAGCTGGCTAGGGACATCAAATGGCTTAGAATTTTCAGTTTATGCTGGTATTCTTACATGAATTGCTTTATCCTTTTATCCTTATACCTGACTGAAGTGTTTTGCAAACTACAAAAGCCTACTTACCATACCAGTTTTCTTGAAAATGCAGGCAACAAAACATTTAGCGTTCTCTGTATCGGGTATCTTATTTTCTTTTAACATCAAAATTTCTTTGGGTGATATAGAGTGTTCTTTGTTACACTCGATGCCCTCTTGGAAGAACCATGCTTTGATTTCTTGGTCGGTTCTAGCCTGGAAGAATAAAAGTATAAATATTTAAAAAAAATAGGTTTTCGTATTGTATTACACAGATCTGTATAAGATTGTCCAGAGCGTAAGAACAAAAGAGACAAATAAAGAGATGTAGGTAAGTAAATTAACAGATACCTACTTGAGCCCCATAAAATTCTATGAGATAGAAAGACAATAGAAACCGAAAGATCATGTTCACTAAACCACCAAAAACTAGTGTTTCTAAGTAGTACGTAGTGATTGTTTTTATACTATTTATGGACTAAACTCACCGTGGATATTATAGATCATATCTAGTTTAAAAGCAATTGAGATCGATCATTCCAAATTGTAATCTACATCATTTTAACTAATTATGATTACTTTTTGATTACAAAATATTAATCGTAATGAAGGTAGTTACTGGATCACCAATTAGTCTCTTTACACGTGTTTCCATAGAGTCCGAAGCAGCTAGGTGGCATTTTGCAGCACCAGCCCATACTTGGCTGAAGTTCTACAAACGATCGGACCTGTGCTGAGTATGGTATTAGGAGCTGTCCCGGTGTGAAGTACCACCGAATCTTTGCAGGAACGTCAAGTTTCCTAGCAGCTACCTTGGCTTTGGACTTAATCAACCGCCCAAAGTTAAGGTCTGAGGAAATTGCAAGTTCCAAAAGCTAATGGAACTCCAGCAAATCTGTAATAGCTTTGGAGCCTGTAAAATCTATCTAATTAATTAAATGAAAATGTAATGTAGTGAGATTCTGGTATCTTGAGACAGGTCTCGAGCCTAGCTTAGGCATCAGTCTCCTCCAATATATACCTACTTGTTATTTTTGATTTTGTTTAAATTATATCATTGTAAACCTGCTCACTGCGGTGAGAAAATAAAGCAAATGTGACAGCAGCACCTGGTCTAGAAAACTGTCTTAAAGTTGATTTCGGATTGTTGTAAAGTTCTAATCGCATGGAGAACTCTAATATACTGTGATGTAATTTTTTAATTCCTATATGGTAAAAAAGATGTCGTTACAATCGCGAATTTAGTCCTGACCCAATCCTCCTCTCGCTCATGCGAGCATGCATGCATTGCGGTTGGAAGTGTGACATTTTCGTCATCACGAATTCTGTCTCTACAGGCGGAGTTTATCCGTACACCTAGGATAACCCCATAAGACTAAAATTTTAAAAGACTTGACGAGTAATTGATTGAAACACGGTATTCAGTTGTGGTACGTGAAATATATTCTTGTGTTCGCAAATGCTACTACTAAACATGAGGTCTTGGGTTAAATCCTCGGGTCAGGCAAAGTTTTACTGGCTTTTTCTGCTTAGAATATCCTCACGCAGTAAGCAACGGCATGCCGAAGGACGCCGGCGCCCGCCATCACTACCAACCTTGCATAAAACTGAAATGTGTCAAACAGCAGAACCTACAGTGGCATACTTCGACGTGACGCTAGATCTAAGAGGTTGGTGTGCATTGACTGGTGGCAAAATCCTTTGCCATCCCGTCCCGGTGTACATATGCCTTAACTCTTCGCAGAATACAGATGCGGTGCTTGTTATTGCCATCTATTTCATATCATGGAATAATTATACGTATTTCCGTAGCATTAGTTACGATCCGCTTGCTCTTTTAATGAACATATTGCCATCTAAAGTATCCTCTAGTACTACTTACTAAGTAGATAAAAATTGCTGCTGGCGATGGGTAGTTGACATCAATGCTAATTCATATGTACCTATATAATGCTACTTACTGCCCCAAACTTTACTCAGCCTTATAAATTTTCAAAGTGAAAAATAGGGAATGGGTTCCCTATTTTTCAGCGGGTAAAAATAGCCTATGACCTATTCTATAAGGCCTCTAGTTTGAGTTCTCAACAACATGGATTCTTAAAGGGGAGATCGACAATCTCTAACCTAATCTTGTTTACGGACTTCATTACCGAGCATATGGATGAGGGATCTCAGGTCGATGCAGTCTATACAGACTATAGCAAGGCATTCGATAGGATCGACCATAAGATTCTGCTGAGAAAGCTTTTTGCTTTGGGTATCCGAGGAGATCTGTACAGATGGTTTTCGTCTTACGTGCAAAATAGGACTCAAGCTGTGGTGCTCAGTGGATCCTCCTGTGTAACTATTCCCTCTGGTGTGCCCCAGGGCTCCCTGCTTGGACCATTATTGTTTGTGGCATTCGTTCATGACATCGGTGAATGTTTCAAGCACTCCGAATACCTCATATTTGCAGATGACATGAAAATATTCAAGTCAGTTACGTGTGCAACTGAAACAAGACTTTTGCAGGACGATTTGTTTAGGTTAGAGAACTATTTCAAAGTTAACAATCTAGATCTTAACATATCGAAATGTGTAGTTATCACTTTTACCCGTAAGAATCTACCAGTCATCTTTAGCTACTCGATTGCGAACCAGTCGTTGTCACCAACCAATATTAGGTACTAGAGATCTGGGTATTCTCATAGACAGTAAGCTCTCCTATGAGTGTCATGTCGACCATATCGCTAAAAATGCTATTTAGCAGCATTTTGCATTGCCCTGGGATTCATCATCCGCAATGCCAGTTCCTTTAACAAAATGAAGACCTCTTAAAAATTTTGTATTGTACTTACGTCCGTAGTCATCTTGAATATGGTAGTCAAATCTGGAACCCCAATTTTGCAGTTCACTCCGACAGATTGGAACGAATACAGCGAGGGTTCACGAGGTACTTGGGGTACAAGTTCAAAATCCCTTACATGAGTTACAATGACCGATGCACTCAATTCCACTTGCTACCACTTGTAACACGTAGGAATATAACCGATATTCGCTTTTTGGTCAAAATCGCACGTTCTAGTAATAGATTGCCCTGAATTGTTGTCTCTAGTCTTATATCTCAACGGGAACCCCGACACTGCCGTTTGAGAGATCTCCTTCGTACTCCTCACTCACGCACAGTCTACCAAAGCAACTCTTACCTAATTCGCGCAGCAAGATCATTTAAATTTGATCAAAGAGCATACTTCAATCGACCTATATACAAGTAGTTTGGCATCCATAAACAGCGCTTTGTCCAAAAGCACTGTTTTGTAATTTTGTAGTTCTGTTTTTATAATTTTTATGTTAATCAATTATTACTTCTGTAACTGTTTCAACAATATTACATGTGGAGGTTTGTAAATGGCTCGCTCTGGCATAATATGCTGTTATTTCTAATAATGTAAGCTGTAAGCCACCCAAAAACAATAAAATAAATAAAATAAAATAAATAAACTCTGTGACACGAGATTTTTACACATTAGAAAATGATAGGTACATTGATTTTTTTTCAGAATTAGGTACACATTATAGATGTCATCCTCATCGTAATGAATTTTTTTACTTATCATTATATAATCATCAATACTAAGACTTGAACTTACAAGCAAAGCGAGGAAGTTTATACCGAGCGAAGCGATAGAGATAATACTAGAATCCCGATTGTAGGGACAATTCAAGTTAACCCAAGACGAAGACACATTTATCCCCGAGGAGTATAATTTACATTCAGACCTGCTGCATCCGTACCCTCGTTGCTCGGAGCGAGGGGGACTACTTCTACGATGTTAAGCAGTAATACTAGCAAAGGAGACGTATGCGGACGTCTCCTACCGTGAGGGAACGGACATCCACATGCCTCAGCTGCCGAGTCCCCAACCGCGGCTACCACTCACCGTAGGCGTGCGTTTATGGACGACGAATAATGGGTAACTCGTTCGGCTGTACGGTAATCGTCCAGAACGAGCCCAAGTCGTCGACTTCTGTTGCCCTTTGCCAGGGCCACAGTAAATTTTTCGAACAATTCGCAGCCCTGGCCATGTTAACTAAACCCTGCATTAGTATTTGAACCCTAAATAAGGCTACCTACTCGTATGTAGACATCTCTGAGTGAGCGTAGAGTTGCCTCCGTAGAAGCTGCTGGTGCGGCGATTACGGGTTCTAAGAGTTTTAGATTGACATAGTGATACGGGTTAGCATTACCATACCACAAATTAAAATGATCCATTACTATAATAGGTAGCTTTTTCTTTGTCTTAAGTTGTTCGAGTTAGAGCGAAGATTGTATAACATTAAGTATCTAGATACTCTTCTAGATACTTAATGTTATACAATCTTCTCATCAAACGGACAGCTCCAACACTTATTTATCAATGGCTTAGAGTGAAAACCTCGTATCTGCAATTTTATTTTATTACATTTCTGGAAAAAAGAGCTCGAAAAGAGAAAAAAAAACATACAAAAAGCATAGTACCTCCTCCTTTTTGAGAAGTCGGTAAAAACGAAAGATTTTGATTGGTTAATTATTTGTAACGCCTTCTCAAATCAATTTGTTGTGTTAAGTTAAAACTTGTCGATAAAATTTAAAAACAAGCGAAATACCTAAGAAGGTACTTGTAATAATTCAATATTTTTAAATATTTCAATAAATCACATAGAAACACATTTAAATTCAGTTATAATAAAGGATGCGAGACGCACATGACCGGTCATTGTGGCGACGCTTGGGGAAGGTCTATGTTCAATTTTGGACATCTTTCGGCTGAAATGATGGTAATGAAAGGTCTAATTTGGGTTTTTTGCACCTACTGAAAATATACGTATTTCGCAGTTACGAGGTTTCCACTCTAAGCCATCGTTATGTGCCTTCCTAGTACCTAGAGAATTAAGTGTTTAGGTGTGTGAGGAAAAAATGCAAGTTAACGGGTCATTATCTACAAATTGATGGTGTTGGTTCACGTTAGGCGGAAGCAGGTAAATACTCGCCGTGAAGTAGGTACAATGCTGTGTATTTTTTCTTTGTTGTTACGTAAATTATCATCAGATAATGCAATGAAACAACTACTGAATACACCAAACTGATGATTTGGACTACATTGTAGGTACATGTAGAAACAGTAGGAATAAAACTCGCTTGTTGTTCGACTGGCCTGTTGGTCAAGTGTTTAGTAGCCATGACTGCTATGCTGGAGGTTATGGGTTTAATTCCTACACATGACAAATTTTTGTGTGATGAATGTGCTCATTTATTCTGAGTCAGGGTGTAATTTATATATAAATCTATATATTTCTGTATTTAGAAATATATAAGTATGTTTATCAGTGGTCTAATACTCATAGACCAAACTCTGCTTAATTAAGGACTAGATGGCGTTATGTGAAAGTTTTGGAATATAAAAAAATACATTAAATATGGTTTTATATTTTTATTTTACGTAGGTCTCTAAAAGCTAAAATGAAATACAAAATACAAACGAACGCGTCATGGAAAATAAAATATCCCCGGATTCTGATTGTAGATGCATTTAGTGACATGAAATGATGCGTCGCAAATATCCTTGTGTCCATCCGCTAGAAAAAAATATATCTTGTAAATGCATAGTGTTAGAGAAGTCGCCATATATAGGTAGCTACCTGAAATAATGGCCAACCCAAATGACTTCTGGTATATTATGAGGAAGGTAATCAATGAATGAGGTTTTGATGTTCATTACCTTTTATACAATTTTAAATTCGTCATAGCTATAGGTTCATTGCATTTAATGGAGTGTATAGCCTAACATAAGCCTAACATTAACAAAACGAAAACCTATCTAACATTGCTAACAGGTGTGATAGAACAATATGAACAAGTGCATCGTGTTTTCAAAGATTTTTATCTAAAATTGATTTTCAGATACAATTACTCTTACAGCTGCTTATTTCATTCTTCTCTGCCAAATTATTTCGGTCTCTTTCTTAGAACATGTTTCATAACCAATTAACCATTTACCTAATGAATTGACTATATTTGAATTTAAAGTTCGAGACAATTTCTATTTATTGCCGGACAAGTAGGGATGGTAATCACTACCATATGTGTGAAATTGAATTGATTTTCGAGCATTTTGTATAAAAACCCATCTAAAAATTGAGTCTTGCCATGAAATTTGAACTTTGTCATGTGTGGCATAAATTCTGGATTCAAATATAGCTACAAATATTGGGATACATACCAGCTTTCTTGCAAGCCAGGATAGCTTCCTTAGCTGGTTCCTTTACTTCGTCGGGTAACAGTAAATCCGCTTGTTTAATGGCAGCGTCAAAATTTAATTTTCCATTTTTAATCTGAAAAAATAAAAGTTGGTTAATAGGACTTCATTAGACACTTCATTGAAGAGTTCTATATTCAGTTACTGTGCGGTGATAAGATCGTGCAAACTTTACCTTAATTCCAAAGATTAACAGATTTTGAGAATAGAGTTGCAATATACTTCTAAAAAAATCGAAAATTCATCTTATTTTTTTTTTTTTAATTTGCAGTAATATTCTAAATACGAACCGTGTTAGCCATTTTCATGATGCATGCCATGTAGCACTTTACTTCTTTCTCGTCTATGAAAACCCCTTCAGCAATCGGATCAATTTTCTCTGAAAAAATATTATAAATAATAGTATAAGTTGCTTTTCTTTACTAAATTATTGAGGCCTTAGCCTACCAAATTATATATTATTATCATAAACATTCTTACCATCTTCAACATTATTCTTTGGTTGACATGATTTCCTCATCATTTTGCCCGTGTTCCTGATTTGTTTCATCGTCATCTATAATGTTATCAAAGATACTTGAAATGGGGTTCAATAAATGAAATTAAATGTATCAGTGCATTTTTCGAGTATTTTTACACTTTTTGTTAATTTCACAAACAACTTTAAAAAAAAATACTTAATAAAAAACTGACATTTTAGTTTGGGATTAACACTATTTTTTATGGCTCAGGCACCTAATTTAAAAGTTTTTAGGTACTCACTGCTTCACACATTGCAACCAATATCAAAAACTTCACAATTTCAATGAGGAGCATATTTCTAATCTTCCAAGGTGTCGTGGAGTAGTGTCATGGCCTCCAATTTAATGGAAACCTTGATCTTCAATGACACCTTTATATCAAGTTCGACAGGTGATTAGTTAATTAGAGACTTTAACCGTTTCACACCTGAATTACTCGTGTATCCATGAATCAGGTTGGTTGAAAGACAATTCAATTACTCCAAAAGAGTAGAGAGATAGTCTGATCAGGTTAGAAAACTAGACAAAGACCAACGAAATGACGGACAGATTGTGTTAAAGATGATATGACTAGAAAAGAGATGACTACTGAGGATAATAATTGCTTAATCATTTCATTTCTAGCAAAGAAAAATAAACATTGATAAATTTGTAGGTACCACAGTGGCTTAGGAGTTAACTACAAGTTCGAAGCCATCAGTAGCCGACGATTCCTGTAGTGTGTCGTCTGGCTGATGATAGTATCCTATGGTAGGATGATTTTGGGTAACATGGGTCCTTTTTGTTAATAGGCTCCTTACATTCTTGCTGTCCATAAAAGTATTAATTAGTGCCGAAATTAATCATCTTTCTGTCCCGGTTGCGAATTTGGAGAGAACACAATAAGTTTTCATCTTTTCTCTTGTCAACCGCCACGCTATCATTCATCTCATTGCATTACCCTAAAATAAGGGATAGGAATTTTGATGGAAATTCGTAGTGGTCATAATTTAATGGCCTATATATAATGGTTACCCTATTCACACTACTGTAAGACCAGTATATTCAGTAATTGTTAATCGCTAGTTATAGGCTTCCTTGAGCTCGAGCCACAAATTCAGTTAAAGGCGTATAGTTAACTGGCATGTGATCTGCTCACTTAACATTAACTTGATTGAGTTTACAATGTAATCTAAGTAGTTTTTAGTCTCTTGGTTTGAAAGCAGTGATCTGTTTCCTGACGTGTACAATTTAGTAATTGTTAATCTTTATCACCATAGTTGGAGATAAAGATTAAGAGATGTTTTTCCAATTAAGAAACTTTGGTCTAACGTCCGATGCTTTAAAGTCTTCTGGAAAACCAGCCATGCATTAGGAGTGTAGGTATGCACTTTGTATTTTGTTATGTATACTCGTAGTTACCTATATTATCATAATTTGCTCAAAATAATTGTTTAACTAAATCCTTAGAACAAAAATAAAACGTTAAAGGTTTTAGAAATCTTTTCTATTTTTCTGCTATATGTGGGGCTATGTCGATTACTTTTCCTATTTGTTCTTTCTATTTGATTGTTCTTTCTTTGGTATTGTTCGCCAAAGTCGTTGAGCTCCTTAGTAGTCCTTAGTTTGAGCTATAGGTAAGAATACTGGTAAATGCTTGCAATGACCGGATTGGACCACTCAAATCTGTGTGTTTATTTCTTCAAAAGACCGTCTCAAATACTAAACTCATAGTTTTTATTATAATTTAACCATGTTTACATGTTTGCTGTATGGAATTTAAGAGACTTTGAATCCTGAGTTTGTTTTAGTGTTAATTCTTTGGGTAGCTAGCTGGAAAACACCGGACTAATCTACATAGTTTAAATTGACGAAAAAAATGATTACGTAATGATTGCTATCTGTACTTTAAAAGAGACTTTGACTTTGAAAACAACTAGGGAAAGTTGGTTGCGATGTTTCTTCTCAGGGTAGTAGTTAACTAGGAAACACCACTCTCATCTAGTTATAATAGTTACAATATTTCATTGAACTGGTAAGCTATTATAAAGGCATCTTTATGTATGTTCTTAAATGGGTTGACGATTAAATAACAAGTTATTTTATTGTCTAAAGGCACTGTAATCAATCATTTGTGTCTGCTAAGTAGGTAAACACGCCTCCTTATAAATAGGTCTAAACGTTTTTTTGCAATACTTTGCTGAAGTAAGCCTAATTATGAATACGTCTAACTTTCAATCTATCTTTTGCATTCTTTGCATTGTCGGTTTATTTTTTAGCTACAGTCATGCGGTAAGTTTAGGTACCTATGTAAATTTATTAAAATTTTAGTGTTTTATTGTCACCATCTATTTCATCCTAATTCCTACAACATCAGCTTTTTATTTTCTTGTAATTTTCCATAATACATTTATCACAAAAAACCCTTGTTCATCTTAATTTTACAGATGACAAGGCAGCAACTTAAAAACTCTGGCAAACTAATGAAGAAATCTTGTATGCCGAAAAATGACGTTACTGAAGGTAAGTAGTTTTAAAATAAACAATTTAAATTAAAAAAAAAAAACACTAAAAAGTGTAAAATAACGTTTCCATAATATTTTTCTTTCTTCACTATTTAAAAGCCTATCATCCGTAATTACAGTTATTACTTATTAGTTGGTATTTGTATAAATAAACTAATTTTACTTGTTACGGTAGTTCTGCTATGATCCTGTGAGGCCGCTCCATATCTTCGAAGTTCCTCATCAGATCATAACAATATTAATATGATACCAAATCTTCCAACATAAAGAAATAATTTGAAATCACATCATATAGCCGAACAAACAACATCCACCTCGTTTAAGTTGGTTAAAAACTAGCTGCAGCTAATAAAAAGTGCTTCTAAAAATGTCCCATACAACTTGCAACTTATAGGTAAATTAAATAAAATAAAAAATTATATCACACTATTAATATAAAAGTTAAATTTTGGGATAGTGTTTGCTTCTTTACGCTCGAACGGATTTGGATAAATTAAGGCACATATATACATAGGCAAAGACTATGTATTGGGGGAGCACATATGTTTCCTTGGGGCCATTTTCTTCTTTCACGCGCGCGAATCCGCTGGCAGCAGCTAGGTGATGAAATAAAACAAGAAATTAAAGTACCTACGATTAAAATATTCAATTATTTTTGTTTTAGAGGAAGTGGGTGATATCGAAAAGGGGAAGTTTATAGAGAACCGCAACGTTATGTGTTACGTTGCCTGCATTTACACTATGACTCAAGTGGTTTGTAAATCTCTTTTATTAATTTATCAAAACCTATTTCATAATATTCCTCCTTTTACTTATCTGGTATTTGAGTTCCTGGTAAACAATACAGGGCACAAGTTAGTACCCTTGGGGACACCGAGAATATAACTTTCTAAATATTTATGGTTCTAGATTGAGAGTGAATTTGTTACGTGCATTCGTGGGTATAGTAGGTATAACATAACTTTAAGGGTATCTTTAACAGTAAACTGTACCATTAAACGCTTAAAGAAGTTTTAGTTTAGTCAGATATTTTAATATGCCTTCTTTAAACAGTTTAAACCTACATACGCGACTTTCTTTAAAAAAAAAATCAATTTAGGAATTCTGTCTCATGTATAAAATTTCTAAAACAGGTGAAGAATAACAAACTGAGTTATGAAGCAGTGATTAAACAAGTGGACATCATGTTTCCAGCCGAGATGAGAGATGCTGTAAAAGCCGCCGCCACTTTTTGTAAGGATACAAGTAAGTCAAATGTGTAAAAGTCAAAACCATTTATTTCTAAAAGACCATTTACAGGCACTTTTGAATGGTCAAAATGTTGGTCAGTCAAAACAAAAAGTGAAGTTAAATCGCACGTTCCAAAGCGAGTTCCGCTCTATGGAGAAGAATGTGCAAGATACTCCATGGAGGTACACACGACTTGTCTCTTCTATTATGAAAATAAAGAAGTAAAAAGAGAAGAAGTATTTAATGTTCTGAAGACCCTCTCAAAATAAAATTATACTTACTCGAAAATATAGATTTACGTGCATACTTCTTCTAGCCTGTGTATGAAAAATCTGTTGTAGATACAGATCGGTATATCTTTTTAATAAGCAAAATTGTATACAAAACGATGTTGGTCAATATAAAAAATATATATTGTGACATGATGGGATTATTTTTTGGTAGAGGTCACTAACCTCTTCATTTTTCTGTAGAAGTAGGCAATTTTTTCGAGGTTTGAAGATCGTGGTCGATATTTTAATTTACGCGATGACCATGATTAGGCACAGCCAGTAAATGCTAGAACCGATTTAAGTAGTTAGTATCTACAACTCACATAAATGGTTGAAGTTTATGTGTTTGATCATTTTGCTTGATTATACTATATTTGACAGTCGAATGATTGCAAAACAGAAGGTCACATATAAATGCAGCCATTTAGATAACTAGCTGTCGTTATGTCTTGTGACTTTGCGAGGTTGAACTACCGAATTCTGGTTTATCTACTTGTTTCTACGCTACGAAGATTATTCAAAATTTTAGATTTTTGACTCAATGATTTTAAACTTTGCATTGATGTAGATTTCCGAAGTGTTAATGATTTTATAATGAAACTGACGAATGAGTTGATTGCTACAGCCTAATCAAAGTTACTCAAAGTATAATCATTTTGTTTCAGCTAAAAAATACAAGGATTTGTGCGAAGCGTCGTACTGGACCGCTAAATGCATGTACGATTACGACGCAGAAAATTTTGTGTTTCCTTGATTAAAACAATTTATAATAAAGTACAGCACTACGTAACAGAGCGAGTTTTGATTTTCAAGCTTCTTCCCCTTGTTGATTGACCAATCTCTTCAATGCAACTTTTTTTAAAAGAGTTTCGGTTAACTTGGTAATAGGAACGTAGGGGTTAGGGGTTAATAGGAACAAAAATTTGATTGGTGTTTTCACTTTGGTATACATATATTTATTATTATTTAAACAAATTGGTTTCTAACAAAGCATCGATTTTTATTACAATTATGATTAAAAAATTGTTAAATAACGTGGAAAGTTGTAACGTGGTTTCCATTTCCTTCTGCATTCTTATTACCTCCGTTTCGATGTACCAATCATTTTTGGACTGTCATTTTTAATGGTCACTATAATATTTGTACTCTGAATAAAGGTTGATCCTTCATTCATTTTTGGCAACCTTCATTTGTCATCAATATTATAAAAGAATAATGCGATCAAAGTACTTGACGTTCGCGTCCTCTAAAATAAGTATTCTTGTTTGCAACTAAGTGTTTTGTAAAAAAGACCCTCGGCGTAATAACTTTACCATATGTCATCAAACGTTTAGCTAATGAGTGGTTATTTTGAACGAAAATTAATGGTCTCTTTAACTAAATATATGTTTGATTTAAAGTTGTTGAACATAAATTGAAAGATTGTTTCAGTAATCATTTCAGTATTAATTCGGTTTTTAGAAGCTAAGCCGTGTGCGGCTAAAATTTTAAATTTATCACAAATGAATCGTTCATATTTACTACTTTTAATTGCTGCGTGTGTAGAAATAAGTTATGGGGTAAGTGAATAAGTAATCTAATTCAGTTTAATAAACTTTATCATTTAGAATCATATTTTTATACAATAAATTTTTGATTGTATACGAATATTAATACAAACCAAATTGTTGTAGATGACCCGAGCACAAGTAAAAAAAACAATGACCATAATAAAAAATCAATGTATGCCAAAAAATTCTGTTACTGAGGGTAAGAATACAATAAATAATAATTAGAGTTCGGATAAGTGGAATTTAGACGATAGGGCTAAAGAAAAAACTAAAGTATATGCTGTTTTATTATTTGTAGACCAAGTTAAGAATATAGAGCAAGGTGACTTCAATGAAGACCCGAACATCATGTGTTACGTCGCTTGTGTCTACAAAAGTCTACAAGTGGTAAGTTTTTATGATAAAAATATATACAGAGAAATTCGAAATGAAAACAGGAAGTAATCTGCTGATATGGATCAAATAAACGATATAAGGCTGGTAACTGGCTAGGGTTAGAATCATTCAGCAATTTCAGATATTTTATTGATGTATTTAAGCGCTTGTGTGTTACAGACCCTTAAGAATATAATTATATTATGTCTGTTATACTAGCTTCTGCCAGCAGCTTTGCCAGTGTGATAAATTATCCTAAGAACATATTTCTTGGCATAAAAAGTACTCTATCATTTCTGAGAATAAGTTTCAGGAAAGGGTCTTCCCGTGAGCCAAATTTGATCTAAATAAATCAGTTTGGGTGTGAAAGAGTAGCACACACAACATACATACATACTAACTTCGCCTCAAGGCATTACTATGTTTTTTCATTATTGATGACTTTTATGGTTGGGAGGTATTGATTTAAAGAACAAAGCTAAAGGACCCTTATTGTTTTAGGTTAAAAACGACAAATTGGATGTGGGACTTATTTCAAAGCAAATTGATGCACTTTATCCTCCAGAACTAAAAGAGCCGACTAAAAAGGCCGTTGCGTTGTGTATCAATAGCCGTAAGCATCAGTTTCATTTCTCTCGTTATATTTGCACCATTTAAAATCTCATTGCTTATATCTTACTTATTTATTCTTTGCAGAGGATAATTACAACGATCTATGTTCAAGAGTATTTCATGGAGCCAAATGTTTGTATGAAAAAGATCCAGCCTGCTTTATTTTTCCTTAATGACTATATTCATTTTACAGTACATTAAACGCATTAATGTATCAAGCTAATAAATGTATAAATAATTTGAATTCATTATTTTCATATATTTTGTTGCAATATTCAAATGAATTGTGAGCCCCATCCTATATAAGTTCTGCATAGTATTGCAATAGGCCAATCTAGTGTTTATTCATCTACCTAGTTGTCTTCTGCTTTAAATTATATCTTGTCACTTCAAATACTAAGATCGAGGCTGACAAGTAACACTTGACTTAGTAATTAAACATTTATTTCATGTCTTTATAAAACGGTTCCACCAAGATTTGCTATCATTGTTGCATCTACAGATTCTAAAGGTCTTTCAAAATGTTATATTCGGGTAGCGTTTTTCTTTTATCGTTTATGTTGATTATGTTAAACAGTTCTTTCATCAGTGCGGTAAGATATACATTTTTATTATATTTATTGTTTATTAGTCTAATATTTTGTGAATGATGTTCTTTACTCAACTGAATTTTTTATCCTTTTTTGCAGATGACGAGGGAACAAGTTAAAAGTTCCGGGAAAATGATTAAAAAGACTTGTTCGGTGAAAAACAACCTGAGTGAAGGTAAAAAACTTGAAATTTTAAGCTGTCTATACTTAGTCTGAGATATTGTTTTCAAGTCAAACTTTTATTTTACGAATGGTCGTGCCATATGCCATTAATAAAATAAAAGACTTTTCAAATTATATCTCCTTTGTACTATCTCATTATTAGGCTAACTTTTCTTCTCATTTTGGTCCCGTGGATCTTTCATAATTCTGGGCTCTGGCCCGATCTTGCCATTCCTTCAGGAAGACCTCTAAGTTGGTACGCCATCTCCTATGTTGTCTGCTGCGACCATGTCATGCGACTTCAGGACACCAATTTCGTGATTTACCCCATTTGAATGTCATGCAGCGGATATGTTTAGCTAGTCTTTTAAGACACTTCAAACATTTGTGTTTCGAACTCCAGTATAGTGTGCTGGTGCGCTATGGTAACAGAATTACATCATCTTTAAAAAATTCAACTATTACGATTCATGAGATACAAACTGGTGACAAATGGACAGACAGAAAGACTGTTTTACACTTTGGGTCCGGAAACCTAAAAATAAAATTGTTAAGTAATTATAATTAACCTTTATCATTCCTCCTCCTCCTTTTCCATTTTTTTTTTTTCTTTTTTTTTCCTTTTTTTTTTTTTTTTTTTTACAATCTTGTCACACAATATTTTGTTATTTCAGATCAAGTTAAAGATGTAGACAAGGGAAATTTCATTGAGGACAAAAACTTTATGTGTTACGTAGCTTGTGTCTACAAAATGGGACAGACCGTAAGTTACAATTCATAATCATAAATTAATTTAACCTGCAAAAAATTTTATGACTATTTCAAAAGTCGAAAGGTGAACCCAAAATGCTTGGAAGACATTCTGGGCCTTTAAAGATCATATAAAAGGGAGTCTTCTAATGGCACTGAAACGGTGCGCAAAGTTGGTCACTTACTGAACAACAAAAGTCCAAACTCAAGATTTGTTGAAGCAATGGAGCGCAGCATAATAGGTGTCAAGCGACTAGATCGCGTCAGAAACACCAAGTTGAGCTCCATAACTCAAGTAGAAGATGTAGGAGAAAAAACAGCCAGGCTAAAATGGGATTGGGCTGGCCACGTTGCTCGAATGCACCCGGACAGATAGGCGAAGATTGTCACTCACTGGACGCCGGAGGGTGGTCGACGCCGTCGGGGTCGACCGCGGCGAAGGTGGTGCGACGATCTGGCCATGTTCGCAGAGCAAACTTGGCCAGAAATCGCCCTAGATAGAGAAGTTTGGAAGGATAAAGGGCAGGCCTTTGTCCAGCAGTAGGACACACATGAGGCTATAAAAAAAATTAAAGTCAAAAGTGTACAACTTCACAAAAAAGGCGGGCAATTCTCTGCTCGATTGTTAAATATGATAGTGCGGGGCAATGGGCGCAGTAGCGTAGGGATGCGTTGACTCTTCGACATTTAACTTAAACACAATGCACGGGAAACTAAATTCATGTCTCTATTACTTTTAGATAAAGGGTAACACGATAAACCACGACATGATGTTAAAGCAAGTGGAAATGATGTTTCCAACAGAAATGAAGGCTCCAGTCAAAGCAGCAATAGAGCATTGCAGACCAGTTGGTAAGTTAGTTAACTTATAATAAAATAAGATTTTTGGGTAGGACTCAAGATATAGGAGATTTCAGATAAAAAATAATTGATGTTCCTTTTTTTACAGCTAAAAAATACAAAGACGTTTGTGAAGCAGCATACTGGACAGCAAAATGCACCTATGAATTTGATCCCGCTAATTTCATGTTCCCTTAATTTGAAAAAAATGCACGTTTTTAAACCATGTGTGTATTTACAGTGGGTGGCCAAATTATTAGGGACAGTACCTGATTTTCTTATATTAGTATCAACTTTGATTGCATTTTGCAGGCAAATTGTTGGTTGTAGGTCCGACTAATATTTTTTATTTAAAGACTTTATTGATTGAGTTAATAAAAATATAAAATTTGAAATCAAATTCTTTAACATATTTTTGAAAATATACGTAATACGATGATTTCGAAAAAAGTCAACAAAGTTATAAATCTCACTTTTTAAGCTAACCAACGGATTTATGTAAGATTTTTTTATTTGGTATTATTACTGGCATCAGTATTATTATTTTTTATATAAAGCAACATTGTGAGATCGCGCCGTTTTTTTTAAGTGATATTTTTTAACTATGTTGACTTTTTTCAACATTTGATGAATATTTGGATCCTCTTGCCGGTGAAAAAAATAACACCAGCTGATTGTAACCCTCATTAAAGAGTGGCCATTATACCATAAACCTGCTACAGAAAGCCAGAACTTGCATAGAGAGCATACCGCGATAAATGGATGCTGTCACAAAATACTAGCAATATTCTTCCATCTTATTACGCATCTTTTTTTTTTCAAAAATATATAAATAATTTTGACTTCAAATTTGATGTTTTATTATCTCAATCAACGAACTCTATAAATAAAAAATATTTGCCGAACCTACAACCAACCATTTACCTGCAAAATGCAATTAAAGTTGATAATAATATAAGAAATCTAGGTACCGTCCCTAATAATATGGCCACCCATGGTAATTGGGAAAAATTAAATAAATGAAATGATAGTGGTGTTTAACTAAGCCCAAAATAAAACAGAAATTAAACTGTGACACCCGTGCAATTTAATTAATCTGATTTGCAGTTAGGTTATAAAATAAAGATGGATTTCGTAATTGTCACAAATAGAAAACTTGATATTGTTGTTTCTTTCAGTATTAATACTGTATTGTGATGAGAACCAAATAACCTTCGACCATGGTTTTTGCAAAAGATATGTTAAAAAAGGCCATTATTTTAACATTAAAGGCCTAGTAATCAAAAAATGTTGATAGTATATAAAAGTAGCTTAATACATGGTTAAGTTCTCATTTTGTATCTTGATAGTTCATGAGAAGATGCTAACGAATTAATTGGTCTTAAATTTGTTGATGTGTGTATTTGCATTAGTAATGATACATCAGGCTGCACTGAATATACGGTGTAGATAGTACTGTCCTATAATCAGGGCATAAGAACGTCGTATATATGGTTTCAAGTAGATAGACATACTGTTCAATTTAGTAAGGAACTTGTTAGTGTCGTGATGGATCGAAAAGGGTTGTGTTTACTTATTGTCGCCATGTTTTTGGCCACTGGAAGTGATGCTGTAAGTACAGAAATAAATAATAATAATGTTAAATCTACATGGAAGATAGAAGAAAGTTAGTAAGTATTATGTTGTCATGTTTGTGATAAGTGAACTCTGTAATGTTTTACAGATGTCAAGACAGCAATTGAAGAATTCAGGGAAAGTACTAAAGAAAAATTGTATGAATAAGAATCAAGTGACTGAAGGTATATAAGCATTACAGTAATAAGAAAAATTGGGGAAATCTATGCCACAAAAAGTATAAAATGTGTCTCTTTTAACTTTTCAGATCAAATAGGTACTATAGACAAGGGGAATTTCATAGAAGATAAAAAAGTTATGTGTTATATTGCCTGCATCTTTGAAATGACGAATGTTGTAAGTGAAATTGTTATCTTTGTTCCTATAGAATTTTTCTTACACATCTTTAAAGGTTTCGCTACATTGTTTACGGGAAAATTTGTACAACAAGTTTTAAATTTGAAATTTATTTACAAATTTATTGGTGGCAATTTCTTCTGTACAAAATAATAGGAACTGTTTTCTTTTATAATTCCTAGAAATTTTTCGTAACTTTACAAACCTGTTTAAACCTGTGTTAGTAAAAGTCCGACACCAGCTCTCGCTTCACCTTCACCTATTAGGGGATTTCCGACATAAAAAAAAGGATGATCCCTTGTTAGACTCATGTTTACCATTGTCCAGTGCGGCCGATATATCTTGGCGAGACTGAAGATAGGCTCTGCTAATTTAAGCGCTTTAAAAAAATAATTGCCAATAACAGTTTTTAACAGCAATAACAACTGCAAATTGCATTTATTATTTTAAAACCTTTATTTTTGTACGAGTTTTCAAGCGCCAAAATTCACAGAGCCTAACTTCACACTCGCCAAGATATATATAACAGCCGTACTGTAATTATGGACTTTAAAAAAGACTGAGGTGATTCTTCTCATGGTTGTTAGGTCGGCAATACTTGAATTTACGAAAAAGATTAATGTGTGGAAGTCCTATTCAAACTAGTATTTAATAAATATTTTTTGATATCTCTCATTTTGTTTCACACAATAATTTATTTTTGCAGATAAAGAATGGTAAATTAAATTATGATGCCTCCATACGACAAATTGACCTTATGTACCCACCCGACTTAAAGGAAGGAGCAAAGGCTGCGGTCGATAAATGCAAAGATGTTCGTAAGTATAATAACAATTTCACTTTTGATTGAACTCATCACATGCTTAATCATAAAGAGACCTAACTAATAAAGAGTGTATTTGAATCTGAACACATATGTGTCAAAAATAAGACTAATTTTACAAATGTACTCTTTATTAAGTAAACGTCTCTTTTTTTATTAACCGTGCAACATGTCGCACATGTTCTACTCAATAATTTTGCAACGAACCCAACCGAAGCAGACCTAGAGAGAGAACAAATGCTGTATGCGATCGAGTATAAACATCAAAGAGGGTATTTTTCTGGGCATCATATTTTTACTGAACGATGGCATTGCGTTGTCCAATAGCTATATGTACTTCATCGGCTCTATTTTTCTTGTTCTTGTCATAATATATCTGGATATCTTGTAGTAACGATTTGAGAGTGTGGGTTCGAGTGTTTGTTTCTTGGAGTTTCGAATTTTTTTGTTGTTTTTGTAGTTTCGATTTTGGGTTTAACTAATGTCAATTTTAATTCTTAATCCTAAGAAGCATAGACAATTAAGAATTATTTAACTTCATGATAGTTGAATAATAATATCTCAATAATTAATTTTATTAATATTAAACATTGGGATATATAAATAATAATGTTTAACATAAATAATTCATTATTTTAGAAAAGAAATACAAGGATATCTGCGAAGCTTCGTTTTATGTGGCGAAATGCATGTACGAGTTCAATCCAGCAGACTTCATTTTCGCTTGATTTTGGATTATATGTTTCTTTTGATTGAATGTGTTTTATTTTAACATAGCCCACACATAATTATACTACCTATCTAAGAATATTTACGGACTTGTGTAGAAACTTTTATCGGTGTGAGTAACGGTATAAATAAAAAACCGGGCAAGTGCGAGTCGGACTCGCGCACTGAGGGTTTCGTACCAACCTACCTATAAAAACAGTTTAATTCTCGAATCGAGTCTTGAAGACTTTTCAATTTTTTTTTCTTGTGACGTAACTAAAAATTTTCAGTTTTCAGACTTTTCCCGATATTAGTGCTATAATACCTTGCTTCGTGCCAAATTTCAAGATTCTAGGTCAACGGGAAGCACCCTATGAGTTTTGATTCCTTTGACAGTGTCGAAATGTACGTTTTTTGCAACATAAACGGGCGTATCTTTTTTTCCCGTCAACTTACAAGTTTGATTTTTGCACAACTTCAAGGGACCGCGGATTTCAATATATGGTTTCAATTTCAACTTGATACCTTCACGCGTTCCTGAGAAAAAGGGTCTTGACAGACGGACGGACAGACGGACAACAAAGTGATCCTATAAGGGTTCCGTTTTTTCCTTTTGAGGTACGGAACCCTAAAAAGGAAGATGAAAAGTGTGACACCTAAAAACAATGTAAAAATATAAATGATTAATTTCAACAAATGGTCGAAAGTTGGTGGTCGGAATTTATAATCTTGTACCTATCTACGAATTCATAGAAAATAGTGATTAATTGGGTTACTAGATGGCGTTGTCAGTTGAGAGGCGTTTTCTGAATCCCGTTACCGAGCATTCGTAGGGTCATCATCTGCCTAGCTTTTTCCCAACTATATTGGGGTCGGCTTCCAGTCAAGCCGGATTTAGCTGAATACCAGTATTTTACGAGGAGCGGCTGCCTACCAGACCTCCACAACCCATTACTCAACTGGGGTAACACGGTACTTCATGGCAAGACTGGAGTCTGATTTCGATCAGAAGTCGAAACTCGTTATGTCAAGATGGTCACCCATCCACAGACCAACCTAGGCAAGCGTTGCTTAACCTTGAAGATCGACCTGTGCGGCTTTTATTATCTAGCCACGAGCTCCTCAACCACGAGCATTCGTAGGGTCTCAACCGAATATTGATTTAATATCTCCGTCTTATAGTAACAATGGTTTTCATGCATGGTAACGGTTATAAAATCAACCTAAGGACAATAATAAAACATGCCAATTAGTTTGAATTCCAAGAATCCTTGTTTTTCTGCTTGCTGCATTGCTGCGATTGCTTTCAAGGCCACGCCTGATATGTGGTCACGATTGTTGTAAGATAATATGGATGTTGGACATTGCACTGTTATATATTATAAGGTATAAATAACTAAATATCCAATTATAGTTATCATACTTTATTGTTAAGTAATAAAAATATAGGTAGTAAGTAATAATATATGACTCCAGCTATACAAAGACAGTGGCCACCAGGAATACAGCGACTTTAAACGTAAATATGGAGGTGCCACAG
This sequence comes from Mythimna separata, assembly GCA_030763345.1. NCBI lineage: Eukaryota > Metazoa > Arthropoda > Insecta > Lepidoptera > Noctuidae > Mythimna > Mythimna separata. Next base: position 13,227,947 of record CM061182.1, read on the forward strand.
GGTACATATTGAGTCCATATTTTAGGATTCCGTACCTCGGTCGGGAAAAGCGAAATCCTTATAGGATCATTTGGTTACCCGTCTGTGCGTCTGGCAAGAGCCCGTTTCTTAGGAGGGCGTAGATTTAACAAACCGAAATGTCTAGTCCATTTGGAGCAATGAAAAAATTAAACTATTAAGTAGTGATGAGTGGTGAGTATTTAAGTTTCTGTACAATTTTTAACTTCTTTTGGTGTACAATAAATTTTATTCTATTCTCCTTTTAGGCGACAAGGAAATTAAAACCTATAAAAGGTATCTACTTTCTGTTGCCCTAGAATCCTAAAAAAAGTCAAGAAGCAAGGTTTCGTAGCATAATCGTAGATGGAAGTTTGAAAAGTGTTAAACGACACAAGATAATTACTTTTTTGCGACTCAGAAAAACTTTGAGACTCGATTCAGTAATTGAACTATTTACAATAGTTACCTTATACGAAATTCTTGGTGCGCAAGTCCTACTCACATTTGACCAGTTTTTAGTTTTGTTTTACCCCAGCTATTTAAAAATCAATCTCAGATGATGTCATTTACTGGATCCAAAAAAAAACAATTATTTATTGGTATCGCTAACCCTAAAGGAAAACAAACTACTCAAACAGTAGGAAACCTTTGTCTGACTGACATTTGTTATATTCAAGGCTGACACACAAAAGTTTGAACTTTGACTAGTCATCTAGTTTAAATATGAAATGTGGTTATGTGGCAAATATACTCTGGACTTGCGGACGTTGAGCAATGGGTAGCACTCCGTGTGGCCGACCGGTAACTGTCTGGACAGAGTCCGAGCCGTCGACGGCGCGTCGTGTTCCACGCGCGCCATGAGAAGGTGTTAGCAAAACAGTAGGCGAAAAGCATGGTGAGCATCATAGCGGGGTCGAAACCTATTGGGTACAAAGGTTGTGCGAAAAAGAATCCTGGGAACCTGAAACTAAGGCAAAGAAAGAACATAGGAGCGAGAGAAAACTCTGACACGACATTTGGCTCCACAACTCTAGCTGGAGAAATCATTGAATGATTTCCCAACTAAAAACAAATAAACAATTGGTAAATTTACTCTATTATTTATTCTCTACTAGAATCATTTATGAAGCTATGCTTGCTACGTAACCTAGCATTGTAAATTGACATATAGTCAAATGTTTAGCAAGATTTATCTTTTAGGTGCTGCGTCATTCATAAACATACCTATCAGGATAGCGTAAAAAGTGCAATTCATCTTTCTTAAATATATGAAAGAGTAAATGCATATCTATCGTATGCAATTAAGTATGCAGGCACCTACTGCGTTTTCATGCAATTAGACATGTATGGTTTTCTTAGAAGAGAGTTGCTCGTATATTGACAGAAAATCATACATTAGTTCTTTTTAGGGTTCTGTACCAAGTAAAATAGAACCATTATAGGATTACTGTGTTTTCCATTTGTTCGTTTGTAAAAACCCTTTTTCTGAGGAACGTGTGGAAGTATGAAGCTAAAATTACTATGAAATACTCAAGTGTGCTACCTAAAGCAGCAGTGACAAGTCAATGTAATTTAAAGATAAGTCCATTTAGGCTTCGTTTAGTAGCATATTTTGACGCTCGCTAGGAAATCAAATCCTATGGAGCCCTTTTGCCAAGTCTTTTTTCAACTATATTGATGTCGACTTTCAGTCTAATTAGATGCAGCTGAATATCAAAATTTGACATGACAACAAGGTACGATGCAACGACCGACGTCAAGACTGGTAGCCGGGAAGGAAACAGCACTTACAAGATCATTTTAATTTTATAAACAGGACCATCTACAATATAAAACTTAGTTTATTCAGATACACAAAGAAATAAATGATATTGTAGCCCCCTGGGCTCACAACACACGATGACAGGCACAACGCTGTTCCCAGATTAGCTGTGGAATCCTACCAGTTTGTATGTGCGAAAACTATTGAATGGATTGACATTAAAAAACCACTGAAAACGTATCGTAATTGTCTTTTCATTCACTAATTACCGTACCTAAAAATGCTAAACATGATTATGGTGAAGTAAACGACAGAAATTCTTTAGTAGGTTCTAAATTAAGTTGCGGTTATTAGATGAGTTCTATTGACGGTACAATAAAGGTACTATTCAAAAACTATAAATAGAAACAAGATTTAGGGCCTATTTCACCACCTATGATTAAGTTTCGACTATCTTACTTGACAGATAATTTCATACAAATTCTGTCAATTTTTTGAATTTATTCAGTGAGTAGTGCCTACTCGGAGATGGTGAACGAGGCCCTTAAAGTAAAAGTAGTATTGTAACTGATTCACAAAGCAATTGTGATGTAATTTACTGAAGTCTGCACTAAATCATCGGGAATAGAAAATATTTGTTGAGACAGCCAACTTTAGCTCAATAACAACAACGACATTTGCCCATAATACCTACACGAATAAACCGTGCGTTCACTACAATGATCATCATTTGACTGAACATCATGTGCCATTACCGCAAGGAAATACTCGTATTTATATACTCGTATGTAATTGTCCTTGGAGGTAAACAGTACCTACTGCTTACATAATTATTATGTAATAATGATTTACCGTACAGGGGACTTGTAGACTTAGTTGCTCTAAATTGGCTGTAGAGAGATTGAGAAAAATATACAGGGAATATACAGCTAATCTCTTTGTATAATTAAAACTGGAAGGCTACAATAAGTCTATCTTAACTCTAACGCAATGCAGGAAATACGTGAGAGATATCAAATCCGGTTACACCTTTACGTTTAACTCATCTTTATTGCACTTGTTGAGACCAGTTACAATCAGAGTAATAAATAAAATAGATGAATTTAGTTGTAAATACCCGGATATTACTTTTCTTAAAAAAATAACATTAAATCAAACTGAGACATTCTTTTTTCGTCTTTTATGCGTTAATAAAAATTCAAATTTGCATACAAAAAACATTCATATATTTGTACCTACCTATGGCAGAAAATTGTTGGAAGAGAGAGGCCAAGAAAAGATAACTCCAGATTGTTACGTCGCACTTGATCAACAAACCAAAATGCGTAAAGAAATTGAAGAAAGAAATTCACCTGTTGAAGTATTAGAACTCAATGCGTGAAATATTAAGAGACTAGCAAATGCCCCTGCATTTCACGGTTGCAAGATCTAACTTTAGTCGTAGATTTCCAAAACTTTTTATACGAACAAGCCTTTTACGTCTTTCACAAGACGCATACGATCTTCGGAAAGATGTTAAAGGCAAGAGCTTTAATATTGAAACTAATTAAGAATTTCGAAGCAGTTTTTATTTTGATAAAACTTTCCGAAAAATATTTATTAATAGATAGGCACAATGTGCATTTTTTTATCTTTATCGCCTTGTAATGTTCCCACTGCTGGGACTCAGGCCTCCACTCTAGGAGAGGGAACAGAAGGGCACAATGTGCAGTAAACTTAAAATGTCTGATGTCGGAATAAAATCAAGATAGATGACATTCCTTTGTTAGATAATGTGACATTGTGTGAAAAATTCAGTAAATTATCATGATGAGACGTAACAGGAACTAAGCAGTGATTGCAATATCTCGTGTAGATTTTCTTAATTGGGCACTATACTTAGTTTGTTATTGTATTGAACTAGCTTCTGCCTGTTGCTTTGTTCACGTGGGTAACTAGCTAACTTTTATCTCCTTAGGGAGAGGGAGTGAATTAAAAAAATGTGAGTTAGGACTTTACCATTCATATAGTATACAGATGTATTTATTTAATCAGACATTCTATACTAGTATTATAGGTCCATTACAACGAAATTGGATACTAATATGGCCTTAAAATACTAGAAAAGTAATTAAAACTGTTTTTTTCTGTGGTTCCACAGCAAAGGGCTGTCGCTGTCAAACTGTTGTCTCCATGATGGCAGAATAGCAAGGAGGCTGGTCGCTTTGTGGGAGACCGTGCGCTTGTCTCCGATGGTGCGAGGTTGCCATCTCGCACCATCCGAGGCAAGCGCTCAGCTTGGCCACCGCCGCCGCCGGTTGCTTTCGCAGCGACGGCGCCCAAGCTGGCGCTCCGTAAATGGCCATGGATTGAACGATCCAACAAGAGGCGTCTCAACTCCTTAGGTGAGACAGGAGCCGCTTTATGGCAGCCCCAGTCCATTCCAGTTTGGGAGTAAGACTTTGGAAGAATTCCTCGAAAGTCGACCGGCTGTCGAGGACAAGTCCTAGGTACTTCATCATCGACACCTTTCTTAAAACTTTTAATAAGATTTTTCATTGTAGCTTTAAGAAACGGGAGAAAAAAGTTAATCTAAAAAATAATTTTCAATTAAAATGGGTTACAAAAGGTGTGAAAACTTCGAGTAAAATGAAACGATTATTATGTACTAGTGGGAATAAAATTGATTCTAGTGTTCTCAACTACAGAAACAAATATGTCAGGATTTATAGAAGGGTAATTTCGAAGGCAAAAAAAACTTGTTGTAAATGAAAGTATTTATAAATCTAAAAATTCAAGTAAAGACATTTGGAAAATAATTAACAAGAGTACGAACAGGGTTAAAGCTAGGAAAACGGAAATTAGATTGAAAGTCAACAGCCATATTGTAGATAATCCGGAGGAAGTGGCTGACCTTCTGGTAAAACAATTTGATCACAAATGCATTACGACCGAACACCATAGCCAAGATGCGGTAACCTTTCTTCAGGAAAGTACGGAAAGAGTCAGTAATGATATGGACATTACACTTACTACTCCCTTTGAAATTTCAAAGATAGTCACAAGCATGCAAAAAAAGAAATCTTGTGGTTACGATGAAATACCGATTTCGGTTATTAAAGACAATTTGCAAATTTTGGCAGAGCCTCTTTCCACTTTTTATAATAAGTGCATAATGGAAGGCATATTTCCGGAACAACTAAAAGTCGCTAAGATCATTCCTATTCACAAAAAGGGTTCAAAATCGGACGCAAAAAACTATAGGCCAATTTCCTTATTACCCACACTTTCAAAATTTTTTGAAAAAGTCTTAAAGGATCGATTAAGTAAACATCTTAATTTAAACAAAGTGATAAGTGATAGACAATATGGATACCAGAAGAATGTTGGAACTGGAGATGCTATTTATACATTAATAAATGATGTTGTTGACCAAATTAATCGTAGGATGAAGGTAGCTGGTATTTTTCTAGATTTAAGCTCTGCTTTCGATACTATTGACTTTGAACTACTCACTGCAAAGCTTGAGCACTATGGGGTAAGAGGTAAAGCTTTACAACTCTTCTCTTCATATTTGAAAAATAGGAAAATGTTCGTCGAAGTCGAAAAATTGCAATTAAATGGATGTAAAAAAAGTTACAAGTCATCCTTGCACAATATTACAGCTGGTGTGCCTCAAGGATCAATCTTAGGACCTTTATTATTTATTATTTTTACTAATGATCTCATAAATTATTTTAATAAAATATTACCTGACATAAAACTAATAGTTTTTGCGGATGACACAAATGCAGTAGTATCAGCAAATGACATTCGAACGCTTAGCGATGCAGTCAATGCAGCTCTAGCTATATTTCATTCTTGGTTTACTGCGAATAAACTAATTATTAACACAGAAAAAACTAATGTAATGTTATTCAAAACCACTGCACGTAATAAAGATAGTATGGATATTGAACTAAATAAAGTTAAAATTGGGCTTGTCAGGGAAGTAAAATTTCTGGGGGTATATATAGATGATTTATTAAATTGGAAAAAAGAATTAGTTGCACTTGATTCGTCTATATCATCGGCGTGCTATGCTCTAAGAATTCTCAGAGATGAAGTAAGTTTAGAAGCTCTAAAACTGGTTTACTATGCTTTGATAGAGTCTCGATTACGGTACAGCATACAGTTTTGGGGTAACAGCTACAATTATAATTTTCAAAGAGCGTTTATTCTCCAGAAAAGAGCAATTAGAACCATTGTCCGTATTGCCCAACAAGAAAGCTGTCAACCCTATTTCAAAGAACTTGGCATCCTCACAGTACCTGGACTGTACATATTGGTACTATTATCTACCTTGAAGAAATACATTTTTTACTTTGAAACTCACGAAGACAGATTAATAAGGGAAAAAACTCGTAGAAAAGATTTGGATAGCAAATTCATTCCTACACTTAATATTGTTAAACACAGTCCACTGTACCAGGCAGTTAAAATATTTAATAGGTTGCCGCATGAATTGAAAAGCACACTATATACAAGCTCGTTTAAAGCAAGGCTCAAAGCATTTCTGTTGAAGAAATGCCTTTACAATGTAAATGATTTGTAAAATACTATATTAAAACTATAGACATTGTTTTTATTGATTTATTTTTATTTTATTTTTTATTTTTGTGGACTGGGTGTTATAAGTTATAATTTATTCTTATATTGTTGACATTGGTATTATTTAACTTAACGTCTTTTTCTTTTTTTTTGACATTTTAATTTTTGATTACTCATACATTTAAATTGTTTGACATGTATAATTCTTTTCGTATATTTTTTGACATTATTATTATTTTCCATTTGATGATGATGATGATTATTATTTTCTATTATTTTTTTAATGCGATTAGTCCATACATTAATTTGTTAGTTTTATTTTTTACTGCATGTGTAGTTTTTTTTTTTTTTTTTTTTTATGGTAGGGGAATCATCAGAATGACTTCCCCCGCTCTTGGGCGGAGCGGGAGGGCGTGTCAGACTTTTACTGACTAAACCCCTACCCCGTTCCTTCGTTGCCTTCGTTCTGGGGGGGACTCGGTATCAACCGTTAGGAATACCACATGTTCCCCCCAGAGGCTTCGGCCCTACCGGGCCCCTACAGTTTGCTGACATCTCCTTGAGGCGCGCGTGGAACAGAACGCGCCGTTGACGGCTGGGCTTGGTCCAGATTATTTCCAGACTGCCGGACGGTGAGCTACCCAGTGCTCGCCGTCCGCGAACCCGCGCCTACGGTGGTCGGAAATCGGGATCGGGATCTCGGCGGCGGCGGCGTGAGGACCGTTCCCTCACGCGCTCGCGGTCAGCAGCCTCCTTCACGAGCATCACTGCTTCGCAGAAGGAGGCGACCGCATGCCAACCCTCCTCGCTCCGGACCATGGCCTGAACCAGGGCCCGGCGCGAGAGGTCGCCGCTCCCGATAGTCTCCACGAGGACACGGCGGTGCTCCGCCCAAGCGGGGCACACTTCTACCGTGTGCTCCACCGTGTCCTCCGGGCGGTCCACACAGTGGCGACACCCGGGCGTCCTCTCCTGCTTGATTCGATGCAGGAACCTCCCGAACTTACCGTGTCCGGTGAGGACCTGCGTCACACGGAAAGAGAGGACGCCGTGACCTCTTTCCAACCACTCCTCAAAGAGGGGCCTAACCGCCTCAATGACGGCGTGCCCAGCACTGGGTTGCGACAGTCGCAGTCGCCATGCCACCCTAAGATCCCGCCGGAACTCTGTCCGCCATGCCGCGACTTGTCGCGGCAGCGGAGTTTCGCCCCGGCGTTGCATCTCCACGCGCAAATCGTGCATGCGTGCAAGGACTGTTGCCTCCAGATCCCACGGTGGCAGGCCAGCGAGGAGGCTCGCCGCTTCGCGGGAGATCGTGCGGTATCCCCGCACCATCCGGATGGCCATGACCCTCTGGCAAGCGTTCATCTTGGCCGCCGGTCGCTTACCTAGCGACGGCGCCCAAACCGGCGCCCCGTAAAGGGCCATGGACCGAACGATCCCCGCGTAGAGCCTCCGGCAGGGGGCGTCTGGACCCCCTAGGTTGGGCAGGAGCCGCTTCAGAGCGGCCCCAGACCTGTCCAGTTTGGGGGCCAAACGTCGGAAATGCTCCTCGAAAGTCCACCGGCTGTCGAGGACGAGTCCCAGGTACTTCATCGCCGACCCGACGCCGATGTGGACCCCCCCTACCGTTATTTGGGAACCCGGAGGTGGCGCGTACCGAGGGCCATGAAAGCACATGGCCTCGGACTTGTGCAATGCCACCTTGAGTCCCAGTTGCTGGATCCTCTCCACGACTGTCGCAACCCCGCGTGTCGCTGTTTCGGCCGCCGCCTGGTACGACTCTCCCCGCGCCAGGACCAGCGTGTCGTCTGCGTAGCAGACCACGCTGACCCCGTCGGGGAGGTCGCCGCCCAGCACGTAGTCGTATCCGATGTTCCACAGGGGTGGTCCTAGTACCGATCCCTGCGGAACACCGCACGACATCTCTCGCCGTCTCCACTCTCCCTGGTGACCGGGATAGATGATGAACCTATCCGACAGGTAGGCCTCGATCACACGACGGAGGTAGGCGGGCACCTCGTGATACCGAAGTGCCGCCCCGATGCAACTCCAGGGCAGGGAGTTGAAGGCATTGGCGATGTCCAAAGACACCGCCAAGACGACCCTGCCCCGAGACACCGCATCCCCCGTCGTGAGAGCCCTCACGCGCATGATGGCGTCCACCGTGGAACGCCCCCTGCGAAAGCCGAACTGGCCGTCCGAAAGGTCCGGCCCCACCCGCGCAAGATGCCCGACGAGGCGGTCTGCAATTACTCTTTCAAAGAGTTTGCCCACCTCGTCGAGCAGCACAATGGGCCGGTACGCGGACGGAGAGTCCGCGGGGCGCCCCGGCTTCGCAATGAGGACCAGTTTCCCGGTCTTCCAGCGACGGGGAAACTGTCCTCTCTCCATGCATGCGCTAAAGAGCCCTCGCAATCGAGACCCGAGAGCCTCCATGGCCAGGACCCATACCCTGCCGTGCACGCCGTCGGGTCCTGGGGCGGTGTTCTTGAAACTGAGTCTTCGTACCACCGCCCTCATGCATGTGTAGTTGCTAGTATATTCGCATACAATGTAAATTGTTCTTGAAATGAATTGAATTGAATCGACCCGACGCCGATCTAAACCCCTCCTACTGTTATTTGGGAACCCGGTAGTGGTGCATTACGTGGGCTGTAAAAACATTTGGCTTCGGACTTATACCGTGCCACCTCGAGTCCCAACTGCTGGACCCTCTCCAGGACTATTGCAGCCCCACGTGCTGTTTTCACTCTCCTTACTGACTAGGGTAGACGATAAGCTTGTCTGTCAGATAGTCGTTATTGGAACTTGAAATGGATTTGGATCAATAGATGGGTAATTATGTAGGATTATTATTAACTAAGTCCCATCTCAGCTTCACATGAGCGTTTAAAATCGTTGAAATACTAGGTTTTTTGCTAAATAAGCATGTATTAATTATAAGCCGAAACTTTCCTCATGAATCACTCTGTCTTAGGTGAAAATCTCATGACAAAATGTTCGTAGTTTTTTTAAATTATTAGTTAGTTCATAAGAGAGACAGTCCGTGGGGAACTTAGATTTATAATTGTATAATGGTTAGGTTACTTAAAAAGTTTAACAAGGTTTTCAGATTGATTGATCAATGAATTTGACTGTACAATTAATTTCCTCACAATTGGTTTGAAGTGTCATTTTACGTAGTGTACATATATTTACCAGCTAAACGAGAAGATGAACTCAGATCCTGCCTTCTAGAGCAACTAATCCAGCTAGATCGAGAGAACGGCTAAGCTACACTGTGTGACGGTTTCGAAGAGACAAGTGCCATTCGCTGTTACGAGTACTTGCCATACCTTGACGTATCTAACCCGAACAAGCCAGGCGAATATAAGAAAGAAAGAATTTTATTTTATACCTTCATAATTTCCAGGAAAATCTTTGGAGCCAAGACTTTTTTTTTCAAGAAGCACAGAAATTACATATATCTATAGGAAGAACACTGATACCAAAATCAAAATAACTTACGGGATGAACATTTGGTTTTTGCATTACAATATATCTACTTCTTTGAAATACATAAAATGTAATCTTCGCTTATAATTGTATTTAAAGAAATATGCTTTGAATAGGGTGTGAAACATTTTTTTAATGACAAAATTGCCATAATGATCTTTGTAAGAAGACCGTGCATTTATATAAATGCTGCAGGTGTCACATAGACTCATATAAATCTAGAAAATAGGTGTAAAACTTAGTTTATTGTGGAGTTTCTAGAATTTTGTACATAATGTTTGGTTTCGGGTTCCTATCACTTGCGGCTGTGTTGCTTTGCTTGGGAAGCACTAGTGTGAGTTATTTTTTGGTTAGGATGACTAAGGGCCGATTTTTCAATGGTCGGATAACTTTTATCAGACGAATAATAAATATTGGCAGTTTGATATATTTTCATTTCTATGCAAAAGCTGTCGAACCCCCATATTTATTCTTTAATATTTATTTTATACTTCGTTTGAAGTTTGTGCCAATTTCTTTAATTTTCTTAAATGTGATATTTGTTTTTTTTTTACTATATTTAATTTTGTGTAGTACAAAAATTAGTTTCTTTATATCGGCCGAAAGTAAGAGCAGATTAGTAAATCAAACTTAATGTTTTCAAAACAAGTTTAAAAAATAATAATTTCTATTTCAGGCTCTAACTCCAGAAGAAGAGTCGAGTCTAAAAGAGGTTTTGCATCCTTTTGTACTTGAATGCGCGGATGAATATGGAATACCTGCAGAGAAATTCGAGGAAGCGAAAGCCAAAGGCAGTGCTGACGATATTGATCCTTGTTTCATTAGCTGTTTCTTGAAAAAAGCGGAATTCGTAAGTTGAATTATTCTATATTTTACGTAATTGTAAAAAAAAGGTGTTTCGCCGATTTAAGGTTACACGAGAAGTCTAAGACTTCCTGTTCCAATTAAAAAGATCTGTGTTAAACATAAAGTCAGTATGGTTCGATGTTACGGTTGGTGCAGTGTTTATGTGATTGGCTGTAGCACTGTGTGCCATGGGTTCGATTTCTGCACAGAACATGGCCTAAAGACAGTAGCGATTCCCACAAAGAACAAATATTTTTTATGGCCTATACACAGTTGTTTCGGGTCTGGGTGTCTTATTTATGTGAGTTTACTTAATTATTTTACTTAATTTCTAATTTAGAGGAACGTCTATCATTTGTTTTTTAAAGTAACGATTTAAAAGCCCTTTGCAACTTTGGATTCAATACTTAGAGGTATATTTTATATGCATAAGATGTACTTAAAAAAGCCTTCTCATGCCTTGAAGTGTTCTAAGATTTTCGTTTCACATATATTTCAGTTCGACAGCGATGGAAAGCTTGATGTTGAGAAAACGAATGCCTTTGTCAAGGCCCATTTGACCAGCGAGCACGTCATCCAGTTCTTTGAGGCTGTTGGAGGAGAATGTGCCAAAGGTTAGTTAGTTGGGGAAAATATACCTAATAATCAGTGATAGGAATAGGTAGTGCCTATTTGCCTAAACTTCGAAGAACAGAGACAAGAAACGGAGACTTCCTTAGAACTAAATTTTTTCCGAGACTCCCGAAATTTTGAGACAACATATAAAATACGTTAAAAAAATTGTTATTTGGAATAAGTAATTCGTCTATATTTACCAAAAGTTTGCTACTATCATAATAAATAACATATACAGTCGTTACAACCATAAAATTTTCAAAAAAAAAAATTTTGGGGAACACTTTGTAAATGACTTGTTGATCGTAATAAGTATTACTTATTCCTAATAACAAGTTTTTTTAATGTATTTAAGTGTTGTCTCGAAATTTCGGGACAGATGTCTCGGAAAAAAATATAGTCCTAAGGAAGTCTCCGTTTCTTGTCTCTGTTCTTCGAAGTTTAGGTAAATAGGCACTACCTATTCCTATCACTGCTAATAATAGTAGCAATAGTTCTCTCCCTTTTTCACACATGTCTGTCCTCAGCCATTGTGGGTCAGTGCCTCCAGTAATTATCGAGCTATCTCATCACCATCACCTTTCAGATTAGGCTATCCACGTCAACTTGAAAAAATCACCCTTATAAAATCCTTATATCATACATTTTTTTTAAATAACAGGCAAAATTAAGATGATTTTATCAAACTTTAAAAATAACCTGTAAAAATTGTGCTCACAAATAAGAAACAAAGAATTATTACATGATGCAGTAATATTTCCAACTCTCCATACGCTGTGCTCCTCAAATAAAGTAGACTGAGGATATAGTCGGAGCGACATCTACTCGTATGAGCCACATAGGAAATGTACAAAAAAATCCTGTATCGTAGTATCATAGAACATGTACAATATACAGTCCGAAATCAAATATAGAATCATAGTTGCCCGGACCCGATACAATATACTCCTAGTCGAAGGATCCCTCTTCTATGGAGCGTTGCGGAATTTTATACTTTGTTCTGCTTACCTCTATCTATATTGTTTTGTTTAAATGCTCTCTCGTCATAGATTATATTTTTTTATAATTTCAGTGAATGACGAGGAAGTGACTGACGGTGATAAGGGGTGCGACAGAGCAAAGCTGTTGTTTGATTGTATACAGGAGCTCAAGTCAAAAGTAAGTGTGAGAATATAATTAACGTATAAGTGTTCAAACTAGGCGTAACCCGCATAAACAATTTGGCGTTATATGGCCTACTATAATCCTGTATCGATAAATGAGTTATCTGAAACTTTATCAACAAAACAAACAAACTCTTCAATAATTATTGTTACTAATTTTTGGTAGCGGCATCGCCCGCGTGAAACGAAAACATAAAATATAGTGAAGTTTTTTATTAACTTGCTATACTTATTTACATCAAATCTAGCAAATGTATTTAAAAACCACTTACTCTAAAAAGATTAAGCTGAAATTCTGCAGACATGTTCACTCTGGGTGACAATGATATGGCAATGCATGTTTTGTTAAGTGTAATATGGTAGATAAAGAAGAAAAATATGATGGTGAAAAATATGATGCATTAGTTATTTTTATGCAACCCCATGGTATGGGTTTCCATTGAAAGGGTTTGTTAAGGTGAACGAACACTTATTCGAGCCGAACGCGTCGAACGAATCGCAAGAAAAGAATTTTATAATTCTTCAGTCAGGAGTTCTTCTAGATTCGGATGATTCTACGCGGTTAAGTGGGCAGGTTTTCATAGCATTTTTTATAAACAATTCTAAATGTCTTTTCCTTCGATTCGTTCGGCTGCGATAAATGTGCGTACACCTTTAATAAGAATAAAAAAACTACGCCACAATAAATCAAATGCTGTAAAATTTTTTGACAATTTGTTTTATCGGTATTTTATTTTCAGATTGGCGATTGATTCAAGAAAGAAAAAGTTTGACTTTATATACGTGGAACTCATTACGGACCGTTTCCAAGTTTAATTGCCTATTCTTTTTTATGTAATTAATGTAATAAACGCATTCATGATAGCTTTTTGTTTTCGGTTATACATCGTGAAATGATTGCTCTTGCTTTGTGTGGAGCGAGAGGGATTGTTAAACTTTTACCTTAACTCGCCCTTATTCCTTCAGTGGCCCTTTGCGGTGTAGGGTTGCGATAAATAAATAACCGTATTCATTTTAAGATAGTTTGCAATAATAATTAATTTTAGTTTACTCAAAAACTAGTTAGTAACTTTTAAAGAGTTAAGATACTTAATAGCGAATAACTACTTAACTATCAATATGCGCAGTATTGAAAGAAAAATCGTAAAAATCTTTACGTTTTTCTTCAACATTTTCTCCAAGATCTATTTCCAAAGACCTAATAGCCTACGTACAACATGCACGTGAAGCCATAAACATAATTGTAGGAGCGTCACGTTTCCATCCGTGATGCACAAACACTGCGTGTACTCAGTAATTAATGTAACAAAGGCCCTATAAACAACCTGTAATTTGTTGTGCATTTACTCGCTCACTATGTCTTATGCTGGACATGACGGAAAACTACGAGTATTCACTGAACATGCTGAGATAAATATCATTTTATCTGACATGACTTACTTCCTTTAATCATTATGCGTTGCTGAGGAGCTCGTGGCTAGATAACAACAGCCGCATAGGTCGATCTTCAAGGTTAAGCAACGCTTGCCTAGGTTGGTCTGTGGATGGGTGACCATCTTAACATAACGAGTTTCCTCCGTGCCTCGGAAAGCACGTTAAGCCGTAGGTCCCGGCTGTCATTTGTAGATCTTTGGCAGTCGTTACGGATAGTCAGAAGCCAGTAAATCTGACTCCAGTCTTGCCATGAAGTACCGTGTTACCCCAGTTAATGGGTTGTGGAGGTCTGGTAGGCAGCCGCTCCTCGTAAAATACTGGTATTCAGCTAAATCCGGCTTGACTGGAAGCCGACCCCAATATAGTTGGGAAAAGGCTAGGTAGATGATGATGATGAATCATTATGCGTTGCTGTTCCGCTTTTGGCTAGCAGAAATAGCATAGCACCAGCCTTAATAAATTCCCGTTTTGCTGGCACTCTCTGGGAGAGGGATTGGTCACAAGTCTTCGTATTTTTGATTCTAGGACATGCCACTTTCCTCACAATCCCGGCAGACGTTGTCCTAGCCGGTAAAAATGGCTTATCATCGGAAAAAAATACTCGATTTCAGCACCACCGTTTAACCAGGAACCTACTCAAATACATACACAAAAATTCATAAAAATTGGTCTAGCTGTTTAGGAGGAGTTAGGTTATAAAGAAGAAGAGTATCAAAAGAAAGAGTTTTGGGTTTGGAAATTATCAAACAACTTCTCGCAGTCTGGGGCGAGAGACAGCGATAGACTTTTACTCTCACCCGTTTCCCATGAAATACGACAGGTTTTTTTTTTTTTTCTGGTTAGGGAATCATCAGAATGACTTCCCCCGCTCTTGGGCGGAGCGGGAGGGCGTGTCAGACTCTTACTGACTAAACCCCTACCCCGTTCCTTCGTTGCCTTCGTTCTGGGGGGGACTCGGTATCAACCGTTAGGAATACCACATGTTCCCCCCAATGAAATACGACAGGTGGATTATATAAAAAAGTAATGACTAAATAAAATGAACGTAGACTTAACGAAAAAGGATAAGTATGTAAAGAAAAAGATAGAGTGCGACGATTTCAAAATAAATTCTCATGACGACCGAAGGATGGACTTTCAACCGTAAATTCACTTATCAGAGATTTATAGATAGTCAGAAGCCAGTAAATCTGACTCCAGTCTAGCCATGAAGTACCGTGTTACCCCAGTTAATGGGTTGTGGAGGTCTGGTAGGCAGCCGCTCCTCGTAAAATACTGGTATTTAGCTAAATCCGGCTTGACTGGAAGCCGACCCCAATACAGTTGGGAAAAGGCTAAGCAGATCTAGATTTATAGATGGCTCTAACTCAACTGAATTGTCAAGGTCATTCAAAGACAAGAAGACTAGCTTCTGCCTACGCCTTCACTCGTGTGAAGTTCGGCTGTGCGTTGATAGGTCAGTCAGTCAGTTTTGCCCTTTACTTAGACGAGCATAGAAAGGGCTATATCCACGATCCCAATCGTAGTTTTCTATGGAAAATAAACTTGAAGGAAACTCTAAAGACATTATTTTATATCAATAAATTATTTAAAAAACATGGTTACGTCGGTATAGATGAAATTATACACATACGTGAAAATTTGGAGGTATGAGGAACAGAGAGTAAAGTCCCACATACCTCCGTTGAAAAGGGAGGAACTGCCTAATAGATGATTTCGGGCTGTTGTATCTATTCCAATAGCGTGGAGAACTTTGATTGCGCAATACGGGATTCGTAGTTCTTATGTGACGTCATAGATATCACTACAAGAACAACGTAGACAGACGTGCATATTACGCTTCAAGAGTAAAAAGATAATTCTAACAACAAAATAAAACTGAGGCAACTGAGAGCTTAGATAACCAAACTGACGGTTTGTTCTTCGTTCGTCCCAAAGTTTTGTCCCACATTCCAAAAAATTCCTCGTTTGTCCCACATCACTTTTGTTGTGGTGTTTCGTCCCACATTCCAAGTTCTTTAAAAGTACAGTCAACAAAAACACGTGAGTACTTATTTGTAATTCTTCATCATCTCTCTTCATGCGATGCATGCAAGCGTTGCTTAACCTCTAAGATCAACCCGTGCGGCTGTTATTATCTAGCCACGAGTTCTTCACAAGCATAAGCCGATTTAAACGAAATAATCAAATAAATTCACTTATCCTAAAAATTGCGGGTATTAAGTATCAAACATTCAAATTCTGTGGTACTCATGATTTTTTATTCAGGATACAAATATTTACATCTATATAAAACAAAGTCGGATTTGTTACAACACTTATAACTCGAGATCTTCTGAACCAATTTTCATGGTTATTAATTAGTTGGATTTGTCTCCGCCCCAAATAGCAGAATACATCTTAAAACCAAAAAAATCTAATGAAATTTAAAAAAAAATCAAAAGTTAGGTAAAGTAGGGTAGGTAGGGTGGTGTAGGGTAGGTAGGGTAGGGTACCGTAGGATAGGTAGGGTAGTCATTTGACGGGAGCGAAGCCCCGGGTAAAAACTAGTATTATTTAAATATAAACAACTTAATTGATATATAATTATACAAACTAAAGATAAAAGTATGTACAAATGTAAATATATATAGAAAACAAGGCATTTACTGGGCATCAAAAAATTCATCCACGTCGATGTGGTATTTGATTTTTAATTCGTAGGTAGTAGCTTAAACTCAAATAGTACAAACAAAATTTTTAGATGATTTTGTTTAAGTATCTTAAATTCTTTGCATCTTTTTTTTGGTTTAGTAAGTAATATAATAACGATTACGTAAAAATAAACTTTCATTCAAGTCAAAAAGTCAAAGTCAAAATCCTTTTATTTCACATAGGTCTACGTGGGCACTTATAAAACGTTAGAAGCTTTCCAGCATTGTATTAGTAACAACTCTTCAGATAAAAATATTATCGTATTTAAGAAAACCTGGATCAATTCTCAATTACTTTTGTTTTAAATTTAAGAGCATTATCATATTGCATAATGTAGAAGCACTTTTCAGTTGAATCTGAATAATCATCATCATACTATTTACCAAATTAGTCATTAAAAGCAAAAAAATAAAGTACGCAATAAAAAAGGGATTGACCAATAGGGAAGGTAAACTCTTCTACACAGATTCCAGTGATGACAGTCGTACTACTTGACTCAAATTCGCCATCTTAATAAACATGATTCTAAAACTGAAATTTTTAGCCTTCTAAATTAATTGAATTATGACAATTCGGAACTGTTATGTAGCGACTACAATCATCGACATCTACACATGACGGGTCAGAATCCTGCATCGCGCAAGCAAAGTTCTCCGCGCGATTTGAATAGATACAACAGCCCGAAATCATCTTTCGGGCAGTAGCCCACCAGACATAACACCTCGTCCGGTCGGAGGATCCTCCCTTTTCAACGGAGGTTTGTGGAAAAAAAATCACCAGATACCATTCCACGATACATACACGCCTTTACACTTATATACGTACGCATATATACAAACATACATACACATCCATTCATACACTTCCATACTTCCACTTCTATACATACACTTCGGTACATACTTTACATACAACATACTTTTATTAAATTTTTGTTTGCTAACTTTTACTCCAACTTTTAGAACCACCCACAAATTTTATAAAATTACAGATGATATATTTAATCGCTCCTCTCTCGGATAGCGGAGGTATCCGAGAGAAGAGCGATTATTTAAATAGTTTATTCACGTTAAATCTTTATTTCTATACTAATATTATAAAGAGAAAAGATTTGTAATTTGTTAAAAAAAAATATATATTATTAAGTTGTAATAAAACATAAAACTACATGATCGGTTTTAAAAATTCTTCCACCACTAGATAGATAGGTAAATATTTGCTATTATCACACGGGCGAAGCTGCTGGTAAAAGCTATAGTAATAATAAAATGGTTAGACATCTGTTTTGTTGACTGTACAAAAACGTAAACAAAGCCTATACAAAAAAAATATGGGACAGATAAGGAATATGGAACTGGGTCGAATCGAGAATAAAATAATTAAAATAATAGTTTGGGACAAACGAAGCATATGGGTTGGGACAAACCAGGAATTTTTTATGTGGGACAGAACGCAGTGAGACGAACGAAGAATAAACCAAACTGGGTTTGTTCTTCGTTCGTCCCAAAGTTTTGTCCCACATTCCAAAAAATTCCTCGTTTGTCCCACATCACTTTTGTTGTGGTGTTTCGTCCCACATTCCAAGTTCTTTAAAAGTACAGTCAACAAAAACACGTGAGTACTTATTTGTAATTCTTCATCATCTCTCTTCATGCGATGCATGCAAGCGTTGCTTAACCTCTAAGATCAACCCGTGCGGCTGTTATTATCTAGCCACGAGTTCTTCACAAGCATAAGCCGATTTAAACGAAATAATCAAATAAATTCACTTATCCTAAAAATTGCGGGTATTAAGTATCAAACATTCAAATTCTGTGGTACTCATGATTTTTTATTCAGGATACAAATATTTACATCTATATAAAACAAAGTCGGATTTGTTACAACACTTATAACTCGAGATCTTCTGAACCAATTTTCATGGTTATTAATTAGTTGGATTTGTCTCCGCCCCAAATAGCAGAATACATCTTAAAACCAAAAAAATCTAATGAAATTTAAAAAAAAATCAAAAGTTAGGTAAAGTAGGGTAGGTAGGGTGGTGTAGGGTAGGTAGGGTAGGGTACCGTAGGATAGGTAGGGTAGTCATTTGACGGGAGCGAAGCCCCGGGTAAAAACTAGTATTATTTAAATATAAACAACTTAATTGATATATAATTATACAAACTAAAGATAAAAGTATGTACAAATGTAAATATATATAGAAAACAAGGCATTTACTGGGCATCAAAAAATTCATCCACGTCGATGTGGTATTTGATTTTTAATTCGTAGGTAGTAGCTTAAACTCAAATAGTACAAACAAAATTTTTAGATGATTTTGTTTAAGTATCTTAAATTCTTTGCATCTTTTTTTTGGTTTAGTAAGTAATATAATAACGATTACGTAAAAATAAACTTTCATTCAAGTCAAAAAGTCAAAGTCAAAATCCTTTTATTTCACATAGGTCTACGTGGGCACTTATAAAACGTTAGAAGCTTTCCAGCATTGTATTAGTAACAACTCTTCAGATAAAAATATTATCGTATTTAAGAAAACCTGGATCAATTCTCAATTACTTTTGTTTTAAATTTAAGAGCATTATCATATTGCATAATGTAGAAGCACTTTTCAGTTGAATCTGAATAATCATCATCATACTATTTACCAAATTAGTCATTAAAAGCAAAAAAATAAAGTACGCAATAAAAAAGGGATTGACCAATAGGGAAGGTAAACTCTTCTACACAGATTCCAGTGATGACAGTCGTACTACTTGACTCAAATTCGCCATCTTAATAAACATGATTCTAAAACTGAAATTTTTAGCCTTCTAAATTAATTGAATTATGACAATTCGGAACTGTTATGTAGCGACTACAATCATCGACATCTACACATGACGGGTCAGAATCCTGCATCGCGCAAGCAAAGTTCTCCGCGCGATTTGAATAGATACAACAGCCCGAAATCATCTTTCGGGCAGTAGCCCACCAGACATAACACCTCGTCCGGTCGGAGGATCCTCCCTTTTCAACGGAGGTTTGTGGAAAAAAAATCACCAGATACCATTCCACGATACATACACGCCTTTACACTTATATACGTACGCATATATACAAACATACATACACATCCATTCATACACTTCCATACTTCCACTTCTATACATACACTTCGGTACATACTTTACATACAACATACTTTTATTAAATTTTTGTTTGCTAACTTTTACTCCAACTTTTAGAACCACCCACAAATTTTATAAAATTACAGATGATATATTTAATCGCTCCTCTCTCGGATAGCGGAGGTATCCGAGAGAAGAGCGATTATTTAAATAGTTTATTCACGTTAAATCTTTATTTCTATACTAATATTATAAAGAGAAAAGATTTGTAATTTGTTAAAAAAAAATATATATTATTAAGTTGTAATAAAACATAAAACTACATGATCGGTTTTAAAAATTCTTCCACCACTAGATAGATAGGTAAATATTTGCTATTATCACACGGGCGAAGCTGCTGGTAAAAGCTATAGTAATAATAAAATGGTTAGACATCTGTTTTGTTGACTGTACAAAAACGTAAACAAAGCCTATACAAAAAAAATATGGGACAGATAAGGAATATGGAACTGGGTCGAATCGAGAATAAAATAATTAAAATAATAGTTTGGGACAAACGAAGCATATGGGTTGGGACAAACCAGGAATTTTTTATGTGGGACAGAACGCAGTGAGACGAACGAAGAATAAACCAAACTGACGTGTCCGTTCACGATTGCATCGTTGTCATGCCTACACGACACAAAATGCAATACTAAAATATTTAGAAAAAAATATATACACACGACATTATATTTTATTGTTGACTAAATTATATGTATGTCGTATTCAATGTATGTTATTACGAATTGATAATTAGCCTGGTGGTACACCATTGTGTGATTGTACATAATAGAGAGAGGAAGTAATAAATGATCGCGATGTATTGTATAGGTGCCCGTTATTATCATGTTTATTTTATTTTCAAATGGAGATCCTTGCTTATTGAAAGTTCCCAAGAAACCTTCCACAGAAAAAGACCTGTTTAGAAATGCTTGGGTGATTTTAGTTTTAAACAGTTTTCATGTCTGAAAAGTTGATTGATTTTATTTAAATATTATAATACTTTAGTGTACATGGCATAATTTGGATACGGGTATACATTATTTCGCAAAACTACCTTGCTATTTTGCCTAACCCAAGTGTGTGTGATTATCCCAAGTACAAGGGTGGACTCAACGAAAGGAGATAGAATTGGGGTTGTCACCGTACTAAAAATAAATAATATCATCATCATTATCTCAGCCGAATGACATAGGCCTCCCCCAAGCGCGAGCGTCGCCATAACGACCGAAAAATTAAATAAAAAATTAGACATAATAATATAATATATATACAAACAATATCAATTGATATACTAATAAATATCCAATATAAAATTGAGAGCGGAGAATAAAGAAATATCATAGCGAAAGGTAATGCAAGTTGAATTACCTTTTGCGCGACTTCTCCTGCTTCAGACTTTTAATGACTAAAACTAACCCGTGTCCTTCGGTTAATTTTTGCGCTTTAAGAACACGGTCACTTTTTCAAACGTTCCCGTAATATCACAAGCGTCTCTTTTTCGTCGTCGCCGTTTCGCCGTCGAATCGGGCCTGGTTCGGACGAGCTAGGTACCAATTTACCGTCATCCGCAATCCCACACTTACGATGGCTGGAAACTGCCCTAAAACTGTGGACGTCCTGGGCGTCTCCTTCGGTATGTGGATGTCCGTTCCTATGCCTATGAACGCAAGCGGGTAGCAGCAATTGCACTACAGCTTTAAGGGCGCTATTACAATTTTTCTTAAATTTGAGCGTTTTGACAGAAATGCCATTACAACACAAAAGAACTGGCATCATCTTATAGTAATTTTGACATTTCCTGTGTCAATATAGTCTCAGGGTATAAAAAACAGACGATAGGTAAATTAAACGACGGGCGGCAGCAGTCGCGCTCGATTTTTGCATTGCATACAAAAATTATTTAAAAATATTATTTAACTTTTAAATAGCCCAATTTATTTTTTTCAAGATATATAGAAATACCACCTTAGTTGGTTAATTTTTTTTATTTGAGTTTGGATTATAATTTCGTAGATAAAAATTGTAGTTTCGTACGGAAAACTGTCAGTAGATCTTGGTTTTACAGAATTATTTTTGCTGTATAATTGTATGAATAGTAATAAAGTGGTTTCAGCACTCCAATGTAGAAGATATAGTTGTATCATAGACATTTTTATAAATGATTAAACTTTAATATCTTCGGTGTACCAAGGCGTTAAAAGATACCCAAAAGCAACATTTTATAAAACATCCTTTGCGGAGACAAGGATTTTACTGATGTAGTTAAACAAATTCAAATATTTATTTAAAGCACTCCCAAGATAAGTTATCAAACTTTCTTATCCATATTTTTGTTTTTTTTTATGGCTATATCTAAAGCATCGTCACACGTCAAAAATCGGATAAAACGCTGAAATTCATCAAAAATTGCGACAGCCTTCTTAATAGGTGATTGTAAAAAAAAGAAAATCACTGAAAACGATATTCGTCGTTCGTCAATATGGTTCGAACTTGACACACAAATAGCGTTTTTCTCCGTTTTGTTATAGGTGTAAATTGTAATATATTAAAAAGGGTTATTATCTCACCATAACATTACAGACCCGCCCATTTAAAATAGTTTCCCTCACGAGCTCATATACTCGTGTATATAAAGCTGTAAGTGTACAGTTTTGATACTAGTTTCTTTTCGTAATTTCAAAATGATCAAGTTCAGTGTTGTGTGCCTATACTTTGTTGTGGTCGCTGTACATTTTTGGAATGTTAAGGTAAGTACTCAGATCAGAAAACAGTTGGAGATAATTTAATTTATGTTTGATACTTTCCTCCTACCTTTGGTAGATATCACCAGGCTACGAAAAAAAAAAACAGTAAATTAGAGAATTTTATATAAATTTTTGGTTGATACTTCCCTACCTTTGCTAGATATCACCAGGCTACGAAAAAGAAACAGTAAATTAGAGAATTTTATATAAATTTTTGGTTGATACTTCCCTACCTTTGGTAGATATCATCCGGCTACGAATAAGGAACAGTAATTTAGAGAATTTAATACAAATTTTTGGGTCGATACTTCTCTACCTTTGGTAGATATCATCCCGCTACGGATAAGAAACAGTAAATTAAAGTATTTGATTTTAATGCAGATGATGATTTCTCTACCTTTTATAGATCACCAGGCTACGCATTAGAAACAGTGAATTAATTTTTACTAACTGATATTTTGGTATTGCTTAAATTATAATTTCAGTGCATGACAAAAGATGAAGAGCAAGAAATAATAAAAGTAATGAAACCTCTGGCTGAAGAATGTGCATCATACTGCGGTCTAAAGGATGAAGATTTAAAGAAATACCAAGGAGGGGACGATATGAACCCGTGTTTTAAAAAATGCATGATGCAAAAACTGGGACTTGTAAGTATAAATATACAGGCTGAATTTTACAGATGGCATTAGAACCGCTTCTGTACCTTTAATATGCATGAAGTACTTATTAAATACAATAATTAATGGACAAAGAAACTACATCAAGCATTATTCTCGAAGTATTCCTACTTCGAGAAAAGTACTTGATAAATTCTTTGACTTTCTACTTAGTTTTAGTCAAAATTGAGCACGAATTTGATGAAAAGTTAAAAACGTTATTTTAGGCCTCAGAAACACACTTACCACCACTCAATAATATCAGTACTTATTATAAAAAAGGAAGTAATGGATAATATGTAGTCAAATCCATATGAATTCTGTTTTACAGCTAGATCAAGATGGAAAATATGACAAGGACGCTCTACACGAAACAATGTCTCAATACGAAGATAAGGAAAAAGCTCAAAAAATTGAAGACCAAATAGATAGCTGCTTTATGGGTAATTGTGATATATTACTTTAATTTTTTACGATATATGATTCTGTTTTTATTTCAACAGTAAATGATCTTCTCATAACAAACTAGTGCGCCTCATCATCAACGATTGCATCACTGCTTACCATCAGGTGGGATCGCAGTGAAACACTAGTTTGTATGAAAAAAAAATCTGGTGCGACGTAGAGTTAAACTAACTAACGCTGACGACTGTCTTAAAAAAAAAAAAAATTTTACTTACTCAAAAAATAATGAATTTCGGTAGTACATTTCGTGACTTAATTTTTTGCATTTTAACTCTACTATGACGTCCTGCAAGGAATACGTCGAGTTACCAGTAACCCTGTCTAGATTTTGGATACTTACGTATTAGCATTAGCATTACCGGCCTTATAATGTTCCCACTGCTGGGACTCAGGCCTCCTCTCTAGGAGAGAGAATGGGCCATAATCCACCGTACGGGCCCAGTGAAGATTGGCGGATGTCACATGTCTTCGAATTTTTGGTTCTAGGACAAGCCGGTTTCCTCACGATGTTTTCCTTCGTTTTGAGAGCAGTGGTGATGAAATAAATTACACAAAGTAATGCGCCTGACTGGGTTTGAACTCGCGACCTACTACTTGCAAGTCGGGGCAATTACCACTGGGCCACCACTGCTCTCTTACGTATTACTTAATGTTATTTTCTGTTATTAGCTAACGCTGATAATAATGGCGATGATGAAGAAGCTATTAAGAAGCGAGTCGATGTTATGTTCAACTGCATTAAGGAACTCAAAGAAGTAAGTCATTTTCTTATGTTAACTTTGATACTGTGGTTAGATTTAAGGTTGGCCTTTTAAAATGTTACGACATCGACCAGGTTTTGTGGCAGTTCGAATCATTCTTTTTAAATCCAGTGAGCAAATATCATTGCAGCTGAGGCGACATAGACGTCGAGGCACTCGAGGCGGAAGGCGTGGCAAAAATGGAACCGAGGAACTGCAATGATAAATGCCTTCGTGTATAAAACGAAAATTTTCAACAATCGACAAAATAAATAGATAATGACAGTTTCACAAATATTTTTGGTACGCAGATTTTTTTTGCGCGCCTTGTTTGTTTTTGATGTCAAGTTTAAAATTAAAAAAGATTTTTATTCTTATTTAAAAGTGAAGTGCCTTTTTGTTTCGATTTTATGCAATATTAGTGTATTGCAGTTCAGCTTTGATTACATTAAACTTGAATATACTCGTGATTGTGTGTGTGTCGCAATAAAGTTGCCACAATAAAACAATTACAGCGATAAAAGGAAAAACTATATTTTTGTTTGAAATACACTGAAACGATGTTAAAACAGCGGCTGTACACAAGATTTTTGCTGAACTCAACCTAAATATTTTAGTGTCAAGGTTAGCCCACATCGACACATTGCTTGCAAAGGCTTTGAAATGGTAATCCCACAAAGTGGATCGATGATGAAGATTTAATGAGGGTTACGGGAATCACATGAATGTGAGATGCATAGGCCACACTTAGAAGAGGCCTTATGCAGCAATGGACGTCTTCTTACTGAAATAATGAATTCGTCTTCATCCAAAGCCATTCATTAGTAGCAAAACAAATTAAAAAAAAAATGTTGAGTTCGGCTTCCGTTCTATTTAGATTCAACAATTGTTAATGGAAATGTACTATGCAATTGTTAATGAAAATGTAACCAATGTTTTTTTTGCTTTCAGTAAATTCTACTGCAACGGCTGAGTCTTCCTACAAGAACAGCTTCACTATAAACTTACTACAATTATGTCTTTTAAATAAATACTACGATATTCCAAAGGTGTTTTATTATTTTTTGGATATTTCAGTTCAATTTTAAAAAGCGCATGTTGTGCTAGCCTATAATTATTTTTTACAGTAATCAACGAATTTCCAAATTAATATACGAGTACAATGTCAATGTAGTTTTGTTGGTTGACCAAAATAAAATAAATAAATAAATTTTTCAATGAAGAAATGTATGTATGTTTGGAAAAAAAACCATATGCAACCTAACAAACTACAAGTACCTATCTAAACTAGGTTCTTGTACCTATAACACATATATGCCGACAAATTCACAGCTCCAAATGAATTGACAGAAATCAATGAACAATTTATCCTAATTCGTTTTACCAACGAATCGGATTGTAAAGATTGTAATCAATTGTTCGAACTTAGGGCGAGTTTCCGTTACGAAATCGAAGGTTGTAAGGTTTGTCAAAATAGTTTCATTCAACAGTTTAGCTGTTTCATCGTGTATTTTTGATGTAGTTGATATAAATAGGGAACTAGAAATATATTGGTCAATAGTGTTTAGGTCTGGGTTCATTTCACAACTATAATAGAGTTTCTTAACTTCTAGTATTTTGAAAGCCTAAAATAATTCAAAACATTAGTTTCTTTTTGTTTTAGCGGTTAGGTATTCAAGTCTGTGAAGTTTCACTAGCTGTATTTGTCCATTATTTTTATCCACACCTGTCTGTTCCTTTATCTGAGCTATTATCAGAAACCGCTAAGCGGATTTTCTTCCTGTTATCAACCTAATATTGCTGCTCAAAGAAGGTTTATATCGTGAGAAATTTCTGGTACTAAATCACCTATTATGAATCCCTCAATGGATTTAATGCGTATTGGTTATGTAATATTGTTTTGTTTCTTTGTAAAACATGTTGCGGTAAGTTTAATTATAGTTTTTTGTTTGTTGAATATTCTGATCTTTTAAATTTTTTGTTCGAAATACAATTAATTCTGTATATAATAATATTCATGTTTTGTATATATGTGTGTTTCAGGCAATGGACGCTCAAAAGTTAGGAATTCAAAGGGAGCTAGTGACTGTAGGCATACAGTGTATAAAAGATCATCCTTTATCTTTGTCGGACATAAGGTCTTTTAGGAACAAAATGATTCCTAATGGAAATGATCCAAAATGCTTCGTGGCTTGTTTGTTCAAGAAAATTGGAGTGGTGAGTAACAAACTGCTACTAGCTGTTACGAATATAAAGAAACATCTGTGAGGATGGTGTCGAAATGACTAGTATTGAGGATTTTGCTGAAAATCTTTCAAGAAAATAAAGTCCTTTGTTATCTTAAAGATAGGTGGTACAAAGCATGCTACGAGATTGTTTTATGAAAGAGTCAGCGCGGCTCTTGCTGTATCCAGAGCGGGAGAATTTAGTTAATGATTTCTCACACTAAAAAAGGGGTAGACCAAACAGTAAAAAAACCAGGTTTGCGCATGTTTTTTTATGTGAGTATCAGTATTGTTTGCTACAATTCCTACCTAAATCCGACTCTCCATATTATAGTGGTGGGAGTCTTGGTTCATCTGCAAACCCTATTTTAAATGAATTATATAAAAAACGAAATGGTTTATTTTGTTCCAGATGGATAACATGGGAATGATATCGCCAGCCAAAGCAAAAGAGAATGCCAAGAAGGTGTTTAAAGGAAGTGAAGAACATCTAAAGAACGTTGATGAAATTATGGAGAAATGTTCTGCAGGTAATTAAGATTGCAAGATAGGCTGTTGACTAGGAGTTATAAAAAAGTAGTCATTGTTATCATTGCATTAGTATCAAGTATTCAAATATTATTGCGTCAATCATTGATTATGAATTTATGAGACTGTCTGCTATTCAATGTCAAATACCTTTATTATTGTTATTTATAAATATTTAAACAAATGCATAATATGAGATATATCCATATATTTACTATAAATATTAAAAATAAATTATTTGCTGAGCATAGTTCCTGAATCAGAAACTCTAATTAAAAAAGTGAATATTTGAAATTTTCTTTATGTATTTTACAGTGAATCAACAAAAGACGAATGATGGGAAGAAAGGTTGCGATAGAGCAAAACTTGCATTTGGATGTTTTACAGAAAATGCGCCAAAAGTAAGTTCCTTCATAATGTCAGTAGACTTTGCCGGGTTTCATTAAAAATTACACCCCAAATATAGGTTTGACATAAGGATGCGCAACACTTTATAACCGACTTCAAAAAGGAGGAGGTTCTATGTTCGTCTGTATGTTTTTTTGTATGTTCCCCGATATGTCGGTCAATTGTTGACCGATTTAGATTTTTTTTTAGCTGGTTTTATCTATAAAGCTAGAAAAACATCTTTGAAAATGAGTCATCATATCGCATCGTCTACTTTTAGTTTTTTCCATCAGTTAAAAATCCCACGATTGTTATTTACTTCCTTTTCCATAGTTCTTGTGATCGAAATTAGTGTTATTTTATTCTTGTTTTTAATTGTTGCTTTTTGCGTGTTTTTTTCTAGTACGGATTCGACTTCGATTTCTGATGAGTCATCCTGACGAGAACCTTTGGACGAAGCTGATGGAATATTTGATTAAATAGCACTTAGTATTTATTTTTGAGAATGGAGTGACTTTTTTTTAATAAAGGCTTAGAAATACAGTCATTTGAATTTTTTATTGCCTTCTTTCCTGCATCTATGCATCATCATCTTCTATGTAATTATTGATTCGATAAATTATTATAATAGATAGATAGATAAATTATAATTGATCGAATTAATAATTAACTGTCCTTCTTTTTAGGGTTCCGTAGCCAATTGGCAAAAACGGAACCCTTATAGTTTCGCCATGTCTGTCCGTCCGTCCTCGCTTAATCTCTGTGACCGTTAGCTCTAGAAAGCTGAAATTTGGTACCAATATGTATGTCAATCACTCCAACAAAGTGCAAAAATAAAAATTGGAAAAAAATGTTTTATTAGGGTAGCCCCCCTACATGTAAAGTAAAAAGTGTTTTGTTTTTAATTTCAACCCTAACGTGTGATATATTGTTGGATAGGTATTCAAAAATGAATAAGGGTTTACAAAATCATTTTTTGATAATATTAATAATTTCGGAAATAATCGCTCCAAAAGTAAAAAACAATGTCCCCCCCCTCTAACTTTTGAAACATAAGTTTAGAAAATATGAAAAAAATCTGGAAAGTAGAGCTTTATAAAGACTTTGTAGGAAAATTATTTTGAAGTTGATGGGACGAACAGTTTTTGAAAAGTTGGGGACACTTATTGCGACGGACGGGAAACTACGGAACCCTACACTGAGCGTGGCCCGACACGCTCTTGGTCGGTTTTTTTGAAGTGAAAAACTCTCTAGATGGAGTTTTTTTTTTTGGAAATGGAATTTTTAGGATGACTTCTCCCGCTCTTGGGCGGAGCGGGAGGGCGTGTCAGACTCTTATTGACTAAATCCCACCCAGTTCTTTCGTTGCCTTCGATCTGGGGGACACGGTGACAACCTTTCGGATTTTCCGTGTTCCCCAAAGGCTTAGGGCCCTGCCGGGCCCCTACAGTTTGCTGACATCTCCTTGAGGCGCGCGTGGAACAGAACGCGCCGTTGAAGAATCAGACTTTTGGTGACTAAACCTACCCGTAGTTAACCTTTTTCAATTAGGGCCACGGTAGCTCTTTTGAAAAATCCCACAGGGCCTGACAAGGCTAACTATTGTCCTCATTCCTTTCTCCGGACCGCAGCAGTGCCTACTTTAGTTTAGGACGTGAATGTGATGAAGCTTGGCACTTTAAGGCCAGAGCCTTAAAGTGCCAAGCTTCATCTTCTTTACAAAATAGATATTACTTAAGCTATTGCATGTTTTGTGTAAAGATATTAGTTTATTTATGGAAGTAGCGAAATAGCCGAGAATGTATAGTGAGTGACCTAGTCTATTTTTTCTCTTTTTTTTGAGGATGGTAAAATAATCAAATAACTTTTCCAATCAGCTTTAGGTGGAGTGAGAGAGTGTCAGTCTTTTGTTGTCTAAAACCCATCCATCCTTCCGCGGTGAGACTTTTGCTCAATCCCGCAGATCTGGTGGTGATCCATAGTATATTATGCCTGTTTCAATTATTTATAGATAACCGTGCGCAATGCTTTTAAATAAATACATGAACTTACATAATATGCTACAATTACATTATGCATAACTTTGATATTGAATTAATAATAAAGAATAATACCGACGACGGTTATTCTGCCGACATTAACAAAAATGGCACAACGAAATTTTTTTTTCGAAATTTTCCGAAATACATAAGTATTCGGAATCAGATATTTTTGTGGTCCTCAATATGTATTTAACTCAATTTCCAAAATAAAATATTAGTTGTGCTATTTTTAAACCACGGTAGTATTGCAGTTACCCAAATCATGGTGAGTCAGCAAGATATAAAATAGCTCATCCACAACAATAAAAAACTGTAAGATATCTATAGTGTTTATCAATAGGTAACTGGTTGAGCGCCTGATATTTCACTTCCAGTTTTTACTTACGTTTAGCTATTGCCATTATATTACCAAACGTAAGGTTTGAATCCTTGATAGACATCTTTGTAATCCATATTAAACAAAAAATAAAAACCAATTTAAATTCATAGGATTCGAAAAGAAACAAGCAAATTTTAATGATTATGAATAAATAATTTATTATACGAATAAAAGTAATCTTACAATAATTCCGCAATCCTTAGTATCACTAAACACAGTGTCGAGAAAAACAATTAAAATACAGAGCCATGTATTGTATGTGCATTAAACTTAATATTAATCCAGTAAACAGGTACCACCTTCCAGTAAATATAGACTACTTTCCATTCTTCTCTTTCTTCTTCTTTTAGAAGTCAAAATCGAAGCCGAGCTGTAAAAAAAAGTAATACTTTAACACAACCCGAAAATCGGCTATTATTAAGAGGGGTTGGGCTGCACATGTTTGCAGTATGTTTGTGAGCTATAGGCTAAAAGAGCCAGTTATTGGGTCTGATTAAACGTAAGGCAGACCAGTTGGAAGGATGAACATGACTCTAACCGAAGGGACTTCCCCGCAATGCCAAAAAAGAAACGTGTGTGGAAATCTATGTACGAGTATATAAATGAATTCCTATTTGTTTTACTAAGGCTATACTATCACTAGTCTTACTAAGGGGTAATCGTGGTACTCTATTACTGGGCTGTGGAGGTCCGACTGGCAGTCACTCATGTGAAAAACTGATGATTATAGTATGAAATAACTATTTAAAATAAACAAGTACGTACCTTTTCATAATTCTTGATGAAGCAATCATACGCCAGTTTAGCACGGTCGCAACCTTTTTCTCCATCGGTGACTTCTGCTTCATTCACTGTTAAAATAGTTAATTTATATGCATTAAAAATACTTAGATGTTCAATTTTTCGTTTCTTTTAGTTTATATTATTAAATTAAAAATCAATTCCAATCCAGAAGATTGGATGAATCTTCAGTTAGTATAATAGCTTTTCTTTAAATTCTTGAGAATTTGTATATGTTCAGAACAAAGTAAATCGACGCGAATATTATAAAATTTGTCCTTACCTTCGGCACAGGCAGTAAGGAAAGATTGAATATTTTTCAAATCTTCTTCATTCTCGAACACTTTCTTAGCATTTTCAAACGCTTCTACGTGTGCCCATGTTCCTTTATCGTCAAACTGTGAAACAAAAACTGACGTCAGAAAAAACTGTCAAATACCTAAACGAATTAAGCGACATAAACAATTCCATTATATGATAAGAATATAATCGCCGTAATAATCGATATCTATGCTAATAGCTCCAATTAACGAGGAAAATTGATATGTCTACAAACAATTATAAAACATGATATCTGTACAGTCACATTTTCTATATATCTATACTTCTGCCTCTTCTTCTGTCTAAATTATCTGTTTGGTGGAACAAATTGTTCTAAACATTTTTCGTAAATGGCTGAAGTTAAGATGGATAAAAACTGTCAATGACCGTATTATTTGTAGACAAAGAAATTAACCATATGATGAAATATATTGATTAGCAGATTCATAACAATAGAGAAATGGAATCGACAATCGGCTCATTAAAAATTAAACCCATCAAAATACAAGAGCGTGTCGGGCCACGCCCAGTGTAGGGTTCAGAAATTTCCCGTCCGTCAAAATAAGTGTCCCCAACTTTTCAAAAACTATTCGTCCCATGAAGTTCAAAATAATTTTCCTAGAAAGTCTTTATAAAGCTCTACTTTCCAGATTCTTTTCATATTTTCTAAACTTATGGTTCAAAAGTTAGAGGGGGGGGACGCATTGTTTTTTACTTTTGGAGCGATTATTTCCGAAATTATTGAAATCATCAAAAAATGATTTTAGTAAACCCCTATTCATTTTTCAATACCTATCCAAAGATATACCACATGTTAGGGTTGAAATTAAAAAAAAATCGCTTTTTACTTTACATGTAGGGGGGCTACCCTAATAAAACATTTTTTTCCAATTTTTATTTTTGCACTTTGTCGGCGTGATTGACATACATATTGGTACCAAAGTTCAGCTTTCTAGAGCTAACGGTCACAGAGATTAAGCGAGGACGGACGGACAGACATGGCGAAACTATAAGGGTTCCGTTTTTGCCAATTGGTTACGGAACCCTAAAAACGCATATCAACATGGTTAGTGTAACCACGATTCAATGCTGATTTTCAAAGAATTGCTCTTCTTAGATAATATCTCTTTCAGGTTCTTGTAATTAATTTAACAACTACCAAATTTGACTTAAAAACCGCATGTGTCAGATAAATTGTTGAACTTTGCACAACGTTTTTTAATTTCTTATACTTACCAGTCCAAGTTTGTTAAAGATGCAAGCTGAGAAGCAACCGGCATTTTCACCTTCAGGGAAAACTCTGCTCTTAAAAGCAGCAAGGTCATCTATTGAGAGAGGATGCTCTTTAATACATTCTGCGCCCACTGTCAAGAGTTTGCTTTGTATTTGGCTTCTTAGCTCGTCACTGATGCCCTGAAAAAATACATTAAAATCTGATTTAAAATACTTATTCAGAAATTTAAAATTTATGTTATTTTTAAGTATCGCTTGCATGATGTTTTCTTTGCTAACTATTGGATCTAATGTTTTCTAATGTATTGAATAAATTATTTTTATATTAGGTTAGGGAGAAATAGATGAAAAATCTAGATATCTTGCTGACAAAAAATTTAAATATTTTCAATTATGTATATAATTAAAAGACACCGTACAAGGAAGAGTGGTAAGGTTGGTAAGTAGGTTAAATGCAAAATAGCTCTTTCTAATAGTGACAAGATACCCACAGGACAAACAAATATAAACAAAAGGAAAACTTACCAAAGCATTTCCCAAGAAGACTGCTACGACAACAAAGTACACAATACCAGACTTAAACATTTTGATTGATTTTTAGGAGAGGTAACACTCAATCAAGATCTTAAGACAAATGTGACTACTTTGGCGATGTTTGGTGGATTTATAGTAAAACAAGGGAATTTAAACAAACCCAATATCCTGTGTGGTAGACAAGCCATGGATACGGAGGCAAATCGATTCTTCCTTCATTATAAGATGACAATAGAAGTACAAACAATGATGAAGCATCCGTTTGACGATGATATAAGACATTAGATACGCCAAACCGTTTGTTTGAAGCCGACATCGGAAAGCTTGGAATCTTTAAGTGTATCGAAGGTTAAGATCAATTTTGGGTCATAGAAAAGTAGTGCTTATTCATCTTTATTACTGTGATAGTTATAGCCTAAATTTGCATGGTATTAGGCACTTTACATTGATTTGAACGTTCAATCATAGCGATGTATATGTAGACTAGTCATTAAATGCAAATAGAGGGACTGACTCAAGATAATAGACACAGGGGTAAGTGAGAGTTTGTTACCGGTACAGTCTCAAGAAGACGGCGGTGCTCCCAACCCAAGCGGGGCATACCGTATGCTCTACTGCGAAGAATGATGATATGATTTCACATGATAATGTTTACTGCTTTATCATCATCATTTTAGACGCCAGAATATATGTGGCATTAATACCTCGACCATTTTCATGCTTTTCGTTTGAATTGGAGTTTATGGCCTTTATGGCCATAAACTCCAATTCAAACTATCGACCTGGTTCTAGTTATATCTACCATATTTATACCATGTTGATGTCAATGCATACAATGTTGAGGCATGTTGGGAGTCTATCAGATGTATGCCAGACTGGACGGACAACAAATGTACGTTCATAATAGTTATGCTCTATTACAATTTATTAGTTGTAGCTATGTAATTATTTTATGAATCATGATCACACTTAAGACCGGAAAATCCACTTAATTATAAACTGTATCAACTCGTACTAAACATAACACAGTGCATTGCTAATAAGAATGATTTCCGTACTTTAGACTTAGTAACACTGCAATTATGATGATTCTATTGCTCTTTTATAAGAGATATTGCAACTGCTACATGCAGAGATATCTGTTAAAAGAATCCTTAACTTTAAACAGCTAGATTTATCATCATTTCAGCCATGAGACGTCCACTGCTGAACATAGGCCTCCCCCAAGCGTCGCCAGAACGACTGGTCCTGTGCGTCTCGCATCCATCGGATGGAAGGATGGAAGATTCTGGAGTGGCGGCCACGTATCAGAAGACACAGCGTTGGAAGGCCTCCCACTAGGTGGACTGACGACCTGGCGAGGGTCGCGGGAATCCGATGGATGTGAGACTAGATTTATACTACAACTAATATAAATGAATGTAATATCCTTTTGTCACTTTCTTTATTATTCAAACAAAGCACAGCTTCGTATCGACAATAGCCAAATCTATGGTATTAATACGAGTATATACTAGTGGTACGTTCTTATAAAATATTATTCATCAGTAAGACGGGTGGCATAGCTTGTCCCTTGTATTTTGAGTGAACGAGTTCTAATAACTATGCTGGCCGATTAGGTTTATTTAGCTTTGCCAGCGGCTTTGCCCGCGTGTAAGTACGTTTCTTCATACAACATTTAGGCTCCCCGTTTAGCTGCTAAGGGGAAAATAAATTATAATAAATTTTGAAAAATCCTTTCTTAGTGCTCGCCTACGTTAGAAAAGAAAGCCTTACTCGTATGCACAATTTCACGTTCCTATGACGTAGTTTCGCGTTAGTTGTGTGTTGATATATATGGTAGTCAGTTTAGATAATCATTTAACTCTTAATAATGTATCTGAGTACCACAGTACCTAATATTTTTTCTGAAGTAGGCAATTAGTGTCAAGTCCATTGAAAAGCGACAGTGGTACAAACGGTAATGTTTTGACTAACGATGAGGAGGTCATGAGCCTAAATCTCTTGTTTGTATTGTTATTCGTAGCTAGGAAGTAGAACATTAAAGTCCAAAATGTGAACCAAAATAATGCTATTTTTGTTAGCAAGGTCAAGCATTCATTAGCAAGTCAGAAAATACTGAAAAATGCTAGAACAATTTTTTTATGTTTTTTTTTTTAATTTTTGTGTTACAATACTTTTTAGGTTATATAGTTTTATTACTATACATAGGTACTCAAATTCGCCAAGACATAAATGAAAACCTAAATATTTTTGTGTAGCTAGATTTTTAGCTGTCAACACCAAGTAGTGTTGATAACTCAACATCATCATCATCATCATCTACCTAGCCTTTTCCCAACTATGTTGGAGTCGGCTTCCAGTCAATCCAGATTTAGCTAAATACCAGTATTTTACGAGGAGCGGCTGCCAACCAGACCTCCACAACCCATTAGCTGGAGGGTGACACGGTACTTCATGGCAAGACTGGAGTCAGATTTACTGGTTCCGACCATCCGTAACGACTATCAAAGATCCAGAAATGACAGCCGGGACCTACGGCTTAAAGTGCTTTCCGATGCACGGAGGAAACTCGGTATGTTTAGATGGTCACCAATCCATGGACCAACCTTGGCAAGCGTTGCTTAACCTTTTAGATCGACCCGTGCGGCTGTTATTATCTAGCCACGAGCTCCTCATGTTGATAACTCTACATGGGTTAAAAATTAACGAGCTGATTGCCAAGAGACCAATTCAAATTAGTTTGTTTACAAATTGGAGCTAATAAAAATGATTAGTTCACGGTACGCTGATCATAAAAGTTAACACAAACCAAGTTAACTTCTCTAATCTAATAAAAGTTTTTGTTTCGGGCTCAAGAATGGACTTTGCTACGTTCTAGTGGACCATTGCAATTATACTTTTTATGAGATTTGGGAATTTCCTACAACAATTTAGGTATGCAGTTAATAATTTTCTTAGAATATTAAGATCGGACTTTGAAATAACGAACATTTCAAAGTCCGATCTATAATATCTTGAGTGAAATATAAAAACAGGTGTACTTTGGACAACATAGTTTTTGTTGTGTAGCATTTTTGTTGCATCAGGGTTTTAATATAAGCGAGCAAAAAAAAAATAGTTTCGCCAGCGAGCACCATCTAGATGGAAAACTAAAGCTTGTAATATCTTTAGATTGCTAAACCATGACTTATGTTAATACAAACTGATTATTTACTTTGATCTTGTTTGCGTAAGCTGTAATTAAGCTTTTCTTAGACAAAGATCCCAAACTTTAATAGAAAATACTGAAAATTAGATTTCATCATCATTGACAGCCCAACTTGAATCTCTACATGCAATTACCAGGCATAAGCCTCTCTTATCTTATGACAATGTTAAGCGAATCTATCTGATCTAGACCCAATCTGATCCAGATCCTACCCGCAATACAATACACACTTTAACCTATCACATACCCGCAAAACGAGACACAATAGTAAAATAACAACAGCGCGGTCTCATAGGACCGGTCGGGGATTCATGAATTAAACCAATGAACTACTTAAAGCTAAAGGTAGTCTGGCCTATCCTTGCCAAAACGCCTGTATGACTGCAAAAAACCAGAAAAACTTTAGACTTACAGAGCCAAAGGCTTTGCAGATAAAAATGAACAAAGAGATCTTTTTTGCTACGTTTCCTGCCGCTGTAGCATTGATCGTAGCCGCAATGAGATTTAATGATAATTACTTCGCGTCAAATTAACTAACTTAACCACAGGCGTTTTATATAAATAGGCGTCGTTAGAATCCAAGCCATACACAGTTTAAGCTTCGAAGGATTAGGAGTAAAGCTGATTAGCAACATGTCTAAGTTCACTTGTTTGGTTTTGTGTGTAGTGGCTGCTAGCGTTAGCAGGGCTTATGTAAGTAATTCCTTCAGGATCTTTTCAAGTGTAAAGTCGATAATTATAATTTAATAATTGAAGGATTTATGAAATGATGATGATATCAATTTGATGAACTAAAACATGAACTTTTTAAAGATACCTACCTTTTTTTTAAAACTGGTATAAGTACTGATTTATATGTATAAAAAAATTAACAACAAAAATACAAACGAACCTATTTAATATGCAGCAAAAAGTGCAATATAAGTAACTTTAGCTTTGTGAAGTCGGTGTTACATAATGAAAAAACAAAACCAAAAACTCGCTCGGTTGTTTGTATATAACTTTTATTTTTTAAACTTTTTGCTCTAGTATTAACCTTGCAGCTAAACCTATCTAATGGATATATTCTATCATTTATTTTTTTGTTAAGTACATAATACACACAGAAGAGGCGGACTTAATGCCTTCCAATAAACCAAAACACAGTTAGGATGCATTGTTTTAGTACGAATTTCCCGTGCCTAACTTCCGGCTTCGTCACCAGATCATTTCGGTGCTACCATTTTTATCAGAACTATTTATTTAAATTTGGTCGTCGTAATCACTTAAGGCGGCCGCGATGTTAGATTTATCCATAAAAACGTAATACCAAAATCATTTGCAGTTAAAGCATATTTACACCATAATATGATGTTATTCGGATTCAGACAATAATTATCTAGGTTCCTACGTCGTCTTTTTGTTGAAAAACTTATCCCAAACGAAATTTAAGCGAATTTAAATTTGCACATTTTCACAGCGAAAATGTCATGTTTTTATTTTGTTTTTTCTATATTATAAACAACAATATTTCAAAATATATCTCCGTAGGAACACAGATATTATTATAAAGTTATAAATACTCGAAACAATATTGGAAATACATTAATTTTTCATTCATCATTTTTGGTATTACGGAACAACTCCCAAATCAATAGTTTGTATTGCTATCACAGCAAGCAACCGTCAGTGTGCTGATGATGACTTTACTCCAGTCAGTGTGTCCAAGAATTGTTTATACTGTCTGGATTGATTCTATCAACCTCAAAAACCTATTTTATTTCGTCTCAAGCCCGAGATAGCGCGCGGTGTACGCAGGCCACTTAACTACGTATCTTTATTCAGTTATCTGTGTTTATGAAATTTCGTTGGCATAGATAGCCAGGTTTTCTTCTGCACTTCCACTTTTCAACTGATACTTTCTAAGGTTAAAAGCTTGATATAATAATATAAAACAATATACCAAAGTCGATATATCCCTGTAATTTTTGTGTAGGATTCTAGTTCATGAGGATTTGAAGGAACTGATGACAGATCATAAGAACCAGATTATAATAAAAATAGAACCAATTTGGAAGTAATTTAAAAAGTTATTCTTTATACAAGGAAGTTATTTTTAAATCAATAAGTAAGACAAACATTTGTTCTGAATTCTGAGGAGAACCTCGTTCTCTTCATATTTTTGGAAGTCAATTTAAAATGATATATTAGAATATATTGGAAGTTCATCCAAACCAAATATATTTATTTGAATGTGTTTCAGCTAGAAAACAGTATTACTAAAATATGTTTCCTTTTAAAAACGATGTATTATTTTTTTTATTATTCTATTATTCAAGGCCAGTGAAGAAGACAAGGCAGCTTTCCGGGCAGCCATCCAGCCCATCGTAGACGAATGCTCGAAGGAGCATGGAGTCAGCTCTGACGATATCGAATCGGCCAAGACCGCTGGCAGCGCTGACAACATCAAGCCTTGCTTCCTCGGCTGCGTGTTGAAGAAAGCTGAAATTGTAAGTACTATTACAGAATGTTCCTAAACAGTGCCGTAGTTCTGTATGCACTAAAGAAACCTTTACTTTGGACTAGGGAGAGTTTTTGAAGTCCTATTCATAATATATTGCGCCAATAGTTTATAGCAATTCTTTTAGAAAGTCCTTGAGCAGGACATGATCTGCAATCTGCAGTGTATCAAATGTCCCATATTGCAGCAGATTAGAAGATGTAATAAATACCACTAACTGTGACTCGTATGAAATTGGCCTAAATCTTCAAATGGTATACATTTTAACCGCTAATAAAGATAAGTTTGTGAACTACGCATCGTTATTGTTATATCCGCTTTATTTTGAAAAGTAGGAGACGAATAATCTAAACAACCTTTCAACTGAGTTGGTAGCAGTGAAAAGCAGTGTATTGTTCCTAACACAGGCTAGCCGATAGGTTAGCTAGATATATGCTTCAGCTTTTATAAATATAAAAAGAGAAACTAAATAACTGACTGATCAAAGCACAGCCGAAATTATTGGAATTAGTAGCGTGAAATGTTGCAAAAGTGTACGTTTTATGATGTAACTATGCGAGGATTTTCTAAAATTTTTCCTCCTAAAGGGATAAAACGGGTTTTCTTAAGATAGTGTGTAGTTTAAAGTGCAAGGGGTTATAAAATTGCCACTTGTTGCAGTCGTGTTGTACATCTAGGAAATACGAGTATGATTAATCATAATGACGATATCTAGAAGCAATTAACTGCATTGTGGGAAATGGATTGTTGTGTTAGAATAAATTATTGTGCTAGGTCGCGTAAGATGTAGATGTCACTTCTAGCAGTAACTGCCTCATTTATCTCGCAATTACGGTTACATAATCGTCCATTCGAATCTTAAATTAGATAAAGTCTTATTGTAATAAGGACAGTGAAACATCCCCGTAAAAGCCTTTATTTGTTGAAGAAATTATACATACCTACATTTAGGTTTAAAATTGTGTATAAGGATTGTATATAAAGGTGGGTTTCTGTCTCACTCTGTTTTGTATTTAAAATGGGTCTTAATATCTCTTCGATTGTGACGAATTGTTGTGCCAATGGACTATGAGTGTCTATACACACTCTCCTGTATACTATATCTCCTACATTAAAACAATAGTTTAGGAAAATTAGATATTGTTTTATTAAACTTTATTCAATGAGAAAAATACAGCACAAAAGGATGCTATTTATATTTAGGCAAAGTTATATTATCTATCAGTGATATTGAGGGAACCATTGAATTCAATCCATACTGCTTTCTCATTACAGCTGAACGCCAAGGGAGAATATGATTCTGACAAAGCTCTGACTAAATTGAAGAAGTTCGTGCCCGATGAAACTAAATACGCTAAATACGCCGAAATTGGAAAGAAATGCGAATCAGGTATAAAACTTGAATTAGTACTGTGAATTATTTTAATAACCTAACAGTCTACGAGCTTCCCATGAAAAATAATGTGCATCCGATGTCGAGATTGAAAAGTCAGTTTCTTTATTTTATTTACATAATTATTTGATTGTAATTGTTTTTTTTTTAATGTTTACAGTAAATGAAAAGGCAGTGAGCGACGGAGAAGCCGGATGCGAGAGGGGTGCGCTGCTGACAGCTTGCTTCTTGGAAAACAGAGCTGACGTAAATATTTTTTACATTATAATTAACAGCGGTCGAGGAGCTCGTGGCTAGATAATAATAGCCGCACAGGTCGATCTTTATGGTTAAGCAGCGCTTGCCAAGGTTGGTCTGTGGATGGGTGACCATCTTAATATACCGAGTTTCCTCCGTGCCTCGGAAAGCACGTTAAGTTGTTGGTCCCGGCTGTCATTTGTAGATCTTTGGCAGTCGTTACGGATAGTCAGAAGCCAGTAAATCTGACTCCAGTCTTGCCATGAAGTACCGTGTTACCCTAGTTAATGGGTTGTGGAGGTCTGGTAGGTAGCCGCTCCTCGTAAAATACTGGTATTCAGCTAAATTCGGCTTGACTGGAAGCCGACCCCAATATAGTTAGGAAAAGGCTAGGCTAGATGATAATTAACAGCGGTCAATTTTAGCCATGATAATTTTGCTGCCCTAGAGGGCTGATCATAGTTCCCTGAAGAAACATCTTCCCTTTTTTTAAATTACTACCTACTTACCCCATAACATTAGTACATACTTACTCGTATATTCGTGTATTTGTTACTTTTTTAAGCTGAAAATGCTGAAGGGATTTTAATGAAATTTAGTACACGGGTAGACCATGTCCTGGAGAAGCACTTATGCCACTTTTTATTTCGGGAGTATATTCCCTTGGGAACATGCGGACAAGGCTACTGCCAGAAGCTAGTTCTTCATGCCCACTGACTTTAATTTATATTACAGCCAATTTAGACCACAAAATGTTTGACATGATTAATTTGTGGTCGATCTCTATGGTACTAAGTCTTATTTAGTTAATGTGTCTTCTTTTTGAAGTAAACATTACATACTTTTCTTTATTTCACAGGTAGCCCAATATTAAACATAAGAGGTGCAAAGTTACTAAATGATTTTGATTTGTTTTAATTATTATTTTCAGATCCTCTAAACAATCTTGAAGAGACAAGTGATATGAAGTGATACAAGATGATACAAGTAGTGTTTTGTTATGAATTTTAGCAAATAAATTTTACTTTTATAAACTTCTTTTGTTTCAATTTAATTTTTGAACTAAGTATTTATTAATACAATACTAGTATCTGTCGGTAAGAAATCATATCCCAGATAATACCTACTAGTTTTTAAAAATGGTTATAAATACTGCGATATTACTTAAAATGCAAAACATAAACAAACCAATAAATAAATAGTTACGAAAAAAGTATAACAAACCTTTAATACCTATTAGATTTATTTAAACTTGTAATTCCAAGCCGCCCAGAAGATACCTAGATACCTACCACAGATAAATAGGACAAGTAATAGCAACCAGTTTAAAAATAAAAGGATAGGTAAT
Source organism: Mythimna separata (assembly GCA_030763345.1). Classification (NCBI taxonomy): domain Eukaryota; kingdom Metazoa; phylum Arthropoda; class Insecta; order Lepidoptera; family Noctuidae; genus Mythimna; species Mythimna separata. The sequence goes on from CM061182.1 coordinate 13,269,409, forward strand.
GTCCTAAAAAGCCATTTCCAAACGGTGCCCAAGTCAATGAAACTAATTTTAATGTAAAGTGTAAAAAATACTAAAAGAAAGATTTTTTAAATTCTCGTATTGAAAGTGAAATCGAAACATTAGTAATTGAAGCTCGACTGCGAAGATACTTCGCAGTTTTTTTTGAGGCGGGAAACTTTTACGTCCGGTGAGAACCTGTGTCATGCAGTAGATGCGGACGCCGTGGCACCATTCCAGTCCCTCTTCAAAGAGTAGATTTACCTACTGCCGCAATCGTGGCTTTCCCAACGCTCGGTTGCAACTGTCGTTGTCATTGCTGCAACTCAGACTGTAGCGACCACGATCTACTACATATGACGTCACAGAATCCTGCATCGCGCAAGCAAAGTTCTCCGCGTGATTTGACTAGATACAACAGTCCGATATCATCTATAATCGGGCAGTAGCCCACTGGACATAACACCCGTCCGGTCGGAAGATCCTCCCTTTTCAACGGAGGTATGTGGGATTTTACTCTCTGTGGACCTCCAAAAGACCACCATGCTGCGACTTGTCGCGTCAGAGGTGTTTTGCCCCGGGCGGCGGTGTTGCAAAGCCATGCGCAGGTCGTGCATGTGTGCAAGGATGTTGCCTCCAAAACCCATGGTGGCAGGCCGGCGAGGAGATTCGCCGCTTACCAGAAGAGCGGTTTTCCCGTACCATAAGGAAAGCCATAGGTCTCTGGAGCACTGTACAGGGTGAATTTGTATTGCAACTGAGAGACTGACTGTAAACGATTATGATCGTGTATTAAAAAAAATACTATATTCCTAGTTTAGTAGTAGAACCGGTTGATTTTACAAAAAAACACACAGGCTGCATTATTTCATTATCCGACAGTAACGCTAATTAAAATAAAATTCTTTAAAGTAAAAAATAAATTGCGCATCATTTCAAAAAAGATACGGTCAATGTCTGCATCAAGGACATTAAATATTTTTGAATATAAATAAATATCTTAAGTTCACTGAATTGTTAAATAGTGTTAGGTAGATTTATTTTTTTATGTAAAACATAATACATGATAATATAACCAGTCACTTAAAATAAATATCAATCTACCTAACCTTACCGGATGCTGCTACTGTAGGTTCCCAGCAGGGTCGAAGCCTACTGGGGCCCTGTGTTTTACCAAAGAGAATCCTTGGACGACAGGAGTCTGACACGCCCTCCCACTCCGCACAGAGCGAGAGAATTTTATTGTAGTAGCTACCTACCTCAGCGAAGCTTGGTGACAAGATTAACGCGTGTTACATTCGCACTCTAAAGGCACTCAAAATTACTCCATCGTGTCTCATCTATTCGGTCCACACAATAGTGACACCCGGAAATTTCTTCCACCTAAATCCTACGCCTCGGAACCTCTTGAACTTACCATGACCGGTGATTTGCGTCGTGCGGAAGGTGAGCACCCCGTGACGCCTGTCCAGCCAGACTTTACTGCCATGATTATGGCGTGCCATAAAAACCTGCCTGTACTTTACAGGCAGGTTCACTACTACAGGCACGTATTGAGTTCAGTAGATAGAGGCCCATGAGAGAGCGGATTAGTATAAGTATACGAGTACGTAATGATGATGCCATCGAGCCGGTCTCGGCCACAGCGACCGTATTCATTGACTTCTTATGATGGTATAAGTAGGTATACGTAGTACTGTATCGTAATGACTTTGTGTTCTGTATGTATTTGTGCGAAATTTACGAGAAGGTACAGTCAGCACCAAAAGTCGATGAACAGAATCAACATATTAAAACACCTGTTTGCAATAAAATGTGTTTCATCTGTTCACAATAAAATGTTTTGTTATGTTGATTCTGTTCATCGACTTTTGATGCTGACTGTACCTACTGCCGATAAACTACTATGCACTTTGGCAGATTTTATATTAAGACTTGCTTTGTAACATAACCCGATTAAAGAAAATAAAAAACAGCTTTGAGACCTTTTAGGACATCTAAATGGGGCAAAAATAAACATTATACATTATTGTATTTACATATTTTTTATACACTTCTCATCAGAAAAATCGAAACACCTTGCAAGTTTCTGTTTTATGAAGATTATCAGAAAAATGTGTATATGTCAAATGTAGTTAATAGTATATAATATGTTCTAAATTAAAATAAAATTTTTATTGGTTACGTATTTTGTGTAACTCGTCATTTTTACCCTGTATGGAGTATGAAGAAAATCGATAAAACAATACACGTATATGAAAAAAAAGTTATTCCCTCCCCGAGCTCTTATTACTGCTTCCATATGGTTTTTCATGATCAAAATAATGAGAGTCATGATTAAATATCGTGGGATCCTATTTTATTCCTCTTGTATTGCATTTTGCAGCTGGCTAAGTGTTTCTGGGGCTGGATCTCTTCCACCAATATGTCTCATTAATCTATTCTATAGATATTTAATTGGATTCATGTCCGGGCTTCTAGCTGGCCATTCCATAATGAAGATACGAATTGCAGTATCATAATTTCGTATGACGCTCGTGGTGTGAGCCCTTGCATTATCGTGCATGAACATAAAACCGTTGCCAATAAACTGTGCATAAGAGTTCACATTCACTTTTTTTGTTCGATGTAGCGATGAATGTTGTATGGAGGCAGACGTGTCCCAGACACAAAGACAAGACCTCTCCAAACTGCCCGCGAACCGCCACCATAGCTGACTTTTTCTTCAATGCAGCATTATGCAAAGCATTCTCTATCTCTTCTATAAACATTGGCCCTTCCGTCGTTACCATACTGCATAATTATACACTCATCAGAAAAGAGGACTGATTTTTTTCCATTGGAGTTATGATCAATTTAGGAGCTCACGTGCAAAGTTAAGGCGCGCTCTTCAATGGTCTGCATTTAATTTCAGCCCATTTGCTGGCTTGTGCGGTACCAGTCTACGTTCCTTCAACCTTATTCTAATTGTACAGTCACTTACAGCCACCCTACTTACAACATGAAGCTGCTGCTGCAGTTGAAAAGCATTAATTCATGAATCCCCGACCGGTCTCATAGGACCGCGCTGTTATTGTCTTACTATTGTGTCTCGTTTCGCGGGTATTGATAGGTTAAGGCGTCGATTTCATAAAGAAGTTGTTACAAAAAAAATATCATCTCGCACAGAAGTGACCGCGTTTCCTGCCAGATCCTGAACGGCGCGTGAACAAACCAGTCTCTCGATAGCGTTTGTAGACTCTATGAAAAACTACAGGCTTAGATGCAATATTTCAGCCAGAACGCGCTGAGTAACTGTAGAATCCAGCAATGGCACCACTTGCGCGGCTTCTGCGGGCGAAGTATCCATTTGTTTTAGAAAAAAACTTTTTCATATATCCCAAAGTCACATTACACACACAGTCTACAGAATCAAAAGCTTTAGATTAAGAAATAATTTTTAGTTTTCAAATGTGTACTGTACTCCAACTCTAAATACGTTTAGAGACAAATGTTGTCTCAAAACAGTGAATAATTTCATTTATAATATAAACAAATGAAATTCTTATTTTGAATTTAGAATTTTCGCTTATCGCTTTAATGGCCAGTATACAATCACGTGGAATGAAAACTCTTTTGTGTTAAATTAAGACAGAAACCAGAAAAACGGAAGTGTTTCGATTTTTCTGATGAGAAGTGTATTTTATAAATCGATCGAACAGGCTTCGCTTATTTTTTTAAATATTGTCGTCTTTGTGTACGGTCAAAAGATTCATATAAATAAACGTTGACCTTAATCTCATGGCATAAACGTTTGAAACTTGCAAGGATCAGGACATAGGAGTGCATCATGTCCAAGTTTTCTGGTTTTATTTTGTTTGCCGTGGCTGTTAGCTTGATTCATGTAAGTTAAAATAGGTGCTGGTAAGTATGTTGGATAAGTGCTATCCAATCAACAACAAAATCTTTAGTATATTTTACTGTAAATGGGAATATGTCCCACTGAATTTTGTAAACTCTACCAAGAGTTCCAGGATGTCAATCTATCAAACACAGTGAAAGTTTATTTTCATACTTTCCTATGACGACTTTTGAAATCAAAATACGTTAATAAGACGGTCTAGAATTGTCACTTATTAAAATGTTTGACTTCCCTAGGGATAATATCTCCCTAGTTTTAGGTCTTGATGATGATTCTTTCTTACAGGTGACTATAGCCCAAACTCTCCGCCAATCAGTACGGCCAGTCATAGTGGCGTGCGCTCAGGAACATGGCGTCACCGATGCTGAGATCCAGGCCGCTAAGGAAGCTGGCAGCGCGGCTAGCCTCAAGCCTTGTTTCATAGGCTGTGTCGTGAAGAAAATCGGCTTGGTAAGTAATTACCCTGTGATAGTGTTCCTTTAAAAACGGGTAGTAACACCAATAGTATGGTATTTTTTTTCCAGTTAGATACTGAAGACGTCAATAACTTGCAGTGTCATTTCTTTCTTCTCAGTATCTTAACTTATAAGATCAGCACACTGAGGAGTCCAGCAGGCTCGTAGCCTACCGGGGCCCTGTGTTGAACGAAAGAGAACCCTGGGACCCAAGAACACTGCCGAGAGAAGAGAGGAGTCGTATTGATAATTTCCCATCTAAAAGAAAAACTTGTAATACTATTTTTTTTGACAGATCGATGATAAAGGCGACTATGACTTGGACTCCGGACTCAAGGGCCTGAGACAGTTCGTGAAGGATGATGAGAAATATAATAAACTGGCGAACGTTGCTAGAGCGTGTTCAAAAGGTATGGAAACATCCCCTATGAAATTATTTTATATTAAAAAAATCTTGAGTAAAATTTACAATATAATATGTTTAGAGCAGTAGATGCAAATTAAGTTGAGAATCCACTATAAAAATTCCAATCAACAAAGGATGGCCAAAGTTTAATTAAAACAATCGATGTTTACTATATTATTATACGAGTATCTACAAACGTTTTTTGAACTATTTCGTTGTGTTACTAAAACTTAGGTAGCCAAAAACTTAGGTATGAGAAATACATTATGTATATGGCATTGATGATAAATTGTCATTTTCAGTGCAAGATAAAGCTGTGACTGATGGAACAGCCGGATGCGAGAGGAGTGTTTTGGTGGCGGATTGTTTCTTGACATACAAGGCCCGTGTAAGTTGTCACACAATTAGTTGATAGAATAGAATAAACTTGTGTTGTACACCAAAAAGTGATTGATTTCAAATGAACATTTATTTATTTTCAGATTATCATCTAAACGGTATGAAGAAAGCTTGGGATGCAGTGATCACTAATCAAGATGAACTACTTTTTTATTCAAGATGAACTATATTTTTTTTGGTTGTATTGTACCGAAATTAAATAAATTAAAAAATAGTTCGTTCGTAATTTTATTATACTTCTTTTCTTTTTGTGTTTAAAAACACAGGGTTTGACAAATGTTTTTGTACTGGATTTTGAAGATAATTGTTCAAAACCATTTGCAAGTATTTTCTCTGTTGGTTACATATTCTTAAAGACTTGTAGTTTAACCCCCTCGCATTGTATCTATTATGGTCCCTGGGGGCTACATAAAATGTATGACCAATGTTTGGACTTAGACCAAGTGGAATGGGCAGTGCCAACAAGCCTAATCGAGGACAGAGTGTCACACCCAACAGTAATTCTGGAAGTGAATAATACGAGCAAGTCAATTCAGACAGGATACCTGCAAGTTCATATACAAGCTGCATATTTTGTAAAACATGTAAAAGAGTGATCTCAGTACCAAGTTGCAATTTATAGGCTCATATAATCAGTGTAGGCCCTAAAGGCGAATATTATATTTATTTTATTTATTTTATTTTATTACTTTTAGGAAAACTTACAGCTAATGGTTACAATAATCATATACAATAGGTAAAAGACGGCCATTTACAAGTTTTCACTTTTAATAATTTGAGTGACTAAAACTAAGACGACAACAGCTTAGGGTTAACGCGAAACACTCATACCATACCGCAAATATTTATGTAATACATGAGTAAACACAATATTATTCAGGTACCAAAAAAGCGATCGGCCAAAGTTTTCTTTAGTTTTTTAACATTGGTTGCAAACAAATCAAGCTCAACATCCTGACACACTGTATTGAAAGTACGAGAAGCTCTTATTAAATATGAGTTTACGATAATTGGTTGAAACTACCGGAACATGAAGAAGACGCGATCTGCGGCGAGGCGCACACGAAGCAGGCACACGAAGCCCAACCTTGCTTACCAGCTCGGGGACGTCAGTAGATCCATTCATGACGCTAAATAAGAAAGCGAGATCTGCTATTTTTCTTCGCTCATGTAGAGGTAGAATGTGAAATTTTTTACATCGACTCACGTAATTAGGGAGAAAAGTTTTTGCGCGATATTGAATGTATCTCAAAAATCTTTTTTGTATGCTTTCAAGGCGATTAACATAAATATTATAATAGGGATTCCAAATTTGAGAAGCATATTCAAGATGGCTACGGACAAAGGCACAGTACAGAATTTTCATCGTCTTAATATTCCTAAAATCAGTAGATATCCTAAAAATAAAACCTAGGGCTTTAGAAGCCTTACTAACTACGTTATTTATATGCTCATCAAACAGAAACTTAGAATCAAAAGTTACACCAAGATCCCTTATGACACTGACTCTGGCTATTGAGGTGTTCGAGGTGGGTGGGAGGAGGTGTTTGTTATATTTGTGAGTTTTGGGTACCTTGTAATCTCCAAGTTACTTCAAAGAATTAACATTTTTATAATTCTGTAACTGTTGTTTTTTTATTTATTCTACATAAATGTATGCATAGGGCAATGGGTAAGGAGCAATTTATTTGTTTTTTTTTAGATATTCTATAAAAAGATATTTAAAAATTAATAAAAATAACGTAGAGAAGAGAGAGTAGATGTCATGGCAGTAGGTGTTGGTCTTAACTTTCTTCCTGCAATACAAAATTTTATTTCATTATGTTGAAATGAAATAATAATTGGTAAAAACGTATAGAATTGATAAAAAATTTGAAATTTAAACATGTGTATAAATGAAATGTTCATTTTATGAAAAAAATATACAATCCGAAATCCGATGCCATATAAGCTGTCATAGGTGAAATAAAATATAATAAGTATATAAAGATTATACGATTCAACAAAACTAAAGTTGCCCGTACCGATTGCATACGCTATTTATATCCATTTCACTACTTATCAGCCAACTGACATCCACAAACATTTTCATTTGATGGTGGTTCCGGCCGTCAGGAATCTTGTGCAATACTTTGTGTCTAAGGTGGCCCTTAGTGTTCAGACGAAGCGACGCCTGCAGCCCAGCGTGCAACCGGCCTAAAGAAAGTTGCCCGGCGTGTGCCGGGAGCCGCCGCTTCCCTGGGCGACTGCGCCACAATGACACTGACAGTGCCTAGTTTTATAATTTTTTTTGTGTTTTGTGTTAGTTTTATTTTAGGAATTTTATAACAGTTTAGTGCAGTGTACATATAAAATTAGTTTTAAATAAGTTTACCTGTAAGTACTTTTTAATGCCCTTATCCTCTAACGTCAGTGGTGAAGCCGTACGAGGAGCCAGTCAACCTGCCACATCGCTGGATGTCCTAGTGAGATGTCCCCACTGTTCCCAAGCACGCTTTTTTAAGGGTGAACATGGCTTGAAGGTACATTTGGGAAAGAAGCATAAACCCCACAATGTACCTTCAACGTGTCCACCTATACACACACCCTTTACCCCTGATCCTTCTCCTCAGCCCTTTTGGAAAACTCTCTCAAAATTAAAATCATCAACTCCTGTTCTAAAAAGAGTTCCCCGTGGTGCGAGAGCAACCGTTGCTTTAAGCCTAGCACGATGTGTCCGCCTCGCCGCCCGGGAGAACTCTCTTAGTGCTTGGGAACAACTACTCACCTTCCCGTTTAGGATTCTACATGTGCAAAAAAATTTGGCAACAAAAAGAACTTTAACAGCTCAAATTAAAGATAACTGTAATATTTCGGCCCTAAGTTTCGAATCTAAATTAACATCGCACTTCCCCCAAAGAGGGTTATTGCATCATGTAGAGTCTAAACTAGGCGAAGGTGACATCCGAGGTGCTGCTAGGATTATCTTTAGCAGCGATGTGGTTGCGCCGGACTCTCCAGAGACACTTACGGCTCTGGAAAGCAAACACCCGACCCCGGCGGATGACCTCATCTTCCCTGATCCTCCCAATTCAGAAACCAATTCCCTCCAAATTTCAACCCAACAAGTATGTGCGGCCGTGTGCTCCTTTCGGAGTGGCTCTGCCGGCGGTCTCGACGGCCTGACGCCTCAACACCTCAAGGACCTAATGTGCGCAGGCGCCGGGGAAGCTGGCGAGTCACTTCTGAAGGAGCTGACGGCTCTCATAAATCTCATGCTCTGCGGCAATGTGAACGAAGCCGTCATTGATGTCCTTTACGGCGCAAACCTGTGTGCTTTGCGCAAAAAGGATGGCGGCATTCGTCCCATTGCCGTAGGGTCTACCTACCGACGTATCGCAGCCAAAATTTGCTGTGCATTTTATAGAGACGAACTTGCCAGTAAATTCCAGCCCCTACAGCTGGGTTTCGGATCCAAAGGGGGCTGTGAGGCTGCGGTACACGCCCTTTCCACCTACCTCAACAGCAACGAAGGTGAGGTCATTCTTAAGGTTGACATTAAGAATGCCTTTAATTCCGTGAATAGGGACACCTTGTTGACAGAAGCTCAAAAAGAAATACCCAAAATTTACAGTTTTCTCTACCAATGTTACAGGCACCCCTCTAAATTACTTTATAAGGAAAACCTATTAGAATCAGCAGTCGGTTGTCAACAGGGTGATCCTCTTGGGCCAGTCATTTTCAGTTTGGCAATAAACCCAATCATTCGGCAACTAAATTCTAAATTCAATGTCTGGTATTTGGATGACGGAACCCTAGGAGGTGATGTAGACACGGTCTTAAAAGATTTAACTTTTTTGAAAAATAAATTTGATTCTATTGGTTTACAACTCAACCTCTCAAAATGCGAAATTTACCTCACCCGATCGACTGACAGACAGACGACTTTAGCAAAATTTGACTCAATAGCACCAAATATCCAAATTACTGATAAAAATTCTCTTCACCTCCTGGGCTCCCCAATTTTCGATGAATCTTTTCCAACTTTCATTGAACAGAAAATACAAAATTTTAATGATGTCTCGGAAAGACTTTTTAAAATTAACATGCATTCGGCTTTCACACTCATTCGATACTGTTGTTTTGGGCCAAAATTTACATATACCCTCCGCTCCTCCCATCTTTGGAAACATCCACAACTTTTGGAAAAAGTCGATCAAATTATTAGAAACACTCTTTCTTCGATTCTAAATGTGGCTTTGGACGACCGAGCATGGCAGCAAGCCACGCTTCCCATTCGGCTGGGTGGCCTCGGCGTCCGCAAAATTTCGAGTATAAGTTTACCAGCATTCCTTTCCTCGGTGCACGGTACTGAAACTTTAACCAGGAATATTTTATCTTCCTCACTGGTTAATGATGAGGTACCGTGCTTGTCCGATGCATTGAATGCTTGGAAAATGGCTTGTCCCAACACGGATTTGCCCGACAACCTATCCTCGCAGAGACTGTGGGACGTGCCGCTCTGCAGTACTGTACGTAAAAACCTATTAAATACATCGTCAAGTACTGCTGAGCGTGCGCGTCTGCTGGCTGTGGGGGAATGGGAGTCGGGTTTGTGGCTTCAGGCACTCCCGTCATCCACCGTAGGCACTATGATGGATGACGCCTCGTTTCGGCTCGCTATCTGTTTACGCTTAGGCGCCCCTTGTGTTGCTCCACATCGGTGCCACTGTGGCGAAGCTGTCGACAGCCTCGGACACCATGGCCTGTCCTGCTGTAGGAGCGCAGGCCGCATAGCACGACACGCTAGCATCAACGACATTATCCGTCGAGCTCTTGTCACCGCTGGGGTACCTGCTGTACTAGAACCTAACGGCTTGGTACGTGACGATGGGAAGAGACCAGACGGTATGACGTTGGTGCCATGGAAGGTGGGTAGGCCTCTGGTGTGGGACGCAACCTGCGTCGACACCCTTGCGCCATCCCATGTTCCTAGTTCGGCGGGCTGTGCCGGCGCTGCCGCCGCGGCTGCTGAGTCCCTCAAACGGCGCAAATACTGTAATCTTATTGGTAATTACAGTTTTGAGCCGTTTGGGGTTGAAACTCTTGGGTCATGGGGTCCGAGTGCGCGTTTTCTTTTTAAAGATATTTCACGCCGTCTGATCGACACTTTGCGGGACCAGAGGGCTGGCTCGTTCTTCGCCCAAAGAATTAGCATTGCCATACAACGTGGCAATGCCGCCAGCCTTCTGGGCACATTTCCAGATGACAGCGATGTGGAGGAGTACTTCGACGCCTGAGTGTATATTTTATATTTGTATTATATGTACATAGCTAGGTTTAACTTAAGTTTTTTATTTAAATTGTTAGTATTTGTATATAGTTAAGTTAATATTTAATTTGTTACAATAAAATTTTATTTAAACAAAATATTTTCCATAAAAATAAGAGCAAAAACAGTATAGCCCCTCACTAACATTTTGGTTCGTAGCTGCTAATTGAATGTAACTTGTGTATGTGTAGAGTGTATGTATTGTGTGTACGTGTCATGTGTATGTATTGTGTGTACGTGTCATGTGTATTTGTTGTGTGTAAATTTGGGTTTAGTGTTGCGTATTATGTGCCGTGCTTGCGTCGTATATTTGATAACGGCTTCGTTCACCTTGCGATACCAGATAAGGTCCTTCAATTGTTGAGGACAATAGGACTAAGGCCGTCGAAACCGTCGGCAGAGCTGCTACGGAAGGAGCAAACGGTTGTGACTACCTCTCGACCTGTAACGGGACTAAGGAAAGACCATACGCAGGGGCAGGGTATTTGACTCTCCAGAGCTGCGAGCGTATTTGGAAAACAAGCACTCTTGAAGAGGTAACCCTCTATGTAATGTTATGTTCATATTATGGGCCGAAATATTACAACTTTTTTTTTAATTTGGGAAGTTAGTCGTTATTATTCTGTATGGGAACACGAGAAGTTGTTCCAAAAATGATAAATAAATTAAAAAAAAAATTATAGCAATTATCCCGGTAATGTTACATAACATTCACATCACCATTTTATACAGTAACACATTTATTACTTTTGATTGTAGGACTGTGATAATAATCTAGTTACTGTGTTATATTAATTATTTTTCTTAGAAGTTGAAAGATGGACTTTGTAATATTAATTTTGTACTTTGAACCACACGTTTTCCTTGATGTGACTTTGTACATTATAATTTGAAGTTACTTTTTTCTATTTCGAGCCTTTTAATTGGGTATGAAATTCTTGATTGCTTAGTGAATTATTATATTAGCGTAGTTACATATTGTTTTAATTTAAATTATTTTTCGAGGTAACCTTGTTGTTACACTTTGTTCCTAAATATCCGGTATATAATACAGTAATATAATATTTTGTGTATTATTATCTTTTATTTCATATTTGCAAGTATCGATCGGTTTTCTCGGAACAATTAATTATAATTATTGTAACTTGGTACAATACTGGGCCTTAAGGATCCAGTTTTCTTTTAAAGCATAATAAACTCGAATATGTAATATCTCAATAAGAGTAAATAGTGTGTACTAAACTGTGTAAAGATACACTTACTAATAAACAATAAGAAACTGATAGGTGCGGCTCAATAAATTATGGTTTAAGATTTTTTTACGTACAGGCCTCCGGCCTGACAGTTAAATGATTATTACAGTAAGTATTAATGAATTATTATATTTATCATGCGGCTTCTGTCTCTGAAACCGGGTATGTTTACAGAAAAAAACTAACAGTAAAGTGGCGTACAAACCAAGCAACAACACATGGTCAATTGGTCATATGTGAAAAAATTCCGTTATCGGATCAGTATTTCTTTCAGCCAAAAATACTGCGCGATCACATCAGAAATGAAGATATCCGCAAGAGAACTAAGGTTACCGACATAGCCCGAAGAATCGCCAAACTTAAGCGGCAGTGAGCAGGGCACATTGCTTGAAAAACAGATGGTCGATGGGGACTGAAGAATCTAGAGTGGCGGCCACGTACCAGAAGATGCAGCGTTGGAAGGCCAGCCACAAGGTGGACCGATGACCTGGCGAGGGTTGCGGGAATCCGATGGATGCGAGACGCACAGGACCGGTCGCTGTGGCGACGTTTGGGGGAGGCCTATGTCCAGCAGTGGACGTCTTTCGGCTGAGATGATGATGATGATGAAAAATACTGATTTTCTTCCTCATACTTACTGAAACACCCTAAAAACCAAGTCATAGTTTGGCACTTGTAAGTGGTTCCGTAAAATACGCCACTGAGATAATCGCTGGATTTACATTAAAATAGCCACTAGTTACTAGACATCTAATTGAAAAAAGAGTTATTTTTTTGCTAGATTTCCTGCCTTTGTGGCATTGATTATCCACAGTGAGGTATAATGATAATTACTTCGCGTCAAATTACCTAATAACAGAAGTTTTATATAAATAGGCGTTAGGTTGCGATGTGTGGCATACACAGTTGAAGATTCGAAGGATTAGGAATACAAAACATAATACAAACATGTCTAAGTTCACTTGTTTGGTTTTTTTCATAGTGGCTGCTAGTATTAGCAAGGCTTATGTAAGTATTTTTTCGAATGTTTTTTTTTACTGGTATCCAAAAGATAAAGAGCAATAGTTTTGATGATAATAGAAAAATCTTTCACCAATATTTTACTGGTCTGTTGGTCTTGTGGTTAGTGGCCCTACTGCCAGAGGTAATGGGTTCGATTCCCATCCAAGGCAAATGTTTGTGTGATGAGCACGCTTATTTGTTCTTTGCCTGGGTGCAATTTACATATCACATGTGTTTATTTACAAAAAAAAAAAAATAAGTAGATATGTTTATCTGTTGTCTAGTACTCATACCTCAAGCTCTGCTTAGTTTGGGACTAGAGGACGTTGTGAGAAAAAATAAAAAAAGAATTAGGTCTGATCCTTTCTGGACGAGCGGACGACGACAAGCTACCCATTTCTCGTCATCCACAACCCCACACTTACGGTGGGCGGAAACTGCCCTGCAACTGTAGATGACTTGGGCGTCTCCTTCGACATATGGATGTCGAAGGAGACGCCCAAGTCTGTGTGTTTTTGTGACATATTATTATTAATATTATTTTAACTTTCAAGGCAAATGAAGAAGAGAAAGCTGCTTTTCGTGAAGCAGTAAAGCCAATCATAGAAGAATGTTCTAAGGAGCATGGAGTCAGTATTGATGAACTCAAGGCTGCCAAGGCAGCCGCCAGCGCGGACGGCATTGACAATTGTTTCCTCGGCTGTGTTTTCAAGAAAGCTGAAGTGGTAAGTAGAATAATATTTCTTGGTTATGTACAAGAACAGACAGCAGTCTGTAAAAAATTCCATCTTCCGGCTGTCGATACCTGGAGCTCGGTCCGGTTGATTATCGGACTACCGTGCCGGACGGCGAACCCATTGCTTGACGTCCGCAAGCCCGCATCTACCGTGGCTGGAAGTCGGGGTCGGAGTCTCGGCAGCTCGGGCGTGAAAATGTTCGATAACTCACGCGAGCGGCCTCCACCTTCACTATCATTACTTCTTCGCAGAAGGAGGCGACCGCCTGTCATTCCTCTTTGTTCCGAACTAAAGTGTTTGGAACTGGGTTTATAGAACTACCATTCATACCTGCTTCAGTGCATCTTTTAATATGATATCTTGTATGGTATCTTCAAATGAGTTGGGCAGTAAAAATCTATGACCTGCCTCTAATCTTTCATTTTAAGTGTTGACGGCTATCATCTAAGTAATAAATATCGTTAACTATTTTCTAATTACAGATCAATGCCAAGGGAGAATTTGATTTGGATAACGCTCTCACCAAGCTCAAAGGGTTCGTGAGTAATGAGGGTCACTTCGCGAAATTTGAAGATATTGGAAAGAAGTGTGCATCAGGTGCCTATAAACTCAATTATTTTTTTACTAGCTCTCTTAGATAGATCTTCATTATTTTTTGAAACGACGAATAGGTAATAGCGTCGGACTATTAGCACCACAATTTCTTCTGTTTGTTTTGCCCTTTGTATTGCCGTTCTTCGGTCTACGCGTAAAAATTGATACCGCCGACATTAAAAAAAAATACAATGACAAATTCAAAAATAGGGTAATAGAATGCCTACAGAACATAACCTTCAAATTCTAGCTTTAACTTCTTCTGTGTCCTGTGTGTGTGTGTTCTCGTTCTTTTTCTTTAGAAAGATTCGAAGAGAATAACTATTGTAATATGCAACTTATTGAATGGTTATTTTAGTTTTAGGGCCTGTTTCACCACCTATGATTAAGTTGCCAATAACTTACTTGGCAGATAATTTCCTACAAATTCTGTTCCATTTTTGAATTTATTCGGGAAGTAGTGGCTACTCGGACATTGATGAAACAGGCCCTTAATCTTATTTGAAACTGATGCAATAATGTGTAAGAAACTGCTAATAAATAAGAAAAAAATATTTTAGATATTAACTTATTATATGTTCTTCTTCTTCCAGTGAATGAAAAGCCCGTGAGCGACGGCGATGCTGGATGCGAGAGAGCTGCCATGTTGACTGCTTGCTTCTTGGAGCACAAGGGCGAGGTAGTTACATTATTTATTATATTAGGCATGCATATTTAGACACGGGTTCACTAAAACCAATAACTTTAATACTCATAATATATGTATACGATTTGAGGAGATTGGCGACTCTTTGGGCTCCAAAACCATTTGTGTTCAGTAACTGTGGATTAAGTATTTAATTTGTGAAATAATGTACAAACTTTTCTGTGATTAAACATTATTATTATTGTTCTTCTTCTTCTTCTTCTTCCTGTCCTTGTCCCGTTTTATTTGGGACGTTATTTTCTTCCATTCTATCCTGTTACTCGTCATGCTATCACAAACTCACTTTTCTTTCGTATCACTTCTTACACAATCCATCCTTCTTTTCTTTGGCATCTCCCTCTCGATCCATCCAACTCATAAGTCTATTAGTAACATGCGTTTCATGCCTCTTCATTGTTATTACGTATTTATTATTATTCATTATAAAAGAAATATAAATATTTTTAAGCTAGCGTTAGGTCACTTGTCGTCAAGAACAGTTCATTCTTGTATAGAACATCCAACATGTTATTACACCAATACTGTACAGTTAGTTCGCAATAAACGTTTTGACTTTGACTTGTAACTTTTTCATTTAACTTTACTTAACTTTGACTTTAGAGAGCGTCGTTTATTACATTAATTTGTTATTTTTCAGATGCCGCTCAATTTTTAATAATGAAAAAAGTGCCATGCAGTATCCTATGAAGATGGAAGTTATTTTTGTTCCTTTTTAAATTAATAAATCCGTTATCTTTTGTAAACTATTTTTGGAACCTTCATAAAGTTACCTAAACTCTTGTCCAACTCTAACTTGAGTGCTTGAGTTTGATTATAATCTGATTTTAGTTTACATATTTATGACAAATTACCTACGCGAATTTTTTAGCAATATATATTTTGATTCGTCAATAAAGTTGTTCGATGTTAGCAAATACTATTTCATTGGCTCTGAAATGATTGAGCGTATAATTTTAAATTTATCATTCCCTCACATTACTCCACTCCTCAAGTCTTATACTCCGTCGGTTTACGTAGTTAACTAAAGGTAAACAATCTTGGCATGTCTTTTTATCTAAAAGTTGTCTATAAATTGTATGTAAAAATCTTTGCAAATAGGTATTTACCTAAATCGATGTTAGCTAATAAACTAAATTTAAATAATCTTTGTGTATATTTTATACGACCTCTTTAATATAAAAAGACATACCAAGACTGTTTACCTTTAGTTAACTACCTAAACAAACGGAGTATAGTAACGATCAATATTCTCATCTGTTTTCTTAAAATACGTATCAACTTTGATGTTATTAATAAAAAAAACTTATTAAAATTATTTCTTTAATAATGATTAAACCAATTCCAGACGAATCTTATATTTTACTAAATTTAATTATTCTTCAACCTGGTTACAGAGAAACCTGAAAAATAAAGAAAATACTAAATGTATGTATCAGAAAAATTGTGTAACATTTTTTTAAAGAAAGGGAGTAACAAAAGTTAGTCGACTTTATTCTGGTCGCTATGATAATGCCGATTGCGTTATTATAGTTAAAAGAACTGTTATTTTTATATATGTTCAAAAACTTTACGTTGTCTTTTTGTTGCAGGAAACAAGCAGATATACGTGCACCCCTCTCGCAGCCAGCTTCTCCATCAGTCACTGTATCTTTTACTGAAATGAATCAGAAAAGGCGATTATTTAATAAAAGTGTAAAAAAACCTAAACAACATGTCCACTGATCACCGCACAAACGAAGACTCATCATCATCTACTTAGCCTTTTCCCAATTATATTGGGGTCGGCATCCAGTCAAGCCAGATTTAGCTGAATACCAGTATTTTACGAGAAGCGGCTGCCTACCAGACCTCCACAACCCATTAACTGGCGTAACACGGTATTTCATGGCAAGACTGGAGTCAGATTTACTGGCTTCTGACTATCCGAAACGACTGCCAAAGATCTACAAATAACAGCCGGGACCTACGGCTTTCCGGGGCACGGAGGAAACTCGTTATGTTAAGATGGTCACCCATCCACAGACCAACCTAGGCAAGCGTTGCTTAACCTTGAAGATCGACCCGTGCGGCTGTTATTATCTAGCCACGAGCTCCTCACCGCACCAACGAACACTAATAAATTATAAATACTCGTAGTTGACAGATTCCTGTGGAACAATATCAGTATAGAAAGAGCGATGAAATAACACTTGCAAGGAAAATAAAACGAAGAAAGCAGGATTTTGATAAACAATTATAAAACCTAAACAGCATGTCCACTGATCACCGCACAAACATCATCATCATCATCATCTGCCTAGCCTTTTCCCAACTATATTGGGGTCGGTTTCCTGTCAAGCCAATTTTACGAGGAGCGGCTGCTTGCCAGACCTCCACAACCATAACTGGGGTAACACGGTACTTCATGGCAAGACTGGAGTAAGATTTACTGGCTTCTGACTATCCGTAATGACCGCACAAACAAAGACAAAAAATTATAAGTAGTAGAAAGATATCTGTAGTACGACATCGACAACAAAGAACGATGAAATAACACTTGCAGCCATGCTACGAGTGTTGATTACAACAAAGCGACTACTAATGGATTTAAGGTATTCTAAAAATATAACATCGTCTTAGATTTTCTTGTGGTCATTATTTTTAGTAAAAACTCCATAGAATAGCACTCCAGCACTCGGTTTCTGTTTGCGTCTTATTTAGCTGCGATCAGTCATCCATTCACAGCCGCAATGGAGGATGTTTTTAAGATTCTGGACTTCACTTATGGGCTTTTGATTTACCAATGATATAGTGTAGTAGTTATGGTTGAGCTTGAGACTTAGGGGGACATCCGTGCAATGTCCGATAGCCTCAGTTGAGCTTCTGTAAGAAAGCTCAACTAAGTGGTTTTTAAAATGAGCACGACCAAAACCAAGGGAAATACACATGCGGTATCCACTGTACGGACAATTTTAACACGATTAAATAGGATAGACCAAATCATTATGAACCTGCCTTTATTCCACTACGGCATCTAAAAATATGGAACATATCATATGGTATGATTGACGCAGTGTGCGATTAGCTGTTGCACTGTGTGTGCGGATTTGATTTCTGTACGGAACAGCAATGTGTTTGACATACAGATTAAGTTTTCCGATTTTTTTTTAATTGTTATAAACTAGTGCTTGACTGCGATCCCACCTGATGGTAAGCAGTGATGCAATCGTTGATGGTGAGGCGCACTAGCTTATTAAGAGCCTATTTACTCTAGCCTTGAAGACACCTAAATTATAATCGGACGGGAAAACCGCAGCAGGCAGAACAATTATGTGGGTGTCTTGTGCATGTGAGTTTCATGTTTTTGAACCCCCTCAATATACAGTATTTATTTCTAATGAGGGCAACGTCTTTCTAGTTTATGACTAGTAAAGATATCAATATAAAAGTGTTTATATTTACCGCTTGTGCATTGTCTAGCAATTTCTGCCAGTTTTCTGTATTGCTCTTCGTGTGTCACTAGTTTTCTAAGGTTGGTCAGGGCGGAGTTTGTGTCGTATTCACCTTTCTCATTGATCTGTAATAAAAAATATTTGCGAATTTTCATTATTATCGTAAAATTATAATGGAAAACCTAAACACAGTTCAGTAAAAATTTGGATTACGTGAGTTTCTTAAAAATATATTTTTTATTTTACAACAAAAACATTAGTTAGTTATATAAAGTTGAGGAATATAGATGTTTGACAAAAATTCCATCACCGGAGAGGTCCAAAATCATGTACTGGATCCGTGGTATTCATTTGTGCGTCGATGTCTGACACACCCTGTATACTTTATTGTAGGTATAATATTAGGTACTTACAAATCCAGCTTTCTTGAAGACGCAGCCATTGAAACAAGGATGAATAATATTCGGATTGCCTTCCTTTGCAGCCTGATTTACCATATCGCTAGTAACTCCAGGATATTCCTCGGAGCAAGCTTCTATGAGTGGCTGGAGACTATCACGGAAGGTAGGGGTATGGGCACGAACCTGCAACAATCATATAGAAAAAATATTTGAGAATTAGTCAAATATGTTAATTATGCACTTCCGACGTACCTTAAGCCGGGTATCCACTTAGGTTCGCCGTGGTTTGCGAACGCGCCCGCTCCGCAAACCAAACATAATACGATACGTCGTCATCGCGGAGCGCGACTGGAGCGCGATCGGAGCACGGCGGAGCGCTCGGGAAGCGGTTTTTTGCGCGATCTCAAAGGGGAGCGCAGTTTAAGCACTGATATTGCAGCCTAAGTGTGTACACTGTACACGTTCACGTTCGCGGAGCACACAGTGTTCGCAAACCACGGCGAACCTAAGTGGATACCCGGCTTCACACTACCTTACAGCGGCTCCTGCCCGACCTAGGGAGTCCAGCTGCCTCCTGCCGGACGCTCTACGCGGGGGTCGTACAGTCTGTAGTTGCATCCGTGAAGTGATATCCTCTTCACTACCTATGGTTTCTGCCACGACGCTTGTTAAGTAGGAAAAGTGCGCATTCCATTGCTTGCCTCAGAGTTCAACATCAACGATGAGGGATTCCTTGCACCAGTGACTCGCTATCTTGTATATGTGCGGATGTTTATTTAAAGGCCAGCAGTTGCTACCTTATTCCGTAATAAATTGTATCGGAACCAGTTCAGTAGTTAATCATTCACGTGTCACAGAGAGACAGATTTATTTTCATATAACAATGTTAGTATGGATTCTCAACGCAACATGACGAAATGAGATCAAAAATATAATATAAATATAGGCACGATACAAACTTCGTACAATGCAAATAAAATAATGTTAATTTTAAAAATTAACATTATTTTATTTGCATTCAAAATAACGTAGCGTCATGTCTGTTGCCAAAATCACAAATTGTTTTGCTTGTTTTACACTACTCTTTGCAGGCCAGTTTTTGTGAGTCGAGCACTTAGATACCTACACTACAATATCACTACTGGTTTTCGATAATAAATAACCAATTACGTCGAAATCCGGTCAAATATCATCAATTCTGATTAACTAGCTTCCAAAAAATTACACAACAAATAAGAACAATTTCAATCATACTTACATAGAAGCTGCTCAAGCTGGCAGCTACAACACACAACACAAGACAAGTAAACTTAGACATGATTCAATCTTCAGATAAACACTTCTGATCCTTACAAGTTTCAACTGTTTATGATTTAAGTACAAACTAGATGCATATTTATATTAAACGAGCATGTCCTTGTAATATTCGATCTAAGTTCGCAAAAACTTTGCAAAACCAGTTAATTTAAATTTTGGATAGAAAATTAAATTAAATTGTCCGTAAACAAAATCGTTTTTTGCTAGAAGCTAAGCTGTTTCGATTTATAATTTTGTTACAATCTTCTTTTACTACATCATTAATTCATTAATCCCCGACCGGTCTCATAGGACCGCGTTGCTATTGTCTTACTGTTGTGTATTGTGTCGTTTCGCGGGTACCTATTGATAGGTTAAATTCATTATCACCATCTCAGCCAAAAGACGTTCACTGCTGTACATAGTCATCCCCCAAGCATCGCCATAAGGACTGGTCCTGTACTTATGTTTTGTAACCAGGTGCATTTCAATAAATAAATTGAAATGCATCTGCACCAACCAATTTTGTTTTGTCATTGTTAGCCGTTCAGAAAAACGTAACATAAAAGATCAATTGGTTTTTTCTTCTTAGCTTTTTTCTTCTTAGCTTTAGGTTCTTCTTAGCTTCAATAATACAGTTCGAGCTATGTACAATATCCCACAAAACATATGCAACAAATATGTGAACCTATACTTCAACCTGCGAACAGTTAAACAAGAAATTGAATCTTACAGTAGGAATTATCAAGCAAAATTGGACCAACATATAAACATATTGGCTGCAGACTTGCGGAGAGAAGGCAGTTTAAAATACACTCGCCTTAAGAGAAATAGCATAGTGGACCTTGAGTTAAGATTCGCAGACAAATGATGAGACTAGCATCACTGGATGCAAAGCTCAGCTAAAGACAATTTGACGCGGGAAACCTGACAAATTATTAGATTATTGTTTGGAAAAACAGATTGCTAAGTTGTAGGATACAAAAAAAATAAAAAAAAATAATACAGGGCGATGGAAATCTGAGAGACTTCTTCAAATAGGAGAAGTAAATTGCTATGAATATAACACTGATTAATTGGAAGTTAATTTTATTTTCAGTAGTCCAATACTAGTTTTAGGTATCATACTATGGGCATAGATTTATTATTTAATTAAAAAACTTATTGAAAATAATTTATTTAATACCAACTTAAGAAAGTTCAGATGTTTCACTTTTTTCTTGTAAATTACTTATTCTTATCAGATATAAGGCGGTTTTTACAGGGACACCTGAAAAAACAATAAATACAAAAATCTTTCCGAAAAATTTGTGAGTGATGAAAGTCATGCAATTATCATATAATATTTTAAACAGCTGTTATTTTTGTAAATGTTCATGTCATATACTTTACATGGTCTTTCTGTCGCAGGAAACAAGCAGACAACCGTGAACCTCTTTCGCAGCCAGTTTCTCCATCACTTACTGTATCTTTTACTGAAATAAAAAGAGAAAAACAGTATTTTTATTACCATCATGCTTTGTAATCTTTTCACTGTTGAGACTCAGACCTCCTCTCTAGGAGAGGGAACGGGCCAAACCACTACGCAGGCAGAGTACGAATTGAGGGATGTCACATATCTTAGAAATTTTGGTTCACGATGTTTTCCTTCACCGTTTTGAGAGCAGTGCGCGTTTTAATAAAAAAATATAAAACCTAAAAAAAATGTCCGCTGATCACTGATTTCTGTGCACCGATTGCTATGGGAGGTCCATGTTCAGCTAAGTGTTGCGGATTTCCATAAATTATGAGATTGACACACGATATACAGAATGTAGCTACAAGTTTACGTTCTTCAATAACTATTTTAACCTTTCTGACTAATATTACTAACCACCTTCTTCCTTCTTCCTCTTCTTCGATTCTCGTATGGATGCTTGTATGCTTATAGATTTTCATATCTGGTGGTCTTGTGTATATGAGTTAACATGTTTGTGGCCGCACCCATAATACAGGACTTATTTATACTGCGGCGTAACTTAAAAAAGAATCTACTCAAGTTTATGAGCAGTAAAAATATCAGTGCAATCTAAAAATGTTAATATTTACCGCTTGTGCATTGTCTAGCAATTTCTGCCAGTTTTCTGTATTGCTCTTCGTGTGTCACTAGCTTCCTAAGGTTGGTCAGAGCGGAGTTTGTGTCGTATTCACCTTTCTCATTGATCTGTAATAAGAGAGATATGTGTATTTTTATTATTATTCTAAATTTTTATTGAACTATTCTACAAACCTAAACCCAGTTCAACAATAATTTTGCTTGTTTTGGGTTTCTCAAACTATCTTAAAATGCATTCTGTACCTAATGACAACATAAGGATTGTGACAAAAATTTCAAAACAGGAATTTTTTAAAGATTATTTGCAATTTTTAACTTAGTTGGTTTACTGTCCAGCTAAGAACCCTAGACTTATTACATTGCATTGCCATAATAATTTCCTCTGCTGAGTTACAGCTAATGAAACTGTAAAGAGATCGCGCTACAATCCAAAATATGGGCATAATTCGTTAGTCTCATTTTTTTTTACTTTCCTTACATGTTTTCTTTTTTTAAAGGAGGTATAATATTACTTACAAATCCAGCTTTCTTAAAGACGCAACCATTGAAACAAGGATGAACGAGATGAGGATTGCCAGCCTCTGTAGCTTTATCTACAATATGGGTGGTGACTCCAGGATATTCCTTGGTGCAAGCTTCTATAAAAAACTTGAGACTATCACGAAAAGTTGGAGTATCGGCACGAACCTGAAACATTTTTTATTTTTTTATTTATTATTAGTCTTACATACAGCTATCATTACAGTTTATCCCAATACGATAGTGTAGTCAAAAGAAATTGATAAATTATAATAACATGTCAAACTAAATTGAATTCGTAATGTCAACAAAAATATGAAAGAATCAGTCAAAAAAAAAAAAAAATTAAATTACAAGTCAAAGCAAATTCCATTTCATAATGTCAAAAAAAAATATAAAAGTAAATATGAGTCAAAAAAATAATAATTGTAATTACATGTCAAACCAAATCGAATTCATAATGTCAATAAAAATATAAAAGTAAAACAAAAAATATAAATTGTAATCATATGTCAAATCAAATCCAATTCATGTCAACCAAAGAATACAAAATAAATTAACCAACATATTTAGATTGGACATGGACAAAGAAGAAATTTGAAGGTTAGTCACTTACGATATACGAGTAGTTAAAATGATACCTAAACCACCAAGTACTCGTAGGTACATGCTAAAATTCCTTCTGGACTCATCAGATATTATCAAAATTGAACAGTAGCCACTGTTACCAATATGCTATCAACACCAGTCTACATGTGTAGACTCCTGAGTCTAAAACTCTATGTTCTATTTTTAAATAATAAAAAAATATGACCAGCATGATACAAATTTCGCATAGCTGCATTATAAAAATTATGATGTGCCTGTATCGTGGAATAGCCCATATACCGTTTTGGTTCCTTTCATAAACAACGCCTTACAGGCTGACAAGAGCACATAAGAGTGTTACTGCACTGGGTATAAATTAAGAATTAATAATTACGATACAGAAAGTAAGAATAATTTAAATTGTACCTACATGGAAGCTATTCAAGCTGGTAACTACGACACACAACAAAACACAAGTAAACTTAGACATCATGCAGTCTTCAGTTAAACACCCTTGCAAGCTGCAACTGTTTATGTTCTATGTATAAACTTGATGCATATTTATAAACTCATTGTCTTCTATTATTCGACCGATGCCGCGATGTTCGCAAAAAACTTGCTAAACTAGTTTTAAATTATTTATATTGTCCGTAAATGAAATCGGGTTATTTCGGATTTTTCTTCTGGAAGCAATCTGTTTAGATATATATTTCATTCTTATCTGCTTTTACCACAGAAATCTTAATAAAAACTCTCATATCTATTGCTTTTACTATCTAAGACATGTTACATTATTTGCCGAAAAAATCAAAATGCACCTGCACTGACCGATTTTGTTTTGTCGTTATCTTAACATGAGCAATCCAGAAATGTACGTTTAATTAGATAAATGAGGAATATAGTAAATAGTCCTCCCTCAAAATCATTTAGAAGTGACACAACTTTGAGTAAGTTCATTTTTTGAAAATTAACTTCAAAATCCTTTCATTTAAAGGACTATACTCAATTTTCAAACATTCTGTATATATTGTACATTATTAATTTTGTTCGTAAGTGAGCAAAAAATGATAGATAATGTTAATGTTTTTAGTTGAAACCACTTTTTAAGGATGCAGGCAAATCATCTCTTAAAAATATGTTTCGCTGGCTTCCATTCTAGTCAATAAAGATTTAATTCTATTGGGTAATGATCAATGGCGAACTTGAAATTTTAAATTTTAATGTGATTACTTTCATTCATATTGCCTTTGTCTTGGGTGGCTTTTTTTAGGTGGGAAATCATTCAATGTCTTCTCTCACTCAGAGGAGGAGGGTTGGCGTGCCTTGCGTTCTTAGAGTTTTTTTTCAGAAGCGAACCCATGGCGCCTGTAGGATTGGACCCTGATACAGATTTTAACATAGATTATAATTATGTTAGTAGGTTAAGATATTCTAGTAGATGCTTACCCTGCCAGTAAGTAATAAAATATAAACATTTGGTAGAATGGTACCTATGCACTGAATGATCATCACTCATCATCTGCCTAGCCTTTTCCCAACTATATTGGGGTCGGCTTCCAGTCAAGCCGGATTTAGCTGAATACCAGTATTTTACGAGGAGCGGCTGCCTACCAGACCTCCACAACCCATTAACTGGGGTAACACGGTACTTCATGGCAAGACTGGAGTCAGATTTACTGGCTTCTGACTATCCGTAACGACGGCCAAAGATCTACAAATGACAGCCGGGACCTACGGCTTAACGTGCTTTCCGAGGCACGGAGGAAACTCGTTATGTTAAGATGGTCACCCATCCACAGACCAACCTAGGCAAGCGTTGGTTAACCTTGAAGATCGACCTGTGCGGCGGTTATTATCTAGCCACGAGCTCCTCCTGAATGATCATCACTACATAGTATAAAACAAAGTCATTTCCCGCAGTCTGTCTGTCTGTCCATATGTATGCTTAAATCTTTAAAACTGCGTAATGGGATTTGATGCGGTTTATTTAATAGATAGAGTGATTCAAGAGGAAGGTTTATATGCATATAATAGATGCCTTATTTAGTAGAGAAATACTGATAATTTTGCACCCGTGCGGAGCCGGGGCAGGTCGCTTGTAAATAATAATAATGGTAGCGAAACTAACAGGTTTTTTAATTAGGTACGCTCAGTTTGCAATTCGGTAAGTAGACAAACTGAGTATTTAATTATAAACAAGAATATTAATAATTTAATTTGGGTACGACGCATAAGTCCGCTGAATTTGACCTTCCTATCTCCTTCTAAGTTTTTCAGCAGTAAAAAAATGTTGATAAGTAAAAAGATCGGATTTAATTTTCTTTGTAGGTAATATTGCGCACCATACCTACGTTTTTTGATATCAGAAATTAATATCAGTTGGTACAACATATCCATTATATTATTATTATTTAAACATGCTAGAATTATCTGGCTATATACAACGTTGATACAACAGAGGGGCTTTCCTTAAACGGGTTGTTGTATTCATCAATATGATCAACTTTTACTATGCGACCAACACTGAAATCACAGAAAAAAAATCGTTTCTCCATACATTTATGTTCACATAATATGACAAAATGTATTGTAATGAGCGGAGTCCTCATGGCTTCACCCACGTGAAATTAGAAAATAATTATATGGCTATGTCACTAACGGCCAAAACCAATAACCTATCGATCTCCAGTTTTGGCATACTGGAGATCTCTTATCTTTGTGTTTTGGTTTCCGCACTTAGTCCCGCTGGACCATTGTGCGTGGGCCATCCGGCCTTTACTCCAGCCAGCCCACCTCATTCCAAAAACAAACTAGCTTCTCAGGTTTGCTCAGGGTATCTGTTATTGACTTCGGTGTTCCCAGGATTTGGGTTCTCATTTTACTGACGGCTGTGCACTCCAGGAGTACATGCGCGACAGTTTCCTCTGCCTCCATACATCCTCTACACAGAGGACTGTCCGTGATACTGGAGATTGTAAAACAAATAATAAAATACAAAAATTATCATGTTTTCTGTTGTTTCATTTGTTTTTCAATCTCCGATATGTGATAGACAGGTTATTGGTTTCGGCTGTTAATGATTAGAGCGTATTCCCTTAGCGAAAGATTTTTTAAATACAGTCCAATTGTTACAGTGATGCAACAATTCAACTGTCAAGTGTTTCCCAATAAAAATAATTAAACAGTCATTAAAGAAGCTTATTTTGGAACGTCAAATAGTCAGCAATACGTCCGGTTGGTTTTTACTTTTTAGCGAGGACTTCTTCGTTCGAAATATCTTAAATGTACTCCTGCACTTCTTGGACCGTGAAAAGACGACTACATTTGGTTTAATGTCATGTTATTTTCATTACAGTATTTTCATATTCGTTCCAATATATTATTATTTGTTGTGTAAATAACAAATGTGACTTCAACCTAAACACTTCGTTCTGGACTACCTAAGGCTTATTCGTGAAGGATGACGATCAAAGTAACAAGCTAGCGGACGTTGCTAAAAAATATTGATCAGGAACAAATACTTTTAGTACTTATTGCTAAATATCCTCAAAATATTACAAAAACTGTACTCATAAATGAGCTAACCGATGTGTCTTTTGTATTTTTGGACGAGTGCATTTGGGCTATAAAATTAAATAGACTACGAACCCTCGGATACTTGCCACATAAATGTTATTCTTTTATGATCAGAACAACTAATTTTATTTATTATTGTGTTACTTTTACTGTCAATAGTCAAAATACGATTATCTTCAATAAAAGACAAAGCTGAGCGATGGAACTGCTGTATACGAGAGGTGTTATGATGTTCTATTGGCGGGTTAGTTTTGGAAACTCAGTACCAGTATTATTAATATCTTTCAAGTTTTACTTTAAACTCACTCCAAGCAATAATTAGAATCATCAAAATGTCTATAAATCAAAATTAACTGAGATAATACAACATGTAACATAATTAACGCACATCCTCTTGGGGGGTCATTGTACTCATCATTATGAACAACTTTTACTATGGGACCAAACCTGAAATCGAGAAAAAATAATCAGCTGTTCCCTGCTTATGTTCGCATATTTCGTCAAAATTTATGGAACAGCTGATTATTTTTTACACAAGGCGTAGATTTAACCCAAGTCGTAAGGTCCAGATCAAGTTGCCTCTATATAATCGCCTCAATCTCCACATTTTTCCCGCACGTCGCTTATTTTCCAGCCCATTGCGAGTTGTTAGACCACATAAAATTATATAAAAGTTCTTGTAAATTCGCACGAGTTCGCTGAAGAAATACTAGATACTATCACAGAGGAGTTAATGGGTTATGTTAAAATCTTGGTATCTAGATCTAGACAACTGTTAGAAGTTTTCCGTTGTACTGAATTTCTTGCTGTTTGTTATGATCACGAAATGACTATTAACGTCACTCGCATAAGTCAAATCGGTAACTTTTCAGGAGAGCAAATAAACTGATTAGTAGCAACTGAGTTACGCACTGTTGCTATGGGAGTACAACAGTGTTCCGCAGTTGTGCCGTAGCTTTTCTGTTGACATAATAATCCTCCCCCACAAAATTCCGCAGGAGATATTATAGTGCACAAGTGTGTGCGCAAACACAGGTGCACTCTCTGTTCTTTTACTCCATAGTCCAATGGGGTGGCAATCCGACACGACTGGAGAGAGATCAGGCGCTGGACCAACGGCTTTACGTGCTTTCTGAGGCACGGGGATATCACACCACCAACTTCTAAACTCCGGGTAGAAAAACCCAATAGTACTTTTTTCTCGACCCGGGAATCTAACCCAGGACCCCACGCTCAGCACGCTCAGGTCGCTCTTGCAACCACTAGATCAACGAGGCAGTTGACAACACTTTACATAGTTACTGAGGTGTTACTGAGTATTGTGGTTTATGTGTAACGTAAATAACGATGTATCACCACTGTTTCAAATTCTCATGCTTGATTCGTCAAACGCTGCGCGCTGTGTTGTTTGATTTCCTATCGAATGACATAGGTACATAACGTATTTTGACAAAAAATTACTACCCACGTGGTGCTAGAACTTACGCGGCATATAGTTTTCCACAACATTTTCGTTACTGCTTCGTCCAGTCAATGTGTCGTTTACATTAAAAATTAACAGGTCTACACTTTTAGTCCATCCATCGTGCATTTCTAATAATAGACTTCGATTTTTTGCTGGACCACGTTGATATGAGTATCATTTTAAATGCATTTGTTATCTTTATCAGTTATCAACGAGCTATGTATATGGAAACTAAACACCTAATTACATCATTTTGCATTACCTACATTAAGTTTTTGGTTCCGTATTCAATGTATTTCATGAGTTTCTTTCAGCATAAGTTTACCTAATCTTTTGTATAACTGATTTCGTAATTAGACTTGAAAAAACCGGGGATAATAATAACTGTTCAATTTTCCAAGTGCCAGTGTTCTATTATATATTATATTCTCCGCCAGTGTTTTGATCATAATTATAAAAATAAGAATAAAAATCATTTAAAATACTGGAATTTTGGCCAAATAAATAATAAGGAGAAAACGATTACTAGAATAATAAAAATAAATTCCATAAAAACCTAAAATAAATATGTTATAATATAATAAAACGTTGAACATACGTGCGATGTACCTTATTTTTTCCTAATTTTTAGGGTTAGCATCCCCTTAAATGAAGTACTCTTTAAGTGTAGGTAGCAGACTTGAGTACTGGAGAATAATTTAAATTGTTTTAGAGTAAAAGGGTGTTAACTGACAGATGGGAAGTGGTCCAATAATGGTTTCTTTTTACCGACTAAGGTACGGAACCCTAAAAATATTGTTTTTGCAAAGTTTATGCGTAAGGATCTAGTCAAATAATGCAAGGACATTTATTTAATATAAATAGTGCCGACTTTATATTTAGAACATAAATAGTTGGACCTTGTAGGGATCAGGAGTGTTTTACTAAAAATTTCATCATGTCTAAGTTTACTTGTCTTACGTTCTGTGTAGTAGCTGCCAGCTTGAGCAGCTCCTATGTAAGTACGATTTAACTTATTCTTACTTGTTGTGTATCTTTTGGAAGCTAGTTTAATCAGAATTGAAGAAAATATTTGACTTGGTTTTGAAAACATAGAAATGCTATGGAATATAATTAACTACAGTGCGATATGAACTATGAGGTACCGTGCCTTTCATAATTTGTCGTTATGTTATGTAAATAGAACATAGAAAAAGAACATAAGAACATAGTGAGGGACTGGGTGACTTCTGCTGATTGTATGACTGTGCCAATAGTTATTGCTCAAATACTTATAATACAGGAAAACTTATCATGTACCGTCAAACGGGGCGCATAGGAACTTTGATTAGTATTTACACTCAGGTATATGTATATTTATACTAATGATTTCTTACGAAGTATTGACTTTTATTACAATCTATAATCACTCATCACACAGTACCTAAATGTTGGAAAAAAATGTTAAATAACGTGAAAATTCTCTTTAACTTGTTCTTATTGACCCCGTTTGACTATAGCAAAATAACCTTAATCTTAACTAAATAATATTTGATTCATTCTCATATATATCTCGTTTCTATCATAATTTCAGGTTCGAGCCGGTACTCCCACTTTCCGTGATATTCTCAAGCCCATGATAACAGAATGCATCAAAGAATATCCTGAAGACACCATCGATGATATAAATAAGGCTGCAGAGACTGGCAACCCCAATATTCTTGATCCTTGTTTCAGTGGCTGTGTCTTTAAGAAAGCTGGATTTGTAAGTAATAATATTGTATGTCTTAAAAATTGTGAGGAAACCAGCATGTGCAAGTACAAGACAAGACTGAGATATGTTTGGTCCACTAATGAACTATACCCGTGTTGAGAATTGTAGCGCACTCTTTTTTGCAGATAAGAAGCCTGTAATTTAATAGTAAGAAATTGGAATTTATAACTGAAAACTATTGGAGCGTTACTTTTTATGATTTGTTATATTTTACCTATTTTTTCTAATGAGACTACGATATCCACCTTTAAATTTTTATTTAAAGGCTTTAGGCGTATTAAATTGTGGTTTATATTCGTCATCTCAACATCAGATCTCTAATTAAAAAAATGTTTAATTACATATTTTAAGACATTCAAAAAATTCAAATCGGTGTTGGTAAGTTTGGTTTTTTAAATAGTTCAATATATTTTTTTTTTTCTTTTATTACAGATCAATGCAAAAGGTGAATACGATACAAACTCCGCCCTGACCACCCTTAGGACGTTAGTGGCAGACGATGACCAATATGCAGATCTGGCAGACGTAACTAAACAATGCACAAGTGGTAAATATTAACATTTGTTTTACACTATTTTTTTATTGTTAATTAAATGTATTTTTTCTAGTTTCTCTCTTATTTCACTGTAGTATTGTTCTATAGAGTCCACTTTGAGCCTAATTAAAATAATTACTATAATTCTCACGTGAATTCTTCATTCTTTACTTTATTGTTAATAGCAAGCACAGGATTAGTTTTTAATTATTTGATTTCTTTTCTACAGTGATTAATGGTCATACTGGTTACGCTGTTTAGATTTAATTAACTTTTGTCAACTGTTAACTGTTTCCTTTGTTTTATTTCAGTTATAGATACAGTGAAAGATGGAGAAGCTGGCTGCGAGAGGGGTGCACGATTGTCTGCTTGTTTCCTGCAGGAGAAAGATAATGTAAAGTATCTGAAAATTTATAGAAATAACATTTCATCATCTGCCTAGCCTTTTCCCAACGATATTGGGGTCGGCTTCCAGTCAAGCCGGATTTAGCTGAATAACAGTATTTTACGAGGAGCGGCTGCCTACCAGACCTCCACAACCCATTAACTGGGATAACACGGTACTTCATGGCAAGACTGGAGTCAGATTTACTGGCTTCTGACTATCTGTAACGACTAGGACTGCCAAAGATCTCCAAATGACAGCCGGGACCAACGGCTTAACGTGCTTTCCGAGGCACGGAGGAAACTCGTTATGTAAAGATGGTCACCCATCCACAGACCAACCTAGGCAAGCTATAGAAATAACATTTGTTTAGACTTAAATGCTTATAATATGGCAACAGACACTTGATTGTGATTAGAAAGAATGAACTGATGAATGACATATATTTTTTTCCATAATAGATATTTCAAGTGTGTTTATTTATTTTTCAGATCTCCATTTAAGATTGATCAAAATGCAAAATGCAGTGAGTCGAGAGAAAAATCTGCATATTAATTTGTTGATAGTAAAGAAATTATTTTAATTCGACGTTTTAATTTTTCGCACTATAGTCCAGTGCCTGGGGGTTTTTACCTAGAACTTGGTTGACTGTGGGTTGATTTTAAAAAGAAAAACTGATATGTGAAGCTAATAACAAGCATAAAAAAGTTTACCGATTAAAAAATTGTGATCTTGTCTATGAAAAAAAAACCGGCCAAGCATGTCGGGCCACGCTCAGTGTAGGGTTCCGTAGTTTCCCGTCCGTCACAAAAAGTAAGTATCCCCAACTTTTCAAAAACTGTTCGTCCCTCTAAGTTGAAAATAATTTTCCTAGAAAGTAAAAATAAAGCTCTACTTTCCAGATTTTTTGTCATATTTTCTAAACTTATGGTTCAAAAGTAAGAGGGGGGACACACATTGTTTTTTACTTTAGGAGCGATTGTTTCCGAAATTGTTGATATTATCAAAAAATGATTGTAGTAAACGCCTATTCATTTTTGAATACTCTAGAACATCTTTTATGAAGGAACGCTCTCATTATGATCCCAATATTATCTAAGCTAAGCAATTTTGAGTTCAAAAGGAGGAGTTATCTTTAGTCATCATTCACCATTATCATCAAATTAGCTGAAAGACGTCCACTGCTGGACATAGGCCTCCTCCAAGCCTCGCCATAACACCGTCTCGCATCTATAGAGTTTCCGCAACCCTCACTAAGTCATCTTTAGTCATTTAAAACATAATAAATTAAAAAGGTATCGTCATCATCTGCCCAGCCTTTTCCCAACGATATTGGGGTCGGCTTCCATTCAAGCCGGATTTAGCTGAATACCAGTATTTTACGAGGAGCGGCTGCCTACCAGACCTCCACAACCCATTAACTAGGGTAACACGGTACTTCATGGCAAGACTGGAGTCAGATTTACTGGCTCTTGACTATCCGTAACGACTGCCAAAGATCTACAAATGACAGCCGGAACCCACGGCTTAATTTAAAACTTAATATAAAAAAGGTAAAGGTAAGGTAAAGGTGCGCATATTTTACGAGATTATATTAGTATCTCTGGCTTGCTAATCTAATGACAAAATCGTGTAACAAAGGTGATGTAGGTACGTTTTTAATTTATTGTGCAAAGGATAAAGTCCTAATAAACCGATTTAGTTTTCGGAATGTATAATTTAGTTTTCAGTAATAAATAAAAAAAAAACAGGCAAGTGCTAGTCGGAGTCGCGCACTGAGGGTTGCGTACAATCTTACCTATGATAAAAACCACTCCTAATTTAATTTAACTACTTTACAGTTTTCAGTTTTTCAGGTCAACGGCAAGTACCCTGTGAATTTTGATTTCCTTGAGGGTAAACCGCAAGGGACCGCAGACGTAAGAATATGTTTTTAAGTTTAACTCAATACCTACACGCGATCCTGAGATAAAGAGCCTTGACCGACAGACGGACAACAAAGTAATAGTAAGGGTTCCATTTTTTACTTTTGAAGTAAGGAACCCCAAAGATATTGCTTTTGCGAAGTATAAGTGTAAGGAAGATTAAGACAAACAATTCGAAGGAATGAGTTTAATATAAATACGAAACGACTTTATACTTGAAACATAATATACAGTTTAAGCTTGTAAGAGTCAGAAAGAAGTGTTTCACTGAAAACTGCATCATCATGTCTAAATTTACTTGTCTTGTGTTGTGTGTCGTAGCTACTAGCTTGAGCAGCTTACATGTAAGTATGCTTACAATAATTATTCTGGTTTGTTGTGAAGAAACTAGAATTTATAGAGTTTGTATGTACATGTTTTCTGCCGTAGGTCCCGGCTGTCATTTGTAGATCTTTGGCAGTCGTTACGGATAGTCAGAAGTCAGTAAATCTGACTCCAGTCTTGCCATGAAGTACCGTGTTACCCCAGTTAATGGGTTGTGGAGGTCTGGTAGGCAGCCACTCCTCGTAAAATTCTATTCCGGCTTGACTGGAAGCCAACCCGAATATAGTTGGGTAAAGGTTAGGTAGATGATGATGTATGGGCAAGTCTTCTCAGCGACTTGAAAATCAGATTCTTTGATGTCAAGGGCCCAAAGTCTATATAAGTGGTAAATTTTTCATCAGCCTGAATCGTGACATTCTTCTTCCTGTCCTCGTCACATGTTATTTGGGGTCGGTGCAACATGTTTTTTTTATTTTAATTCGATATGTTATCACTCCATTTTTTCATTTAGAAAACTGAAAAAAAGTGAATAAGAATTGTAAATATTGGACCTAATAATGACACAGAAATGCAAAAAGTACCGTCACTTCCAGGGTGTGATAATATTTATAAATAGAAAATAATTATGGATAGAGTCCTAGGTTCCATAATATAGAAAGATGGTCGCTGACTGCTACTAATTGATAGACTGTAACCACAGAACATATAAAGGAAGTGTAACAGTGTTATTTACTTAATTCTAACCTACAGGTGAAACTTTTACATATAAGTGCAAACAGATGTCATAATTATATCGGATTTAAACGTCTATCGCTGGCCCCTAGCAATATCACGACGCCGTCACTTCGTGTGCAATAGTTAATAAGGTTGTGTTTATAGTTATTTTTATATGTATTAGTCTATTACTTTGTAAGATTTATTTGTGTATTTTTTTTCTATGGGCCTAATATAGATTTATTATTATTATTAATAAGGGACAAGGACAGGAAGAAGAAGACTGGAAGACTGGTCTGAGTCTCTTAAATTTCTTTATTGTCATTAGGTATTTCAGGTTCGTGCCGCTACTCCCACTTTTCGAGATATTGTCAAGCCTTTCTCGGAAGCTTGCTTCAAGGAATATCCTGATGTCACCACAGATCTTATAAATGAGGCTGCAGAGACTGGTAACACGAATCTCGTCAATCCTTGTTTCACAAGCTGCGTCTTCAAGAAAATGGGCTTTGTAAGTAAGAGTATTTATGCTTTAAAAATGTGGAGAAACATGAATGTTCCAGGACTAAAAATCAGAGATATGTTTCATCCGCCAATTAACAGTGTCCTTATTGTGGATTGCATACTTTCTCTCACAGATGTGAGGTCTGTAACTGAACAGTGTGAGAGCACCTATGTTATTAAATTAATGTAATAATGCTCCATTACTCAAGTAACAGATGTAGGAGAAAAATCAGCCAGGCTAAAGTGAGAGTGGGCTAGACACATCGCATTCGTGCGAGGTGTGGATTCGGACAGATGGGGACAAATTGTCACTCAGTGGACGCCTGAGTAAAATCGACACCGTCGAGGTTAACCGCGGTAATGGTGGCGTGACGATTTGCTCATATTTGTGGGGTAAACTTGGCCAGAGATCGGTATAGACAGAGAAATTTGGAAAAAAAAAATGTTATAAGCATTGAGTCTTAGTTGGACTTGAAAAAAACTAAGTTGTAAATTGCATTATGCCCTTGCCACTTTTTCATCAATTGGTTAGGTACTGCAAAAAATGTATTTTATTTCAAATAAGCCACAGGCGCTTTTGATGCGCTTTTGCGCATGCAATATTATAATTATTTTAGCTACAGCCATTGCTATTGCCATTGCCAATAGTGCCAGTTTTCTTATTGATCGATGTGTACCTAATATTTAATTTATTAAAAAATAAACCAAATCGGTTTGCACTGGGTTTAGGTTTGAATAATTTTACATTTAATTTAGATTCATAATTAAAATGTACACCACTCTTATTACAGTTCAATGAAAAAGGTGAATATGATACAGTGTCCGCGCTGCCCAACCTCAGGAAGTTAGCGAAAAACGATGAGCAATACACACAACTGGCAGAAGTTGCTAAACAATGCTCGAGCGGTAAATACTAGCGTTATTATTTTACATTGATAGTTTAATTGCAAAAGTATACATATATAAGTATAGTAAGTAAGTACTAGAGTGGAGAACTCTTTTTTTCGGCCAAGTGTTTCGTCTCGTCGTTTATATCGCGTACATCGAAGGACTGAAACAACTTGGCTGCTTTTTTTTTTCCGGTAGGGGAATCATCAGAATGACTTCTCCCACTCTTGGGCGGAGCGGGAGGGCGTGTCAAACTCTTACTGACTAAACCCCTACCCCGTTCCTTCGTTGCCATCGATCTGGGGGACACGGTGACCACCTTTCGGATACCGTGTTCCCCAGATGGTGCGGGGATACCGCACGATCTCCCGCGAAGCGGCGAGCCTCCTTGCTGGCCTGCCACCGTGGGATTTGGAGGCAACAGTCCTTGCACGCATGCACGATTTGCGCGTGGAGATGCAACGCCGCCGGGGCGAAACTCCGCTGCCACGACAAGTCGCGGAATGGCGGACAGAGTTCCGGCGGGATCTCAGGGTGGCATGGCGCATGCGACTGTCGCAACCCAGTGCTGGGCATGCCGTCATTGCGGCGGTAAGTCCCCTCTTTGAGGAGTGGTTGGAAAGAGGTCACGGCGTCCTCTCGTTCCGTATGACGCAGGTCCTCACCGGACACGGTAAGTTCGGGAGGTTCCTGCATCGGATCAAGGAGGAAAGGACGCCCGGGTGTCGCCACTGTGTGGACCGCCCGGAGGACACGGTGGAACAACTTGCCTGCTGCGGTCTTCCCGTCCGATTATAATTTAGATATCTTCAAGGCTCGAGTGAGTAGGCAAGTGCGCCTCACCATCAACGATACAATAATCAGTAGTTATGCTGTTCAGGATTTCCAAACCGAACCGACCACTTCGAACAGAACTTTTTCATGTGAAAAATAAATGAATTTTTACTAACTTTGATAAGATAAGATAAGATAAGATAATCATTTATTTGCCCAAACATGAGTACAATACATATATAACAATAAGTTGTCAGCATGCAAGAGATGTTAAAATAGAGCTTAGATCGTCATGTTTGCCTTAAACAATGGCATGCAAATATTTTCAAAAGAATACAATATAAAAACATTCTAGCGTGTCAGTAAGTCTAATAAAAATTAAAAAAAAAAAAAAAATGTAATACTAATAGAAGTCAAAATAAAATAATACGTCTAGAATGTCAAACTGAGTAAAAAATAAAAATTAAATGTCTAATAAATAATAAACTTAAAAAATAAAAATTAAATTAACTTGTATGTCACAAAAATTCAAAATTTGTCATTAAAAAACTCATTTAAATTGTAGTAAGCTTTATCTGCCAGGAAACTTTTTACCTTCTTTTTAAATGCTATGTCACTCAGCTGCTTCCAGGTTTTAGGCAACTTATTATAAACTTTTGGAGCCATGCAAAAGACACTTTTGCGCATAAGAGCAGTTTTGTGCTGATATTGGCAAATTTGAGTATTGTCACGTCTATTTCGAGGAAATCGGTCTGCCATACGAGAAAATAAATTGGGATTGGTTCTTACGAATATGGCATTTTCCAATATATACAGGGAAGGCAATGTCAATATTAGGTATTTTTGAAAATAAGGCTTGCAACTCTGAGTTGTTTCAAGTTTGAACATCGCCCTTATGCATCTCTTTTGAGTTTTAAAAATTAGTTCCCTATCAGTCGAATTCCCCCAAAATATAATGCCGTATCTTAAAATAGACTCCACCAGTCCGTAGTATGAGGTAAGCAAAGCATCTACACTAACTACCGAAGCCAGTGTCTAAAGTGCAAATGCTGCACATTGAGGCTATAAGCAAGAGGATAAGTACCTACTTATCCTCTTGCTTATAGCCTCAATGTGTGCCTTCCAATTTAGCTTATTGTCAATTATTAATCCTAAAAATTTTGTCGTTTCAACTTCGTCAATGTTATTATTATTATAAATTATGTCACGATTATTAATGAATGTCCGAGTGCGTTGGCTAAAATGCATGATTTTAGTCTTATTCAAATTTATCTTTAAATTATTATTATTAAGCCATTCTTTCATTTCCTGAGCTGAAGATATGACTCAAAAAGTCTCAGTACATTCCCTCTTATGCCATATGCATTTAGTTTTTTAAGTAAAATATTGTGTTCAACATAGTCAAATGCCTGAGTCATATCACAGAATATACTACTAACCGGTGTATTTTGATCCATATTCGTCATCACGGTATGGATCAAAAAATCGTAAATTGCCATATTTATAGTTTTTTTTTCTCTAAAACCTTTTTGTTCGTTGCAGAGGATTTTATTTTGTTCTAAATATGAGTTGAGCTGCTTATAAATATACTTTTCAAAAATTTTTGAAATTATTGGAATGAGCGATATCGGTCTATAATTCGATATTAACTCTTTTTTGTCTTTCTTAAATACGGGCTTAACGACAGATGTTTTTAATGCCGTTGGATAAACACCTGTACTGATACTCAAATTAATGACGTAACTTAAAGGTAAGCATACGATGTTAGCTACTGCTTTCAATATATTTGTGGAAATTCCATCATAGCCTACACTATTTGTATTTTTTAGATTTGCTATTATTTTCGAAACGTCATCCGGTGTACTAGGTTTCATAAACATAGAATCTCTTTTGCTCGAAATATATTGCGTCACTCTTGTTCCAGAATTATCAACGGGCTGTATTTTTTCTATAAAATAGTTGTTAAAGAGATTCGCTATGTGTTCTGGCTCCGTGATGGTTTTATTATTAATTTTGATTTTATCTATGTAGGGCTTTGGTACATTTAATTTATTTTGATTAATTATTTGCCAGGTTGCTATTGCTTTGTTTCTTGAAGTAGAAATTTTATAATTATTTTGAGCGCGCTGAGTCAGCTTTATAATTTTTTTATACCTTTTGGTGTAATTTTTAAAACGTATTTTATTTATTTGGCTAGGCCTTATCCTATACTGCCATAGTAATTGACGTTTTTTTTTGCTACAAATCCTAATGCCACGAGATATCCAATTTACTTTTTTTTTGATATTCACCGTTATACTAATATATGGAAAACATAGATCGTAAAGCAATTTAAACAAGTCCAAGAAAGCCTCA
Source organism: Mythimna separata (assembly GCA_030763345.1). Lineage (NCBI taxonomy): Eukaryota > Metazoa > Arthropoda > Insecta > Lepidoptera > Noctuidae > Mythimna > Mythimna separata. Next base: position 13,307,695 of record CM061182.1, read on the forward strand.
TAAGCAGTATTTGGATCTCCAGCATTATAAACTTCTGTAAACGTCAAACATCTTAAATGATTTTTAAATTTAAATACGTTTTCTTCACTATAGTCGCGTCTCTTTATTCGCCACTTATCTATCGCGCACAATTTTTTGACTGGGAATTTTAGTAGTTGCGCTGTGTGGTCAGACAATGCAAATTCCAACACTACAGTTTTACAAGACTTATTGAAATTATGCGCAAAATTGTCTATGCACGTTTTGCTCTTTATTCGAGTAGGTTCATTAAGTGCTAGCTGTAAGTTGAAGTTTAATAGCAGATTTTCAAATTCAATTGTATTATTGTTTCTTTTTAGTATGTCAATGTTGAAATCTCCTGCTATAACAATTTTATGAGATTTCCTAATTAATATTTTTAGCAAAGTTGACAACTTATCGATAAATACAGAGAAATTATTTCCATTAGGAACCCTATAAATACATACGAAAACGATTTTGTGGTCAATAAGTTCAACAGCGCTGCATTCAAATACACTGACACAAGAAATTTTCGCAATTTTAGGCAATTCTCTCCATCGGTGTCCGTTTTTTATGAGTATACAGGACCCGCCTCTCTTACTGTCTTTTCTGCTAAAACATGATGCCAAGCAATAGTTATCTAAACATAATTGATTCTCATATCCTTGCATCATAAAATGTTCCGTTATACATAAGACATCGACTTCCGCGCCCTTATCTGACAGTTCACGCAGGCAGACAGATAGAGAGTCTGCTTTGGAAAGTAACCCTGCAATATTTTGATGCATTGCATATAGGTGATTAGTCAAGAAAAAACTGGCAACATTCTTTGTCGTTATCATTGGTTGTAGTGTCTTCTCCGCTTGATTCTTTAATATAATTTTGCATGTCAATTATCAAATTCAATATGTCTTCAAAGATTGTACGAAGTCCAAAGTTGTTAATTACACCTGATTTCAAAAACATACTATTGTCATTTTTTAAATTTAAGTTACTATCTAAAAGAAGTGCGTGTCCATGTGATAATATGTCGAGATATAGTAGATTATTGAAGGTCTCAATTCTTTCATTATATTTATAATTACCAAAGATATATGTTGGCAAACAGACAATTATATTTGTATGTTCAATGTCTTGTAGTATTTGTCTTATTTCCAGGATCAAACCAACATAATTTTGAGGGGATTTAAAATCTTCTTCGCCTAAAAGAATTATGCAAAAGTCATTCATGGTGTAATCGGCCAACTTTGATTGTATCCCAGTTAAAAGCTGCATAGTTCTTCCGCCTGGCTTTAAATAGTGACACAACTTGAAGTTATCAGAAAATAAAGTTTTTGCTATGGGTAGAACTTTGTTTTTGTCATTGCTACTCAAAATGCAAATTTTGTTTGACTGTTTCATAACTGGAGGTATGTTGGATGGGTCTATTTCATTTTCAGTTAGGCTCGTATCATTTGACGTCGTACCGAAACCTGATGTTTTTGCTATAGCACCATTTGCTGAGATGTCGTTGTCAAGTGGCAAGCCCAAGTCTACACAACTAAGATCTAAGTTTCTTTTGTCCAGTCTTTTTGGCAGCTGTTTATATTGACTCTTAGTAGTACACTTTTTTGTACTGGTAACCGTATCGGTACAGATAGTTTTTAGTTGTTTGATGATGTTGTCTTGCACTAAAGTCTTCTTTCTGAGGGCGGTATTTACCAGGTTCAGTGAGTCAATTTCAGCATGAGCAGTCTGTAGTTGTAGCTGTAATCTTTCAATTTCCTCCTTCATCTCTTCTGTTTCGTCATTATATATATGTCCTGTTGATAAATCAGGAAGTGATTTCGATAAACAGTCCGACTGCGTAGACATAAATGAAATATTCGGTGAAACGGCTGTTGTCCGCGTTCTGCGTTGGGTAATGTTATCCATATCCATTTTAGTTACTTATTCTTCACCAGTTTTGGCGTAGGTATTTTGCGGTAAAAACGCCAACAGCAAAAATTATCAAAATAACGGGCGTAATGTACTCACAACACAAATATTTGTTTCGTGTAACAGAGCTATGAGTACTGTCATTCATTCGTTCGTGTTTTAGTACATACTATTTCCATGCGTTAGATGTACGTAGTACTTCTTTGTTTCCATGCACGAAATGTTACCGTGTTGTCAATGGTAACAAAAGTCCAAAGGTCAACGTGGATTATATTTAAACGAAGTAACGTCAGGTTTTGTAAATTCAAAAGTTATCACATAAAAAGTACTCAGATTTGCTTCACTGTATGTCCGAATGGTCACTCAAAGTAATATTTATCAACAACTACGTCAATCACAACAATTTGACTTTTATATACGAGTTTAGTCACTGTTTACAATATGCACAAACTAATTTGTTTTTGTATTGTTCTTCGTATAAACTTTCACCCACACTTTATGCATGTTTTAGACCTTTGACCATTGGATCTGTACTATATTAAAGCACTAGGTAATACTTCGGAAAAACAATTAATTTAGATTAGAAATATCGCGGACAATGTTGACACGCCGGGTTTTTTTTTTTTTTTTGCTTTTACTTTTATCAAAATACTGTTTTCCGTTTCATTTCAGTGAAAGATACAGTTACTGGTGGAGAAACTGGCTGTGAGAGGGCTGCACGGTGGTCTGATTGTTACCTGAACCAGAAAGACAAGGTATTACATATTTGTTTAAACTTTAAATAAATTTATGGCGTCTGACATTATTATTCCGATAAAAAAAAATCGACTGACTAATGACATTTATTTTTCAGGTATCCCTGTAAATAGATTTGAGATTAATCAAAATGATGCAAAATGGATTTTGTTTTGTTTTGTTGCTATTAAATTAATGTCTGAAATGAATTTTCTATTTCTTTTATTCCATTTCGTACTCCATGTTGTTCCTCACTTCACTTAGGTTACTACATAAATATTAACTCTACAAAATTCCTTCTAATTGTATTTCCTAATTATATTCGAATTCTTAAATATATAAACTGCTCACTAGCGTTCGGGATATATACAATTAAACAACCTTCGTTTCGTTCGGAATTCAACATTCCACCTGCGACTTATAGACACTACTTTATCCCCGAGTATTAAAGTTCCCCTGTTATGACAATGTGCTTATATGTGGGGGAAGCCTATGTCCAGCAGTGGACGGCTTTCAGGTAAAATGATGATGATGACTTATATGTAGATAATAAATCGATCGAGAATGTCAACGAATGGTCGTAGCTGGTCAATGTTAAGTTCTATATAGTTTAACAAACTAATATTATCCTACAAATTCAGTTCAGTTCAATTTAGTCATTTCAGAATACATATATCTAAATGTACATTAATGTCTCATTATTTTCCGGATGTTCTATTCAAACTGACATTTTAAAAGTAAAAAAAAAAAATCAAATGTTTAACAATAATGCTCTCAAGGCCTACTTTAATAGGTATTCTACGTATTTGTGAGAAATTATAATAAATAGCATACCATCCGAAATATAAAGGGTGTAAAATTAGAATTCAGTGGACATGAAGTAGGTAATCTAAAGTTTTAGTTGTCGTGTATGTTTACTTGTATTATTTTGTATAGGTACTGTGATTGTGAACTTTAGCAGCATTTATGTAAGTAACGTTGTATGAGATTCAGAATCTCTAGTTGGCTTACTGAGGAAATCATTATAACTTATCATTTTTTTTTGCATAAATCAAAATATTTACTTACTAGTTACAAACTTGACTGAGGCGTTCAAGGCTAAAATAATACTATTAGTAACAGTCCCTATTCAGGTATCAGGTATGTGAAGATGAGCCACAGGGTCCATCTTCACATACCGAGATACCTCCATACCTCAGAAAGCACTTTAACTGTTAGCTCCTAATGTATTTTTCATTGTGTATAATAAGGGTGTTCCATTTGCGACTATTGACGTCTACCGCTAGTATTACTATAGTTACAATGCTACTAAGTAATGCCCTAATATTGGACCATAGGATGGTCAAAGAATAGCGTGACGGGCAATTTTACCAAATGATTGCGCTGCAATAGTAATACCTACTGTGGACATATGTGTATATGAATAAATATGCAAAATATGAAATGCTACAAATTGAGCAATTGTATATTTAAGTGGGATATTATGATAATTACTAAAAACTTGCCACGTATGTGTGAAATTATCGTTTAGACTATATTCAATACCGAAGTATAGTTTTACGAACCTGTATTTTTTAAATCTCTATTAAGTTTCTCAAGATGATAGATAGTTGTCTAAATAAATAGTGGTGCAACCAGATTGAAAACCTTTTTTTTGCAGTCGACTGAAAAGTGGTTATTCTTTCCATTGAAACAGAGCGGGGCAGAGTGGCGTTGAGCTACTCTCCAGTCCATGCTGTCCACTCAACGCCCTTTTTGACCGGCTGACCGTATACTCATTTGTTTTAGTTCAAAGTCTGTTCAGCTCAGCTCCACTCTGCTCCACTGTTTTAACTGATGTAGAGTGGAGATTTCGGACAGTGCGATTGGCAACTACTACTTTACTTTACTCCACTCCACCGAATTCCGATCCAGTGGAAACGCACCTTAATCGTGGGCTCATGGACGCACACTATTACACCATACTGTGTTTATTTTTAGCTGGCACTTTTAAAAAAAACTACGTGGTAATGTGTATTTTCCGGTTGTAATTTTCGGTTATATTTCAACAGAAGGTGTCAAAATAGTTAGCAGAATTGCAATTGCTCTATTGAAAATGTCAGCAAATTGATAGTTGTAATGAGATGGTGTCATGAACAGAGTATAGCCACGTTTTAGGGAGCGTGAGGTCTTAAATTCCATTTCAGAATTGAACAATGAATGTCAAAATGTACATTTTTGCGGTTTATATCGCAAATAACTTACATTTTGACACTCTTAGGAGTCCAAATTCATAGGGTACTTCCCGTTGGCCTAGAATCCTGAAGTTTGGTATAAACCAAGGTCTTATAGCACAACACAATGTCTGACAAATTTGTAGTTACGTCACTAGATTTTTGTTTTTTTTAAATCTTCAAGACTCGATTCGAGAATTGAACTGTTTTCATAGGTAAGTTGGTATGGGACCCTCAGCCCGCGAGCTAGATTCCCACTTGACCGGTATTTTTTTCAAAATCGGCTTATAATTTTTGACCGAGAAATTGGTGAACATACATAAAAATAAATACAGCCGAACAAAATCTCCTCCTTTTTGAGGTCAGTTAAAATGAAATGTTACACGAAAATATGTTCGAAATTACCTATTAAATGGTTAACTGATTGAGAACAAATTGTTGTACAATTATTTCTTGAAAGCGGAAATTAAAATAGATAGCAAACGTGAAGATTATATTTTATTTCTCGTGACTTTACATACGTCTTCGTAGATATGTTTTGTTGAATAAATATTAAAAATGCCAGGAATTACGCATAATGACCTCTAGTGCCTCTAGGGTTTCAAGTATTTTTTAAAAGGGTATTATGTTTTGAACGTCATGTCCCCAAATTTTTTAATAGTTTTTGATGTTGTAATTATTTAAATGATTTTTCTTTGCAAGCGGTCGTATGATACACGTGAGTACTAATGATTACCGTTCTCGGATTTCTTAAGACCCTCGCCATGACTCGGGCCTAAATATCGCATGGTGGTAATCACACACTTATGTCTTAATGTACTTTTATAAGTATTTTAAACACGGGTAATCGTAAAGTTCGTTATAATTTATCAAAGTAGAAAGTACTGTAATATCAAACGAGCCGAACCACGGGCGGCAGCTAGTTAGATATGCACATGATTGTACATGTCCATAAGAATATAAAAGGAGCACAGTAGGTATTCCGGACATATTCAGTTGAAACTTTGACACTGAAAGGTGCAATATGTATAAGTTTACGTGTTTTGTTTTTTATATACTTTACGCAGTATTTACGCAAGTAATATTTATTCTCATTTTTAGCATTAAAAATCATACAGAGGTCAAAATCACTAATTTCGGTTTTTGTTTGCAAGTGTCTCTATTTAGTCTTATTTCAGTTTAAAATTTGTTGTAGCGAATCCTTCTTTTGCTTTATGATTTGTATCATTAATGTCTGATCTAGTCCTTTCAGTCGCTTAAAAAAAAATGTCAGCAAACCGTGGAGGCCCAGCAATTTCGGGTTTTACTGGTGCCATGGAAAGAGTGCGAAAGAAAACCCCGGAGGCCTGAAACGAAGGCAAAGAGGGAGTGGGTTTTAGTGTTTCCCACTCCGCCCAGAGCGGGAGAAGTCATTATGATGATTTCCCACAAAAAAAAGTTATTTCAGTAAAAGTCAAATTCATCTATTCACCTTCATCTTGGTCTCTGTAGGGGCCCGGCAGGGCCGAAGCCTCTGGGGGGAACACGTGGTATTCCTAAAGGTTGACACCGAGTCCCCCCCAGAACGAAGGCAACGAAGGAACGGGGTAGGGGTTTAGTCAGTAAGAGTCTGACACGCCCTCCCGCTCCGCCCAAGAGCGGGGGAAGTCATTTTGATGATTCCCCTACCAGAAAAAAAAAATCCTTCATCTTGGTCTGCGATGGCACCTTGCATTAAGTGCCTCTTTTATCTCGCACGCATCCAACATGCGGCAGACATACTCGTATACGCACAAGCCCAATCTGTGATCTTAGTTTTGGTACGCAATAGTGTGTTTCTTACACGGCACTTCCCTAGTTCAAACCCCATGGATACTTCTCTCCATAGCTCACTGGCAACCTGGAGCCTGGGCCTCGGTTAAACTGTCAAAGACTAGGCTTGTACTTTGTACGTATAATATAGTACATGCAAAATAAATATGTCCATAAATTTACATTTTGTGGTATAGCAGAAGAAATTGAGAAGGTTTTTCCTTGACCTTCAGGCAGTTATAGTGCGTCAAGTGACTTCTTTATCTTATGGCACCTACACTATTTGGCCAAGAGAGAAATTTATAGACATATTCGTACATATGCAATTTTCTAACCTTGAATTTACAATTGCAGTCTCCTTTTAATACTGTTTGGTTAAGGTTTGGTCTTTGACATATTCATCCGAAACCCAATCTCAAGGCTCGCCGCGTTCAAATCTGTGATCATATTTCCCGAGTCATAAGCGTACTATTTCTTTTTTATTTTAAGGCTGAAAGTGATTCCAGTGACTCTGGTTCCGATGAGGTATTTGAAAAGTTGAGTCACGAGTGCATGGAGAAGTTTGGAGTCACTGAAGATGATTTAAACGGCGTGATTAAGACAAGTGATGTGACTAATATTGATTCTTGTTACTGGGGCTGCTACTTCACGAAAATGGGTATTGTAAGTTTTTTATTTAATACTAGCTTTAGCCCGCAGCTTCGCCCGCGTACATAAAATATAGTCTATGTCACTCAGGAATACAGAAGCTTTCTATTGGTGTAAAAATTTTAGCAATCGCACCAGTACTTCCACAGATTACCTCATACAAACAAAAAAACAAACTTTATCTCTTTATTATATTAGTATAGATTTAATGTTATAAGGAGAGCAGTAGGAATGGCTCCAACATACGAGTCGTAGATTGCGGGTTCAAATCCAGTTTCCATTTTTGCACCATCCAGGTGAATTACTTTGTGTAATATATTTCTTCACCACTGCTCTCAAAACGGTGCAAGAATACATCGTGAGGAAACTGGCATGTCCTAAAATCAAAAAATTTAAGACAACAAGACCAATCCGCTTTGCCTTCTTCTAAATACAAACAGGCTCTTTGATTTTAATATTTTTGTAACGTTAATTTTTATAATCGTTAACTAAACCTATTTAGGTTTAAAAAAAATATTCTCATAAGAACAATATTACAGTTCACTTAAAATGAGATACAAAGTGCTTATAATTAATAATGTAACATTCGCACTACTTATATACTTCATTAGTGGAAATCTGATCTGAAGTAGATGCTTACATGAATATGTGCATGACTATTACACGTTTGGTAGGTATATAATTTTATATCTAATAATAAAGACTTGTATTTTCTTTATTACAGCTTAACGACAAAGGTCAATTTGATATGAACAATTTCCAGACTACTATGAAAAAATTGATGAAGGGTGATGAAGATTATGACAACCTAGAAAAACTAGTAAAAAAATGTGAACCTGGTATGTACAAACATTATTTAATTACTCAGATACCCGCGAAACGAGACACAATAGTAAAACAATAACAGCGCGGTCTCATAGGACCGGTCGGGGATTCAAACGTTATTACATAACTAAAATAGACTAAACTTCGACCTCGAGTAAGTGAAAAAAAAAATAGGTTTACGGGTGTCCCGATGGACCATTGTCACTTTAGTATAGACTTCATACCCAGAGCACAATTAGGTGTTGATATATCGATACCTTTGCTTTCGAGGAGCTCGTCGCACAAGTCGATCTTCAAGGTTAAGCAACGCTTGCCAAGGCTGGTCTGTGAATGGGTGACCATCTTAACATACCGAGATTCCTCCGTGCCTCGGATAGCACGTTAAGCTGTAGGTCCCGGCTGTCATTTGTAGATCTTTGGCAGTCGTTACGGATAGTCAGAAGCCAGTAAATCTGACTCCAGTCTTGCCATGAAGTAGGTACCATATTACCCCAGTTAATGGGTTGTGGAGGTCTGGTAGGCAGCCGCTCCTCATAAAATACTGGTATTTAGCTAAATCCAGCTTGACTGGAAGCCGACCCCAATATAGTTGGGAAAAGGCTAGGCAGATGATGATGATAGTTATGTTTGTTATTTGCAAGGTTCTAAAAAAGATCAAGATATCAAACTCACTGTCTACTCGCACGTCACTATACGCTTGATGCCTCCGTGAAGCTTACATACAAAACTATGAAATTCTGTCGTGTCGTTGCAGCTTCATTGAAAGACTTGATAGAAGATGATATCTATAGCTCTGTAAAAAACTTCCATTCTCTATTCATCTAAATCATATCATTTAGATGAATAGAGAATGGAAGTTTTTTACAGGGTTTAGTTTAGTTTTTATGCCTATGCATATGGGTGTAGTCTGAAAAACACTTTTACTTCAATTAGAGGTTTTTATTAAGCAATTTTTGTAAATAGTCCAATTGAAGACAGATTCAAAGTAGACACGGAAATATTGAGAACAGTTTTTTTATTATTTGTGGCAAAGGCAAGGGGCAACGGTCTGCTACAACAGAACATTTTTGACAATGCTTGGACGACACTTAATTTGCAGTTCGGTATCTCAAAAAACTCGGTTACAAAGGTTATTCTAATAATTATCTTATCTTATTTTCATTTATTTCAGTAAAAGATGAAACAGTAAGCGACGGTGAAGCTGGATGCGAAAGGGGCACGCTGTTTGCAGTTTGTTTTGTTAAAAATGATGGTGATTTTATATAAAGTCTTATTTATAAAATCAAGATTAGGCAAGAGAGAATCTCTTGAGATCTGAGGGCCACTTCTTCTATTTTTAGTGTTGTGTAAACGTTCGCATTCGCATCACAATCTGAAAAACACACGTTTGATTAATTATATACATTCTGACAAGTTTTGAGATTTACTGATTCTAAATTATATTGCGACTTGAGTTTGAACGTTCGTAGTTACTCAGTTACCCGCGAAACGAGACACAATAGTAAAACAATAACAGCGCGGTCTCATAGGACCGGTTGGGGATTCAAACGTTAAGTACGAGAATTTACCTTCTGATTTCAGATTTAGCCTTTTGTGTCCTTGCTTGATCATTTTTAATAACCTCATGCCTCAACCCAAAAAATATTTATTATATTTAATAAAAGTACAACAAGCTATTTGACTTTAATTTCCTTACTTATATCACGGGGTCTCATTGCTAACAAAAAAAATTGGTTTAAGTAAATGTCACTAGATGGCGCGACATGTATTGATGTGTGATTGAAGTGTGTATCATTTTCAAGTTTTTATTTTATTTACTTTCTCAAGGTTTATTCATACATAATCAACTCCTATACACACAAAATTATTTAACAATAGGCTCTTATTTTAAATTTCAAAGATGATTGGAATAGACAATTAATATTTATACCAATAGATGGCGCTGTATTAAATTTCAAAGGTTAACAAAACGATTTTTTAAATTTTGTTTTGTTTAATAATATCACTGATAATAATAATATGAGTACGTAGCAGCAGTACACAAGTACAGTGTACAGTGCGCTTTCACGCCATCTACTAGGAATAAATGTATAATATAACCCTTCTTGCAAAGTCGCTGCTAACACCATCTATTGGGAACGAACGCGATTGATGTACTAACAAAAATAGCCAGAATTTACAGAGGGATAATTTCTTGTATTTGTATGGATGAGGTATCTGTATGCTAGTATATTATATTATCTGTGCTTATATTAATAACGAGTATCTTCCGCCAGCGGCTTCGTCTGCGTAAAAATAGAAATATTCGTGTAATGCCAAAGTCACTCAGGGATAAAGTGAAGCAAGTAGACGTTATTTCACTTGCGATAGGTACGTTTAGCCATTTTCCACTGCAGTCATAATACCTGAAATACTGTTTGACCTAACAAGTACCTCATAAAGGACCTTTGTAGATGCAGCAGCTATCAGCGCAGAGAAAGATGGTCAAAACGTTCTATAAAAATGTCGCCAGTATGACCGAGATCACCCATCTGGACTGACGCAAATCTAACGGTCAATGACAAGCTGGGTGCTTCTTTACTTCTCTGCAGTTAATGAAAACTCTCTCCTCCAAATCAGACTTTGACTGACTAAAACCACACCATGAATTTTATTTTTTAAAAATCTACGTGGCTCTAGCGGGCATCAAACAACTGAGCCCCTGCGATTTGTTGAGATTTTTTTAACGAGCGCATGGAATACGTTGTCGGCCAGTTGGATAGAATTTTGTTTTTGTTTAATTGAAGATAAACTACTTACTCATTGTTGGCTACTGTAGCTGGTAGTTGGGGTCAGATTCGAGGAGGCTGAGGCGTGAGGATGCCAGTTCCCTCATGCGTGAAATTACTGCTTCACAGAGGCAGGCGACTGCCGGCTATACCCCTCGCTGCGCACCATGGCCTGGACCTGCACCAGGCAGGTGCTCCACCCTAGCGGGCACACCTTTACCATGTCTTCCTGGCGGTCTACACCAGGGCGTATTTTCCACCTGAATCCGGTGCAGCAACCTTCCGATCTTACAATGTCCGTAGAGGACCTGCGTCATGTGGAAGGTGAAGACAGTGTGACGGCTCTCCAACCGCTCCTCAAAGAGGGGTCTAATTGCCACAATTACGGATTTGTACGGCCTTACCAACTGGCCGTGACGAACATTTACTAACAATGAAGACACTATAGAATACATACGCAGGTAGGTAGTTATTTATTTTCCGCATACGATTGTTATAAAATGCCAGCAAATTGAGCGTCACATTGCAACAAGCCTATTAAGATAATTTCAGACGTCACCAGCTTTGTTCCCCATCGCTGGAAGACCAGGAAACTGGTCCTCATCGTGAAGCCGGGGCGCCCCGCGGACTCTTCGTCTGCGTACTGGCCCATCTTGCTGCTCGGCGAGGTGGGTAACCTCTTTGAAAGAGTAATTGCAGACCGCCTCGTCGGGCATCTATCACGGGTGGGGCCGGATCTTGCTGACGGCCAGTTCGCCTTTCGCAGGGGGGCGCTGCACCGTGGACGCCATCATGCGCGTGAGAGCCCTCTCGACGGGGGATGCGGTGACGTGGGGCAGGGTTGTCTTGGCGGTGTCTTTGGACATCGCCAATGCCTTCAATTCCCTGCCCTGGAGTTGCATCGGGGCGGCACTTCTGTACCATGAGGTCCACCTACCTCCGTCGTGTGATCGAGGCCTACTTGTTGGATAGGTTCATCATCTATCCCGGTCACCAGGGAGAGTGGAGACGGCAAGAGATGTCGTGCGGTGTTCCGCAGGGATCGGTACTAGGGCTACCCTTGTGGAACATCGGATACGACTACGTGCTGCGCGGTGACCTCCCCGATGGGTTCAGCGTGGTCTGCTACGCAGACGACACGCTGGTCCTGGCGCGGGAAGAGTCGTACCAGGCGGCGGCCGAAACAGCGACACGCGGGGTTACGACAGTCGTGGACAGGATCCAGTAACTGAAACTCAAGGTGGCAAGTTCGAGGCTATGTGCTAGGGGGGGTCCACATCGGCGTCGGGTCGACGATGATGTACCTGGGACTCGTCCTCGACAGCCGGTGGACTTTCGAGGAGCATTTCCCAAACTGGAAAGGTCTGGGAACCTAGCCGCTCTGAAGCGGCTCCTGCCGAACCTAGGGGGTCCAGACGCCCCCTGCCGCAGACTCTACGCGGGGATCATTCGGTCCATGGCCCTTTACGGGGCGCCAGTTTGGTCCCCAACACGCATAATTTGCAGAAGACAATAGGAGAGAAAATATGGAGAATATTGAGATTGATGTGCGGTGTGACGAGAACGGATAAAGTGAGAAATGAGTACATTAGAGGAAGTTTGAAAGTGGCGTCAGTGACTGAAAAGTTAAAAGGAAATCGTTTGTCTTGGTATGACCATGTAAAGAAGAGGGATGAAACGCATGTTACTAAAAGAGTTCTGAATTTACATGTGGATGGATGGAGAGGGAGAAGGAGGCCAAAGAAAAGATGGATGAATTCTTGTGTGAGAAGTGATATAGAAGATAAGGGAGTTAGCGTGACGAGTGACAGGATAGAATGGAAGAAAAAAACATGTTGCGCTGACCCCAAATAAAACGGGACAAGGGCAGGAAAATGATGAGTACCCAGTAAATTTGACTTCTGTAGCGGTCCAGGTTACTTCAAGGTAAAGTTGCGAAAATTTTCCCGCAAAATCGAACACGCTAACACTCAAAATCAAGTAGAAGATTACCGAACTCGAAAAATAATTAGGCAAGTAGCTAGGGAGTATTTTGAATTTGAAGTCAATCAGTATATTTATTTTAAAAGGAGATGTCCGCTTTTTGTATGGACGTTGGTTTTTTATTATTTAATAATTCTAACCAGAGTAAGTTAAATATATTTGGATAGACATCTCAAAACCTAGTGCTTCTGACTATAATTATCATGCATTTTTAAAGCCCTCCAATTTTGAGAAAAATCGTTTTGTATTTTAGTGAGAATTTACTTCTAAAACGAACGAACCTTTCTATTTATCTATGTTAGTATAGTGAACGCACCCAAAAAAAAGTAAAATTGACACAAGATAACTGTCAATGTCAATCGATATTTGATCTACGTCAATGTAAACAAACCAAAAAAGTACAATAGCATCGGAAACTACAATCGGCATCAAATATATCTCCACCTGTTCAGTTTCTCGACAATATTTTAAGAACTCTCATTTATTGTACCAGCTATGGTTTCGATCGAACATTCTTATTCACCATCTTCAGCGTATAATAAACAAAACTAGGTCTTAGTCAAATATTGTAATTAACACGTTTACATTGAGTGAAGTCGCCATAGCGTGGTCTAAGTTCTTGATGGATAATGCTAGACATTTTTACTAAAAATAATGTAAAAGCTATTGTAATTGACTGCTATTATTGCAGATTTTTGTTTTGTTTACATTGACTAAGATCAAATATCGATTGACATTGACAGTTATCTTGTGTCAAGTTTATTTTTTTTTGGGTGCGTTCACTTTACTAACATGGATAATAGACCAGGGTCAAAGCCTACAAAAATGGTAAAAAATTAAAACAAATTACAGTAGGATGAAACCCATTAGAAAAGCAAGGGAATATGGTCAAAATGAAAGGAAAAATAAATTACGGTCGATCCGAGTTCGGGAAGTGGGGGGGGGGGGGGGGGGGGGTGAGTGTTTAAGGGTAAAAAATGGTTTATCTTGATTTCCGGCAAAACTACAAGTCCTATGGAAAAAAGTTAAATGGCAAAGTTGTAGGCAATAAAAAGATCTACAACTTTTGTATTTGCAGATTTTTCACATAACCTCAAAATTTAGGTGAAAAATTCAAAAAACCAAGTTTTTGGTTTTTTATTTATATCTTTTTCAAAAACATTTTGTTTTTCTACGAAATTTGGTGAAAACTTACCTTATTATGTCCCAAATACACTGTAATTTATTTGATTAAAAATATTTATTTTTTCGCTTCATTTTAATTTAATATCAACAAAGCACCCTAATTTTCAATCAAAAATTCTGACGTCAAAATATCAGCTTTTTTCAAAAAGTTTGGGGGCTTTTGTTCGTTGAAATATCTACTTTCTGATGGTGTAAAGAAAAATATACTTTACTATAGGAAATATTCTTAGAAAATGCAAAAAATTTAAAAAACCTCAAATTCGAAAAATTTTTTTAATCATTATGTACAATTTTGAGGTATTTATTAAAATTTACACTTTAATTACTCAAAAAACGTAAGATTTCATGTTTTATTGATAAACGAAAAAATTACAAAGTAAAATATACTTCTATAATTAACAAACAAATAAGTTAATAAAGTTAATATTTAATAAGACATCTACAATATTTTGAAAAAGTTGTAGAATCTTCTTTAAATAATATTTGTAGATGCCTATTTATTGCTGTTTTAAAAATAATTTATATACCTGAGTGACCTTCGGTGAATTTAAGCCCATTGTAAGTTATTTCATTGAGAAGTGGGGACGGACCTAGGAGAGTCTGGGCCTTACTACATACCTGCTATTTCATAGCAGCTGTAAAGACCGTTAGTCAGTATTTGAGATACAGAGTAGTGTACAACATCGTTTTTAAAAATACACGTGCAGGCTGAGTTACTCTAAGTGATTTGTGAGAAATTTACTTTACGTACTTTACGTTTGGAATCTGCATAGCAAGCAAGGTAAATACTATCTGTATTTTAATCTATATTAATCAGCTTCAAAATAAAAATAGTAATATTTTCTTTAATAAATAGTATGTTTAACGTAACATAACCTAAAAAATTGAAATTGAATGATATTGATGATAAAACTTTGAAGGCATTATTAATTTGATTTTGTCTTTTCAGATTACCAGTATGGAAGAATCTGTTTGTATAATCTGCAATAAGTCAGACGACAAGCAAGTGTATGAAATAAAAAAAACAGCTTTGAATCGTTTAGTGGCGTCTAGCAAGAAGAGAATCGACAATAGATACAAAAAATTTGAAACTTTAACATCAGCTCTTATTCATCAAACTTGTCAAAGTCATTATAATGATGAGACTGCAATAGCTACATTCTGTAGCTCAAGACGTAAGAAATCACAGGAAGGAAAACAAATAAATAAAGACGCTCTTATATTCAATTTTCAATCTCATTGCTTTCTCTGCGGTGGGTTTTTCGGTAATATTTCTAAAGATAAAATTTCATCAGTTCAAAATAACGATACAAGAGAAAATATATTACAGCATATTAAAAAACAAAACACAATTAATGATTTCGATAAAAACATTTTAGCTCGTTTAAGAAATGTGCCTGATTTAGTCGCAATAGAAGCTCATTATCACACTGTTTGTTATTTTGTATGAGATTTTCTATGACATGAATGTAATTCGAGTAAAATAAATAAACTTTTTAACTAAAAAAAATTGCAGCCATCACATTTTTTTGATGAAATTGTACATAATGATTTAAAAAAAAAAATCGAATTTGAGATTTTTTCAATTTTTTGCATTTTCTAAGAATATTTCCTATAGTAATGTATATTTTTCTTTACACCATCAGAAAGTAGATATTTCAACGAACAAAAGCCCCCAAACTTTTTGAAAAAAGCTGATATTTTGACGTCAGAATTTTTGATTGAAAATTAGGGTGCTTTTTTGATATTAAATTAAAATGAAGCGAAAAAATAAATATTTTTAATCAAATAAATTACAGTGTATTTGGGACATAATAAGGTAAGTTTTCACCAAATTTCGTAGAAAAAAAAATGTTTTTGAAAAAGATATAAATAAAAAACCAAAAACATGGTTTTTTGAATTTTTGACCTAAATTTTGAGGTTATGTGAAAAATCTGCAAATACAAAAGTTGTAGATCTTTTTATTGCCTACAACTTTGCCATTTAACTTTTTTCCATAGGACTTGTAGTTTTGCCGGAAATCAAGATAAACCATTTTTTACCCTTAAAAGCTCCCCCCCTCCCACTTCCCGAACTCGGATCGACCGTAATTTATTTTTCCTTTCAATTTGATCATATTCCCCTCCTTTTCTAATGGGTTTCATCCTACTGTAATTTTTTTTGGTTTCAAAAATTATCTACCCTGGTCTATAAATAGAAAGGTTCGTTCGTTTTAGAAGTAAATTCTCACTAAAATAAAAAACGTTTTTTTCCAAAATTGGAGGGCTTTAAAAATGCATGATATAGTCAGAAGCACTAGGTTTTGAGATGTCTATCCAAATATATTTAACTTACTCTGGTTAGAATGATTAAATAATAAAAAACCATTTCCGGACATGTCCTTTATATGGCACTAGCTTTTACCCGCGGCTTCGCTCCCGTCAAATGACTACCCTACATATCCTACGCTACCCTACCCTACATTACCCTACACTACACTATACTACCCTACACTAACCTACACTACCCTACACTACCCTACACTACCCTACACTACCCTACACTACCCTACACTACCCTACACTACCCTACACTACCCTACACTAACCTACCTACCCTACGTTACCTAACTTTTTTTTTTTAGAATTTTTCTCTTCGTAAGAACCATCATTGAACTTCAAGGAAAATTAAAAAAAAAAAAACAGCCAAATCGGTCAAGCCGTTTTCATGTTATGTCGTGACAACGGAAAACGGGTTTCATTTTTATATAATAGAAGATAGATTTTCTACTTACGCTCATAAAAATAAAATGTATTGCATTTTTTATATTAATATTTTTCAGTAAAACAGTTTTTATTATCAGTCTAGTCTACATTGAATAAAAACTAGAGTCAATTTGATGAATGTGGCATTTTGCCCGTGTTCAGTAAACTGAACGTATACAAAATTATCTACTATACCATGCCGCATAATGACTTGCTCGTGTTATATATTCATATAAAAGGCCTCACGTTATTATTTAGAGCATTTACAGTTGAAGCTTGAAGGTATCTGAAGCGAGAAACTGATAAATCATGTTTAAGTCTACTTCTCTTATTTTGTACGCTGTGGCTGTAAGCTTAAGTAACGCTAATGTAAGTTGCATTTATCTTTATTTTCTTTTTAAATGACTTATTCAAGAAAAACATAATTGGTTTCACATATCGACTGTGAACAGGCAATCGGTCCTATCTCAATTTTGGCAACTTTACAGGATGAAGAAAAGACTGGTTCGCGTCATTAATTTAGCATCTGATTTAATTAATAAACAATCGTGTTTTTTAAATATGTTTTATACACATCTTATAAACAAGAAAAGTTGGATAATATGCGTCCTTCTAGCATAAAAACGAGGCAGGACAATTAAAATAAAAAAAGAGGTTGTAAGTTAGTACAAGTTGAATGTAGTCGATTCTAGCTCCGAAAAATGTTTCTGAGATGGAATTTTTTGCAACGCTGCGGAGTATGAAATAATAAATCGAATGGTATTAAAAAGGGAAATCTTCAAAAAATTAAGATAGGACCGGTTGCCAGTTCACAGTCGATATGTCTTCTACCAAACTGCAGTACAGTTTGTTGGAAGTGTTCTCATGAATTCTTCTATTCTCTTGAGTAACTTATAGAGAACGACAGTCTTCTTCTTCCTGCCCTTTTCCCATATTACTTGGGGTGCAACATGATTTTTTCTTCCAGAATAGAATAATGTCATGTCACCCGTCATTCTATAACTCACTCCTTACTTAATCCATCCATCTTTTCTTTGGCCTCCCTTGTCCTCTTCATCGTCGTCGTCTACATATTTTTTAACACAGTTGCTCGTAAAGCTGATGTAATTCCACCAGTTTTAAATATGTAAAGCGGGTTATAAAAACGCGTGTGTTACCAAAGCAAATAGTTAAGTTATAGTCCATACAAATTCCATAACAGCATTATTTGCCATTTCGCGCGCGGCGATTAGTTCGAAATTTGAATAGCCTCATCATTTGTCATATTTTATAATTTTTTGTCATTTTGTCATTTTGTCATTTTTTGTCACTTTTTGACATTTTTTGTCACTTTTTGTCTTTTTTTGGCATTTTTTGTAATTTTTTGTAACTTTTTGATATTTTTTGTCATTTTTGTCACTTTTTGTGATTTATTGTCATTTCAGTCATTTTTTGTCATTTTCGTAATTTTTTGTAATTTTTGTCATTTTACCACACAATATTTGCGTTCGATTTCTTTGGCGCTAAACACTAAGATGTTTTTTTAAATGTAATTTTTTTTTTCTGTTTCCTCGCAAATGTGTTAAAAAACGTCGTACGATATACGTGCGTATTGGTTATAACATGCTTGGCTCAGTTACGCCCTTGCCTTCGGCTCGGGCTGAAATTCCGCCTTGCATGTTATAACCATCATTACGCACTAATATCGTAATGTACTATAAACTCATACCTCTTTTTGTAACATACGTGTCCCTTCCTGGTAATAACATTGCATTAGATGTGTAGTGAGAAGTAGATCTTTATGGATACTTGCCGGCCAGGCCTGCATGAGTACCACTCGTGGATAATCGAATCGTCCCGACTGACTGTCGTCGCACTTTGCCCGCCGAAGAGACAGGCAACCCAGAGTCAGCGAGGCGTCAAAACTTTAAGTCAAGAGTGAATAGGTTACTTCTAGGCAAGCGTGATCCATCGTTGACTACACCATCGGTTACCATCAGGTGAGATAGTGGTCAAACGCGGGCCTATCAATAATAAAAAAGACGTGTGGCACTCGGAGACTGCCGCGGTAAAGCTATTGCATAGAATTTTATATCAACTTATGCAATTATAATTATTTATTTATTTTACCTATACACCTATATACTTTATCACAAACAGCTGATTACGATAGTTTTCCAATACAACCAATACCACCTAAAGGCGGGTTGCTGAATTAAAGAGACAAGCGTGATATTTCCTGGGGTGGTGCCGCAAAGACTCACCTACTCGAGGTTGATAGGGCTCAGCGCGCTGTTCTCAAGGTTGGAGCCGGGCTTCCCTATTTGTTCCCTACAGTAGACCTTTTTAAGGAATGGGACGTGCTTACGGTACGACAGTCCCTCATATTGCGTACAGTGATTAAAGAACACTCCTTATTGCAATACAACCAAGATCTCCAAAATGATAGGCGACGAAAAGGGAGAGTATGTCAGACACAACCCTTAAACTGTGCTCACTCTCATAACTTCTTCTTGTTTCTCGGACCTTACTTATACAACAAACTTAATAAAAATCTTAATATATATTGTCTAACAAAATATAAATGTAAAACTATAATCACTTCTTACCTCAAAACCCTTGACTATCAGGCAACGGAAAAACTGTTGTTACCTCCAAGATAGACAAACTCTTAAATGAAATAATCTTCCCGTCCGCTGCTCTTGTAATTTATATTAATTATTTTCTTGATCCATAGTCCTCCATCTATCAATCATGCTCACACCACATTCACTCCACATTTTTAACACACCAACATTCACTTACCTATCAACATCCATTCATCAACAATCATACACTAACTCTCTTCAACCACTCACTTCCAAACTGAGATATCTTCAGCCTAGGTGTACTTTATTTTATACTTATAACTGTTATGCATAGTGTGTATGTTCTCGGCACTTCTTTTTATTTATTTTTATTTGTTTTACATGTAAATTGTTTGTTATTTTAAAAGCAGGTCATAGAATGCTAATAGCTGCGAGAGGGCCCTGGTGACTTGTAATACAGGTTTCATAGAGGCCTATCACAGGCACCAGTCTCTCACAAAGTTAAATCCATGTACGTGTTCCATGTAAACCTAGCATTAAGTAATTTTGTGTAGAGAAAATAAAGGTTTATTATTATTATTATCATTTCTTTATTTTCGCTAAATTCATATAAATTATATTTTTAAATATTTGAATACAAAAAAATAATATAAAAACATTTTAAAATATTATTATTACATTTCAAAAAGTCATTAAAAGTTCTGGTATTTTTCGATAGATGCCGGTCGGAGTGGGGAGTGTTAGGTTTTTTTCGTTACGGAATTTCTGGATTCGGTCCCCACGGTCAAGGCACGCGATAGAAGCTATGCAATAGCTTAAAAAGGCGGCCGCCCGATCGAAAACAACACGCCACATGTGAATACTAGACTGGCCAGCAAGTACCTTCCATATTACATAGGTCACGCTAGGGGTCTTCATTCTTGGGGTTCTGTTTAAACTATTGATGCTAAGGGTCTGCACACATCGAGACGTGACGCGACGCTACGCTGCATGCACATTTTAATAGAGCGGCACAAAATAGAACTTTATTTACTACACGAAAAGATACACATTTCATTGTGAAAATTAAGAATACGTTGCTTCATGCAGCGCTGCACCTCGTGACGCCGCGCGGCGTCTCATTGCGCAGCGGAACGTGTTTACATTCGCGGTCGTCGTGTTACCAATGATTTTACTATGCACCTCGCAACGTTGCGATGCGTGTCGCGGTGGCGCACAGCGCGGCGCGGCGTAGCGCGAAATTACTAGCCTCCTCCTACAACGTCGCATCGCGTCGCGTCTCTGTGTAAACTAACCCTTACGGAACCCTGTTTAAAACTCTGTAAGCAGTACTGTTTAATGTGTTGCAGATATCATGAAGTGTTCTATGCCGTCTACATAAAACATCTAGTCTATACTCTATCTATACCATTTGTCTTTAAAATATTCTCTGTTTAAAGGACGACGGCTCCAAGGAGTTTGTATCGATGGTAGATGAATGCGCGAGACTGAATGGACACACAATGTCGGAATTGAGTGAAGTCATGTCAAACGGCGATGTTTCCATATTGAAACCTTGTTTCTGGGGTTGTGCTTTTACAAAAACTGGATTTGTAAGTATACTTCCAGAGTTGCTATAAAATAAAGTACCAGGCAGTGTTGATGTCTACTATTGCTTTTATTTTTTAAATGGGTAATAAGCAGTGATAGGAATAGGTAGTGCCTATTTGCCCAAACTTCGAAGAACAGAGACAAGAAACGGAGACTTCCTTAGGACTAAATTTTTTTCCGAGACATCTGTCCCGAAATTTCGAGACAACACTTAATTACATTTAAAAAAATTGTTATTTGGAATAAGTAATACCTATTACGATCAACAAGTTATTTACAAAATGTTCTCCAAAAAAAATTTCTGAAAATTTTATGGTTGTAACGACTGTGTATGTATTATGATAGTCGCAAACTTTTGGTAAATATTGACGAATTACTTATTCCAAATAACAATTTTTTAAAATGTATTTTAAGTGTTATCTCGAAATTTTGGGAGTCTCGGAAAAAATTTAGTCCTAAGGAGGTCTCCGTTTCTTGTCTCTGTTCTTCGAAGTTTAGGCAAATAGGCACTATCTATTCCTATCACTGGTAAGAAGGCTCTAGGTGGTGCCAAAGGGAGTGTTAAACTTTTAGTAATTAAAACCTGACTGTGTTACTTCAAATCCCCTTTGCATTGCCTGGCCTAGATAATTTCGAACGGGTATCATTTAAGCTGTCGCCAATTTAATTCGTTTTGTGTTTCCTAAATAATAGGGTTTGTCCTCAAAATAGTAGATTTGTCGCCAAAATGTAGTCACCAAACAATGTAAAATCAATTCCACAATAAATCACCTAAAATCATGGAGATGTAGGGTCTAGTACCAAATAATTGTTTTTGTATATATTATAATAGTCCTAATTTGTCCTAATAAGCATTTAAGCAAACTAATTGAAAGAGATCACCAATAAACCATATATTGTGTTACTAGAAAATTTCATAAAGTTTCAAAAAAAATAATTGTTGTCGTCATCATCGTTTCAACCAAAAGAGTCTACTACATAGTATAGTATGTATAACGGACTGGTATCCGCAACTCCACGACTAAAGCGCGTATTTTGCGTATGGGTGGGACAAAAGTGTTATTCGATCCACCTCAGCTCCTCAAGAAAGGCCAGCAGCGCCTTCCTGGGCACCGGTCGTTTGGTTTTTTTTTTCGTTAGGGGAATCATCATGACTTCTCCCACTCTTGGGCGGAGCGGGAGTGCGTGTCAGACTCTTATTGACTAAACCCCTATCCTGTTCCTTCGTTGCCTTCAATCTGAGGGACACGGTGACAACCTTTCGGATTTTCCGTGTTCCCCAGAGGCTTCGGCCCTACCAGGTCCCTACAGTTTGCTGACATCTCGTGGCATCGTATGATCATCGTAGGTATGTTACCTACGCGACACATCGTTGAGGACGGAAAGGGCGCCAATTTGTCTCCGCCTCTTTGAACATATTTTCAACAAAATTATAAATTGATGTATTAAATTGGTAAGGAATACTATTATTTTAATAACCGAACGAAATAAAATGTAACTACTGTATTGGTTACAAAATAACAAATAAAAAGGAGTTGCAGTCAGGGATCGATAATCGATTTATTTGGCGACAGATCTACCATTCTGAGCACAAAACTATTAATTTTGTAATGAGACTATTATTATAAGAACGAAGTTTATATTCATCTAATGCGCAACTATTTTATTGGTGATCCATCTCTTATTTTACACATAGGTATACTAACTACTATTTTTTTCACAGGACCGGTCGCTGTGGCGACGCTTGGGGGAGGCCTATGTCCAGCAGTGGTCGTCTTTCGGCTGAGATGATGATGATGATGATGATCTATTTAATAGCTATGTCCACACTGTGCACTTTCATCTTTAACTTTCGTCTTCATCTTTCTGTTCAAATTTCGTTAGTTGCTTTCAACAATTGAATGCGTTAAGGAACGCAACGCCAATATTGTCATTTAAATCAGTCGTAGTTTGTCAGTTTGTGGAAACATGTGTGACGACAACAACTTACTTAGTGGAATATGTGCTGCTTACTTGGTCAGAAAAAAAAAAAAACCAAGCGCTATACTTTCAACTGTCATTCCACATGCGTCAAAGGCATGCCCGACTTGCGTTGTTGACTGCGCTATGATGCATGCTCTTGTTGAACAAAAAAGGGCGCTGTGTGGACATAATATGTTCCACACTGTGCTGTGCTGGGAAGACTTCCACCGAATGCTCCACCGTATCTTCGTACCACTGCATCTCCTCCGACGGATCCGCAAAATGCATTTTTAAAAATCTATACGAAAGCTTAAAATAGCTGTACATAAACAATTCATATTCTATAAATTAATAATATATATTTTTAAATTGTGTTCTTTCATTTGCAGCTGAATGACAAAGGTCAATATGATGTAGACTCTGGTTTGATTGGTGTTAAAAAGTATATGAAAGATCCTTTGGGATTAGAAAAACTAGAGCAAATGGCGAGGCAATGCGAATCAGGTACCTACCTATTAAAATTATTTTATTGTTTACTCCCCATGGTAAAGAACCTTTACAATTTGGCACTCGATTTAAAAGAGGTAAAATTGTTTGTATGTTTTTTATTTATGTATAAAATAAGCACTGTTCCGATTATGTACTTTTTAAAACGACAGTCTCACTCATTGTCATTTCTAATTCTCTATTCTTAATCTCAATCTTAAGAGGCCTGCGGAGACCGCGCGCTATCTCGAGTTGAGACGAAATAAAATACGTTTTTGAGGTTGATGGAAGCAATCCAGATAGTATAAACAATTCTTGTACACACTGACTGGAGTAAAGTCATCATCCACACACTGACAGTTGCTTGCTGTGATAGCAATACAAACTATTGGAAATTTGGGAGAGGTTCCGTAATACCAAAAATGATGAATGAAAAATTAATGTATTTCCAATATTGTTTCGAGTATTTATAACTCGATAATAATATCTATGTTCCTACGAAAAGATATTTTGAAATATTGTTGTTTATAATATAGAAAAAACAAAATAAAAACAAGACATTTTCGCTGTGAAAATGTGCAAATTTAAATTCGCTTAAATTTCATTTGGGGTAAGTTTTTCAACAAAAAGACGATGTAGGAACCTAGATAATTACTGTCTGAATCCGAATAACATCATATTATGGTGTAAATATGCTTAAATTGCAAATGATTTTGGTATTACGTTTGTATGGATAATTCTAACGTCAAGCAGGGCTGGGAATATAAAAATAAACTAGTGTTTAACCTATTGAATACCCACAAAGCGAGACACAATAGTAAAACAATAACAGCGCGGTCTCATAGGACCGGTCGGGGATTCATGAATTAATAAAGCATGCTCCCATGAAATAGATCTGATCAGGTATACTCATAAGTACTCTGGCCTTATAAGTACTCGCCATTGCTAAAGGGTTAATTTCTGGTTTTTTGTAACCGAAGCATCTTATTTTCAAAATTAGTATGTTGTGGTTATTTTCAGATTTATGTACCACAAAAGCAAGCAAAAAATCACTATAGACCTGAGCTATTATAGTGATTCCAGAAATTAACCCTGAAGTTTGTGAGTTACAGGTACAACTTGACTACCCGCGATCATCAGGGTACTTCATTTAAAGTAAAACTAACACTCGTTTCAGAGCAAGTAGCACTGAAACGAGTGTTAAGCCAAAGCATATTTAGCCAAGAAAATTACAAGTAGTTGTACTGTTTCTTTACAGTAAATGATAAAGTTGTAAGCGATGGTAATGCTGGATGTGAAAGGGGAATGCTTGCTGCGAAATGCTTCTTGGAAAAGGATAATGGGCAAATTGTCCCAAGTGCACTTTGAGTGATATATCAATTGTAGATATCATTCAGAGTATAAAAAAAATATATTATATTTGTATATTTTAGTGTGCGTCCATTTAGGGCGGAATAAATATGTTTTCTTTCTTTCTTTTCTTTTTTTCAAATTATTGTATGACCTCGAAGCTGGATTCTGCGTCAGAAAAAACTTACAGGTGTTTAACGTTTCTTTAAATATTATTAAATGTTAGCGTTATTTATGGTATTTCAAAAGAGAGATAGAAGAAGAGCTCTGCATATGGCCTTTTTAGACCTGCAGAAGGCCTTCGACTGTATACCATCTGGTGGGCACTCTGCTTCAAGGGCGTTCCCGAGGCCTACATTGACATTATCAGAGATATGTACCGCGATTCCGTATCCTCTGTCCGGACCGCTGTTGGTGAATCCAATGTCTTTCCAATATCTGTTGGCGTTCACCAAGGTTCAGTTCTTAGCCCTTTCTTGTTTAACGTTGCGCTTGATGTAGTTACGGCTAACATCCAAGATCAGCCTCGATGGCTAGTGATGCCGATGACATCGCCCTCGTTAATCAGAACAATGCCCATCTTGAGCGCAAAGTCAACATTTGGAAAGACACGCTGGAAAACTAAATGTGGCAAAAAACGAGTACATGTCCTGTGGCAGCACGGATTCAAACATTATCCGAATAGGTTCGGATTTGATCACAAAGTCCGATATGTTCCGGTACCTTGGATCCGTGCTGCACAAGTCTGGCAACGTGGATGACGATGTCCAAGCACGTATAGGCGCGGCTTGGGTAAAATGGCGCGAGGTAACGGGCGTTTTATGTGACCGCAAAATGCCTCCGAAGCTCAAAGAATAATTATATAAATACATCATACGGCCTGTCCTTCTGTGCGGTGGTGAGTGTTGACCAACATTAAGCAGACACACCCAGGAGCTTCGCGTCATGGAGATGAAGATGCTGAGGTGGATGAGCGGCGTAACCTGATCCGATCGCATACGTAACTCATTCATCCGTACTACTAGTCCGACCGACTACCTAGTCTTGGTGTCCGTGACGTGGGGGAAAAACTGCAAGAGTGTCGTCTGCGTTGGTATGGCCACGTCGTGCTCCTATGGAGTACGTTGGTCGGAGATGCATGAATATGGCTGTCCTTGGAGCTAAGTCCCGTGGTCGCCCTCGCAACGCTGGCTGGACGTCGTCAAGTCATGAGAGCCAATGATATTAAAATAATGGTTAATAAAAATGGTTTTCTCATATCTTATCCTTTACCGTAATACATATAAAACACTAGCATAACAATAAAGATGTAGACCAAACATCATACTAAAAGCTGATGGTTTTTTTTAGCTTGTTTTCAAAAATATTTTTTCCCTTACTTGGACATTACTTAGAGTAAAAAAAGTAAATATATGTGATAAGGGGAACACGTACAACATTTGACTACATATCATATATTGCTACAACGGTTGGGACAAACTCCATACAAATCTGCCCATCATCCTTTGCGTAGTATAGCGATTGATACGCAGTGATATGAAATAAACTTTTGGAAATTGTTTTGCTGTTATCAATTTATGGGAAAGCAAATTATTTCTTCCTTTCTCCTAGATTAAAATTGCACCATTTTTTCTTTATTTTGAAATAGTTCCTCTTTGGTTAAGAATTCCAAATTCAAATGAATACATTTCATTAGCTGGTATATTTGAGTTTTGAAAACAGTACTGCATTTGTTTTTCCTTATTAATTTTTCTTTGTCGTTGCTTATTACCGCAGAATGGAATTACATGAAATATCGGTGTATTTACGAGTAAAAGTTCTACCGTGGCACCAGTCCTGCAGAAACAGCTCGAAGGATTAATTATGTGTACGGCGCTGGTGTCGCAAAAGAACGGAACAGTACGTTTTTGGTTTCGAGTAGAATACGGAATATCAACGCGCAAAATATCGATGAATGCACGTTACCGCGAAAGACCGTCTCAGCGAAAACATTTTATGTCGATGCACGTTACCGAGATAGAACTTCACTGCGATGCAATTTGAATTCGATGCACGTTACCGCGATCAAATTGCGATCAAGATCATGATTTTTTCTGAAAGTTGTCCACTGCTGGGCATAGCAGTCGCGCTCGCGCACCTATGCATAACGGGTATGTTGTCAGATCGGAGCGTTTAATTCGCGAAAAAAAAAATGTTGCAATCTCATCATAGATGAATTGCTATGTTATGTGCAGCAGAAAATATCGATGGCCGACGAAGTATGTCAAAATTTTAAATAAAAGTTCGCTGCACCTCCTAGGTTCTCCAATTTTAGAAGACAGTTTCCCTTCATTCATTGATGACAAAATTGAACAGATAAATAAAGTATTACGCACGAAATACTCAAGAGTAATCGTAAACGAAAAACTAAAAACTTAACTTTAGTCAGAGTAAGAAAGATTACAAACGTGGTGCTAAGACCTAAGAGATTTGGCTCCATTAAAATTTCGATCCACTCTTATGCAGTCGATCCTATCTTATGCATCCTAGCCTGGGGTGGCACTGCTTCTTCTCATCTCATAGGCTTAGAAAGATCACATTGTGCAGTTCTTAAAACTATGATCGAAGAACGCAGGTACCTAATGTTAGAATATTATGCCCAGTAAAAATCACTCTTCTTATTCCTAAACAGGTATTAAAATTACCAGTATACGAGGACATGGTTAAGAAGCGTGTGTTCAAGCTACACATAATTAGCTACATGAAAACCCTTGTTTACAGTAATTTCACTAAAATTCTTAGCTTACGTAACTTATCGCTTTGTGACGTAAAAACTAAAATAACCAAAGAATTGATAGACAGCACAGAACTATTCATAAAACAGTTATAGATATATGATAATGTAATAAATATGATAAAATATGATCTCATGGTTTTTAAATTAACAATAGGCATGTATATTTTACATACATTTTTTTTTTAAATAGTGATAACGTGATGTATAAAATCCTCGCATGCTAGTATTATAATAATCTAGTTAGCATTCTTATAGTATTTCTGCTATAATCATCATCATCTGCCTAGCCTTTTCCCAACTATATTGGGGTCGGCTTCCAGTCAAGCCAGATTTAGCTGAATACCAGTATTTTACGAGGAGCGGCTGCCTACCAGACCTCCACAACCCATTAACTGGGATAACACGGTACTTCATGGCAAGACTGGAGTCAGATTTATACTGGTTTCTGACTATCCATAACGACTGCCAAAGATCTACATATGACAGCCGGGACCTACGGCTTAACGTGCTATCCGAGGCACGGAGGAAACTCGATATGTTAAGATGGTCACCCATCCACAGACCAACCTCGGCAAGCGTAGCTTAACCTTGAAGATTGACCCGTGCGGCTGTTATTATCTAGCCACGAGCTCCACTATAATACGCAACGTTAGCTATAATATACATACTATATTATTATTATTTCCTCTTGTTGTTATGCGCATATCTAATTTTAATTTTCGTGACCTAACTATAAGCTGCCTACGGGATAGGCCTCGCCTATTGCAAGAAGTCTTCAGAAACTGTGTTCTGTTAATTAATTAATGAAAATAATTTGATATAGCATTACTCACACCTCGTAACCTTCTTTTTTCAATAAACTTTTGTTATTATTATATTATTTTAAATAACTAACAATTTCTTTTTTTGTATCATTTCCACAAAAACACATAAAGGTTTATGACTTGTTTTCTGCTTCCTTCCTTGTCTTGTCCTTTAGCTTATAAATCTAAGAGCAGATAGACTATTTTTATTTTCTAGTGTCGTACTAGTTTCATCTTACTACAAAGTGATGATAATTCGTACGAACTATTACCTATACTGTCATTTCTGGTTACCTACATGTTATTTATAATTATGTAATTCAACACAAACCATATTTCAGGTGCAAAGCCGGAAAAAATGGCGTAAATTCACTGAGAGTGCTACCAAAATTTGTGAACTTTTCAATTCATAAATTTTGGTAGCACTCTCAGTGAATACTCTAAACTCAGTAAAGTACTTTTCTGAGTTTACCCCAACTCACCGTAATGTACATTATTATAGTGCTATTAAGCACATTAAAGTCTTTATAAACTTACTGGAGACCGGCAACACGGATAGAGTTTTATTTATGTTATTGGTGTTTTTATAGTCACCACACTTCAGTCTGCTCGTTTCATCACAGAATTAACGTGTAAATACGTTAATAAACCGCCGCCGCCTTTCGCAGTATAAAATAACAGCGTAGCGTGAAACTGCTTATCTAGATTCGTTACACGTCGCGACGTCATGGTCATCGTGTTCAATTACTATAATTTAAAATACATGTTTAATAAAAAGGTGCATAGTGGGTGCTATGAGTATTTCAAGTTTAACTGCAGGAGAATTTGGAGTGCAATACTAAAAAGTACAACATGTCTAAGTTTTCTTGTCTTGTTTTGAGTATTGTGGTTGTTA
Organism: Mythimna separata; assembly: GCA_030763345.1. Taxonomy (NCBI): domain Eukaryota; kingdom Metazoa; phylum Arthropoda; class Insecta; order Lepidoptera; family Noctuidae; genus Mythimna; species Mythimna separata. The sequence continues at coordinate 13,336,934 of CM061182.1, forward strand.
GCGTTTATGTGAGTAATATTTAGTCTCATTTTTATTGTTTTTATTACACCCTTGTGAACTTACGTACACATTGTTGGTGTGTATAATTCTCAGCAGAGGTGACGGATATCAAATAAATGAAAAAGTAACTAGTAACTTTTTCATTTATTTGATATCCGTCAGTCAGTTACATGATTTAAGGTTTTTTAATGTTAAGTTTGTTTCATATACAATATTTAAACATAAAAAAGATAAAAAAAATAAGTAACACCTAATTATATTGATTACCTACATTCTACAAATAAGTAATTCTATCAAATCAACATTAAAAAGAAAACAAGTAAGTAGGTATAAAGTTCGGTTTCAGTTTAGGAAGAAAACACGTTGAACAGTTTATTGGTCCTGAAATACCCGAGTAAGGTAGGACCAACCATGACACGATAACTAAGAGATGTGGAAAAAAAAAACGCGTTAATTTTCAGATTGCAGATGCGAGCGGCGTACGTGTGCTTACCCCGAACCCTTTTAACCTATCACATACCCACAAAACGAGACACAAAAGTAAAACAATAACAGCGCGGTCTCATAGGACCGGTCGGGGATTCATGAATGAATGTTTGAATCCCCAACCGGTCCTATGAGACCGCGCTGTTATTGTTTTACTATTGTGTCTCGTTTTGCGGGTATGTGATAGATTAATGGTCAACTGGACGCAGCGCGAAAGCATCGCACCACCGCTCTGTGGGGTGGAGGCGTTCCCACCCCTCCCGCAGGCTTCCCACCCCCGTGGGCCATACGGCGCGGCGCTGGCGTCTCTTTAGAATAGGAATTAGCGCGTTACACAAGTTTTTATTTACGTGCAACATTTGACTATTATTTATCGATAAAAGCTTTTTTTTCACATGAAAGTCTTAGTGCAATACAAAAGTAAGTCCTAATAATATTATGATAATTTAATGTTTATAGGCAGGAACAGCTCAAAATGTGCAATATCTAATGAGAAGACTGGATCACGAATGCGCGGACGATAAAAATAAAGAATACTCGGCTATACAGAGTTTAAGTGATATCCCACTATGTGAGTGGAGCTGCAAGCTCAAAAAAACTGGATTTGTATGTATTTTTTATTATTTTTAGGGTTCCGTACATCAAAAGGAAAAAACAGAGCCCATATAGGATCACTTTGTTGTCCGTCTGTCTGTATGTCTGTCTGTCTGTCTGTCTGTCTGTCTGTCTGTATGTTTGTCTATCAAGACCATTTATCTCAAGAACGCGTCAAGGAATCAAGTTGAAATTAAAACTATATACTCAAGTCCGCAGTCTCTCAAAACTTTGTAAAAATCAATCTTGTAAGTTAACGGGAAAAAAAGATGCACCCGTTTATATTGCAAAAAACGTACTTTTCGACATTGTCAAAGGAGACAAAATTCACAGGGTACTTCCCGTTGACCCAGAATCTTGAAATTTGGCACGAAGCAGGGTATAATAGCACTAATATAGGGATAATCTGAAAACTAAAAATTTGTAGTTATGTCGCAAGAATTTTTTTTTTTGGAAAAATCTTCAAGACTCGATTCGAGAATTGAACTGTTTTCAAAGGTAAGTTGGAGGTATCGAGTTGAAATTATAACCATATAATTAAGTCCGCGGTCCCTTGAATCTTTGCAGAAATTAAAGAAGATTGGCAAAACCCCATTTACTTTCAGTATCACATATAGGCTTATCTTCTTTATTCTTTATTGTACACAATACCTTATTTACAAAAATTAATTGGACAATTCATGTACAAAGGCGAGCTTAACTCAACAATGAGTTTTCTCCCAGCAAACCTTTGAGTGACAGAGAGAGATAACATTCGAGGGTAGAGTCCAGTGTACAACATAAACTTACATAAATACGTCTAATAAATAAATATTTATATAGATATAATACATATACTAATAAATATCAATATATACTAATATTATGTCAATTGAGAAAGGAAGTGCTCTTTAATTTTCCTCTTAAAGATATCCAGGGAAGGGCTGTCGCGAAGAGAATGTGGGAGAGAGTTCCAGAGACGAACTGCAGTTACAGAAAAGGAGCCATCATAGCGGCTGGAAGTATGACGTGGAGTACGAAGGAGAAGAGAATTGGAAGTGCGGCAGGGTTTTCCTCTCGGGACGAAGTACTCAAAGCGTTCCCGAAGGTATTGAGGAGCGTTGGGATTGTGCAGGATAGTGTAGAGAAGGGATAGAATGTGGGTATCTCGCCGACGCCGAATTGGCAGCCACCTTAATCTGGTCCGAAACTCCGACACGTGGTCGTATTTGCGGAGGCCAAAAATAAAGCGGATGCACAAATTCTGCAGTCGCTCGAGTTTGTTAAGGAGTACCTCTGTAGCATCTAGAAAACAGACATCCGCATAGTCTATGAGCGGTAGAAGAAGAGATTGAGCAAGAGCCACTTTTGTATGAAACGGCAAGAATTTTTGGAGACGTTTAAGAGACTGAAACGAATAAAATACCCTCTTACTCACATCAGCAATATGAACCTCCCATGAGAGGTTAATATCCATATGGACGCCAAGGTTTTTAGCATTTTTGGAGTATAAAATTGGTTCAGAATCATACACTACCGGTGGGAGCGACTGATCATCCAATAGGTTGAGCATGTATCTGCCACCAATAATGAGCGCTTGAGATTTTTTTGGGTTCAGCAACAGTCCGTAACACTTAGTCCACTTATTGATATTTTCAAGATCCTCATTGATGGCAGCCACAGCCTCAGCAAGTTCACCTACTTTAAAATGACGATATAGCTGCAAATCGTCTGCATAGAGATGATAGTTAGAAGTTAGGACCTTAGTGATAGCGTTTATAAAAACTGAGAAGAGTAAAGGAGAAAGGACGCCACCTTGAGGAACACCCGCAGCCAGCTCACACCATTCGGAGGAGTCCTCATCTGACCGAACGGACTGCGACCGACCCCGAAGATACGATTTAAACCACTCAATTACTGGCTGAGAGATATTAAGAGAGGAAAGGATTCCCAAGAGGATGTCAAAATCAACCGAGTTAAAGGCACTGCTGAAGTCCAGTAAAACCAATACAGTTAGACATTTATTGTCCATGGCCAGTCTTATGTCATCGGTAATTTTAACGAGAGTAGTTACAGTGCTGTGGCCAGGTCTGAAACCAGACTGGTAAGGACTCAGCAGACCGTTAGAGGACAAATAGTAAGACAGTTGTTTTTGCACAACACTCTCGAGGACTTTGGAAAGGATTGGGAGGATAGATATTGGACGAAACTCGGATGGTGAGGAGGGATTTGAAACTTTAGGAAGTGGTAGGACGTGGGCCCTCTTCCAAGCAGATGGAAAGGAGTTATTGAACAGGGAAAAATTTACTAAGTGGGTTATTACAGGGACTATTTCACTCATAATAGGTAGGAACATTTGGAGTTGAAGGCCGTCGTCGCCTACCGCTTTAGTGGATATGGATAGGATACATTTCTTAACATCTGACTCAGCAACTGGGTGGAAGGAGAAAGAAGTATTTGCAGGCAATGGAAGTTTAGAGAGATCATTGAGAGTGGAAGATTTAACATCGTCATCAAGTGTAATTGGTGACTTAGAAAAGTGCGCATTAAGTGCATTAAGGTCCAACTTATCAGGAGAACTCTTACTAGTGGCTTTGCCAATACCAAGAGTTTTTAAAAATTGCCATACTTGTGTTGGATTGAAATTGTCAATTGAGTTATGAATGTGGCGCCTTTTCGCATTCCTACACAAACGACTGCAGCGATTTCGCGTCTTCTTATAAAAATCCCAGTTTTCCTCAGTGGGCCGCTTCCTGTACAACTGCTTGGCCTTGTCACGCTTAGCCATTTGGAGTTTTATATCTGGGGATAACCAAGGCGCAGGAAGATGCTTCACTCTCACCTTTTTAAGAGGTGCATGTGCGTCGTACAAACCCAGTAAAGTACTGGTGAAAACCGACACCATAGTGTCCACATCCTCGCAAGCGAACACAGGGGACCAATCGATCCCACCCGCATCAGCTCTTAAACGCTCCAAATCAATGTTTTTAAAACGGATTATTCCGATCTGTCACCCCGTTTTGTCCCCTTAGGGATTAATTTTTATAATTTTTAAGAGTAATGCCACACATAGGTACTGCAACATTACATTAATTTAAAGACTAGTGGTTTAGGTTTATAATCAACTGTATTTAAATAAGTTACAAACAGGGAGACAGATCAAACTTTTTTTCCGATATGTACTAAGGGGACAAAACGGGGTGACAGATCGGAATAATCCTTTAAAACTGCGAAGTACGAGAAATTTGGCCTTGCGTTTAGGGGGTCGGATCTTGAAGGAAAGATAAATGAGGTCATGGTAGGAAAAAGGAGCAGACAGCTGTCCATGTGTGGCTACTTTATTAGGGTCAGAAACCAGAATGAGGTCTAAGAGAGAAGGAGTACAGTGAGGAGCCCTGTGAGTAGCATTTAGCGGGAGCAAGTGCATGTTGACAGAAGTGACAAGGGATTGGAGTTTACGGCTACGTGAGTCTCCCTTGAGCACACAGGTGTTGAAGTCTCCAAGAATAATCGTGTGATTATAAACTGAAGAAAGATTTTCTAATTTGGCCTCAAAGGAGGAAAAGTAGTCAATCTGGCAGGACGGGCTGTAATAAACACCTAGCAGCAGTTTCGTGTGTTGAAAGCTGATTTCAATAAATAGGTGTTCAGCAGACTTTGAGTAGCCACTTGGAGACTGATCAACAATCCTGTAGGTGATATCACCACGGAGATAAATGGCAACCCCCCCACATCCCTTGCCAGTTCTGTCGTTGCGCACAAGCTTGTATCCCGGAAGAGAGTATTGCGTTGATGGAAGTGCAGGCTTGAGAAAAGTTTCAGAAACAAGGACAGCGTGAACAAGATCTGAATCGAAGGATGATAACAGATCAGAATAATGAGAGGGAATGCTTTGAGCATTAATGTGCACTGCGTTGAAAAATTTGCGACAATCTGAAAAAATAAAAGAAAGGCGGTCCCGATGATTCAGAGAATCGTCATCGCTGAACGCGCTGGCAAAACTCTGATCTGAGGGACACGAGGAAGAGCATGAGAAGAAACTATCATTAATAAGATCATTTGACATAATAATAAATAAAATAAAATAAAAAAAATTAACTATAAAAAACTTAAAACAAAAAAAAATAAAAAAACAATTTGAGTAATCAAACCTCGGTTCACTCGCCGGTAATACTATTATAAAAAAAAAAAACAAATATGGTGAAAAGCCCGTGGGTCAAACCAGATAGTAACAATTATTGTTTCCGAAAAAGTGTTTCCGAACGAAACCTTTGAACGTCAAGACGTGATAGACAATGACAGTGACAAATAACATTCTAAAACAGCAAAACAAAAAGGTTAAAACATAAAAACATTAAATTGAGTGACCGACATACGAAACAAACATAAATACCACTCAGAAGATTGGAGGTAGCCTGAGTCTGCAACATTATTTTACTGGCTTGCGAGTCCTTTTTTCTGGCACTGGCTTAGATGATGCGACTGAGGACTCCGCGGGAGGAAACTGAGCCACAAGTTCCCGATACTCCAAGGCCGACTCAATCTTCTTCCGCGTCTTATCGGAGACCTGTATGATGACTTTGCCATCGGACGTCCAACACTTATGAATCCCATACTGCTTCCGCGCGTTCATAAAAATCTCATGCCGGGGCTTTGTGAGGAACTCTGACAGCGTCAGACCAGAGCCTTTCAGCTTGCTCTTGTTTCGCCATACCTCATTCCGCACGATGCGACTTTCGAAGCGAACCAAGAGGGGACGCGGCTTGCTGGTGTTAGTTCCGAGGCGATGACAGGCTGTTATATCCGTCGGCGTTACATTGACCACCTTCAGATGCTCCGACATTACTCCAAGGAAATTAGTGACAGGACTGGTTTCTTTGTTCTCGGATAGTCCATGCAGCAAAAGAACCTTGCCACGAGAAGCCATTTCATGCCTGTCCAGACCCACAACAAGTAACTCCATCTGGGATTTCAGTGCACCTAGTGTTTTCCAGATTAGGCTCCTGAACTCTGTGAAATCCTTAGACAGGCTGGAGACTGACTTGTGGGATCCATCACCGCTGGCGTTCTTGAGGTCCTCTTCATACCTGGCCATTCTCGCTGCAAATGTTGATGAGAGCTCTTCCATACTGCTTGACAGCTTTGAGTACAGGTCCATTGTTGGTAATTGAGTGCTGGCAGTGTACAGAAGTGTTGTGAAGGAGTGTTGATTAACAGACTGAGTGCACCGGAGGTTTATGTACTGGTTTAACTATGTTCTGTCATTAAAAAGTTATTTTAATTATTTTTTATTAATTAAAAATATATAAGCTCAAAATTTGTTGTGTTTGTCTAGCTTAACGTTTCATAGAATGAATATATGGATTTGAATGCTACAATGGAGTATAACAAAATATGTAATGGTAAGACATACATTAGAGTTGAGGATATTAAAATGATTTATAGACATAACCTCAAAATGGACCACCAAAAATAATACAAGGTACCTACCTAATTATGTAACTTAGAGCTTGGCCAGAAGGGGCGAATTCGTCGCGATACTCTCGTGCGTATCACGCGCGACCGTTGCGCCCAGAAAGAGCGTATCAACGCTAGAGCATTCAACAATTCCGTATCAAATGTAGGTGCTCAATTTCCCTGGATATGTGCACTCGCTCTGGAGTTCGCGCGTTTAACTGGACGCAACAAGGTGTCCCTAGTATCTCGACTCGCGTGTAACACGCGCAAGTCGAGGGTCTGGCGTTGTGCACGCGATTTACGCGCGTATTTTGAATTCGCCCGATGCTTGTGGACGCGACGTATTTGTGCTAGTATGTTACTAGTATTGAGTATATTACTAGCACGAAACGTTTCGAGACGAATTCGCTTCTTCTGGACAAGGTTTTAAGGCAGACCCTTAGGCGTCGTCCTATTTAACTAACTATCATACGATTGAACGATGTGATTTCGTCGCACGATGAGATTAGTTTTATCGACGAAACCCTGTGCTCGCGCGATGATTTACAAGCTTCTATAAGGACACTCTAAAGAATGTGTGTTTAATCTCGTCGTGCGACAAAATCACATCGTTCAATCGTACGATGGTTAGGGTCAGCTCACACCGAGACGCGACGCTGCGCGCACATTTTAATAGAGTGACTCAAAATATAACTTTACTACGCGAAAAGATACACATTTCATTGTGAGAATTTAGAATACGTTGCTTCATACACCGCTGCCCCTCGTGATGCCACGCGGCGTCGCGCTGCGCCTCGTGATGTCGCGCGGCGTCTCGCTGCGCAGCGAAACGTTTCTACATTTACGACGTCGCGTCGTGTTGCCAAAAATTTTACTATGCACCTCGCAACGTTACGAAGCGTCTCGCAGCGCGAAATCACTGGCCTTTTTCAGTATCGTCGTGTCGCGTCGCGTCTCTTTGTGAACTGACTCAATAGGACGACGGCTTATAAATCATACATTTTAATCACATATAATGTATAGATTGTACGTTCTTAAGGCGGGCGCTACGTTAGAATTATCCATACAAACGTAATACCAAAATCATTTGCAGTTTAAGCATATTTACACCATAATATGATGTTATTCGGATTCAGACAATAATTATCTAGGTTCCTACATCGTCTTTTTGTTGAAAAACTTACCCCAAACGAAATTTAAGCGAATTCAAATTTGCACTTTTTTACAGCGAAAATGTCATGTTTTTATTTTGTTTTTTCTATATTATAAACAACAATATTTCAAAATATCTCTCCGTAGGAACACAGATATTATTATCAAGTTATAAATACTTGAAACAATATTGGAAATACATTAATTTTTCATTCATCATTTTTGGTATTACGGAACATCTCCCAAATTTACAATAATTTGTATTGCTATCACAGCAAGCAACTGTCAGTGTGCTGATGATGACTTTACTCCAGTCAGTGTGTCCAAGAATTGTTTATACTATCTGGATTGCTTCCATCAACATCAAAAACGTATTTTTTTTCGTCTCAACTCGAAATAGCGCGCGGTGTCCGCAGGCCACTTAAGTAGGTAACTATAGAAGGATTTTTGTGTTACATCACTTTTAATAGTAATTAACGTACCTTTTGCGGGATTCGCATCCGCATCTAAGATGATCCATGGTCCATGCAACTGCTGACATTGTTATAGCATGAAAAACATTCACAGAATAAAAAGAGTCCTATCTCAGTCCTGCGCAGGTTTATACACTGAATGTAACTTGTAATACTCTAAAGTATCGTGGTGGCACAAAATAAGAGTTCACACTTCATTTATAGATGCAGATAACATTACAAATAACACGAACGACGAATTATGTTTAGGCAGGGTCAAACAAAAATATCATGACAGTTTATATTCGTTTGCTCCACCGAGTCCTTCGGGCGGTCCACACAACCGCCCGAAGGACTCGGTGGAGCACACGGTAGAGATATGCTCCGCTTGGGCGGTGCCCCGCCGTGTCCTCGTAGAGGCTATCGGCGACGACGGCCTCTCACGCTGGGTCCTGATACAGGCCATGGCCCGGAGCGAGGAGGAGTGGCAGGCGGTCGCCTCCTTCTGCGAAGCAGTAATGCTAGCGAAGGAGGAGGGCCGGCCGCAAGCGTGAGAGGGAACGACCCTCACGCCCCCGCCGCCGCCAGAATCACGACCCCGATTTCTGACCACCGTAGGTGCGGGCTTGTGGACGGCGAGCGGAGGGTAGCATGCTGTCCAGCAGTCCGGTAATAACCCGGACTAAGTCAAATCGTCAACTGTTCCACGCAAAGAGATGTCAGCAAACTGTAGGGGCCCGCGGCAGGGCCGAAGCCCCAGAGGCTTCGGCCCTGCAGCGGACGTGGATCGGTATTCCGAAAGATAAGCTCGGTGTCCCAAGATTGAAGGCAACAAAGGAACGGGGGTGGCGTTTTGTCAGTAAAAGTCTGACTTTTCCCGCTCCATCCAAAAGCAGGAGAAGTCATTCTGATGATTCCTCATCTGAAAAAAAAACCTAAATAAGAAACCTACTGGGGCCATGGTTTCGCTTCTGAAAGCCTTACGTTTCAGGGTCTCCCCCTGGAACGTAAGGCAAGGAAGGAATGTAGGAGTGGGTCTTAGGTAGTAATAATCTGATACGCCCTTTCACTCCACACAAGAGCGGAAGTCATTAGATGATTTCCCATCTAAAAAAGTATTAATTGGAATTTTAGCTTAAACAGTTATAAGTAAAATTAATGAATCAGATGTTTTCGGAAGTATAGGATTAGATATAAGTTTCTTATGTGCAGTTTTACGAACTTAACGCAAACGAAGTGGCGGGCAACAGCTAGTATCACTAATACAGGAAATAGTCTTAAAACTGAAAATTTGTAGTTACGTCACAAGTTTTTTTTATTGAAAAATCTTCAAGTTTCGATTCGAGAATTGTTTTCATAGGTAAGTTGGTACGGAACCCTCAGTGCGCGAGTCCGACTCGCACTTGCCTTGCTTGCACCGGTTTTTTTTCTTTACTTAGATTTGTATCGGACAATGGTTTTTTATTAAACCAACAATTTTTTGTGTATTTTCTGTCCTAGGAAACTAAGCCGGAACTGAACCGAGTCGGTTCAGAAAAACCCTCCGGACTAAGAAAAACCCTACCACATTAATCAACCCCCGGAGGTATCATGAGGTGCCCGCCTACCTCCGTCGTGTGATCGAGGCCTACCTGTCGGAAAGGTTCATGATCTACCCCGGTCACCAGGGAGAGTGAAGATGTCGTGCAGCGGAACCTAGTACAAGGATCGGTACTAGGACCGCCCCTGTGGAACATCGGATATGACTACGTGCTGCGTGGCCACTTCTCCAACGAGGTCAGCGTGGTCTGTTACGCAGACGATACGCTGGTCGTTGCGCGGGGAGAGTCGTACCAGGCGGCGGTCGAAACAGCGACACGCGGGGTTGCGACAGTCGTAGACAGGATCTGCTCTGAAGCGGCTTCTGCTCAACCTAGGGGGTCCAGGCGCCCCCTGCCGGAGGCTCTACGCGGGGATCATTCGGTCCATGGCCCTTTAAGGAGCGCCGGTTTTGAGCACCATCGCTGGGTAAGCGACCGGCGGCCTAACTGACCGCTTGCCAGAGGGTCATGGCTATCCGGATGTTGCGGGGATACCGCACGATTTCCCGTGAACCGACGAGCCTCCTTGCTGGCTTGCCACTGTGGGATCTGGAGGCAACAGTCCTTGCACGCATGCACGATTTGCGCGTGGAGATGCAACGCCGGGGCGAAACTCCGTTGCCACGACAAGTCGCGGTATGGCGGACAGTTCCGGCGAGATCTCAGGGTGACATGGCGACTGCGACTGTCGCAACCCAGTGCTGGGCACGCCAACATTGAGGCGGTAAGTCCCCTTTTTGACGAGTGGTTGGAAAGAGGTCACGGCGTCCTCTCGTTCCGTATGACACAGCTCCTCACCGGATACGGTAAGTTCGTGAGGCTCATGCATCGGATCAAGGAGGAAAGGACGTCCGGGTGTTGCCGCTGTTTGGTAATAATCTGGACCGAGCCTAGTCGTCAACGGCGCTTTTTGTTCCACGTGCGCCTCAAGGAGATGTCAGCAAACTGTAGGAGACCGGCAGGGCCGAAGCCTCTGGGGAACACGGAAAATCCGAAAGGTTGTCACCGTGTACCCCAGATCAACGCAACGAAGGAACGGGGTAAGGGTTTAGTCAGTAAGAGTCTGACACGCCCTCCCGCTCCGCCCAAGAGTGGGAGAAGTCATTCTGACCCCCCCGAAAAAAATATCCTAACCCTGGCCCGACTCTACCATCCGTTTAAAATATTTTTTTTTATTAATTTAAGAATTTCATGTACTTATACGAATTTATATTTTAGATGGATGACAAAGGACAATACACTCCGTATCGTGGACTAACATATATTAAAAATTTAATTTTTAATGATGATTTGAGTGATGATATGCATAATTATGACTATTATGAGATGTACAAAGTAGTAGATGATGCGTATTATGATAGGTACGCAACACTAGAACCTATTGCAAAAAAATGCGAGTCAGGTATTAATATTCCATTATTTTGAAATATCTTCAATAATAAATACGTGACAAACAGAGTTAGAGATCGCAAAAAACAGAAAGATTCAAAAGAGAAAGACGCCTTTACCTATAGTTTAAGGCATAATATAAGTTAACATAAACAAAAGAAAATGAAATAATCCCTTAGTGGAGACTGAAAACATAAAACTGTCAACATCTGGTCGGTAAATCCTAATAATGACAAAAACTGTTAGGATTCAATCTATTAAATGATTTAAAAACTTAATCAAGCTTTCGTAAAGTGAGTGTTGATTTCGTTTTGTGAGATAGACGTATACACGAATACTTTTTAAACTGTTCGTGCAACTAAATCTACACTCTCCTTTATTTTAGAAGTAAACGACATAGAAGTAAGCGATGGGAGTGCCGGATGTGAGCGGGTTTACTACCTTGCAATGTGCATTACATCATATGATAAGGTACGAAAGCTTGTATTAAATTACTCACTTTCTGTTCTATGTTTTTTTGTTTTGTTACCATAATTTTGTCCTGTGTATTTCCGCAAATAATTTAGATATTTTAAACGACGAAGTTAAGTAAGTTGTGAAATCAATAAAGTAGTATGACTGCATTGACTGCACATTACAGGCGTACGGCAGAAAAAGTATGGTTGCTTTCAAATGAGGCAGTTTAGAATTGTTCTTTGTAAACAGCATTCTTTTAATAAGCGTTTTTGTTTTTTTTTTGCAGATGTAACTGCGTAAACATTAAGACTGCGACGAAGACCAGATGTATAATAAATGCTTTGTTCTTTTATGCATCTTATATATATAATAATATATATATACAACGTGTAACTTTAAATGCGCAAAACCTCAGACACCCCAAACGATTTTTAATCCAATTGACCTAATTCTGAAATTTTTTTTTTTTTTAAAAGAATTGAATGTTTTATGTGATGTTTTAGTTTGTTTAAGATTCGTATTTACATCGAAATGAGTATGATTACTATCCCGTTTATGAGAAAATCTAAATTGGACGACAACCGTTTGTGTTTGTTTACCTATTTACGCAGGTTTATGCACGTGATGGCTTGATTTGTTAAAAAATAGACAAAGCAAAATTTTTAATTATTTTTTTTGAAAAATGTGACCTATATTAAAAAGTGGTTTTATTGCTTCTGCTCGTTATTCTGAACAAACTAATTTCAGGTTTTGCGCATTTATCTATACTAATATTATAAAGAGGTAAAATTTGTAAGTTTGTAGGTTTGTAAGTTTGTATGTAGGGGGTAATCTCTGGAACTACTGGTCCGATTTGAAAAAATCTTACAGTGTTAGATAGCCCATTTATCGAGGAATGCTATAGGCTATATACCATCACGCTACGGCCCACGGGAGCGGAGCAGTAACGAAAAATGCGGGTGAAACCGCAGGGGACAGCTAGTATATATTATAAAAATGAAACCCGTTTTCCGTTGTCACGACATAACATGAAAACGGCTGAATCGATTTAGCTGAAAATTGTCAGGGAGGTAGTTTAGAGCCAGGAGAAGGACATAGGATACTTTTTATCCGGAAAAATTTGAAAAAAAAAATATACAAAACTTTTGGTCTTCTATTTCTCGATTAGTGTACGGTGGGTAGGGTAGTGTAGGGTAGGTAGAGTAGTGTAGGGTAGGTAGGGTAGTGTAGGGTAATGTAGGGTAGTGTAGGGTTGTGTTGGCTAGTGTAGTTTTTTTTTTTATTTTAACTCTTATGTGTGATATATTGTTAGATAGGTATTGAAAAATGAATAGGGTTTTACTAAAATCATTTTTTGATAATATAAATAATTTCATTTTGAACCAAGCAAGTGAAGCAATCAACAAATTAGTAATCGTAAGAGGAAAGTATGAAATTATAGCTTAAATTATTGCCGTTATTATTATGTTTAATTCGACAATTATTTTAAATGCATAAAAGAACAAAGCATTAATTATACATCTGGACTTCATCACAGTCTTAATGTTTTCAGATGAAAATGCAAAAAAAAAACAAAATAATTATATGAATAATAATTTTAACTCTATTTATTAAAAGAAGGCTGTTTACAGAGGATCAAGCAAAACTTATTGTTCTCTAAACATGATATTATTCTGAACTGCCTGATTTGAAAGCAAACCATACTTTTTCTGTTGTACGCCTGTAATGTGTAGTCAATGCGGTCTTACTACTTTATTGACTTCACAACTGACTTGACTTCCTCGTTTACATCAAATGTTTTTCTTTCCTTGATTTTTCTTCGCAAGCTTATTGAAAAAGGTCGTATTGTGATACACGTGAGTACTAATGATAACCGTTCTTGGCTCTCTTAAGACCCTCGCCACGACTCGGGTCTAAATATCGCACGGTGGTAATCACCAACATTACACATTTGTATCTTAATGTACTATTACAAGTATTTAAAAAACAGGTAGTGATAAAATTCGTTTCATCTCACTTTATTATGATATTACACTTTATATGAGTACGTATATACGGGCCGAACCGCAGGCGACAGTTAGTTATGCGCATGTAATGTCTAGAATATAAAAGGAGCACAGTAGGTGTTCCGGACATATTCAGTTGAAACTTTGACACTGAAAGGTGCAATATGTATACGTTTACGTGTTTTGGTTTTTATATAATATATGCAGTATTTAAGCAAGTAATATTTATTCTTATTTTAGGATTAAAAACCATACAGAGGTCAAAATCACTTTTTATTAATTTAGGTTTTTGTTTGCTAAAGTCTCTTTTTATTTTATTTTTATTTCGGTTAAAAAAACTGCTCTAGAGAATTCTTCCTTTGCTTTATGATTTTTGTCATTAATGTCATCAATCAAGTTCTTTCAGTAAAAGTCAAGTTTATTTCTACGTCTTCATCTGAGTCTGTTGTGATATCACCTGATATATCAATTTCAATTGTACTAAGTGACTCTTTTAGCTCATAACGCATCTGACGGTGACGATGCGGCAGACATGTCCTGTCCAAGACTAGTATGTGGTCTGTATACTCCTAGCCCTATACTATGTGCCAAAACTAGCCACACGGTATTGTGTTCCTTGCACGGTACACAATTCGAACCCCCTTGAATATTTCACTCCATGGATCACTGGCATACTTGAAGCCTGGACCTCTGCGTAAGTGCCAAAGACCAGATTTGCACCCCGTACGTGAGTATAAGGAATGCGTATTGATCTTCAGCCGTTTTTAGCGCCTTAAGTAACTTTTTTATCTTACGGTACCTGAAAATACCCTATTTGGCCAAGAGAAAAATAATCCTGGATACACTCATGCTTATGCAATTTCCTAAACCTTAATGCACAGTCTCCTTTTAAATCTGTTTGGTCATGAGTTTGATATTTGATAGGTTCATCCGAAACCCAATCTCAAGGCTCGCCGTGTTCAAATCTGTGACCATATTTTCCAATTCATAAATGTAGTAAATATTTTTTTATTTTAAGCCTCAAAGTGATGCAAGTAAAGAGGCGATGTTAAACGGGTTGAGAGCAGACGAGTGCATGGAGAAGTTTGGAGTCACAGAATATGATTTATCCAACGTGCGTCAGACAAGTGATGTGGCTAATATTGATTCTTGTTACTGGGGTTGTTACTTCAAGAAAATAGGTTTTGTAAGTTTTTTTTATATAATTTAATAACATGTGGAGAGCAGTGGTGGCCCTGTGGTAATGGCTCTGACTTACGAGTCGATCGCGGCTTCAAACCCTTTTGCACCTTCCACGGCATTACTTTGTGTAATTTATTTCTTCACCACTGCTCTCAAAACGGTGACGGGCCTAGAATAAAAAACCGGCCAAGAGCGTGTCGGGCCACGCTCAGTGTAGGGTTCCGTAGTTTCCCGTTCGTCACAATAAGTGTCCCCAAATTTTGTAAAACAGTTCGTCCCATCAAGTTCAAAATAATTTTCCTAGAAAGTCTTTATAAAGTTCTACTTTCCAGATTTTTTTCATATTTTCTAAACTTATGGTTCAAAAGTACATTGTTTTTTACTTTCGGAGCGATTATTTCCGAAATTATTGATGTTATAAAAAAATTATTGTAGTAAACCCGTATTCATTTTTGAATACCTATCCAAAAATATATCACACGTTAGGGTTGAAATAAAAAAAAAATACTTTCCACTTTACATGTAGGGGGGCTACCCTAATAAAACATTTTTTCCAATTTTTACTTTACTACTTTGTCGGCGTGATTGATATACATATTAGTACCAAATTTCAGCTTTCTAGTACTAACGGTCACAGAGATTAAGCGAGG
Source organism: Mythimna separata (assembly GCA_030763345.1). Lineage (NCBI taxonomy): Eukaryota > Metazoa > Arthropoda > Insecta > Lepidoptera > Noctuidae > Mythimna > Mythimna separata. Next base: position 13,352,317 of record CM061182.1, read on the forward strand.
ACGGACGGACGGACAGACATGGCGAAACTATAAGTAGCCAAATGGCAAAAACGGAACCCTAAAAATGTGAAGACAAGTGACATCCACAAATCCGCTTTGGGCCCGCATTGAGGATTACGGCCCATTCCCTCATCTAGAAAAGAGTCCAAGCCGTGGGAACTTTAGAAGGCCGAATATGATATATTATAATGTTATACTTAAAACAATTTGCTATTTCTAAAAACAAGCAGGCTCTCTATGCTTTTTGATTTAAATCTTTTTGTAACGTTAATTTTTATAATCGTTAACTAAACCTACTTCACTAGTGGGAACCAAATTTGAAGTAGATACTTAATGTGTATGACTATTAAACATTAGGTAGGTATAGGTATATAAATTAATATCTAATAATAAAAACTTGTATTGCTTTATTACAGCTTAACGACAAAGGTCAATTTGATCTGAACAATTTCCAGACTACTACGAAAACATTGATGAGGGCATTTTCTCGCCGCCTAGAAAAACTACTAAAGAAATGTGAACATGGTATGTTTAAGCCTTGATTATAACTATACTCCGTTGGTTTAGGTAGTTAACTAAAGGTAAACAATCTTGGCATGTCTTTTTATCTAAAAGTTGTCTATAAATTGTATGTAAAAATCTTTACAAATAGGTATTTACCTAAATCGATGTTAGTTAATAAACTAAATTTAAATAATCTTTGTGTATATTATATACGACATCTTTAATATAAAAAGACATACCAAGATTGTTTACCTTTAGTTAACTACCTAAACCGACGGAGTATAGATCGGCACCTTTGCTCTCGAGCAAAAAAAAATGGAGAGAAAGGGTTTACTTGTGTCTCGAAGGGGCACAATGGGCATTTTAGACTTCGTATCGTACCCAGAGCACTATTAGGACATATGTTATTGACAAGAACTGTTGTTATTGTTTTGTTAAGACGTGTGAAATCCACCAACCCGCACTAGGCCCGCGTGGCTGATTACGGTTCATTCCCTCTCGTAGAGAGGAGGCCTGACTCCCAGCAGTGGAAATATTATAAGGCTGATGCTATGTGCTATTTGGGTGTAGTCCTAAAAACATTTTTACTTCAATTAAAGGTTTTGACCAATTTTTGTAAATAGTCTAATTGAAGACAGATACAAAGTAGACACGGAGATACGGAGCACAGTTTGATTTTAAAGGATCTCAAACCAAATTGTGGCTTCCTAAAGGTTGACACCGAGTCCCCCCAGAACGAAGGCAACGAAGGAACGGGGTAGGGCTTTAGTCAGTAAGAGTCTGACACGCCCTCCCGCTCCGCCCAAGAGCGGGAGAAGTCATTCTGATGATTCCCCTACCAGAAAAAAAAAACCAAATTGTGGCAACTGTCTGCTACAGCAGAACATTTCAGACAATACTTGGACATTAACCTCTCATAATAAGTAATTTGGTATTCGGTGCCTCAAAAAACTTCGGTTCCAAGTGTAATTCTAATATCTAATCTTATTTTGGCATATCTAATTAGATAAAAACCCCAAAAAAATAAAGAGAAAAAAAAAAAACTTATTTTCATGTTTTCCAGTAAAAAATGAAACAGTAACCGACGGTGAAGCTGGATGCGAAAGGGGCACGCTGTTTGCAGTTTGTTTTGCTAAAAATGATCCTCAGTTTATAAGAAACACTATTTAAATGTAAAATCAAGATAAGGCAAGAGATAATAAGGATCTGAGGGCTACTTCTTTTATTTTTAATGTGTAAACGTTTGCATTCGCATCACAGTTTGTAAAAAACACACGTTTGATTAATTATCTACATTCTGACAGGTTATTTTATATAAAGACTTATCCTTAGGCAAGAGAAAATAGGGATCTGAGGGCTACTATTTGCATTTTTAAGGAACGTTCGCATTCGTATCACAGTCGCAATCGGTAAAAAATACGTCTAATTCTAAAAATTCAAATCTACATTTTGATAAATTTTTGACATAATATTGAAATGATATTGCAACTTGAATTTAAACTTGAAATTTGTTTTTAAGTACGAGAATTTTTGACCTTCAGATTTCACAAATTTATGAGTCTTTGCGAGGTCTCCCTTGTTTTACAAAAAAAAAAATTGCCAAATTATCACTTCCCAAACAATTATTCGAATAATTTCATTTGCCAAATTATTACTTAGCAAATAAACTCTTCACAAATAACTGTTACGCAAACCTAATGTTTGGCAAGTTAACGTTAAAGCAATAATTTGCTTACCAACGAGTTCGTTTTACCAATTTTTATGTACTCAAATATTTCAGTTTGTATAACATATTTTACCCAAAATTAAATTAGCCAAATATTTAGCATCTTCAGTTTTCAGTTTCTGGTTTTACATAAAAAAAAGCTTCTGGCGTTGTTTGGTCACTATTCTTACCTAACCTAACCTACAGTTTACAGTACAGGTAGCAGTTCGTTTTTCATACGTCGTTTGTCTGTCTTTATTTTTTTTTTCATAACAATTAATTTGACAAAATATTCATTGTCTTAAGATTTTTACTGCAATAAATCATTTGACAAACGATGTCTTAATGACATTATTCTAGGTAATATTCTGCCGAAATAAAATTTTGACCAAATGAAAATTTTCGAACTAAAATTATTCCAAATATTGCATTGGTAAAATAAAAGGTTTCGAAAATTGGTTTGGGTAATGAAAATTTGGCAAATTCTTTTCGGCAAAACAGCAGGCTCCCGTCTTTGCGTTTACGAATAAACAATTTATAATGACATGAGGTCATTCCCTCAACCCAAAAAATATTTATGATATTTAATAAAATGCTGACACAAATTATTTGAGTTTAATTTCCTTATTTATATTATAACTAGTTTTTACCAGCGGCTTCGTCCTCGTGAAAGTAGCCAATGTCACTAAGTGATAAAGTAGCATTATTCTTATGAAATATTTTTTAAATCGGTTCGGTTTAATCGTTTTGATTTTATTCATTACGAACAAAAATTATAATAGTTCATCTGCATCCAACTCATAAAACTATATTGGGTTTGAATTTATTTAGGAGGAAAAAGGCACCTAATAAAATCGTCACAATTCCAGTGTAAGAAGTGTATTTCAGTGTATTTACTAGGGCTAAGATTTAAAATAGTCACTGATTGTAACGCACTTCGTACTACCTTAACGAAGAGGGATCTTGTACCACGAATTTCTCGCTGGTGGATCCAGTTTCAGGAGTACGACTGCGAAATTGAGTACGGACCGGGTTCGCGCATGGCTCACATAGATGCTCTCAGTCGTGCCCCGGTGGGTGAACCAACCGATGTAGATACGGAGCATGTTCTCGATGTTTTACAAATAGACGTGCGAGATTAGATCTCTACTGTACAGAGTGATGAAAGCGAAATAAGACGTATAAAAGACATCTTAGAAGACGATAAGACTAAGTTGGTAGCTGACTTACGTAAGACTTATATGTTAAAGGGTAGTTACGTATATAAAATTTTAGACGAAGGGTTACGATGGGTAGTTCCGAGGGGGTGCAGGTGGCAAGTGCTGCGCATGAACCACGATGACGTTGGTCATTTTGGTTTCGAAAAAACGCTGAGTCGTATAAGAAGCATATTTTGGTTTCCAAAAATGCGTAGGTTCACTAAGAAATACGTCTCAGTTTGTTTGGAGTGCGCGCACCATAAGGCACCTGGCGGCCCCAAAGAGGGTATGCTCCATCCAATACCTAAATTGGAGAAACCATTCCATACGCTGCATGCCGATCATCTGGGCCCATTCATTCGCTCTAGAAAAGGCAACATGTATTTACTTGTTATTATAGATGCCTTTACAAAATTTATCAATATACGGGCTGTTAATGATACTAAGACGAGTACGGCAATTAAGGTATTTAAGGAACATTTTAGTTATTTCGGCGTTCCTTCTCGTCTTATAACAGATCGTGGCTCTTGTTTCACAAGTGCAAAAGAAGATTGGCGAGCTGGGTATTACATCAAAATCCAAACATACACAAATCTAGTTATATGCAACTTATGGGTCATATATCGTTAGTTATTTTCCAAGCTAAAATACAATATTAGCAGTCCGGAGTAATTAAAAAACCATGATTTTAGGGTACAGTCCCGTTACGGAAACAAAACGCAATAATGCAATAGTACCTCGTCCTTTTTGTGAAGTCAGTAAAAACAAAACGCATAAAATAGGCTTATTGCGTCAGCTGTTACTTAGGTATGTCAAATACAAAAAAAATATAAACTGTCATGATATTTTTGTTTGACCCTACCTAAACAAAATTCGTCGTTCGTGTTATTTGTAATGTTGTCTGCATCTATAAATGAAGTGTGAACTCTTATTTTGTGCCGCCACGTTACTTTAGTACATTACAATTTGCGTTTAGTGTATAAACCTGCGCAGGACTGAAATAGGACTCTTATTTATTCTGTGAATGTTTTTCATGCTTTAACAATGTCAGCAGTTGATCTTCGGTGTATAAACTGTTATGTGCGCTTATCACGCCTTCGCCGACGTGTCTTGATTTGACCAGTTTAAAGGAGAAAACCGAAGCCATTATCGGCTACTGTTGTAATTGTAAAGTATGACTCAGAACCGTGGGCTGTTGTTCACATGTCATGAGTGTAGTCTGGTATTTAGCTTAAGATCGACACGAAGGAACAATCTCTCTGCGGTATTTCTTGACAATGTATTGTTACAATTATAATAAAAAAATGTTATAAATACTATGGTTTTGTTTTTTACCTGTTACGAGATGCCGCGCGGCATCAAGAGGTGCAGCGCGACGCCGCGTGGCATCGCGAGGGGCAGCGCTGCATGAAGCAACGTATTCTAAATTCTCACAATGAAATGTGTATCTTTTCACGTAGTAAATAAAGTTATATTTTGAGTCACTCTATTAAAATGTGCGCGCAGCGTCGCGTCTCGGTGTGAGCTGACCCTAACCATCGTACGATTAAACGATGTGATTAAACACACATTCTTTAGAGTGTCCTAATAGAAGCTTGTAAATCATCGCGCGAGCACAGGGTTTCGTCGATAAAACTAATCTCATCGTGCGACGAAATCACATCGTTCAATCGTATGATAGTTAGCTAAATAGGACGACGCTTAAGGGTCTGCCTTAAAACCTTGTCCAGAAGAAGCGAATTCGTTTAGAAACGTTTCGCGCGAATTCATTCACGCGCTAGTAATATACTAGTAAGATACTAGCACAAATACGTCACGTCCGCGTAAATCGCGTGCACAACGCCAGACCCTCAACTCGCGCGTATTACACGCGAGTCAAGATACTAGGGACACCTTGTTGCGTCCAGTTCAACGCGCGAACTCCAGAGCGAGTGCACATATCCAGGGAAATTGAGCACCTACATTTGATACGGAATTGTTGAATGCTCCAGCGTTGATACGCTCTTTCTGGGCGCAACGGTCGCGCGTGATACGCACTAGAGAATCGCGATGAATTCGCCCCTTCTGGTCAAGCTCTAAGTTACATAATTAGGTAGGTACCTTGTATTATTTTTGGTGGTCCATTTTGAGGTTATGTCTATAAATCATTTTATATCCCCAACTCTAATGTATGTCTTACCATTACATATTTTGTTATACTCTATTGTAGCATTCTAATCCATATATTCATTCTATGAAACGTTAAGCCTGTATGTGATACTGAAAGTACATGGGGTTTTGCCAATCTTCTTTAAGAGTTTTATGGAGCAATTAAAAATAAGGCACATCTTGAATGCAGTAGCTACTCCGAGGGCGAATGGACAGGTCGAAAGGTTTAACCGAACCATAACCGATGCTCTGTGTACGAAATTTCATGATGGAAATGATAATTTATGGGACAAATACATCGGTGATGTACAATTAGGAATAAATAACACTATTAATAAGACAACAGAAAAGAGCCCCTCTGAGCTGTTGTTCGGTTGTAGATTGACAAATACGTCGGAAAACATATTGAGTGACGTAATTGCCGAAACTACTGAACGAGTCGATGGCGATGCGTTACTAAAATTGAGGTCAAATGCCAGGGATAGGATAGAAAAACAACAGAATTGTGCTAAAAAATGGTTTGATAAGCATAGGAAGAGTCGGACAAATCATAATGTAGGTGATTTAGTTAAGATAGAGAGGACAGTTATCGACAAAGATCACGTAGGAAAATCCCATAAGCTCATTCCCAAATTTCAAGGCCCCTATAGAATCCTGAAAATATTACCTAATGACAGATTTCTCGTCGAAGATACCCCATTGACAAATCAGAAATAGAGGTAGAGAGAGAATGATCTATTAGTCTTATATATATATTAGGTATGATTCTTTTATAATTATTCGATTTTGGCGATGAAAATGAGTAGGAATTGCGTGTCGTTATTGAGATTAATATACATGAGCAATCAGTGCAGATAATGAATGGCATCAAGATAACGATGTCGCACGTATTATGATTGCAAGGTCACTACCTTGCAATCATAATACGTGTAGTACTATGTCACTAGTAAGACTATATGATGTGAGCACAATATGTCATAGAGGTCAGTGCAGATTTTGAATGGTGCCAAGATAACGGTGCCGCACAGTTGACCAAGAATCGTGACAGGTTGTGCAAGAAAACAAAGAATGAGAATGCAGATGTAGCTTCATGAACTTGAATTTTGATAATGATTTTGATAATCATTTTGATAATGATCATAATAATGATTTTGGTAGTGATTTTCATAAAGATTTTGATAATGACTTTCATAAAGATTTTGACTTGGATAAAAACGATAAGCTAAATTGAGACAAACTTAAATGTAAGTAATATAAAAAACCTCGAAGTTTTGATTGTGATGAGATTTTGAATATACTAGTTCATCTGTAAGGCAAAGAATTTTCCTTGTTTATGATTGTTATTGAAGAATTAAATTAGTAATAGAAGTATGATCGTATGTAATCATTATCAAGTTACTACTATTTATATTTTTACTATCAAATTAGTTATTATTAAGGTTTACAGTTAATTAGTGAGAGGACTCACTTACACAGGATGGCCGAGTTGTAAGGTTAATTAGTCAAGATGGAGGTACTTGTTAATATTCTACGTAACCATGAGTACAATATATTTATACTAAGACTAAGCAAATTGAAATAGTACCTATTATAATTCTAGTATAATCGATTAGTTAATTGTTTCGAATCGAGATGTAAGTATGGCAGCACTATATATGACAGTTTTGAGGTTTTAAGGCGAGGCGAAATGTAACCATTCTTGATCCTGACGGTTGAACCGAGCACTGGTGTGGAATAAAATCCGTTGATATCATTACAATCATCGTTTTATTTTAGAGATAAGGACTAGATCCTTCATACTTACTTATTTCATGCAATTTCGTTTTTAACTAGCAATTGGTGATGAAGGTACTGAAGTATGAAGCCCTATACAACGTGTAACGTTAAATGCGCAAAACCTGAAATTAGTTTGTTCAGAATAACGAGCAGAAGCAATAAAACCACTTTTTAATATAGGTCACATTTATCAAAAAAAATTAATTAAAAATTTTGCTTTGTCTATTTATTAACAAATCAAGTCATCACTTGCATAAACCTGCGTAAATAGGTAAACAAACACAAATGGTTGTCATCCAATTTAGATTTTCTCATAAACGGGATAATAATCATACTCCTTTCGATGTAAATACGAATTTTAAACAAACTAAAACAGCACATAAAACCTTCAATTTTTTTTAAATATTTTTTTTCTCTCAGTATTATGTCAATTGGATTAAAAATCGTTTGGGGTGTCTGAGGTTTTGCGCATTTAAAGTTACACGTTGTATATCTATAGATATACTAGCGCTTAACCACCAATTTACCAGATTTGGTCGATGATAGAACACGGTTAGGTTTATTTTTCGTTTGTCCCGAAGTTTTATCCCGTATTCCATAAAATTATTTGTTTTTCTCACATCATTTTTGAAGTGGTATTTCGTCCAACATTACAAGTACTTTAAAAGTGGAGTCAACGAAAAAAACCGTGAGTAGGTACATCATACATAATGGTGTACACTAAAGAATATAATAAAAAAATAGACTGAAGACTAATGCCGGCCATACACGCTACGGTCTACCGGAGTGGTGACCTGTGCAGGTATGCCTGCGCAGGTGTCACTAGAAAGAATTGATTTTCGATTTTGCTCCGGTCGCCTGCGCAGGTAAAAAAAAACTGCACAGGTATATACCCATATACGCTCCGGTCTACCTTAGGTATACCTGCACAGGTAGACTTCTCCAGTGCACCGTAGCGTGTATGGCCGGCATAACACGTCAACTTTGGCAAGTCTGGTTCATGGCTGTCAATCAACGGAACCACAACCTTCAAGTTCTCAAGAACAGTCTCATTCACCACCTTCATTTACAGAATCTTTCTCAATATCACAACCAACCTTTGATTTTGAATCAGGAGCATCACAATCTACATCTTATCCAGAAAATCCGGATGTTTCAGCATCACATGTAAGTGAACATGATGATGCAAGTCAGGGTATAAATATCCAGGCTGAGAGTGATGTTCATATTAAAGATGCTGTAAACATTTGTATATTTTGTAAACAAGAAAAGAAAAAAGTACGATCAAAAATGCTTCCACTCCACGCAGCTGATACAAACCATTTTAAATCTAGTGTCATACCTATTATTGAAGATGTAGAAGATTATCATGAGCTGTTATAATATGTTATTGGATTATTAATTTTATGATTCCTAAACACGAAAATTTTATAAAAGAATTTTTTAAACATTTATTCGTTGATTCTAAGTTATTATACCCTTACTAATGTATTTTATTAATGAATTTTCATAGTAAATCTAGAAAATAGTTCTCATTATACACAATAAATGACAGCTGATGCGCAGTAAAACGTCGCAATGGACCGAACGCGATATTTCAGTCGCACCCGCTGACTAATATATCCCTTGCGCTCGCACCTACATTAGACTTTTTATGTGCCTGGCAACATAGAGGAACCACAGAAACTGTCTGGCTATTGAAAAAACATTATTTTATAGTTATCCAAATAACATATATAAATTGCAGCTTTTATACTATACCGTAAGTATAGTAACAATTAAATATACTTTAAGGGTGTCTGGCAGAGGGTTGGAACCGTACGAAGTGTCTGGCTTTAGGCAAGATGACTTTTGGGATTATTATAAGTAAAATATGTAAAAACTGAGTTTTATATTTTACCAAATCTAACACACAATTTTACACACCTTTATTACCTGATACCTGCGAAAGCCACCGCGACCCAAGTTACATAGACGGGATTCGTTCTTACCTGTGTTGGGGACATACATTGAGAAACTTACAGCTTTTATACTTTACCGAAGGTCTGCGGGCCGCTGGCTCTTAGACTATTACGGCCTTACCAACTAGCCGTGACGAACATTTATTAACAATGAAGACACCATAAAATACATACGGAGGTAGGTAGTTATTTATTTTCCGCATACGATTGTTATAAAATGCCAGCAAATTGAGCGTCACATTGCAACAAGCCTATTAAGATAATTTCAGGCGTCACCAGCTATTGTTGCAGATTAACTTTTGCCCGCGACGATGGTTTTGCGAAGCATACACTCGTTTAGAACTGCACTCGCTTGAATTGGAAGAGGTAATTGGTTTCCTACCACGTGGAGAGGAAGTGAGTGAGTGAATACCTACTAAGCTATTAATAGGGTTTTTTTATGTCAAGACCATACTTGGTGTTTCTATTTTTATAGAAATCTAAGACTCTATCTATAGTAATTTCCATAATATAGATATTTTAATGAATTTACCGAAACGCACAGAAATCGTTAGGAAAAATACGAAATCATCAAACGTCTAATATGACCAATGATAACTTTATTTAATATTTTTTTTAAATCGATAAATTGATAAAGTAAATTCAGATTTATTTCTTATCGCTGTATATTGAGAAGCAGCCCTAACGCTTGCTGGGTGGTCTGAAAAAATAATGTTCATGAAATATTTGCCGTGTTATGAAATATCTGCAACAAAGAAACAACCAAGCCTTAGTACAAAAAAATTTCAAGTTCATTTATGCCCTAGATTTGTTTTTTTTTACAAAGGGCAAAATTATAAATCCTCGTAAATAAAATATTTCTTATATATATCATTAACCACATCCAAATGTATTAGCTTGCAATAAACCCGTTCCAAAACTCTCAACTTGGCAAGTGTACTAGAGGGCACATAAAAATAAGATATGAGTTTCGGCATGTGATCTATAGTGTAGTGTATATTATTGTATTCTCTACTAGCTGTTCCCTGCGGTTTCACCCGTATTTTTCGTTACTGCTCCGCTCCCGTGGGTCGTAGCGTGATGATATATAACCTATAGCATTCCTCGATACTTAAATGGGCTATCTAACACTGAAAGAATTTTTCAAATTGGACCAGTAGTTCCAGAGATTACCCCCTACATAAGAACTTACAAACCTACAAACTTACAAACTTAAAAAAATTACCTCTTTATAATAATTGATAAACGAACCTGTGCTGGTTCGTTTATAGAGAATACAAAAAAACAAAATAAAACTTTTTACTATAGTTGATGTAACCTTGAATAAATACACATTTTCAATGAATTCTAACTAGTTTAGGACACTTGCCAATGGCTTGCTTGTGGTGTGGCGTTTACAATAACTAGGTTACTATTATATTTGTTAATAAATTTGTGATGCTGTGTCGTAATGATAAGCTCGTTTGTAATCAGTTGAATTTGATTTTGGAAGTATTGCTTTAACAAACTTAAAGAACGTCTACTTTAAAAACTACACTTTGTGTGTGATCATTTTCTCTGTTACAATCACAAAAAATAGTAATTTAACTTCACTTAACTTCATCAACTTGTATCTGCGTCACCCAAAGGTCGACTGGTATGAAAATGCCTTTAGACATTAAGTCCACCTCTGTTCTTTTGAGTGCATAGAGAATTGAAGAAATAAATAAGCAATCACAGAAAATGAATACTAGACATCGGATATTTTTACTAAAGTGCATAAGTACAGTACGGCCGTTATAAGTTGGCGAGTGTGAAGTTAGGCTCTGCGAATTTTGGCGCTTGAAATATCGTACAAAAATAAAGGTTTTAAAAAAATAAATGCCAATAACAGTTTTTAACAGCAAAAACAACTGCAAATTGCATTTTTTTTAAACCTTTATTTTTGTACGATATTTCAAGCGGCAAAATTCGCAGAGCCTAACTTCACACTCGCCAACTTATAACGGCCGTACTGTAATCGAAAAATATCTGGAAAAAGAGTCAAAAGGCGTAAGTTTTAGTTATTATATTTACCCACCTTTTGTTTACATTTTCATCATTTGCTCCAGGATACAAGCTGCCAACAAGGCACCCAACTCGCATTCCGATCCGGCTTTATCTTTTACTGAAATTAATGAAAGAAAAGTTAATATTTCTGTCCTTCATCTGCCTGTACAGCTCACGATTACTGGCCTTATTTATGCCCACAAAATATTTTTTTTGCACATTGTCTAAATATTTCAAAATATTTACCTGACTCGCACTGTTTTGCACTTTTTTCTATAAAAGTGTAGAACTGATCGCTCTTAACAATATTTTTAACGTATGTGAGTCCGGGGTTCAGAACGTATTGTCCTTTGTCATCAATCTGCAATTCAGAAATACGATTATTTTCTTTTAGAAAAAGACATTTTATACATTTAATTTAGTTTCAATTTTAAGTAAAAACTGTTTATCACGTAAACATTAAAAAAAAAACAATTATTATTTTTAAAATTAATTAAAAAAAGCCGGACAAGTGCGAGTCGGACTCGCGCACTGAGGGTTCCCGAATTCAGATTCCCGGTTCCAGAATTCTCGAATCGAGACATGAAAAAAATTTTTTTTTGTCTCGTAACTAAAAATTTTCAGTTTTCAGACTTTTCCCTATATATTTGCTATAATACCTTGCTTTGTGCCAAATTTCAAGATTCTAGGTCAACGGGAAGTACCCTATGAATTTTGATTCCTTTGACAGTGTCGAAATGTACGGTTTTTGCAACATAAATGGGCGTTTCTTTTTTCCCGTCAACTTACAAGTTTGATTTTTGCACAGTTTCAAGGGACCGCGGATTTTATTATATAGATTTAATTTCAACTTAATACCTTCACGCGTTCTCGAGATAAAGGGTCTTGACAGACAGACAGACAGACAGATAGATAGACAGACGGACAGACATACGGACAACAAAGTGATCTTATAAGGGTTCTGTTTTTTCTTTTTGAGGTACGGAACCCTAAAAACACAAAATTATCTAACTTTAATTCAGCTTAAGCAGCCCCATAGAATATGCGATTCGAGTTCAAGCTCGACTCTCGATTGTAGTTGCGAAGCGATCCGACGCAGTTTACGCGATTTCCGGCCCGCGCGGTTGCTTTGCTTTGTCCCATGTACGGGTGAAATCATCGCTTTGGACACCATTTTTATGATACAAAGTCATCGCACTACGAAAGTTCACGCGGAAATAATTATTAAGGCCAACTAATCGTGTTCGCTTCCCTTCGCTCACCGCCTCACCGCACTTACATGCGGTTGGTCAGGTAAGCTAATACAGAAATATTTTTATTCCATTCGCGTCACGTAATACAAAATTACGTAAAAAATGGACTAAACAATACATACGAATCCTCCTTTTTTGAGACAACAGCTCCAAAGACAAGGATTAACAAGTGTAACGTCTCTCGTTGTCATAACAGCTAGTATTTCTGAAGCTTTGACTTCGTTCTCCTTTGCACACTCGAATACAATGTCAAGAACATCGCCTTCGTTAGCAGGTCCATCTTCTGCCTTTGAACATAAATTAATATAACATATAGGTATTATTTATGGGTCTACGAAGTCAAGAAAACAGACAGTGAAATCACAGAAAATGAAATCCGCTTCAGAACAGTCAATTGACACAGACATTTTTTTAGCATAACTCTACAGACGCGGATGACTAATGAAGATAAAAAGTGAGGAGAAAACATATAAATTTAACAGAAATCATGCTACAAATTGTCATTGCGATTATGGCTTTTTGTTGTTGTAGCTATTTTACCGGCAAGAATATTCCAACCACAAAGTCATCGCCAAAGAAACAGAAATTATACTAATACTCACAAGAACGCTATTCAAGCTAACAACTATGACACAAAAAGCAAGACATGAAAACTTAGACATATTGAACTGTATAGTTACTCTACTCTTTATCCGTCTGCGTTTGAACTGTAAATGCTCTGTGTACCAACTTTGCACCTGATTATATACATCAGTTTAAGTATTTAAACTACAGTAATTGAACGCGATGAACACCATGCCGGTTCGTGCCGATTATATAATAATAACATCTAATTTTGTCTAGATATACGCTTTTACCAGCACTTTTGGTAAATTCAAACTATAAAATCATGTTATTTTCTGGGTCAGCATCCGGAATATAGTTCAAATTACCTACAGTAGGTATGTAAGTATTCAGAAATGACATCATTAACTAGGTAGTTTAGGAACTGTCAATCTGAGCTGTAGTAATAATATTATTATATCTAGTCTATGCTGTTCCACTGTTGGGCAAAGGCCTCCCTCCATTCCTTCCATCGTTCGCGGCTTTGAGCTACTTCTTGCCAATTCTCAAGGAAGACATCTAAGTCGTCCCGCCTTGTGTTTTACTGGCCCACCGCTCGATCGGCATGCGGCAGACAGTCCGGCCCAGTCCCATTTAAGCTGGGCAGCCTTCTAGTAGTTATAGTCTTTCAAAAATGTTATAAAAATGTTACCTTGCAATGAGGGTGGAAGAAACTAGTACAACATTTGAAAATAAATGCTCTTAAATTTTCAGGCTAAGTGACGAAGGAAAAGTCATAGTCACAGATAAGAAGTTTCATATTCTTCATCAACTAGTTAAATACGTTTGTGTGCTCATATGAAAGAAAAGGGTGTTATCTCTGCACGTGTTATTGTTAACAAGAGCCTGCTAAAAATTGGTTTATTCCTCGTTCGTCTCACTGCGTTCTGTCCCACATAAAAAATTCCTGGTTTGTCCCAACCCATATGCTTCGTTTGTCCCAAACTATTATTTTAATTATTTTGTTCTCGATTCGACCCAGTTCATATTCCTTATCTGTCCCATATTTTTTTTGTATAGGCTTAATTTACGTTTTGTACAGTCAACAAAACGGATATCAGACCATTTTATTATTACTATAACTTTTACCAGCAGCTTCGCCCGTGTGATAATAACAAATATTTAACTAGCTATCTAGTGGTGGAAGAATTTTTAAAACCGGTCTTGTAGTTTTATGTTTTATTACAACTTAATCATTTGTTTTTTTTTTAACAAAATACAAATCTTTTCTCTTAATAATATTAGTATACAACGTGTAACTTTAAATGCGCAAAACCTCAGACACCCCAAACGATTTTTAATCCAATTGACCTAATTCTGAGAGAAAAAAAAATATTTAAAATAAATTGAAGGTTTTATATGCTGTTTTAGTTTGTTTAAGATTCGTATTTACATCGAAATGAGTATGATTTTTATCCCGTTTATGAGAAAATCTAAATTGGACGACAACCATTTGTGTTTGTTTACCTATTTACGCAGGTTTATGCACGTGATGACTTGACTTGTTAATAAATAGACAAAGCAAAATTTTTAATGATTTTTTTTGAAAAATGTGACCTATATTAAAAAGTAGTTTTATTGCTTCTGCTCGTTATTCTGATCAAACTAATTTCAGGTTTTGCGCATTTAACGTTACACGTTGTATAAATAAAGATTTAACGTCAATAAACTATTTAAATAATCGCTCCTCTCTCGGATAGCGGAGGTATACATTAAATATTTCATCTGTAATTTTATAGTAAATGTTAGCAAAAAAAAAATTTAATAAAAGTTGGTTGCAATGATACCGAAGTGTATGTATGGAAGTGTATGAATGGATGTGTATGTATGTTTGTATATATGCGTACGTATATAAGTGTAAAAGAGTGTATGTTTCGTCGAATGGTATCTGGTATTTTTTTACGCAGTGGATTCAAATAATAGTTCCGTATTATCATAATTCAATGAATTTAGAAGGTTAAAATTTCAGTTTTAGGAGCATGTTTATTAAGATGGCGAATTTAAGTCAAGTGGTACGACTGTCATCACTGGAATCACTGTGTAGAAGAGTTTA
This sequence comes from Mythimna separata, assembly GCA_030763345.1. Taxonomy (NCBI): domain Eukaryota; kingdom Metazoa; phylum Arthropoda; class Insecta; order Lepidoptera; family Noctuidae; genus Mythimna; species Mythimna separata. The sequence goes on from CM061182.1 coordinate 13,367,547, forward strand.
TCTTCCCTTATGGTCAATCCCTTTTTTATTGCGTACTTTGTGTTTTTGCTTGCAATGAATAATTTGGTCAATAGTATTATTATTCAGCTTCAACTGAAAAGTGGTTCTACATTACGCAATATAATAATACTCACAAAAGTAATTGAGAATTGATCCAGGGTTTCTTAAATATGATAATATTGTGATGAGTGACTGAAGAGTTGTTACTAATACAATGCTGCAAAGTTTCTAACGTTTTATAAGTGCCCATGTAGGCCTATGTGAAATAAAAACGATTTTGACTTTGACTTGAATGAAAGTTTAGTTTTACGTAATCGTTATTATATTACTCACTAAAGGAAAAAAAGATGCAAACAATTTAAGATACTTAAACCAATTTATCATCTAAAAATTTTGTTTGTACTATGCGAGTTTATGCTACTACCTACGAATTAAAAATCATGTACCACAGAATTTGAATGTCTCATACTTAATACCCGCAGTTTTTAGGATAAGTGAATTTACTTGATTTTTCGGCTAGATAATAAGAGCCACACGGGTCGATCTTAGAGGTTAAGCAACGCTTGCCAAGGTTTATCTGTAGATGGGTGACCATCTTAGCTCGGTAAGCCGTAGAACCCGGTTGTCATTTGTAGATTTTTGGCAGTCGTTGCGGATAGTTAGAAGCCAGTAAATCTGACTACAGTCTTGCCATGAAGTACTGTGTTACCCCAGTTAATGGGTTGTGGAGGCCTGGCAGGCAGCCGCTCCTCGTAAAATACTGGTATTTAACTAAATTCGGCTTGACTGGAAGCCGACCCCAATATAGTTGGGAAATGAGAAATACAAATGAAGAGAGATGATGAAGAATTACAAATAAGTACTAATACGTGTTTTTGTTGACTGTACTTTTAAAGAACTTGGAATGTGGGACGAAACACCACTTCAAAAGTGATGTGGGACAAACGAGGATTTTTTTGGAACGTGGGACAAAACTTCGGGACGAACGAAGAACAAACCTAAAAATTTTGTGTTAAAAAACTCTTATAATTAAAAAAAAAACATCGAAATCGTTGACATTTGACGAGAGATATCGCTGAACAAGATAATAAAAATAAAATTAAACATTCAGACGACTTTAGAATCTTCTCTTTTTAGGAAGTCACTTGAAAATCAAAATAATGACATCAAGATAATTGAAACAACTATTATATTACAAACTATTTTCTGCAAAAAAAAATCAAAATAATTATTGTTTCGGTAGAGGTCAAACGAATGCTTAATGCTTTGAGTTCAGTAAGCAGCCATTTTAGGATCACCGATTCATGACGGAAATTAATTGTTTAGATTGACGAATTTGATATATGAATTACGCATTATTATTGATAGCGATCTAAATGACAGTGCTTCAATCACAGGTTTTTGGATTTGGATTACTATTTATTTTCATCTCTCATGATATTCCAAATTGGAGCCAGAGAATTGGCCACGCTGTTAGAATACTTTTCGTTTTAGAACTGATTTTTACAACTCTGCTGCCCGCTCATATTCATTCTGTATAAAATATGGGTGCGACCTACTTGCCTCAGTATAAAGTCGATCATGATTATATTATTGGAAGTCAGCCCAATACGCTTCCAATGTTTCTAACCGTCTTTTAAAGTAATCACCTACCTTACGGCTCAAACTGTCTTTCTTGATGTTGGAGGCTAGCTTGGTCATAGCCTCGTAGATGTCAGCTTGGTACTTGGTGAAGTTTTTTCACTAGGTGATAACTGAAACAGTCTTACTTGTGTTTGCTGCTTAACTCTCGAATCCTCGACTCCTCGGATGGTGCTCCTTTCTTGCTAGTAGCACGTACACACGGTTTTAAAGTTATCGAACACAGCACTTGTCACTACACTGATAGAAGTTTTGAAAATTTTGTAATTAATTAACACACATTTTACATCAACTTCAGTTCACATTCGGACCGCAGTAAGGTCGTGGACTCAATACACGTATCAAGTGAATTACATAGTTTTAATTGTTACATTTAGCATCCCTATCAATCAATATCAATCGACAAAAGACGTACAGTAACAAACCATACATCTTTTTGGTCCTTCGAGCCTATCAAAAAATAATATCAGTGCCTGTCAACTCAAAAAATATCAGTAAAATTTTCAAAACTTCTATCAGTGTAACTTTATGAGTAAATTTTATTAGAATTAAAATTAGAATGAATATAAATTAATTAATATATACATAAAGTCTATGCAAGACCCGCCAGATCTGTTTAGAAACTTACTAAATGGCGAGCATCTGAAGTCCAGTCATTTTTTGAAATACATCCGAGCATATAACAGCGCCTACCAGATGACTTCATTTGGTGCATATCAAATCGTTGAAGAAGGGTTTATGCCGACATTCAAAGTCCAAGGGTAAGTCAAATTGGTTCCCTGCTACCTACAGACATTCCAAAATTTTTGCAAATTGTTTTGTAAGCGATTTTGAAGAACAAGCAAACCTGCAAACAACAAGCAAGTGTTGAAGTAGACACATCCCCAATTTGGACTCTGGTCTGGTCAAAGGAGTGCAAAGTAGGTATGTTGCATAACGTTAATCCGCAAATTAGCAACTTCAAAGCAGCTCTTGCGTCGGTGCGTCAGGGCGGTATAATGCGCCAACGACGTGGAGTGTGATAAAAGTGATATCGTTTTACGCTCGCATGTTGAGCGGCTTCTAAGGATCAGCGAGACTCACCGTGCGTACGATTCTCTTCAATATCCTCTCATTTCAGTTCTGTCACGAAGAGGATGGCTACCATTTTGCCCACTATAATGTAGACCCCCAGATAGGCACCCCAAATTATAACAAAAAAACGTCCACCATGCATTTCCACAGCTTCTTGATCCAGCTGAGGGTAAACAATGGTTCTTATCTCCGCCATTATCGGACGCTCTTTACTCAGTTTCTTAGGACATGTACGCCAAAATTGAGACAGAGCGTTTGGTATTTATAAGGTTCAACCAAAGAAAGCTGAAAGCTGAGAACTACGTTTATCTCTATTCAGAATGATACAAATGCTCATTCATGGTAATTCTCCCCTCCACCTTTACAAAGGGTCCGTGGTTCATGTACGAGAGAACCCAAAATGCATTTTGTTACGTGTGGAAGTTTGGTCGCCCGGACCTCTTCATTATCATCAGTACCAACGCAAAGTAGCCTGAAATAATAGCTCAACTCCTTGCAGGATTGGATCTCTCGCGTATTTCACCTGAAGATAAGTTCAATTAGAAATGCTAATTTTTAATGCTCGGTTTGGAGACAATGCACGTGTTTAGGAATTTTCCGATGTCCTTCTAAGTCATGGCAAACGCACACTAGAAGAGAGAGGTAGACAGGTGGTGCTGCTAGAGTCTCTTGGTAGAGTGGTATTTATTTATTAATTAAATACTTTACGCACGTAGAAGTACAAAAGCGGACTTAATGCCTTAAACATTTTCTACCAGGCAACCTTTGGGTGATGCAAAAAAAATAGTATCCAGCTTAGAAGAACTCATTCGCTGTGTGTACGGGATGTCAGTCGTATACTGTACCAGCAGAATTCTTGGATATGTGAGCAGGCCATTTAGATGCCCATAAATGATCAGGCTGCAGCAATTAACAAATGCATTCTCTGGGAAATTGAGGGAAATGAAGGGGTCTACACCTCGATAAACACTGTTGTCAAGCAAGATGACGCCACACATTATCCCGTGGAATTTCAGAACACCCTGTCAGCAAGTGGACTTCCAGGGCATACCATTCAGCTGAAGGTCAATGTCCCAATTATGCTTCTTCGGAACCCATCTCTTCCAAAGTTGTGTAACGAGACCCACCTTAAAGTCGTCTCGCTCCACAGACACACCATTGGAGCGGAATTTTTTATGGTTGTGGCGTCGGCGAGGCAGCATTTATGCCACGCATTTCCCTCATACCTTATAACTTCCCGTTCCAGTTCAAGCACGTACAGTTCATAGGACGAGTTGCTTCTCACAAAAGCAACTGTACGTTGCTTGCTTCCGCGTCACCAGTCCTGATTCTCTTTACATTTTGGCACCTGGCATAACTACCAACGTAGTTTATAGGGAAGTGTTGTAAGGTATGATATGTTTGTACGTATTTTTACACTTTTGTATCCTGGAATGTATTCCTACATCATTTTCTCTATTTCGTTCAATCACATTTTATGTCTGAACTCAGCAGGATTTCCATATAATTCTCTAAACTTGCTTCGCTTGCAAAAAAAAAAACATACATTTTAATGCTATTTTAAAAGTTGTTTGGCACTGGCATCTTAAATATTTTTGGTGCTGTAGAGCCTTCACGCAGACGACGTCGCGGGCAGCAGCTAGTCTAGAATAAAATGACAAAAAAATTGACGTGTAAAAGTGTTTGTGAAAACCTAATTGTAAATATATCTAAAATATATAAAATATAATTATCATTAATCATTTATTTACCTATCCGAGTTAGCTGCAAAATCCACTTCGCCGCCGCCGCCTTTCGCAGTACAAAATAACAGCGTAGCGTGAAACTGCTTATCTAAATTCGTTACACGTCGCGACGTCATGGTCATCGTGTTCAATTACTATAATTTAAAATACATGTTTAATAAAAAGGTGCATAGTGGGTGCTATGAGTATTTCAAGTTTACCTGCAGGAGGATTTGGAGTGCAATACTAAAAAGTACAACATGTCTAAGTTTCCTTGTCTTGTTTTGAGTATTGTGGTTGTTAGCCTAAGCAGCGTTTATGTGAGTAATATTTATGCCCATTTTCAATGTTTTATTACACCCTTGTGAATTTACCTACACATTGTTGGTGTGTAGAAGAGGGGACGGATATCAAATAAATGAAAAAGTTAGTACTCGTAGTTCGGTTACATTGTCCACACAATGTTCATATTATGGAATAATTTAAAAATAAAGTCGTAAAGATAAAAAAAATTGTAACACTTAATTATATTGATTACTCACATTCTATGTAAATAAGCAAATCCATCTAAGGAACGTTAAAATTTGTAGGTACCTATAACCTACCTACAATGTTTAGACCAGTGCAGAAGCTTCGTTTACGGTAATAAAATCATGGTTATTTGAATTTTTTACATGAATTTTGAGGTTTTGTGACAAAAGTGTAAGTCCTTAAGTTGTAGGTCTTTTTACCTACAACTTTGCTGTTAAATTGCTATATTCATAATCATTTAAAAATTTTGTATTAAATCCTACTATAAATTTGTTTCCTTCAAAAATTATTTGCACTGGTCTAATTGACTGTTTTCGATAAAAGACTTTTTTTCACACGAAAGTTTTTGTGCAAGAGAAAAGCAAGTCCTAATAAAATTGTTTGTGAATTTAATGTTTAAAGGCCGAAACCGAAATAGAAATGTTACCTAATGAACCCACCTACATGCACGAAATTTACAAAAAAATCGATGAATGCGAGGACGTCAATGGACGACAACAACGACCAGGAGATCCTTTTGAGTTCCCATTATGTGAATATAGCTGCGTCCTCAAAAAAATTGGATTTGTATATATTTTTAGTTATTTGTTCTTTACTTAGATTTGTATCGGAAAATGGTTTTTTAATACAGTTGCTCAAAAAGTGGCGTATTGCAGGGACGTATAGCGTTCGGGAAGTGGGCTATTACACACTCGTGCTTTTTCTTTCCCAACTGTCAAAATGATGTCTATTAAAAAGAAAAAATCATCCACGAAGTTTTTACTAAAAAAAGTTTTTAGTGCAAATATTTCTAAAAAGAAGCTACTAATTTGTTTCAACATCAAATTTAATGATTTGATTCAATTAGTTAGGTTAGGTTTCATTTCATTTCATCTCATTAAATTTCATTTTCATTTCATATCAATAAAAAAATCCTACTGAAGACTTGGCTGTATGGGTTTAGTTCCCTTTGCTTACCCAGAACGGGTGAAGAAAAAAAATCTCTGCTTATATTATTTTACGGTTGGCGCCATTTTGATTAGTTAGTTGAGTTTATTGTGTTTTTATTATTTCATTAAATTGCTTCATTTTTTCGCAACTGTATTAAAAATAGTCGTTCAGTACACGTGCGGAACCGTCATTGCAACTTGTTCCGACTGTCAACCCTCACCTTCGGCTGCGCCTCGGCTTGGGTAGACATTTGTCGGAACTCTTTGCAATGACAGGCTCTCCACACTCGTAATGAAATATACTATTTTACTAAGGGCCTGTTTCACAATGTCCGAGTAGGCACTACTCACTCAATAAATTCAAAAATGGAACAGAATTTGTATGAAATTATCTGCCAAGTAAGATACTCGAAACTTAATCATAGATGGTGAAATAGGCCCTTAGTCAACTATTTTTGGTGTATTTTCTGTCCTCCTACCCCCGGGCCGACCCTACTACCGGATAAAAAGAACTTTTTGTTTTCAATTTAAGGGTTACTATTAATTTAAGAATTTCATGTTTTCGAATTTATATTATAGATGGATGACAACGGACTATACACTTTGTATCCTGGACTAGCATATATTAAAAATATAACTGCAAATTATGCTGGGCACTACGAAGTACTAGAATCTATTGCAAAAGATTGCGTGTCAGGTATTAATTTTTATTATTTTTAAACTACATATTTTTAAAAATAAATACGAAAGAGATCGCAAAAAGCAGAATGATTCAAAAGGAAAAAATGGCTTTATCCATAGGGTTAAGGCACAATATAAGTCAACACAATCAAAAGAAAATTAAAAAATCCCTTGGTGGAGACTGACAAAAACACATCTGGTCGGTAAATCCTGATAATGAGAAAATCTCTGAAGCAATTAATTTAAATGATTTAAAGTCTTGATTAAGCTTTCGTAAAGTGAGTGTTGATTTCGTTTTGAGAGATAGACGTATACACGAATACTTTTTAAACTGTTAGTGCAACTAAATCTACACTCTCTTTTAGTAAACGACGAAGAAGTCCATGACGGGAATGCCGGATGTGAGAGGACTTTCTACATTGGTTATTGCTTCCTAAAAAATCAAGCTCGTTTAAAGTAAGTACGTCGAAAAGCGTATTAGCAAATATATTAGCAATTTGTCCTTTAAGTTTCCGCAAAACAATTAGATGTTTTCTGTGAAGTCAATAAAGTAGTATGACTGCATTGACTGCACATTACAGGCATACGGCAGAAAAAGTATGGTTTGCTTTTAAATGAGGCAGTTCAGAATAAGATCATGTTTAGAGAACTATAAGTCTTGCTTGACCCTTTGTAAACAGCGTTCTTTTAATATGGGTTACAATTATTCATGTAATTTTTTTGTTTTTTTTTTTGCAGTGACCTCGCGTAAACATTAAGACTGCTATGAAGACCAGATGTATAATAAATGCATTGTTCTTCTATGCATTTAAAATAATTGACGGATTAAACAAAGTTATAACGGCAATAATTGACGCTATAATTCCATACTTTTCTCTTAAGATTACCAAAGTTAACTGCTTTACTTGCTTCGTTACAAATGCGTTTTCGAAGGAACGTTACAATGAATAGATTTTATATTTATAGAACTTCAACAATCAAAATATTGTTGTAATCCCGTGGAGGTCAAAATACCGGAATAATTATCAATTTGCAAAGACAAAATAAAAATTCAAGTACTTTTTTAAACTCGAATGAATTTACAGATTGAATAAATAACGCGAATTAGTAGGCACCATTCCATACGATACAACAATGACGCGTACGTGTCTACGTGGACCCGCAAAAAATGGCCAATCCTAGACCAACCTGCCCCCAACCCTATTCGATTGGCAATACAAGCGCGTCCCGCACACACCGCGCGAGTGAACATGTCATGTCAATAATTCAGTTTGTTTCGTTATCCTTGTCGCACGAAAGTAATGGCGTCTCATGAAAATAACTCGTACTCCAACCTAATCCAGGTTTGGGCACGCCGCCATTGAGGCGGTAAGTCCCCTCTTTGAGGAGTGGTTGGAAAGACGTCACGGCGTCCTCTCGTTCCGTATGACGCAGGTCCTCACCGGACACGGTAAGTTCGGGAGGTTCCTGCATCGAATCAAGCAGGAGAGGACGCCCGGGTGTCGCCACTGTGTGGACCGCCCGGAGGACACGGTGGAGCACACGGTAAAAGAGTGCTCCGCTTGGGTGGAGCACCGCCGTGTCTTTGTGGAGGCTATCGGGGGCGGCGACCTCTCGCGACGGGCCCTGGTTCAGGCCATGGTTCGGAGCGAGGAGGGGTGGCATGCGGTCGCCTCCTTTTGCGAAGCAGAAATGCTCGTGAGGCTGCTGACCGCGAGCGCGTGAGGGAACGGTCCTCACGCCGCCGCCGCCGAGATCCCGATCCCAATTTCCGACCACCGTAGGCGCGGGTTCGCGGACGGCGAGCACTGGGTAGCTCGCTATCCGGCAGTCAGGAAATAATCTGGACCAAGCCCAGTCGTCAACGGCGCGTTCTGTTCCACGCGCGCCTCAAGGAGATGTCAGCAAACCGTAGGGGCTCGGCAGGGCCGAAGCCTCCGGGGGGAACACGTGGTATTCCTAAAGGTTGACACCGAGTCCCCCCAGATCGAAGGCAACGAAGGAACGGGGTAGGGGTTTAGTCAGTAAGAGTCTGACACGCCCTCCCGCTCCGCCCAAGAGCGGGAGAAGTCATTCTGATGATTCCCCTACCTGAAAAAAAAAACCTAATCCAAGTTGGAGTCTTCTTGTTGCAATTGGAGGTCGTTGTCTCTTGGTGCAATTTTATGCAATTATAACGTGTCATCATCATCATCACAATGAACGGTCCTGTGCGTCTCGCAACTATCGGATTCCCACTACCCTTACCACGAATTAAGTATTATTTACGTGTCACAAAGTTTTAAATCAATGGTGATATACTCGTAGGTATGAAACAGATTTTAATTTAAATCGTGCGATTAGAACTTTTTTAAGGCATTGTAAATAATTTCGTTTTCACTTTTTAAATTACACCATAACTAATTCTTTTTAGGGACCTATGTCCCAAAACCTCGCCACAAAGCAATTATAACTGTCCTGAGCCTATAAAAGGCGATTGTCTCCTTCTACGAAGCAGTAATGCTACCGAAGGAGAAGGTCTGACGACCATCCACAGTTGCGCGGACTTCTGGACGCCGAGCAACGCTAAGAGCAACTGAAGGTTTTAGTCTTTAAAAGTCTGACCCTTCTTCCGCTCCACCCAGAGTGGGAGAAGTCATTTGATGATCTCCACATATTAAAATAAACAGCTGAAACCTGGATAGATTTTTTTATTGTTGATAGGTTTGCGCTTGACTGCTGTCTCACTTGATAGAAAGCGAAGATGCGGTTGACGATGAAGTGCGCTTACCTGGAAATAAACTATTTACTCTTGACTTAAAGATTCCCAGGTTGTAGTCATCAGCAAACACAAATTTCTGCGGGGAATTCCTTGTCGAAATCTGATTCCTTAGCTACGCTCAATGAATGTTCCCAAAACCTTGTTTTGCGTATAGGTGGGATGATAATATCCATTGAAGCAAAGCTTAGGTAACATACAAGGAACAAAAATTGGTCTCCACTTGGTGGAGTTGACTATATTTTGATAATAATTACGTCACGCTCATTTACTATTGTTCAGAATATTTACATAACAAAATGCAGAGATGGTATGCAGCGCAGATGTAGTAGGTGTTTTGTACAATCAGAATTGTGGAACTATAAAGGACTATAATTATGTTTACGCACACTTGCCTTGTTATAATTGCTATTGCTGTGAGTATCATCAGTGATCATGTGAGTACCTATCGTAAATTTACGTTTGCAATTTCCTAGCCTAGTAGTAGAGAACGAATTTTTTTCGTATCTCAAAAGGTAAAAAACCGGGCAAGTGCGAGTCGGACTCGCGCACCGACGGTTCCGGTACTTTACCGTCTGGCTGTCCGGTAATAATCCAGACGGTCAACCGTGGGCATTGTTCCACGCGTGCCTCAAAGAGATGTCAGCAAACTGTAGGGGCCCAGCAGGATCGAAGCCTTTGGGGCTATGGGTGAGCTTCCGAAAGGTAAACCCGGGACCCGTGAAAGGAAGGCAAAGAAGGAACGGGGTGAAAATTTTTGTTTGGGTTTCAGTTTTGAGTATCCACCCTAATTTTATTGTTTTTTTTTTCTACTTTTGTGTGAAAATCTTAATACGGTTTACAGAATACATCTACTTACTTGGTTTCAACAGTATAGCTCTAATAGTTTCGGAAAAAAATGGCTGTGACATACGGACGGACAGACAGATATGACGAATCTATAAGGATTTAGTTTTTTGCCATTTGGCTACGGAACCCTAAAACGGATTTCTTATCAGATCATTTTGTTGTCCTTCTGTCTATTTATCTGTTAAAAACCTTTATTTCGAGACCGGGTGAAGATTTCGAGTTGAAATTAATACCATATGCTCATTGCTAGCATAGCATTGCATATTGCTAGCATAGCATTGCATATTGAGGAGCTCGTGGCTAGATAATAACAGCCGCACAGGTCGATCTTCAAGGTTAAGCAACGCTTGCCTAGGTTGGTCTGTGGATGGGTGACCATCTTAACATAACGAGTTTCCTCCGTGCCTCGGAAAGCACGTTAAGCCGTTGGTCCAGGCTGTCATTTGGAGATCTTTGGCAGTCGTTACGGATAGTCAGAAGCCAGTAAATCTGACTCCAGTCTATCCATGAAGTACCGTGTTACCCCAGTTAATGGGTTGTGGAGGTCTGGTAGGCAGCCGCTCCTCGTAAAATACTGGTATTCAGCTAAATCCGGCTTGACTGGAAGCCGACCCCAATATAATTGGGAAAAAGGCTAGGCAGACGATGATGATGATGATGCTCATTGCTGAGGTCTGTGCCTCTCTGGTCCCTCGTAGCTGTGAAAAAATCAAACTTATAATATATCGACAAAAAAAAGATGAAGCAGCGTTTATGTCGCAAAAAATGTAATAGTAAGTATATTTCGACAGGCTCAAGGAAATCAAAATTAACAGGGTACCTTCCGTTGACCTAAAACCCCGTTCAGCATGAAGCAATGTCTTAGACTAAGACGTTGCTTCATGCGTCAACGGAAGGTTCTTAGAGTACAAGTATTGGAATAAATTGAACTATTTACATGTAAGTTAGTTTGTATAGAACCCTCAGTTCGCGAGTCTGACTCGCACTTACCGATTGTGTAGCTTATTGATAAGCTCGTGTTTGATTAACTTAACTTAAAGGTAAGCGATAGTGTGGTCGACGATGGAGCAGGCTTGCCTAGAAATAATCATTTCACTTTTGATTAAAAAACCAAAGTTCTTTAACCTATCACATACCCGCAAAACGAGACACAATAGTAAAACAATAACAACGCGGTCTCATAGGACCGATCGGGGATTCATGAATTAAGTTAAAACTGAATAGGTTATTACTTTCCTTGCTGTTTGTAGCTATGCGGAAGTACAGGCTCCGGTAGTAAATTTTACTCCTTAGCTCTAACGCACAATTTTTTTTTAGGTGAGATATTATCAAATAAACTTTTCCCAATCTGAGTAGAGTGACGCTCTTTTACTGAGAAAAAGACACATGTGGTCCTCCAGTTGCCGTTTATGTGGATATCGATAACTTTCGAACAATAAGTGTTCTCAAAATGTTTTGTGTGGATGGGTAAGATGTCCACCATTACGATTTTCTTGTGTTTTATGTTCAAAGGTCGATGAAGATTGTGGACCTAACAGCACTCAAGATCTTAATTTTATGTTTATGGCATGTGCAAAGACGTATGGAGTTACAGATGATGAAATAAAAGCAGCTACAGAATTAGAAGACGTCACTTTGGTTAAACCATGTTTCTGGGCCTGTTGCTTCAAGAAATCTGGATTCGTAAGTATTTTTTACCTCAGTGTATACGCCTATGTAATCAAATTTTTAGCCTTGAAGAATAAATTTGCATATTGTTACTAGTATGAAGCCAAAGCATTTCGAAGCATTTTTTTCTATGGTATGTACCTAGGTACGTATTTCACGTACCTTTCAGAAATCGAATGCTGTATTTTTTTTGCAATGAATACTTTTTAATTTCTCTAGGAGCTCGTGGCTAGATAATAACAGCCGCACAGGTCGATCTTCAAGGTTAAGCAACGCTTGCCTAGGTTGGTCTGTGGATGGGTGACCATCTTAACATAACGAGTTTCCTCCGTGCCTCGGAAAGCACGTTAAGCCGTTGGTCCCGGCTGTCATTTGGAGATCTTTGGCAGTCGTTACGGATAGTAAATCTGACTCCAGTCTTGCCATGAAGTACCGTGTTACCCCAGTTAATGGGTTGTGGAGGTCTGGTAGGCAGCCGCTCCTCGTAAAATACTGGTATTCAGCTAAATCCGGCTTGACTGCCCCAATATAGTTGGGAAAAGGCTAGGCAGATGATGATGATGATGTAGGTACGTATTTCAATAAGTAAATCGTTTTCAACACTGTTGAAAACTGGTTTTGAACCGATATTTTTAGAATCACAGTTTTGTCTTAATTATAAATTTAAGAGATTCTTGAATACATGTACGTACCTCTCTTTTTAGTTACTTATAATTTAATCATTTTACATTCAAATTTCCAGCTAGATGACAATGGGCGATATGTTTTACACCCAGGCCTGACTTGCCTAAGAAAGATTGTGAAGAGAGATGACGCGTACACTGACTTACAAACCATTGCAAGGCAATGCGAATCAGGTAGGTCTAGTAAAATTTTGCACTGTTAAATAAGGAGTCCATGATATTTTCTATAGGTAGATTAAACGTCTGTCATTTTGCCTGTCTCTTCCTTCATAGACACAAACGGTATTATTCTTGACAAAAACGGTCACCAAATAACAGCAGTTAACATAAGTGATAAATGATATTTTTATTCTGCAAATAGGTTTCACGAAACACTTTTACACGTCAATTTTTTTGTCATAATTATTAATCTAGATGAGGCCGGTGTTTCCTAACTGACTACTCTGAGAAGAAACACCGAAACAAACTCAGGGGTCACAGTCTCTTTTTAAAAAAAAAAAACATACAAAATGTATTGGTCAAATCATATGCGAACTATGCAGATTGGTGTCTGAGATGGCCTTTTAAAGAAAGAACCATGCAGATTTGAGTGGACCTGTCCAGTCAGTGCAAGCATTTGTCATTCCTCGTAAAGCTCAACTCAGGACGACTAAGGAGTTCAACGACTTGACGAACAATACAAAGGAAAGGACATTTGGTTAGGCCGCAGAAAATACTCAAATTGCCAGACATAAGTTAAAATGACTGAAATGAAAGGAAAAAGAAAGTTATCCACATAGTCCTCACATTCACAAAAAAAAGATATAAATATTTACGAAATGTAATACTTAACAAAGTAAATATTGTTGTCAAAAAAAAATTAAAAGAGAATAAAAAGAAATTAGTTGAATTGTATAAAAAAAATGTGAGATTGTAAAAAAAAAGAATATCGTAAGGATCAGTCATGTAGATTTAGGGTGAATTTTCAACATGAAGCCATCCTGTATACCATCTGTGTTAAACACAGCCGTACCGTAACCGTGCTGGCCTTAAGCACAGATGTTCACTCTGGACAAGGCTTCAACTTTTGTCGTGTCTTAAGCAAAGTGTTGCTATGGTGACTGCCGTGCTTAGCATAACTTAGCTTTATGTTCACTAGAGTGGGTTTTAGTCAGTAGGGATCAGACATGCTCTCCCGCTCCTCATTTGGGTGATCCCATATTAAAAAAACTTCATGTTCAGCATTTTTTCTTGTTATGCTTTGCCTGTCCATCTCAACAGACTTTCAGAAATCGAATGCGGTATTTTTTTTGCAATGCATACTTTTTAATTTCTCAATTTCTAGTGAATGACATAGTCTTAAAATATGATGAAGCTGGATGCGAGAGGGCCTCGCTAGTAGCTGCTTGTTTTATGGAACAGATGGACCAAATACGGTTTGTTAAATTTTTTTACCGACATTACAGTTGTATCGTATAATTTTAACCAAAGAGGACAGATTTCTAACTCTATAAGACACAGGGTCTCTCAAAGTGCTGTAATTCTGATTAGCTACGCTATTACGACATAAATGGTGTCAATGAAATTATTTATTTTTTCAGAATATTTAATTATTTTTTTTGTTACAGATTCTATACCTAAATCTGGCATGCACAGATTCATCATTCAAGTAATATTTTCTTTAGTTAATTTAATTATCGAAACCTAGCCTTTTTTTGAATTAAAGTATTTTTATAATCGTGTATCTTCTTTCTGATATGTTCAGCAACTTTTTGCCTGTTCTCCTCCTTAAGAAACTGCCATTTGGAACCTTATCTAGCTTTTGTTTTATAAATGCTCTTGTACTCGTAAGTCAATGTGAAAAGAATATTTTTGAATTAAGTTCAATCTAATCCATATCCATACTTACTTACTTACTTAATTATAAATTTGAAAGTAACTCTGTCTGTCTGTTACGCTTTCACGGTTAAACTACTGAACCGATTGCGATGAAATTTTGTACGGAACTAGCTTGAACTCCAAGGATGGACATAGGCTACTTTTTATCTGTCTTCAAATTCACGTCCGCTGTAACCAACATTCATTTCCGGACTAAGTCGCGGGCAAAAACTAGTTTACTATAATTCAAGAGTGTAGATAATTCTTCTAATGGTGTGCTCCATCGTCGACCATATCAGCGCTTACTGTCAGGTACGAGGACTGTCTGTCAGACGGATGAAACGCGAAACTATCAATAAAAAAATAATAAATTAAATTAGGTCTAGGTATAAATATTTTTAAAACAAGGATATTGATAGACAGAGATGTTCTTTTAGACTTGTAGTTAGCATGCAACACCGTAATTTTATTTTAAATGTTTGGTTACCTCAGAACAATAGCCTCCTTGTATTATGTTGTATCACCTTGTAGAATGAAGGTTTTTTAGAGAACTGCGAAGTAATCGTCGGCAGTAAATTAGTAGATAATGGTTGGTAAGTTGCTCCTCCAAATCTGACTCAGCTCCCTGAGGCAGATTGAGACCTATATTGTTCAAAATAACGATAACCAGTGAACCAAAATATAAATCGCTTTTTTACGTAAATAAATAAACTTTGTGATTTAAGTTTTAAATTCATGAGATTAATAATGCGTATAGTTCAGAGTTACGAGAGATGAGACAATGTATCTATAATATGTTTCTTTAGTTACATTTTATGAACAGTAGAGAAACATGGACAGACTTCATGAAATAAGATCTTTTCTACCATAAAATTTTGCGTTAATGACAAAACATTGAAATGTAAATCCGTACATCTATACTAATATAATAAAGAGGTAAAGTTTGTTTTTTTGTTTGTATGAGGTCATCTGTGGAAGTACTGGTCCGATTGCTAAAATTTTTACACCAATAGAAAGCTGCTGTATTCCTGAGTGACATATTTTATGTACGCGGGCGAAGCTGCGGGCTAAAGCTAGTGTGTTTATATTTCACCTTTTTTTTAAGGTAAGGAATCCTCAGAAAGACTTCTCCAGCTCTTCTCTGCTCTCCCGGCGGTACGAGAGGGCGTGTCAGACTTTTACTGATTAAAGCCCACCCCGTTCTTTCTTTGCCTTCGTTCTAGGGTCCCGGATTTTCCTCATCATCATCATCATCTGCCTAGCCTTTTCCCAACTATATTGGGGTTGGCTTCCAGTCAAGCTGGATTTAGCTGAATACCAGTATTTTACGAGGAGCGGCTGCCTACCAGACCTCCACAACCCATTAACTGGGGTAACACGGTACTTCATGACAAGACTGGAGTCAGATTTACTGGCTTCTGACTATCCGTAACGACTGCCAAAGATCTCCAAATGACAGCCGGGACCAACGGCTTAACGTGCTTTCCGAGGCACGGAGGAAACTCGTTATGTTAAGATGGTCACCCATCCACAGACCAACCTAGGCAAGCGTTGGTCCCAGATTTTCCTAATAAATAAAAAACCTAATTGCCCAAATCATATAAAATTGAAGTATCGACGTTCATCAAAAGATGAAAAAGACAAGTAGCAACCACAGAAATGACCCTTCGTTCCTTCACTGCTCCATAACATTTTATCTACACCGATCTTAGTGCACATCCTGGCTCCTTGAGGAGCTCGTGACTAGATAATAACAGCCGCACAGGTCGATCTTCAAGGTTAAGCAACGCTTGCCCAGGTTGGTCTGTGGATGGGTGACCATCTTAACATAACGAGTTTCCTCCGTGCCTCGGAAAGCACGTTAAGCCGTAGGTCTCAGCTGTCATTTGTAGATCCTTGGCAGTCGTTACAGATAGTCAGAAGCCAGTAAATCTGACTCCAGTCTTGCCAAGAAGTACCGTGTTATCCCAGTTACTGGGTTGTGGAGGTCTGGTAGGCAGCCGCCCCTCGTAAAATACTGGTATTCAGCTAAATCCGGCTTGACTGGAAGCCGACCCCAATATAGTTGGGAAAAGGTTAGATAGATGATGGAATATTCTTGTTTTCCAACTAGATTGAAAGAGAACGTGATAACATAACTGTCCAGGCATAACATTATGACGTGTCCTTTGACGTCGATGATACTATGAGAAAAACGTGTGCTAACTACTACGGAATGCTTACGTAACTTGCAATAACTGTCACTTGAGAATAAATAGATAGGTTTCATAATTTAACGGATGCTGGATTTATGTTTCTTTAGGCTCTATATCGATACTTAAGTCTTCTTCTGGGATGTTATCTATAGGTACTATCTATACTAATATTATAAAGAGGAAAATTTTGTTTGTTTGGTTGTGATGAAAAGGCTTAAAAACTACTTAACCGTTTTTAAAAATTCTTTCACCATTCGAAAGCTAAATTATCCACGAGTAACATTGGCTAAATTTTATTTTGGAAAAAAATAGGCTTCCGTATGATATTTGGGTTTTTCGGACAAAAGGTGTAAAAAATCATGTTACATATAATTTATATGGCAGAACAACGTTTGCCGAGTCAGCTAGTCTGTTATATAATTGAGCACTGCACGTGGCGCAGTGAGATATTATAATAATAACATATCACCCTGTTATTACCTACACTAAGAATATTTAAAGGCATGTAGTTAGAATTCAGTGCATTTACAGTTAAAACGCGGTAGGATCTGGAGTGCGAAACTAATAAAAACTATAAAATGTCTGAAATTATGGGTGTTTTATGTGCCATAGTTATGAGCTTAAATAGTGTTTATGTAAGTATTATGTAAGTAAAATGTAATATTTTGTTTTAACCGTTTACATTTCAGCATTTATATTTTCTCTACGACAAATATTTTCTTTTAATTCCTATTTCTCGCTAATCAACTTTTCTTTTTTTTAAAGACAGATGCAACTTTGGGTCTTGGGGATATAAATACCATTTTATTAGACTGTGCGAAGGAGAACAAAGTTACAAATGATCAATTACGTTCTGTTGTAACATCTCAAGACACGAAGAGTGTTAATTCCTGCTTTTTTGCCTGTCTTTTTAAAAGATCTAAAATTGTGAGTATTTTCTTTTGATATTATTTTTAGGGTAACGTAGCCAAATGACAAAAACGGTTATAGTTTTGCCATGTCTGTCCGTCCGTCCGTCCGTCCGTCCGTCCGTCCGTCCGTCCGTCCTCGCTTAATCTCTGTGACCGTTAGCACTAGAACGCTGAAATTTGGTACCAATATATGTGGTTATATCAATCACGCCGACAAAGTAGTAAAATAAAAATTGGACAAAAATGTTTTACTAGGGTAGCCCCCTACATGTAAAGTGGAAAGTTTTGTATTTGTTTTGTATTTCAACCCTAACGTGTGATAATTGGTGGATAGGTATTCAAAAACGAATAGGGGCTTACTAAAATATTTTTTTGATAATATCAATAATTTCGGAAATAGTCGCTCCAATAGTAAAAAACAATGCTTTTCCTCTAGAGCTTTATAAAGACTTTCTAGGAAAATTATTTTGAACTTTATAGGACCAACAGTTTTTGAATACTTGGGGACACTTATTGTGACGGACGGGAAACTACGAAACCCTACACTGCGCGTGGCCCGACACGCTCTTGGCTGGTTTTTTTTTTATCTAAAATTGCCTAGAAAAATTATTGTTCGTTTACGATGAATAGTGAATGAAAAAATGCAAAAGAAGATCATCCATTTTGGTCCAAATTTAAAAGTCCATATCCCGCGGTTCACATATTCTTTTTGTAGTAGATATTTTGTGTTGCTATTGCTGAATGTTGACTAGTAGAAGTAATAGACCATCATTTATTATATTATAACATACCAAATTTCAACCAAATCGGACTAACCGTTTTTGCGTGAAAGAGTAACAAATATCCACACATCCATTCTCACAAACTTTCACATTTATAAATTTAGTAGGATTTCAGAAAAAGATCAGTGCTCACACTTATAATATTTTTCCATAGCTACCATCAAAATTGATTTTTTATCTTGTGCATTAAGCAGTTTTAAAAGGTAATTTTCGAAACTGTATTTTTCATTAAAAAATTGTATTTTTGTTGTTACAGATGAATGACAAAGGTGAATTCGATGTAAAGACTGGCCTGACTTACGTTAGACAAGTTCTGCCCGGTCGGCCAGAAACGGTTGTGGCGGAAAGTATAATAAAAAAATGCGAGTCGGGTATGAATTTAAAAATTTACTTTATTACATTCTTTGTAATTATGTAGACGATAGGGTGCTGCTGAGTCCATCAATAAGTGGCATGAGTTGGTTAATATCAATTTGTGAATTAATAATACAATGTTTCAAAGAGTGAATTAATGCTCTTTAGAGCAAGTAGTTTTTCTTGCCCAATACTTTCGGATGTCTCTTTACGTAAGATCTCTAAATTTAAATATTTGCGTCACTTGATTAACGATTTGTAATAATGCTGCAAAAATGTGGCTCATATTAGCACGACTTTATTACACGTAAAGTTATGCGGTTAATATTAACATTAGTTTTTAGGATATTGTTCTATGACTATTGCGGCATTACATTTTAATAGGAAACTGATACGAGGAACCCAACTATGCCAACTTAAGATCATCATGATGGATACTGTAAAGGGAGACAGTGCTATACAGGGTGAATAACACTATTACCGCTATACTCTTTCTTATAGCGGAGATGATTTGGATAACGACACGTCGCGTCGTAGTAAAATCTTCTGTTTTATTTTTTTATTTTGATTACTTTCCTAATCTTTGATCCTATGAAAATTAATTAATGAAGAAATAACGAAAATGGATAAATATTTTTTTTTTTAATTTGCATAAATTTACAGTGAAACGTTGAAATAAAAGACAGACATTGACTATATTTATTTATTCTTTAATTTTACACCATAAATAAAAAAACAAAAAAAAGTTTTAGGTTTTAATATATTTACGTTTCTTGATTTCAGTGAAAAATATAGCCGTAAATGACGGAGAAGCTGGATGCGAGAGAGCCGCGCTACTAGTTGCTTGCCTTCTGGAACAAACAACAAAAAAAGCCCGTAAACCAAAATAAGACCATGTAGGATCAGGCAGGGTTATACAAAAAGTCATCGTAAATAATTAAAATATACACATTAAATAATTAGAATAAAAAATATGGTTTTTGTTTCTAAATTTTCTTTTAGCCTCGTACATCCCTTGGAGTCATAACCTAGCTGCAGGGGCTGTATTGTTTTTTAAACAGCATCATGATAAAACTTTAGGATGGTTCCCACGGAGTTAGAACGAATACCGCCATCTCAAATTTACAGGGCACATAAACTGGCCCCATACAAAATCACTTTGCTTGAGAGTATTGGGTTAATCAGAGCTATAACCTTCTTTAAGAGTAACTTACCACCTTCCTCAGCGCCTAAACATTAAGGTCATTCAAGTGGATTAGATTTAGATCGCCGAGGACGATGCAAGAGCCATTTTGCAACAAATGGCTATATCTACCCCTCCACCTCTCACGGTAGGGTGTGAATGTTCAAATCGGGTGGGAGTTAGGAAAAGTAAAGCCATTTAGTGGGGCAGATTGTTTTCTTTACTAAGCAAACATGAAGAATAATATTTATGTGTATCACCAGATCAAAAGACCAGAGGTTCTGAAACCTTTATTGTACACAAAAATATAACATACAACATGGTGAGATTAGTATAGCCCCTAAAGGTATTACACTCGATCAACTATTCAGAACATATTGTAACTAGAATGGCTTCAATTGATCTTCATTAAGAATATTGCTGTTACGATTTATGTAGGCACATTGTGGATAGTGCAAGGCACCGATATCTTTGCTATATATTTAGTCAACTCGTTTATCTGCATTGTATATGCATTTTGTCATTGATGTGCAATAATAAAATCAACCAATTAAGGGTCGCAATCTCGCACAAAGGGTTCGTACAAAACACGTTCTTAGCAAAAACGGCAAAAAAATCACGATTGTTGTAACGGAACCCCATTTTTTATTCAGTTTATAGTATTTGTTATTATAATGGCAACAGAAATACATCGTATCATCAGATACATCATGGTGACAGACGGCCGAACAGTGGAGTTTAGTAATAAGGTTTACCTTTGCCAGCTTCTTAGTTTTTCCCCTTGCAAAGCTATGGGTTAAACCCTTTGATTTCGGAACTTTAAAAATCATATATAATGCATCGGCATTACAGCGTGGTAGTATTATAAATTATTATATTCAGTGAAGGTAATTCCTGGTTGTAATGAGTTGCAAAAACTGGTGTTTGAAAATGGTGGTAAATTATAATATGTAAGTACTCGTAGGTATATTTATTTTTTGGTTTACAATTTTGAGTGTGAGATAATTTTTCAAAGTTTTTGATCAAAAGTTTTAGTTTTTTCTGCCGTATATTTAAACGGCTATACAAAAAGGAATATTAGATCGTTCTTAATTAAAGTGGCTGCCTATCCATCACAGGAGATCCCTCAAATCCTTTTGCGCGCTCTTCACGTTAATAATATTTTAAAGTATGTATTTGGACAGTTTTGATATTCTTACCTTTCCCAAAAACTTATTTCTTCAGATTCATTTTCACCGTAATGGGTTTATAACTTATTCTTACGCTGTATGTCCGTAACTTAAAATTTTTGAATGTGCTTCCCTTTAATATCAAATACAACTGAAAGTAAATTTTCCATATGCGTTACTCCCAAAGATGGTGCTTTCCAAAAGGTAAAATGGCCAACTCGAAAGCTTACGTTTTGAGTAAACTCTTGTATTTTTGAACCTTATGTTGTGTCAAATAAATCTATTTTCATTTTTCTGTTCTTTCTTTTCCTGCTATGTGTTTGGCAGAATATTTTAGTTCTTCTCTTTGGATTGATTAAAGGTCAGATTTTCTGGCGCCAGACTACCTGTAACAAAAACATACGCATCTTACTTAACTTCAGCTGCTTGCAAAACGTCTGGGACTTTTAAAAATTGCAACACACCAACAGCTAGCAACTGCAAACAGTAGCAGCAGTTACTGGCCACATTCCTGTAATTCTAGCATATTAATACTTTCGGTGCCAAGAACATAGATATGCATTCGTTTGTGTGCTCAGAACCATTTAATTGTTATACGTAGCTGTTAGACGAAATCCATGAGTACTTAATTCATGAATCCCCGACCGGTTCTATGAGACCGCGCTGTTATTGTTTTACTATTGTGTCTCGTTTTGTCGATACGTGATAGGTTAAATACACCAACAGTAGCCTCCGAAATAGATCACTATAAAAAGCAACATACAGAGCGTCTTGACCGCCACCCCAATCCGCTTGCCTCTGGATTGCTTAGTCCTGCCAATGTGGTTAAACGTCTCAAGAGAAACTACGTGCTTTAAGCAGAGTGTAGGGCACTGGCCTTCGTTTCTGCCAATAACAATTCTCACGACAACCAATTTGCTTAGAGTCTGGCGACTGATTGCAAATAAACTGAAAGAAAAATGTTCATGCTGGACCCAACTAGCGAGTCGAAGTATGAAAGTGGTCCCTAAAAGGGGTAAGCAGAACAAAGAGAAAATTCCCACATACTCCTTTGAAAAGGAAGATCCCTTGACCAGACGGCTGTTATGTCTGTTGGACAACTGTCTAGAAGATGATTTCGGGATGTTGCTTCTATACAAATCACGCGAAGATTTTTAATTGCGCGATGCAAGATTCGGAGTTCTTATTTGACGTCATAGATGTCGCGTTACATGCAATAAGCATGCTTATCAATAATATTATTGTAGGAATTGTAATTATGCTTGCATCGGAAATGTTGTCATTCTGATATTAAAACATAAAACCTAGATTTTACATTTAACAAAAAAAAAACAATAAAATGTACCCCAGAAAAGGAAGTGACAAAATAAAGGTAAATTTTGCAAATAGCGGCTAATATTCCAAATAAATAGATCAAATGGACGAAGCATTTTTTGCTACGTTTAAATAGTAATAAACGCCCCATAGTTAGTTGAAGGTATTTTAACATAATTACCTTGCCTATAACTACTTCTGTTTAACATTTTATATAAAAGGCGTTAAGTTGGCATATTCAGAGCATTTTTAACTGAAACTTCAAAGTACCCGGATTTTGTCACCGAAAAACACAACATGTTCAAGCTTGCTTGTCTTCTTTTCTGTGCAGTAGCTGTAAGCTTAAGTGGCGTTGTACGAGTAAGTATAATTTGTTATTAAGTAGCAGGGCCCCTGATAAAATATTGAGAAACACCTTTTGAAATTACAAAAAATATTATTCATATGATTTCATGCTTTTTTTGAGGGTGGATATCATCTAATGACATCGGCCCGCCCTGGGTGGAGTTGGAGGGCGTGTCAGACTTTTACTGACTAAAACCACACCTGTGTCCTTTAGTTACCCTTTAGGTCCTAGGATTACGGGTTTCGTTTTTTAGATATTCCCCGCGGTCCTAGTGTGCAGGCATCGGCCCTGCTGGGCTCCTACGGTTTGCTAACATCTCTTTGAGAGGCATGTGGATCACTAAGCGCTGTCGACAGCTGGGCTGGTTCCGATAGTATCTGATTTTATGCTGAAAGCTAATCTTTTGCGTAGTCATTTGCAAAAGAACAGCTTTAATTTCGACTTTATAGTAAGTGTTGCGTTTTTATTTTGTATTACAGGCAGGTGAAGAAGACGCAGAAGCTTTCCGTGAGGCGATCAAACCATTCATAACGGAGTGTGCCAAGGAACATGGAATAAGTTGGGAAGATATCGCCAAAGCAAAGGAAACACATACTGTTAGTTCTCTTAAGCCTTGTTTCGTTGGCTGCATCTTCAAGAAGTTTGAAATTGTAAGTAGATTCTAATATTACCATCAGCCCCATTCTAATTTATTGAATGCAGCTGAATACCAGTATTTTTGTGTGATTGATAACTAGGTGATGTTTTAGCGGTTCTGTTCCTACCTCAAAAGGAGGAACTCGTATGAAATGTCTTCGTTGTCTGTCTGTCTGTCGGTCAAAACTCTTTTTCTCAAAAACGGATAGAAGTACCTACTTGACAATAATATCAAATATGTAACCAAAATCTAGATCCAATAATTGTTAAAATAGTATGTGTACATCTTCCTACTGTGTGTTCATGTTACACGCAGCTATTATTGAGTGATGACATCTGAACTTAGGTACTTCATGTTTGTTGACTGCAACATTCAAAATCGGTACAGTCAGTTGTAAAATTGCATGGATAATACAGGAAAAAAAATCGCGTGAAGCGAGAAATGACGCGATCAGTATCTTTCAAACACTTCAACTCAAACGTTCACGGGAAAATAAACATTAAGGTATCCATGCTTTTTTGCATCGTACAATTGTATATCGTATAGGTAGCAAAATTAACCTATCAATACCCGCGAAACGAGACACAATAGTAAAACAATAACAGCGCGGTCCAATGAGATCGGTCGGGGATTCATGAATTAACCTGTATATTTATGAAGTACATAACTATTGAGAGTGTTCTCATCTCTGTTGGTGGACGAAAATATGCTCTTCTTCACTCTTCACTTTCGTAACTGTGATGTACTAATAAAGGATTAGCCGCTCAACGGTCTGCGGGAGTAGACGTGTAAACGGATTCTGGTGAAACCATTGTGTATGGGCTTTTGTTTATCCACCTAGCAGCAAACATGAAAATAATAATAAAGATGTAAAAAATATTTTTATTGGTAGTCCATACTATCACATACATGGCTATCCACTAAGATAGAAACTGAATAATTTGGTGTACATATTCTCTAGACTGATATGAGGGAAAAGGGCGTCAGTGATGTTATGACGGGTGACAGGACAGAATGGAAGAAAAAAAACATGTTGCGCCGACCCCAAGTAATATGGGATAAGGGCAGGAAGAAGAAGATTCTCTAGATCTAACCATTCATGAATCAATCATATTAATCATTGTCTCCGATGTTCTATAGCGATTTCTATCTCGTTTTTACAGATCAACGACAAAGGTGAATACGACCTGGAGGCCAATCTTAATAAAATAAAGATTTTTGTGAAAAATGAAGATCTTCTCGCACAATTACGAGACATTATGAAAAAGTGCGGTTCGGGTAAGAATTATTAATTAATCGTTTAAATAGTGTAGGTGTCTTGTATCTGTATTAATTTGCTTTGCTTATTTCTAAATTGTATTTTTTGTGCTAGTCACGGTTATATATTTTACTAGCTGTCCCCTGCGGTTTCACCCGCATTTTTTGTTACTGCTCCGCTCCCGTGGGTCGTAGCGTGATGGTATATATATAGCGTATAGCATTCCTCGATAAATGGGCTATCTAACACGGAAAGATTTTTTCAAGTCGGACTAGTAGTTCCAGAGATTACCCGCTACATACAAACTTACAAATTTTACCTCTTTATAACATTAGTATAGATTTCTTTTTTCAGTAGATAGAATAATGCCCATTTTTTATTGAATTACCAAGCCGGCGGTCTGTACAAAGAGTGCATTTAATTGCATTCACATTGGCGCTCTATAATATTTTCTTCTTTATCTTGACTGAAATTCGGTTGGGGTATTATGATTATATTTTTAGACAAACATGTTTTTTTTATGTGTAATGGTTAGCTTTATACAAACTTTTTTATAATTTTGCAGTTAATGATGAATCTGTGAGCGATGGAAATGCTGGTTGCGAGAGAGCTATGCTGCTAGCAAAGTGCTTCGCGGAGCTCAAATCCGAGGTAAAAATTAGACCATAGGGGTTTACCACTGATGGTGTATAAGAAATATGGCTTACACTTGCTGCTTCTTGCTTGTCTGGTCAAATTAGACCAAAAAGGAAGGGTAAGGTTTCAATAATTCGCATCCAGCTGAAAATTGGTACAATTGTTCAACACACCATCATAAATGAAACCTAATGGCGGCCACATACGTAGCGTTATACCTGAACGGTATACCGAAACTGAAGGCTTGTGCAAGTATACCGGAGCGTATGTGTGACAAAACTTGCACAAGTTTCCTGACTTGCACAAGTCTGGTAGGCAGATCAAAACTACGATCTGTATACCTGCGCAAACTAGTTTGTGCAAGTATGCATGAGCGTGTGTGTCGGAACGCTTCAGTCGCACGCGCGCTAGTGCTTCGGTCGGTTTGTGTGGTTATTTTCGCGCCAAAATGTCTGTCGATTCACGCCGCAGTAATAGAGAAAAATTAGAAGAGTTTATAGATTTATACAGAAAGTTACCATGTCTATGGCAAATAAAAAGTAAAGAATACCATATTCGAGACAAAAAGAACGCTGCATACTTATTTCTTTTTAGTAACCATTCTTTACACCATACAGAACGTTTCTTCTTACACTTCTCTTTTTTCTTAATAGCTAGCACCAAACCAACAATAGCCAAAACGTCATCATTTGTGGGTGCCGGTGGCATATTTCACAAAATACTTATTGCACAACACGACTTCTTCGGTTTGTCACAGGCGCAGAACTGAGACTGCACAGGCATACTTGAATCGTGTGTGGTCACTATGGACGTCAGGTATACTTGCACAAGCCTTCAGTTTCGGTATACCGTTCAGGTATAACGCTACGTGTGTGGCCGCCATTAGACGTCCTGATTGAAGACAGTATTTCTATAATCTATATTGCCTTTTATTGTTATTTAACAACGCTTTCCGAAATTAAAGTTTAAGAGGCCTGCGGAGACCGCGCGCTATCTCGAGTTGAGACGAAATAAAACACGTTTTTGAGGTTGATGGAAGCAATCCAGATAGTTTAAACAATTCTTGGACACACCGACTGGAGTAAAGTCATCATCCGCACACTGACAGTTGCTTGCTGTGATAGCAATACAAACTATTGGAAATTTGGGAGAGGTTCCGTAATACCAAAAATGATGAATGAAAAATTAATGTATTTCCATTATTGTTTCGAGTATTTATAACTTGATAATAATATCTGTGTTCCTACGAAACGATATTTTGAAATATTGTTGTTTATAATATAGAAAAAACAAAATAAAAACATGACATTTTCGCTGCGAAAATGTGCAAATTTAAATTCGCTTAAATTTCGTTTGGGGTAAGTTTTTCAACAAAAAGACGATGTAGGAACCTAGATAATTATTGTCTGAATCCGAATAACATCATATTATGGTGTAAATATGCTTAAATTGCAAATGATTTTGGTATTACGTTTGTATGGATAATTCTAACGTCGCGCCCGCCTTAATTAGTGCATATCATGGCAATTCTAATAGTAATAATCTTATAACTTTATTTACACTGTCTCACATAATAGTAGCGACAATAAACATATAACCCAAATATGTTTGAAAAGAGTGTCCATGGAGTTTCTGGCACTTCTTCAAAAGTGCCTGTAATTGGTTTATTTGATATAAAATGCTTTGAATCTTTGCTACACTGCCAAGATAAGTTCCAGTGCCTACCTTCCGGCTTCATAAATAGAAAAGTTCGATTATTCCCTCTTCCTTCAGTCAGTATAAACTATGCAATTTTACTTGTTAAGACAGTTCTACTCATGTACCACCATTGTACATGAAGTTTAAATAAATAAGTCTACCAGGGGTTCTGTTGCATATCTTTAAAGTTCAATGTATCTAAAAGACAAAAAAATAAGTCATAATCGGTCTACATACATTAAAAAGAAATCATAATGCCGAACTTATACAACTTCCTAGTTTTGAAGTCGATTAAAAATATAAGTCTGTGAAAGTATATCTTTCAAAATTATATTTACAAAATTAAATGTATAACTTTTGTAAACTTAAATTTAATTTTAATTTCTTGCAGATCCTCATTTAAATGAATTCAAACGATTGGTGCGCAGAAGTGGAAGAAGACGAAAATCAGCAGTCCTGTGTTGTAGTAACAGAATAAATTATTTTTCTATGATCCAAGTTTTATTTTTAATCCTGCCTTCCAAGTATATCAAATAGCTTTGGATGAAATGATACTTATTATAATATCAGGCGTGTGTTTCCTGTAAGTTTAGGCAGATCTGTACCTATAATATTTTTGCGTATAGTAACTCACCAATATCCTAGTTGAGAGCTCGAGTTTGCTCTTACGATTGACCTTTAATTCACTGAAATGCATATTATGTGACCTATTATTTAAGCAATACTTAAGACTAGTTCTGTATAAATTAAAAAATATACCTATATCTTATTATTATTTATTAGCATTAGCCTTGGGGTCCTGGACCTTTAGAAGGAATACAAGGGCCCAAATCGTAGGGCCTCTTAGACAATTTATGCGAAACCAAGCAACGATTATTTCTGTAGGCGCTATGCTAGTAGACCCAAGGACACTCCCCGGCGACCTTGGGTGCTATACTAAAACTATTACGACCTATCTGAAGAAAAAAAAGATAGTCTATAGGCTTAAGAGGACTGCTTACTAAGAACGGTGTGATGACTATGGCTCCTGGCAGAACAGTGTTACAGGAGACAGGAGCCCATACTATGTAGAACCTGTGCTATAGGTCTTCTGGTCTCTTAAACCTCGAAAATATTATAAAAAACCATAGTTAGAGAACACATTACAGTAGCAAGAGCTAATGGAAATAAGAATAAAATAAAATTAAAACACCATAAATAATAGGTACATACCTAATATGTTTATTTTATTTATACATATTTGATT
The DNA here is from genome assembly GCA_030763345.1 of Mythimna separata. Classification (NCBI taxonomy): domain Eukaryota; kingdom Metazoa; phylum Arthropoda; class Insecta; order Lepidoptera; family Noctuidae; genus Mythimna; species Mythimna separata. The sequence continues at coordinate 13,395,671 of CM061182.1, forward strand.
GACCTTTCTTTTTTTAATAATTATTTCCTTTTTTTACGCACCTGCCTTGTTTTCTATTCACCACCCTTAGTTGTCTGATAAAGAATGCCGAAGGTATTAAATCCGCCTGTGTATCTCTATGATGCGTGAAGTTTTAAAAAATAAATAAATAAAATTATAAATATGCAATGAGATTAAATTAGGACTTAAAATTAAATTATAACCATTTAATTGATGATTATATTAAATCAAATTAACTGCCGCACTTAGAGACGTTTAATGATCACTTAAATCGATCCTGAACGTGCAATCTATGCTAAGGCTCGATTTAAGTAATACTTTGTTAAATCTATACAGACATAGTAATTAAAGTTTGCGTATTTTTGGTTAGTGTTTATTCAGTGTGAAGTGGTGTCTGGGTGTTATTTGGCTTGTGTGGTGATCATGCAACACTTAAGCCTTCGACGCGTAGCGGACTCTAAAGTCATGCTCACTGTTAACCTGGCGTTCTGGCAGTCTGTCTTTATCTACTAAATCTTATCTATAGGGGAGGGGCCGCCAAAGCACACCTGTTTGTTCTAGAAAGACTTGCCTAAAATCAGCTACTTCAAACCGCGGTTATGTCCAACCACAGATCTGTACCAGCAAGCTGAAGTTTTGCGGTCATATTACTATACGTTCTTGGACTTGGGTTATAGGGCCTTTTGTTATGTGATCTTAATTTGAACTATAGCAGTCTTAAACCTGTCATAAAAGAGGCGTAGTCAACGAGGAGCACTGTTTTTCAAGCTCCACCTGCTTGGATAAGTGTAAGTCTATACTTTTTCTCCTTCCAAGGACAAAAGACGAGGTGTCTTTTCTAATAAAAAACTTGCAACCTATCCTTCAACGACATTTGAATGCAGGCGAAAGGTCTAAAACGGACTGCTAACACATACCTACGAAGTTACTATTACTCAGTTATACACATGCACCATACACACATCGCCACAAAACTACACAGACACAACTCGTTTAACCATGTAAAAAACAGATTACAGAACGCTTAGGAACTTAAAAATTTTAGGATACAATTTCTGAAATTATTATAATTATACTAAGGTCATGATTTTAATGGGTGGGTCTAAAATAAATTTGCAGTATTTTAACCAAAAAATTAATAGAGAAACACTGCAGGCAGCTGTGTGGCAAGACGAAGTTGTAAACTTAGCACTAAGACCGTTTTCACATTTTCCGATCCGATATCGGTATCGGACACCGATACGATATCGGGGTAAGGTAAATGTATGAGATATGTACCTGTCTTTCATATTGTCCGACCCGATATCGGATATCGGAGCACAGCATTTCATACATTTTACTTACCCCGATATCGGTATCGGACTCCGATACCGATATCGGATCGGATAATGTGAAAACGGTCTAAGTATTGTTTCACATTATCCGATCCGATATCGGTGTCGGACGCCGATACGATATCGGAGTAAGTAAAATGTATGAAATGCTGTGCTCCAATATCCGATATCGGATCGGATAATATGAAAGACAGGTACATTTTTCATACATTTAACTTACCCCGATATCGTATCGGCGTCCGATACCGATATCGGATCGGAAAATGTGAAAACGGTCTTACACCCTATTCATTCATTAATCCCCGACCGCTCTCATGCGACGGCGCTGTTATTGTTTAGCTATTGTCTCGTTTCGCGGGTATGTGATAGGTTATAGAAATAAAGTTTTCGTCACAAGTAACACTCTGTGATGTCTTCTAGCAACCGTTTGCTTGTTCAGTACTTTAATTTATAAGATGGTATTTTATATATGTGCCATATGCCGGAAGACGCAGCGTTGAATGGCCTCTCACCTCCTTCAAGGTGGACAGACGACCTGATGAAGGTCGCAAGAATCCGATGGATGGGAGACGTACAGGGCTGGTCGTTATAGCGGCGCTTGGGTACCTACATGCAGCAGTGGACTTCTTTCGCCTAAAATGATGGGTTAGTAAACTCGTCACATTTTCGTTCGGTAACTTTACAATAACCCAAAATGATGACGATGATGATGATTTTAAGTATTATATAAACAGATACATTTACAGAAGCCTTGAACCTCAAATAAATGAAAGGCTCGTTTATGCCAATATAAGTAATCGTTTGAATCACATCAACTAAAAAGTATATGTTAGTGCTTAGGTAACAAGCATGTAACTATTACCTATCATACTAGATTGTTATCTAGCATGTAATAAAAATACTTACACTAAATTTTACGTAAATAATCGTTATAGTTCGTTGGTTCGTTGGTTCGTTCGTTGAGATTCGTTTCAAATTTAGGCTATATTGCCCATATTTGAAACGAATCGCAAATATTGAAGTAAATCTTCTAGTTCATCCAAGCTTGTCTAATAACCTGGCAACATTAAATGTTTAACAATCAACCATCACTCCTATTATGGTTACATTGAATATCATAGTATCTAATATTTAAGCTAAAGCCGAGCATATAGAGAATATAGACAATATAGAGAATTTGCAGATTTACTTTAAATCTGCAAATTCTACGTATAGTTTTTATTATAGATAGATTCGCGTTTAACCACTATCTCACCTGATGGTAGAAGAAGACCTAGAAGTTACTTACTTACTCTTGACTAAATAAAAACTTTAAAGTTAACACAGGCCAGGATCCTCTCCTTAGCTGTATGTACAATGGATGTATTTCCAATGAAAAATTGAACACAAAACAAGATATAAACCTTTAAGGGCCAAATATCGGCAACGGCCCGCAGTCATCCAAAGACGCGGCGGGGCGGTCGGCTGCTGGCAGCTGTGCGCGGCTTTTTGACCGCTGTCATGCACCCGTTTGGACGTTTCAAGCAATTTAAGAATGTAGAATCCAAAAGTCCTCTCCGCGTCGCCATCGGCTGCTGATAGGACCACTAACAAAACGCACGTCGACGCTTGACAGCTCGCTGCTCCCAGGCGGGCCACTCGCCTTTTTTGAACCCATCAAGCGATCAGTATCGCTTCAAAGATTCAAAAAGGACGCGCTTTTATGAAGACAGATAAAGTTTAAAATTATTTCACTTTTAAAGTGGTCGCTGCGTTGCTTTGACCGCGCATTTCAGTATGTTGCCTCCTTTCGTCTGAAGAACCCGGTAATAAAAACGTTTTATTTCAACAATTCTGATAGATGTCCGTGCAGAGCCACTGCCCAGTCTCGACTGTCAAATGCATCAGATTAAGAACAATGCTTGAGATGTTTTTACATAAAACCATAAGCAATTTTAAGCAATTTGCGAGGACAGACAAGAGCTAATTTGATGTAAAGTGTCAAGTGCAATTTAGATGCTGAAACGTACTTATAATGTTGCAATGGACATTACGGGGACTTACTAGCCATTAGAGGCAAATATACAATCTTACTGGTTCGAGCCGCGACCACGTATCGGGAGAGACAGCGTCAGAAGGCCTTACACAAGGTGAACCGATGAGCTGGTGATGGTCATCGGAGAGTGTAGTGACGCTTAGGGGAAGCCTATGTCCAGCACTGGATGTTTGGCTGAAATGATCATACTATATTACTAATACTTTATAGGTGGTAGTTCGAATTTTGGTTAAACAATCAAAGTCGGCACTGTGGTTTAGCGATCGGATGCTGCGTTGCTTATAGCGGGTTCGATTCCCGGACGGAACAAATTTTTGTATAGCATACATATAGTTGGACGGTATGTATGTGCGTTTATAAATATGTAATTGAACACACCTACGTTACAGGAATTATTTCTAGTGTGCAGCATTAAGTATATGTTATAAGAAATAACAAAAACGTAGACATTACAACTCATATAAACATGTTTTTTAATTGGTGTAAACCAGTGCTTGAACGCTATCCCACCTAATGGTAAGCAGTGATGCAGTCGTTGATGGTGAGGCGCACTAGTTTATTAAAAGCCTATTCACTCTAACCTTGAAGACTCCTAAATTATAATCGGACGGGGAGACCGCAGCAGGCAAATTGTTCCAGTCGACACGCTTAGACCGGACCGTACTAAGCCTCTTCTTTATGATAAGTGTACAGGACCAAATTAATTTGCGAAATAGAACTATTGGATGATGAACAGAATATACTAATAAAGCAATTAAATATTAAGTCGTATATTTACTACTTAGTCTTGATTAATTATTACAGTATCGAATGGATTTATTAGTTGTCAACTCGTCTATTTTTTCGAAGGTTCATATTATCAAATGGGTTCCTTCTGATGTAGGTACAATCTGCTAATATAATAATCGCAGTCCACTGACTAAGTAAAAAGATTGATTGAGAATGTTCAAAAAAATGTTAACAATTTGATTTTTCGATTGCCATTTATAATTTCCAATAATTATTTTGTGAAATATTCAGCATAATTTTATCTATATATATAAAAATGAAACCCGTTTTTCGTTGTCACGACATCACAGAGTAGTGTTGGGTAGTGTAGGGTAGTGTAGGGTAGTGTAGGATAGTGTAGGATAGTGTAGGGTAGTGTAGGGTAGTGTAGGGTAGTGTAGGGTAGTGTAGGGTAGTGTAGGGTAGTGTAGGGTAGTGTAGGGTAGTGTAGGGTAGTGTAGGGTAGTGTAGGGTAGTGTAGGGTAGTATAGGGTAGTGTAGGGTAGTGTAGGGTAGTGTAGGGTAGTGTAGGTTAGTGTAGGGTAGTGTAGGGTAGTGTAGGGTAGTGTAGGGTAGTGTAGGGTAGTGTAGGGTAGTGTAGGGTAGTGTAGGGTAGTGTAGGGTAGTGTAGGGTAGTGTAGGGTAGTGTAGGGTAGTGTAGGGTAGTGTAGGATAGTGTAGGGTAGTGTAGGGTAGTGTAGGGTAGTGTAGGGTAGTGTAGGGTAGTGTAGAGTAGTGTAGGGTAGTGTAGGGTAGTGTAGGGTAGTGTAGGGTAGTGTAGGATAGTGTAGGGTAGTGTAGGGTAGTGTAGGGTAGTGTAGGGTAGTGTAGGGTAGTGTAGGGTAGTGTAGGGTAGTGTAGGGTAGTGTAGGGTAGTGTAGGTTAGTGTAGGGTAGTGTAGGGTAGTGTAGGGTAGTGTAGGGTAGTGTAGGGTAGTGTAGGGTAGTGTAGGGTAGTGTAGGGTAGTGTAGGGTAGTGTAGGGTAGTGTAGGGTAGTGTAGGGTAGTGTAGGGTAGTGTAGGGTAGTGTAGGGTAGTGTAGGGTAGTGTAGGGTAGTGTAGGGTAGTGTAAGGTAGTGTAGTGTAGTGTAGGGTAGGTAGGGAAGGTAGGGTAGGGGTAGCGTAGGATATGTAGGGTAGTCATTCGACGGGAGCGAAGCCGCGGGTAAAAGCTAGTCATTTTATATTTGTACACGTTTATTGGTTTTCAAAGTCAATTTTCAGAGGAATGACATGGGATATAAAGCACCATAAAACAAATATTTCGATACATATTCACAGCATACATATATTTACTAATTAGTTTTGTTAATTTTTTTATCATTCGTTGGCACAGTTGAACACTAGATGCATTAAAATCACGCTCGTCATCCTGAATTAATTACCTACTATGACCTTTACTTTTTACAAGATGTCACATTGCGAATTTGTTGTTTCTTACAATTGCTAAGACAATAGGAAATTCCTCTACTTAAGGAAGTAGGTAGGTAGATAATGTCCGAAAAGCCAGCCAGCTTTTTTGTTGTATTTCGTAACATTGAGAAGCCTCGGTGAGATATTATGATAATTGCCTCACATCACGATGACTTTAACGACAGATTTTTGATATAAAAAGGCAACAGGGTAAGACTGAGGCATATCCATTTGGGCATTCAAAACATCAGCAGTACTAATCCAAAGAAACTTGCGAAGATGTCGAAGTTCACCTGCATCGTCTTTTGTATTGTAGCTGCGAGCCTGACCAAGGTTTCTGTAAGTAACTCCTGCATTTCTTTATATCAAGTATCGTGATTTTCTAAGAAAACCTTTCCAAAGATCAATTTTAATGCGTTTCATCTACAGATAACCAATTTATGGTGTCATGGGTCTCATTAAAGCAAAATTGCCTTAAGTTTTTTTTGTTACTAAGTATCGCTTCTGAAGCGATCATTTGCAATTTGCATCACCTTGATTTTTTTGTAACTTTGACTGTGCAGTTTTATAATAAATTTAGATTTAAATTTTCTCTTCCGGAATTCAAAATTAAGCATACACAAATAATATCTCAGCGTTTTCGTTGCAACTATTCATTCAATTATGACCAGATTTTCATTTCATATTTTCACACTCATAACATTTCAGCATGCCGTCACTGAAGAAGAGAAGGCAGCATTCCGTGAGGTGATGGCTCCCATCATAGATGAGTGTTCGGGTGAGCATGGAGTCAGCAAGGCCGACATCCAGGCAGCTAAGGAGGCTGGTAGTGCTGACGGCATCAAGCCCTGCTTCTTGGGATGTGTTATGAAGAAAACTGAGACGGTATGTATTTATGCCTACTCCTCACTAAAAATGTTAAAGGTGTGGTTGTATTTCCCTTTTAAAGCTAAAGAGGTCATGAAAATCGTTTATATGCTACCACCAATAATAGTTGGTCCAGTGCCTTTGATTGACTGGTAAAAAGTACTTAAGACACTAAGGGCCTGTTTCACCACCTATGATTAAGTTTCTAGTATCTTACTTGGCAGATAATTTCATACAAATTCTGTTCCATTTCTGAATTTATTCAGTGAGTAGTGCCTACTTGAATCTACCTATTGTGAAACAGGCCCTAAGCCCAGCAATATAATTATTTTATTTAGGTGGTTTTATCATGAAAAGACTGTTGGCATGTTAGACTATTACTGACTAAATCACCAATGTCTCTACATATGCTCTTTACATTCTAATGCCATGTTAACTCTTTTTAATGGTTTCATAGCCCAAGCTGGCATAAGACTTCCTGGGCCCCTTAAATTTTACTTTTGAAGTAGGTATAAGTAGAACACAACGCGCCATCGACGCGTGCTTACTTGGCTGCCGGACGGCGAGCTACGCATTGCTCGCCTACTGCCAGCAATCGCCCTGCGATTCCCAACGCATTGGGCATTTGTTGCTTCCCATTCCCATTAGCTCCGAACCGTGGCCTGATACATAATTTTTGTCCATAAGACACTGGCGTTCATTTTTATTATGTGCCTACTCATACCATAATTACCATCAATTTCAAACTAATGATGATGCATCTCGTCGACTGGCCTGTTGGTGTAGTGGTTAATGGCTCTGACTGCTATGCCAGAGGTTGTGGGTTCGATTCCCAACCAGGACAAATGTTTGTGTGATGAGCGCGATCATTTGTTCTGTATCTGGGTGTAATTTATCTATAATGTGTATGTATTTAGAAATATATAAGTATGTTTATCAGTTGTCTAGTACCCATAACACAAGCTCTGCTTAGCTTGGGACTAGATGACGTTGTGTGAAAGTTGTGGAATATTATTATTTATTATAATAATATATTATCTTTAACAGCTGGATGACAAAGGCCTGTTCGACGCAGAAACGGCACTCAGCAAGCTCCGCACGTTCGTGAAGAGCGATGAAGACTTCGCCAAATTCGAAGAAATTGGAAAAGCATGCATGTCTGGTATGTTTTTTTTTATAATACTTTTAATAGTACAAAAGACTAAATCCGGCTTGACTGGAAGCCGACCCCAATATAGTTGGGAAAAGGCTAGGCAGATGATGATGAATAGTAAAAAATACAGTAATGGTCTGAATACAAATCCAATCCGGTAGATCATGGCAATAGAATAACTCCATATAAGATTGACAAGATAATTGATAAATAAAGATTTTTGTTCTACGATTCTGACATAATCTTCTGAGTTTAGAGATTGATAGGTGAATATGCTTTTTTTTAACGTTTCGTCACACCAGGAATATCTTCCTGTATCGTGGGTGCGCTTACAAACATAGAAACTCACAAACACCCAAACCCGGAACAACTACCTGCAGATCATTACAATTATTTGTTCCGTGTGGGGATCGAACCCGCGACATGCTGCATAGCAGTCGATCGCTAAGCTATTACGCCAACCTCACCAAGAGTTAATTATAGCTAAGCATGCTCCATCGTCGACCGCATCCCTACTTACCATGAGAGATAGTGTTCAAATGGAAGCAAATCTAAAATAAAACTGAATATAAAAATCTTTATGTTGTATTGATTATTTTTGATTAGTTAGTGATTAATTGAGGAGCTCGTGGCTAAATAATAACAGCCGCACAGGTCGATCTTCAAGGTTAAGCAATACTTGCCTAGGTTGGTCTGTGGATGGGTGACCATCTTAACAATAGAGTTTCCTCCGTGCCTCGGAAAGCACGTTAAGCTGTAGGTCTCGGCTGTCATTTGTAGATCTTTGGCAATCGTTACGGATAGTCAGAAGCCAGTAAAACTGACTCCAGTCTTGCCATGAAGTACCGTGTTACCCCAGTTAATGGGTTGTGGAGGTCTGGTAGGCAGCCGCTCCTCGTAAAATACTGGTATTCAGCTAAATCTGGCTTGACTGGAAGCCGACCCCAATATAGTTGGGAAAAGGCTAGGCAGGTGATGAGTGATTTGTTGAAGTACAAGGTTTCTTTTGTAACTTATGTTGCCTTCTTTTCACAGTTAACGAGAAATCTGTCAGTGACGGTGAAGCCGGCTGCGAAAGGGCAAAGCTAGTCCTTGCCTGCTTCTTGGAACACAAAGCTGATGTAAGTATAGTTTTATCTTTTCTTCTCCTATAAGACAACTCTGTATGATATATGTCTTAATTTAGACAGTGCAATGTAATTGCATGTACCACAATTAGGAGTTACAGTGAACATTGCACCGTAATTGGGTCTACAAAAAGAGTCGGACAAAAAGTGCCTTGGGGTTTTTCATTAGAAATTAGCAGCCGCAGCTTTAGCAGAATTTGGTGGTGTGGTAACCCTGTGCCTCGAAAAGCACGTAAAGCCATTGGTCCTGCGCCTGACCTCTCTCCGGTCGTGTCGGATTACCATTTCCCATTGGACTATGAGAGTAAAGCAACAGAGAATGCACCTGTATTTGCGCACATACTTGCACTGTAAAATCTCTTGCGTACTTGGCTGATCTCTGATAAGATTGAACTGAATTTTTTTATCAAATACTTACGATTTATTTTCTTTTACAGATCCCATTCTAAACAATTGGCTTATGACAACATCAACTTGGAGATTTGACTAAATGCTACACCAAATGAGGCACGTGAATTCTATTTATAATTTATTATGTTTGTTTAGTTAGTAGTTAATATATAAATAAAGCAATTTGTCGTTTAAAATTTTGGTATTATTACTATTATAAATATCTACAACATTTTACCTACAACATACTACTATAGACTATAATAACAATTTATGAAGCAGAAAAATAGTAATTATATGCCATTGTTAGTACGCTAAGAAATGGTAGTACAAAACTATTATAATACTTTCAATAAAGGTTTAATTCAATTAAATTTAATAAATACAACAACCAAAACAAGTTGATCTAAAACAATAAAACTATTATAATCCATATTCCGATGCTTCTAGGTAGTGAAGTATTTGAAGGGATGACGCGACGTTTGCTTAGATTTCGATGCCAAACTGTAAAAAGAAAATAATTACAAATTACTATATTGCTTATTATTTAAAAATTATACTAAATAAAATAAAAAAATAACCCTAAAGAACTAACTAAAAATTAACCTAAAGAATGGCGTCGAAAAACTCCACCCCATCGCTGTCGACTGGTAAAGCACCCAAAACGCTGGCAGCATTGCCACGCTGTATGGCAATGCTTATTCTCTGACCAAGATAAAAGCCAGCCCTTGGGTCACGCGAAGTGTCAACAAGGCCCTATATTGCTTGACCAATAAAATTAACCAAACGTCGATATAGATTCAAAATAGTTTTTCTTCAATAATCAAACTGAGATATTTTGGTTTTAATAGCCTATATTATTATATATTCCCGATGCTGGGCAAAAGCCTCTCCTTTTTCCTTCCAATCCTCACTGTTTAAGGCAATCTCTGGTCAACTAAGATATAAAATTAAAATAATTATGATAGAAATACCGTCACAAATTATTAAATAATAGTTTAGTAGTACCAAAGTGTTTATTACCTGGCATGATACTTTTGTTGAAATCATAGATAGGTTTTCTAGTAAATAAACAATTTACCTGAGAAGCGTTTTCGTACATACACTTGTACGCCAGCATGGCTCGCTCACAACCAGCTGCTCCATCACTGACAGATTCGTTGTTAACTGGAATTAAACATTAGAAATGTTTTAAAAATAATTATTATTGTGGTTTACACAAAATCATCATCTACTTAGCCTTTTCCCAACTATATTGGGGCAGCTTCCAGTCCAGCTGGATTTAGCTGAATACCAGTATTTAATGAGGAACGGCTCCTCCTACCAGACCTCCACAACCCATTAGCTGGGGTAACACGGTACTTCATGTACTTTACACAAAATAAAAGCTAAACAATCCCAAATTATGCTTGTCTTATGGACGTAAGATGGAGTATGCTGTTTGTATGCGTTACATTCACATTTTTTAACTGGATCTTCAGTTTCACTAACTACAAGATTATAACTAGTGATCGATGCATGTAACATAAAAAATTCACATCGCGAAAGAAATATAATCAAAATTAGCTGTTAAATTAAAATCAGTTATTTTTTAAATAATTTAGGTATATTTGTTGTCCTAAAATAATCAGACATTATTTTATGATAAAAAATAACCTATTTTGATAAATTCTTTATAAATCTCGTCTACGTTACTAGAGTTCTTATGAGTGCGTGCGGAGGAAATACCAATACGAATGCGCTACTAATAATGTAGCACGTCGAATCTCATATGATTTGCCACTAATTAAGATATTTATTTATAATTAAGATATTTTTTTTTTTTTTCAAAACGCTACTAGTGCATTTAATTGAAATTTAAGTGCTTCAATGATTGACCGTAACTTAATATTTTAATTGGGTTATAGGGTGTGCAATTGTGCGTCATTCCTGTTACATGCTGTATAATATAGATTTTTTCCCTACTTCTTGAAAGATCACCGCTTCGTTACTAACTTTCCTATCTTCGTATCTACAGTTAGTGAAATCATTTATTGATGAGATTTAGGTGTTGAGGAAGCCGATGGAATAGCTGGATAAGGCTATACAGATTTATTGTTGTAAGTTTCTAAATAGAGTATGTGTAGTGTAAGGGTCGAAAGTTATTGTCTTACCAGGCGCGCAGGAATGGAGGTAATCTTCGATGAGTTTCATCTCCTCAGGCTCTTTGAATATAGACTTGGCCAGTTCAAGAAGCGTCTCCTTTTGCAACATGCCACTGTCGTCCATCTGTAAAAAGCAAAATTCAGGAGTTGTGAATTTGATTCTAATAAAAGCAAGTTATTTTGGGGGAACCAGTAATTTTTTTATCAGGAACTTCTTCAAGAATTTATTATGCATACGTAACTTTAATAATGATAAAAGTGCTCAGTATCAACGATGAGTCACCATTTTCTTAACGCGAAATTCAAATTCAAATTCAAATATTTATTTGCAAGAAATACATCGAATACATCGAACACACTATAGTTTGATTTTGAGAACTCGTCAAACTCTACTGTAGTCTCGTCTCCATGTGTCTACATAACCTGACCGATAAGTTAAGTAATAAACAATACTTACAATGCCAATCTGCTTCATCATGCACGCCAAGAAGCAAGGGGCATTGGGGCCTGTTGGAATCTTCCTAGCCCTGAGGTTGGTGATATCGTCAGCTGTGATAACGTTGCTGCCCGTGTTGCATGCTTTGCCAATTGTCTCGAAATGCTGGTGGATTTGTGCCTTCTGTTCATCTGTCATAGCCTTGAAAATAAGAAAATTTGACAAATCAATTAAAAATAAATAGATTCCATTTATAAGAATTTAAACTGAAATTAGGAAAATAAAGATGATAAATTAACGGTACGGTTAGCGTTGTGGTGATTCTCATACGGATCATAGTTATAATGTACGAGTATAGTCTACTAGTAGGTTTCCAAAACTTTGTGTAGATTACGTGTTTGTGAACTCACTCGCTATACAGTAAAACAGATTTTTTGAAATAAGGAAATTTTGAAAAAGGTGGCTTGAAATGTAAACATAAATCATAACGTCCTCTAATCTTGAAGGTCCGGGCCTAAGTTATCGATTGGGAATAGATGCTCGGAGTCTATACACTGAAATGAAACTTACAAGTGTTTGACTATGTCAGAATCGTTAGGAATCATGGCTAGGTAACCACATGAAACAATTTTTGAAAAAATCACTTCTTTTTGCTAGTTAGATAAAGGAGTGAATAGTCCTTGTGCCTTCTACAGCTGGATGTTGCCGCTTTTGATTAATTCTTTCGGCATACTCAAATATACTCTTACCAAACTCGTCAACATTCATTTTTATATTTATCATAATAGGAGAGTCTATAAACTGCTAACTACAAACTGCACTACTGACGGGATTGTATGTATATCCCGTGGGAGTTTGATGGTCGATATTAATTTGGCTTTTTAATATATAGATTCTCTAGACAACTTCTAGAGACAACCGCTATAGGGAAATAGAAAAGTCTAATGTTAACCAAATTCTAGCACCAACATACTGAAGAAATTTACAAAATAGTATGGGTATATAGAAAAAAAACCTTTATTATTCTTACCAGAGCTAAATATGGTGTTAACGCACAGAAACATAAACAACACAGAAATACTGAGGATTTCAACATTTTGATAATGTCAAGATTCTTCTTCTTACTGTTGCAAAAGGCTTATGGTAAATTTTTGGACATTTCCGCATTTATATAGTACCAAAACAGTAATGATATATCGCTAACTCTGTAATTACTTTTCATAACATCAAATTAAGTATGTCACATTAGTAGTACTTTTAAATTGGTTTTAATGTCATGATGACAAAGCAAACCCATGTTCGCTGAATTGTTACCAAAATTTTGAGATTCATTGCCTATCCAAAATCCAAGGGTTATACAGGTGGTGAGTTTTTAGTTGGCTATGTTGTTTTAGTTTTCTATGAAATTAGTAAAAGTAAAATTAGTAAATAAAGGAGAAAGATAGAGTAGCTTAACAAAATAGTCACCATATCCTCAGATTTTGTTACCATCATTCAAAGCTTTTCTAGCTCATTTAATTTACCTTAGAATATCAATGTATTGTTTGTAGTGTATGTGTCCGCAATTTTTCCTATCTGCATTTCATTAATATTTTAGTATTGTGCTAGCTCCGTCTTTGCAAGCTCAGCCCTTACCTCTTACTGATGATATTATGAATATTGCGACGTCGGGTATTCAGGAGTCAGGAAGCTTCTTGGCGAATGCTGTTTGCCGATGACATTGTGCTGGTGGCCGCGAGAGGCATAGTGGTCCAGAGCAGATTGGAGGTCAGGTGGTACAAACTGGAGAGTGTTGGCCTGAAAGCGAGTAAAACCAAAGCTGAGTATTTTTTCTGCATTTCGGCAGTCATTCTGCCATCCTGTGTCCTTAGCGCTCGACAAGCGACCAGACCTGAAAACCAGACTTTTCAATTCGGGTCACTTGTCCAAGAAAATGGTAATGTAGACCTAGACGTAACACATATAATCAACGCAGGATGAATGAAATGGTGACAGGTCACAAGAAGAACTTGAGACCCACGGATGCCCCTCAAGTTGAAGTCAAGTAAAAACAAGTCCGTCCTAAGACCTGTCATTCTGTACGGATCAGAATATTGGGCTGTGCAAAACATGAATGAAAATAGATTGCATGTAGCGGAAATGAGAATGATGAGATGGATATGTGGTGTGACGAGAATGGATAAAGTGAGAAATGAGTATGTTTGAAAAAGTTTGAAAGTGGCGCTAGTGACTGAAAAGTAGAAAGAAAATCGTCTTGGTATTATCATGTGAAGAATAAAGATGAAACGCATGGTACTAAAAGAGATCTGAGTATATATACGTAGGGAGAGGAAGGCCAAAAGAAAGATGAATGGATTGTGTGAGGAGTGATATGAAAGAAAAGGGAGTTAGTAATAGTGAGACAGGTAACGTTGCAGAATGGAAGAAAAAACGTGATGCGCCGACCCCAATAATATAAGACAAGGGCATAAAGAAGAAGCTAGCTCCGTCTTATAAGAATTAGCTCTATCTAGACTCATGGCGTGGTTCAACAATGAATTAGTTTTCAACAATATTGTTTGTTTAGTTAGGTTAGCATATACTGCATTATCATTATCGTTATTATTTCAGCCAAAACGATCAGATTGAGGTGGTTAAGTAACCTGAATCTGAATATTTTGACTGAACTGCTCAACTTACTTTAATTCTGAAGTGGCCATTGCGCACCGGGCGACATCTTCGCAGGAATCCGATGGATGCGAAACACACAAGACCGAGCATTGTGGCGTAATTAGGGGATATCTATGTTAAACAGTTATGTACTCGTATACTGTAGATTTTCAAAATCCGAATCACATAATGATGTCATTTTAATTGAGATTTTTACTTGAATGGGATTTTTGTATCTCATCAGTTAATTATATATCCATTGTTGTAATAAGTTTCTCGTTACGTTTTCACAGGATGAATGAGATTATTTGTCAATAATTCAGATGTAGCGACAACAAAAATATTGTGAAACAATATAATTATTACCTTCATAGCAATTTACTTACAATATATAAATCCACAGCAATTTATACCTAAAATCACTGGGATAAGGGCGTTATTTGCGTTTTTATTTATTACAGTTAATATTATAAAATGGATTACCAACTGCACATGAATGATTGCTTTTGTCGTAATCTAGTGATTATTCACCATAGCTGTCAACTCATATATATAAAAGGATAATTTGTATCAATTCACACATTTGCTTGACGAATGCGCGGGATTTAGTTCGTAACCATGTTTAATGTATATTTTTGTGTGTTTGTTTGTGGTGTTTTGTCTTTAAATATAAAGGTATCTGTACAGTTCAAATTTTAATTTGTTTATGAAATAAATTAGCTATTTAATAGTGAATATGTTCATTATTTTGTATTATGATTAAATTTAAGTAAAATTATAATCATATTTTACTCAGAATTATTTCAAAACATATAATTTTATTTTCTATATTAAAATTACAGGCATCATCTTTGGACGACCTGAAGTTAAAATACGTGGAGGTGATAATAGAATGCTCCAACGATTACCCAATAACGGTAGCTGATATGACGGAACTTAGAAAAAAAATAATGCCTGATAGTGAACCTATAAAGTGCCTCTTTGCTTGCGTTTACAAAAAAACGGGAATGGTAAGAATATTTATATTAGTACACACACACTGACTTAAAAAAGTTCTTGCTACAATATTCGATGAAGGTAAAAATATCGAAAGCAAGATTAGCAATTTCATATTACATCTCCTGCAACAAATAGCAGAGTACAAGGTTTACTATGATATTACAGTTTTTGCGTTTTTGTCGTAATTTTCTCTGTATCGTTATCTACATTATCCATATCGTGAGTCATAAATCACAGTATTCTTACTTTATAATCTTCTAGATCACTGTAATTTACAGCATACTTAATACGAAATTATGACTGACCTTCGATATTTTGTATTTTATATGTACAGAATTCCTCCTTCTTTTTTTGAGAGCTATGGTGATAAGGTAAATCATTTGCCTAAGTTCGATCAACTCACGTGCTAACAATTCGTGAGTCTGGTCTATTCCCAATAGGGTCTCATTGTTCAACTACCGTGCTATTTCATATTGATGCAGTACGTTGTTTAACTAGCTTTAAACTATGCTTAGCAATCCATTGTTTGATACATACGAGTATATGAAGATTTAACATCAGCCTATTAGTCTCTTAATGCCAAGGCTGTAGAACTTTGCCAGGATTGCTGAATAGCTTGAAAGAAATATCACCGCCCTGAAATGCAAAGGGCACATAACAGCTGACACTCAGAAATATAGAATAAACCATAAAACTGTCCGTAACTACCCATCGTCCGTATTTACCTCACTCTCTCTTACATCAACCGAATATTTTAATAAGCCCATCATCATTCACAGGACAATTTCCTTCAAACCTAGGCATATACTTATTTTTGTGTCAAACTCAGATTCTAGTGCCAAATTGTCATTAGGGAAGTTTAGTAGTAACTGTATTATGTTTTTAGTTTCTAATGTTAGTCTCTTTAGTAATTTTGTATCCCATGCCAAAATTGGCATGGGATACAAAATAGTTACACAGCAATAATATAATCTATCTGTAGGAATCGAATCTGTTAATCTATAAATATAGCTCTTAATTGTCGTCCACAGTAGCTAATTGAAAATCTATTTGTGGATATTATCTACTAGAATTTCTTCTACAACTTGATGTTCCATCGTTGCCTTTTATCATCATCTAGATGATCAGATGAAGATGAGGCCATATACGTAGGTTTATGGCCTAATCTTCATCTGACATCAGCCTCAATATGATCTTCCCTTGACCGATTTTTCTATTTTGTCCTGACATTCGCTTTTATACTCAATGATTTCGGATGTGCAGTTTCAGTTTGGTTCCCAGCAACAAATGGTGTTGTGTAAAATTACGCAAGGTCGAATGATAACTATACCAATTACACGGTCCACAGTCATTGTACAAAGCCTTCTCGTGGAAACGATTACAGCTAATGCTTTTTACTCACCGGAAACATAGAATCTGATGATGCTTACCTTAGTTTAACATGTGTGATGGGAATCATAATTATCATATTTCTAAAGTCTAGTGAAATAATTTTTATAATGCAGTGGATTTATTATTATAATATGCATTTAATATTGAAGGTACAGATTACACAGAAAACCAGCGAGAAAAAAAGGTGTTTCAAGAGTCACTTAATTTGGATAATTCAATGAAACTTAATGGTCATATTCAACAAAATTAGCTAGGTGTATCATAAAACGAAGGCAACACCAAAATATAAGCAACATGTATATCATCATCTGCCTAGTCTTTTTCCAGTTTTCCTAACAATATTGGGGTCGGCTTCCAGTCAAGCCGGATTTAGCTGAATACCAGAATTTTACAAGCAACATGTCTAAAAAAACAAATAAACCAATTACATACAGGAATCGGCATTCATCATCACCATTATGATTCCAGCCGAAAGACGTCCACTGCTCGACCCCAAGCGTCGCCATAACGACTGGTCATCATCGATCGGCATTGTTATAGAAAAATACCATAAAATAGAATGTACGCCTGAAAAGGAAATACCTATTAATATATGAACCATTTGTTAATTTCAGATGAACGAGAAAGGTGAATTATCGGTTGATGGAGTAAATGAAATGTCTCGCAAATATTTAGCAGATGATCCTGCAAAAATTAAAAAGAGTGAAGAATTCACGGAAGCGTGCAAAAGCGGTAATTGATGTCAAAATCTGTTATTTAAATAGAAGTACATATTTAAAAATATTATGATTGAAAAGTATATTTTCACATACTCTGTATATACGGTCGCAAAAGTAGGTACTTAACAATATAGGATTGACGATATGAATAGTTAACGGTAATAATTTCATAAATGTAAATAAAGAAAAAGATTTCATTGTGAACAATTAATCAAAAGGTATTTGATTAAACGATCAAACAATGGAAATATTCGTGATAACAATCTATTGTGTGTCCATTTACCATTTAAAAAATTCTTCAATTTGAGATAAGCACCTTACTACGCATCTTAGATAACTATTCTGAAATCTGAGTGAGGTCTTAAAAATACCAAATCGGGCACTAATTTGCATAGTCTGCATAGGACCAAGACAATGTTTAATCTTTAGAAGAGACTTCTGAGATTGTTTCGGTATTCCTTCTCAGACTAGTGGTAATAATATCAGTTAAAACTATAAACTATATTATAGTATAGGCAATAATTAATAAGTTTTATTTTACTAGTGTTTTTAATTACTATCTCACTAGATGGTGAACAATAATTTGATCAATAATAGAACACTTTATCTACGAAAAAAACCTATTCAGCTTTGACTTAAAGACGCCGAGGTTGTAGATTATCATCCACATCATCCACCTAGCCTTTTCCCAACTATATTGGGGTCGGCTTCCAATCAAGCCGGATTTAACTGAACATCAGCATTTTTCGAGAAGCGGCTGCCTAGCAGACCTCCACAATCCATTAACTGCGGTAACACGGTACTTTATGGCAAGACCGGAGTTAGATTTACTGCCGAGGTTGTAGATTTATCAGTGAAAATTGACTACGGTCGGAAATTCTACATATGTTTAAGATTAATTACAAATAGTTGTTGCTTTTGCAGTAAACGATGTTGATGTCAACGATGGAGAAAGGGGCTGCGAAAGAGCTGCTTTGATCTTTAAGTGTACTGTTGAAAAAGCTCCTGACGTATGTATTTTTTTATTATCTTCAAATAAATATTAAGCTAGTAGAAAGTATTGTTTAAATCTGAGCTTTATGTATATTAGAAGATTTTGATTTTCATTGAAAATCTCTGGCCAAACGCTTGAAGATCTAAATGAATAAGTTCGTAAATTCTCCTGAGAATACCAAATCTGGAGATACTGCTCCGTGTACCGTGATAGTTTCGTATTTTAATTTGTCTGTCTCAGTCTGTTATAAATCAATATGATTTGGTAGAGTAGGAGACTTCATGATGCAATTTTAGATGATGTCGAATTCTATTGTTTAATTTTTCTGTATTTTCTTGTTTCAGTTTGACCTTATTTGAAATGCAAGATGTGTAATGTAAATATGGAATGAAGAGTTATATAATTAAAAGTGTGTGTCTATTTTATACTGTGCTCTCCAGTTCAGAAGTTGTATCGTTAATTTTATCATCTATGTTTTAAGTAAAGTTTGTGAAACCAACTATCATAAATTTTAAACAAAAATATTTAAGTGCCTTATTTTTTCTCATAATTGACATAATTTGCCTACCTGTTTAATATTGCATTGAAGCATCAAAATGCTAAAATTACTTGCCGAAACAACCATTGTATTTAATGTGGTCAATCAAATCAAAAAATATATGGAAAGATCCTATCTAACCATTGGACGGAAAAAACTCCAAATTATAAATAACACTATTATTTCACGTAATAACTAAACAATAGTGTTATCGAGAATGCATAATTTCATTTAATACGCGTGTATTTTAGGATTGTAGTATTTATACGTTGTTACATATCCATTTCGATTAGTATTGGTCGAGGCGTAAGATCGATATGTGGAACTTTATTGTTTTGTGTTTAGCATTATGCAGCTGTACTTATGTGAGTAGTAATATTTTCTTTTTTGTTGAGTAATTGAGATGTTTTTTATTTTCGAAGTAACTATTATCTTAGTTTTAAACTTTAGGCTCAACAAAATATTAATGCAACGGACTCAATCGTACGTACAAGTTATTTTTTATCTGCTTGCTTATTACAATTAAAATTATTATGAAAATTGCATTGCAATAACTACTATTTTACTTTATAAACCTTTCTTAGAAGTCATTTTACCAGTTCCATTGCTGGTTAAATAACTCTCTAAGATTTATTCCAGTAATTAAAAATAAAGAACATTTAAACGTAGCTATTTAAATTTTGCTTCATAAACTACGAACCATACGGCGTCAAACCTTGTTGCAAACCATATGTTTGATAGTTTTTTTAGTTTTTATTATTAATTTAAATCTACTATATTTTTCGACATACATAATTATGCAGTGTTACAACTTACACGTATTAGTTTTATTTAGATCACAGTTCAAGTAAGTTTTAACAATTCCTTATATTTGATCAATCTACTGGTAATTATTTTGATAATTATAGGAGTATTTGAAACTCTCTCTAACCTCACCAAAGCAGGTTACCAAGTAAACGAGTTCACCCATTTATTAAAAAAAAAAAACTTATAGATCCTCTGTCGGTCTGAGAAAAAAAAGCGACAGTAGCGTGTCATTTCGATGATCGCTTCTGGTTTTGATAAGGCCTTAAAGATTTTTCCTCTATATAGGCCCTCACAGAGGAGGAACTGAAGATGCAAATGACCAAGCTGGTGATGAAATGTAACAAAGACTCGCAAGTGGATATGATGGAGCTAGTACAGCTGCAGAGCTTCGTGGTACCCACTAAGATGGCTACGAAATGCGTCTTGGCCTGCGCTTACAAAGCTGCTGATGTCGTAAGTATCTTATATTTGTTGTAATACGTTTTAAAATGCTCATTAAACGTAAGTAATGCATGATTGAGAGGATTTGTCGAAAGTGTCACCGTGGTCAGAGCAACTGAAAGAATATCACTGACACCAGCTCTCGCTTTTAAAAAGTAATTTCATAATTTCCTACTTACTTAAAAAAGGACCTAGTATCTGTGTAGAATCGCCCAATAAATCAGACAGTAAATGACAAACAACGTAATTAATTTAAAAACAAACAATGAAATATTTCAATATTTTGTCGAGTTAACTTTTCAATGTGCACACATATTGTGTGCAATATAATTATTATTTGAAATAAGTAATGCAATCCTTGATAGTGAAGCGCACTAGTTAATTAAGAGCCTATTCACTCTGGCTTTAAAGACACCTGAATTATAATTGATCGGGAAGATCGTAGCAGACGGAACGGTGAGGCAAAACACTTAATTCGGGCTGTAAAGGTCTCAACAATGTAAGAGTAGACATTCGCTATCCGATGATACAAGGGTTATGGCGGAATCAAGTGATGTAATTCCCTTGTCAAGTGATATAAATACTTTCATAATGCTTCCTGTAAAATACCAAAACACTGGCTAACCTACGTCTGTGCTGCAGGCGTTTTTAGATTGTAACCAAATCTGGATCAACAATTAGCCTCTTCGCACACCTTTTTCACTGAGTTAGATAACATTTTGCAGTCCCAGTCCATAAATGCAGACTGTGCTTTGAATATCATTAGAACCTTCTCTCCATTTGGATAAATTAATACATAAAGTGAGACATCCGTACACTCTACCTCTACTTTTTCCATAAAATTATACTGCATGCATGTATACCTGCAAGTTATTTCAAATTACTTTATTTCCATTCTGGGTGGAGACTAAAACCCACTTACGTTCCTTCAGTAGCCCTACACGTTTTAAACTCACGTTACCTCTTTCGAATAACCTCGTAAAAATTACATCATGTCATACGAGGTGACTGGACCTGATGGTTGTTAAAATTTCTCAGTGCATGTAATCTAACAAGTTCTAATGCGATTCACGATCATATTTTGTGATAAGCTAAACATATGATGCAAACTCTAAAAATACATACTGAAAACCAGTCATACTCGTATTCCATAGATAGGTGTAAAAATGATTGGATTTATTCTACACTAATGATTAGTGATGGTTCAACTCATTAAATATCAATTACGGCATATCTATAAAAGGTCTACTTTTCTGTGGAAAATAGTGGGATCATTAAGCATTATTGTGAAACAAAATCCTGCTTCTTTGCCTTCATTCCAGGGTCCCGGGGTTCTCTTTGGTTCAACCTAGGTCTCCAGTAGAATTCGACCCTGCTAGGCCCCTACACTTTGCTAACATCTTTTTGAAGCGAGCAAAGAATGCGCAACGTCGATGACTTGGGCTAGGTCCGGACTGTCACCGGACGCATGGACGCCTAGCTACTCAGTGCTCGCCCTGCGCAACCCCACGTCTACGGTGGCTGCAATTTGTGGTCGAGATCTCAGCGGTTGGGGCACGAGGGCTTGGCCTATTCGCTTCTCTAACATTACTGCTTCATATATGGAGATGACTGCCTGCTACTCCTTCTCTCTCCAAAACATGACCTGTTACCAGCAGCGCAGCGCAGCCTGTGCGGCAGCGGCAACTGACTAATACAAAAGACTATGTGACAAACCAATAAAGATAGGAGAAAATAAACAAGAAAGGTCTAAAAATACCCCTAACAAATATAACAATAAATATATGTAAAATAATAACAAATGAACTCCATAATGCAAAATTCTCTTTCAGATGACTGCTGATGGACTATACAACATCGAACATGCCTACAAAATAGCGGAACAGATGAAAAACGGAGATGAAAAGCGTCTGGAAAATGCCAAAAAAATGGCTGATCTTTGTGTTAAAGGTAAAAAAAAATTAAGCTTTGTGACATTGCTTGGATTACGGAAATATTTTTAATACTAGCTGACAATCATTGCATTCCTAATTATGCAGTTATTAAAGATTTTGTAATTGATTTGTTTGTTGTTTAAAGAGAAATACTTTAAATAACTCTTTTGTTTTCAGTGAATGAGGAGAAGGTGTCTGACGGAGAAAAAGGTTGTGACAGAGCTGCTTTAATATTTAAATGTACAGTTGACAATGCACCGAAGGTTAGTAGTTATTATAGTTTTGAATCCTACATAAATATGGACATTTCATAATGATTTTCGTGTTAGATTTTTAATGTGTGGTGAAGGTGGTAAACTACATAATATTATGTAATATATTTGTCAACCAATTATGTTGTGTTAAGATTGTCAAGATGAATATCTTTTATTTACTGTGTATCAAAGTTACTTCGACTGTTGTATGTAGGGAAAGGGTTTTATGAATATCAAACAAAGACAGGGCATGGTATTTATTTCAAATAGGCTTGTAATTTAATCGAATAACTAGCTACTTAATTCAAAATTAGGTCCTCGTGGATAAGAACTAGCAAAAAACTCCAAGGTTGCTCATTTATAGTATTTTTAGACAAATTTTACAATATCATTATCAATTACTGTGTAGTGACGATTCTTAAGTTGGTTTGACGACTTTCCTCCTTCCGAAAAAACTAAATTTTGAAAACACCAGCACTCAGCACCTTTTTTATTCTTTAAGGGTATATAAGCCTTTTTTGAAAGACATGCATAATTATTTTTTGTATGACAGATTCTAGATTAATTCTGTACAGTTATGACGAGTAAATAAATATTTCATAACATAAATACGAGTAGGTATTAAAAGAGTGATCTAACTCGAACGTATATAATTTCTTTAACTTTATCTTTTTCTTTTGTTTCAGTTCGGATTCAAGCTGTAAATAGAAGATTATTGTGATGCTCCACAGTATTATTTTAAAGTTACTTAATAAAATTGTTATTTTTTCAACATTAAAATAACTAAGAATATTCAAATATTTTATTTTCTCTTCTTAAATATAGTTCATAGTAACATAGAATATGCCAAAGCCATACAAGTTGCCAAAATACTGGGCAGAAAAAGTTTAATGAAGGCATCGATACGAAAAGAAGAAGAAGAACAAAGAATATAATCCTAGCCCAAAATCAAACCGCGTTATTTACCCGTTTGCTTTGGGCTGGGACTATACTCGACTAATCAGAAAAATTTAACTTTCATTAAGTTAAATCTACTTTTTATTTTCATTGTACCGGTTGTGCCCTGCCTCTTCTTCTCCTTCCTCCTCGTAGGTACCTATCAATAGCTCCTTAGCCGTCTTCGTGCTGCCATCTCCCATCATGATAATCTTCATAGCATTACTGGGGTATTATGTCTCTGACCCTGCCAATGCCCTATGCAGATCCCACCTTAAATATAAGCTCAATTTCCCATTTCGCAAAACCTATTTCTTTTCCAACTCCTTCTCTTTTCATGCGGTAGGACTGTGGAACTCACTTCCAACACTAAGGTTCGTGACATTAAACATATATCTGTCTTCAAAAAATTGTTCAAAGAACCTCTAGTGACTCGTAAAGTGATACATCTATTATACAGTATGTTAGTTTAAACGAGGGACATATTCAAACCCACAATAATACACTTAAATGATAAAAATATAAACAAAAAAAACCCTGATAAATAACAGATAGAATCATACCAAAATTGTCGCAGATGCTGGTTCTTACACTATCACTTCTTTTTACACTATTATTTATTTTTTTTTGGAAAGAGGTCACGGCGTCCTCTCTTTCCGTGTGACGCAGGTCCTCACCGGACACGGTAAGTTCGGGAGGTTCCTGCATCGAATCAAGCAGGAGAGGACGCCCGGGTGTCGCCACTGTGTGGACCGCCCGGAGGACACGGTGGAGCACACGGTAGAAGTGTGCCCCGCTTGGGCGGAGCACCGCCGTGTCCTCGTGGAGACTATCGGGAGCGGCGACCTCTCGCGCCGGGCCCTGGTTCAGGCCATGGTCCGGAGCGAGGAGGGTTGGCATGCGGTCGTCTCCTTCTGCGAAGCAGTGATGCTCGTGAAGGAGGCTGCTGACCGCGAGCGCGTGAGGGAACGGTCCTCACGCCGCCGCCGCCGAGATCCCGATCCCGATTTCCGACCACCGTAGGCGCGGGTTCGCGGACGGCGAGCACTGGGTAGCTCGCTGTCCGGCAGTCTGGAAATAATCTGGACCGAGCCCAGTCGTCAACGGCGCGTTCTGTTCCACGCGCGCCTCAAGGAGATGTCAGCAAACTGTAGGGGCCCGGTAGGGCCGAAGCCTCTGGGGGGAACATGTGGTATTCCTAACGGTTGATACCGAGTCCCCCCCAGAACGAAGGCAACGAAGGAACGGGGTAGGGGTTTAGTCAGTAAGAGTCTGACACGCCCTCCCGCTCCGCCCAAGAGCGGGGGAAGTCATTCTGATGATTCCCCTACCAGAAAAAAAAAAAAAAAAAACTATTATTTATTTTATATTTGGGACGAGAATCCAATACTGAATACCCTCCCTCAGTAAGTCCCTCGTTTAACCTAACATACTGTAGATAATTATGATTTTTTATAATTTAATTAATATATTATATCTATTTATGTGTACACATATTTACTATTATATCTTAGCAGATTTGATTTGTTGACAACAAAACGTGTGTGTTAACCTACCTAATGATAGTACACTAGTGTATCGAATAATATTGAAAAGTAAAGTTATTGAATTCCTTAGCCGTTGTTATTTATTGCACGATACCCAATTAGGCCCACCTGGTTCTGGATCGTAGCTGGAACCCATCCTGGATGATCCGATATACAACATACTCGTATTATAAAATTCAATATTTTAGATAAATTATAGGTAGGTCTATTTTAACTTATCTAAATTATTTTTACACACTGAGTCGTCATCATCCCACGCTCTCGGGGCTGCTAGAAAAAAAACGTTAGAAATAAGCAGTTTTTGTTCGTTCCTTCAGATATTAAAAGTTTTTGTGTCGATACATAAACAAATAGGTACCGGGTAAAACGGGGTGAATAGGAACGAAAGTTTGATTTTAATTTTTACTTTGGTTAAATATTTTATCTTCATTTCTGTATAAGCATCGCCTTTTATTACAATTAATGGATAAATAGGAGTAATTAAATGCTGGAAAAACCTGTTAAATAACGTTAAAATCCAGTAACCATTTTCGTTCCTATTCACCCCTGCGTTTCTATTCACCCCATTTTACGGTACCTAAATAGTTTTATAAAACGTTTTTTTATTTGATAATTGCCTTCTCCAAAACATCAACCCTTTTTTGAAGTGAGAAATCCTCAAATGCCTTCTAGAAAAAAAATATATTTACGTCAAACATGGCTACATCTTTTGGTGTAGAGCAGGGGTCCGGTAGATTTTTTTTTTAACTTACCCATGTTTTCGACTATCTATTGCGTTCTAGGTCCAAAGTAAATCTTTCGTAAATTTCTGTGGCCAATGCATATAGGACATCTGCCCTACGATTTTGCTGGCATCTTGTTGAGGCACACGTGAAACAGTGTCTGCCGTCAACTCGGGCTAGTTCATCTAGTAGTGATTCTTATAATACCGATAACGTCTAGACGACCCCCAGCCCGAGGCAACTGCCACAGCTGGACTGCGAGTCGTTCGCCTACGGTGGCAGGAAATGGCCTTACTGTTCCCGATGCCCAGGGAGTCAGCCAAACCAAGTACGGCTTTGTCCTGCAACCGGCTATCGATTACTAATACTGTACGGCCTTATAAGTTGGCCAATCTGAAGTTAGGCTCTGCAAATTTTAGCGTTTGAAAACTCGTACAAAAATAAAGGTTTTAAAAAAATAAATGCCAATAATAGTTTTGAACAGCAATAACAACTGCAAATTGCATTATTTTTTTTTAAAACCTTTTAGTTTTGTACGAGTTTTCAAGCGCCAAAATTCTAACAGTCTTATTCATAAAAATCCTCTAAAATAGGTTTAAAATACTTATTAGTTAAAATGCTCATTAGTACTAATAAGCCTTTTATAAAATTCTCTATTCATAAACGTTCAATAAACCCTTTATAGTTATGTTCTCGTTATGAGACACTTTAGCGTTGTTATGTTGTCGTTCTGATGAATCCATGGATGAAAAAGACAAAACCACTGGTATCCACGGCAAAAAACGTCACAAAAAAATGTAAAACGTCACCTAAGACATTTAATTTTATTTGTCAATATTCATATTGCTTGTATAGTTCGTCCGCTATAAGTTGGCGAGTGTGAAGTTAGGCTCTGCGAATTTTGGCGCTTGAAATATCGTACAAAAATAAATAAAGGTTTTAAAAAAATTAATGCAATTTGCAGTTCTTATTGCTGTTAAAAACAGTTATTGGCATTTATTTTTTTTAAACCTTTATTTTTGTACGATATTTCAAACGCCAAAATTCGCAGAGCCTAACTTCACACTCGCCAACTTATAACGGACGAATTGTATCGTGCTGCCGTGCAGCAGGATATTCGACTCGTGTTATTTTTCGAAGAAAATTGTATTGCACAAAAAATGCGAATCACAGTTGGTTGAGACAAACCATGGATTTCTCCCCAATTATCTTGAACCTTAAATGTACGTTAGGTATATTAAAATGCGGGATTTATTAAATACTTTTAAACGTGCTTACTTCACGACGACCCCAACATTTTATAGATCAATTTAAAAGGCTATGGTATTTTTGTTGAAACGGTATCGTCATTTGAACTCTACATCTGGTAAAGAAAACGGATCACATCTCTTCTGGTAAATCTTTCGACGACGTGAAACATTTTCTACTCGCTCAATAGCATGTTAATGCTTGCAGAGCTTGCATAGCTAACGATTTCACTAAACAATTTTATAAAAAAAATAGCTCTACTTTACACCTCCTTACAACAAACCTCAAAACATACGGTTCGGACGAGAAAGAAAAAGAAAAGAAATCAGCTGTTGCACATTTGTCGGCCATATTTCTCTTTATTAAACTTCGATCAACAATGTATACTATATTCTGTTCAATAAACCCGGAGACTAAATTGACATAAGTAATGTCAAAATTTCTATAGGAATGACGCCAGTTCTTTGGTGTTGAAATGTCATTTTAGTCTCCGGAATTATTGAACAGAATATAGATGAAGGATTGAGAACAAAATCATGTCACATATGTGGCCCAAAACGCTACACGTAAAAATTTATATTTATTCGAGAAAAAAGTTTCAAAAATTTAATAACTTCAGTTATTTATAAGCCTTAAGACACAATCATAAACTTTAATGAAGTTTGAATTATATCTGTATTTAATACCTTCTGTCTTAGATAGCAAGTAAAATCAATAAATGAAAAAACGGGCATTCCAAATTCAAACCTCACTTTTAAATGAGGTCAAATACATTTATTCAAAAATTAAATCTAATTAGTTAGCAACAAGGTTTAAAATAAAATGATAACAATGGGTGGTTATTCTACTTTTTTACTAGACAGATATCAAATTTCAAAACTTGAACAATGTCAGTATGGAGTCGCGAAATTATTATATTTTTATGGAAAGTATTTTTTTTATTTAAGTTGCAAACTTCAAAGACCGGTAAACAATAGGTGGTTTTAGTATATGTATATATTTTTTTTTAATCAAATCAAAGATCTAAATAGTTTTTATTTCACATAGGCCTACATGGGCACTTATAAAACGTCAGAAGCTAGTGCACGGTTCCAATTGATCGTTTCCGATGGAGAAGAAAAAGAAAAAGAAAAAGTTAGTTACGGTTTTTCATTTAAAAAAATTATGCGTTTACAATCTTTACACATTACAATATAAACAGAGAAATTGGTTTATCTATATACATATAATAGTAGATTATGATACATATAAACCTCCTTTTTTTAGGGTTCTGTAGCCAATTGGCAAAAACGGAACCCTTATAGTTTCGCCATATCTGTCCGTCCGTCCTCGCTTAATCTCTGTGACCGTTAGCTCTAGAAAGCTGAAATTTGTTACCAATATGTATGTCAATCACGCCGACAAAGTGCAAAAATAAATATTGGAAAAAAAATGTTTTATTAGGGTAGCCCCCCTACATGTAAAGTAAAAATCGTTTTTTTTTAATTTCAACCCTTACGTGTGATATATTGTCGGATAGGTATTCAAAAATGAATAGGCGTTTACTAAAATATTTTTTTGATAATATCAATAATTTCGGAAATAATCGCGCCAAAATTAAAAAAACTATGTATCCCAACTTTTGAACCATAAGTTTAGAAAATATGAAAAAAATCTGGAAAGTAGAGCTTTATAAAGACTTTCTAGGAAAATTATTTTGAACTTGATGGGACGAACAGTTTCTGAAAAGTTGGGGACACTTATTGTGACGGACGGGAAACTACGGAACCCTACACCGTGGCCCGACACGCTCTTGGCCGGTTTTTTTAGTTTTACTAGACGTACTATAATAAGATAATAATAAGTTAATGACTTATTACTTATTAGTATAGTAGATACGTCAAGACTTATTTTATTAGTGGAAGTTGTTTCCGTTAAAAGGTTACAGTAACAAACGGGTCATGTAAGTGAAAAAGTAATATGTAGAAATAGTATATAATTAAAAAAAAAAAAAAATTGAAATAATATTATTTAACTAGGTACCTTAACAGCATCTCATCATACTAAGAATGTAGATATAGTTGTTTTACCTGTAACTTGGGAACGACTGTTTTTAGTAATCTACGCCTTTTCAAGTTTTTGTTTATGTCAAAGTGGTGTAAATGAATAGAACATATGGCGGAAGTTTTACAAGGCTTGTAAAATTCTTCTCCTCTTTCCTGTGCAACAATTGATATCTATTCTGCACAGCGAAATGGATCAGTAGGAAATCTACAAGGAAAAATAAAAATAGGCAGACAAAAAAATGACTCTATTCATTCCGTATTCTCAAGCGACCGCACTAACTTCAATTGTTATTTTAGCAAAAATACCATACTATAGGTACATGGTATTTTTCGGGCCGTTTTTGAAGCAGCGATCGGTAATCTAGTACATTGTTGATCGAAGTTATTAAAGGTTTATAGTAGGGTCGAGCCTGTTATAAGTTACAAAGCCACTATTGAATACTTACAAGGCTTTTTAGCGTTATTGGACGTTTATGAATAATGCTTTTCGGGATTCTCATTATAACAAGCTAATAAACCTATTTTATCTTTTTATGAATAAGGGCCTGTTTCACCACCTATGATTAAGTTTCGAGTATCTTACTTGGCAGATACCGTAAAACGGGGTGAATAAGGACTCAGGGGTGAAAAGGGTCAAATCGAGGAATCTAGTTTCGAAGCCATAAAATAAAAAAAACAAGAACTTCCAATTGCTACCTTCTTTTTCTTCTAAAAGTAGATTATATTATCTTCTAACTGACAGCACCGAAGCGTTGTGAAGTTAGTAAAAGGTGTCAAAAATCTTCTTTCAAATAAGACTGTAGATGTGAGGTTGCGGTATTGTCCCTTAAGTTGACAGTTTTTGGAAATTCTAGTTTTTTTGAAAACGTGTGGAGTTAGCCAACGACGATATAATATCTTTAAGAAGCTACACAAAAAGAGGTAAGTCTAGATTTTACATAGTTTTTGTTTAAATCGTTTTCTTTAGAACCTCTGGGATTGTTTATTTTTTTTCGAGGTGAATAAATACGGTAACGGGGTGACAAGGGACGGCTAAAGTACAAATAGAGTCGCCTATACTTGGTAAATAGGGACGTATGAAAGTTGATTAGGAACGGTAAAGTTTGAATAGGGTCAGGGCTGCTACATCATGAATTGAACATTTTATTGCATTGTTTTGCAGGATTTCACTTTTTATTAAAATAAGGCATTTTCATTTTATTTATTTTAAACTTATATACAAGCATGCGCACAAGGCGAACTAATGAGAAATAATAAGAGATACATAGGTACGAACTTGTATGATTTAAAAAAGTTTTTTGTTTGGTTTGTATGTGGCGCTATTACTCCATAATTATCGTGAGACAACCCTACTAGTTTATCCCAAGTTACCCATGTCTCGTCCCAGGTCACCCCACTTCAAGTATGAATAGGGACAGCCTATATTTTTGTTAAAATATCTAAATTTTGACTAATTCTGGGGATATTTTTAACATTTACGAAAAGTATTAAGTGCCGGAAACCCTTGGAAAGAGTTATCAATAGGTATTGCATTCGTCCTACAACATCGATTAATTTCAGTGACAAGTTCGATTTTGTCCCTATTCACCCCATTTTACGGTAATTTCATACAAAATCTGTCACATTTTTGAATTTATTCAGACATTGTGAAACAGGCCCTATGACTGTTAGAGCCTAACTCGCCGACTTATAATAACGGCCGTACTGTACGATGAGTAAAACAAACCATGACATAACTTTAGTGAAAAAGCGACATCTGTAGATCAAGTCACCAACTAACAGCATCGTCCGCTGATTGAAAGCAAATGATATCTGTGGGTGAGCCACTGCGTTTACATGGAAGTATGACTATTAGTTCAGCAGTAAACCGACAGATGGCGCTTTAATAAAAATCTATAAAACTTTAATTTTATGAGAAAATAGGATAGTGTAGATTAATCTTCTCGTTATGTATTTTATTGCCGGTAAGATTAACATCAAACATTACATAGTGAATGAGAATTCTTATGACTATATCATGATAACTATTCAGAGCTACTTTAAGTTGCTTTAGTCTACTATTATTAATATGGTACTTAGTTGTAAAACTAAAATCAAATTACTTTAAAAGTTCTTTCTTATCAAATAATATCCTTAACCAATAGCAACGCTTTGCTAACCGTAACGTGTCACGCCATGACTCACACATATGCATTT
This sequence comes from Mythimna separata, assembly GCA_030763345.1. Classification (NCBI taxonomy): domain Eukaryota; kingdom Metazoa; phylum Arthropoda; class Insecta; order Lepidoptera; family Noctuidae; genus Mythimna; species Mythimna separata. The sequence continues at coordinate 13,426,758 of CM061182.1, forward strand.
TTAAAGCAAGTTTTTCAACACCCCTTGCTCTCGCTTACGTTAAGTCTGCCATGCGTGTGCGCACACATAGAAAGGTCAGCAGGCAACTTCATTCAAAACTGTCTCGGCAGTTCGAACTTCACTCGTTTCGTAAGCCAAACACCGTATGATCGGTTCTTTGATGACGTTTGACCAAACAATTGTCGGTTTATTGTTTGTTTTGTCAATATTTCTGTGAGAGTTCTGTTTGTGAACTGAGCAACATGCTCTGCAAGTGATTTGTATTGTTCTGTGTCTATCCCAATATCTTCTGGTGTAATTTAGTTGTTTTATTATTAATCGATAAGCGGTTTCGAGCCAGTTTTTCTACTAATTTTGCGTTTGTGTTATGTCTTTAAAGTTGAGTGTGTAGTGATCTTGGAAAAGGACTTTTTTCTTATTTTGTGGTTATTTATTTGGTAAGTATCATGCTGTTAACTTTACACACAACAACTACGATTATTTAGTCTGCTCTGCTTATTAATTTGATAAATAAAATATGGTTTTAAGAATGAAGTGTTGTATAAAACGTTTATTATATATTTGACCATAATTGAATTACTCAGATACTATAGACGTTCTTAATTTAATTGGAATTGGAATAAATCTGTCATCATCATTGTTACTGTTAAAATTTGGTGGAGATGTTGTTACTTGATTAGAATTCTTTTTAACTGAAGACCTTATTTTTCTTACTCCTGCATAACTTGAAACACCTTCTTGGTTATCAGTTTTAAAAAGCCTTCTTTTAGAAGTTTCAGTAAGAGATGCAATTTTGAGGATTCTATTTTGCTTCGTTTTTTTCTTCAGATTCTCTTTTAGCTGAACCATTTTGGTCCCATCACTTTGTCCCTTAATTTTATCTTCATACTTTGAGAACGTATCCAATGGAAAATCAGGGCCGGTGACTTCTTCAGTGTCTCTTCTTCTTCGTTTACCAGACACTACTCCAAGTTGGAGAAGAACTGGATTACTAACAAGTGCTGCTGCTGCACCCAGTAAAGCTAATCCAGCTATTGGCCATAACACCGTTTTTGCTGCTAGAGCCTGTAACATAAACAAATTCATTATAAGCAATTTATTATAATTTTAATAATTTTACATCCATTAAAAAGTAAGCATAATTTAAGTGAACTAAAATGAAATTGCAAAAATTCGGGTCAGATAATTATATCCTCGTTAGTTAGGGCAATAGGTTAACGAGGATATACCTATCTGATCCAAATTTTACCTATCCTACCTGAAAAGTCAGATTCGGTTTCAAAATTATATGTCCAGGAAAAAAAACCACGAGTATGGTATTTCCCATTACAAGGGATATCGTGTTTTTCAATTACTGTGTTGTGAAGATCAGATCTATAGGCAGTTACTCTATGTAAGGTTTGTCTGGAAGTTAATAGTTGGTAAAAACCTGAGAAGATTAACGGTCCTTACTCAATAGAGCCTGGTAAATTATTCGGACGGATGCCAACATAAATTAAAAATCTTGTTTGCAATTAAACAAAAAATTACAAATAACAACCATTAAAAGCTAGGCTAACAAGATTCTAATGAAACAGCGTGGGAAAATAAGAAAATGGGTATAAGGGAAGTAATTTACTGAAAGGAATAATACCATACACGGTTAAATGAAAGAGCTATCTGACGTACTTACCGAACCCAAGGTCTGAACTACAAATAAATGCGGTTTATACTAGGAAGGTAAATAATAATACATAAGTATGATAATTATACAAAAAGAAAAAAAAACTGTGATGATTATTTGGTAACCGAGGCATGAACCACGTACGCTATAATGTATAGATTTACGAAGGATCGAATGTGAACTCACCAAGTAACGAATATAGAAACGTAATAATTATTACATATGCTACATGGTTTGAATTCCTAATGATCTGTGTTCCTACATGCGAAATTGTTTGATCTAACTAAAGTGAATATTTTACGGATTTTAGACTCCAGTTAAATTTTTCGGTGCCAGCACAACAATTGTTCACAAATCCTAACGATTTGTAAAACTCCAGAACTGATTAAAAATTCTGCAATAAATAGATAGTATAAATTGCTATGTTTTCAGTTCAATAGCTGGCACGAAATACTGAAACTAAGCATTTCTTAAATAAATGTATGAAAAAGGCTATTTTTAATTTAAACTTTTTATACAATTAAATATACATTTTCACATAAGTTTCTCTTCTTATAAGGTAGGATAAGAAAATCACGTACCAATCATAAATTGATTGGTTTGACCAAAAGTTGTCATTTAATAAATAAATAATTATATTATGAGTTATAACTTAAACATATTGGATTTTTATAAGATTAAAAAAAGAAATATCGCTAAAATATCGATATAAAATATCAACATCGACTTAATTTTATATAGTCCGTCTAATAAAAGTGCGACCTGAGAAAAAGAGGTTAAATCCAAACATTTTGTATGTGGTATTACTAACTAGTAGGGGAATCATGTTTTGACACTCACAATTTTTTTTTATTCCCTACAATTGCGGCTGAATAATGTTGCCAATTAAATAAAAAATAAAAAAGCTCCAGGTCGCGCTTTCATTAGACGCACTCTATATATTGATATTGATACGACGTAAGCCGACCCACTTCATGGTAGGTGGTAACTGCAAAACTATTCTGTATTACTCTGTTGCATCCAGCCTAAGAAAAAAAAACCCTAGCCCTACAGTTGCCTAAGGAGTTACCCTAAGAAAAACCTTAAATATCCTCTATATCAGTAGTAACACGAGTCATACACCTCAAACTAGAACCATTCTATAACATACTAGCAGCCCGACCCGGCTTCGCACGGGGTAGACAATTATTTATTTTTGGAAATTTTTCTACACCTTCGGTTACATTGTTCAAATTTTACCAAAGATCCCTATTTTTTTTCAAAATGAAATGTAGCCTATGTCAAATTGGAAGAATGTAGTATTCTATTGGTGAAACAATTTTTTAAATCGGCCCAGTACTTTTTGAGCCTATTCATTACAAACATACAAAAATAGGTACAAATCTTTTCTCTTTATAATATTAGTATAGAAATGAATTACTTACGTGCTTATAGTGTTTATTAAACGTCCCATGGTCGGAGTGATGGAGCTTGTGTCCAGGGTAATGAGACCCGTGGGATGGAAGATAATCTCTATGGCCATGAGGATCATGAAAATCATGATGACCACTATGGGGAAAAGAATGATGTTCATCGTGTTCGAAGTTTGGAGGACCATGAACATCTGGGTGATGATCGTAGAGGTGATAATCGTGTCCGTGGGAGTAATGGCCCTCGTCGTAATCGTTTACTGCATAGCCTGGAATATAAGTAAAAGGACATAAAACAAAATCTGTGTTATTCCTGAGAGTTGTAATAGGTCTGAAGTACCGTTGGTTTGTGGTAAATTGAGAATACCAAGTCTTGTTCCAGGAGTGATCTTTTCACTCAATAGAATTTCATATCCTAGTGCCATTCTTAAAGAACAAGAGAAAGGGAACTAAGGCAATTCACTAACTAAAAAAAAGCATAAAATTACTTTGAGCCCTTGTCCTATAAAGCTGGTCTCTATCTTAATATTATACTCATAACATAGTATCATTGAACTACTACCAGTTAGTACCGTGTTACCCCAGTAATGGGTTGTGGAGGTCTGGTAGGCAGCCGCTCCTCGTACAATACTGGTATTCAGCTAAATCCGGCTTGACTGGAAGCCGACCCCAATATAGTTGGGAAAAGGCTAGGCAGATGATGAACATAGTATCATTGAACCAAAATATTTTTCTAAAAATATTAGAGGGTTGTAAAAGCAAAAATGTTTTGAAACAGAAAAAAAAAATTGTGATTGTGCACATAAATATGTGATGCAGTTTGTCGCATTGTAGTGAGCAGTGTAATTACTAACATAATTAAGTTATGCAGTGCAGTTACATAATACCAGAAGAAGTAAAATATTTAATCAGAAACCGGAAAATTCTAATATAGACAGGAGTGACACAACTAGGACCAATTAGAAAAAATCTTCATTGGTCATGAAGTGATGGAAGTTGCAAGTTTTAAACCATTATAGTTGTTACTTTACCTAGCTGTTATATCTTTCGAAAGAAACAAAATTTTGCGACTTAGGGTATTTTAGTGCGTAATTAAACCTAAACTAAAAGCACATGACATGTACTCGTTAGTAGTGATGGAATTGATGGTGACAGATACCTGGTTGGTCATGATACAGCAAGCCGCGGCCATTGCTTGAACTGGATAATGCGCTGTCGGGTATTTCCTGCAAAATTACTAATATGACTCATTCATATTCTTAAAAAATGTTTGCTTTACTTCTCTTTTGATTAGCACCTATATGGAAAACGATGATGGTTTATAGAAACGACGGTGTTTTCTGACTATTAAGAATATTGAGTTTAAATATATGGTACCGAATTCAAAATTTACATTGTAATCTCGAAGAAACACAAGTTACGCACTATTTGAATCTATGTAGCTAAAAATTATAGAAATAAAAAAGTTTACGGTTACAAAAGTTAAGGTTGGCATCTCGACATAGGTAAACGCTAAAACAGTCTAAGAGGTAGTGGACGTAGATTTTGTCATTATGAGCCCCTAATCCAAGCACAAAACACACTTTTTATTCAGAAAACACATTTATGATGCAAAATACTGTTAATACTATTTCAGTAAAATGTAAACATTTCATTGGCTGACACTGCGGAAACTGACGGGACGATGACATAGTTTTTTTTTTTCTGAGAATCCCTATTCATGAAAAAGTTTTTTCTCTTTTTTCGACCGACAGAAAGATGCTCCTTTCTGATAAATTAATTAAAAGCAATTAGACCTTGGCTGCGGTCCGATGGTTCGATACGATCGTCTGAGCACTGCCCCTTTTCACATGGCACTCAATGCTTCTACGTCAATTGATGGCGTTACACGGCATTACTTTCCTTTTAAAATGTCTAAAAACGTTCTCCGTAAACGAGTAAAACATTTAATTTGGTATATTTATTTTAGCCATGAGTCAGAATTCCAGAATTTGAACATATAGTATGTTAGGTTAAACGAGGGCTTTATTGATATTGATTAAGTTACTGAGGTCCAGTCTTTGTATGATATTCTTATTACACTTGTCTATCTTAATATCTTTAACAAACTTATTTTATGCAAACACAGTCCTATTTCACAGATATTTGAACACAATCTTCACCAAACAAGCTTTGAATACGAAAGTGTGTGAGTCATGTATTTTTTTCTCATCTCATATTGAGGTTTTGTTCCGAAGCATTATTCATTACTACGGGGAACTGATCTGATATCTGACTAACTGTTGCGTTGAGGTCGAGGCCGTCACGGGAAAAGATTTTCAGTTATGCATCTTAAAATTACTTTTTCAATGGCAAATTGTTTTTTTTAACTATATCCCATCTTCCTACTTATATATCGTTTATTATATGTATTTATAACTTTAAAATCGGTCCTAAGGCTACCCACTGACCGGTATACGTACTTGGTAATTATATTAGCCTGTGAAATTGTAGTCAGTACTGGTAAAATGAAGAATGTTTTCTTATGCACTATTTTGTATGAAATGGTTACTATATACAAAAATTGGTGGAAACAGAGAGAGAGAGAACTGAGAATTCTAGTTTATTCTACTGCAAAATTTTGCTATCATACACAAGATGGATAGGATCATTCTAAACTTCTTATAGAATAGCGAAATTGTTATTATACTTAAGTACCATTAACTACGCAAATAATTAAGTGAATATGTCAAAAAAGAAACGGAGGCTCTTAGTTCGGTTGTATTTTATTTCTTTGAACCGTTGTCTGCAGTCTGCAAACTGTAAAACTTGAAATGCTGAGCATTACGATAACTGACACACTTGTGTACAAAAACTGGGACAGGACGATAAGCAGCTGATACCCGCCATGTTTCATGTATTTCTCGATCACATCGAAGCTTAATTAAATAAAAATAGTGTTATTAGGTACGTTATTTAAAACTGTCAATGTTATATATTGTATCAACTGCCGGTTGAGTCACGTTTCCGTTCCAGCAAGTTTATCAAGAATGTGGACCATGCCAGTGATATTCCCACAAGCAGCCTCGGCTTGTCGTATTTCTGCATTTGAAATGCGCTAAATGCTGTCAGCTATGCGGCGAAGTAATTGCGCCAGGTTTAAGTACTCTCATTATATATACAAGTTAGCCCTTCGAATACATAATACAGACACACTGTTGCATACTTATCAGAATCATAATTATGGTTTTCGAGCCCACTGGTGTGAGATAATATATTATGAATCGTTCAAATTCCCACCTTGAATTTAATTGGATTGCTGGCCGGAGTAAAGGTTGCATATTTTCCTATATCCTCTTTCTGTAAAGTTTTCGCGTTTGTTAGGTTCTGAAATAAAAAATCGTTTTATTTAGACATTCAACTCATTTTATAATTAGTTTGAGCGTTCTCTTTCTCACTTACATTAATATCTGCAACTGCTGAATAGTCTCTTATGTGAGCATTAAAAATCATATTAGAAATTTCCTCACATGTTGATATATCGTACGTTGTTGTCAAAATAATGACGAACAAAAGTTGATATTTGTTATAAACGAACCACATATTGTCACAGAAAACACAAACACAGACACTGAAAGTCAACTAGAAACATATGAAAACACAAGTAACTATGACGCTGGACCGGCTAATACGGTATACTTTATAAAAAATGGTAGCACAGAAGAGGGGAAGGTTTGGATGACAATTTGAGGAGGCCGAACAATGGGACAGTCCAAGATATGGTCACACCCTGTTGACTCGATTGCGAAGTCGTTTCTCCGGCTTTGTTCATAATAAATTATAATGATGGTGGTCATGTTTGTTGAATTGTTTCATGGTGGATGAGCATTGCCACGGATGCTTTTCAAATTCCAATGGTATACGTGCGTTTTGTTCAAGATGTAATAAGAGATGATGGCGATGAGAAATAAGATAAACTTTCTTAGTATGGTGGTGAATAATTGGTGGGAAATTCTGCTGTTAATGTGTGAAACGTAACAATGACGTTGGAATGTTAAACAGTTTTTCTTCTGGTTGTGAAGACTAGTTGACAATGAATAGTAGTAAAAAAAGCAATTGCTTTAACAAGAGTAGACAGTCCATTAACCTCATTCCAAAAAGTATTACAAGCAGGTATATTGTAGCTTCTTTTGTTTAAGTTTTTTCTACAACCTCCTTCATTGCAAATGCATTCACAATCTTGAATCCTTTATTAACATCTGTTATTCAAGCGACACGTGCACCTTATCTAAGTCTCATAAATAAGATATTCTGAAACATTTCCCGTCACCATGAATTATTCGCTAGAAATTCTTCTCGGCGGCAAGTAAGCAACGTAGTAGCAAAAACATATGTTCGATAGCACGAACGTTTAGAAAGCAATGCGTTTCCGTGATGCATAATGCATTTTCTGTATACGTTATCGTAAATTATCACAACCATATCTCATAATTAATCTTGTGGCATGGAAATAAAGTTTATTTTTGCTTGAAGATCAGGTGGAATTAATTCTGCAGTTGTTAGCGTTTGCAGTGTTGTCTCATTGCGAACAATGGTATAGCACTTGCGTAAGGTGTGAGTACCTACTAATGCACTTAAGTATAACAAATAGTGTTTATGTAAAATACGCTGAAGAAATGTATTTTGTCATTTTAATGAAACACCTTTTAGTATTGTTGTCGGAATCAGTGTTATTTCCGGAAAGTTTGTCATACTGTCTGACACTATCCTGACACTGAACTGACTTCAATTATAACTTGATTGGCATATTTTTTTCACCTCAGCACCTCAAACAAGTATGTTTTGCAGTTTAAAGACAGTGAGCAAAATTCGATTTTGCTGCGAGCGTGAGACAAAGTAACTTTTTATTGCACTATCTATTTTTGATAATCAAGAGCAATATTGTAGAGTCTACTGTAGTACACAAGAAACACAATAACCCAACAAGGACAATATCAAATGCTAGTTGGCGAACTTAATCAACCTAGTAGTTTCGACTCTATCTTGCAACACAGTTCCATTTCATGTAATAATCAGCACAACTACTGACTTCCCTGAGATTCCCAAATGTGTGTTCGTGTTCTGAATATAACAAAGAAGAACACAACATTACGGGCAGCGGGGCCGTTTTTATTAGTTTTAAATTATTTATTTCGCGGCAACAGATTTACGATTGGCACCGCGATATATCAGGCGCCCGCCAATAAAATTCACTCTTGTCCCGGATTAAGAGGTACTGGATCTGTCATTGGCTTTATTTCTGAGAACTATAAAATTTTGGTCAATATTGCAGTCAAGCACTAGGTTATGGTATATTAAAAAAAAAAATATTCTATTTCTATTTATTGAATTGCATTAAAGTGCCTACCTACTTAATAAACTTCAAGTGAATATTGTCCAATATGTAGGCACTACCTTATTATAAAAGGCAAGGTGTGTTTGTAGTAATTTTAATTTAGTATTTATTTATTTTCCTGTTACGCTTTTACATCTTAGCAATTGGAACACAATTCAGATCATAATAGGACACGAGATACCTAATTTATGTCCCAGGAGTAGGTATGTGTTATATGATTTTTTTTCATGCTTTGAATATTTTTCTAATTTCATGCTTGACGAACTTTTGGCCTTCACCAAAAGGTCTAGTTGAGTCACATTAAAAAAGTAATTTAGGTACTATAAACAATAAAAAGTTTAAAAATAGTCTTAATATTTTTTACTGTTGAAAAGAATGATTTGTGTAACCGCAAAAAGAACCTCAACTAATTAAAAATCATAAACCGCAAAATAGTTATTGGACAGAACTCTACTTTATCCGGTGACCTCATTATAATTCCATGCTCCTAAGTAGAACTATTATATTCTACTTACGAGTACTGTATAATAATATTATTTCTCTGAATCATCAAACACTAATTCAATTCAAGCATATAATCCTATACGCATCTTCCCTAACAGGATAGTGAGTCCTTCAATCTTATATGAAACATTTAACTGTTGAAGAAATTGGTTATAGATATCAATTAGATTTGGGATTGCCGGGCAGTGTCGTTTCCAGTTTCGTAATCTGTGTTTCTTCTTACATTTTCCAGATATCACACGGCAGGTAGCTCAAACCCCCTTTTATTTTACGATGTTAAATTCTTCACGAGGTCCATATGTAGGTGAAAGAAACGTATCCAATGCTATTTCAACGGTTTCGTTGAAAAAAAAACGATAAAAATTGGGAGGAGGGTAGCTGGTAAATGGCCTGGTCACGATTAATGGGTCATGTAATTATTTGCAGTGCCTGCAATGAAATTGCACAATGGGATTGTATTGGAAATTGGAACCTTGTAAGCCGAGATTAAGAGTTTTTTATGCTCTTGTAGGTACAAAATCACTATAGTAGTTACATTTCCACTTATGGATATCCTTTTAAATTGTTCAACGTTGTATTAGTTTACATTCGTAATGAGATCACTTGCATATTTTCTCACACTATCTTGGATAACAATAGGTCTATTTTTCTCATGATTGAATCGAATATAAAACTTCTTAGCCTACAATGAATGTAACATGAAATCAAAATATAGGTTCTAACTATTGAATCGGAACCAAGAACATTGTTTTGCAAAGATGTTACTTTAGAAGACAAAATTCTTGGTAAATAAATAAGAAAAGATTGTCAAGCTTTTTCGTCTGCAACATCGTATTGAAAAATCGTGTTCGCCCGAATCTAATTTCTGAGCTTAGAAAATCATCGATCAATGTCTGCCACTTTCAAAGAGCATATCGGAGGCAAAGCAGAAGGTGTCACAGAGAATGGATCGACGCTTAAACGAGTATCAATAGAGCTAAGATTTACGTGATTTGTAATTCTTTTCGAATTTTCTGCCTTTTTAAGGTGAAACGAGATGCTTTTTATTTGACAGGCATTCGTTTTAATCTATATTGTATAAGTTTAGACGTATTCTAAAGTTATTTTACTCAAACATATTTCTTTAAATAGTCTTCTTTAAAAATGTTGAAGCATATTTCCATCCAGACTTTTCACTCAGAAGTGAAGAGGCGCATTCGCCGATGAGGCTGTCCCATTTGGCAATATGAGAGTGACGTCTTATGAAAAATGCGTCTATACCAGTTGAAGCCGACATTAAACCATCTGAATATGCGAGGGGTTGTAAATGTCACGTGTGATGGGGACTTAAAATAGAAGAGGGTGACTTTTAGGAGATATTACAAAAAACATTTCTAGTAAAACTAGTTAGTTGTGAAGGGAAGAAAGTTATTAGGGATATTGATTCATGAGCTTGTACTGCTATATTTGATGTATCAGCAGTTATTGAAACATTTACCGAGAAATTTATCAGCGTATTTGCAGTGAACACAATAGCAGAAAACGCAAACAAGGCTAGGGATTTGTAAACTATTGTAAAGTTTGTTTGTAAAGTATTTCTCGCAGTCTTATCCGCTGGAGTTTGTCTCACGAGATCTTATTTTTCAAGTTTGATCGTAACTATGTAACAGCTGCTGAACTCAGAAGCGGCCACTAAATATTACAGACGGGTTTGCATCTGCTTGCAAAAAATAAAGATATTGATGGTTTGATATTGTATTACATGTAGTCATCATTACATGTAGTACTCAAAATAGTGACTGCCTTGGGAGGTTAATTAAGATCACCTGCTTACCTACTGATAACATTTTTGTGGTTTGTCTTTTGATTTTGTCTTACATTGTTCTGAGACATTGCTTTTCTAAGTAGCCCAAGACCGGTATTGCCTTGGTCTTTTATATTTTTCTTCCAAAACTGTAAACAAACACACAACCAAGCTGATACAAAACAAACTTGAATAAATAATAGATCAATGGCGTACCAGCGTACCAGAAGCAACTCGTAAAAAAACACTTTTCCGCCAAAGAAACGGGGGGCCGAGAAAAATTGCACTCGTTACGGTACAAGGAATTGGCGTTAATAAAAAACGCACCGTAATTCGGAAGTACGGGTGTTGACAAACGACAAGACTAGAGCTCGACTAATGAGCCACGGTGAAGCACCTGACGAAGGTAAAACGGCTATCCGAGGGACTTTATAACCTATTTGTTTTTCCCATTTCGGAGGGAAGCCTGTAATTTTTACGTCTTTGTTGTTTATTTCGCTATTATAAACATGTGGTCCCGCTTACAGCATATAGTCTTGCAGTATGCGTATACCTAGTATCTCGTATATTTATAAGCCTGTTACTAGGAGTAGGTCAAACATGACACCTGTAATGTTTCACCTGTTCATTACCACCTTACGTTTATATTTTATATCTTCCTGCAAAAGGGCCAAATAAACTTTTTTAGTGTGTTCTGTATAATATAAGTAGTCTGTATAACTCTTCAGTTAAACTCAAAACTGTATGTTGATTCCATTTAATTATGCGATGCATTCAACCATTGATATTTCATTTTGTCTGCCATCGGGATTATATTCATCATGTACTGTAAAACGTACATGCTCATGATAAATCCGATATACAAACACGTGTATCAAAATTGCACAAATCCCGAAATTGGGGAGGTGGACCAAATAAATCGGAAACCAAAATGACGCCCTAACAATCCCATAATCCCGTACCTCGGACTATACACGGTCGTGTTTGAATTTGTGGCGCTAATATGTTGCTTTTAGATTTCGTAGTTTGAGTAATATTACATTAGTATTGGTGTTATTATTCATATTGATTGCTACACAAAATACAGAAAATATTTACTAACTTTTTTTACTTTCCGAATATTCCAATTTCATGATTTTCTCACCTGGTGTGTCTGTTAGATCAGGTGTGTGTGCGTGTGCTAGATATATGTGACCAGTTCCTACATGTAAATTTTTTACCGTATTTTCTTTATTATTCATACCCCATCACTTACTTTACCTCAACGGTTCGGACTAAATGTTTGGCCTCGTCGTTTATACCGTCGAAGAACTAGAACCCTGCCTGCTGCGGTCTATCCGTCCGATTACAATTTACTGTCTTCAAGGCTAGAGCGCGAAGCGAATAGGCTCCTCATAAACTAAATTATCAAAAAAAAAACTACACTGGCTATAGCTGAAAACTAAACTAAAGTTCACAAAAACGTAAGCTGGTTGTTATTTTTAGTTCATCGCTCAAGTAGGACATTTTAGTCACTTCAAAATACAGGTTGTTTAAATTTTCAAAGCGCCCGGATCAGGGATCAAAGTGTCTATTATATCCGTTTCGGCACGGAGCGCGCTGTAGTGAGCTATAGGCAAATACCACACTCGTCATTTTATAAAGGACTCTCCCTGTTAATCTTTGTTCGTGATTTGTTTCACATTGTTCGGAGATTATGGCTTCAGTGGTGGAACAAAACTACTGCTGCAACTACAAGACTTGTTCGTTGTTAATTTGGAATTAACAATTTTACTTGCTTTTTGTTGGTTACTTAAAAGCGATTAAATTTAAAATCACTGATATCCAAAATCAATAATTCAATTCTTTCATCATTATGTTAGTTTTACTTTTTAAGGTATCATCAAATTACTTATACTAATTTGGGTAGAGCGATAGGAAGTGTTAGTTTTTCATTGACTAAAGCGTCAGTTGCACAGTTTCAGGGCCACAGTAACTCTTTCGAACAATCCTGTAGCTCTTTATTATGTTAGTTACCTGCAATATAGTTAGTTATCTGATCTTATCCTAAATATGATCAGAAATTCTTCCTAACGCTGCCAAATTTTCCCAACCAATTTCCTTCGTCAAAGCTCTAAGATAGATGACGAACGCAACCCAGCCTATTACAGTAAGGCCAATACAAATGACGCTATAGATCCGACAGCCGCCCATGTTGCCAGCGTTGCCACCTATCATAAACACTCATCTTGCGAAAGCTTTCATCCCCTTATGCAAATTGGCAACATTTATGGTGTGACTACGTAACTCTCGCACGAGCGGAGATGGCGACGGCTGGGTATACTGGGTATTTCAGGCATAACGTACCCTTTTTGTGAGATGACACCCATTTTTGGCAAGCAGGAAATTGCGAACGACTCCTAACTAGAAAGCCTCGTGTAATTTGTTGGCAGTTTCAGATAAATCGAGGTGTCATAAATTTTGTTTACATATTTGGGAGTGTAAAATATTTTACACTCCCAAATATGTGTGGTTGCTAGCTGTGGTTTAGGAATGTCTCTAAATTTACATATACTTAAATTTCTAATAAACCATAGTAGTGGCTCTATCTACATTGTATATTACAACATAAAGTAGCACTATACCAAATGGCGATTTATTACAAGAGAGTCATAAAGTTTTCATCGTAGGTACTTACCTACTCGATAAAAGTAGCAAGTCAATTTCTAAGAAATATCAACTATTTGTGCAAGGACTGACTACCTTTGTATTAGCTCGATTTCAGAAAATTGCATAACTAATGAAAAAGTCTAGTACTAATAGTGCTTTCATTTTAAGGATTTAATTTATAGCTAATAGTGTAATACCGGTAACTAAAAACAGTTAATATAATTTACAGTTTATGACACTTTTGAAATGTTGTCGAGATTTATTCCATTTTAATATTATGTACCCACGAACTAATACAACTGGTATTTGTTTGAACGATTTTAATTATTTATTCTCAATGTTTGGTATTAAAATGGAATAAATCGTTGTCGAACTAATCAGTCGAACAAACCACTTATCAGTAAATTATAAATTAGTTTATTTAGTCTACAATAGTTATTATAATAGTGGACTAGAAGAGTTGTGTAGGATAGATCTTATGATCATAGCGTAGGTGCAATGCAGTAATTAGACAATACTGTAAAGATTTGAGAAGAATATTAAGAGCAGTGTACGCTTTTGCTGTAAAAGAAGTAATGATAATAAACGCAATGTTATGATACACATATGATTGCGTATATAAAATACAATCATCCCAAACCCAAAATAGCGTAATAACATCATATCAATACAAATAAACTCGTAACAGCCCGTAGGCGTCATTTCGTAAACATGATTTGGTGTAAACGTCCGTTGCCAAGCAACGAGCCGCATTTGCCCACATTTGAGTAGTTTGGACGCAAATTGCTGCGTCCGAGTTTATATGGTGTGCTCACACTGGGATCATTACGTATGGTTATGTTGGAAACTAAAGGCACGTAATAGTGCAATGTACAGTTGGAGAAATACTTGGGGCAATAGACATAGCACGAGTACCTTTCTGTCGAAGATAATGATTTTAAAACCACCCACACAGGCAAAAAATGGTAAAGGCATTAAGAGCTGATTTTTGAATTAGGTATTTTAAGTTACGACTACTCAATAACAGAGACTTTAATGCTTTTTATTTAGTAACCGAGACTTTAAAATTAATATAATTGTTCGACAGATTGTCAGATAAAAGTAGAGTTTGACAATTACAATCGTGATCGTGAAAAAGTTTGAACTAAATTGATTCAAGCATACACAAGATATAAGGGTAAAAAATGAACGTGATGAATATTTGCTAATAATATGACCAAGTGGGGTATCATTTGATACCCCACTTGATCATATTTGACTTAACACATACCACACACACGCATAACACATATATTTGACATAACACTTGGGAAAGGGTGTAAGATGTTCATAACAAAACTGTTAGTCGAGGGCTTCTAAAAGTTTTTATATTTAGTTTTATAAATTACTATCTACTACTTCTGCCACCGGCTACACCCGCATGAAAGTAGAAAATAAATAGCCTATGATACTCAGTGAAGATTAACTTTCTAATGGTGAAAGAGTACACAAAGTACAACATTTGGCATACTAAAGTCATCAACTTCAACAAACATACTCTCATCATAAATTAATATAGATATCTAATTGTCTGTATGAAACAACCGGAAAATATATTGTTTGTTTTATCAATGGAACCACGAGCTCACCACTACATGTTGTTTATTATTTATTATGATTGTCAGCTATTCATAAATGTCTCTATCGAACAAGGAAAAACTAGAAGCGTTCTGTCAGGTTTTAATTTGAATTCTAATTTTTAGAATACTGTTACATTTATATTAATAAGTATGAAAATTCATTAATAATTTTAAATGATTTAGCACTGTGTATACGAAACGATACCGTTTAAGCTTTTTGTCATTGAACACTATCTCATCTGATGGTACCTAAGCAATGATGTAGTCGACGATGGAACGCCTACCTAGAAGTATTATTCATTCTTGACTTAAAAATCCCAGATTGTCATCAAATTAACAGTTTGAATAAAAGTACTTATTTAATTTGAATAGAAACTAAGTGGCTTTTATTAAACAGTGGCTCTAAATTTTGTCCCTATTAGAAAACTAGCGAGTAACCCAGCAAACAAAGAGTTTGAGTGAGCGGTGACCTTTTTGCCTTAGGGGACATTTCGAGGGTGCAAACAAATAAAACGAAATGTTGGACGGGGTCCCAAAAACTCGAGAATTTTCCCTTGATCTTCAAATTACTTCATTCTTTAGAACACTCTTCAATTATCGACTCCTGGCATTCGGATTATTTTTACCAATTAAAAAAGTTGGACGGATTAAAAGTTTCAAGGAATTGCTCATTGATCGGAGTCTTATTATTTTCTTTTTCAGTTTTAGTAGGCTTGACTGATAAGTTTTTAATTAGCTTGGAAGCTGTGTATTTCTTTCCTGTTGGTGTTAAAGTTATGTGCGTAGGTAGTATCAGCATACAATTTTTTTAGTTAGCCTATACTTTCCACCTGCTGGGCAAAAGTCTTCCCATCATTTTCTGGGCATATTTTTCTCGAGCCACCTGCAATCTGTCCTTAGGGCCTACCTACTGGACCCTAGTCTAGGTCATCTCGTCACCTCTTTCCCAGGTAGGTCATGACGGTGTCGTCCTTCCTCTGTAACCTTATTTGTAGAGAACTAGTGACTCTTACCCAGCGATCAACCTGCACGCGGCTGACGTAACCCACCCAATCCTATTTTAGTAATAAGCAATAATAATCAGCATTACACTTAATATTCTCACTGCAGCGACTCGGGCCTCCCCTCTAGGAGAGGGACTGGGCCGCATTGCACCATGCGGGTTCAGTGTGAGTAAAATTTTTGGTTTGAGAGAAAAAGTGGTGATGAATTAAATAACACAAAGTAAAGCCCCTGCCTGGATAAACCCACGAGGCAACGACACTTAACTCGTAACTCAGGGCTGATACCACTGCTGCACATTTTATTATGTATAAATATTTATTTATTTGAAAATGGATTTTCTAACAAGCACCTGAGTGCCTAGTGCTAGTTAGGTTTACGTTAACACAATCGACACAATTATGTTATGATGACGTTTTGCGTTCCGATTGGCCCGCGCAAGCTCTCAACCAGTAAAAGATCCTAAGGCGGTTGTTTCAGTCACATTAACGTAAAAACGACTCGCACTCGGCACTCAGATCCCCAAATGCACCTTAGTAAATATTTGTGTACTCATGTCCTACGCGAGTACTAAATACCTATAGTAAATTCTGACTCATTCATAAACACGGAACTCGTCGTATGATCTAAAACTGATTCATTGATTGGCAATTTCTGTAGTTGTTGATCGTAAAAGGATAATAATTCTGTAGTACACTACATTACATCATAAATACGGCCATATATGTATGTTTACTATAAAGAATATAATCTCATCTCATCTCGTGCATGTTCCTACGTGTGATGGAAGGATATTCATATTTATAATCCTACGGTGACGAGTACTCAATATTTATTCTGTTATCATACTAGGTAGTACATTCGTATGTACGTGATAGGTTTTGATGTAATGTAAAGGCAAAAACACATTTTGTATCTACTGTAACGTATTTGCATATTAAGTATTTCCTATTTTTGTTCTATACGTTTTGTGAGTATTGTTATTTGGACGTCGTTGTATTGTATGGTTTTATTATTGGTGTAAACTAGTGCTTGAACTAGCGCTTGTGCTTGTGTGCGCGATATATAGTTTTCCTGTTTATATCAATTGGATGATAGATGATGTGTTTTTTCAGCTAAGAGACCAAATTTTAACCAACGAACTTGAAATAAGTTCAGAAAAATTACGAAGCGGTTAAGAAAATACTCGTAATATCAAGTCCCAAAACGTAATTTGATTTTGAAATTCCAGTTGCAATCGAAGCCAATTTTATGTGAGGTGTTAGGTTGTTTTCTTCATCTCAAATAACTAATGAAATCAACACCACGTCATATGATCAGGCCCGAGATAAGAAGTTGATTTCATGGAATCGGGTTGTAGAAAAAGTTTATTGATGAATTGTAGAATCTGCTAAAAAGAAAACTAAACAATTGTATTAGCCGAGTCGAAAGGTTCAATCAACTTTGGATACACTCGTAGTACGTCAAAGAAAACAAAATGGTGTTTCTTACTTTTTTAAGGTGGGAAAATATCTAATGACTTCTCCCGGTCTAGGGCAAAGCAGGAGGTGTGGCGTGCCAGACTTTCACAGACTAAAACCACAACCTTCCCTCAGTTTCCCTTTGCGTTCTAGAACTGCGGTGTTTCTTTGGAATAATCCTGTAGCCATGCGGACGACGAGCAACGGGTAGCACGCCGTTCGTAAGATTTCTACCTCCCTCCCTAGGCAAAGATATAGGTGAAAAAGAAGCAAATTTTACATCACATTTAAAACAAGATCCACGGATACGAGTAGACGTTACTAATACTCCATTATTTACATAAGCTACATACAAATCCAATTCTATGCTTCCTACACGTCTTCAATTACACATTCCGGATGCTCGAACGGTTTAAATTCGTCCGCCGACATGGCTGCCCAATGTAAAGTTTACCCGAAGCAGTTCACAAATGTCGGATTTGGTGTGAATGAGCTTGGACTAAAATTACTATTAGATTTTGTTTTAAATTATGTTCTTATTTAAACCTAATAGAAAATGAAACGATTATAATGAGGTTTATATTTAAGGTGGACAATTATCCAATAACTTCTGGCGGTCTAGGGCTAAGTGTCAGGCTTGTACTGACTAAAACCACATCTATGTTCCTTCTTTACCTTTTAGGACCCAAGGTTTCCCTTTCGCAAGTCAACCCATGGTCTCACTTAGCATCAATCCTGCTGGGCTCCTACAGTTTTACTGACAGTTCTCTGATGTGCGTGGAACACTACGCGACGAACTGGACGACTGGATGGCGAGCTACCCTTAGTTCGTCGTCCGCATGCCCACGCTTATGGTGGCTGGAAATTGACGTTGGGGTCCTGTTTTCTGGGTTGTAAGGACGTCCGTTACTTCACGCGTGTAGTAGCGCCTCTTTGCTAGTATTACTGTACTGTTTCGCAGAAGGAGGCGACCGCCTGCCATTTCTCCTCGCTCCAGACTATGGCCAGAATTAATGCGCAATAGTTCGTGATGAGAGGCCTGGCCGGATGGCTGGATGAAGAGAGGCCGCTGCCGCCGATGTTTCAATGGTTTTATCACAGTAAAATTATGTTTGACAGCTCAAGGATAAAAAGTATTTACTAGTTGACCATAAATATTGCGTATTTGTTATAATAATATAATTCAAGTTCTGGACAGAGGCCTATACATCATCGTGTAATATTTATAAAAAACAACAAGCAATCTACATTTTTAGGTAGGAGCACATAATAAGTAGTAGTACAAGTGTAGGAGTAACTCCTTCAGAGTGAACTTGATATTGGCCGTTCTAAAATAGTTTTACTCCGTACTGGAGTATTTTGGGCTTCTAATAATGGGGTAAGATTATCCTCCATAATATTTAACTAACAACCCTTTTAAGTTTAGCTTGTTTACGTTGCTTATGAAGAATGCGGTACAGATGTGGCTGAAACTAATCCACTCGTCGATTTAAAGTGCTCTAGTGGATTTAAAATAAGAATAGAAGGGAGATTAGGTAAAGGATAGAAGATGGTATTATAATTTAGTAAATAGGAACAAGAATAGTTTTAACCGATTTCAAAATGAAAACATAACACTCCTTTTTTTGGGCAGTCGTGTAAAAAGGAAGTAGTATTCAATTCGTTGAAAACTTTTATGTTTTATGTATGCTACCTACCCGATCACTGCAGGATGCCTAGATCGATCTGGAAAATGAATAGGCTGTTAAAAACGTTTTTCAGGATAACCGACTTTTTAAGTTAAAGTTAATTTGCACTTTGTAGTATTTTAGTAATGAAGTCGGTTGAATTTTTTTTGAGATCATGAATAGTTAGAATTGATAAAAAAATACTATCAAAATATGGTATGGTAAAAACTCAGATCGGTACTCAAATCTGATTAAAATGAAAATAAATTACGCATAAAAAATATCGAGCTCTTTTAATCAAAACAATTGAAATGACTGCAATTATTTGGCTAGTTGTCATTAAAATGTATAATGCACAGATTCGACAGAAACATTCTGAGAATGAGTCAGAGGACAACGTGGTTTGAATATTAAATTTGAATACTTTTAAAGTGCTAAAGAAACGAACAAACACAATATTCTAACTGTCCTTCTTACCCCAAGAACAATAGAAATCAGTGACACTATTGTAACAAGTCCTTCAATGAATGACTCACTGCAGACCGGTACCTAACCCACCGATGCTGTTGAGTAACTGTATTGTATCTATGTATAAGTAAGTGCATAGTCACAATAGTATCGACCTAGATGGAAAAGTGATTGAGACAGAGTAAATAGCAATGATTTTAGTGCCACCGGATTGTTCGAAAGAGTTACCGTGGCCTTGGAATGCAAAGGGCCACTGAGGGAACACAGTATTCTTTTCTGAAATATAGATATCATTTAATGTCTTCTTGCTAAAGTGGAGCAGGAGAGTGTGTCAGACTTTTACTGACTAAAATCACACTTTTGTCTCTTCTTTGATGTTGCCTTCTAGAACCATGGTTTTCCCTTTCGGATGTCAACTTATGGTCCCAGTAGGCTTCAGCCCTGCTGGCCCTCTACGGTTTTTGCTGACATCTCTTTGAGACGCTCTTGGAACATGACTCGGGTTCTCGATCCAGGTGGTCCGACGGTGAGCTACCCATAGTACGTCATCCGCAAGGCCACAGTGGACATGTTGTGATGTTTGAAGTGACGGTAAAATGAGCTTAGTATTACTCGACACGATATATCACTTCGTGAATCACTGTTTTGCACATGTCTATAAACCATCTAATTTATTTGGACCAGTATTGATCAGTGCCATATTTTTTGCTGCAGAAGAGGATTGGCCTGTGGTCGTTCTTGATTATATATTTTTTGTTGTTAGGCTTACTCATCATTCTTTGTCCTGGTCCCAATTTATGGGGGGTCATCGAAACATATCATATTATATTGCACTTTTAAAATAAAATCAACCTGTCTCAGAAATTTGTGGGAAATAAGAGAGGAAGTATCAAAAATTTAAATGTAACTAGGTAGGTACTCGTATTTGTCCCTTTTTCACTACATGGTTTTAGAATGGACTTTTTAAGGAATTCTGTACTTTAGTTTATTTTATTTTATTAGAAAACAACACGTTTCGATCATCGTCATCTATTTTGGGTAATCATTGGTTTACTTTTGATTACGCTACGAGTGGATTGATTTTTACAAAGGTCGTTAAACTTGTCTAAACTTTACTTATTTGCTAAAACTTGTTAATGAGAAGCGCCGTTACAGCAGTATTGGAGCATAGTCATGATTTAGGTTTCTATATGTCTATGTACAAAAACCAATTGTTCTAAACACAGTATAGCACAGCATAGCGTAGCATAATTAGCTTTTATTAAATGTTCCCACTGCTGGGATTCAGGCCTCTTCTCTAGAGAGGTTTAGTCACATATTTAAATTTTTTAGCTCAAGTACAGATCGTTTTCCTTATAGCAAACACAGTGTACAGACACAAGAATATTTATACTAAAATATTTTATAGTTAATAAAATATGGTTTTACCATACCTCAATATATTGCAATACAATATTAGAAATGTCAGGAAGAGATTAAAATAACATGTTATCGGCTTTAGCTATCCGGAGAAGATGTTAAACGGAAATCGTGTAGGCAATTAGACGGCCATTCATGCGCTAATTTCCTTTGACGCGAACACGCTATGGTTTCAGTATTAATGCTGTTGCTATGGAATTTAGTAATGGTAGTTTCTAACTGTAGTTATCTATTAGTTAGTATACGTGCATTTTTGTTTCAGGTTTTACACTATACACTACTACTACTACTATACACTATACTGTCGTCTATGATAGTCTTTCTTTTTAGTTAGTTTTTGAGGTTCCGTACTTCAGAAGGAAGAATTGAGACTTTTCTAGGATCACTTTGTTATCCGTCTGTCTGTCAAGACCCTTTTCGGAAACTCTGAAATTAAAACCACGCCTATGGTTAGAAGATTTATTTTTTTATCGAACTTCTAAGTTAGATAGAGGGAACTTAGACTTAGACTACCTATATATTATAATGCTAGTATATTATATTATCTGTAACTTAGATAAAAAAGGTACAGCCATTTAATAAACGTAATTTTGCGTCACAAGACAGTAATCTTCAAAAAAGGAATTTGTAACAGTCTTTACAAATATTATCTGCTAAATAATAATATAGCGCAAAAACGTTGTAGAAGAGGCCAAAGGCTCGGAGATATGGGTTAAAGCTAGTTTCATATATCTTAGGTAGGTAAACTGGATCTAATCTCCTAAAACCGAACGGATCGTCTCTCAAGATCAGCCCGACCCAAGCCCTTCCCTTTCATTCGGTTTTTACAACCTCCTAAGGGACATTCCACTCCTCCTAACTTCAAATATCTAACGACGGTCCACCATTTTTCCGACGCCTACTTTCTTACATCCCATACATAAAAAATAGTGTTTATGTCGTAGTCAACTAACTTAATTCGCCATTTAGTTAATAGGCTAGCCTTTTTATAAAACGGCGCAGTTAAACTAGACACTCAAATAATATTCAGCCAGCACATAAACTGATCGTCAAATTACTGATCGCTAAGGTTTAATACTTGTCTAGTCCAGACATTGAATAGAAGCTAAAATTAATTTTGATTTGTATTCAGCCGGCAATGAACTGACTGAACGAAGATCGTGGTCATAAGAACGATAATCCGTCTGTAGGGTTAAGAGGAACCTAACCTGAAAGAGTTTACGGGGGCTTCATTTAATTGCTCGCTCACGTCTCCAGCATTCATCATCTCTTTCGACCATAATTTGTCCGTCTCGGGAACCCCTTATTTTTTATGATAAGGTGACCCTATTGTATGAATGTCCTAACTCATCATCTGCCTAGCCTTTTTCCCAACTATATTGGGGTCGGCTTCCAGTCAAGCCGGATTTAGCTGAATACCAGTATTTTACGAGGAGCGGTTGCCTACCAGACCTCCACAACCCATTAACTGGGATAACACGGTACTTCATGGCAAGACTGGAGTCAGATTTTACTGGCTTCTGACTATCCCTAACGACTGCCAAAGATCTACAAATGACAGCCGGGACCTACGACTTTACGTGCTATCCAAGGCACGGAGGAAACTCGTTAAGTTAAGATGGTCACCCATCCACAGACCAACCTTGGAAAGCGTTGCTTAACCTTGAAGATCGATCTGTGCGGCTGTTATTATTTAGCCACGAGCTTCTCCTAGTATGAATGTCCTAACTCTGGCTAACTAATCAGTTGACTACCCAAGTCATTAAGCTGCAAGTTAAACGGCGCCCTCTAATATCGGCCTAAACTGCATGGTGAATTAAGTTAGTTGTCTACAGCATCATTCTATACAATGATGGAAATGACATTGGTTAAGAATTTCTAAAAATAACGACTCCATTGTCTGTACTAATAAGGTTTTTTGTACTTTTCAGAGTGGAACATGTCGAACATTTGTCAACGATACATCAGGCGCCATTGCGAGGAGAAGACTGGAGGATCCTACATGAAGGTTCGTAGCCAGAAATCTATACTTTTATGTACTAATATTGTAAGGCTGAAGAATTTGTTTGTTTGGATTGAAAAAAAATAATAGACCATTTATAGAGGAACGTTTTACTCGTAGGCAATAGGTATACACGATGTACGTGTATACGAGTATATTTACGATTATATACAATATTACGACCAGTAGCGAAGCCACAAGCGAAGCAATAACCAAAGATGTGGGTGAAACCGCAAGGGTCACTGATCCATAAATGCCTGAAAAGCTTGACGCTTTAAAGTATTTTTTTTTACTCCACTAATGTGAAAATTACAAAAATGTGCTTGGTAAATGTGTCTAAGTCTCAGTTTCAAATTCTCTATTTTATTTGTTCTCGTGAAGGAATGAGATTGCTGCGCATTCAGTTTTGGGGTCGACTCACAAAATCAATCTGCTTAGATGTTTTTTTATTGTGTTGGGTTTGACTTTCAATCAAACAAATGAAGTTTATAATCAGTATTTTTACCATGGTCTCAAAGAGACGTCAACAAAACCGTACTGTGGCCATGAGTTTGCTTCAGTCAAGGAAACCAGGAACGCTGGACGACAAAGCAGGAATAAAGGAGTGGGTTTTAATCACTTACTCCCTACAGGAAATGGCTTATGTTACCAATAGAATATGAATAAGTAAATAAATTATAATTTTACAGCAGCCTTAATAAACTGACTGTCAGTTACCCATTACTGAACACGATATAATTTGCACTTGATTTGAAACCCATAAAATTTTAGAAATAAATGGCAAGATTTACATGATAATATTCATGTAAACTGTGTAGTAAATATAAACTTAATAATGCGGTATTTCTGTAGACGTTTATTATGTGGCTTGGCTGGAATATAGTAATCCTATGCCTATTTTGACTAATATTATGTGAACATCTAAATGGTTACCTAATTCGGTAATATTCCGGACCGAGCCCAAGTCGTAAACGGCGCGTACTGTGCAACGCGCGCTTCAAAGAGATGTCATTAAACTGTAGGGGCCCAGCAGGGTCGAAGCCTCTGGGACCATAAGCATACGAAAGGAAAACCCGGTGCCCTGGGACGAAAGCAAAAAAGGAACGGGGTGGAATTTAGTCAGTAAAAGTCTGACACGCTCTTCCGCTCTCAAATCTTTCTTCCTTATAATATTAGTTTAGATTTTTATAATCTTACTAGCTGCTAGTGGCTGCATCCGCATGATAGTAGAAAATTATCCCAAGAGAAAACCCTCCCGGGATAAAAAGTCTCTCTTGCTCCAGACAAAGTGACAAGAGTCATCATCTGCCTAGCCTTTTCCCAACTATATTGGGGTCGGCTTCCAGTCAAGCCGGATTTAGCTGAATACCAGCATTTTACGAGGAGCGGCTGCCTACCAGACCTCCACAACCCATTTAACTGGGGTAACACGGTACTTCATGGCAAGACTGGAGTCAGATTTACTGGCTTCTGACTATCCGTAACGACTGCCAAAGATCTCCAAATTACAGCCGGGACCAACGGCTTAACGTGCTTTCCGAGGCACGGAAGAAACTCGTTATGTTAAGATGGTCACCCATCCACAGACCAACCTAGGCAAGCGTTGCTTAACCTTGAAGATCGACCTGTGCGGCTGTTATTATTTAGCCACGAGCTCCTGAGAGTGAGAAGAGTGATTTGAAAAAATTACAGCAAGCTTTATAAGAAACTAATCCTTAAGTGTAATATGTTAGATTAAAGTTATTGTACTAACTATTACTTTTTTTGCTGGACAATAAAGTTTATTCTATTCTACTTTATTCTATTCTACAATTTTCTGGCACGCACGTTTTTTAATATTACGTAGGTATCACTTAAGTTGCTCTCAAGTACACTTGGTGTAATCGATCCGACGGATTTCGATACCCGTTGCGTGTTCCTAGGCCATAACGCGACTCCACTCAATTTCCTGATGATAAAGTGCCGAGTTCGTTGCTAGGGTTTTTATTTATATCTTCGGACATTGATGAATAGGCCCAACATGTTGTATGAAAGTTTTGGAGAGTTATGTTTTTGTTCGTAACTACATATGATAGGTGAGGTGTTGAAAATAATGGGATAGGTAGGTTAAACAGAAACTATAACAAATTGTAGTTTGTTTTAATGATTTTTTAATACACTTATTCGAAAACCCGCTTTTATCCTCGTGCTCGCGTCCGCCACAATTTTATTACATTTATCGTATCAGGTTGGGCGTAATAAGTGTATTGAAAAACATCGTTTGATTCACATGGTTTTTTTTAAGTCTTTGCATTTTGCAGATCAGTGACAGTTTTTGTTTTCAAAATTACAATAATTTGACATAGTAACACGTATTTTTTAACGGGATTAATCATCGATAACTTTCTCAGATACAACAACTTTTTCATGGGTTATTGAATGGCTATTTTATGAAAAAGTCATTTCATAGGATAAGCAGAACTGAGAGGGCTACATTGCTGATTTTAGAAATATTAAATCAGCAAAGCAATATTTGCTAAGGGAGGAAATACTTATATATTTGTCTTATATATCGCAAAATTTTGTACAAAGCTTCCCTTTATATTATTATTTAGGCGAGCATTAAGTTTTTGAAAATTCAACTTACATAGAGGTGCAAAAGGGGACAACTATTTAAGTATTCCTTCCGTAGTCTAAAATGGTTTTCATTATTAGTTATCAAAAACTATCCATAGAAAATTATTTGAGGATGTAAAACACTTTTACGAAAGAACAATATTCCTTGGGTTAATAAACTTGAAATGTGTTATACAAATATTTATCTATATAAAAATAAAAAAGATGAATATCAGTAGTTTTTTAATACTTCCTTTATTTATTTATATACTCTTTATTGTACACCGTAAAAATACATTTTTCACAAGGAGCTTAACATTAGTAGAGACTCTTTAAAAAAGCGATTAGGTGTAGCAAAGCTTTTTATGTGTAATTTTTTATCAATTTCAAAATGAAACAAAATGTCATTTAACAACATTTTATTTAAAAAAAAACGGGTTTTAAGACAAATAAACGTGTTGCGCCGACCCCAAGTAATATGAGATTTAAGAGCAGGAAGAAGAAGAAGGTTTTTGAGACAAGTAATAAGTGCAAAACAGACCTGTGTTGTGTTTATAAATTGCAACATCATCATCATCACCTCAGCCGAAAGACGTCCACTGCTGGACATAGGCCTCTCCCAAGCGTCGCCACAGCGACCGGTCCTGTACGTCTCGCATCCATCGGAACATTTTTTCAGTTTTGAACATCTACCATAATAAATCGCCAGATGACCACTTAGCTATAACCCACATATTTCGTTTAGTTTCAGAGTGGATCTTGTTATTATTTCCCCATAGTAGTCTGTCGCCACGCTCATCTGCTGCCACTTCCAATTTGATTGGTTGATTTTGATGAACATTCGTTATACGGAACACCAGATCAGCATCAGTTACCATCTCTGGTTCAAAATAATATTTAAATCTATCGTACTTATCTTCTTGCATCGGCGCACCCCAACATTGTTTTTCTCCACATTCCCAGTCTCCTTCGTCATCCATTCTTAGAAACAAATTACAGTCAGTGTTGTACAGTTTAAATGCAAGATCGTTTCCTTTACACACCGGGAGAGTCTTCCAGCTTAGTCTGTTACTAGTTTTGGGTAGTCGATGGTCACCCCAAACGGCTCTATCATTGTTATTCGGATTAATGTTTGAATCTAATTTCAGAGCCTGATCGTAAGCATAATTGACTATCATTACAGCGTCTTCGCTAAAGATGTACTGGAACTGGTTAGGGAAATGTTTGCAAACAATATCTTTAGCGCCACCGTGCCACAGTTTGTACGCGAAGACCATGATGTTTCGTGGGGCTTCGCGGATAAGTTTCTTTATAATTACGTTGAGGTCTTCACCAAGACTAGCGATAACGAAGCTCTTAGTAGTATTCACTGCAGATTCATAGTTACCGCTGACGACATTGTTGTACAGTTCGTCTTTACGCCTGCGTATATCATTGCTATTGAGAAATGCTACGTGTCCATCATAACATGTAAGTTGAAGTGGAAGTTGAAGTTCGTCGGGTAGAGTGGCATCTACATAAGGAAACATTCCTTTTTTATTCAATTCGTTGGCGAGTTCCTTGAGGCCTTGAGACTGCTCATGTACACCGAACACGATCACCGTGCCGAGATCGTTGTTGATGATGCGAGCGATGTCCTTAATACAGCTGCTGTTCATGCGTTCTCCAGCAACAGTCACAATGCGGACAGAGTTGTCTTTGATGTAGGCGCTTGTGTTGCAGTCAGTATAACTGAGGATTGGGATCCTGTTAGGTATCTTCTTGTCCTTATCCACACCGCTGCTGACCAGTCGATATTGATGATTTACATTGTAACAGTTTGCGAAACCACTAATGCCTTCTGCGGATATGACCCTGCCTTCACCGAAGTAGTCAACATGTCTAATCAATTTGTTGAGAGAAACGGGTATTTTCACCAATCTGAATTCTCCTTGGTGGGGAAGATCGGAGTACGGAAAGTCCTGGTCAATGTTGGTGTTGTAGTTTGGTTCCGCAGCACGCCTCCAGACGGTGGAGGAATGCATTTTGGAGTTTTAATGGTCTGAAAAATAAAAATTTTAGGTATAGAAATAGTTCAGTTGCCAAAAAAACATGACGAAGTTTTTGTTTTTTTTCCTATAAAAAACACCCCACACTAAGAACACTATACACAAGGCAACTAGACCCGGAACATCTGTGTAATTTGTAGGCTATATAAAATTTATTCAATTATTGAACCATAGGTACATATACCAACATATTCTTCTTTTCACAAATTTAAAACGAATATCACAAGATTTTATAAAAAGTAAAAAATATTTATATTTCTCACCAGCTCAACTGTTCACCGGGTGGCACATTGTTTTATACTAAATGGTTAAGGAATATAAACACAATATATATATACTAGTTATCGGTTCGGGTAAACCGCGCTAATAACATACACAATTGGGAGTTTGAGTTGCGAAAGATAAGGATGTGAGATAACCTAAAACCTAGACCTTGCGCGGATCCCGTGGGTACAGCGGAGTTGCACCCATATTTCGCAAATTACGACATACTTAACTGTTGTAACTTGCGAAATTATGGTGAAAAAAAAATATGGGTTACTTTTATCCTGGGAGTATGTTCCCTTGGGATAATTTTCTACTGTCATGAGCGCGTAGTCGCTGGCAGCAGCTAATATTTTGTATGTTTTGGATCGGAATTTGTATTAAGGAGGCTAAATTTCCGAATATAAATAAAAAAAAACAGCAATTTTTTAAAAGAGTAACCTTTGATGTTTTTGCCGGTTCTTCTTCGTACGAAACGAGCAATTGGGACTGCACTAGCTTCTAAAGTTTTGTAGATACTCATTTAGGCCTATGTGAAATTAAAACGATTTAACCCAACTCAATATTAAAACTTACAAACCCGTCATTAGGATCTTTTTGAAATATACGCAGATATACAACGTTAAAAAACATTACACTGCGTATTGTTAACGAAATAACATATTGAAAATATCTAAAAATAATATGGTGTAATAGTTGTGTGTAACCCAACCTAATGAGCTTATTGTTAGTGTAGTGGGTTTTGTGAAAATGTCAGACCACACTGATGGGGGAAAATACCAGTGATATTGAGAAGTTATCAAGTTATGAAAATAAGCACAATTATTTGGCAGCAAAAAATTAACAAGGTAAAAAAGCAGTTAAAGTACTAGAAAGCCTAAAAAGCAGAGAAAAGGAATGGAAGATGGAGAATAGCGATTAATATGATGATGACGGAATTGCAATAGTGAAGAGCAAAACGTCTGCTCAAACACAAACCAGCAAAGAATATGAAGATAGATGAAAAAAAAAAGGTTTTTATCGCGAGACTCCGCTGATAATGACATAGGTATGTGCCACCTCCAACGAGTTACTTAGTTTTAAAACATCACGGGATCATTAGAATTAATTATAAGAAGTCCTTTTAAGTTTTAATCTAAGACTCAAGATTTGATTATGCGTATGCAGTTCGGTCATTTCATAAAAAACTATTGTCCCTCAAAAAAATATATGTTTGAAATGTAGACAAGATCATGTTTATTGCAATATTCAGAATTATACCAGTAAGATTCTCACTCATAAAGGCGATCATTTTGTTATTAGATTTTAGAGAAAATTAACCAATTTTATGGGAAAGAAAAGTCCATACAAAGCTTATAGAGTAAATAACAAGTAACATACTGCAGGGTCCTACAGTTATTCAATCAAAATTAACAAGCTTAAAAGTCATTAAGGAAAATCCAAATGAACAATCAACAATTCAAAAATTCAAAAATCTTTTTTCTGATAAATAAAATCTACTCTGCCATATCAATATTGTGAACATGCAGTGACCACAAGCAGAATCAATTTGCAGGATGCCATTTAATTTTTGCCCTCCGCTTTTCGACATGCATTTGACATTTTCCATTTCCTGATTTAAAACTTCACAGTGACCACATATCCTTTGATGGTGTAGGCAGAAATGTCCATATTCCTGTCATAAGCTGGTTGAAGATTAACTTTTTAATCGATTTCAAAGAATGAGAGAGATTGTCAATTAACTGAATTGCCTGCTGCAAATTAGCTGAATTTGATTTGATTATCTTTTTGCTTGGTGTTTTGAAGGTTTGAGTTTTGTCTGTTAGCATAGTATAATAAACCTTATAATTTTTTCATTGCTGGGAATGGCTTCCTCTCTAGGAGTTGGAAAGGACTGTAAACTACCAAGCGATACAGTGCAGGTCGATATTTTAAGTTACCGTTTTGAAATAAGTGGTGATGAAAACTAGGTATTGCAATAATTAACTCAAAGTCTTAATGAAAACAAATGTAGTAGCTCAAATTAGTTAACCACATGTTTAACATAATCCAAATGTTCTTTTGCAGAAACGGCCATCTTATTCGTGAAAAAATGCGCCTACGATTATTTTCTTAGCAACTATTCACCTAAGCACAAACATTCATTCGCTCTCAGTTTTGTAGTTGGTTGCTCTGTCTGTCTGGTCAGTTTAGGTAACCAAGTTACAATTTCTGTTGATGACGGGGAGTTCATGTAAATGTTCTGAAGTTCGAATGTAAACTTTCCCTGACAAGTGAAATTTCAGCTACGATTCTGTCCGCTTTTGTGACTGCTATGTAGTTCAAACTTCAAAGTTATACACTGCTTTAGGTGTCGACTATGACTTAGTAAAATATGGACTGGTTCTGTGTTATTGTTAATAGGTAGCGTCCGATTGAAATATCAATTTTAGCGATAAAGTTGTCTTTTAGAAATCTATTTTTGGAGTTTTTCTATTTATTTATCATCATGCATCGGTCTAACATGTAGTTCCCGCTTTAAAGTCTGACACCAACTACCAGTACGCCTACATCTATACCCGACAGAAGTCCTACAAACACGCCTACAAACACCGTATTGAAAATACTCCACGAACATTTCATAGCAACAGCTGCATTTGCAAAACATGGCGTCGTCATGGCGTCCAAACAAAAGGTTCCCGATTAAAGTTGTCGGCTTGTGGGATGGCGTTCAATTTCCGATATCGCCACAAAGCGGCGCCGCTCGTCCGCTGCTTCCTTTGCGGGGCGCGTTATCTAGTAGGCATAGGCAGTAGGCAATGCATAGGCATGACATAGGCGTATACATAGAACACGGAATCGATACGAATGCGGCGACAAAAGACCGCCATTACTAATTATGTCCACTGTGTTATGTGTACTGGAGTACCATGACGTGTTTAAGTGGCAGGCGTGCAAGCAAGAAAGAGTTACAGGTCGCAAAATGGATCGCGTTAAGAACTCGTGGTAGGGCATGGGCCCTAGAGTACAAGTTTTGAAAATTGGCGCGTTCGAATTTTGTTCCATAACCTACGCGGGACTTTGTTCAATCTGATCAGACCTCTATGAGTCTTTTGTTTTGTACGATTTTTATGTGAATGTAATGATTTATTCAGAACATTGGTCGTCTAGGTAAATTGCGAAACATGGAGATACGAGCTTTATTTACATACAAAAATACATAAAAATACGTTTCAGCGCAGGTTGATTGACGCGTAACGCTTCGTCGTGGGATACATTGCAATGGATGATCCGCCTACAAGCTTTATTTTGTACAGAATTTAATATAAACACAATTATTATATTTAATTGATAATAGTTAATACAGGATCAGTTGAATCCCGCCGTAAACGCCTCGGGCGTCAAGTCTCTGGGCGATTTCTAGCCACCGTAGTTGGGTTTGCGGACGGTGAGCAATGAATAGCTTATCGTCCGGTCTATAATAATAAATTAAACTAAACATTGCAAAAATATTAAACACGACAGTCATAGTGAGAAATATCTCTGGCTGTCAGTTTCTTTGAGATGTCACTCATCGGCAGGCTTCTTTTGTATCGAATAAGTGACTGCAGAGGTGTTTCTATGGTCTCTGGACATAGCACAGCCGCGTAGGTCCATTAAGTATGGAGCTCGGTAGCTGTATGGTAATTTTGTTGTCAATTGAATGTGTTGTTGACAAGGTACTTAGCTCGTGTTTTGTAATACAATGTTTGATATATGAACGTGAGGATTTTCTTAAAGACGTTGTCCTCACCAAAACGTCTCTTATTTTGATAAAGTGCCACTTCAAAAGATCTAAATAATTAAAGTCGGGACTCACAGCGCAGCAGCAAATCGCTTGAGTACTGCACCAACTGTGCCTTTAAAGATTAATTTAGTATGGCCGATCTTTTAAGAAGAACTTTTTAAAACTTGACGCTTAATAAAATTTTTATTCTAACAGCAAACCAAATAAGTAAACAGCACGACCGACGACCAAGTAACAAAACAAAAAAAAATGCTTAATTACAAGTTTCGCCGTAGCAAATGCAAAGGCTCATGAAACAAAGGGTCCTCAAGAACAATCGAAGCTACAGGGATAAATAACAAACAGCGGAACAAATCAGACGCGAGTACCTACCTTTTGCTTAGTAGGAAGAAAAAAATGCCTTGTTTTCCGGACTGAAAATTCCCCAACGACAGAATCAATGCACAACTTTCTTCATTTGCACGAGCGGGAAACAATACAACGTGATATACAAGTTGGAGTTATTGCTATGGGGTTGTAAGCAAGTACCTTTACCGTTGCAACTACAGGGAAACATTCTTACGAGACAATTCTTGCATTTTGCCGCATTGCAAACGTCAGTAAAAAAAATTGAAAAAAAAATACAATCGACACGAAAATGAACATGGTAATCATTTAATACGAATCAAAAAATTCTTTTGGGCCAACTTAGATTTGAGCACTAGAATTTTTTTTCTCGCTATTATAGGCAGTGATCATTAATTCAATGGCGCGAACGCAAAACTGAAATCAATGTCTAAGGGTGGAAACTGTATTAAAAATAATGCTAATTTATCTTTTTTTTTCTATCACAAAGTAAGAACTGAAATGTAAAGGTATCCATCAAATTATACCTAGCCATCTCCATTCTCCCGTATTAAATTTGATTTCAAGTCCATCTTTACACTGACATTTTTTTCTTTTATGAGCTTATTTTTGTTTCGTCTCAGCAACGGTAGGTAATTGACTTTTGACAACTTTTTAATGAGTTTTTCGATGTTGATAGCTTGTCCCTTGGGCACTTTTTCTTTCATATTTGTAAACATAAAAACATTTTTCTTTTATACTTACTTGACCTTTTAGGATTCGTAATTATTAACTCTCTGATCTCTTTCTGGTGGAATTCGGTGGATAAAATAACTTAGAAAGCCATTTTAAATTAAATGAACATAAAATACTGCCAAAATTGCCTCTGGTATCGGAAACCCGCAGTCCTAAAACGCAAATGTCAACTGAAGATCACAGGTATGGTTTTAGAAAAAATCTTCGACTTTGATTAACTAAACCACACCATGGTGAAGGTGTGCCCCACTACAGAGCACCGCCCTGTTCTCGTGGGACAATCAGAACTTCACCCAAAAATGGAAGAAGTCATTGAATCATTTCCCACCTAAACAAAATCATCGCGTGTGATCCTATCGAACTAATTGAAAGGAAGAAAAAAGTGTGTACAGCAAAAGTGAATACAAGTGTCCAATAACATTAAGTAAAGGGGTACATGCACATTATTTATCTCGACTGGAAGAGACAGAACGTGACACTATTCGTTATTGTCACATTGAGCTTTTTATCTTTCTTTTTCACTTGTTCTGTGCTTTTACTTTGTTCGTACTGAATCAATTGGCTTGTGAAGTGATTTTTCCAGTTCCCGTTCTGATTTTAATAATGCTGTGGTGTTGATAGGGCTTATTCTTTCCTTTTTCTTTCATAGTGCTTTTTGCACTTACTTATTCTATTATTTTTCTTCTTCCTGCCCTTATCCCGTGTTACTTATTCTATTACTATTATATGATTCTTATTTACAATAGGGTCCTATATCCCTGGAGATTTTAAGACATAGATTTTTTTTTAAATACTTGTACCTACTTAGTTTTCTTATTTTATTGGTCTGTATTGTGTTTTACTACTGGACCTGAAACTAAGTCCCACAGACATAACCAAATTCTCACATCAACCTTCGCCGCGGTGGACCTCGACGGCGTTATCTTTCCTCAGCCGTCCAGTGAGACAATGATGATAATACAGAATAAGAAGTACTTTTTATTTTATAGCCTTCTTATAGATACTGTTATAGACAGCAACGATTATCTAAACGAAAAGAAATAAAAAAATACAAAGAACAAACTCGTAACTACTGAAGATCATTATGTACCTATACAGTGAATTAAATAATTAATTATTAAATGAAAACAAACATTTAATAAACTAAATCATCAGTTAGACTACCGCTCCGTTATTTAAATATTACCGAATTACATAGCTAGTATCTATGTCATTCAGTAATATTTAGCCACATTAACCCTTATTTCAGTTTCAGTACCCTTTTACAGCTATTGTCTCAAGACACATAAAGTAACTCGTTAAGAAATTACAAGTGTGTTGCATAAAAAGTGTCACTTAACAGCGCCAGTAAGGATGTGCTATTATTCATAAACTCAGAAGCGGGGTGTTGAACCGACACCCTGGGGACGCGCGTTTTAATGTCCGCATTTGCATATTGTAGTATATTCTTGATTTTCAGATAAAAACTGTGTTTGAGTAAGTGCTGAAGAACGAATGATGGGTGATAAATCAGAGATATGAGCCTTATTATTTTACCTCATCTTTAATTTTAAAACTCACTCAAACATGCACACTGAAATATAAAGCAAACAGATACTAGAATATTGAAAACATAAAATGATAGTTTTTAAACGCTATCTATAGAACTCTATAACTAAACCATATTTGCCATTGCAATACAGGAATGAACGAGAAGTAATTACACTAGTTTACAAGATTTTATACCCATACATGAAAGCAATGAAAATGGGTAGGGTATTTAACCCTTAGTTGGATATGGAAGCAAAAAAAAAATTAGCACGTCAAGTTTTAAAAATATTAATATTTTTATATTTCGATTTTCTTACATAGCCGTTACTTAAAAAAATAATAACTGGCACAACTTTCATACTAATTAGTGTCAGTTTCTTTTTTGGTACTCCTATAGTAATCGCCTAACATATTTTTATCCCATAAATCTCGAAACCTCTCTCCATAACTTTGAATTTTGATGAAAATGTTCGCTATTTTCATCACTCACGCTTACCATATTCAGGAAAAATATTCAAGTGTGAATGTAAAAAATAAATTTTCAATGACATAATTATGTACACTCATTTTGAGATATTTAATCAATAAATAAGATACAATTTATTCATATTCCTCAGATTTATTGTTGCCCAAGAAAGCAAAGCTACTGGTTCTGGCATCTTTTTCAACAGTAAATAAGTGGCAATCAAAATTGTTATTATTCAATTTTTTTTTAATTTGGGGGCTTACAAGTATTCCTTCTTTAAGTTTAGTATCAGAGAGTTTGGGACAGACGGTTTTTAAATATGGAAAATTTAATGAACAAGTCCATGTGCTTTGAGTCATTTTCTGTACTTAAACTGCAAGCATGACGGGCATGAAACGCAAGTTTATATTATTCCCTGTAGCCCAGTTAGTTAATAGGCTTCTATTATTTTCACATATAACTTCAGAAACCAATATTTTCAATGTTTATTACGGGAATTTGGAA
This sequence comes from Mythimna separata, assembly GCA_030763345.1. NCBI lineage: Eukaryota > Metazoa > Arthropoda > Insecta > Lepidoptera > Noctuidae > Mythimna > Mythimna separata. The sequence goes on from CM061182.1 coordinate 13,462,030, forward strand.
GTATTGAAAATACGCCTGTTTTACTGCTTCTCTAGTTGGTGTCGTCGTGTTTGTCAAAATAACTTTACCACAAACTTAACAAAAGTTATTCGAATTAAATTAATACTTTCTTGAGGACATTTTAACAATTCTTTTGTAACTAATTTTACTAATTAAACACAGCTATAACCAGGCCCGCCGCTAGCTGTTTGGGCGCCCGCGTGCAACACCGGTTAAGGCGCCCCTGTTTTTTTTTTTCTTTTTTTGATGGGATAAATTACCAATGACTTCTCCCGCTCTAGGGCGGAACGGGAGGGCGCCTAAGACTTTTACTAACTAAAGCCACACGCATGTTCCTTCTTGCCATTCCAAGGTAGGCCTTGCTAGGTCACTACAGTTTTGCTGACATCTCTTTGAGGCGCTCGTGGAACACAACGCGGCGTCCATTACTCAGGCTCGGTCTGACTGGACGGTCTGACCTTTGCTCGTCGTCTCAGTGGCTGGAAATCGATTTCCGGGGCTTCGGCGGCTGGGGCGTAAGGATTTCTGTCCCTTACGCGTACGGTCGCCTCCTTCGTTAGCGTTATTACTTTGCAGAAGGTGACGACCGCCTCCACCGTGTCCACTGAGCGATCCACACTAGTCACCTATATGGATCGCTCAATGGCGGGCGTTTTTTTCTCACGAATCAGGTCCAAGGACCTTCCGTTCTTACCATATCCGGTGAAGATCTGCGTCATGAAAAAGATGAGAACGCTGTGACGTCTTTCTGGCCACTCCTCAAAGAGGGTAATTACTGCCATAATGATGGCGTGCCAACCAGTTGCGTCAGTAGCTGTCATCATTCCACCATGAAATTCCGTCGGAACTCGGTCTGCATACCGTGACTTGTCGCGGCAGCGGAGGGTCACCCCGGCGTTGCATCTCCACGCATAAAATGTGCATGCGTGCAAAGTTGTGGTCTCCAGATCCCATGGTGCCAGGCAGGCAAGGAGTCCCGCCCCTCTTTGCGGGAGACCGTGCGGTATCCCCGCACTATCTGGATGGCCATGACCCTTGTTTAGCTTGGTCGCCGGTCGTTTACGCAGCGACGGCGCCCATACTGGCGCCCCGTGAAGGGCCATGGACCGAACGATCCCCATGTAGAGCCTCCGGCAGGAGGCACCTGGACCCCCTAGGTCGGGCTGGAGCCGCGATAGGGCAGCCCCAATCCGTTCCAGTTTGAGGCCCAGACGTTAAAAATGCTCCTTGGTTCAAATTTTTTGGTAATGCGAAACCTCAAACATTTGTTTATTTCACGACATAACCGCTGACTTGTTTAAATTTTTCGAGTTAAGGGGCACCATGGTTACTTGATCAAGTGGTGTTAGGTTTCGCGCGCCAAAGGTACACATATAATGAATCATCTGACATGTAAACATACATTTGAGACCTCATCAGTTCCTTAGATATCAAACCAGTGTATAATAAAAATATATTAGGCAATAGGCATACAAAATTACAAATTATGACACTGTTAATTTTCATTTTTGGCGCCCCCTTGATGACGGCGCCCGCGTGCGCCGCACGCTCTGCACGCCCGCACGCGGCGGCCCTGGCTATAACGTTTGATACACTCGATACGCCCCAAAATTGTTGTTTCAAAAACTTCTTGTATAATTAAAAAACTTGACGTGATAAAAATATTTTACATACAATTTCGTGATAAGAACACTAGACAAAACAGGTTTGGTATAAATTTGGGAATGGGTAAGAGAAAAAACCAAAATTTGTAAACTAGTGTTATTAGTTTGCCGTCCGACCGCATGATTAGGCCCGAGTCCAATCGTCAACGTCGCGTAGCAACTCGGTAGGGTCATGAATATTTTTTTTAAAGGAAATCTGTGAAAAAAGATATAGGTGTGGTTTTAGATACTTAGTAAAAATCTGACTCGCCCTTCCACTTCATCCTAGAGAGGGAGAAGTCTTTGGACGATTTCTCTTCTCAAAAATAAAACATAAGGACAAAAATATATTACTTACGTGTTTTTCTCTCAATTCGTCGCATATACTGCAATACGAAATATCATCAGTGCCATAACATTAAACGATGGAAAGAAATAAAGAAGTTATAATAAGTCTAGCGGCACCCTCGCATAGCGGGACGCTTCCAAACAATTAGAGAGGCTCGTTAGCTTTACGAGATATTTAGCGCGTCCTTCCTACTCTACTGCATTTTATTAGTGCGCGGTGCGTAAGCGTAATACAGTTTGTTTTTGCTGACTGGATTTTAGGGTGGTAAAGGTTGGCCCTGTGCGCTATGGAGCGTGCTGAGCTCGGGGCTTCTAAGGAGGATAAGATTCGCAATGAGTTTATCAGAAAAAGAACTGCAAACATTTGAGGAGTTCCTTTAATTTCTCATGAATCTTATCATAAGAATAAAATTTTGACAAAAAATGGGATTAAACCGAAAGTATATTAGTTGAAACAATTATAGAATCGGCCAAATCGGGTAATGTATGACGGTGTTCTGAGATAACAAACATATCTACAATCGAAATTAGAACCTCCTCTGATAGAACCTACAGACCTAACCTATAAGTAAACTCCTTGGCAGAGGGTCGTCCGTGTGTGTCAAAAGGTCGATTGCCCGTGGAACAAATGTGCTTTAGATTGGCGTGTAATAATGTCCCCCAGTTAGGTATACTAACGAGCTTAAAAACTAATAAAAAAAACTATGCCTTTGCATTTTCTACTACTCAATTTTCGGGTGCATGGCAGGTGCAACTTAATAGTAGACAAAATAAAAAAATATATGAATGATCTAATAAATAGAGATGAGGTTAGACCAAATGCGGTTTTCCGCACATGTGTTTTAGCGCAGCTTAGTAGAGGTCTGTATCTAGCAGAGGGCTGCAATAGGCCAAATACGCGGCTGGTTGAAAGCTGATTAAAGAAAACTAGTCATTATTTGACAGGTAGTAACCCAAATTTTCCTAGAAAGTGGTATTGAACGTCGCTCATTTCATCCTGAACTGAAATTGCCACAGGGCAGGCAGTTAATGTGAAAATGATAATAAAAAAAAGACACAAAACCGACTCCTTAATGATTCAGAAGAGCGTGTAAGTAAATGTTTTTAATTCAAATAAAAACATGCCTAAAAATATTATCTAGGTAAAATTAGGCAGGCTAAATTTACATTTAGAATACACACAGTCCATTCACTCCCTATGGTTTATTAACCTAGATTAAGTTGATTCATTAGGTAAATTGTATGACCTATTTTCCTCTTTTCTAACAGACAAGACTACATGGTACGCTTTATGTAAATGAAGCGACAATATAGCAAGTCATGAAATTGATTAAGAAAATCGTTCTAGTAAGACATGAGTTTGCAACTTAGCATATACTGCTTACAAAGTAATATGAAGAGAGTAAGAAAAAGTGACAAGAAATATGAACCACTCAATAGAAACTCATTGCTGAGTTAAGCTCGCCTTTGTACATTAACTATTTAATCACCATGTCTTGTAATGTTTATTTTTGTGTACAATAAAGAATTAAGAATTGAGTTTCTTGCATATTCTTCTCCAAGAGGAACTACGCTTTGGAATGTACAGTTAGCAACATTTATTTTGACTCACTGATTTCTTGACTTTTTAAAAGTGCCTGTAAATAGTTTACGCACTGGACCGGACATTGTGGCGACACTTGGGGGAGGCCTATGTCCAACAGTGGACTTCTTTCGGCTGAATGGATGATGATGAAATGTTTTGGACCTTCAAAGTTACAAGGGTTGTTGAATTGATCGAATAGGGGAAATGCGTCTAATTTCATGAATGTCGAGCTATCATTAATAAAATGGCAAAGTATCACTTGAACTTTACCATATTATTTTTCAGTATTAACGAAAATAAACACCTACGTTCAAATACTTTGAGTATTTACATGGTCAACCTGGAAAACTTAAAACAGATTCCGCACATAGGTTGGCCGGAGCAAACATAATCTCCAGTTTCCAATCTTCAGTGTTTGTGCGGTGTCTCTCCACAGACTATGGCGGAGATGATGAGCATCTTGCACCTATAACTTAGCTGTTCCTGTTTTGTTTATTATTATGGATAGGCTCGCGTTTGACTACTCTACTTACTGTCTCACCTGATGATAAGCGATGATGTGGTCGACCATGGAGCATGCTTGCCTGTTTATTCATGTAAGTGTCAGTAGGCATCATTTCCGTGGCCGAATCCTAGGCCAGGCAAAGAAAATATACTATTTTTACAATTGTCATGCTAATTAGGTAGGAGCTGTCTAAACATTATTTGAAGGTTAGAAGGTTTGCTAGCAGTGGATAAGCACTAAATAAAATTTTAAAAAGAAGAATAGATTGTTGACAAGCAGCTGAAAGTTAGGTCTTCTACCGGTCGCGGTGTGGGAGAATTTAATTGATTTTAACAGAAATTAAGTCTACACAAGTGACAGCAGTGGTGGCTGTAATTTGTGTAGACTGTTATTATGCACTTATTAGCTTCGATGTATTTTTTTTCCGGTAGGGGAATCATCAGAATGACTTCTCCCACTCTTGAGCGGAGCGGGAGGGCGTGTCAGACTTACTGACTAAACCCCTACCCCATTCCTTCGTTGCCTACGATCTGGGGGACACGGCGACAACCTTTCGGATTTCGTGTTCCCCAGAGGCTTCGGCCCTACCGGACCCCTACAGTTTGCTGACATCTCCTTGAGGCGACCGTGGAACAGAACGCGCCGTTGACAGTCGGGCTCGGTCCAGATTATTACCAGACTGCCTGCACTTTTCGACCACCGTAGGCGCGAAAATCGGCGTGAGGGCCGTTCCCTCGCGCGCTCGCGAGCTTCGATGTATGGACATACACTATAAGCTCGACCAATCTCCAAGGTTAAGCAATGCTTGCTGATGTTGGTGTACTGACCATCTTGACATACTCGTACCGAGATTCCTCCCTATCTTTGGCAAGTTGTTCTGACTGTCATATGCTGATCTTAGACGTGTTGCCCAATTATACATATAGTTTCAGTACTTCTACTATAGGAGTAAGAAAAATAGTCAAAGTTTCAATTTTCATCAAATCCTTTATGTATTCAGGGTTATTTGGGCGGTGTGATTATATTATTATAAGCATTCGTTTTGATTTCCTTTTAAGAGCCTATACTACCTCAAATGGCTTAGCAAAATCCTCTGTTACGCCGAAAATACTGCAGCATTAATTTTGAAATAAATATATGGTAAAGTTGAGCATTAATGTTAAGTCCTATGTTTGGTGAAAACACGATTACATAAAATTTTCTCGATAGAAAAAAATCCCAAAGTTACCTCTAAACGGAATAATAAACCGCTGGCAATCGTAAAATACTTCAAATTAGATCATGAAACTTTTTATACTTACTGAACTAACTATAAAGCAGGTCTTATGTTATTTATTTTTTTGAATTTCCTCCCTAATTAAATAACCTATAATATAGGCCTTATTAAAGTTGGTTCCCAGCCGCGCGCCACCCGCGCTCAGTCCTGCTCCGGCTTTCGTACGGGAGGGTTGTGTCATTTTGCGCTCGGCAGGACACATTACGCGACGTAAACTAACAATATTGAATTGCGTGAGTTTTTAGTGTTTGCGTAATGGGAAATAACCGTAATAAAAATAAGAAGCGACGGGGTTGGCGTAAAGAAACAGGCAAACATATGATCGAAGTGAAGTAAGTATCTACCGACCTATGTATTTATATTTATAAAACGTAATAATGACATATAGTGACATTTATAAAAAAAATACCTAAATAGGTTTGTTTTTGTTTTGACGCAACAAAATATAGGTTTTATATTTTTATAACTCCAAAACCTATTTCTCCGATTGCTCCCGAAAATGACGGTCCAATTACAAACTCAAGTCTTCACAAATATTTGTAGGACATAACGCCCATTAGATAATAATAAAATAAATGTTCCGTGTGGTAATCGCACCCGCGCCCCGAATTGCAGCATGTAGGTACGGTCAGTACTAGTCAGTTGGTTTCTTGCAGCTAGTGTAGGTACCTATTCTAGCTGCAAGAAACCAATAGCTGCAGGTACCTATGCATGTTGTAAAATACATAAAAAATATGAACTTACTGGGCGTACTGTAGTAGCTTAGCTAAATAATAAATATGATGATCTTTCCAGACGACGTCGATTACACACTACTGAAGATGATGTTGATAAAGAGAATATTCCAGAAAATTCGTGAGTATCTGCTACTTATTTATGCACGTAACTGATCTGTTATTGAAACACATAGCCGCAGATTAGGTATTGAATAGTTACTATGTCACAGCTTTATATAAGTTATAATAAAAGCAATATATTTCCAGTATACGGTGATCTCGCATTGTATAGGCATTCCGCACATCAGAGAGGTCAGCGTATACTGGAAATACAGCTTCATGTATGTAGCCACGCGTACCCGCACCTGTATTTCTATAATACGTAGGTAAACAATAATAATAATTACGTAGCTATATTATTATTCATCGTTTTATTCGCAATTATGATTTTATCGACGATTTCGTCTTTTTTTTATTACACAATTTTAGGGTTCCTTAGCGAAATGATAAACAAATAGGTATTTATGTAAGGTCTATCGGCCAGTATTATTATACCAGCCACTTGTGATTGTTACAGGAACCAAATACCTCCGATAGAAGTAGAAAAACATTCGGACGAAACAAATGTTCATACATTACAAAATATTGAATTGTAAGTATCATACGTATTCATCAAGATATTTATTTCTGTGCTTTGCCACATGGCATTACCGTTTTGTACTAACGCGTAACGGTTACTATCACGAAATTGGCGAGTTCACACACTTTTCATGTCGTTGTACTATTTAGGGTTCCGTATTGTTCTTCATGTTGATATAATTATGCTTTCAGGTGTAAGTACTTTTATAATGAGTGTTGCGTTTTCTTGCAGATCACAAGTACCACCTGAAGACACAAGCTGTTCACTGAATACACATAATGACGAAAGAATATTGGATCCGTAAGTTATTTAACCTATCACATACCCGCTAAATGAGACACAATAGTAAAACAATAACAGCGCGGTCTCATAGACCGGTCGGTCGGGGATTCATGAACTAACGTGACAAACAAACAAACTCACCTTGTACATTTATATTATTAGTTAGGAACTGAGGATTATAACTACAAAAACCTCGTTTTTCAGATATTCACATAATCTTCAGCAATGCGGCACACCTGATGATGAATGTGATGATGATACTAATTGGTAATTGTTAGATTTTTTATATGAGAAGTTTTATGCGTATCATGTATGTTATTCAGTTTACCAAGAATTCCTAAAAAAAATATTCTGGTCTTTTCAGGTGCGAAGTGAGTTGTAATAACCCCGTGGAAGAGAAAAGCTGTTTTTGTGTAGAAGGGCGAAGAATGATTGATGTAGAATATTTTTATAGACGACTTCAAGAAATATCCAATCATAATCAGGCATTCGGATGTACATTGAGCAACGTTCACATTATATCAGAAAAAAGAAAAGGTCTACTCTCCAAATATAAATTAGCCTGCAATATGTGTAATGTAACTTTCTATCTTGATTCTGAGCCGAAATCAGACCTAGATTTAAACAAATCTGCAACATCTGGTATCATATCTTCTGGAATTGGCTATTCCCAATTTAGTGAATTATGTGCATCGATGGATTGTCCATCTTTCTCTCAAAAGCACTATGCTAAAGTCCAAAATGAAATATATGATGACTGGCAAAAAACTGCTATAATTACAATGGAGGCAGCTGCAGCAAGGGAACGAGATGCGGCTATTGCAGAAAGGCGAGTAAAAAATGGCCTTGCTTGCATAGATGTGATTGCAGATGGTGTCTGGAGTAAACGTTCTTTCAACACAAATTTTTCAGCCCTATCTGGAGCTGCCGCTATAATTGGCAAGAGGTTTGGTGAGGTTTTGTTCATTGGAGTAAAGAACAAATACTGCTGCATATGTACCCGAGCTGAAAGTAAAGGTATCAGTTCAGGCGACCATGTATGCTATAAAAATTATAGCGGTTCTTCCACCGGTATGGAGTCTGAGATATTGTTAGAGGGGTTTAAACAGTCCATTCCCATGCATAACCTTATATACGAACGTATGGTGGCAGACGGCGACTCGAGCACGTATAAAAAAATTTTGGAAGGACGTCCATATCCCAATTGCACCGTAGAAAAAATAGAATGCAAAAATCACATTTTCAGAAACATGTGTAAAAAGCTAAAACACATAACTACAGAAACCAAATATCCTTCAAATTTAAGAAAAAAAATTACGACTCAAAGAATCCTAGCTATCCGTAAAGTTATTTGCTCATCCATAACTGAAAATATTTCCAAAGACGCCACCTTTGACATGAAAGTAAGTAACCTATTTACAGACATCATGAATTCAATCAACCATGCATTCGGAAATCACGAAAACTGCCAACCCTATTATTGTACTAGCCAAAACAATAGTGAAGACTTAACTTTAATTTTGAAGACGTGTGCTATATGGCATAGAATTAAATTTGTGGTTAACACTGTGGCAGCTAAGGCTCGAAGTCTTATGCACAACAGTGACAGCAATAGAGTAGAGTCTTTCAACAGTATAATTGCTAAATTTGTTGGTGGGAAACGCATTAACTTTTCGTTGCGTCGGGGCTATGATGCAAGATGTAACGCTGCCGTGGTATCATTTAACACAAAGCGACCACTTAGCACTTTACACAGAGCGATTTTGGGGAGAAGTCCCAGGTCGCTTGTAAAGAAATTAGAGGAGAAGCGCTCAAAACAAAGAAAAAGAGCATCGACATATTGTAACAAAAAATGTAGAAAACTATTTTTAAAAACCAAAGATAAAGATTATGGTGAAAATTGTGAAAAGCCAGACATGACAAGTCTGGAGTACAATCGCATCAAAGAGGATTTTTTGAAAAGTTTGCCCAGTTCAGAAGAAGATCGAAGACAAGTAGAAAAGTCTACAATTCTACAAAGAGAGTCAAGTGAGTGGTTAGAGCTCAGAAGAAAACTTCTAACGGCATCTAATTTTTCCAAAATTGTAAATAAGCGACAAAACACAAGTGTGAAAAATTTAGTAAAAAATCTTATATATCCAAAGAATCTAAGTCATGTCCCATCTCTGAAACATGGTATAGAGCATGAAGCAACAGCAACAGAGCAAATAGCATTACAATTAAACATTCAAATAGAGCCTTGTGGTCTCTTCATAGACAAAAACTTGCCTTTTCTAGGTGCAACTCCAGATGGAATAGTGGGAGAAGACACAATAATTGAAATCAAGTGTCCTATAACAGCATTTAAAACATCTTTAGAAGAATCCATAGAGAAGAAAAAAGTAAATTTTTGGAAAAAGACTAAAAACGGACTTGTCATCAATAAAAAACATCCTTGGTACATACAAGTACAGGGACAACTTCATGTAACTGGTAGGCAAAAATGTATTTTCGGAGTATGGTCTGGATGCGACAAAGAAGTTAAAGTTGAAATTATAGAGAGAGATGACCAATATTGGCAAGAAATGGAACCAAAATTAGTACAATTTTATATGACATGCATGTTGCCTGAGCTATGCGATCCCAGACATGTTCGGAACATGCCAATAAGAGATTTAAGCGAATTAAATGTTATGTAATTTTGACAATGTGTAATAACTTATGGTGAAAACCATACCTACCCTATCATACCCACCAACCTATATACTTACCTATCCTACACCCTTGCCTACCTACCTAACTAGCCTACCTACGTACATAACTTATGTAGTTATGCCTACCTAAATATACTACTTACGTACCTACCTATCTACTAATAGATAACAAGAAAACGCAACATATTTTTCACATACCTATTTCTATAGCTACATAACCAACTATCCTACTTATCTACATACTTACTTACCTTTCTAATATTCATAGAAATACAAACCATGCCTTGAGAATCACGGACAAAACAAGAAACAGTATCCAATATGTTGCAGTCCTTCGGAAGTTACGTGCAGTCATACATTTCGGTGATTTATTTTGAAATTTGTATAATGGCAAAGCGTTTTACACAGAACCCTGACTGCAATTTTGACTCGCACTTGATTAGTTTTTTGTAACAGTAGAATTTATGCAGTGGCTCAGAATTGGTTTAAAAAAAATCTTATAGATATAGTAATAATTTATTTAGACCTACTACTTACATAATTACAAACAAAAATGGCTGTCACAAATGCATACAAGGAAAAAACTAAAACTCAAACTTACTACAAAATCAATGTGCGGAACCCTCACCGTAACGTTGGCTCTCGCCTATTATTTTGTAGCAACTTTCCAGTATAAGTTGATCTCGCGTTGTATAGGCTTTCTGTACAATGAGGGGTCAGTTTATACTGGAAAATTTAGCTTGATAAGCAACTGTCAGTAGGTACATTGAAATTCTTGCCGGGGTCGTGGTACTGTCCAAAAGGGCTATTGAGGCTACACCGTGGATTTTAGTCAGTAAGAGTCTGACAGTCCCGTCCGCTCCACTCAGGGTGGGAGGATTTTACCACGATAAAAAAGTAGGTAAGTACATTGAAATTAAAGTGATACTTTTAAAATTTTATTTTGATAATAGTGACTTATTATTAATAATTTTATTATTTCAGAAGTTCAATACTTGTCCGATAAATAACATAAGTAGTTTAGTCTAACAAAATAGCATCGTACTCGCGGTGTGCCCGCGTGACCGCGGGCAGCAGTGTGCGAGCGAGATAAAGAGTTAGGCGGCGCGGTGAAGTAGGGGCGAAATTAGAATTTGAGCTGAGGTTGTATAGGCTCTTAAGAGTATTTTTATTGCTTAATAATAACTCATATTTCATAAGAACCTATTTTGTAGGATCATAAAAAAGTACGTAATCAATAATACATTACCGTCCTAATGATCCATATAATGCACCTCTTGACCTGGTTACCAAAATTCCCTTTTGGGACTACAAGATTACCAACTAGACTATGGCATTTTCAACCTTACACCTTTTTGAATAAGGTTCAAAGAAGTTTTAGGTTGTGTTTGTGTTTCTTTTTATTGCCTAGCAACGGCCTGCGCTTCTACGGAACCGGTAGGACGATGACCTCTGTTGTACTTGATAGACAGGAAAATTATTGAAAGGTCGAGTTTTCCTGCGATGTTGTGTTTATAGGGCATTTTGCATGTGACTTTTTTTGTTGTTCTTTTTTAATGAGCACTACATTGAAGTAGATCTACTTAGATCTTTTATCTGTTTGAATACAGGGGGTGAATACAAAAAAAAGATAAAGCGTCATTTTTTCTTTCATGCAATGAAAAGCCTGGAAATGAAAATCCCGTTATTTTTTATTCCAAATCATGCTACTGAGCTTATATAATTATTAAATACAGTTGTTAAGGTTAAAATAAAATTTAATTGACACAACAAAATGATATCAATGCCTCGTTTATTAAATATTCTGAAATCTGTACTGCCAAATTGTAATAAAAATTCACACATTTCCACCTTCAAAATAATAATTATCATGGCTTCCTATTAAAAATTATGTTCATATGCAAATATTCATTATACGCTTCACGCCACATCCCTCGGGACATCGGTGTTGCCAGCCGAGATAATTACGACAATTAACGCTTATTACGCCGACGATTTTATTGCCAGAGGGAATATTAAAGAACTATTTTAATTGGATTGGATTTTTTGCTCTGGTTTTCTGTTTTTGAGACCTCTGTTGAAAAATGCTTGAAGTTTAATTGTATTATTTAGTGAAATGGAAAACGTGTTGATCAAAAAAGTTTTAATGACTCTGAAGGTTACAGGAAAGATTATATTTACTTTATACCTACCTTATGTTGTTAGAACGCGGTTTGACAGTAGACTGTTAAAATTTTATCGGGGCTTCGCCCGCGTGAAAGTAGATTTTTCCATACAAACTTGGCCCCCTTTTACACTTTAGCGTAGAATTTCGAAATATTCTTCTTTATAATATTGGTTTCTTTACAATTTTTGTGTCTTTACGATCAGCGGTTTAGGCTGTAACTGACAGATGTCAGTTAGTTATTCAGGACAAAGCATTTTATAAATATAAATTATAAGTACATTCTCCAGAAATTTTACTCTTAAAGAAAAAAAAAGTGTATGGCATTTCGGGAGGTTGTAAAAAAAGTCACAAATAATCATATATAATCATATAAAAATACAATATTTGGTCAATAATCAATAATAAATTTTATTTTAGTTGGTTTTCAGAATAACTCCCTAAACAAACGTGCGGGAAGTGTGTTTTATATCAATGAAATAGTGTTTGTGTGTGTGAAACTTAGTTATAGGGCGAGTATCACACTGTCTGCGTTTTAATAAAAAAAGTTCAAACTACCTAAGTATTTATCAATGAAACATTACTATTATTTTTGTTTTCAGTGTGTGTCATATAAAATAAGAAATAATATAAAAGCATACCTCCTTAGAAAATCTTCCACTATTTACGTTTGCCAATTTCATGCTCTAGTGAGGTAGATGCGCGAACTAAAAGCGGCTTGGTTTTATGTCAAAGTACCCTCTCCGTCAAAACGCACGCACTTGAGGGCATGCGCCATGACATACGGATGTGACGGTGTTTAAACTGAAGACACAGGAGGACACGGTGTTTTATAGTGAACGTAAAGACGCTATGAGCTTGTGGTGGTGTGTGTTGGAGGATTTTGGAATGTGAATGTTGTCGTAGAGATGATAGCACAGGACCTAGGTGACATATTGTCATCTAACCTTGATGTTATTAGGTAATGAGTCGTGGTTTTGTTGTAAAAAATTGTAAATACACACGAGAAATCTTGATTTATGTAAGTTTTTTAATTCGCATTTAAATATTTATTATGGAAAGAGCGAGAGGGCTATCTAAGTTAGATAATGTTTAGCAACTGATTAGCAGATTCTTAAATAAAATCTTCTGTAAATCATTTTAATTTCAAACCTGTCATTCAATTGCTAATTAACGTAAACCTATAAGTGTAAAGAGGGGAGTATGGGGGAGAAGTGGCCATAACACCTGCGCCTGCCCAAATGTCAACCTCACCTGCACGCGCCAAGTCGATGGCGACGGCCTTCAGCCGTGGTGCTCCCTGCTAGATAACGGACGAGGCTCTGGCGACCGAGTCAATGGCGGAATAACCATTCCCCCACCCCGGTCATTACGGCTCGGGTGGCAGAGGTTACAGTGACCTTGGAGGATAATCCCTCCTAAAAAGACTGGTGCAGAAGGCAAGGGGAAACCACTGCGACTATTATCCCAAGAAAGTTGTCATGGAAAAGCAAATGAAGAAAATATGTTCGCCATGCGACCCGCCTAGCAACCGGCGCCGCTCTGTGTCCGGGGCAAGCGGTGTGAAATTGGCTACCGGCCATGGGGTGGCGGGAAACCAGGCCTTTCATGGAAAACCTGCTACTGGAATTTCACTGAAGCTGCGCCAAATCCAGAAGATAGGAACTTAGAATGTGCGTGGCCTTCTTAGTCCTGGGAAATTAGAAATACTCGAAGAAGAGTTAGCCAGATGTGGCATAAATATGTGTGGGCTTTGTGAAACTCATTGGAAAAACAGTGGACACCTTCAGACCAAGGCTCATATCATATTCTTCTCGGGGAACCCGGACAGCAGCAGAAACGGTGTCGCCTTGGCGCTGCCTCTACAGCATAAGAACTGCGTCTTAGGCTACGAACCAGTCAACGACAGAATAATTAGTGCCAAGTTGAAAGCGTCACCGGTCAACTTAAACATCGTACAGGTCTACGCCCCTACAAGCCAGGCAAGCGACGAAATTATTGAAGACTTCTATACCACCCTTGAAGCGACAATAGATAAAATCCCCAACAGAGAGTGTCTTGTGATTTTGGGTGATTTTAATGCAAAGATTGGAGCAAATGCTCACGAGCTAAGCGCTTCAGCTGGTAGATTTGGCCTTGGACAGCGCAATGACAGAGGGGAGCGCCTGATACAGTTTGCTGCAGAAAATGACTTGGTGATTTCAAATAGTCAATTTCAACACCACCCCCGAAGACTTTGGACCTGGATCAGTCCAGACGGTCAACATCGGAACCAAATTGACTATGTTATAATCAGGTCACGATGGAGAACATCTGTCCAAAATGCGCATACTCTTCCTGGAGCAGACTGCGGATCAGACCATCAGCTTCTAATTGCCAAATTAAAGCTCAGGCTTAGGACAGTTCGCAATCCCAAAAAACGGAAAAGGATTGAAGTCAGCGATTGTTCTAAGTTCTGTGCTTCAGCAGAACAATTGTGGAGGTCTTGGAATAGCGCAAACAACACTGAAGAAACGCCAAGCAGCCTCTGGAATCAGGTTAAAAACATGATCATTGAGTCCGCCAGAACATCTAACCTTCCCAAAAAAGCACAAGCCCGACAGATTTGGATGAGTGAAAACACACTGAAACTAGTCGAGGAGAGGCGCAAGTTGAAGGCATCGGGAGCAAGAATCCAAGACCAGAACAGGCTGTCAGCCCGGATTCAGGCTGGTTGCAGACGAGATCACAATGCTTATCTCAATAAGATATGTGAGGAACTAGAAATCCACTCACACAATAACGAGTCCAGGGACCTCTACAAAAAAATACGCTCTGTGACGAAGACGCTAACTTCCAACTCCTGGGCCATCGAAGATAGCGAAGGGAGAGTTCATTGTGAGTTGGAAAGCGTATCAGATGTTTGGAAAAGTTATTGTCAGTCCCTATACCTTGATCCCCAGTCTGAAGAATTTATTAGCACAGAGCCTCAGGGTGAATCTGAGTTGGAGCCAGACATTCTCCTATCTGAAGTCAAGGCGGCCATCAATCATCTAAAAAATGGAAAAGCCACTGGAAAGGATGAAATCCCAATAGAAACCATAAGGGCTCTGGGAAAGATTGGTGTGACAATCTTTCACAGACTCTGTAACAAGATATGGAAAACGGGTATATGGCCGGAAGAATGGACACATACGGTTCTTGTTCCACTTCATAAAAAAGGCTCAACAAAAAAATGTAACAACTACCGCCTTATTGCACTAATTTCCCATGCCAGTAAAATAATGCTACACATCCTTAATGAACGGCTGAAAAGCTTCCTATCTAAGGAAATAGCACCAGAACAAGCAGGATTTGTTAAAGGGAAAGGAACTCGGGAGCAAATACTGATAGTCCGCCAAATAATTGAAAAGTCTCGGGAATTCAACAAGCCTGCTTTCATTTGCTTTGTTGACTTTTCGAAAGCATTTGATTCAGTGAAATGGCCTAAACTTTGGGACACTTTGTTGCGAATGGGTACACCGAAACACCTAGTACAAATTTTGAGACGCCTGTATGAAGATGGCACTGCATCAGTGAGAACAGAAGATGTATTCTCAGATAGTTTTCATCCCAGCGCTGGAGTTCGACAAGGATGCATAATATCCCCACTTTTGTTTAACATCTACACAGAATGGGGTGCCGCGACAGAAAACCTCCACGCGTGCTCGCGGGCTGGAATTCCCTCACGGATTCTTCCGGAGTGAAGGCCAGTCCGCGGGACGGTGCACCCTGGGAGGCGGCCAACGACTCTCTTGGGTACTTCTGCCCAAGGAGCCTCGATGGCCGTCTGCGAATGTTCTGTCTGAAGGAGCGCTTCAACGCGTGTCCCTCTGCTGCAGCAGAGGGCACAGTGGCGAAGCAAGAGCGGGCTCGGTATGCACTTACCCTGCTACCGGGCAGGCAGGAGGAAGACTCGCTCCTCCTCCTGCCACCGTTAGTCTCGTAGCCCCATTGATTGTCCAAGGTCATGTTTCTGACTTTTGGTGGGGGTCGAGGGTCCTGGCTTAACCGCCCGGGCCGCGAGGAAGACAACCTCTATAAAAAATTACCCCAAACCTCCAAGCGGCGGCGCACCGTGAGGGAGGTTGTTAGCTTGACTAATGGGTAGCTAAATTAGTCTCTAGTGCGGACCACTTATTTTGAGCAAGTACCCGAAGTTTTTACTCGTGGGAACTGATATGGATAAACCTTTAAAAAAAACACCCAAGGACGAGAAGGCGAGGAGCGATGCGCGGTCGGAGTCCGACGCGGCGTCGCGGAAGGGCTCGGAGAGCTCGGGGGAGGAGTTAGTTAGCGATTCCGGAAGCGTGCGCAGCTCCCGGAAGCGCTACCTGAAGTCGGACGAGGAGTCCGACAAGTCGGATAGTGCGAAGGGCTCGGCTCGCAAAATCCCCACCGCTCGGCGGGGAGGAGCGAGCCAAGCTGGAAGAGGGAGGGTGCTGACCTCCAAGGAGGCTACGGAGAGGGCCGGGAAGATTGCCGCGGAGGGACGTCATCCCGGAGCACTCAGCCCTGGTCCCTTGGGGCCGTCTGGCGGTGAGATGGACGACGGGGGTGACTCCGCCGACGAGGCTCACCAGGAAGTCTGCAACCTGGTCGCTGAATCCTTGCGGCTGGTGGCAAGGAAGAGCACCCAGAAGAGCAGGACTTCTGCCGTCGCCGAGGCCGTGCCCCCTATCCTGGAGGCCTTCCAGAAGGCCCTGGACAAACGGGGTGCGAGGACCCGGAGGGAGGTCCTGGAAGCCGCCGCCCCTCCGAGGGAAGTCTGCTCCCAGCAGCCTCCAATGGCGGGGAGCCCGCAGGGGCAGGGGTCGGCACAGACCCAACCCCAGCACGAGCCAGAGGGACAGGCTCTGACCCTGCTGCGGCAGGAGCTAGCTGCCTTCCGGCAGCAAATGCTGCGGCAGCAGGAGCAGTTCCAGCGGCAATTGTCCCTGCTGGAGGGGATGGTGCTGCGTCCCCCACTCGCGGGCTCCGGTCGCAGACCGGCGGCGTCGTACGCCGCCGCAGCTGCGCCTACGGCAGCTGCCGCGCCCAAGGCTGGCCCGTCAGGGCAAGCCGGGCGTGGGGCCGTGACGGCAGCGGCTGCGACCGCTAGGCAGGCCCCAAAGACGAAGCAGCAGGGGAGGGCAGCTCCTGCCCTTGCCCCTCCTGCGAAGGGCAAAGCGGCGCCCACCGCTAGGGCGGCGCCCACCGCCAATGCGGCGGGTGCTCCAGCCGCTGTGGTGGCGAACGGGCGGCCTCGGCTGCCCCCGCCTGCCGATTCTCCAGCTGGCGCCGAGTGGTCGGTCGTCGGCGCCAAGAAGCAGGCGGGCAAGGCGGCCAGGGCCGCCAAAAAGAGGGAAAGGCGGCAGCAGCGCAAAAAGCGTGCCGTGGCGAACCGGCTTCGCGCCCCGGGCGCCGCGGCTGTAGTGATCACACTACAGCCGGGCGCGGAGAAGAGGGGCGTGACGTACGACGCCGTGATGGAGAAGGCCAAAAAGGCGGTACTCCCTCACCTGGACGAGTACGGGGCCTCGAAGGGCTTCCGCATGCGGCGCACCGTGACCGGTGCCTGGATGCTGGAGGTTCCCGGCGAGGACAGCGGTCCTGCCGCGGACGCCCTGGCTGACAAGGTCAGGGCGTCTGTGAACGAGGAGGACGCCCGAGTGTCCAGGCCCACAAAGTGCATCGATATGCGCATCATGGGCCTGGACGACTCCGTCAAGGTGGAGGAAGTGGTGGCCGCCGTCGTTGAGGCGGGAGGGTGCACGACCGACCAAGTGCGGGCGGGCATCATCCGCCTTGACGGCACGGGTATGCGAGCCGTCACGGTGAGCTGCCCCGTGTCGGCGGTCAAGGCCATCACGGCGGAGGGCCGAAGGCTCTTGGTGGGCTGGGTTTCAGCCCAAGTCAAGGTGCTGGAGCCCAGACCTCTGCGGTGTTTCCGCTGCCACGTGGGGCACCACGCGGGAGCCCGTTGCGCCGCGGAGGTGGACCGCAGTGACCGCTGCTTCCAGTGCGGTCAGCCCGGTCACAGGGCCATCGAATGCCGTGCGTCGCCGCACTGCTACGCATGTGCGGCGGCAGGCAAGGCTGCCGACCACCGGGCTGGGAGCAGGTCCTGCGACCCCCCCGCCACAGCCAAGGGTAAGGTCCGGAGGGGCCCTCACCCCAAAGTCCACACCGCCGCAGCCAAGGCTGACGCTGCTGCCGCCATCGCCGCGGCAGAGCCCTCAAGGGGGGCTCCGGAGGAGACCGTAATGGACTGTCAGTGATGGCCCCATTACGTCTCCTCCAGGCGAACATCAACCACTGCGCCCCCGCTCAGGATCTGTTGCTCCAGAGCATGGTGCAGTGGTCGATCAATATCGCCGTGGTCTCCGAGCCGTACTTTGTCCTGCCCAGGGAAGACTGGGTCCAGGACCTGAGCGGCTCGGTGACCCTAATTTCGTCGGCCGCCGCCGGTACCCCCGCCTCTCGAGTCCATCACGAGAAGGCGGGGCTGCGTGGCAGCACGGGTCGGGGACATTGCAGTGGTAGGCGTCTACCTGTCCCCGAACCGAGATCTCGCCGATCTCCACAACTCCCTCATGGAGCTGAATGCCGTCGTCGCTGGGTTCGGATCCCTCCCCGTGGTCGTCTGCGGGGACTTCAATGCCTGGAATCTGGCTTGGGGTTCCCGGCTGACGAACCGACGGGGTCGGATGGTGGAGGACTGGGCTCTGGAGACAGGCCTGGTCGTCCTAAACCGGGGTTCTGTCCCCACGTGCGTGCGGATGCGGGGTGAGTCGGTGGTGGACCTCTCGTTCGCCAGCCCCGCTCTGTCGCCGCGCGTCGTCGACTGGCGCGTAATGGAGGGGGTGGAGACGTATTCCGACCACCGGTACATCCGGTTTGACGTCTCCGCCCGGATCTCGACCGCGCCGGTCAGGGAGCAGACCCCGTGTGGTCCGCGGTGGGCGCTGAGGCAGATGGACCGGGACGCTCTCCTGGAAGCCGCGAGGGTACAGGCCTGGGTGCAAGCACCGGACAGGCCTGTCGAAATTGACCCTGAGGCAGAGTGGTTCCAGGAGGCCATGTCGCAAATTTGCGACGAGGCGATGCCCCGAGTCCATCCAGGACGTGCTCGGCGCCAGGTGTACTGGTGGTCGCCGGAGATTGCGGCTCTGCGCGAGGCGTGCACCGCCGCGCGACGCCGGTACGCCAGGTTCCGCAGGCGCCGCACCCGCCCGCCGGATGCGGAGGCCAGGGAGGCGGAGCTTTACGAGGGGTACAGAGCGGCAAGGCGCACCCTCCGAACAGAGGTGAAGCGGGCCAAGTTGGAGGCCCGCAATGTGTGGCTGGGGACTCTGAACAGGGACCCATGGGGACGCCCTTACCAGGTGGTGCGGGACAAACTCCGCCCATGGGCTCCCCCCCTGACTCAGACTCTCCGGCCCCAAGTTGTGGAGGGTGTGGTGGCCAATCTGTTCCCTGAGCGAGGGGAACATACTCCCCCGCTCATGGCTCCGCCACCTGCGGCTGCGGTTCCCGTAGCGGACCACACTAGCGACGACGAGGACGACGCTCCAGAGGTGACCGAGGTAGAGATGAGGGCGGTGGTACGAAGACTCAGTCTCAAGAACACCGCCCCAGGACCTGACGGCGTGCACGGAAGGGTTTGGGTCCTGGCCATGGAGGCTCTTGGGTCTCGATTGCGAGGGCTCTTCAGCGCGTGTATGGAGAGAGGCCAGTTCCCCCTTCGCTGGAAGACCGGGAAACTGGTCCTCATCGCGAAGCCGGGGCGCCCCGCGGACTCTCCGTCCGCGTACCGGCCCATCGTGCTGCTCGACGAGGTGGGCAAACTCTTTGAAAGAGTAATTGCAGACCGCCTCGTCGGGCATCTTGCGCGGGTGGGGCCGGATCTCTCGGACGGACAGTTCGGCTTTCGTAGGGGGCGTTCCACGGTGGACGCCATCATGCGCGTGAGGGCTCTCACGACGGGGGATGCGGTGTCTCGGGGCAGGGTCGTCTTGGCGGTGTCTTTGGACATCGCCAATGCCTTCAACTCCCTGCCCTGGAGTTGCATCGGGGCGGCACTTCGGTACCATGAGGTGCCCGCCTACCTCCGTCGTGTGATCGAGGCCTACCTGTCGGATAGGTTCATCATCTATCCCGGTCACCAGGGAGAGTGGAGACGGCGAGAGATGTCGTGCGGTGTTCCGCAGGGATCGGTACTAGGACCGCCCCTGTGGAACATCGGATACGACTACGTGCTGCGCGGCGACCTCCCCGACGGGGTCAGCGTGGTCTGCTACGCAGACGACACGCTGGTCCTGGCGCGGGGAGAGTCGTACCAGGCGGCGGCCGAAACAGCGACACGCGGGGTTGCGACAGTCGTGGAGAGGATCCAGCAACTGGGACTCAAGGTGGCATTGCACAAGTCCGAGGCCATGTGCTTTCATGGCCCTCGGTACGCGCCACCTTCGGGTTCCCAAATAACGGTAGGGGGGGTCCACATCGGCGTCGGGTCGGCGATGAAGTACCTGGGACTCGTCCTCGACAGCCGGTGGACTTTCGAGGAGCATTTCCGACGTTTGGCCCCCAAACTGGACAGGTCTGGGGCCGCTCTGAAGCGGCTCCTGCCCAACCTAGGGGGTCCAGACGCCCCCTGCCGGAGGCTCTACGCGGGGATCGTTCGGTCCATGGCCCTTTACGGGGCGCCGGTTTGGGCGCCGTCGCTAGGTAAGCGACCGGCGGCCAAGCTGAACGCTTGCCAGAGGGTCATGGCCATCCGGATGGTGCGGGGATACCGCACGATCTCCCGCGAAGCGGCGAGCCTCCTCGCTGGCCTGCCACCGTGGGATCTGGAGGCAACAGTCCTTGCACGCATGCACGATTTGCGCGTGGAGATGCAACGCCGGGGCGAAACTCCGCTGCCGCGACAAGTCGCGGCATGGCGGACAGAGTTCCGGCGGTATCTTAGGGTGGCATGGCGACTGCGACTGTCGCAACCCAGTGCTGGGCACGCCGTCATTGAGGCGGTTAGGCCCCTCTTTGAGGAGTGGTTGGAAAGAGGTCACGGCGTCCTCTCTTTCCGTGTGACGCAGGTCCTCACCGGACACGGTAAGTTCGGGAGGTTCCTGCATCGAATCAAGCAGGAGAGGACGCCCGGGTGTCGCCACTGTGTGGACCGCCCGGAGGACACGGTGGAGCACACGGTAGAAGTGTGCCCCGCCTGGGCGGAGCACCGCCGTGTTCTCGTGGAGACTATCGGGAGCGGCGACCTCTCGCGCCGGGCCCTGGTTCAGGCCATGGTCCGGAGCGAGGAGGGTTGGCATGCGGTCGCCTCCTTCTGCGAAGCAGTGATGCTCGTGAAGGAGGCTGCTGACCGCGAGCGCGTGAGGGAACGGTCCTCACGCCGCCGCCGCCGAGATCCCGATCCCGATTTCCGACCACCGTAGGCGCGGGTTCGCGGACGGCGAGCACTGGGTAGCTCGCCGTCCGGCAGTCTGGAAATAATCTGGACCGAGCCCAGTCGTCAACGGCGCGTTCTGTTCCACGCGCGCCTCAAGGAGATGTCAGCAAACTGTAGGGGCCCGGTAGGGCCGAAGCCTCTGGGGGGAACATGTGGTATTCCTAACGGTTGATACCGAGTCCCCCCCAGAACGAAGGCAACGAAGGAACGGGGTAGGGGTTTAGTCAGTAAGAGTCTGACACGCCCTCCCGCTCCGCCCAAGAGCGGGGGAAGTCATTCTGATGATTCCCCTACCAGAAAAAAAAAAAAAAAAAAAATCTACACAGAATTGATTATGCGCATTACCCTTGAAGATTGGACAGACGGTGTTACAATTGGTGGACGAATAATTTCCAATCTACGCTACGCAGATGACACCACCTTATTTGCCACTAGCTCCAGCCACATGGAACAGCTGCTATCGAAAATGGAAAGTGTTAGCATGGAATTTGGTTTGAAGATTAACCGTAGCAAGACCAAGATGATGATTGTCGACAGAGCTAACAACAATTTGCCGGACGTAACCCAAATAGCAAACTGCGACGTCGTACAATCTTATATATACCTCGGGGCTCTAATCTCAAATCAGGGAAACTGCATTGAAGATATCAAGCGACGAATGGCTCTGACCAGGGCGGCAATGGATAAGCTCAAGAAAATATGGAAGAACAGGAAAGTAACTAAAGCCACGAAGACCAGGCTCGTTAAAACATTAGTGTTTCCCATATTTTTATACGCCGCGGAGACATGGACCTTGCGACAAACGGAGACCAAAAAGATTGACGCTCTGGAAATGTGGTGTTGGAGGAAGATGCTCGGGGTCTCCTGGACCGAATTTCGAACAAACGCTTCCATACTGAAGGAACTGGGCGTCAAGGAGCGCTTGTCTACGTTGGTGCGCAGTCGTATTTTTAAATACTTTGGCCATATATGTCGACGCGAAAGTGACTCCATCGAACGCCTTGTTGTACAAGGGAAGGTGAATGGGACTAGGCCGCGTGGCAGGTCACCGATGCGATGGACAGACCAGATCAAGGTAGCTGTTGGCGGCCCACTGAACGAGTGCGCCCGGATGACTGCCAGCAGGCAAAAGTGGCGGGAAGTTGTGCGGCGTACCCTAACAGCTTCCGGAGAGCTGCCCTCATGACAACCACGACCACTCTGCCAAGAGTGTAACGACACAGAAGAAGAAGATAAGTGTAAAAAGTGGATACACAACCTTAGGACACGGACTTGTTTATTGACGTAGACCCTATAGGTAGATATTCTATTTAATGAAGGCTCTTGGCTTTGATTAGCCTTGTATGTGTAGGCAGATACACATACACATTCTATCTGCGGGCGTTACCTATTTTCCATGTCGCCAAGCTCATCGAAATTACGAACACAGAAAAATTGTGTGCACAAAATCAATCCGCTTTCGTGAGAAAGAACAACTACACACAATCTTTTGACACGGACATGGTTGTTAATGGAAACCGTGCCTACCGTTAAAATAAAATGCCACAGTCAGCATAACACGTGGGGTGCTACGCGTGGATGGCCGCGGTGCCAAGAGATTTTTATTTGACAAACTTTTTTCACAGCCACCCCGTCTGCGAACTAAGCAAATAGGTACCTAACTTTGTGACTTACGATTGTTCTGTTCAGCAAGCTTCTATAGTTGAAATTAGACGTAAAGTAAAAAAGAGCCGATTTTTTGGCGAAACTTCTGTTTCTTCGATTGAGTAACGATAGTTATGGTTGTTGTATGATATAATATGGAATCTAGTACATTTTTAGATCTACTCATTGCTCGGTTAATCGTCATGGATTTTAATTTTGGTTCATAATTCGGTAAAAATATCATAAAATGTAGTAAATGTTAACAATAGTACAATAATTTCACAGAAACTTTAAAATTATGAGTACAATCATGGTGGTCTTTTGACTCACAGTGATATCTACCAGACAACCTTAGGATGTACTGAAAGACCTCCAAAAGTCACCATATTAGCCAAGCTTGTTTTTACCACTACCTATTCATTCCAGTGGCCTTCAATGAACCATAGATGCGCTTGGTGGAAGGCCTTCCAAAACTATTTAAAAGAAAATAAAACGTTTAAATTCATTGTCTTAAATTATTCTCGAACCTTGAAAATTCCCATGGTTTAGCGCTATTAGAGTAGGAATGCGTATGTTAAAATCTTAGGGCACCTTGCAAGGTCGTCACCCAAGTGGAACGGCCACAGGCCTGGACGTGTGAACCGTGAAATGTAATTTATAAAAGACGAGAAAGAAATTGTTACTGACTGGTGGCTGGGAAAAGTGTAACGTTAAAATTGTTCTGTTTGATTTTGCGTCATTTAGAGTGTATGTTTAGTGTGTGAGCATTTAAGGGCTAAAAATACTATGTATCTATAATAAACTTTATTATACACCAAAATAGTAACAAAACTAGAATTTTTTGTGCTAAAGTTAAAATTTAGTAAAAGATAACGCCAAAATAGTCGCAACTGTGTTGTGGGTTTGATGGCCCGTACGGATCAAATATTTTGTCTACAGATCGTTTCTCGAGGTTAGGGCTTGCAATATCCGCTCATTTTTACTATCCGGATAATACGGATATTGACATTTTTACTATCCGGATTATCCGGATAATGCGGATAATACGGATATTTTGACATATCTTTATAAATAAAACTGTTAAGCCTTTGTAACAGGTTTTAATCAGTCTCTTGAGCTAAATGAAAAAGTAATAAGAAACTATATCGATATTTTAAGTAACAATCTCATAAAAAATTATTCATTTATCAAAATTATACATTATAACACCGATACTGCACAAATAATTTGTAGAATGGACACAAATTTAATAGTATTTGTGTAGTATCGGTGTCACTAAACAAAATCAATTAAAATTAAAAAGGAGAAGGAGCTAATCCAGTGCGAAAGAGAGGCCATGGTAGAGCGTACGAATGACTCACTTCAGGTAGTCTCCAAGTGGGACGAAGCCAATTTGGTGGGATTCAACACCGCCAAAACACAAGCGTGTCTATTCACCGCTAAAAGGAGCTCGTTCACTTTGGCTCCTGCTTTCCGGAATGTATCCCTGGTATGCACCGTCCGTCTTCAGCTCTTAGGAGTTGAAATTCTCTCCTCCTCCGACCTCAACTTTGGGCGGTTCATTGAGTCCAAGGCCAAGATAGCTGCTAGGAAACTCGGCGTTCTGGCAAAGGTACTTCACATCAGAACAGCTTCTAATGTTGTACAAAGCACAGGTCCGATCGTGTGTGGAGTACTGCAACCACATATGGGCTGGAGCTGCGAAATGCCACCTGGCAGCTTTGGACTCAGTGGAAAGGCGTGCGAAGAGGCTAATTGGAGATCCAGATCTGGTTCAGACCAATTTACAAAGCCTTGAGCACAGGCGTAGGGTAGCCAGCCTTTCGGTTTTCTACAGGATGCATTTTGGAGAGTGTGCGCGGGAATTGCATGAACTGATTCCAACATCTCGTTTTTACCATCGGCGTTTCGCTTCGTCGTTTATACCGCGGACATCGAGGGACTGGAACAATTTGCCTGCTGCGGTTTTCCCATCCGATTATAATTTAGGTGTCTTCAAGGCTAGAGTGAATAGGCTCTTAATAAGCTAGTGCGCCTCACCATCAACGATTGCATCACTGCTTACCATCAGGTGGGATCGCAGTCAAGCACTAGTTTATAAAAATTTAAAAAAAAATTGTTTACTCTGAAAAATTTTGTTCATAACCCTTTATAATAAAATATTAAGCAAAGAACAATCACGAAAAATTACATGTTCACTTTCTAAAATTATACAATTAACATCCATATCCATATAGAAATAATTTGTATCTTTTTCAAACTAAAAACAATTCTAATGAAACCCAAATGAGATCATATATGATTGCAATTTTGTGATAAATTCACATAATTGCAATCATAATCGAGGGTATAGTGTTCAAACCCAATAAGTGTCGAAAAATCAAAAATCGTTTTATTAGTGCATCTTGATGCATTTTTGACGCTCTTTCCAGTGGTCTAATCCAATAAGTGGAATTCGCAGTAGAAACAAAGTTCCGTTAGGTAATAACCCAATAAAGTCACCGTGTTTAGCCAATATTTAAAAACTGGTACCCTATAAAGCGTGTTATCTTGTTAAATAATATTTTTATTTCACGCTTAAACCACATAAAGCCTATTATTGGCATTGAGTGTTAAAGAATTTCAACTAAAATCACCCAACGGCTTCGAGGCAATAATCACTATCTGTATTTATCGGGTTTTACCTTTAAATACGTCGATAAAAAAAACAACAAAAACCAAAAGCTAAATCAAAACAAATGTATTTGTCGGGTTTTATTGTTCGATTATATTTAAAAAGTAAAAAGTTATGTCTAGTTATATGGTACGGTACCAGCTGTTACCCGCGACTTTGTCCGCGTTAAGTTCGAAAAGAGTCCTATAAATCTGTCCTTTTAATTCATTCCGAAAGCATCGAAATTATTAATTTAACTTTGATAAAAACCGTTTAAAAGAAAAAACACAAATGACCAAGAGGAAACATGTTGTGTACTAATGTATTACGACCAGATGTACGAACGCCAATGAGCAGAAAGAGTATTTTGCAAGGGTCGTAGCAGTTGGCGTTTCTGCTTAACCCTAGTGAAGGATTAGGTTAATCTATTGGGCATGCCATCATTATGGTGGTAAGTCCCCTCTTTGAGGAGTGGTTGGAAAGACGTCACGTCGTCCTCACCTTCCTCATGACGCAAGTCCTTACCGGGCATGGTAAGTTCGGAAGGTTCCTGCATCAGATTTAAGCGGAAGAAACATCTGGGTGTCACCACCATGTGGATCGCCCGGAGGACACGGTGGAACTGCTTGGGCGGAGCACCGCCGCATCCTCGTGAAGGCGATCGGCGGCAGCTACTTCTCGCACTGGTTTTCTGGTACAGGCCAAGTTCCGGAGCGAGAAGGAGTAGCAGGCGGTCGCCTCCTTCTGCGAAGCCGTAATGCTGGTGAAGAAGGCAGCCGCACGCGAGTGGGAAAGCCCTCCTGCCCCTGCCGCCAGAATTCCAATTCCAATTTCCAATCAGCACAGCGGGCTTGCGGACGGCAAGCAATGGGTAGCTAGCCGTCCGGCAGTCCGGTAATAATCCGAACCGAGCCCAAGTCGTCATCGGCACGCGCCTCAAAGAGATGTCAGCAAAACTGTACAGCTGTGTGCACACCATGATCGAAGCCTCTGGAGCCACAGGTTAGCTTCTGAAAGGAAAACCTGAGACCCTGGAACAAAGGCGGAGAAAATGTCATCCTGTCATCTCATTCAATAAATCACTAATGCGATCGAAGGAGGTAGCTGTAAATATGAGGGATAGGATATCCTTTCGCTTCGTGATGCTCCGGGTGTCAAGCTTTAGGGAGATTCCCAAGCACGCAAGCACGGGCTTATGATGGTGCCATCGAGCCGTCGAGTGAAAGCAGGCCGGCTGATGTCTGCTAGGACTGCGAGACTTTTGACAGAGTTACTTTCCATAAGAATTTTAGCTCCGATAACATTTCTCTGCAGAGTTATACAATTTTGGCAGAAGACAATAAAAGAAAAAAATCGGGACACTAACCTTCAGCTGGATAAAAAATTTGCGGGAAGGTTTAAATTCCTTATTCATTTACCCAGTATTTTTGGTGTATATTTGCCTGACATGTGAAGTATGAAGTATGTCCAACTTTTAAAAATGAATTTCGGCGAAATAGGTAAAGTACATCAATCATCTACCTAGCCTTTTCCCAACTATATTGGGGTCGGCTTACAGTCAAGCCGGATTTAGTTGAATACCAGTGTTTTACGAGGAGCGGCTGCCTACTAGACCAGACCTCCACAACCCATTAACTGGGGTAACACGGTACTTCATGGCAAGACTGGAGTCACATTTACTGGCTTCTGACTATCCGTAACGACTGCCAAAGATCTACAAATGGCAGCCGGGACCTACGGCTTGACGTGTTTTCCGAGGCATGAAGGAAACTCGCTGTGTTAAAATGGTCACCCATCCATAGACTAACCTTGGCAAACGTTGCTTAACCTTGAAGATTGATCCGTGCGGCTGTTATTATCTAGCCACGAGCTCCTCGAAATAGGTAAAGTACATAACACGTTTAATTTCTCTAGATCTAAAACCCAATAAGTCGGTACCCTTTGTAACTTATATTTTTATTACTACAAAATGGACTACCTCAGAAACTTAATAATACTGTTTTACACTAATTCAACGTATCCACTTTTATCATAAATACTCATTATAATGATATTATTTGAACAACATAGGTATTTTTGCCCATAAAACTTAAATATTGAATATCTCAAAAGTGTAAATTTCGTACTTATTGGGTTTGAGCACTATACCCTCGAATTATAAACCTATTTAAAAATAATAACATCACTTTTTTATAAAATCAACTCAGTTATTAGGTAGGCAACAAATCAAATTTATAATACAACAATTGGCAGTAGCGGTAGTCTGCCAGGCAAACGCGTGTGCAGCTCGGCGACGGGCGGTGCGGATGTTGCGGGGAAGGACAGCGCGCGCGGCGTAAACTTGTAACACTTTTTGGAGGAACAACAAATATCCGTAAAATCCGGATAGTAAGTCCAGTAAAATCCGGATTTGAAAATCGGCAGATATCCGGATAATACGGATATCCGGATATCCGGATTGCAAGCCCTACTCGAGGTCTAGATGTATGTGAGTTTATATGTTTATGAACGCACGCACGACACAGATGTTTGCTTCTGTATCGTGCGTGTGTGATGGGGACGCAAAAGGCAACTGAAGGTCACAGGTGGTGGGGTTTGGTCGGTATAAATCTGACATGCCTTCTCGCTTTACCACAGAGTGGGTGAAGTCATTTTGATGTTAACCCACCTCAAAGCCTTTTAGACTTTTTAGTAGCGTTCTTATGCAACTTCACAAAAAAACGCAATTTTTTAATCACACTAATTAGAGATTTCAATTAATTAAATTGTCAATTACTCTCACTTTTTAACCTATCACATACCCGCAAAACGAGACATAATAGTAAAACAATAACAGCGCGGTCTCATAGGACCGGTCGGGGATTCATGAATTAATAGGGGTCATTGTAAATTCGTCACATTGTCGATTCGCCACACTTCCGTAGAGCTTGCTGTTTTTCGCGCCCGTATGTCGCATATTAGAGCAAATATCTAAACCTAGAGGCCGTGGCGAACGAGGTTTAACTCATTTCCCGTACGTTTCCAATATGTGGGGCCGCATAGAAAATCGAGCAAATCAATATGACTGAATAATGGGGATTATGTGGCATTACTGCGAAAATTTCAATTTAACTGCTGAATTACATGCTAGTAGTTTTGCTGCAGGGATTTGGTTTACGTGGAAATCGTTACGATTTCTAGTAGAAGTTTAAGACATGTGTACTGGTGGGCTACTTGTTCAGGTTTTGAAGGCTTTTCCGAATCTGATCCCAGTGAATACGACTCAATGTTTATAATAATGGGTGTCCTCTGAAGACACAGTTGATAATTACTAGATGAGCGAGAGTAAAACAGTAAAAACCTACTAAGAGCCTGATAGGCAGTCGCTCCATCTATACTAATATTATAAAGAGGTAAAATTTGTAAGTTTGTAAGTTTGTAAGTTTGTGAGTTTGTAAGTTTGTAAGTTTGTAAGTTTGTAAGTTTGTAAGTTCGTAAGTTTGTAAATTTGTAAGTTTGTAAGTTTGTAAGTTTGTCAGTTTGTAAGTTTGTAAGTTTGTAAGTTTGTAAGTTTGTAAGTTTGTAAGTTTGTAAGTTTGTAAGTTTGTAAGTTTGTAAGTTTGTATTTGTAAGTTTGTAAGTTTGTAAGTTTGTAAGTTTGTAAGTTTGTAAGATTGTAAGTTTGTAAGTTTGTAAGTTTGTAAGTTTGTAAGTTTGTAAGTTTGTAAGTTTGTAGGTTTGTAGGTTTGTAAGTTTGTATGTAGGGGGTAATCTCTGGAACTACTGGTCCGATTTGAAAAATTCTTTCAGTGTTAGATAGCCCATTTATCGCGGAATGCTATAGGCTATATACCATCACGCTACGACCCACGGGAGCGGAGCAGTAACGAAAAATGCGGGTGAAACCGCAGGGGACAGCTAGTGTAAAAAAAGTATTCAGCCGCAACCAGTAGTAGTACATATAAGCTAGTTGGAAAATAGTTAGAGAAATTATGAATTTTTATCTGAACTTGTTTTAGCATCGTCTAATGACGAGTTATCGTAAATCTTTATTTTATAGTGTTGTATTTTTCTCTTTACAGTTGCTGAACACACTGTCTACAGATCTGGAAGAGATGCTGACTGAACTGTACGAGGATAAAGTGATATCAAGGTGAGTGAGCATTTTATCCACTTTCTTTTGTGTGTCTACACATTACTGACTCATCATCATCTGCCTAGCCTTTTCCCAACTATATTGGGGTCGGCTTCCAGTCAAGCCGAATTTAGCTGAATACCAGTATTTTACGAGGAGCGGCTGCCTACCAGACCTCCACAACCCATTAAACAACACAACCTACACATTACTGACTGGACCGTTGAAATTTTATTCTACTAACGATGCACCCCGGCTTTGTAAAGGTGTTTTTCGAATTCTCGGTTTTTTCTCTACTATAATATCCATGTATTTATAACATATCTCTCATGAATTGATTCATCAATTGGTGAAAACCGCATGAAAATCCGTTTCAAAGATTTTGAGTTATATTGCAAAACAAGAGCTTTGTTTTGTAATTATGTGAGGAGTAGCTTCTGCCAGCAGCTTTATCCACGTGAAAGTAGCTTTTTCCATACAACCTTAGGAGATAACGAAAAAGAAAAGAAATACAAATCAAACAATCATCATATCATCACCTTAGGGAGTGAGTTTTGGAAAATCCACTCTCACAATGTTTTCTAGCTCGTTTACGTCATAAAAGGAAACCTTGTGCAGAATTACACGCTCCTAGTCCCAGTAGTTTCGAATGTACGTTGAGATGTCAATCAGTCAGTTTCTCACTTTATTAATGTAGATAACATTATCATTTGACATTCATATACACAAAACTTAAAAAAATAAAACAGAACAAAAACAAATCACGCGTCTTTTTCATAAATCATCTATCAAGTTTTTTCTCGACAGTAATCTTTTTGGCTAGAAAATATCAATAACAAAGTTAAAAGTAACACGAGAAAGTATGAGTACATACCAAATGTATCATTTAGTCTAACAGAGACATAAACAATTTTTCACCAATTAATCAGTTATACTCATAAACTCACTGCGAAATCCAATTAACAGATCTAACGTTAAGAGTAAAAGAAATTAATGATGACAATTAAACATTTTTCCTTTTTAAACTCATATTGCTACACGATTTTGAACTCTATAGCAATGGAATAAGATTATAAAAACGGTTTTCTGGATCGTAATAAGTGTTGTGAAATCGTATTATAGGTACAGTGGCGCGCTTGGATGGCGGATAAATCGAATTACATGCGGTCCTGACTTCGACTCTTGACTTGAGCGTTGAGCGGTGCCTTTGATACTGAAACCCTTTTCAAATGTTTGTGAGTACATCAACGTATATGTGTTTTGGGATAAAATCTCGTTGTGCTTTTTTATGTTAGCGACAATGAAGCATTAGTAAATGGGGATGACATGTTTGCATTTAAAAAAGTTGAACACATTTTTATTTTTGCAATTTTCTATCTTGTCAAGGTTTTCCTGTTGGTAATAGGTATGGAAATTCAACTACAAATAGAAAATTCAACTGCGTCTATTGCCTTGTAGTACCTTTCAGTGATATTCATGACAGTGTTGAGATCGTGTTAACGAAATCGGAACTAACTGTTCGTTCCGAAATCAACAGCTAGGATTATGTCTATTATTCCAACAGTTACGGTAAAGGCTGTTTTTTCAATACTCTGATAGTTTTTAACTAAACAATATGCTGTTAGACACATTTTTGATACAAAACTTTCAGACCACCGTCGTTATTTTCATTCCCAAAGCTAGTCTATAGTCGCATAGCTTTTGTGTGACTATTAAAAACTCAATCCTAAATAAATGATTTAGTAAAAATCTTAACCCATAATTACCAAAGGTCAATCCACCTTATGCTGAAACCATAGATTACCAATAGAAATAGCAAGAACTACACGCGAAAAAGAGCCATCGCTTTATTTTTAATAAGTAATCCTACAAAAAGCGGTCAGTTTTCGCCAGACAGGATCAAACAGAGACCGCGTTGTTCCAAAATTAAATTAACAGTATGCTTTCAATTCCACGCACAGTTCAATCTGGAGCCCGGGCCACTTTTTGCTTTTGTATCAAACCAGCCAATCCGTTGCGGTCTATTGTTTTATATGCACGGCTAAACCGTTTACGCGACTGTAACGTTATTGTAAAACTGCCGTTTGATTCTGTAAAAGAAAAAATAAACCATAGTATTGTTGAGTATCAGATTAGAAAAGTGGTTCAGAATATAGGGCAGATAAAGTGTCTTTGACACTCTATTGTTGGCAATTCCAACGATTTTGCAACTAATTTGAAGAGAGAAGATGATGCTTAAGCTATTTCCTAAGCTACTATACTGACAACACATATGTATAAACAAATAGGTCATAGTAGTGCAGTACAGAACATCAGTAAGAACTGAGTGTGTCTTGACATGATGCCACAGACTGCGTTCCTGGAACGCAAATTGAAGAAACCCGGGTTATAGTCAATAAAATTCTGACACTCTGGCTGACTCTGGTGAAGTGTACAGAGCAGTATAACTTACTTAACGACGTCCCGTCATCATAAAAAAAGCACCACATACACCTCGTATTTTATCAACCCTTTACCTACAATTCCTGTTTTCATGAATCCCCAACCGGTCGCATGAGACCGCGTTGTTATTGTTTTACAATTGTGTCTCGTTTCGCGGGTATGTGATAGGTTAAAATTTCACAAAAGCATAGAATTCAAGATCACAGCATAGGTGTTCTGTTTAACCTTCTGTTTAACCCAAATAGTTATTTCAATTCTCCACAATTTATTTTTTTACACTCTTTGAATTTATTTCAAAATCCAATCAGTTTATCATTCAACATCCCTCACTCAATGTCATCAAATCCGAACGGCATTGTTTTAAAAGCGAGCCTGAAAAATATATTACTGGTATCAGTTTTAAAGCCAATAGCGTGTCCGTAGCAAATAAATCAAACGAGAAACAAGATGAGGACGGTATCGAAAGCCCAACAAATCATCTGTTGGCGTCCACGTTAACAGAGAGGCTTTTCCAGCAATGCGAAAAATAATTGCAAAGGTTTTTGGTATGGCCGAAAATATGTATTAATTGTGGGGCGGAGATGCGGAGGTGAGAAGAATACACGCAACGCCTGCTGCTGCTCTAATTGAGTTTGTTCTGTGTACCTATACTTATACTTATAGAGCTCTCCTTTGCTAATAGCTTTAGAAACCATAGTTCTGATTTGGAGGTTTAATATAAATTGTTCCATAATAAGCGTATTATTCAACTAATTCGATTTTGAAATGGACGAATTTAAAACCCAAATAACGTAAATCGTACATTGAAGCGTTTATTTTACGCATGACCATAACTTCTGACCGTCAACATTTAAATACAGAGCCCAAAAATTTAAATACCTTCACGGATTTCCTGCAAAAACCACATATTTCACACAAAACATACCGTTCACACCTCGAGGGATACGCGTAAAATCCGCCCACTACGCAGATTTACCATATAAAACTCCACGATAGTCGTCCCGGCATCATCACATTATGCAACCGGTGTAAGATTATCATAAACGTATAATACACACCGTGTTGTGTAGGTAAAGCGAATCGCTTAGTGCTCCCTTGCATTTTACGCCAAAATATATTCACTCCATCCTGTATTCAACAAGCAGAGTAAAAGATTTATGAAATAAAAATCTCCACTGTAAATCCAGCCCCTAATTTCAAGATTAAAACATCCCTAAGTGGGAAAGATAATTCATTAAATGTTTAATGTTTGTTTAGGCTGGTGCAAATACAGTGGGTAGTATAATATTTATTATATTTGAAAGCCTTCAATCTCGAATTCATTTGAACACTCGAAAGTGTCTTGTATATATGTAGAGCCGGATAGATGAAAATATGAACCGTCAAAAACAACAAAACGTGCCCAAACCAGAAGCCCGAAGTTCCGAACAAAGCATTATGAATAATGAAACACCCTCTATACAAAGGTTCGGCATAGGCACTACCTACAACCGCAAAACTGGAAATTTTGCGGGTGGGGTGTCGCTAGGAGAAAAAACGGGAGCGCAAAGTGTTTTTTACGGCTTTAATACGAGTTTATTAAAATATTTAAAGCGGAACTTTAGCGAGAATTTCCCTGAAGACATCTCAAAAAGGTCCCCTGTCGGACCGATATGAAACTTTCAGGCGAGGCGTTGGAATGATAAATTAAAACGCGACGAAAGAGCGTCGACATGTGTTAGTGTAATGAGATGTTTGCGTCTCGCCTCATAAATTATAAAAATGTTTGAGTTTTTGATGTAGGAGAAAAATACTCATTTCAATTGTCAAATCATTCATCACTTACTAAGAGAGATAAATGATACTTGACGAATGGTTTCACCAGCATCGTTTGACTACTTTAATCACGAATTATTTTTTTATTAGACAGATAACCACAATACAGCAATGGTATCCATTTATAGCAAAACCTGCTAGGTATGACTGGAGACTATTAAATTCATTATTAATAGAAATTACAGTTGAATACGATTAATAAATCACTAAAGACGCATTACACAACAGTAAGTTTTGAATAAATGCAAATGACTAATAAAGAATCACCAAAACTACCTTTACAAAGCGAATTCACCGATCGGGTTATTTGCATTCATTTTTACAGACGTTAAATTAAATTTCAGAAATGCTTTCCCAAAAATTGGTACCTATTGAAAAGCGCCCCTTTTCAAAGAACAATGGAACTCGATTGGCGTTGGCGCAAAATTGTCTAGAACCCCTAAATGGACTATTAGGCACAGACCTCGCCTGATTTTGGTTCGCTTGCAGTATGGAGCTGTGATTTAAAATGGGGGACTGAACGAAGGGAGATAGTGGCGGAGACAGGATACATGTATTTTTGGTACTTACGAGTACTTCAAATATGTACATCATAGTGTTTTCAAACGGCACTCACTCTACATAAAATACTTGCTGAAAATTATGCAGTCTATAGATTGATGATAAAAAAATAACGTAGGTTTTTTGGTCACCAAATGTTCATTTTAAACAAAGATTTTTGTAACTTTAATAGTCCCACTTGGGCGCCATCATTATTATTATTTTGATAGGTAATGGCGCCCATATGAGCCTAATCTTTTTAAAAGTCAAATTATTACAAATTATTTAATCAAAAGTAATCTCTCAAAATACAATAGTTATTTTTTTTTATTCCGAATTACATTTATTACACATTCACATAATTGTCAGGCATTAAAAACGTTTAGCTAATGTTTGTCTTTTCTAATTATGACAAGTCCTTTAAAAAAAAAGTTAACACAAAAGCAAACAAAGATAATTAAGCTCCATTTTATCTGAAAGGTCGAGACGAGATAGCAAGCAATATTATTGTGGGTAATATCTTATTGTACGTTGTGAAGCAACCTGAGTTTCACATATTTTCCCTTTGTACTGGCTAGACATTGTAGCGGGAGGCCTTTTGTGGTTTTGAACTCGCCTGCACAGCAGTACTGCGCTTTTAGTTCTTAAAACCACCCCCTCATATACCTCTGTATAGGCTTGTTATAGTGATGTGGTTTGTCGGTGTCGACATTAGCTTTTAGTAAAATAACACGCTGAATTTGTCTAGTTGTACGGTAAATAGTGAAACCATGTCTTTACATAAACATTATAACGTGTATGTTTTTGTATCTCTGTATTTGATGTTTGCCCATAAAATAAAACTATATACTACAATATAATTAGCTAAACCTAAGTTAATTTATTACACGTTCATGATTTCACCACAGCAAAAATAAAACCCGGGTGGAGTTTCCTTTTCTGAACTTTTTTAATGAATTTACCGTCAAAAAAAAATTCTCTTAATTCAAATTAAGTTTTGCATTTATATGTACAAAGGAATAAAAATATGAAAAAAAAAGGCAGTAATTTAAAATATAAAACCTACTGATTATCATTATATTACGTTTTTAATATCGATATCGACAGCACATTACTCACAAGCCCAGCTCTCATCAAAATGGCAGTACTTTTGAGTGATTGCGAGCGAGCTCCGCAAACAATGCCCACACCGAGTCAATCTCGCAGTGAATGCTCTATAGTTATACAGCCCAAGGATGGCGGACTATCGCAATATTCAGAGATAGTTGACGACAAACAAAAAATTACCGACAATGCCGAGGAAATTACAGAAACATTTTACTATTTAGAGGACAGAGAAAACAATAGCGTTCGTAGGAAGATGGAATAAGCTTTTGCAATGACTGTGATTGTTGTTGAGATATAGGCCTAGGCATTTTTTTAAATTCTGTCTTCATCTGGAGATATACTAGAAATTATACTATTATTCACTGCTATTATATTATATTACTACTAATATAAATAACATTAGATACAGCACTAATTTTCATGTAGTTCTTTTATCTAGGTATGTAAAAGGGCATTTGACATAAAGAAAATGGTATACAACTATTCATCATGCATTTATCATAATGGTAATATTCCACATTACCACGTAGTGCCATCT
This sequence comes from Mythimna separata, assembly GCA_030763345.1. Classification (NCBI taxonomy): domain Eukaryota; kingdom Metazoa; phylum Arthropoda; class Insecta; order Lepidoptera; family Noctuidae; genus Mythimna; species Mythimna separata. Next base: position 13,498,195 of record CM061182.1, read on the forward strand.
AGACCGAAACTAAGCAGACTTTTGCTATGGATACTAGACAAATGATAAATAAATCATAACAAATTTCTAAACACATAAATATCTATATATATAAAAATGAAACCCGTTTTCCGTTGTCACGACATAACAAGAAAACGGCTTGACCGATTTGGCTGTTTTTTTTTTTTAATGTTCCTTGAAGTTCAGTGATGGTTCTTACGGAGAGAAAAATTCTAAAAAAAAAAAGTTAGGTAAAGTAGGGTAGGTAGGGTAGTGTAGGGTAGTGTAGGGTAGTGTAGGGTAGTGTAGGGTTGTGTAGGGTAGTGTAGGGTAGAGTAGGGTAGTGTAGTGTAGTGTAGGGTAGTGTAGTGTAGGTAGGGAAGGTAGGGTAGGGTAGCGTAGGATATGTGGGGTAGTCATTTGACGGGAGCGAAGCCGCGGGTAAAAGCTAGTTATAGATAAATTGTGTACACACAGGCACAAAACAAATGATCGACCTCATCACACAAACATTATTTTCTCTTAGGTGGGAATAAAAAATCAGGGCCACTAACCACTAGTCCAACAGCCCAACCAAAATGACTCCTTATCCTTACTAATGGAACCATGATGCATTCCACCTTATCTATAGTTTACTTTATAAAGTCCCGTGCCAACCCTATTTTATAACTCATACGTATAGTACAAACCGTTATCAGTTTGTACGGAAGTCTGTCAATCAATAGTTACCGTTTGTGTTTCCATCGCACACGTAACTGGTTGTCATTCGAACTGTTTTGTTCGTTGTTTGTTATATTTGCAGCCAGTATTGAAGCACGCAATTTATTGAAGGCGTATTAGGAAGCAACGATGAAAGCTGAAACAGTTGTTTATGCCTGTTTATTATAGCCATTACCTGCGTGTGTGTTTTATAATGTACGTCCTTAAAACACGTACAGTAAAGTCGAGTTACTTTGTCCCGGAGTATACAACAAGTAATTGGAATAATATTTATACAACTCAATCAGAAAATATGAACTCATGTCCTTATTTTTCTTCAGCTAAAGCCTACTAACTTGAGTCAAAGTTCTATATCAGGGCCAAAGTAACACGACATTACGGTTCATACAATTTTAGAAATAACTAAGCTGGCTAAGTAGCCAGCAGCTTGGATCGTGTGAAAATCGAAAATGAATGCACGCGAAATTGCTACCACCCTGTGTCCCAGTTCAGACGGTTTACTTTTCTATTCCATTGTTGAGGTGTCTCAACGATTCAATCATATCAAATACAGACATTTAGTTTTATAATATTTACAACTAGCTTCTACTAGCGACTTTTCCCGCGTGATAATTTAAAAAGTAAAAACCCACTCAGTGATAAAGTCGTATTCTACCAAAATAATTTGATTAATTTAGCGTAATTATTTAATTAAGAGTTCTTTAGTAATTTTTGAGTTTATGCATTACCTAAATAATAAAAACACCTGTTTTTTTAATAACCAAATGTATAAAAATCTCGTGTCACAGTGTTTGATGTGATTTTTATGATTTTATTTTGTAGGACTGAGAATAAGGTTTAGGCTAGTTTGCACTCCTTGGTGATAAGGGTATTAGGGTAGCCCGAAATAAGTTGGTAATTAATGTTAAAACAACTTCTGCCTAGTATTAGTACGGATAACAATTTTCCAGACTTTCTTTTTATTTCATTTGATTTTAGAAATGTATATTTTAAGGAGTATTACTTTATGATGTTATTTTATTTTCCCCAATATTAAATACACAAACAGCAATACAATTTCTTTCTCAACCCCAGATTAGGGGAGAGCAAAAATTATTTCCAAATTAACCGTGGCCAACCGCCGGGTGCGCTAAATTAAATCGAACGACAGCCCTCAGATGGACAAGCATCGGCCCGTTTACCCTACGTAATGGCGTCATCAAAATCTACGGCAAAAATGTGTTGCAAATGGCGCTCGCGATGAGGTCATCAACCGTTATTTATGTATTTTATTACATATTTTATAAATATTATACTTGCAGCCTGAAGGTTTAACGATTGAAGCAAGGGTCCGAAATATGGGACGAAGTACCATGGCACTCTATTTAAAGTAATATTATTTAAATGAAAGTTTGTGGGCATGTGTGTTTGTTAATCCTTCACGCTTAAACGGCTGAACGGAATCAGATGAAATTGGCATATGCGTGCGTTTTTACTAATAATACAATAATGTAAACTTACCAACTGAAGATACCCTAACCCGGAACATTTGTTTCGTGCCAGAAACAAACTTGCGATACGCAGCACAACCGCCTATCCCTTAGCCACCGCACCAGCCTTATCGTCAAAAATTGCGGACATTCATCATCATCATCTTCCTGCCTTGGGGTCGGCGGAACAACTTTTTCCTTCCACTTGTAGTGCTTCTACCTTAACCTGGTTTGGAGTATGTAGTCGTACACTGGCTCACTTGACCACATAATCTGTCTCCAATTTAATGGTGACCACAATAATCTGTCTCCAATTTAATGGTAACCACAATAATCTGTCTCCAATTTAATGGTGACTACAATAATCTGTCTCCAATTTAATGGTAACCACAATAATCTGTCTCCAATTTAATGGTGACCACAATAATCTGTCTCCAATTTAATGGTGACCACAATAATCTGTCTCCAATTTAATGGTGACCACAATAATCTGTCTCCAATTTTAATGGTGACCACATATTCTGTCTCCAATTTTAATGGTGACCACATATTCTGTCTCCAATTTAATGGTGACCACATATTCTGTCTCCAATTTTAATGGTGACCACATATTCTGTCTCCGATTTAATGGTGACCACATACTCTGTCTCCAATTAACTCCCTTTTCTTCCAATCACTTTTCACACAATCCATCCATCTTTTCTTTGGCCTCCAGCTCCCACGTGTAAATATAAAACATTATTTGATCCCAGTATCTATTCAACTGAGAAAACATCTAACTTTGGAACTTATCCTTATTAAACTTGGCGCAATGCCTACATAAATTACCTCTCATTGAACACGTGTAGTTGACAGGTGTGGCTAGCCATTGTCTGCTGGCGTCATGGCACCAAGCTCACCTGTTTAATTCAGATGTTTCTTATGACTTCCGCAGGATAAGAGGCAGCTGTCAATGATGATGTATAAAAAATGGTATCATGTGATAACTACATACAAGTTCATAATAAAATTGGTATGTGTATTTTAAATTAACAAGTTTTTAAAATTGTTGTCCTTGTACATACTCGTACGTTATAGTGCGAGTGTCATTCTTTTACTGACTTACGCCCGTTTTCAATAAGTTATCTATCTACTTGCTTTCCTATAACCTACCGACGGATAGCATTTCCTACCAAAGTTGTGGAAGGATAGATAGAATCTTACTGTTTATTGGGGATAGCTATCTATGAACTGCGGTAGGTTATTGAAAACGGGCGTTAAACCTACCCGAGTTCCAAACCGTGACTGCGGGATTGTTCGAATAAGTTGTTCGAACACATCGAACGACTTTTTCGAACAATCCCGCAGTTTTGGCAGAAATTGTTCTGGGAATCCTTAGCCTTAATTAATTATTGGTACCAGTAACTTAAAATTAATTCCTAATATGGTTCCTCAATTTAACTTGATTCCTTCCAAATACTAATCGTAGCTTTAGTAATAAAAAACTGGCTAAGTGCGAGTCGGACGCGAACACGAAGGGTTTCGTGCTACAATAACAAAATCAAGCAAAAAATCACCGTCATAATTACGTTACTTGTATGGGAATCACCTTTCATTTTTAGATTTATTTTAATTTTATTTATTGCTGTCATAGCGTCAATATTAAAAAAATACACCATCATCATTTTCAGCCGAAAAACGTCAACTGCTGGACATAGGCCTCCCTCAAGTGTCGCCACAACACACGGTCCTATGCGTTTCGCAGCCATCGGATTCCCGCGACGCTCACTAGGTCATAATAGTATAGTTGGCACCCTTAGGGTACGGAACCCTAAAAACGAATGACTTCTATTCTTAGCTTTACTTCCTTAACGATATTTACTTCCTTCCCCGACCTTGATTCCCCAATATCTCAAGCAATAACGCCAAGCCATCAACCCTATATAAATATTACCCTAGTCTCGTACCTAACTAAGTGTTGCCAGCTATTACTAGCGCCAAAGAAACAATAACTATAACAATAATCTTCGTCTAGCTTCACCCTGTTTGTTGACTGAAGCCAATTCATGAAAACCAACCTTATTTTATCGATGACGAACTAACATTCACTCCATTTCAAACCTTATGCTAAAGATATTAGAGTGTCTGCTACTTGAAGAAGGTGAAAACTATGTTTGTAAGAGTTTATTAGTCGGTCTTCAGGCTGAGGTTTTGGAATGCTTCAGTAGATAAAGTCGCTTTCGTGCGATGTGACTACGATTTTCGAGAATTATGTGAGGACTAGCTGTTGCCCGCGACTTCGTCCGCGTTAAGTTCGTAAAACTGCACAAAAGTAATCTAAGTGTCTAATCCTATACTTCCGAAAAGATCTGATTAATTAATTTTACATAAAACTGTTTAAGTTAAAACTCCAATTAGTACTTTTTTTAGTTGGGAAATCATCTAATGACTTTTGCTCTTGTGTGAAGCGGAAGTGCGTGTCAGATTATTACTGCCTAAGACTCACTTCTATATTCCTTCCTTGCCTTACGTTCCAGGGTCTCCCTTTCAGAAGCGAAACCATAGCCCCAGTAGGTTTCTTGTTTAGGTTTTTTTATTCAGATGGGTAATCATCAGAATGACTTCTCCCGCTCCTAAATGGAGCGGGAGGGCAAGTCAGACTTTTACTGACTAAACGCCACCCTCGTTCCTGTGTTGCCTTCAATTTTGGGACACCGAGCTTATCTTTCGGAATACAGATCCACGTGCTCAGAGGCTTCGGCCCTGCCGCGCCCTACAGTTTGCTGACATCTCCTTGAGGTGCTCGTGGAACAGTTGACGACTTGACTCGGTCCGGGTTATTACCGAACTGCTGGACGGCAAGCTACCCAGTGTTCGCCGTCCGCAAGCTTGCGCCTACGGTGGTCGGAAATCGTTCTCGTGATCCTGACGGCGGGGGCGTGAGGGTCGTTCCCTTTCGCGCTCGCGGCCGGCCGCCTCCTTGGCTAGCATTACTGCTTCGCAGAAGAAGGCGACCGCAATACCTCTACCGTGTGCTCCACCGTGTCCTCCGGGCGGTCCAGACAGTGCGCCCAAGTCTGGCTGGGGCGCCCTTTACCCCTGAATCCGATGCAGGAGCCTCCCGAACTTACCGTGTCTGGTGAGGACCTGCGGCATACGGAACGTGAGGACCTCTTTCCAACTACTTCTCAAAGAGGGAACTTACCGCCGCAATGACGGCGTGCCCAGGTTTCTTGTTTAGGTGGAAAATCATCAGAATGACTTCTCAGAGGGTGAGTTAGACTTTTACTGAATAAACCTCACCCCGTTCCTTCTTTGCCTTCGTTCCAGGGTCCCGGGTTTTCCTTTCGGAAGCTCACCCATGGCCCCAGAGGCTTCGAACCTGCTGGGCACCTACAGTTTGCTGACATCTCTTTGAAGCACGCGTGGAACAATACCCACGGTTGACCGTCTGGATCATTACCGGACAGCCAGATGGTAAACTACCCATTGCTCGCCATTCGCAAGCCACTCCTACGGTGGCTCTAAATCGGGGTCGGAATCCCAGCGACTGGGGCGTGAGGGGACTATTTGCCACTACTCCTCGCTCTGGATCATGGCCTGTACCAGTGCCCAGCGCGAGAGGTTGCTGTCACCGATCGTCCCCACAAGGACACGGTGGTGCTCCGCCTAAGCGTGGCCCACCAGTGCTTTATGATCTAACGTGTCCTCCGGGCGATCCACCCAATGGTAACACCCGGGTTTTTCTTCCGCACGACGTCAATTGCCTTAAAAACATCAACGAAGCACAGAGCCGCAGAGTTCACGTTCTAAATAGTTAATTGCCTACTCTATGGGTAAAGTCGTTAGTTTACTTCATATTGCGATTAAACCAAAATGAAAATGATTTGTTCTTCAAAAAACCAAATTAGGGCCGATAATCGCCTTTAGTATTTGCCTCTTTTTTTGTTGGGTAACCACCATATACCTTCTCCCACTCTAGGTGGACCGAGAGAGAGTATCAGACTTTTACCAACTAAATTCCACAGTGTTCTTTTAGTTGCAATTTACATTCTAGGGCGACTAATATTGGCACACCATGATTATTACTATGATAAATTCACTCTAAGCGCAAGCGCTTTACGCAGGTCCTAACCGAACATGAGTGTTTCGGGAGGTAGATGTTTTGGATTCGGCGGGAAGACACGGTGGACCTTACGATCGAAGTTACCCCGCTAGGGCGGATTACCGCCGTACTGTTTGCGGGTCAAAATCAGAATCCTCCTACCCTAGTTCAGATCATGGTATGAGCTGGGAGGAGGAATGGAAAGCAGTCACCTCCTAGAGTGAAGCAACGTGGCTGAAACCGTGCGAAACAGGACATCCTTAGACCCCTCCCATCGCCACTTGGACACTTCCCAGGTGTCATATGTATAGGGCGTTTACCGATCACCATCATTTTTTTACCTTATATATTATATCATATTACCTGTTTATTCAGGCAGGAATTTTCTGGTGCGGTATTTGACTGACACCCTAATACACCAAATAAATGTTTTTATTTAGTGAGAATAATAAACGAATTCTTGTGTGCGAGTATTTTCACCTAGTCGACTTCACATGCTGATGATCGAACGCAGTCTGTAAACTCTCAATTTTTACGGGTAGAGCATGCAGAGCAGTAAAAAATACCCACTTTGTTCCTTTAGAATACGAACAATTTTCCAGCTATCGAAGGCCGTTAGGGCCGTTCTCTTATGCGTATCTCTTTTAGGTGCGCGTGGCACATAACGCAACGTCAGTCGACTAAGACCAGTCTTTATTCAACAGCGAAATGCCAATAGTGCACCGTCCAAAACTCCGTGCTAACGGTATCATGGAATCGCCCTGCGACTCGTAATGCCAAGGGCATCATCTTTGCGCTTTCTGCTACCTTCTTCGCTTCATTTGCGGAAGGAAGTGATGACTGCTTTCCATACCTTCTCTCTCTGTACCAGGACCGGACGTGAGAGGTCGTTACTGCTGATCACCTCCACCCGGAGTCCTGGAATGCAAGGCGAAGAAGGAACATACAAAGGTGTGGGTTTTGGTCAGTGAAAGTCTGACATCCCCTCGTGCTCCTTCCTAGAGTGGAAGAAATCACCTAAAATATAAATCGCCTTTAGTTAAAAAAAATTAAATGGATGTTTGTATTTTGAAAGGAAATCGTTTGTCTTAGTATGGTCATGTGAAGAGGAGGGATTAAAAGCACGTTACCAAAAGAGTTCTGAATTTACATGTGGATGAATGGAGAAGGAGAGGAAGGCCAAAGAAAAGATGGATGGATTGTGTAAGGACTGATATGAAAGAAAAGGGCAGATGATAGTGTGACGGACGACAGGACAGAATGGAAGAAGAAAATGTGTTGCGCCGACCCCAAGTAATACGGGATAAGAGCAGGAAGAAGAAGAAGGATGTCATTGTTTGTATTTTGAAAACAGGGTGCAACTCCGCAGTTGTAAAATTTGTCACCATGGTTTTTTTTTGGTTAAACAATAATAATAATATTTTTAGGTAATATTTTTGTTAAAAAAATTGTGAGAATGCAAAAATATGTAAAAAAAAATTACAAAAATTAAAAAAATCTCAAACACCTCCTGGGATTCGAACCACCACCGTGTTACGTCCCAGTCTTGTCATTAATCAATCACGCTGCAGTGTTCGATGAAAACTAAGCAAAATAGACGTTCTCATATAAATGTCATAAATGACTGCCCCGCTCTTCGTCGATGATAGCGTGATGATTTTCATTTCAGTAGATAAATTTGCAGCTAAATGGACTAATGTAACATCGTAGTATGTGAATTTCGTGGACGTTTGGATTTTATAACGTGTTTTGATCAGTTTTTACAAAATATTTGGGAAACATCAAATAGGAATGTTGATTTTTTTATGAAAAAATGGTAAAAGTATTTTTTTTCCAAAAACAATAAGATAAAACATTGACAGAAATATAAATTGTAGGTGGGATTCGAACTCGGGGCAACTCGTTCAAAACCGACAAAATGCAATATTGCTCACCCCCCATAGCAAATAGCGTGATAAAATATAGCCTAAAGCAAAAAGGGTCCTATAAGGATTATGTATGCAAAATTTGAACAGGATCGGTTCAGTAGTTTTGGCGCCATTTGCGGCAAACGATGCACAATTTTACTGTTTTATTATATGTATAGATAATATAGAAGCTTTTAGCGTAAGAAGGAATAAGCTTATATAATTAGGATAAGTAAAGGCTTTCCTTATTATTTTAAAGTCAAAGACCTGCTGCGAAAGAAATGATGTTGCCGTGGATAAATTAAGATAAAGAACTAATTTGTCTGATGCGGTCTTCTCGTCTGATTATAAATTGGGCGTATTCAAGGCATAGGAATAGGCAAGGAATAGGCTCTTATTATATCAGTCCACCTCAACGTCATCGATTGCATCACTGCTTACAATCAGATGTTATCGCAGACAAGCACTAGCATATAAAATATTATATTAATTAGAAATATCATTCTTTATTTGCATATATGCTCTTATTTCTGTCTGTCGTCTATTAAGTTGCACCATGCCATGCCATGCCATGTTATGTGTCTGCACCACCCTAAGGTAATGCCTTAGACTCACATTAAGTCCGCCTTTGTACAGTATTCATTAATACACCAAGTTTTAATAAATAAATAATCACCAATGGAACAAAGTTACTTCCGTGATATGAAGTATGTTTCCTTTGTCTCATGTGTTACGTGAATATTGAAGATGCTGTAGACGGACAAGCGACAATTCGATGCCGGGACACTAGCCTGTCGGTTTTCTATGGTTTGCATTTCAGGGAGGGTGAGTTGGAATAGAATAGAATAAAATTAACTTTATTGTACACCAAAAGAAGTAATAAATTATGCGGAAACTTAAACCTATGGGTACAATGGAGGCCTATTAAAATCACACAATAATTTAATTCCGCCAAGTCCGTTCTATCATCGGACCACTTATACGCGTCACCGGTGGATGGTGGACATCCCGCCCATACGTGTAAAGCATTCATTATACTTACAACCAAGGAGTGGAATTCCCTGCTGGAGTTTGTGTTTTCTGATAGCTATAAATCTATGGGTCTTTATGTCAAGCCTACATCTAGGCAAGCGTGTTTCATCACCGGTGTTGCCGATGATGAAACACGTTTACTATCAGGCAAAATATTGGTCAAGCGCAAGTCTAGACATAATAAAAAAAGTTACTTTCGCATGTTATATTATATTAGTATAGATGCCGTAAATTATATTTATCGGTAAGACGGCAACATAGGAAACAGACGAAAATAGAATAGAATAAAGAAAAAATACAATAGATGTTTATAAAAACACTCGGCATATTAAAACAAAGCGACAATGTTTACACGAACGAGCAACTTCGCGATTTATGCCTCCCACATGTAATAAATAAGGAGATGTTTTCCCATAATAATCTCCGCTTTATCAGTAAAAACAATGCACCAGAAATATACTCGAAGATATTTTTACGACTTACAGCAAATCCCTGTGGAATCCATTGCTTCATCGTGCGTGAAGTATGGAAGATAAGGCAGTGTAAAGGTGAATGCATACGCTACTAAAGACTACCGTGGTGCATAGTGAGCCTTAATTTTTTGAAAAGATTTTTTTTTGTCCCGGCTTTCCTGCTAGGGCTTATACTGTCACTGATACAGGTTTAGAAGATGGATGGTGAATATAGTGGAGTTTTATATCAGAAAAAAGCAAGACTCTGAGAGTTCTGTACCTACAAACTTCAAAAAAAAGAGAATATTGTTTTGGTTCCGTAACCACACCGTTTTCAAGTTTTTTTCTATACTTTCTTGTGCTATGAGACCTTGCTTCATGCCATATTTTAAGATTCAATGAGAAATTCTCTAGGATCCCTATAACTTCTGCTCTGACAGTGTCAGATTTTTACTTTCGACCAATGCCGCATCCATGGCAAGTTCGTCGACCCGAGCCTTACCCTTTTCGGTGAGTTAGTGTGTGCTCACCTTAAGACTGTTCATATAAGACGGTGTAGGCAAAAACAGTTCCCTCCATTGCGAACTAACAGATGTGTTTGAATAATTACTTTTGCATTAAGCTCGGTGTTCTTGTGCGGAGGGAAGAATAGATCGAGAAAAAATCTGGCGAGAATCGAAATGAGTCGGGTAACATCGGGTAATTAATACTAGTGTACCTACTCTGTTGCTTAAATCATTTTCGCATTATTTCTATTTTACCTGCTCCTCATCGGTAGTCTAATCTTGATCTAGCAGAAATTCTGCAAAAAAATAGTAGCGACTAGTGATGTAACGAATATTCGCATTCGGATATGAATTTCGCACATTTTTTAACAATCTAATAAAAATCTAACATTCGTTACATCACTAGTAGCGACATCTACGTTGGCGTATAGGAACTAAATTACAAAATCCTATAATTCAGTATTAGAGTTTTTCACCCTATCGAAATATATACAACCATCTGAAAAAAAAATTATGACAGTTACCCGAACCAGACACAAACCCGTCTAGTCGGAGGATCGATGGACACTAGGTACCTTCTTCCGCATAATTATCTCCAAAAATAATACAGATATAAATGTTTGCGGTGTAGTAATGAAGGCTTAAGTCCTTATTTTTGGAGAAACTCCAGAAAGCTTTTTGTACTCTAAACTAACAATTTTTTTTTGTGAAAAATTGTTGGCTCTTTCTTACATTCCAGTAATCTTTTATTATTGTTTTCATCATCATCGTCATTTCAGCCGAAAGACATCAACTGTTAGACATAGCTTCCTCCAAGCGTAGCCATAACGACCGGTCCTATGCATCTCACATTATTATTTTATACTTCGCATGATATACCTATATGTCAAATTGTCTAGGGATGAAACACCATACATCTACTTACCAAAAATACAATCCATAATGAAACAGCCATTCACGCGTCCCAAACCAGGGTTTAACGATTAATTTAATATGATCTAACAGAGATTAATTTCAGTTGCTGTACGCCTCGAGGCCCAAGCTGCGGTCAGGGACACGAGACATGCATCACGCCCTAAACACAATTAACGAGCAGGCTAGGGTTACCATTCATCTACGTTACACTGGTATTTGTCTTCATAACGGTCATGAGGAAATGAACCTTCTTAGTGCGATAATTGGGCGTGTGAGTGGCGTGGCATCCTTATTTTTATTTGAAAGCCTGTGTTCGAATCTTGAGCTATTTCTAATAATCAAATACAACCTTTTAAAAGAGTGATAAATAAGAACAAGCAATAACACATTGTTATGAATTTCACTGTTGTAATAACACAAAAAATCTGCATAATTAATCAATAAGTACCTGTTACATATAAGTAACCTAAAATAATACAATTTATTTAGTTTATATGCAGTTATTACAGGATGACAAGGCAAAAACTAAGAAAATATTTCATTTAGTTCAATGAAGTATTCTCTAACCCCGGTAAAATTTTAAAATGCCTTTTTAACGTTTGAATCCCCAACCGGTCCTATGAGACCGCGCTGTTATTGTTTTACTATTGTGTCTCGTTTCGCGGGTATCTGAGTAATTAACAAGCTTTTTAAAGACATTTTGTGATACGAAATTTTCATCTCATTTATACATTAAAAATCTTTTCCATCCGTACATTTCTCGTTTTTTTATCGGATGGTAATCCCATGCGAAGTGCCCGTACCTCTGGTCCAGGCCAGCTAATGTAAAAACCTCGTTACGCCTCGAAGGCACAAAAGGATTTGGTCCCGCTAGATAAGTTTATAACTTTATTTGGTTACATTGTACTTAATGGACTACGGAACCGGTCTGCTTCACATTATCTTGGGTTAAAAACTGGAGATAACGTATTTCTAGTTTGTCTGCCATTTTGGTGTACAATAACTCATATAAAAGCAAAAATTTGTATGTTTGGTGGTTCTAAGTGTATGTTTTTTACTTCTTCATGTTCAAACAGCTGAAAGGATATTATGAATAGAAATTAAGAACACTGCTAGACCATATATTATTCTCGTTTACGACATAGGATACTTACATTGTATTCAGTAGTATGTTCCCTTGGGACAATTTTCTACTGTCTTGCCGGCGAAGACACTGGCAGAAGTTAATAGTTTTCTCTATACCTACCTAAACACGGAATCCCATAAAAATAATAACTGAATTAAAACAACAGTTTCAGCATTAAGATTATTAAAAGCCCAAAATCATAATGAGATTGAACGTCGATCGAAATAAGAAATTTCTTAGTTGGGTATTGTACCTCTTTCGTAAAAAAAAATATTCTAGCCGTGTTTAGGCTTATTTAAAATTACCATGAGATACATACCAGTTATAATGTATCATCGAACTGATATATTATTATGATGATGAAGCCGGAAGACAGGCGCGGGAAATCCGTAATAAAACAAAGTATCCTAACCTTGACTCAGTGTATTGGCATTGTGATGCACTCTGTGTCCAAAAGGTTACATTCTATGAAACTATGATAAATAACAAAAACAATATTGTTAGAATTTTGTTGTAAGTTCCGTAAGGAAACCGGCATGTCCTAGAATTCAAAATTCGAAGACATGTGACATCCGCCAATCCACACTGGGCCCGCGTGGTGGATTATGGCCCATTCCTTCTCCTAGAGAGGTGACCTGAGTCCCAGCAGTGGGAACATTATAAGGCCGATAATGCTAATAATGCTAATGCTAAAAATATTTACTTTTCTTATATTACTTTAGTTATTTTAGAAAGTCAAGTTTTGTTAAATACTTAAGTAAACACTTTGTAGTTAGTAGCCAACGGTTCTTATGTCGACTCGTAACATAATTTTATTTGACGTTTATAAGCAGGGTGTGTTTACCACACTAAATTATTAGCTCGTTTTTAGTTATACAAATAAGCGTATTGGAAATATTTACTTTGTGTTGTGGGCTATTGATAATATTTTATGTATAAATATTTAGGCGTGTTATGAAGGTAACTTTGAATGTAAATTATTCAATACTATTTATCCACAAGAGCATTAAATATGGAAGTTCGTGGCCGTATTAGTAGCTAAAATTATTATAATGAAAAAATTAATAAGTTATTTAGTTTTTATTTATCGTTCGAAGACTATCAGACAGTTTTGTTTTCCATTTCAATTTATTATTCCTAGATTATTAATTTTATCGTTCATTTTACCAAAGAATATTAACCTATCACATACCCGCGAAACGAGACACAATAATCGGTTCGGTCGGCACAACCGCGGTTGCATGAGACCGGTCGGGGTTTCATCTCAAATCTCATAAAACCATTTCAATATCACTACCGACAACTTACTTAGAAGACATATTATTGCTTTGAAAACCCGAGAAAATATTGGAGCTAATCCTAATAAAAATCGACAGAACATAACTCAGTATTTATTTTCAATTCCAATCTTTTCCTTAGAGTACCACTTCCGATTCGAAAGGAATAACTGTAAAATGAGTTGCAGCAATGGCCGACCAGCATTAAATCGAAATTGGAGAGTAGCGTAGCTCCAAGCAATATTGCAGCATAACATATAAGAGGGATTACACACGTGCCCAGCGGGCAGTCGACTAGGACATGTTTCATGCATAGCCTAGAACACGTTCATGTATTTACTATGAACATGGAATGAGCTAGTATGTAGGTTTAGTAACCTGTTGGATTTGAGCTCGGTTCTAAGATATATTTTGTTTTTCTTATGAGCTTGCTTCTTTATTGATAGAGGTGTAGTATCTGCTGGCTGGGCTATTAGTTATTAAAGCTAATCTAGCAACAAATATGCTGGATTTTGCAAGCGAAAATTTTGGTGTACTCGTATTAACAACTGCATAGTTTTATTCAATCGGAAAGGAGAATGCCCGTTTTGTAAGGGAAGTTGGGTCCCAGTTTAAAAATGCTTGTGCCCTGAAGATTTTTACTTTACCTAATAGTAAAAACATAGCATTTTCATAATCGGAAACATTTTTTCATTTTGTCACCCTGGTTCAGGAGATATTATTTTTCTGTTTAAAAAATGTAGGTTATAATTACAAATTGACAGACTAAACATCATCATGAGCATGGAATTATGTCTCTATTACTTTAATTCCATTAGTTTATGAAATATTATATAAAAAATAATTTGCACACAAAAAAAAAATATTTTTAGGTTATTATTCCAAACAGGTACACGATAGCACAAAAGGGACCTGCCCCGTGGCAATCTCCTTTCGATGAGTACTTCATTGAAATAGGAAAGAGCATGCGGATTTTGGTGACGCTTGGGAGAGGCCTGTGTCCAGCAGTGGACGTCTTTCGGCTAAGATGTTGATGACGATGATGCGATTTTTTCCTTGAACAGTTTTTATCTAAATAATATAGTTTCTACATACCTAATTAGAGTAATATTTTCTTTTAAGACACTGAAAAAAGAGGTTATTGTTGGACGAGACTTGAAGGTGGGCTTTACAAAAATGAATAATTGATTTCTGGTTATACCAATATACCAGTATGTAAGCCTCATCTCTCATGAATTTATCATACTATCCTTTCCCTAAACACAAATATTTCACCTCAAAACCCTTCAAGCTTCCTTATCTTACAGTTAGGAAAGACATCAGCCTATCTCATCATACTCCATCCTTAATAACTCAGAAACATCATGAGCTCGATGCCCAAACAAATTCCCCGCTCCAATTTACAAAGTGGTACTTAGATATTTTATGCTAATGCCTTCTACAGGCGCTATGAAATAATAATACCCACTCCAGGGATGCAAGGTGCTTACCGTAACATCACGTACCGAGATGAGTTCTATACTTATCCGGTAAAACATACGTTTAATGGACTTTTTCGACGAAACTGTTTTTAGCTTTGGGTAAATACAGGCTTAATGGTTGTTGTAAATTTTGTTGTGGTATTTTATAAAACAGTAGGTGTATGTAGACGTGTGCTATGTATAGGTTTTTGTTTACTGGTGCTTATTTTTGTAAGTTGCATTTTATGTTAGTTTAAACTTTGAAAAAGATCTGTGATAAAACTTCTAAGTTAGGGTAAAAGTTACGCTAAAGAATTGAGCGTAGAGTTTTTAGAAGAGTCTAGGATATTGATGTAATAGAATTCTTGGCTTGCTGATAGACTAGATACAGACATGAGAGCTTACGGAATACATGTAGGTATTTTTTTTTACCCAATTACGGTAAAGCAAAAAATAAGAGTCGAGTCGGGAGCAAATGAGATTCCAAATAAAAAAGGAAAAAATTCTGAATGTAAAAAATTAATCGCAATATTTTATACTGTGAAAATAACTTGACTGTATTACAGAATTTCTTACACTACTAAGGGCTACCTTCAGTTCTAAATCGTGAAAAAAATATATCGTGTTTTTTTTAGCAAGATTGCTTATAGTTTTTAACTTTATTACTCCAACTTGTTAGGAATTGCTATAAAAGGTAGGTACATAAACCTACCTTGTAGAGCAACCAATCCAATTTTTAGAATTCCCTATACACTCAAACATTCAATCGTGGAAGAAGTTATATTTGCCCGGAGGTGCCTAAAGTCTATCGTCTGTCCTACCAATTTAAACTCGGTAACACTAGTTAAACTGCCTACTATCTCTAAATATCACTTAACCGCAGCCAACAATTCCAGTCCATATTAGATTCCTTACCAGATGGAACTTACTTTTGTCATAGAATAAAATTAGTAGATGCGACACTCGAATTCCTATTAAATTCTAACGTAATTAGATTTGGGTTATGTGAGAGAAAAATATTGGCCAGTAAGAAAAATTACAAACTATGTTATTTTTCTTTTTTTTAAGATACAAACTAATGCTTTGACTGTGATCCCACCTGATGGTAAGCAGTGATGTAATCGTAAATCTTGGATCGAATCGAAATTGATTATGAACTAATGACAAAACCATTTAGGCTTAAGCAAGCGGAAAGTCAAATGCCAGTGCTATTATTCCACCAGTTTTAGGCAACGTGACAAAGACAGTAATTTTTATCCATCCAGCAATTCTTCCTTCTATTCAACTCTGTACTACGTTAATCCAGCCAAAGATCATTATGATATTACCACGAACGTGAGACCTACTATGCCATTATCTAACATTGATTTGCGCTTCGGTCCATTTAATTATTCTATGGTTTCGGCATTAGATTAGTTGTAGTTGAGCGGAGCGTCCCCCCGAGGCTCAGAGAGTGCATATCCTTGTTTGACATGAGACTCCGTAACTTATTCCGACTTGTACGGGCCAAAGTTTTGGATACACCCCTTTTAGACATGAGTTCGTATCAGATGTGAAAGTAAGGCTTGCTGATGAATGCTCTCTATAGGTTCCATCAGTCCGTATAGAGTTCGGGGTAGAGTTTTACCCTCTCCTCCTCACGAGTTACGTTTGGTTTATTGGTACAAAAGTTAGTGAGAAAACTGGCGACTGATATAGTCTGAGGACGAATGGGGATCAATTCATTAAGGAAGAAGCAAACTATGTAAAGTAAAATTGTGGTCAAACTTTGGCACCAAGTCATATTGGCGTTTTTTTTTTAGGATTGATTTAAACTTAAGCGTAGTGTAGGTCTGAACAAATAATAAATACCTTCCAGATGTAGGTACTTGGTTTTCAAATGCTATGTTTATTAAAGCATTAGCATTATCGGCCTTGTAATGTTGCCACTTTTGGGACTCAGGCCTCCTATCCTATCTAGAAGAGGGGATGGGGGCTAATGCACCACGCGGGCCCAGTGCGGATTGGTGGATGTCACATGTCTTCGAATTTTTGATTCAAGGACATGCCGGTTTCCTCACAATATCTTCTTTCACCGTTTTGAAAGCAGTGGTGATGAAATAAATTAGGTACACAAAGTAATGCGCCTGATTTAATACGACCAAAAATTGGCAATGAGCGTCTACTAATTAGTAATTAAACGACTTTTAAAATTGTCCACTTACTTTTAAAATACCACTCATTTTCTTCATCACACTCGCCTTAATAAATTGTATAGACGGGAGAAAAGCAGTTTGCCAAGAAACTCGAAACTGTTGAGACGGTGTATATTCCACTTATTACAACTTACATAAATCGGGGCCTGTTGCTACTGATTTATAGTTTTAATGAAAAAGGAACTGAAATACTGTCCTAGTTAAAAAGACTTCATATACGTTGTTTAGAGTAGGTAAAGCGAGTTTCATAATGACGGCGCGCTTGCTTGATGACATTAAGCGGAAAAACGCTTCTTTTAATCATTTTTGACGTGACAACGTCTTAAATTAGGTTGCGGCTGGGAGTCACTTATGAAAAAGTGTAACGCTCGGTAACGTTACGATGAGTCACCGAACGAGAGAGAGGCCCGCCGAATGCCTTGCGTCTCTCTCCCACTCAACTATGATCGGTCTGCCGCGCGCGCAGCACTAGAGAATTTTAGTAAACAAAATATATTCCTATAGTTAAAATTTGTGCAATTCTTATTTTCATTCAATTCCTTGTACCTATTGTGCAATTTAATTATATTCATATCAATAAATATTCTACCGAGAAAAAGACGTTGTCACGTAAAATCTTCGCCCGTAAAAAGGACTTTACAGGCAACCATTTTTTTTTTGTTTCAGGTATGTAGTTTCACCAAGTTATTGCAGTTAAAATATAAGCAGGTATACCGAAAAACTTAATTTGTAGTACCTATACCTAGTAGTCATTTTCTAAGAAAATAAATTGATAAAGGAGTTTTTAAAAACTAGACTGAAACTGCTAGTAGGTAAAAGACTAATACTCAAGACGGTTTTCCAGATGTAAAAATATTTTTCCCTAAAGCCGAAAATAAAAACTCAGCCATGTTACACGAAAAAGTAACTAAAGGTTTAACTTCAAAACTAAGCTAATAAACGCTGTTAATAGTGTAAGCAGTTCACATTTTCGTCGACTCACGCCTAGGGCATTTTCGTAATTATTCAACACGGCATCTGAGTACTTTCTCGTTTTTACTTTTTTATTTTTGAATTTCGATATGAAAAAGATATATCACAAAGTCAAGTAAGTACACACAAAAATATGTCCTAAGGCGGTTAAAAATTCAAATACAGAAGTTACTCTTGGCTACAGTTTATTAATAAGGGGGTAACATTTCTTTTTTTTTCAGTTTCCATCTTTTGCACTGCACCCGCACTATGCCTCGGCTTTACTCGGCTCGCGCCTCGGGCTCTTTGTAATTATTCAGCGAGCATTCAGACGCATCTGCGCGCTCCCACTGCCGACGGATTTTTTATTGTCTTAAAAAATATTTTTCTTTAGTAAGGAATTGATCATAGGGCTGAGGTTGCGAATTAATTAAAAATTTGTAGGTGGTGCGTTATTTTCTAATATTATAAGTAAAATTGATTTTTGCTCGTAATTAATAAACTCAAAAACTACTGGACTAATTAAAAAAATATTTTGCCGTTGAACTTCAGCGCTGTAGGTACTCAGTGTACGAGTATGTCACTACATAAGCTATGTATTTTCTACTTGTATGCATTCTCAAAAAAACCTTACTACTTGTAAAAAACAATGTAGGTAAAAAAAAAACTTTTGAACTTGTGATAATTCTTCATCCTTTACAAAAACCTCTTCAAACTCAAATACCAATTACCTTTCTTAACACACAAAACGCTCCTGTAATAATAAATCTACCAGAAAATCATCTTCCATATGAACAAGACTTTACAATATTCTTTTGTATAAAAATGGTCGACAACGCGTCTAACTGGAGGGAATTTAATTAGACGACGTAACCGCGACTTAATGTACCGTGCACAGATATCAAGGGAGATTTGTAATGACGCATAGCCAATAGCACACAGGCCCTTTGCAAATAATGAATATTTCTTTGGCTTGGAAACGGATGATATGAGAGGGCTAATAATATATCTGTTGTATATTATTAGGTCTCTTATATAGGCAGATCCGTTAATTTGGTTCTGTTCTATTTTTTTTGTATGTTATTATAAATTTATTGACAGATTTCAATAGGTGATTAGCTAGTTTTTACAAGCTTTTTTAATATGCAATGACGTCTGGGCAATAGCGCACAGGCCCTTTGCAAATAATGAATATTTATTTTGCTTGGAAACGGATAATATAAGAGAGGGTTAATAATATTCGCTGTATATTATTAGCTCTCATATAGTCAGATCCGTTTATTTGGTTGTATTCTATTTTTTTAATGTAATTGATAAGTAGCTTTTTTTACTAGGATTTTACTGAATGATAGATTAAATCTTGTGAATGAATTTAAGCATCGTTAATTCTAAACGATTTAGGTTAATTCTTGCATGCTTAGTTGATAAATTGACGTTTTTATAAATCTTGAGCATCAATAAAACGGTAGTTTTAAAAAAATTACAAAAAAAAAACCCAATATAGTTTAGTTCTTTACCAAAACCAAATATGCTACTGTTATTAATTTTAAGAGGCCTAACTGAGTAAACAAACTAAGCAGCCACCTCATAGTTTCAGGATAAAACGCTTTGTATGTTTTAAAACAACTTTCAAGCATTAATTTCAGAGAGCAATTCACTGTTTTGTTCAGAACTAGCTTATGAATTTTCTAACTTTACCACCCGCATCAGTTATTATCAAGTACTACTTAAACTTCCCTAGTTGGTACATGTTACCTATAACTAGTTTAGAAAAACAACAGGATGACACATAAATACATAAGTTAACTATTGGTTAACTGTATTCCATAACGTACCCGTAAAAAAACGGATATCGCAATACAGTTATGTTATAGCAAACGGGATGGCCGACGACACTTTTAATAAAACGGTTTACGATACAAACGACTGTTCTCGTTGCTTTTTGTCGCAACGCAATGCCCGTGTTTTATTTTATTTTTTGTTACGTTTGTATGAATAAAACAATAAATGCTAATGATATTCAGTACATAGCGCTAATATCGTGTGGTTTTTAGAATTGTCGCATGTTTGCGTGTTTTATGCGTTTTGTGTGATGACTGATTTTACCTTTATTTGGAGTATGAGGAAAGTTATGTGGTGTCATCGTGAGTTTGAAAGTATGTTACAAAGTACTTGCGTGTATTATTTATAGGAACTTGAAGAGTTTTCCTTGTTATTGAGAGAAATAGTGGGCGAAGTAGTAGCTGTTTTGTTCAATATATCCAGCTGAACTACCATAGAATTATTTATAGAAAGGTTTAATTTTAATACTTTACTGTCCAAAAGCCTTTTTTAATATTCTTAGGCTCTCGTTTGACTTCTATCCCACCTAATAGTAAGTGATCATGAGCATCAACAATTTGATTTCGCAAAAGTTCTCTAGCCTGCAATTATCCAATAACTATAAGATGCACATAGTAATGACATCACCATCTACGCCACAAATGCCACTCAATTCAGTTCAATGTTCTATCAACACCATTTCCTTAATAAACCTTTATAGGCCATTTGATAAAGTCGCGACGAATCGTTTAAACTGAATCGTTAACATCATGTTCAATCATCGGGTGATTGTGCACTGATTGCTTGATGCGATGAACGTTCGCACATTACTGAGTAAACACGAGTTAACCGCTGATCAGTTGAACTACGATTAAGGGTAGTGTGGCATCGGCCGTCGGGAATTTATCGCTGTTTTTTGTGATTGGATCATTTTCTTTTCGTTTCTCAATTGTTTTTGCAGAATATTATCTCAATATAAACTATGTGATCACTATGATTTTTTTTTCATAATGACTATTGAGAGCAAAAATTCATGCCTTTTTATAAGACTACCCAAAAACGAAGTGTTATGTCCATAAGATTCACTAAATAGTCACATAAAAATATTCAACTGTCTGGAACTTTTAAAGAGACATTGTTTCATTAGTTTGCCTTTTTAATGTACTGTAAAACACTTCAAATTAGTATTTAAATAACAATGGATGTAGTTAGTGCCTGAACCGCCGAGCTACAAGCCAGGTCATTAGCGGTCCAGTTTGTTACAATAATGTTGCAAATATTTTACTTATTTAATATATTCCGTACTTTGTAATTCAAAATTGCTCTCAGAGGCCTCTTTGAGTGGGTTTTCTAATTTATTATACTGTTGTTTTAATATTCTGTGTAAAGAATATACATTTAATATTTTTAGGGGCGCATAAACCTAAAATAGCCAAAATAGGTTGGTGAAAATTATACAGTCAAATAAAGAAAACCGACTAGCCTACAAAATGGAGTCAAAACTCCGGAGTTTATGCCATTTGTTATCTTATTTTATCGAAACCTACCTTGTGAATATGGTCATGAATATTGTCAAATAGAAAAAACCTTCCAAGCTATTCATTTTCTCGAAAGAAAAAAGTTACCGTAGTTCTAGAATGCAATAAATAAATGAAGGAACACGGGTGGGCAATAAGCAATGAAGGAGCCCTAGCAGGCATTGGCCCTACTAGGCACCTTTTATAATAACATATTTTTTCAAATCCAACCAGTACTTCCTGAAATAAGCGCGATCAAACGAACTAACAAACTCTTCAGCTTTATAACATTAATATAGATTGAAATTTCATTTTCAATTGAAGATCTGGGAACCACAAAACCATTTTCCAGTAACCTCCACGCAGATCACATATTAATGCACCTGTACCAATCCCGATGTCTCCTCATTTCAAGCCTCCTTTCCGATAATGAGTAACACAGACCCCTCCATACCTACCTGGTAGTAGGTAGTAGATAGGTAGTAGGTAGTTAACAATGGTCCGTGATTGCGTGCCTCGCTCTGTTCGATGCGGTTTCGCTCCCCTGCCGCAGACTCGATGCGGCTTGATACACGAATATTTAATACGGCATGTGATTAAATCTGTATTCATTTAAGATGCGGCAGGTGAAACTGTTGAATTTTTGGTCCAATTTGTGGTGGATTTGTGGGAAAAAGTTTTTTTTTTTTTGTGTAGCTGAAGTAAATTGTAGTTATTTTATTTAACAAATTAACGCTCTGAACGGTAATATGCATGTACAACTTTTGTTTACACAAAAGTTTTAGCAGCTACAGCCGAACTTGGAGGCCTGTATTTCAGCTTACAGCAACAGTCGCAAGGGGCTTTTTATTTTATAATATGTACATTTAATTGCTTGTATTATACAATATCTATAATTATTAGCATAAAATCGAAATATTAATATAACTGTTATTTAAACAGCGCTTTTCTATGAGACAGAGTAAATGGATAATTTATTTCGTACTAAGTACTGCTTTTGTATACGTTCAGTATTGTTATGAGTATGTTTAAATATATATTAGATGGCGTTTTCATTTTTATTTCGATACAAAACTAAAAAACTGAAACTAGCCAATCATTTACAAAGTATTTTATTCGCTTCACAGAAAATAAGGTTCACTTTAGATTACATCAATCGAATTCCATCGAGGATACCTCAAAAGAAAGCGCTTTGATTACTCCAGGAACATGAATGTGACGTCCAAGGAACGACTCAAAGGCTATTTTTACGGACGCAGAGATTGCGGGCTCGTAATTCAATTTATTGCGTCTACCCTCCGCCAGGGGGCGCAAGCGATAATGCAATTTGATCGAACCACTTATTGGCCCTTTACCTTTTCATTACCGCGACTAAATTTCAATTTAAAAGAAACTTCACTTTTTTGTTGAAAGGGGTGATCTACACTTCAGTAACGTTGAAAAGTTGTCGAGTGTGAAAATGTTTCAACAATAAGGGTTCCAACAATGAGAACTTTTCACTTTACCTCTTGACACCTGGTTTTGTGGGAGATGAATTGTGGAACAACATAATGTTGCGAGTTATACGTTTATGTTTTTGCGAGAGGACGACGCCCCGCTGTGAATACGCGGCCCTTTTATTTTCAAGGCGATTAAAAAACTTCTATCCCTTTACGGAAAGGCTTTAATGTTTCCCCTTCATAGAAAAGCATTTTCACGACGTTTATTTATATTCGTAAGAAAATATTCCTTTATTTATTCACTTTCTATTGTCGATGTAGTGTTTATTGTCAATCAAAATATTTTGAACTGGGAATACAATGGGGGAGCACGTGTGAAGAAAATATTGAATTTAAATACAGTTTCACCCTTGTTGGGGGTTTAGCGGAATAGGAAGTCAATTTTTATTATTTTCTTTTTGAAAGCACCTGTAACTTTGTAATCCTGTTGGCAACCGAAGTCAATTTCATTGCATCGAAAATTTTTCGATTAGCTTCGGTGATCAAATTACATGGTACAAAGGCAAAAAAACTTGACTTCTAGGTATTGTTGTAGTTTTTTTTATAATACTTTGGTAAAATTATTGTTTTCACTTTTCTATTCCACCGAAAAAATAATGTGTAGGTAAATGGAAGCCAAAATCAATATTAACCTATCAATACCCGCGAAACGAGACACAATAGTAAATCAATAACAGCGCGGTCCAACGAGACCAGTCGGGGATTCATGAATTAATGTTATGTTTCTCCAATTCAACGACATAAGAGTTTAAACCTAAATGGGCGCCAATAATTCTGTAGAAAATCTTGAAATAAGTCAAAGACAGAAAAAACATATCCGTTCTTGAGGATCAAGCTAGCTCTGTGCTTTTATTCATTGAAGCTTAACACACAGAGTTACTTTTTGACATTAACATGTAATATTAGTATAGATGTATTTTTTTTATTGTGCTATTAAATAAACACTAATAAACACACCAAGTTCAAGCCAAGATATTTATCTTGGTACCCGGTCTTACGCGTCTAGATATTTTTATTATTTTTACTCAAGCTCGTAGCTACCTACTAAAACTCCTATTAATTGTGCCTCCAGCAAAACTCTTCACAAGTAACACGATACGCTAATAAAGTTACACAGGCGTCCAGTTTATCTAAATAAAACAACAATGTTGTAATTATGTAACGAACTTGGACAGGGGAGGTTCTCTGATAAAATATTTATGTACTTGTTCCCTGTTAGGGCCCTCACCCACGGCGAGTTTTTAAACGCACGACAGTATCGCTACTAACGCGCGATAGTCACATTTGCCACGCGCTATAGAAGCGATGCTAACGCGCTCCAAACGCCCTATTAGCGCGCTACAGCTTCGCGACTGTATCGAAGCAAACGCACGACAGTGTTGTTTCGTTTTTTATAATCGGAAGGGAAAACCGCAGCAGGCAAATTGTTTCAGTCCTTCGATGTACGCGGTGTAAACGACGAGGCGAACCGCTTAGTCCGGATCGTAGAGGTTTCAACAACGTAAAGGTGAACACTCGCCGTACGACGGACGCCGTATGTTCGTTTCTGAATCACGTTTGCATCGCGATAGAAGCGCGACAGTATCGCGTTTGCATCGCGACAGAAGCGCGACAGTATCGCGTTTGCATCGCGACAGAAGCGCGACAGTATCGCGTTTGCATCGCGACAGAAGCGCGACAGTATCGCGTTTGCATCGCGACAGAAGCGCGACAGTATCGCGTTTGCATCGCGACAGAAGCGCGACAGTATCGCGTTTGCATTGCGACAGAAGCGCGACAGTATCGCGTTTGCATCACGACTGGGAAGCGTAGTGTGGACGAGGGCAAACAGCTAGCGACCGCATTGCGACTGTGTCGATGCAAAAGCCCGACAGCATCGCTACTGTATCGTTACAAAAAGTCGCCGTGGGCGAGGGCCCTTACAGCCGGCTTCGAAGGGTTGTCGAAGTTTTCAAGTAAACAAATGAGCGAACCGGCCTTTTTCGTCGTAGTATGTTCTTCAAGTTTGAATTATGCG
The DNA here is from genome assembly GCA_030763345.1 of Mythimna separata. Taxonomy (NCBI): domain Eukaryota; kingdom Metazoa; phylum Arthropoda; class Insecta; order Lepidoptera; family Noctuidae; genus Mythimna; species Mythimna separata. The sequence continues at coordinate 13,523,122 of CM061182.1, forward strand.
GTTTTGTGCCAATTATTTCGGTGTATTTTGGGCCCGTTTGCATTTGAAATAACGTTGTGCTATTTTTAGCGTGGTTAATTATGGTCTAGTTGCATGATGTTCGCGAAAATATGAAATAAGTTAGACTTGAACATCTTTCAAAGAACTTAAGCGGACTCCATGGGTTGTCCGAAATGGAATTCCGGGGTTCTGGGACGCTAAACAAAGATGGAACATAGTTACTAAAATTTTGACACCCCTCCCACTCCACCCTAGAGCGGGAGGATGGCTTTAAACCTAAAAACAAAAATTGACAGTAAACTTCCATAGTTAAACGCTTTAAAGCTGTGATGGACTGTTTACTAGTGTTTGCGATGACTACGTATAATTAGATAGATAATCATTAATCTTAGGAACAGGAAATGTCTGTCAGTGGACTTGTCGTCCTGATGAAAGGGACGGAAATCATTTTGCATGATATTTTAGTAGAAACATGAAAGTGTGGGTACATGAAACATGGAAGTAGGTGTGTACATATTACTGAACTTATCATAAAATGTATCTGGATCTAAGAACATTTCACATCAGAATTAGTAGCAAAAATCAGATAGCAGTCTATCCCTAAATAATTTACAGATTCTGTCCTATTTGATAAGACTTCGAAGCAAAGTTTTAATCATGTAGTTTATACGATATATTTTCAATAGGTACTTGAAAGATTTTCATTACTTTTTCGACTATTAGCCTTGATCCTTAATACAAATCTGTAACAGTATAATAATAATAATACCTGACCTCCGGTAGCTTGGACCCTGTTCCGAATACCGGCCGGGTACTATTTTTTTTAATGTTATTTATAATTATTTTTTTATTGAAATATTCAAAAATATTACTTTATATGCATACTAAAATACTCGTAAGTACAGAGATAATTAATAAATCTTAAATTCGAGTAAATCTCGTATAGTGTTAATAACAATAATTTAAACTAAGTGTTAGTAAATAAAATTATAGCACGGCACATGTAAACTAAAACCTTGAACCATGTATGTACAGTCAACAGCGTCAGTCAGTATTTCCCTTAAAACTAATAAATTGATTGGATTTAATATTATTTAAACCATAGCTTTAACCCTCTGAATTTACCGTCGATACTTTTATAGAATAAAAGAAGCATAAAGTTTTCACTTGACCGTATTTTTCTAGTTGGCAGGCTCCTTTACCTGGTTCGAAGTAAGTAAACAGATAACATTCAATGAGCTTCGTAAAACAAATCTCCTGAAAGATAAAATAAAATTTTCCTCCGAGGAAATATAGAATAAACAGTCTTGGTACTTGGAACTTCAGTCGCCGAGGCTCTGCATATAAACTACTGTCTTTGAGTTTAGGCATAGAGTGAGAAATAGGAAAGCTATAGTAGCGACACTACTTTCATTAACGCCTGCGTTCATAAATCCATGTCCGTAAAGTTTCTTGCACTTTCTTTTCCGTTAAATTATGCTTTGGAAATTTTAATTAGCTTCATCTTTCTAACTGACCATGATTTCTTTACAATTCAAGTTTATTTGAAATTACTACTTTGATTGATTTTTATTTTAGGTACAAAATAAACAACCTAAATTCTTCCTTCCAGAATGCTAACCTATGCTTGGGTTTTATATAACTTCTAAATCTTTCTATATTGTCCAATCTAATCAATAACAATATAAGCAACTAATGACAATACAATCCTGCATAAATTGAATTTTTCTTTTTATGCATTTTTAGAATATGTGGGCTCGTTTAAAGTTGCCTTTGTCAAAAATTCCTTAAAGTCCAAAAAAATCTGTAACGAAGGTAAACTATAGAAAATATTTTTTCAAAATGTTCTTTTAAATTTCCAGAAATCCTCGAGCGTCAAATTAACGCGGTTCTATTTAAGCCCTTATTTCAACTGTAATGTCTTGTGTGAATTGCAAAATTTTCATTAAATAGAAAATTCGCTTGAGCCCCGAGTTTGGCTTCTATAATTCCAGTCTTAGTCTTTGGTATAAGGTAGCGCCATGTTAAGGATTTATTGTCCTTCGGAGAATGTTCACCGCGTAATGCTAAGCTCAGTTTTATTAAAACGAGAGATTATGTCTAGGGCTTCGAGATAGGTCTTGGGTTAGTGAAATATTAGTTGGGAAATAGAATAGAAGTGATTTTATCTAGGCTTTGTTATTTGGAATTGATAAATGCGATTAATGACTGCCTAATGGCAGTAGTACGCTGTGCTTTTGTTTTTAGGTGAGAAATCGTCAAACAATCTCTCCTATTCTTTTTTTTTCTGAAGTGCATTCTAAAACCTACACGTGTTCCTGACAATGTCGCGCAGCTCTGACCTGTTAATAAAATGTAGATAGCATTAAGCATGCTATATAATGCTTACTGCTATGTACATTTTACTAACGTAAAAATCCAGACTACGTTCTGTTTCCCACAGTTTTATGTTATGTTAAAAATGTAGGCAAAAATAAATGTATTTTCAAAAAAAAGTCATCTGTTGAATAGATGTCCCCTGAAATTCATTGACTTATAAAAAAGCGTAGCACCGTACTCAAATTCGGAGCTTTTGATTCAATCAACTCAATAGAATTCATTAATTTTTTGTCCTTGCCTATTCAAAAACATTTCAGTACCATTTTAATTAGGTGAATACGGAAAAGCTTCTCAAAACTCTTTTTCACTTCACAAAAGCACATTCAACTCACTCAATCCCTTTTAATAACAAAATGAAACCCTTCAAAGACTGCACAAAGGCCCATAATTCTGTGGTTTTCCTTAAAATAAGCGAAAACTGAAGGTAAGGGACCCAAGTCGCAGCAGGGTTCCGTATAATTGAGTGCATAAATCAAAGTGCCATTGGAATGAGATGTGATCCTTCATAACTTTGCTGTGAAATAGTCGGGCCCATGAAAAAGTGATGGGGGGGAAATGGCTTAACCATAGTCTGATAAAAAGTGTTGGATATGAGAGTGGAAGAGATAAAGTGTTGTTTTAGTTGTTGTGGTGCTGTTGCCATGGTGATGGGGTAATAGTGGTTGTGTAGGCAAGATAGTTATGTAGGGCCGATAGGAAATGAGGTTGTTCCGGTTTCGTTAATAATATTTACTTCATATTGCTACCGTTGGAGCATTTAATTTATTTTTATTAGTTAAGTTTAATAATAGATTAAGATTTTGATTTACTAAATGTAGCCTTATTCTCTTGCTTTGTGACAATCGTTTAAACGAACTCACAATTTCAACAATATTCTTAGTAACGGCTCTTTACTTTTTAAAATAAACTAGGGAAGCAAAAAAAATGTTTCCGGAAAAAGCATTTGAATTTGTTGGGTTTGATACGTTATTAATTCAAAATATCGAACTTCTAAATTGAGTTGAATTCTAAATTAACATTTGGAGCGAATTTCTGAAGTAAGCTAGTGTCGATTACGAAGTAAACCAAGAAGGTCATCGGCAATAATGCACTCATGGAATTAAAGCTCTAAAGTTTTAACTATTGACGCCGAGTTGTTAGCCTGTCGGATTTCTATCGTTTACATTTGAGGGAGTGTGCATCGGAACTGCACAATTTAATTCTGCCAAACCCGTTCCATCATCAGGCCACTCGATATACGGCGTCGGCGGCCCACTCATTCGTATAAAACTTTATGAGTTTAATGTGCTTACTGCTTAGGAGCGGTATTCTCTTCCATAGTTTGTGTTTCCGGATAACTACAACCTAGGAGTCTTTTAGTCAAAAGTGAAGAGGTTAATTTTAGGCAAGCGTTCTCTATCTTCGACTACGTCATCGCTTACCATGAAGTTAGATAGTGTCCTAATGCAAACATAACAATAATAATATTAAAATGTACCTAAGGTTTCTTTAATAAACAAACTTTTGATGATTTAAATAAAAGAGCAGTTCTTTCATGATCATTTACCTACCGATGTGTGAAGAGATTTCTCAAAGTTAGACCGTTTTCACATCTTCCGATCCGATATCGGTATCGGACGCCGATACGATATCGGGGTAAGTAAAATGTATGAAAAGCTGTGCTCCGATATCCGATATCGGGTCGGACAATATGAAAGACAGGTACATATCTCATACATTTACCTTACCCCGATATCGTATCGGCGTCCGATACCGATATCGGATCGGAAGATGTGAAAACGGTCTTAATCCTACCTTTATTTTCTATCTTGACGTTACAACCTCTTTGCTCGCTCTCATCGCTTTGCTCAACTATCAGATAAGTGCCTCTCATCCTGCACTTCACTGTGAGCTAGTGCAATGCACTGACAACGTGATCCTTTTCATTAGTAAGGATGTTTATTACTAGTTATGTTTGCAGTAGTACCTACCTTGGTAGGAATATTGTCTTAGGTAAGCACAAAAGTCACAATTTTTAAGAGCTTTAAGTAGGTAATTTATAGGTATTTGTAATACTATACAAGCAAAATCAATCAGCTTTACAGTACTCCCACTGCACACACAGTACTGTATGATTCAGGCTTCTCTAGGAGAGGAAATGGGCCGTAATCTACTCGGGTCCAGTGCGGGTTTGTGGACGCCCCAACTCTTTACATTTTTGGTTCTAGGACATGCCGGTTTCATATTTTAATAATCTCCCTTTACGATAAGTGAGCTTTTTTAAGGTTTTAACGTTTGAATCCCCAACCGGTCCTATGAGACCGCGCTGTTATTGTTTTACTATTGTGTCTCGTTTCGCGGGTATCTGAGTAACTACGAGCCGTGATGATGAAAATTTAAAGAGGTATAGTTACAGTAAATCAGATTTTTAGAAGAGTATGCCCTTTTCAGTAAACTATTTTTATAACATTTAGTTTGAATAATTTTCTTGCCAAGTTTATCCCCATCTTCGCAAGACCATTGGTCTTACAACCACGCCACAAAATACATTTTATAGCTCGTTCCACATATGGTATAAGATCGTAAATATTAAATAACAGCTTAACAAAAGTGCTGGGCTGGATTTATGTCTCAATATCGTAGGACCCTTGGCACCTGCCTGCCTCTTTATATTACAATATTGATTCATATCCGTTAATAGCTTTAGATCACGCGACGCAATTATTCTAGGAATATTTTGAGGCTTTTAAATTCGTAATCGTTGTAGGTTTAGATTGGGTTTTGTTGACAAGAAGCTATGTAATCCAGGTAATGTCACCAGTGATTTTTGTTTTAGGTGGGAAATCATTCAATAACTTCTGCCACTCTCGGTGAAGAAGTTGTTTTTTGGCGTTCTAAGGCTACGGGTTTCCTTTTCAAAAAATCCTCGCAATACTAACGGGCATAGGCTCTGTAGGACTAGTACTGGATCAACTGGATGAAGCTAACACGGGGCTTGTATCTGACTAAATCTTGGATATTATGGCAACGAACAGAAACTTCTTTATTTTTCAACTAATGAGGGTTCTAAGTTATCGCCGAGTCCAAAGGTAGGCCTATATCGTTTTTATTCTGAAGTTCTAGAAGAAAAAATTCTGAAGAGATTAGAGTTTATTCGATTCGGTTGAGAGAGCACGTTTTCCTTGAAGTGACTTATTCACTTTGGACTTAAAGATCCCTAGGTTCTGGTTTCAGTAATGACAGACAATCAGTAACTTGATCCAGACAACTGAAAATAAATACCAAAAATAAGATCTAGCAATCATACCTGACATTCCTGATCTAGGTTCAAAAGTTTCCATTTATTCAAATGTTATTCACCAAATTGAGGTCGCAATTTATAATTTAAACAAGAACTAGCTTCATAACAAAACAATAGAACAGAGGTAGCCATTGATATGCAGTAAGTGTCCACAAAGTTGGCGGTCGCTAGGACATTTACTTAATTCTAGGCTGTATCGAGAGTTACCTTGTTTGTTTGTTTATGACGACGTGACGTGTTTGCTACTAAAGTACTAACTCGATATTTCTTTAGTCTGTTGTGTCTCTCTCTAAGTACTAAGTACTAAACAGATTGTTTGGGTTGCTAATCCATTGAGTTTATGCTAGACCGTGTTTCATATTTAAAGTTCGTACCTTAGTCGGCAAAAATGGAAGCCTTAGAGGATTAGGTATATTTTTGTTCGTTTGTTCATCTGGTAAGATCCTTTTTTCAGGGCAAAGCTGGGCTGGGTCATTAGTATTACAACAGATCCATAGGCAGGCTACTTTTAAGAAATTTCAATTGTTAATATCAATCACCAGTCATGTTCTCAAGGTATGTGGAATGGGATGTCCAAGCAACTGTCCAGTAGTTAATTTCGGACTGTTGTATATGTTTTAATTCCGCGGAGAACTCTAATAATGCAATGCAGAATTTTTTACTTTACTTCTTATTTGGCTTCATAGATGTCACTACAATTTTACATTTCAATATGCCTTTCAAGAGTCTTTTTTTCAAGTGGGGAATCATCAGAATGACTGGCTGTGAGTTGAAAGAGTGTTGGGACTTGAATTGAAATATTTATTTAATTGCTTCTTGTTCTATGTTTTCTTTCACATCGGCTCGATATTTAGTAAGCTCAGTAGCCTTTATAGTAGTAGTAATAGTATTACATCTGATACTTACCTACGCAATGTCACTCGGAGGTTTTTTAAATACATGTTTTTTTTTGGAAGGTTCATTTGAAAACCAGCATCAATCTGCTTGCCACGTAGTGAACACAATATCGATATTTTTAAAATTCTACTGTAAATTTATTGTGCGTATCTTTATGCCAAATAAACTTTATTTTCTTTCTTTCTTTTTATTTTAGGATGATAATAATAATTTGTTTGTCTCGGATAAAAATATGATTGTTTTTAAGCATATTTTTGTTAGTTGTTAGAAAAATATAATATGTATTCGTATATTCAGTACGTTACATTATCTCCAAAGGAAACATAGAACAATGAACGCAAAACAGTTCCTAAAATATTGTTTTTGAATACAAACACCCATTGTTTTGACAATATCGCAACCACATCCTTTGTTGCATGACACGTTTAGTTAACGCTAACAGGATCTCAGATGTGAACTTACTTGTAAATTAATTTAAACTTTTCCCGTTAGCATTGAATGGAACAAAACGCTAACGTCCCTTTAAAAGCCGCGAAACAGAAACAACCGTTGAATGTGTCGCTGCAATATATTGTGTCGCTTAATTAATTAAAACAACAAAGTTTCAAGTACATTTCCGTTTGACATAGCCATAGAGTATGGAATCGATGTGGCTGTCGTCGACTTGAGATGACATGCGTGCTCCATCGTCGACAACTTGATACTCTAACATCAGGTGAGATAGTGGTTAAACGCGAGCCTATCAATAATAAAAATACCGGTCAATTGCAAATCGGAGTCGTGTACCGAGAGTTCCGTATAAGAGAACCGAGTCTTGAAAAGTTTTCCAAATCGCAAAAATGTTAATTTTTTGTGACGAAAGTACCATTTATAGTTTTCAGAATTTTTCCTGTACTTTTGCTGTAACACGTAGCTTTATGCCAAATTTCAAGATTCTAGGTCAACGGAAAGTATCCTACAGGTTTAGATTTGTAAGCAATATTGTCAAAATATATCCTTCATGCGTTCTTGAGAAAAAGGATCAGACAGATAGACGAGCAGATGGACAACAAAGTGGTCTTATAAGAGTTCCTTTTTTGCAGACTAAGGTACGGAATCCCCAAAGTACACGATAACACTATCTGACATGTGACATTGACACTGACCGCCGAGAAGTTTCCTTGCTCTGTGGATACAGCCTTACGTAATTAGGTTGCACGGTAACTTTGTAAATGACGTTAAGTTACTATGTAGTCGTATCCATTTGTCTTATTAGATGGTATCCCAGTACTTTGAGTGGCTATAAAAATAATTTCGTAACATTTTAGAGATGGGAGCAGACTCAGAATTGCATCTACGAGAATACGGATACTATGTCAAGTTCTCCAGGGAGCTCTGTTGTGTCGAGCCAAATAAACTTTGGACATACCTTGTCTCAAATACGATACACATTTGACTTTTTATTTAATTGCACACCAAGATTATAATTTATGTAAAGAAAACTTCGGTATATTAAAAATATACAACTGACTTTTGCACATTATAATACCTGAGAAGTGGTTAAGTGATCGCAGAACCCGGTGCTGTGCTGTTGACGCTTCTATTTGTCGCCAACATGAATTATTTAAGCTGGCAAGAATAGTCAGGCCGCCAGACTGACGACCAACGGCCGGGCATTCGTTGACCAACGCCGGTCGTCAGTCATTTGTGGTTAGCACCGCTTGCACGGTCGACGTGTGCAAATTGTTAAATTAATTATTGTTTATTTGTTGTTGTAGACGCATCGCAGAAAAATATACATGAACATTTCAATTTATACCTTGCCCCAAGCTTCTTTTTCAGGTGTGAAATATTGTCGAATGATTTCTCGTTGGGCGGAGCCTGCAGGATGTCAGACTTTTACTGATTAAAACCCTTATTTGTTCCTTCTTTGCCGAAGGGCCCCAGGGTTCACTTTCACGTAACTCATGGCCCCACACTAGGAATTACTCCTGTATCGTGTATACGTTTATAAACATGTAGGTTTTAGGTCTAGGTGGTTTATGTATGTGAGTCCACATACATAAAGCACCTAGACCTAAAACGACAATCTATAGGTCAAACAAATATTTCGGAACCCGAAACCGCGACACGCAGCACATCAGCCAATCGCTTAAACACTACGTCAACCGTGACGTAACAAGTTGTGAAGCTAAAATATATAAACAAAACTTGAAAAAAAACAGCTAAACTCTTAACAAAAACAAATAGTAAGCAAAGAAAAATAAACACACCCAAAGTTGTTTAAAACTGTCCCAAATCGTAGTTTCAGCGGACCGCAGATACCACGATTTATGTGCGGACACTCGGACAGTCTCTTCTCGAGTCATTGCTCCAAACTTTCCACGGGTAGCGATTAAGATTTACAACGGGACTGGTCCTAAATAACTTAAATTGTTGGTAAACCTACTGATCCCTCAGTGTTTCGATAGAAGAGACAATTTATGGACTTGAAACAGTTGAAACTATTTGTTTGGTGACCAAGTTTAGGAGTTCGTTAGACTGTCTAAAATTCTCGTAATGTTGGTAGGTACCCATTAAGATTTATTAACGTGTATATGTGTAAAAGCTTAAGTAATTACAAGCTTTAACGATTTTGCTTTGTTAGTTAGGTACATAACTAATAGGTTACTAAACTTTTAGGCAAGCGTGCTCCATCGTCGGCCACATCATCGCTTACCATCAGGTGAAATAGTAGTCATTTGACATTACATTTGAGGAGCCCATTGCATTCCAGAGCCACGGTGACTCTTCTGAACAAGTCAGCTACCATATCAGGAACGTAATCTAACCAAATGGTTTGATTAAGATAAAGTTCTGCTCCGTAAGTATATTTCCACATTTAGGAACATATAAATAATTTGAACTTTTCGATCATCATGACCATCAGGTGATCGGTCTACCATGTGCAAGGCATTTAAATGGATTAGTTGAAATAAGCACTACAATTACGATTTGTTACTCTTTATTTCCATTTTATTTGATTGATTCTTACAAAAAACCTAGAAAGACGTCCACTGCTGGGCCTCCCCCAAGCGTCGCCACAGCGACCGCTCCTGCGCGTCTCGCATCCATCGGATTCCCGTGACCCTCGCTAGGTCGTCGGTCCACCTTGTAGGAGCCTTCCAACGCTGCGTCTTCCAGTACGTGGCCGCCACTCTAGAACCTTCCGTCCCCATCGACCATTTGTTTTATGAGCAATGTGCCCTGCCCACAGCCACCTAAGAAGCGCTGAGATGACGATGATGATGATGAAAAACCTAGAACAACGTAAGCTTTGTTCCTAATCTACGCTTAATTTTCACTACCCACACACGCTCAGTTTTAGGACTTCCAGTTTCTATTAATTCCACGTACTCATTTGCCTCACAATAGGCGTGATAATTGAAATACCCTAACGCGAATACATTTACATAATAAGTGTAATGTTGTTACACACTCGTAACGTTTACTATTGCGAATAATTGGTTCCGTAGTCGCTTAGTTTTATTATTATTGTAATTGTTATGTCCTGATACCTCCATTTTATTGCTGTAGCTAAACATGGGCAATCTTTTACGTAAAACGATGTTGTTTTCTATTAAAAATCGCTTTCCACTGTATTTATTTTTTGAAAAAAAATGAAGGTGAATTTTTACGCTTGAAATTTTTTAAGTTTCTCTGTGTTTTTTTTTTTTTGGTAAAATACATACAAATGCAGTAGTAACCCAGTGGTAACTGTTGTGACTTGCAAATTGTAAATCCCGGGTTCAAACCCAACCAGGAGCGGATGAAATAAATTACTTTCTTTAATTTATTTCATCACCCGTTAGTCTCAAAACGGTTAAAGAAAATATCGTGAAGACACCGTCGACATATGCCTTAGATCCAAAAATTCGAAGACATATTGTGACATCCACCAATCCGCACTGGGCCGCGTGGTAGATTGCGACCCATTCCTTCTCCTAGAGAGGAGGCCTGAATTGTAACAGACTAAGTCAAGGACTTTAAATTAGATAATTAAAAATAAACAGATTACTTTTTCACGCTAGATAGTTTCGAAAAACACTAGTATGAAAATAATTACTCGCAATGACTTGTAAAATCTTAGCTTAGCTAACTCCTACGCAGTGTAATTTATTGATAAGATTTTCTAATTTAGATGTAAACCACGATTGCTAAGTAAAATTAAACATTTTAGTATTACCGCAAACATAAGATTTTAGTATTCGGTTAAGCAAAGATAATAACGGCGATTTATCTCGGTTCCTCCCACGACTGTGTAAGTTATGGCAAACATTTGAGATTTATTTGATTAAATCTTTGTTCGATTCCCCTTTATGGTTTGATGGATCGCTTTTTGATACTGCTGTAAAATTTATATAATTTTCACATAGCTATCCCAGTAGTTACTTTTTAAATAGTTACAAAAAGTACTTCCTTGCGTAGAGAAACCATCAATCCAAGATAGCGTCCTGACCTTTTCGTTGAATAAATGAGTAGTGGGTCACAGTAATATAGTAACATAGAATTTGAATTCAAAACAAATATTTGTGCGGCCTAACCCGAACATCTGGGTCGGGTATCTTGTGTATGTGAGTTTATATGTTTGTGAGCGCACCCACGACTCTGAAGTAATTATTAGTATGGAGCAAAGGTCAAAAAAGAAAAAAAGATCAAACTCAATGTATCAGTCAGATTTTGATATCATTAGGGATTTTTCAGTAGCATCTGGAAGTTTCGAATCCCTACATCTAGATTCTAGATGTAGGGATTCGAAATTTGCGTATGCATCAATTTACCTCTACCTTTACCTAACCTAAAAAAAGAAGATAACCTAAAGACCTAACAAACGGTGTAAAAAGGATGTTAAGCAGTCCCCAAGTAATATGGGGCAAGGACAGGAAGAAGAAGAAACTGTAAAAAAAGCTATATTAGGTATACTAACTCCGTATTGATTAATTTATGACCATAAGATAACCAACTCAATAATACACCGTTCCCCTTAGTTAGGCTCGCTTCTCAAGCGCGACCGTATGCAAAAACTCGCAGTGTTGCCATACCTTGCAAGCAAAACACAGCAACAGTAAATGCTAATGATGTAGACGATGTCGACCTTTTTCTTTTGATCGCAGCCTACTGGATGACGTCACAAAGGTAGAAATGTACGGAGAAACATTCGCACATTAATAGGCATGCCGTAAGTCGTATGCTGAGTCTCTTCTGCAAACAACAATGAAATGGATTAACTTCCCTCGTTCCTTGAGGCTCTTGTCACTTGGAAGAGGATTTCAGAAGATTCATTTAGTAAAGTTTAGTATAATAAAAGGAATTTTGACACTGCGTACTAAAAAGATGGCAGAAAGACGGCTATGGGTTTGTGAGTATTATTATAAGTTGCCTTTCTTGTCCTATTTATTTTTGTGGCCTGGCTTTTTTTTCTTACTGTTAATATGCTCACTTGACCACTATCTCACCATATAGTAAACGATAATGTGGTCAATAATGGAGCGCGCTTGCCTAGAAGTAATCTATTTACTCTTGACTGATCCCCAAGTTTTCGCTATTAGGAAGCACAGACTTCGGCAAGGAGTTTTTTTTTTTCTTCTTAGCTGTACGCTCAATAAATTTGTTCCTATAATGTTTTGTGCGTATGGATGATACATAATATGGTAGGGGGTATAGGGTATAACCACTGGTAGAAAATCATGCAAAGACTTCTCCCGGTCTAGAACGGAGTGGAAACTAATGTCAGACTTTTACTAACTAACATCATATGTATGTTCTTTCTTCGCTTTGCGTTCCAGGACTCCAGGTTTTCTCAGAAGTCAACCCATAAATAGTTATAAGGGTAGGAAGAAATTGACTTTCTGCACTTACCTGTTTAGTAGCGTTATTGTACAATGAGTAGGTTTTCAATTACACACGAGCTAGTACGAGAAAAGGGCGGGCCGTAGTCAATACGGCGCAGAACACGAGAGGTCTAAATGAGTGTGAGGACCGGGATTGGATTATATTTGTTGCTATTGTCAGCAGTCTGTAGTCATAATAATTGGTTTTCTTCGCACTTGTGAGAGTAGGTTCTTGCATGTAAGAAAATCATTAGAAAACAAATGAAAATCAGCCATCGGCCTGCAGGATTGTTCGAAAGAATTGATATCTTGGTGTGCAATAAAGTATACATAAATTAATTGAATAAAGAGTTAGGCCTGAGTGTCATTTTGAATTGATAGTTATTGTTGTTGTTCGCCAGTCGACTGTTCACGCCATAAACGCGTATTCGTCATTATACGCCTGATGTACAACTGCATGAAGTTTACATAGGTACATTACACAACTATGAAACTCTATCGATGAAGCTGCAACGACACGACTTCGTGAGTTTCTACATACTTGTTTCTTCATTATGTGCGTGTCTCTCTGCGTGCTAAATAAACATGTTTTTTTTTGTTATTTCTTTCAATATACAATATAGTTAAGTTTTAATTAATATGTAGAAATGCACACATTATATAAAACGTTCAATAACGTTCACACAGAATCATTAATGATTTAATCTCCACATAATCCGACTGTACCTGAATCATAGATCATGACGACATCAGTAATATCAATCAGCTGACTATTTATTAACCTCCTCAAAGGAAATCAATATCGTCTATTAGCACACATTAATTAATTACCGTTAATTACCGATGATTGGCATCACCGCATTAATATTGCGTTAGTAGGTAGGCAATGTGTCAGGTGGTAGAATATTGCACTTGTTTTGTATGAAGACATAGCGGCCAATTTATGGCCTACCTTCACCGATATATTTCTCCACAAAGTTGCGATTACGTAGGGAGATTTTCCAATAATGGTGACGTGAAATCCTGTGTGGTAAATATAATTGTATGATTTATTTATCCCGATCAATCCTGGCTGTGACATAGCACGAAGAATTTCTACACTTAAGTGGTGGTAATAAGAAGGGAACATTGCTCAAAGAGCAGATTTTCGATGGTGACAAAAAGTTCTGGAGTAGCGACCACGTACTGGAAGACGTAGCGTTAGTAGACCGATGACCTGGTAAGAGTCGCGGAAATCCGATGGATGCGAGGTGCACAAGCCCGGTCATTATGGTGGTACTTGGGGAACGCCTATGTCCAATAGTGGATGATTTTCGGCTGATCTGGTGATGATGATGAATCAATTTAGTAACAACTGATAAGCAGTAAGATTTTAAAATCAATTTGTTGACTAGGAATTAGATGACTCGTAACCAAGTAACACATTTCTGTGTTGAGTCACTAAATAATTGTAGCTTTGATCTCTTGGCTCTCAGTCTGAATCCTGTATAGGCAGGCGTGTCTAAAAAATATAATAATATAAAATGCAAAAGTGTGCTTACATCGTTTATAACGCTCAAATCCTGAAATGTTTTATGTTTAAACCGGAATACCCGTAATTTTCTTTAGAACCACTGTATGTGTCTGTATTTTAGAATACGGATACACGCAACATGTTCTCTCAAACTCATAAATATGTGCCAAATTGACAATACCGACACAACATCAATGCAAACCGGAAAACAATCTAATTTCTTCACCATCTGTTTCATATCGCCAGTCTGATCTTTCCGCCATTTTGTTCACAGCTGTTCTAGGCCATTATTTCATTCTGCAGAACATAATCATTACACCAGTACACATTTACCTTATACATAGTTACCCTGTAGTCCCAAGCTACTGTCCATTTGCTATACATTGTAACTCGCGCCAGTACAGACTAGCCTTTATGCCTTATTCATATACTGGCTCTACTCAGGGGTGTCACTAAAGAATATGCTCGTAATAAACGATAGCATTGTGAGTTTTAATGGGGTTTAAAACAAGTTTAAATATTTTAGTACAGGGGGTTGGTTTCTAAGTGTAGGTAAACGTTTGGTTGAAGATATTGTTATGGGTTACGGTGAAAATGAAGTTTGTGTTAATAGCTACATCACAGATACAAACTTAAATGTTAATAATGATGGGTTGTCGTATAACTCACAAAAGAGTAATTTTAGAATCGATCCCGTAGGACCGTGTTTAAATAACGGTTTTATAGACGTTTGGTAGCGATAATATAATCTAAGGGAGAATGGATAACAAACTATAGGCTTTTTCAACTAAAGCTATAGTCTATTTACCGGGACAGGAATTTTCCCGTAGAATCATAACACAACATACTCTCTTTGTGCCTTTTTTTTAAGAAAGTAACCACATAATTCGAATTACTTCTGTATCATTAGGTAATGCGTTCACAAACATGTAAATTCAAAAAAATTGCACAGAAAACATAAAATGTGTACGTGTACAATTTTTCTTTGCTCTAGATGAGCTATAACTGCTTCAAGAGGACTATACAATCTAAAGTACTGTTACTGTCTAACTGCGTATATAAAAAAGAAATGCACAAAAGCACGATGCTTGCAAATATGAAGTATACAAGCGACTGGCTAAAAATCTACATTTTTGGACATTTTCATGTAAAATTAAAACATTTACGTTTTACCGTTAGTAAAGCGCTTGTATGATAATCAGTATATATGCGTGTACATTAGTCCGGCTTTTAGTCGATCACAGTAATTTTTTTGAGCCATTTTCATGATTTATTCTGTCGTTTAGTACGATGTATGTATTTCTAAGCAACTATTTTTTACTCGTTTTGACGAGTAAACCGAATGCGTAGGTAGAGTGCGTCGTCGGCAACATTATTCAATTGCAATTGTAGGAAATAAAAAAAACCGGGCAAGTGCGAGTCGGACTCGCGCACTGAGGGTTTCGTACCAACCTACCTATAAAAACAGTTTAATTCTCGAATCGAGTCTTGAAGACTTTTCAATTTTTTTTTCTTATTACGTAACTAAAAATTTTCAGTTTTCAGACTTGCTTCGTGCCAAATTTCAAGATTCTAGGTCAACGGGAAGCACCCTATGAGTTTTGATTCCTTTGACAGTGTCGAAATGTACGTTTTTTGCAACATAAACGGGCGTATCTTTTTTTCCCGTCAACTTACAAGTTTGATTTTTGCACAACTTCAAGGGACCGCGGATTTCAATATATGGTTTTAATTTCAACTTGATACCTTCACGCGTTCCTGAGAAAAAGGGTCTTGACAGACGGACGGACGGACAGACGGACAACAAAGTGATCCTAACAGGGTTCTGTTTTTTC
Organism: Mythimna separata; assembly: GCA_030763345.1. Taxonomy (NCBI): domain Eukaryota; kingdom Metazoa; phylum Arthropoda; class Insecta; order Lepidoptera; family Noctuidae; genus Mythimna; species Mythimna separata. The sequence continues at coordinate 13,538,875 of CM061182.1, forward strand.
CTTTTGAGGTACGGAACCCTAAAAAAGAAATGATAAGACACAATTCTCCTACTAGTTATCAATAACACAAACAAATTTTTTGGATTTAACTGTTTCTCAGGTCGCGCTTTCACTATATTTCGTCTTTGATCCTTTTCTGCACTATTACTTGTTTCTATAGAGTGACAGCCCTAGCTCTAAACCAAAGTGATGTCCATCATGTGTCTACGTTGATTGTCGAGGAAATTAATCACAACAGTGGAGTAGGCAGGGCGCCCTCTGCGCCTTTGTTTGCTTTGTTTTTTTTTATTTCATCTGGGCTTTGAACCTATTTCATTGTTTTTGCACTATGAATAATTGTATGCTAGAACTAATTTTTACTATGATGCAATACTTAAACAATCTCGTTGGTCTAGTGTCGCAAACTCTTTGAGCACGTGGTCCTGGGTTCGATAGACGCAGCCTAGTAAAGGTGATATTGAAATTTTTATCTGGAAATTTATCAGAAACATCTCGGCTCCTAGATTTGTTCTCATAATCTCAACCTTCGAGCTTCCAAAAACAAACTCCTTCATATTCCTTCTCACCGTACTGGGTTTATGGCTAATTCCTACACTGTCTCTACTATTAAAGTCTGGAATGAGCTTCCCCTTGACGTTAAAAAATGCTTTAAGTAAATTCTCTTTCAAACGAAAAATTCGTAACTATTACTTGAAGTCCTCTCAAATTTAATTTGGTTGTCGCCGTCGTCGTAGTTGTTTTATTTTAAGTTCTCTTAATTATATTAATTTAATATATATCATGGTATTTATTAGTTTATTATATTAGCATATTATATATTATTATAAACAACTTATTTTATTCTTATAACTTTTGTTTTTGTAATGTATGTTATTTATTTATTGTGCAGACCTACCACAGCGTTGTCTTTTTAACCCTAAGGTTGACTGGTAGAGAATGCCTGGATGCATTAAGTCCGCCTATGTACCACCATTGTACATAAAGTTTAAATAAATAAATAAATAAATTTGTGGATATCTGACGAAAAAGTGTTGTACAAGTTTCTGTTAGGTACTAGGTGGGTAGCTAGGTACTGAACAGATTTTAGCTATTTTTAAAATGGGTATTTTTCACCGTAAATTAATCAAAAAATATTTTTTTTGGTAAATCACCAGGGTGTTTGTGTGTGCATTACACACAATACCGATGCGTTACCAATATAGTGACGTCGATGCCTATGTTATTAAAAAAACTACTTGAGTGCCTTTTGTAAAATTTCAGTGCTTATACATATTATGACTGTAATTTAATATATATAATAAAAATACTAAAATTGCTCTAAACATAAATTCGATCAGTAATAAGCTCCCTCACCTCTGAATTTATATTTCACTAGACCACACACTTTGCATAATAACCAGACTCCATTAGCATACCGAGTAATATCGTAATTTAATATTACCTCACAATTCCTCTAAACAAGTACAGTCAGCACAAAGACTAATAAATAACAATACCTTAGCTTAAAAAGGTAATGCAGTTAGGTTTTGTCATTTTTATCATCAGCATCATTTTCACCTAAAGACGTTCACTAGCCTATGTCCAACATAGGCTTATTTTTTTATATGCCATAAACTAGTGCTTGACTTGAATCCCACCTGATGATAAGCAGTGATGCAATCGTTGATGGTGAGGCGCACTAGTTCATTAAGAGCCTGATCACTATAGTCTTGAAGATACCTAAATTATAATCGGACGGAAAGACCCCAAGTGTCGTGACAATGACCCGGATCACCAGGTCATCAATCCGCCTTGTAACCTAGGAGGTTTTCCAACGCTGCGTTGTCCAGAGCGTGGTCGCCACTCCAAAAATTCAGCCATGGTCCGAAGCGAGGAGAAATGGCAGACGGTTGCCTCTTTCTGCCAAGCTGTAATGCTAGCGAAGGAGGTGACCGCATGAGTGAAGAAGCGGAATTTCTCACATCCCAGGCGCCGGAATCCCGACCTTAATTTCCAGCTTATATTCGAAAAATATACGTCTTAGGTACTTTCTTTAAAATTATAACAATACGACTACTTCTAGTTTTTATGCTGACTATACTTTTCTGGGTACTCCAGTAATTTTCGATACCTATTCCAGGTACAGCGCTAAAACTTATTTGCACCACAAAACCATCGATTAACTGTCTGAAACTTATTCGCTGTATCGAATAAACTTAGCTATTGTTATCGCGAAAACTTTTGTTATTTGTTCTGTTAACGATAATGTTGCACGATATTAGTTCGTATAAGTAATAATTAATTGCGTTTATTGTGTTCATCCTTGGTGTAAGTTTGATATTATACGCGTAGTTGGAATGGTTTGAGCTTTATATGTTGGACTAGTTTTTGACAGTGGTGGGAAAATATCGTAAAGAAAATTACTCCCTAAATCAAAAATTAACTATTCCAAGACATTGTCTACTTTGGCATGCGGTCGCCTCCTTCTGCGAAGCAGTAATGCTCGTGAAGGAGGCTGCTGACCGCGAGCGCGTGAGGGAACGGTCCTCACGCCGCCGCCGCCGAGATCCCGATCCCGATTTCCGACCACCGTAGGCGGACGGCGAGCACTGGGTAGCTCGCCGTCCGGCAGTCTGGAAATAATCTGGACCGAGCCCAGTCGTCAACGGCGCGTTCTGTTCCACGCGCGCCTCAAGGAGATGTCAGCAAACTGTAGGGGCCCGGTAGGGCCGAAGCCTCTGGGGGGAACACGTGGTATTCCTAAAGGTTGACACCGAGTCCCCCCCAGAACGAATGCAACGAAGGAACGGGGTAGGGGTTTAGTCAGTAAAAGTCTGACACGCCCTCCCGCTCCGCCCAAGAGCGGGGGAAGTCATTGTGATGATTCCCCTACCATAAAAAAAAGACATTGTCTACTCGTGTGCAAAATTTTATCCAAATTTCAAATCTGTCCAGTTAGCTCAATGTGTAGAGTAATAAACATTCACACACACTTACGAACTTTTACTTTTATTATAATTACTTTTACTTTTATTATAATTATGTCATATTATTTACAATTATTGTAGCATTAGGTGCAACTGTACTTTTTTTAATTGACTATTGTTTACTATGGCATAGAATATTCATTCAATTTCATCGGGGCAATACAACCCCTAATAGTCTTCTGATAATAGCAATATCGAGGAGTATTTCCACGCTCAAGTGTCAGACAAACTTCTCGCATCACATTCTTTGCATCTTTCGTTATGGATATTCTACTCGTATGTTCTTAGACAAACGCTGTTCCCACAGCAATTATGTTATTGGTTTTTTGGGATTATTAATTTTATTTAAAATTTGCAAAGACAGAATGCAAATACTAAAATTGAAAAGTACCTAAGGAGGTCTATGTACATTTTAGGTAATAAAGTACAGTAGGTAGTATTCAGTGAACATTACCTACGACAAAATAGATAGTTGATAACCCGTTACCGATTATATGGCTGTTATTGAAGTCCTTGGAACTGCTTTGTAAGAAGCAGGTTTATTTGTCAAGTTATTTGAATGTAAACAGTGATCACTTGATCGAACATTAAATCAAAGTATATCTCAACTACTGTTTTATGAAAGCTGTAAAATACAAGTATGTCAATCAATTCATTTTGTTGCGTAGTATAAGTGGCATGATATTGTACCAAAACCGCTCACTACAGTATAAACAATGGAATTATTTATTAATCAATCCTTTGAATTGTCAAGAAGTCACTCATTCAGATAAGTAAGTAATGCTAATTGCACATCCCAAAGCGTAGATCTCATGGAAAAGAATGTGCAAGAAACTACATGGACACTCGTTCTTGTCGGTGTATTAAAGCAAGAGACAAATTATGCATCCGTCCTACCTCAACGGTTGCCAATTGAACAAAAGCGCTGTCACCCGAAATTATGCTACATCGAATCGAATGTATGTTACTTACTTAGCTATCAGTAAGTGCCATAGATTTGACCACAAGTCTTTGAGTCAAGTGTCAAAAGTTACCAAGTGTGCACCACCGTTGTCCACATCGTCGCTTACCATGAAGTGCGATAAGCGCGAGCCTATCAATAATACCTAATAAAAAAGCATTTAATCACGGCCAAACAGGCCTTGTTTGGCCTGAAGTTTTTTGAAAAGTTAAAACAGCAATATTATTCAGCTGTCGAAAGCACATCAAAGTTTGTGGTTTTTCTCCTACTATGTCAGTAATAACATACTCGTATTCAACAGTTTTTGAATAGATCTCTTTTTTTAGGTTACTGGTGTTAGCCAGACTATAGGCACTTTGGTTTATATTTATATAGGTACCTATTTGCAGAGCTCTACTTATCTATTCACGAGTGATCCGATTATAAAACAGATTACAATGATTTACATAACTGGTACATATGCATCAATCACATTCTTTTCCCTTACATGGAACACAGCACGTATCTACTGTCTCGACATGGTATCCATTTGTAATGCGTATTGACGTACAATGTCTAGAATCGTTGGTAAGTGGGTAATGTTTATTGCATTTGAGTATATCTGAATCCACGGGGAATTGCTGGAAAGGAATCCGTGGTAATAGAAAGCAAAGAGCAACTGAAGGAGACATGTGCAGTTTTAGGTTTTAGTAAAAGTCAAACAACTTAACGGACAGTTGGGAAGTCCGCTCCAAGCTTAGGCAGGAAAAATTTTAGTAGATGATTTTCCACTTCAATATAGGTATCATTATTTGCCATCATCTTACGGCCCATTTCTATCCTCATCTTCATCATTTCGTTGGTCTTTATTAAACAGAATTGTTAAAATGTGAATGAGATACAGAATTGTTTCCATTTCATTGATAAAGTCAACTCAAACCAGAGCAGTATATCACTAGACAATTTAATTAATCAAGATCTTGCTAACAATAATTGAATTTCTTTGTCCGACTCCGTGATAAAGCGTCTTATTAACAATCCTTTCTGAACGATGATTTACAAATTTATTAAATTGCAGTTAACAAATGGTTTGGGAACATGCAATAGTATAAGAAAGTGTTTTGATCATACAGAGATATTTTTTCTGTCATATTCTCAGTATTCAACATTTTGGCCAAGATGTCTACTGTTGTAGGCCTCCCCCAAGTGTCACCACAAGCAACGGTCCGGTGCGTCTCACATCCATCGGATTTCCGTGACCCTCACCTGTCTATCAATCATCGGTCCTCCTTGTGGGAGGCCTTCCAGTACGCATTAATTAGCTGTATCATGCATGCCGATGCAATGTATGTTTTCGGTATCTATTAATATGCTTGAACTTATATGTATAAATCTAGATAGGGTTTTAGGATTAATGCATACTGTGAACTAAGAAGATATTTTCTTCTGCTTGAAAAGTAATTACTGCTGTACGAGATCTTCAAGGATGTAACACTTACCGAGGTTGGTCAGCACGACCATCCGTTCTGTGAGCAAGAGGATCTTTTACCGAAATCAACAATATACATTTACATATTCGTGCCCACAGATGAGCTTGACTGCAGTTTGGTTACTATAATACTGGTTTCAGAACGAATTATTCCTGTTTCGGCATCAATAGGTACCATAGATAGATAGGGGTGAATAGAAACTCAAGGGTGAATAGAAACCAAAATTTGAAGTGGATTTTCTCGTTATTTAACCGGTTTTTCCAGAATTTAAGAACTCTTATTTATTCATTAATTGTATAAAAAGTCAATGCTGAGATAGAAATCCGTATGAAATATGTAACCAAAGTAAAAATCCTAATCAAAGTTTTGTTCCTATTCACCCCTGCACTCCTATTCACCCCGTTTTACCCGGTACTTTTATTGGCCATTACCAATACAAAATACCAATTCAAAATACATATTGGTGTCGAAACGGGAATAGCTTGTGTGCCGAAACCTTTGGTGCCGAAACAGGATTGGTGCCGAAACAGGAATATTTCTTCAGAACGTATAAAGTTGTGCCTACCAAAACAGTAAACAAACAGCCAACCAAAACATAGTTTCGCTTAATTATTATTAGAGTAATTAGTTTAGATATGAGTTGACAGGCGCAGGATTATAGTTTTCACTATAATCAGGCAACGCGTCAATCGTTCATGCGTCTCCCCTTTGTTTAATGTAGTGAATGTTCCATTGTTATGATATTATTCACATGTACATACATACCTACATAATAATATTATGTTTTAGACATGTATGTGCTCAGTACGCGTGAATGATTAGCTTTGAGCTTTAAGTTTACAAACATTACTGTAATGTGCGCTAGTTCATTAATTATTCTACTATAATTAATAATTATTATATGGATCATTCGAATGACTAATGAATTAACTGACATTCTCTTCTTGATTACCGTCTCATTAATTTGTCTTCGTGTACTATCTATATTCATTTGTGATGAAATAATAAATTATTTTATGTTTGTTTCAGGTAAGAGCAGTTGATCTGCAAATATAATTGATAGAGTTATTATGAAGAATTGTACATTGTCTACGCTCTCACCAAGCCCTCTAGGTAAGTATGATAGGTAATCTACTGGATACAATTGTGAAATTCATTCAATGACAGAATAATTATAGAATTTAGGTTTACTAATATGTAAACCTACACTTATGATACGTATATCCGAAGCAACTATCGTAGGTCATGATTTATAAATTTTAGTTCTGTAAGGGAATGGAGCCCGTGCATGACACGCAGCGTATTAGCCATTTGCTCAACCACTACACAAGGGTAATTAAGAAAGGATTTTGAAAAAATAATCCTCAAAGGCAATAGGAGGCTATACATTTGTACTTGTTTTTAATTAATTGAGTATATAAAACTTCATGCAACACAAACGGGCAAAGGCGGATTTAATAAGTACCTTAGGCATCCTTTACCAGTTCAACAAGAGAAATGATTTGATACACAACTTGTGTAACGTCGGTAAATGCATCTTCTTTTCTCTACTCTCTACTCTTTACTCTTCTCTACAAGTCATGAACAATACGATGTAAACGGAATTCTAGGCCATCTCAAGTGGATAAGACAAACAAACACGTTGAGATGCAGTGAGTTGAATGAAAATAATATGAAGACTTGAATGAGAATATGACGTTAAGTTGGCGATAATACACGTGTATATACCTCATTACTGAATTTTTATTCTGAACCTAACTTCGCAGTCTTTATATCCTGACTATCCTGTGGATTTATTTTGTACAATAAAAATTTGTGGCATCTATTTTTTCCATTAGCATTATTGGCCTTATAATGCTCCCACTGTTCAGACTCAGGCCGCCTTTCTAGGAGAGGAAATTGATCGTATTCCACCATGCGGGCCAGCGGACTGGTGGATGTCACATGTCTTCAAATTTTTGTTTCTAGGACAAGCCGGTTTCCTCAAGATGTTTTCTTTCACCGTTTTGAAAGCAGCTTAAGCTCCATTGTAATTTTTCATAATTACTAAAATCTATTATGGCATCACTATTAATTTATTGTTTTACTACTGGCGAAACTTGCCTATAACCATTTAAGTAACAGGAAATACTATACTCCTATGAACAAGGACCATTTTGCTTATTTAGTCACGGTGTAGGTGTTTAGTATAGTCAAATACTCATCATGAAACACTTTAGTAGTCATGTTAAAGTTATCTGATTTTTTAACAAGCTTCGCACGTTTTTTAAGGTAACATGCACTTTCCGGGTGGTATTCTAAGAAGGCATTCCTCTTTAAAAAGTCAGCCAATAAAATGGTGAAGCCGTAAGTTGGAGTTAGGTATTTGATTTTTTGTTTCAGCTATAAGAATGTAAGAAAGAGAAATCAGAAAAGCGTGTTGCGCCTACCCCAAGTAATATGGGATAGGGGCAGGAAGAAGAAGAAGAAGGATGTGACAAAATTTTTGTTTATAACAGAAAAGTTCAAAATAACGAGTGCATTTTCAACGCGAATTCTAATCGATTTATGACGAATAGCTTTTTTTCATCGTAATATTTATTTTAAACATTTTAACCCTAAAACACCACGATATGACAGACACCAACACACACACCACAACATGACACATGTAGACATTTGACATCCACCAATCCGCACTGGGCACGTGTGGTGGATTACCGCCCATTCCCTCTCCTGGAGAGGAGCCCTGAGTCTCAATAGTGGGGACATTACAAGGCCGAAAATGCTAATGCTAATCTTAAAACAAATGCCTTTCAACCAATATTGTCCCACTCCTGAACAAAGGTCTCAAGCATTCTTGATAAAAAGTAAAGTAACTTTAAGTTGACGAACTATTTTATTCAGAAATTATTGCAAAATTTCTTCCTGGCATTTAATTTAATTTCAGCGGAACTTATGACTAATTTATCAGGTTTCCCTCCGGATGTACTAAAGATATAGCACAGACAGGTGCCCTATTGTATTGCGCGCGTTCTACCGCAGATCCCGGAGTACCCTCCATAATTATGAGCTGAGGTCTTAACGTATGGATTCATAGTCTGTGGAGTGTAGAGGTACGGCATTAACCTCCACCTTGCCGTGACGGTAAGAAATGCCTACGCATTTTTTTTAAGATCATCAAGATGACTCAGATCATTAAAATGACTTCTCCCGCTCTTGGCGGAGCGGGAGGGGCGTGTCAGAATTCTACTGACTAAAACCGCATTACGTTTAAAATAAGCAAGATAAATATTTCGTATAGATACAAATTGATTGTAAGAGTAAAAGAAAACGAAGATATGAAAGAAGACGGAGAAAAAAGGCTTTTCTAAATTATTTATACACACTGCGTCTAAATCTGTCATCCAACTCTCCTGTCGCAGTTGTGCTGGACTGGAAATTTCTTTTAGAAATAAGCAGCACATTTGTACTCGGGACTACCTGCATGATTTTCTATTTGTTATTAGGCGTTTGTGTGTACATAACCGTTACATAAATAACATAAAACTTCATGCAGTCGGGTAATAAATAAGAAACAATGATTGGAACATGGGCATTTTTAAAAAAAAAAACGTCTTTACCTTATATCGCAAATACAAAGATTTTGTCAATTCCTCGAATTTGTAACACCAAATAATAACAAAACAAATACGCCTACCTACTACTACCCACAGTTCTACTACGATTGTTATGAATAAAAAGTCGACAGTGCCCATAAAAGTCTAGAGCAGACGTAGTGTTGAATCATCACATTCTTGTGAAGGCCACCGATTTTATTTATAAGTACCTATTAGTTTATTCTCGTACGAAATTAACGCAAATCTACTGGTGTCATTGTAAATCAGAGAGAAGTTTCGTTTTTTTATTTATTTGCGTGCCATATGATTCATTCTTAAAATTCCTTCTGTGTTTTACCAGACTTGATTTCAAGACATGACAAGCGACTGTTGCATTTTTAGGTACTTTATTTATTTCCTTCGCATCGCATTTCATAGATCCTTTTAGTTTGAATCGAAATGAGTGCAAGAGCAAAATTATTATTGAACGCTTCGACCTATCAGCAAAATGAGATAACGAAGCCCCAGTCAATCTCCAGTATGTATAGCAGAGTAGTTTTTTAGACCACCCATGAAGCTGATTAAAGATACATGAACCGATAACTGCGATAGTGAAAATTTTACTACACCGTAATTTTAGCGATTGTATGCGCGCACATGAATTTAAGTCTATTAAGGTTCATGTTTGATGCAAAAGGATCCAAGTATTCACCTATTTTCCCTTTTGTGATCCCCGTAAAATTCTAAATAATAGTCACCTTTGATAGGTGAACTTAAAAACTATTATAATTTAACAATCTATCTTTTGTTGCTCCTATACTGTATACAATCATTATCTTCCATCTGGATCAGCAGGTTAAATATATAAAAATGCAAAATACTAATAGTAAAACTGTCAAAATAATAAAAAAATATACACAATGTTCAACCGAAAATTCTTTGTTTTTGTTTTGATTCGTAAAACACTCATAAATGGAATATCAGAAAATATAATTTATTGATACGGACGTTGCTCTACAAATCATACTGTTCCTACAAGAATATAAACGATAAACAAGTAGGCACACGCCATTTACATCCGCGAACATTCACACTAAATTATGTCAATACAGGCGCTCCGATGACCGCGTATGACTCACACGCATCCTTGAGATACCGCACCGGTCGATTTCTCAACGATTAACGTATTTATAAGCTAATGAAATGCGTCTACCTATCTTTATTTACCAGTGTTAATTTCTTACGGGCTCTTGATATTTTATGTAGGTACATACATTCTATTGCATCCACATAAAATATAATGAGGAAAAGGCTAAGCAGATGATGATAACATTCTATTGCACCTTTTACAATTATGGTTTTGATTGTTCAAAAGTTTTTGACCAAAATAACTGTAGATGTTCCAACAAATTCTCTAAAAGCATATCTCGAGATCGTTTGTTTATCAACACAGGAAAATCTCACGACAAACTTGTGAATCATACTGGTAAGATGTAATAAATTGGTGAATTTGATTTTTATGAAAGTATTTTTAGAGCATTTAAATAAAAGCTTAAAAAAGCTTTTTTTGCTATTTTTGTTAGCTTGTTTTCACAGCTATAACTTGTGTTGTTTATACAGCTATTTGAATTTACAAAAGCTATCCTAAGCGTTTAGTAACAGATTGTATCTGCTTTGTTCATGACAAGTGTTTGTCTATGTTAGCACTGAAATAATTTATGCTCAAAAATGGGACAGGCGTAGCTAGTCCCTACATTTATTTGAATTGACGGAATTTGGGTACAAGTTATTTATTACTTTTCTGAAATTACGTATACCATTCCAAGTTTTCTTTGTGCTTTCAGAAAGTCACGAAATCACTGTTTAAACATTTGTTTTAGGGGTGAGGGTAGTTGTACTGTAACCATCTGATTTCTTTCTACTGGCATTGATCAACCTAGAGCTTCGCATCTGTGTTTACATTATTTTAAATAATTTTATTTATTTTATTGTTATTTAAGAGGAATGAGTCTTAGTAAAAATAATATTTTCTTAACGATAATAAATTTTACCTTTGTGGCTTTGAGATACTACTAATTCAGACGTTTCATCAGATTGCGAATGCGCCTTATCTCCTGCAGCTGTTCCATGCTTTTAAAACTCGGCGTCAGTCCTTTCTGAATCCTCTTCTTTTATAAACATACCTACCTTTTTCCATTTTACCTTTCCTTTCCTTTTTACCTTTAGCAAGATTTTTTTCTTTCCATAATATATCTAAATTTTGTGACTATTTCATTTTATCAATCGTCACATCTAACGAATCGAAATTATATTACTGTACCTTATCTATCAGTATCTTGCATAGTTTTGAAGGAACCATATATCAGTGAGCACTTAATTCTTTACACTGGTACTTCAAGTTTATTCCCAATGTTTATTTATATCATGTTAATTGCACCAGTTCTGCTTATCTTCCCACGTGTTGATGTCATGTTGGTAGTAATCTACCTAGATATATTTAGTCAGCACTATTTATATTTAGACTGGCTGCAGACTGCATCTTTGGTGGGTATAAACTTCTTTGACCTTCTCTTAGGAGTTTTGCAGTCCCTTCATAAATTGTCTTTGATGCATCTTTGCATGCTGTATTGTGTATAGCGTAATATACATATATTAATCAGTTATTTCTTTCTCAAATTTATTGAAATACTCGTCTTGAAATACTACTTCTCCTAGTAGTAAGCGATGATGTGGTTTACGATGAAAAAGGCTTGTCTTAAGGAAGTTAGTCAGTTTTCGATTGTACTCTTTATACCAATAATATAGACTAGACAGGTCGACAGAATATATTTTATGATTTGTATGAATGTGTTAATTATTATAATAACAAAGTGTATTTTGTTGGTTGCTTGTTTGCTTTTATGTAAAAAGGTGTTAGTAGAACGTGTGTTTGTTTGAATTATTTGCCAGTTGAATAAATATTGTTTCGTTGTAAACGAAGTAATGTGACTGAACTTTTAAAACTGAGTTGTCGGAGAATTAGTTGCCTATATCCAAATTAATGCCTAATGCCATACCTAGTATTTTCAAAAAACTACTCTTCTCCTAAGCATCTAATCATTGTCATCATCATCATTTCAGTCAAAGGACATCCACTGTTGGACATAGGCCTCCCCAAGTGTTGCCTAACTAAAACTGTGTCCTTAATAAGTAGTTCTATCGTATTTCCTATCTACTACTTGATGCTTCAATTATTTAATAATCCCTTAACCCTCAAAAGACGGGTTACGGCCATAAAAATCTATATAAAGCCGGTAGTACACTTCACGTGTAGCGATGAACGCCCATTTAAAATCGTTTCCCGTTATCACAGCCAATTACGTCGCTCAGCAATTTCAAAGCTTCTATGGTGCTAAATTAATTAAGAACGATGTAAAATCGAGGATTTTATAAGGCATGAATTTGTTATGGTGTAAAATTTTATAGACCAGACTAAGTTCTTTGAGGATCGATACAGTTGAACCTTTAAATAATCTTTCCTTAGGACAATCTTTAAATAAGATTTTAAAATGTGAATAAATAAGTTTTTATTTATAAAGGCTCACAGAGATGTTGAAGGAAAATTGTTGAATATAAATGGTAATTTAATAACCAGTGAGATGTTGTTTCGAATAACTACGTTGTCTTGAATAATCTTGGCCATAATCAAGTGAAATAAGGTAAATGAAAAATAAAACAATGAAAGACATACTCGTACATTCCGTACCGAATAACCGAGCTGTGTGTATCAATATAGGGAATGCTATCTTTATAACTTCCTACAATTAAAATACACTACTTCTAACATCCATCACGGTCTAAGATCTAAATAATTTGCCTCAATGCGCATCTTAAGGGGCAGTGTCGTAATTAATTATGCACCGGGCACTACCATTCGCACCGTTTAATGCACCAATATGTATTCATAGCCCAGCTTCATTAGCTTCTGCGTCTCAAAGGCACGCTTTTTAACGTACAACTGATATAAATTTCATAAAATTACCGCCTTGAGATATAGCTAAAATTAATTATTTTTTCCTTCATGCTTTCGCTACTGCAATATAAACTCCGAATATCGTTTTATAGGAAAACTTCTTTAAAGTTTTATGTACTCAATTTCGGTAGTGGATGGCCGAGTTCTCTATTTGCAATAGAAATTCTAGAGCAAAAGTTATAGATACGTTTAGAGATGTAGGAAAAGTTTTTGTAACTGCCAATATTTGGAGCAAACTATTTGGCTTTATTCCACAAACGTAAAATAAAATGTCCTTTTCTCAAATACAATTTTAATAAAACTATTCTGTTCCTCTTTAGAATAAAATAGTATAACTGTATACCTATACAATATTCGTATATATCAATCAATTGAGAAACATGACAGCGTCATTCGATGTAATAGCCAGATTTGGCTTAGATATAAACATTGTGTCTGGCCGTAAATAAATTTTACTTTCATACGGACGTTAGCGAGCCATTCTATGTAATGACCAACTCGTTTCAACTGACCTTTTTTGCTATACGATTCACGATTGCGTCCCATAAAAGGCTATGTCCAGATAACTTTATTCCACATAATGTGTCCCCATCCCTTTGAAAAGGAAAGTTGTATAACATTTTTTGAGATCGCCTCCCTTTTAAGGCCCTCGCAGTACTTTTTATTGCAGAAATGGATGCGAAGAGGAATGTTCTTCGACAATATCAAAGGATTTGCCGACTTTGTGGTGGCATATTTTTATTTAAAACTTGCGAGACGTTGCAATAAATTGTTTAAAACTCTTCTACTTAATAGAATGAAATATGTTCGGTGGATTGAATGGGTATTCAAGTTAAAAGGAAAATCGATTAATAAATTGAAAGAAAAGAACGGTAGCTAAACAGTAGCTGTTTTGGTAAAAGGGCTGGCTGGCTTTTCGAGTGGTATTTCAAGTAGGTAATTAACTGTCGTCGCCTCGGTGACCGAAGCCCAATAAAAACACGTCCAAAATTGCATCCCGCATGTAGAGTTCCAAGTTCAAATTAAACCCGTCGGCCGGTCGCTGATCGGTAGTCCTGCAGGGCGCGCGCGCTCGCCGCTCCTCGAGGCAGGCAGTGCGCCGGCGCCGATGTTTCCGATCGGACGATTGGATAGCGACGCCGACGCGCACTGCGAAAATACCGCAAATATATTACCGTCGCGATTGTGAAAAGTGATCACCCATCTCTTAACACAAGTGCTGTTTCAACCGATTTAAAAATCCCCAGTGTTCCTAATTTCGACTGTGTTTTGTGACAATCGTGCTTTCGTGATTGTGCGCTATTACTGTGACTAGTTTAGGACTCAATTGCTTTCTGTGTCTAGGTATACGGGCGGTATCTTGCTTAATTAAAGTTCACTGACCTTATGAAAACTTGTAACAACTGTGCCACCATCATATTTCATCACACCAACTGCAACAGTATTATCATCATAGGTACAATGCTGAATCATATTAGTGGAAACATGGTTCAATAGAACTGAGCAATGTTGTTAAATCGAATGACCTAATCGACACCTACTGACTGATTTATTAATAGGAATCCTAATAATTTGTCTGGAAAGCATAAATTTGCTGTCAATTTAATGCCTCCTACCTAAGCTGATATAAAAGCTTCGAATATCAGCCTACAGTCATATGTCTGAGAATTACGAGATGCAGCGGACGCGTGTTTCCAGGAAGTCATTACCTTCTTGTGACAATGACTTTATTTCATCAGAGAGTTCTTGTGCTTGTTGGAGCTGACCCTCATCATAAACTATAACTGTGTCTTTATTGGTCGTCTCACTTCACTTCAACTCAAAGTCGAACATTTTATATTTATCTGATTATGAATTATGAGTTGTTATTGTAAAGTTCTAAGTAATGTTATTGTTTAGACTTGCATACCTTAGTAGGTACAAGGAACTTGATTATAGAAACTATCGTCAGCGTTTGAATCATATTGTGATAGCCAACGTTTTGTATATGTATACTGATATCGCTTGAATATCGCCTACGCTTAAATGTTGCCTACAACTTGAAGTAATCTTATCTTTAGAATAGAAACGCTTTTAAATCGTAAATTTTCAAAGATTTATTTTAGAAAATTTCTGGACAACTTTAGTGACCAAATTTAATATCTAGCTGTTTGATCGTTTTCCTCGCAATTTTATAAAATGATCACTGATTAATAGTTGTTCCAATAATCTTTATTATTATTACAAACTTTAAGAACGTTGTACTCTTACAGACATTTAATAGTGAGTTTTTTAAAACTCTAATCCCTTCTATATAATGAAACTACTAAAACTTTACTCTAAATTAGCTGAACGTACACTTTATTTATTATTTAGTCGTTTCTATAAATTTTACAATCAACGAACGTAAATTACCAATCAAACTGCTATTAGGATTTGTTACAAGTAAATTGGTTCTCTCACTCTAATATTTCAACTGAATGTGTCACAATCATAAACTTTGAACGAACTCTGTGCTATGAGAAAGGATATAATTGCTATTGCTACTGACATACATTGCATCATAATTACTAGACGTGTAACTAAAGATCGTGAAGTAACTATTACTCTACTCTAATTCATGAGCGTTGCAGAATCATTTTGTTAATTATTCTTTTTAATGATAGAACAATTAAAGGTCAAGCTCAACCTTTATTGTCTTATCTTCAACACAAATTAATTTAGAATTATTAACACAAATTAATTTAGAAGAGGTTAAAAATATGCAGTTAACTGTAAGCAAAATCATACAGTTCACATTACTCTTGGCTAGCTTATTCAAATTTAAACGAAGATTTAGGATGTGAATGCAATCCTCCAAGCGTTTCCGTACTTCAAAATAGATTGCAACTGCCATGAAATTCCTTTGACAGTGCGAACATGAATGTCAACATCAAAACGCGATACACTGCACAAATATGTAGTTATTGCTCTCCAGTTACTGAGGCCATATATGGTCTAGCCGGCATCGAGTAGTGCCCTCGAACTTGAGGCCTACTCAGTCCAATTACAGACTGTAAATTCGATAGTTACGGAATTTGGTGCTGACAGCAGAACCGAGGCTGTTTTCGCATCGAGTTTATCTCAATTTATGTGTGTAGGAGGCGAAGAATGTGTGTATTGCCAGTGAATTTATCGATTTTCATATTGAATACTTAACCTAAATATATGGAATACTTTTGTTGCTGTAGAAAATGTTGTATATGTCTAGTTATATCGTTATTAAAAAACTAGATCAAACTTTAACTATTGATCCATCTTTGCTATACTTACCTAAATTTTTACAAAACAACGTTTTGTTATAATTAAGTTAATGTAGATCATGTAATCCAAAAAGTCTTCTCTCAATAGGAGTTCATACTTTAACAATGTTTACTGAGCCTTCCCTGACCTTTAATCGTCTACTAAGCGTCCTTAAACGTCGAAAGTATCAAATGTCAACAAGAAAGGTCCCTTCAGATAAGCGCAGATCCCTGATAAGTTTCTTTATAAGCAACATTACGACCGAGTAGGCTATTGCAATTATCTTCGGCTGATCTTAGAGATAAGCCGGTACCAACAACGGTCCCGATCGATGGTAGGGCTAACGCACCATGAAAGATATTTATGGCACTCATTACTATGTGAAATGCAGTTTCTAAGCTAGAAGTTGGACGTATAATTAGCTTATATCTCTCGGAGGTCATAGTCAAGTGGTGTAGTGATAATGAAGTTAAGTAATGTTATCGCTGTTTTTATTATAATGGTAGTACTATTTGTAACGAATGAACACTGCAAAGTTTAGATAGACCAGGAACCTGGTAGAGAACAGTGTACTTGACTGTGTACAGAAGTAGATTTTACGAGCATATACGGCAAAAATAAGATACAGAATTATATCTGTTACTCGCAAAAAGAGCATAAGCAAACCAAATGTTTTGTAAGTCTTATCATGAATCTTATGCTGGGAAAACAGCCCGTTTAGCTTCAAACATACCTAATAATTCTATCAGCAATCTGTGTTCCAATCAACTGAATAAATGTTTTGTATAAACACATCCGTTGATAACTAATCCTTGAGCTAAATACGTTCTAACATGTAGTAAACATTGTTCCTATGTTTCTGTACAAGGTTTATTTGTGGAGTTTCATCCAATACTGGTTCAATGACACCGACGGTTTTATCTTCAGTAATTGTCGCATCCCTTTGCACAATTGGCGGCAGTCTTAGTACTGCATCGTTTGCTACTATGGCGTTTATTTTGCTTCCTGCTGTTGTATGAGCAATAATTATGATTAGGTGTTAATAAGTGTGGTTAAAGTATGAGTGTGTGTTTCTTTTTTGGATTTTCTTATTATCAAATTATCTTTGCAATAAAATTAATATTGATATTGTAATATGAAAATATTGTTTAATAAATCATTTTTTTAAAACATAACCATTTACTATCTTGCCGGTTCTTCTCTGTAGGCAACGACCAATTGGAACCTTGTACTAGTTTCTGACATTTTATAAGGGCAAAAATATGTTTTTTTTTTTAATTTTTTTTATTTACATATTCTTATTAATTTGTCGATTGTTTGATCTTACCTGTCAATTAACAGCCAGATAGAGATACTGATCATGATAAAGACGAGTTCTTCAATAATAAAGTTATTTATTCGGAGTGTAATACAGTCTTCACAAAGAATAAACAAATTTTGCTATACAATATTATAGTTCTTTTTTATTCTGACAGCTGATAGAGTAAACTCACAAATGGCTATGCATATTCATTTACTTTTATAGCTTCCTCATAAGCCCAATTATTAGCCGCATGAATACTCATAGTCCGGTCAATTTAGACATCCAAGGTTACAATAATTCGCACTTGGCTGAAAATTGGTAGGATTGTTCAATACACTATTATAAAGGAAATGTGAAAAGTCCTCATCGATCCGGCACGTGCAAAAAAAAATACACGTGGTCAAAGGTCACAAAAATGGGTTTTTCACGATTTTCAGCAAAATGGTAAGTTTTATCATAAAATTAGCTCAGACAAAAATTGTAGATCGGACAATTATCTAAATAAATGTCTAACTACTTTTTTTCCTAAGAGCCACCGTTTTTGAGATATAACGATTCAAAAAGTTGAAACAGTAGCAAGCGCAACCTGAGAAAAAGAGGTTGAATCCAAAAATTTTGTATGTGGTATTACTAACTAGTAGTTGTGAAGTGTCAAGACATGATTCTTCATGTCTTGACACTTCACAACTTTTTTTATTTCGGACAATTGTGGCTGAATAATGTGGCCCATTAAATCAAAATCTCCAGTTCGTTCTATCATTAGACGCACTCTAATAGCATTGAATGTATTCGGCATAGTAAAATAAAGCAGGTATACGACCCTAGCCACGCAGACAATTGAATGGGAGGCAGATGTTGCTGAAGGTTACACTGGCGTAGAAGATAAGGGAATGGGTTTTTTTTTACCCCAAATTTTCATATTTTATATGTGTTAGTCACACTGACCGATAGAACGATATTTTTGCTTGTATTACGGCTTCAGTGATGTACGAGTATATACGTGGTGTACTTATTCATATTTTGACGATTACAACTCTTTCAATATTTTGAATCGTTATATCTCAAAAACGGTGGCTCTTAGGAAAAAAGTATTTAGACATATTTATAGATAATTGTCTAATCTATAATTTTTGTCTGAGCTAATTTTATGATAAAACTTACCATTTTGCTTAATAACGCGAAAAACCCATTTTTGTGACCTTTGACCGCGTGTATTTTTTTTTGCACGTGCCGGATCGATGAGGACTTTTCACATTTCCTTTATAATAGTGTATTGAACAAACCTACCAATTTTCAGCCAAGTGCGAATTATTGTAACCTCACCCCAATTAATTAGTCTATTTTGACCGGACTATCATTTCAATGTTTATTTTATGCAAAATTGACTCGTTTAATTTCGCAGATAATGATCTTATGCGGGCTTGAATAAACAATTTAGGTACTTTTATCAGTTTTGGTGCATTTATATCTGTAATAGCCGATTTTACCTAGGTATATTTGGAAACTGACAAGGGATTTATTATAAGGCTGGATTTAGCAACAAAAACGTTTCCAAGAGTTTCTGCAAAGTTATTTGTCGTTCTACTATCGTTTTCTTGTAAAATTATGTTCTGTCTTCCGTCTAGCCCTGCAAGCAATGCAATTTGTGAGATGTGAGTGGCTATAATGACTTATAATTATGAAGTGGTTTCAATTCTCTTAGCTATCCCAGGTTATAGCGGACGTATAAAGTGAGGTAATTTTGCTGGTAGCGATGACTAATTTCCAATGACTGCATAGCTCAAGTCCTCGTACCTTAAAATTCTTTTGTCTATCTTAGCTAGCCTAGCTATATGCCTGTGTATACTAATATAGGTAGGTTTCTTTATTTAATTAATTAAGACTATCGTAATCTTTATTGACATTTTTTATTTATGGAAGCAATTATGGTGAATTAACATAGGATCAATAACATTATCATCAAAACGACCTTCAATGCGTACTAAAATTAGTATTTTGGGTTATAAGTCCTTTGTAATTACACGGCATTGGACCGTAAGTATTTTTTCCTTTGAAACTGACTTTTACGCGTGGGTGTCACGCATAATTCACAATATCCCGTTGTTTAGTCGGAGGGATAATAACGTGTGATGGTTGGTGGTCACTACAGCGTGACGGTGCGGATGTCGGCACAGTCAGTTCACTTGTTGCTTTCCGATGTTACACGATTATAGAGAAATTGAAATTGCGGAATTTTATCATTAAAATAACTGCAATAATTACGAACTAAGTAAAATACAGCCTGAATACCAGAAAGTTATTATTCAAATTCCAACCTTGCAGCAAACTGCATCTCAAAGTGTTGAATCAAATGGACACAGTGTCTAAGTGACAAGTGAATATCAAACGACAGTGATACACGATGCTAATAACGAAGTACACGGCGATCCTCCTGGAAAGCGCTAGGAGCACGGAGGCAAGGAACATGGCGCTGTCCCGGTCTGATGCCTGGTCTTCATCGCTAGAGAGCTCACCTGGTGGACGCCGGCCGGTTCGGCGACGACATTTTGTATACAGGTACGTCGAAATGTTGATCTCCAGTGATAAAATAATTCCAGTATTGTACGTGTTGTATTTAAAACTTTATTAAGGAAGTGGCTAGTGCATTCACTGCGATAAACTTTTTGATTTGCTTGAGTAAATATGAACAACTAAATGTGTAGTTATTTTCTGCATTTCATGTCAAAGTCTACGATTGTCTAGGAATATGGTTTTGTGGTTCGATTACTTAGATTTTTTTCAATTATGTAAACAAATCTGGTATCTAATAATAGAACACTTAATTACTGGTGCTGTACGCATAGAGACCACCAAGACTGACTTTACTGACATAGCCAAGAGAATTGCCAAACTTAAGTGGCAGTGGGTAGAGCACATTTCTTGAAGAACAGATAGTCGATGGGGACGAAAGGTTCTCGAGTGGTGACCACATACCGGAAGACACAGCATTGGAAGGCCTCCTACAAGATGCACCGATGAACAGGAGGTGAGAATCTGATAGATGCGAGACACACCATGACCGATTATTTTGGCGACCTTGGGGGAAGACTATGTCCAGCAATGGTCGTCTTTCAGCCGAAATGATGACGATGACGCATATCGTAACCCCAAAAAACCAGAAACAAATGACAAAGGTCAAGGTCACAGAACAATAACACCTTTGTTTCACCAAGCACTGTCATGCACGTACACACATAAGTACTTTTGTTGTACGCAGCACAAGCCAGACAGAATCAAGTTTGCACAAAACGACGACCAATCACAAAGGACATTAGGTATTCATCGTATGCATCGGTGCAGTGGCATTAAAGGTAGTAAATAGAGACAGGACATATTACGAGAATTGAATTTTTATTAGGCTCAATTGCATTCGGGTGTAGCGAGCGAGACGATGCGACGCTTACGATAAACTATTTAACGCTTATTATGCTGTAGGGTCCGTAGGAAGAAGCTTTAGTGGTATACTACAATACGATATAGTTGTGCTTCATTGGTATAATTGCTGGAAGGCGTTCCGATGCGAGGATAAACCAATAACTATATAAATTAATGAGTACTACACGATATTCTGAGATGGTTCCTGTTCGAAATCAGTTGAAGTCAGGTGATCCTTCTGCGCTACTACTAGCAACCGAGTTGAAATCAATTTTGTTTATTAGAACTGATATTTAATTTTTTTAACAGACCGAAATTTTGTCAATTCTAACGTGCCTGTAAGTAGTTTTTTTTTTAAATAAACGTGTTTCTCTTTCTGGTCTGTGAGAAAAAAGTGCCTACAATTACAATGTTTTGCTTCATTTCAACTGGAAGCACTTGGCATAGACTTGTGTATTATTTGAATGTCAAGTAAAACCCTGTGTAATTAAGTCTTTGCAATTATTTTCTACAGCAACCAGTTTGTTTAAAAGTCGACTGTTTATTCCAGACGAGTTTTCTTCAAGCAGTACGTTTTTTGTCTGTGGTTTTTTCATGTTTCGTGTTTCTGACTTTGTTAAACTAACAGGGGAAAGTCGTGGTACAAGTAACCATTTTATTTAAAAATATCGTATTACTTATTTTTTTATTCAGAATCGAAGACAAAGATTACTAGTAGAATCTTATAATATTATTCAATTTATTCACCCAACTTTCGCCAAAAATAAGCCAGTATCTAACTTTGTGAAATAACTCAAGTAAATAAATAAGTCAAGAGTGAATAAGTTACTTCTAGACTAGCGTGTTCCATTGTCGACGATATCGTTGTTTTCCATCAGGTGAGATAGTGATCAAACACGAGCCTATCAACAAAAAAAGCTTCTAGTATTTTTCATGTTTGTTATTATGACACTCGAAATTTATTCCTAGAAATAAACAGCTTAGTAACAGAAGTTCTTGTAATCTATCCGTTAGAGAGTAAAAGAAAAGAATAAAGGGCTCTACTTGTCCTACAAATGATAAATTGGTAACATCCGTGATCGTTCACCATTGTCCATTAGTTTAAATCTACTTGGCCGTCATTGACAGCCTGTGTTATTGGCAATTATATGTTGCCTATAAGGGCCTATCGACCATCTTGTTGCATGGCTTAGGGCTACATGTGTTTTGATTGTATAGTTGTCATGCTTTTACTCTTCTCTTTAGTGCTATCTAGAGTTTTGTCTATATTTAGAGCCGGCTTTTCAGATAGATGAAATAACTCTTTTCGTTTCTAAGTTTGTAGTTAGGTATACGCTATTTGATTTTCTTGTTCTAGGCTTTTATTTAATGTTATCTAGATTTTGAAATTCTAAATAACGACATGATTCTAGATAGCATGAACAAAATACGATGTGCCTTAAATTGTTTGGATTGCTTAAGTCTATAAATCTATTGCTCGTAGTTGGTAGGTAGATAGGGTAGACATACTCGTACTCTGTGTAATCAGTATCACAAACGACATCACTAGCATCAAGATTGACCTTAATAAGCCTATTGACACAGTGATTGAACTGGCAGTATGTTAGGCAAAATATAAACATAACAAAAGCGAGTCTTTAAAATACGTAGTTGAAGATTCATTCACTTCAATATCTGTTATTCGTATTATTCAATGTTTCTAAACGTGCAATCTCAATGATTGCGTGATTGATTCGTATCTCTCTTCACGGTCGGTTGGACGAGTATGTTTTTATACCGTTCTAGTAATTGAGAGTTAATATGTCTTTCAAAAGACGTATCTTCAGTTATGTAGTGCATAACTGCATAAGTTATGGAGATCCGGTTGCTTGGCTGGCATCAGTTTTAATTTGTTTGAGAATAAAAATAATCATAAGCAAGCAATTTAATCGTTATCTAACTTCACACTTAACATCCTTCTCTTGTCCTATTCTTCTACGTTCTCTTCCTCATGATTTCAGCCACCACCTTCACTCGCATTATTGATTTGCAGAATGAAGCTTCTTCTACTAATCTAATTTAATTCTACTACTTCTCTTTCCCTCTCGCCTCGTACTAAGACCAAATGTGAAAGGTCAACACCGCCGTCGCCCCACCGATTCAAAGGGGACCCTACCGTAGAACTTGCTTACGGTTTAGTTTTGGTTATGGGGTATCATCATCATCACAACAGTAAAGTAAAACCTCGTGAGGAAACCAGCAACTAAAAATTCTAAGACAAGTGACACCCACCAGCACTTGGCCTTCGTTCAGTGGAGGCATAAATTCTAGCAGTAGAAATATTATAAAGCTGATTATGTTAATCTTTTTTTTTCCAAGTGGGGAATCATCAGAATATGACTTCTCCCGCTCTTGGGTAGAATTCTACTAAACTCCACCCGTTTCCTACGTTGCCTTCGATCTGGGGTCACGAACTTCCTTTCGGACCCTACAGTTTACTGACATCTTCTTGTGTACCAACAGGTTGTCAAAACGAAGAAACAAAATATTAAATACCAGCTTTTGAATTTTTTACCTCTAGGAGAGCCCTCCTAGAATCTTGTTAAATCTCTCGGCCTCTCGGTGATATTTTCTGCTACAGTTTAATTTATTTTCTTTTACTTAAAGCTTTTACTGTAATAATAGGTTACCTATACTCCGTTTGTTTAGGTAGTTAACTAAAGGTAAACAGTCTTGGTATGTCTTTTTATATTAAAGAGGTCGTATATAATATACACAAAGATTATTTAAATTTAGTTTATTAGCTAACATCGATTTAGGTAAATACCTATTTGCAAAGATTTTTACATACAATTTATAGACAACTTTTAGATAAAAAGACATGCCAAGATTGTTTACCTTTAGTTAACTACCTAAACCGACGGAGTATAGTGTCGTTGTTGTTTGTTTTTTATTGCATATACTGGACTCCGGTCCAATCAGAAATTATTACAGAACAGTCGAGTGTTACAATAACGATTATTTATCATAACATGATTACCACACATATTTATTTATTTAAACTTTATGTACAGTGGTGGTACATAGGCGGACATATTCGTTTGGCAATCCCCCTCAAATCACTACACTGTACAACAAAAAAGTGCAGAATTATCGGTAAGAAGCAAAAAGTTTATAACAAAAATGTAAATTACGTTCCACGGATCGGGTAACATGTCCTGCAATTAAAGGATGCAACGTGTAATGAAAGGGGAACGCACTATTATTTGCTGGATAGCAATCACGACACTCCTTGTAAAGTAACGAGAGCTGCACTTATCATAAATATTGTACTGGACTTTGAAAAGTGGAAGTTGTCGACTTTTTACGTGGGATATCTTGAAATGACTAAAACTAGTCTGTATTTCTTCAGTTACTCTTTGCCGTGACGACAAAAAAGCGTGTAGTGAGTTATTCTCTTTTTTTTTATTCCACTTTTCATTTATGGACTTTTGTCCAAAAAGGATATATCAGCCCCATCGTACCTTATAACAATTTCTTCACATGCTTATTAACTTATACATATAAACTACTTTACATCGCAGATATTAATAGGACGAATTACTACTGAGAGACCGCTGTTAAACGACATAGCTTTCTGGCCGCCTCCGATTTCGGTTTTGACAAAATGAGTGACTTAATATAAATGGAGATTGTCACATATCTATAGGAGACACGATTAACTATTGTCTACGAATTTTTTAGCAGGCACAACACATTGTCATAACAATGAAATCAGTTAGCGAGTCAGTCGTAAAACGATAAAAAATTGTCACAGTTTAGTGACATGGTAAATAATGTGTTATTGTTACGATTATCTGTCGTGGCTAGAACAAACAATTATTATATTATGGAAAACAGATAAAGACGATAAATTAATCGTTGCGACATACACCATGTCTTAACGATTAATTTATCGTCTGACCTATCATCTGGCCTCTTTTGAATAATCTTGCACCAATAGGTACTACAAACTACAATACTATTTCTACTTAGCAGGACCTATTTTTAGAATACTTGTAATTAATATGGATCACTGGAAATGAAAGTGTGGCTGTAGTAAGCGGTATGGCTATTAACTCTATTCAGTTGTAGGCACCTACGGGTATTTCTCTGTATGAATTTGCTTTCATTGGTCACATAAATTGAACAAGTAATTTTTTCATTACTTTTAGCAACACTTAATTATTTATGAGGACCTTTTTTCGAAACGTATTAATTAATGTGGCATTTATATGCTAATTTTAAAAACAATTGTGTGAATTTAGACCTGGGCGGTCTACCTCACACAAAAGGTCTTTCGGAGAAGGTTGTAATTATTTAGAATTTAAACATCAAAGGCCTTCTACGAAAAGTAAACCGCTATGTTGGGGGTTACCTTTTATGCTGTATAATTTTATGATAAACTGTAAGGCTGTGTTTTCCAAACTTTAGGTCGTGACCCTTTAGTGGGCCGCAAGTGATCAATGGATGGGCCCTAAAAAACTTTGCCTAACCTACAACGACATATGTTTCGATGAAATAGAGCATGCACTTAAACTGAGTAAAACTTACACACGTTAATCGATTGACTTAACTTTTAATCTATTTAAACAATTCTTCATTCATATACATAATTGTGTTTTTTTTACTTCGGAAGTCAGAGGTTACTCATCTTCGAAAGTTTTTGTTAGGTGGGTCGCGGTCCAATCAACTTCGGAAACCACTGCTGCAAGGGATTACAATAATCGCAATTTTGTTGAACTTGCTCATAACGGTGAACAATACTTCAAGGAACGATTGTTTCATAATCTTATCAAGAATCGCGAAGCGCACTATAAAGATAAGGCTATAAGATAATGCAACGGACAATGCACTCAGTTGCATAATGCTACGCCCACATTTGGCAAATTGCTTGAATATTTTCTTTTGTAAAGGAATTTCTTGAAGCCGTGCAGCTACCGTATTGTGCGAGGTCAGTGAACTTACAGAGGCAATTAGTATGAGCTTGGAATGTTATGATGTGAGACTGAAGCAATTGAGAAATATGCGTTTTGTATTGTTTGTTTTTATATGCGACGTGGTAAGTTCAGCGAAGTATTTATATACTCCAGCTCCCACTAGCGGCTTCGCTAAAGTGAAATTAGAAAATTAGTCTAAGTGATAAAAAGTCTTATATACTTTTCAAAGACATTGAGTACCCACGTGTCTTTCGTCTAGATTCGTTGATCTCTTTGAGAGTTAAAAAGTGATAAATTTACGCCCCCACATACTTTAGTGTGGAGCACTTTTCAATAAACGAGATTTAGAAAACGAATATTCGAGTTCAAAAGCTCGTCAGTGAGAAGGGGAGTTTTGTAGACTATTGTATCTTTTTCGTTTGTTACTGAATCATATTTTATTTCCAGTAAAAGATAAAAAGTTCCTACTTAATGTACGAATTACACACCATATGAAAATATGATTCATGTATTTTAACAACAAACAATTAACGCTTAACAGCCTCCTTTGTTCTAGATTTATAATTGTTGCGGAACTGTCTGATGAGTTGATGACTTTTAATAATATTGTAGTTACCTATAATTGTGCAAATTGTCAAAACTCACTCTGATAAAGGGGTTAAAAAGATTATTTTTCTAAAATCTTTCGAAGTTTTATTACTTCTAAATATGAGAAAAGAAATAATTCTTTCGATAAAAGAAGTTAAGCGATTGTATCAGTACAATTGCGAAAATTCTTTCATCAATAAGCTACACGATCGTTTACAGATCATAAGTTAATTAAAGGATTGTTCAAAACAGTCACCATAAAATTCTTAAGCAAAGTCCTGAACAGAAAAAACACGACTGTATTTTAGTCAGTAAGAGTTCCCTTTCGGAGAAGATATTTTATGATTCCTCAACCTCAAAATAAAGCTACTTACTACTACCAGAAAAAATATGGTTCTTATAAGATATGCAACGGCATCGAAGCGATGAGATAAAACTAAAATTAGATACTTTAATTCCCAAAATAGCTCATAACTACTGTCATGATATAGTTATCAGCTGCCAACTAACACTACCAAGATAGTAGCCCAACAAACCGATTACGATACTAAAACACGATAACTACTCAATACACGCGATTCCTACACGTCCATTAGGAGATACCATATCATATGTTTACAAAGTTTAATCCTGATTTGAGTGCGTTGACATTGATTGTTTATTTTTAGCAATTCCGTACTCCGTTCTCCTTGCACCGGCGACCGTTGGCGAAGTTCCTTGCGTTATGATGTAATATGATTTTGCATACTGTAACTGGATTCGCTTTTGCATTGATATGTGTAGGTACGTAATGTAAATTTTCACCTACTTACATGCATCCGATGTTGGTAATATCTTTGGGTTGGCTATAGATTCAGTGTTGGTTTATTTTAGCTTAAATATTTGCTTTTTGGTTTAAGTTTGTGATTTATTTTATTTACGGTTTAAAAGGTAATTATAAATTTTATTTTCTGTTGTTAAATAAGAAACAATTTGATTTTTTATTAAAAGATCATACCATGAAAATCGGCTAGTACAAGCGAGAAAGAGATATAATACAATTTTAGTGTATATTGAATCTTTGGTCTGTGGATGGGTGACCATCTTAACATAACGAGTTTCCTCCGTGCCTCGGAAAGCACGTTAAGCCGTTGGTCCCGGCTGTCATTTGGAGATCTTTGGCAGTCGTTACGGATAGTCAGAAGCCAGTAAATCTGACTCCAGTCTTGCCATGAAGTACCGTGTTACCCCAGTTAATGGGTTGTGGAGGTCTGGTAGGCAGCCGCTCCTCGTAAAACACTGGTATTCAGCTAAATCCGGCTTGACTGGAAGCCGACCCCAATATAGTTGGGAAAAGGCTAGGCAGATCGATTGAATCTCCTTTATCATTTGTAAGAAATATTGTTTTACCATTTGACGTATAACGTAACGTCGGTCTACTTTAAAAAATGAGGTTCGATTAATGTTTTTTTTAAATTTTGTTCTACGTTAGCTCTTTCAAATGTTAGCCAATTTTGATAATCTTTTTTTTTTCTTTGGAAGACCTTGTAATATTTCCCCTATGTTATGTTTGTGTCAAAGTCAAGGACATCAAAAACGTCGCCATTACTGTTTTGCTTTGGAAATATGAAAAATTAAAAATATGTATTTTACTACCATCTTTCCTTCAATTAATGCGATGTACCTTAGTGGTCTTAAATTTTTCAGCTAATACCACACAAATATATTCTACTTAACTAAACACATACACGTATGTATCTACATCAACGTAGGCTAGTCACTCACCTCACGAACCTCTTCTGATGTGACTTGCAGCATCGTACCGTTTTAAATTATGCAAATATTATTCATTGATGGAGAAATCATTCAAGTTTCCATCACAAATTCCATCTACTAGGCACTTTTTCTTCACTTTTCGTCTAAAAATTGAAGGGGTTGTTCACTCGATTTTGTTATTTACTGTAACGTTACTCGTCGTTGGTAAAACATTTTTATCTTGAGCCTCGTATATTTAGAAATTTTGTTAATATCAGAGACCATGTTATATCAGTTTCCTTACTCCTACGTAGAGCCTGTTGTAACTTAAGAAAATGCTTAGGAAAAAATAAACGATTCAATTATAATCCTCATCAATACTGAAGCCAGAAAATACTATTAGCATATTTTACTGCTTAAGTTTCTCTTAACATTAAATTAGAAATTCAATCAGGTGTTTGATAAGACTGTAGGGAAATTAATAGAAAACCTTTCGAATAGTTAAACTGACAGCTTCTTTGATTACTTGACTGTTTATCTGTTTATAACACTCAGTAAACTCATTACACGTCTACAAGAGATAGTTTGAGAAATAAATGAATATCCTTTTACTTAAGGTGAAGGTACTTACATAATTAATTATGTTTAGTTGAATAGACTTGATTTGTTGAAGAAAGTTCAAGTCATTTTTTAGGATCATCATCATCATCATCTCAGCCGAAAGACGTCCACTGCTGGCCATAGGGTTTTTTAGGATACGAGGGAAAAATCTAAAATTAATTCCAACTTAACCTATCAATACCCGCGAAACGAGACACAAAAGTAAGACAATAACAGCGCGGTCCAATGAGACCGGTCGGTGATTCATGAATTAAATAGAAGCTCTCCACTAGAAATCACGAAATAAACAGTAAAAATAAAATGGATTTAACTTTTAACAACGCTTTAAGGTCAAAGTAAGGTTAAAGGCTGATTGGTCGTCAAATTGCAACTGGAATGATTTGCCATTAAACGCGAGATGAGGTCCATTGCTTGCCATAGACCGTCGTAAGTAAATTGCCCAGGACTCCATTAAAAGTTTCCCTGCTCGAACCGAGACAGTTTTTAGGGTCCCAGAGCAAATGGATGAAAACAGCATTACAAGACGTCTCCGTAGTTGTTTGTCACCCTATCAGTCTAACTATCTGTTACAAGACGTTACCTTTTGAACTGTAATTTGTTCAACAATTCTAAAAGCCACAGGATTGTTCGAAAGATTTGTTGCGGCCTTAAACGCAAAAAATGTGAATCTGAAAGAACACGGTGGGTTTTAGACAGTAAATGTCTGACAGTCTCTCTCGCTAAACACAGAGCGTGAGGACAAGTTAAAAAAAACATCGTCTAAGAGCGTTTTCACATAATCCGATCCGATATCGGTGTCGGAAGCCAATACAATATCGGAGTAAGTAAAATGTATGAAATGCCGTGCTCCGATATCCGATATCGGGCCCGACAATATGAAAGACAGGTACATATTTCATACATTTTACTTACCCCGATATCGTATCGGCGTCCGATACCGATATCGGATCGGATAATGTGAGCCTGTTATATCTATCCCAACTATTCGCAGTCTACAGAAAAGTTCGACTGTACTATCCTTAACTGGTTACTAAGTCCGATATCGTATGTAAAAGTAATAAAAATAAGGTAAGTATGTAACTTATACTAATGAAGATGGTAATAAGGTGAATGATACGAGATCCTTTCGCGAAAGGCCAACTCGCTTTTGGCCAGTTTTTGCCGGAATCCATTTCGTCGTAACATTAAATATGTGTTGAAAGGGACGAGTCAAGTAAATTATATTTGAGGTCCCGTTTCTCTTTTATTTTGCAGTTGAAGATGACGGTTTTATTTTTGAGAGGTTCTGCGGTTTTATTTTTTAATGTATTTACGAAGAGAATTGATGGAGAATGCATTAGCGTTTCTTTTCCATGTTATCCATAAAGATTTTTCTTGTCATCTTTAAAACATGCATAAGTTTGAGAGTTTTATTTTGCAAGCATTCAGACAGCATGTGTATGTGAGAATTATTTAAAACGCCAAAAATTTCGCGTATTTACTGGACTCAGACTTACCATGCAAGGCAAATATCCAGAAATTAATCCAGCAAGCGAATCTGAGTGCACAGATAAGCCAGAACACAGCTGTCTGGTGCAAACCTTAGCTAAACGGAAAAGGGGGTTGGACAAAGATTAAAGAAGAGACTCATTGTACAAGGAATTCAACTAATTAACACATGTCATTATCAGTATGTAACTTATTGATCATACCTACAAATTAGCGCAATTGCACACACAAGTTCTAAAGCAATATTTACTTACGCAAGACGCAGTGATTTGTAAGGGGATCCCAAACTCAGGGATACAACTAAACTTCCGCTTCACGTACGCTGTAATCCCGTAGAATTGCCCAAACTTGTGGTAAGCGCATGAGTCACGCTACTGCAGTTATGAGATAACTTTCTTTGATAACACACATAAAAATTAAGACTTTGGATTTGATATGAGATTGGAAAAAAGACAAGAATAAAATTACTTGGATATTTGGAAAGTAGAAGATTTTCAGAACCATTTTTATTAATGAAAAGTGCGCCTAGAAAAAAACTTATGAATAGAATAACAATTATTAAAATTCTAAATGAAAATTTTGCAAAACTGAAACGGAACGAAAAGTAATAAAAACGAACAATAAACTAAGTCTCAAACACGGTCTCGAAGGACAAAGAAACACTACTTCACAGTAATAAAGTTGGTACCCATAATACTTACTATCTTTTATATCCGTGTTTTCAGATAAGCCTTCCCTTAAAAGCTCTCAACAATGATATGTTGACATGCTAACAAACATCAATTGAAAAAGTTTATACAGCGGAGAAACACGCGATGTAAATTGACACGGATATCAAAGGTAAATAAATCCACCTTTTTTGGCGATACAGGCCCCACTGCAGATTTCATTTAACTTCCCAATTTACTTTGCGCTTACTTTTCAGAAGTATATTTTACATGCGAAATCAATACTGTACCTACCGATACGGTTTTATTTGCTACTTATGAGCGATTTAAATTTTCTTTACGATGTTACTGTATTTTTTTTTCATTCTTGATACGTTTGGCGTTTGACCACTATCTCACCTGATGGTAAGCGATGATGTGGCCAACTATGGAGCACGCTTACCTAGAAATAACCTATTCACTTTTGGCTTAAAGACCCCTATCCGTATACCGTTATCGTATACCGTTGTAACTATCAGGAAACACAGACTCCGGCAGGGAATTCCACTTAGCTACTTAGCAGTACGCACAATGAATTATATTCCCAAAACGGTGTTTTGGTACAAAATTCTGATCTTTTCCTGATAACGAGTCGGATTCGCGCACTGAGGGTTCCGTACCAATTTAATTGCGGTTTACGATAAAAAAAACTAATTTTCTCGTTCAAACTAATTTTCGTTGGCAGTTTGCAGGGTAATGTATATTATACTACCTTTAGCCTGCAGCTTCGCCCGCGTACATAAAATATAGCCTATGTCACTCAGGAATACAGCAGCTTTTTATTGTTGAAATTTTTTTAGCAATCGGACCAGTTCTTCCACAGATTACCTCATACAAACAAAAAAAACAAATTTTACCTCTTTATTATATTAGTGTAGATATCTCTTGGTTTAGAAGTTACAGGGGGGGGGGGGGAGGGCTGCACACATTTTACCACTTTGGAAGTGTCTCTCGCGCTGTATGGGGAAACTCCAAATTGTTTTTTGTTCTTTTTTTTTAATTTTTGCGTGCAAATCTTAAAACGGTTCACAGAATACAACTACTTACCAAGATTC
Organism: Mythimna separata; assembly: GCA_030763345.1. NCBI lineage: Eukaryota > Metazoa > Arthropoda > Insecta > Lepidoptera > Noctuidae > Mythimna > Mythimna separata. Next base: position 13,570,990 of record CM061182.1, read on the forward strand.
AACAGTTATAGGTCTTATAGTTACGGAAAAAACTGGCTGTGAAATACGGACGGACAGACAGACATGACGAATCCTAAAGGGTTCCGTTTTTTGCCATTTGGCTACGGAGCCATAAAAAAATCATAGGATGCAATATACGGTTCACATAGCGTGCGGACAGTTAGCGGGATTTTTAATCATAATTGATTACAGGATAAATTATTATGCATAATCTTTATAATTGAGTATAAACTTGTATATCCATGCACCGGTTGCTTTATCCTAGATAATCTTATAATAATTTCCGTTCTGGTATATTTCTACGCCTACTGTTTATGGAGATTAATTTAGTTCTAATAAAAACTAACTCGTGTTTAAGTAAACAACCCTGCTGAAATCTATGGTTATGCTAACATCTCTTTGAGGCGCGCGTTGAGGACTCAAACTGGGTCTGGACGGTTACCAGATAGCCAGACGGCGAGCTACCTATTACCCACCGTCCGCAAGCGCACTACAGCGTGATTCCGCCTCTTTCGCTAGCATTACTGCTTTGTAGAAGGAGCTCGTGGCTATATAATTAAGCAACGCTTGCCAAGGTTGGTTTGTGGATGGGTGACCATCTTAACGTAACGAGTTTCCTCCGTGCCTCGGAAAGCACGTTAAGCTGTAGGTCCCGGCTGTCATTTGTAGATCTTTGGCAGTCGTTACGGATATTCAGAAGCCAGTAAATCTGACTCCAGTCTTGCCATGAAGTACCGTATTACCCCAGTTAATGGGTTGTGGAGGTCTGGTAGGCTCCTCGTAAAATACTGGTATTCAGCTAAATCCGGCTTGACTGGAAGCCGACCCCAATATAGTTGGGAAAAGGCTAGGCAGATGATGATGACTGCTTTGTAGAAGGAGGCGTCCGCCTGCCATTCTTCCTTGCTCCGGACCATGGCCTGTATCAGGGCCCGGCGATAAAATGAATACGTATCGGTGCCTTGATTATTACGAAAATATAAGTTGTATTAATAATAGGCTTTCAAGTGTTTAGTATTATCACATTCCATTGCATACAATTCTAGAGATTTTCTAACAATATCATACAAATGACATTAATATTTTACCCATTGATCGACGTTATAACCATAGATTGAAATGAAGTATACCTTTCCTCCCCTTTCCTATTAATTTTCTCTTTTACATATTTTTTTGAACTTTACTATGAGGTAGAAACGGCATTTTATCAACGTGTCGATAGTTTCCTCATATTATAATAAAGACAAGTGCACTGTCTTCCGACGACATTTTCCACAATTGATGGGATCGTCTAGCCGAAGCTGAGACCCCACGGCGGGCCATCGATTTACGATCTTTAAATCTAATATGTCATTGCAGAGACCTCCGAAGTGCTTCGTTTTAGTATCGACGTTTTCAGTGTATAACGGAGAACTGTTGAGTACGTGTGAAAAGTCTTTGTGTTGTTATTATGAGGTGGTAAGTCGTTTTGTTTGTAATGTACTAACGGCATTTCGTGTATCCCAAAGAGACTTTAGGAATGATCGAAAATTGCACAACATACGAGTATTAATTATATAGTTTACAAATTTTGGTTTTTTCTCTTACCCATTCCCAAATTTATACCAAACCTGTTTTGTCTAGTGTTCTTATCACGAAATTGTGTGTAAAATATTTTTATCTCGTCAAGTTTTTTCATTATACAAGAAGTTTTTGAAACCACAATTTTGGGGCGTATCGAGTGCATCAAACGGTATAGTTGTGTTTAATTAGTAAAATTAGTTACAAAAGAATTGTTAAAATGTCCTCAAGAAAGTGTTAATTTAATTCGAATAACTTTTGCTATGTTTCTGGTAAAGTTATTTTGACAAACACGACGACACCGACTAGAGAAGGAGTAAAACAGACGTATTTTCAATACTTCCAAATTCCCGAAACAAACATTGAAAATATTGGTTTCTGAAGTAATGTGTGTAGATAATAGAAGCATACTGCAACTGGGCTGCAGGGAATAATATGAACTTGCGTTTCATGCCCGTCATTGGTTGCAGTTAAAGTACAGAAAATAACTCAAAGCACATGGACTTGTTCATGAAATTTTGCATATTTAAAAACCATCTGTCCCAAACTCTCTGATACTGAACTCAAAGAAGGAATCTTTGTAAGCCCCCAAATTAAAAAAAAATTGAATAATAACAATTTTGATTGCCACTTATTTAGTGTTGAAAAAGATGCCAGAACCAGTAGCTTTGCTTTCTTGGGCAACAATAAAACTGAGGAATTTGAATAAATTGTATCTTATTTATTGATTAAATATTTCAAAATGAGTGTACACATGTCATTGAAAATTTATTTTTTACATTCACACTTGAATATTTTTCCTGAATACCTGGGAAGCGTGAGTGATGCAAATAGCGAACATTTTCATCAAAATTCAAAGTTATGGAGAGAGGTTTCAATATTTGTAGGATAAAAATATGTTAGGCGATTACTATAGGGGTACCAAAAAAGAAACTGACACTAATTAGTATGAAAGTTGTGCCAGTTATTATTTTTTTATGTAGCGGCTATGTAAGAAAATCGAAATATAAAAATATTAATATTTTTAAAACTTGACGTGCTAATTTTTTTTTTGCTTCCATATCCAACTAAGGGTTAAATACCCTATCCATTTTTATTGGTTTCATGTATGGGTATAAAATCTTGTAAACTAGTGATTATTAGACAACTGAATATGAAGCTTCTCTTTTTTTGTTTGTACGTATTATACCGACAAATTGTTGTCATTTGCAATATTCCCAAATTTATTGCAATGTGGGAATATGTGTTGTTTTAGTTTTTAATTTCCTTTTGTATGTTTATAGTGGTGAATAATAAAAGTAGATAAAAATATTTATATAAATTAACTAGCCAAAAGTTGGTTCCTCTATTCAAACTTCGGGCCCCCGTTTAATCACTTTAGGGGATGATTTTTATAAAACCCTCACTCAATTCTCGCCTACGTCATAAAGGGAAGCCTCTTGCAAAAATCACGTTCCTAGGCCCCGTAGTTTCAGCTGTGCAAGGATATATCAGTCAGTCTGTTTCCCTTTTTTATATACCTATACATAATTGACTAATAAAGTAAATCGAAAAACACTGATCTGAAAAGTGCTAAATAGTTTTTTTATTTAAGTTTTCAGCCAGATTATATAATTTTTTTCTTATTATATTGAACCAACACCACTAACAGACAAAACACCATTTACAAAAATTTTAATTTCAAAAAACGAAATTCTACCAAACTGCTCATTCAATAACCTCGCAATATCACAGCAATGCATCCTACAGCATTATCCATAACTCTGTACCATGGAACGCTAACAATTTGTCTACATACACTATAGGCACCACAACGCATAGTTTTACTAACATTTCAGCAGGAACCATGTAATATGAAGTCGCATGCATCTCGGGCTGGTATGCAACTGCCAAGCTGGAATTTATATTGAGAGGGAAGTAAATAGGTAGGCTTGCATCGTAATTTATGATATTGATTAATAACGGGAATATGGGAAGCTAGTGGATAATGGCTGGTATGATTATTAAATCGAAGTGGGGGAGACAAGCTATAAGGAACGATCTAGGCTTATGAATTTAATCAATAACTATCCCGTTGATGGAGTAAACTTAATATTATACTCATCTGAAGTCTCATTTTAAGTAAACATTTCAATTATAATTTTACAATTCAAATTCTTACTTTACATGTTACCTTACTATTAATAATTTTAATTGAAATTGTATTTTAACCGCAACTTTAAAAACCAATTTTTCGTCTAGCTTTATATGAATGCGTTTAATTTTTGTTGTTACTGGGTATCCTTCATTGAAGATCTAATTAAATTAATTAATTAAATACTCTTGTAATGCGATTAGAAAATTAAATAAATTAATCTCTAAACGGAAGAAACAAGTCACAACAGTTTACAAATATTTTAAAAGACTTGCGAACTAAACGAAAAAACAAATCATGAAGGTTTAATCTATATATCTTTAAACATTATATGCCCAACAATTATTTCTCAATTAATCTCAATACTAATGAATAATATAAATCGAAGTAAGCCATATTGCAATGGCAATCATAACATGGTATTTGCGTACTGAATATTAAACCGACGCGGGCGCAGGACGTGGCGTAAGATTCGCCCACGATCGAGTACAAGATGAGATTGAAGAGAAGGTTAAGACTAATCGACATAGGGTTAATGGATATATAAACGTAGGATATGATATATTGAATAGAAACGGAAAATATACGACTGCAAAACCTACACATCATCTACCTATCTTCATATACCTATATACTAATATACACGAGGCTTCAGCTACTAAACATAATAACCCTATGGTCTTTACGTTCAAATCTTGCACTTCGTACTGAGAAGTTACATGCCTATTGTAAATAATTCGCGTTTATGCAAGTCGTCATAATATAAAAGGCCCGTTTTCACACTTGAGAAAGATCCTAGTGTGTAACTTGGAACAATACTGAAAGAAACAATAAAATAATAAAAATAAAGTGTTTTAAAAACATACACACTTTTTTTGCCGAATTAAATAATAATTATGATGGAATATATTACGAGTATTCTAGTATTCTATTTCTCCACTGATTACTTCGTGATGAAAAATGACAAAACGGGTCTTTTATTTTTTGATAACTTTATCCCACAATAGAGAATAAGGACGACGACTGTGACTATGTATCACCTATTTAAGACGAAACCAGCTTTGTACATAAGTTACCGTGCAGTCCATTATTACTAATCATTTTGGACTCAACCTTTTCCACAAGTTCGTGTTGTGGTTCTAAGGTAGTACAGATTTTGTAATACACCTTGTTTATGTAAAATCGATGTCCTACTTAAATAACTACATTTTTATCGCCAAATAAAACTGAATTTCATTCATTCAATGAAATGTTTGTAGTAAAATTGTGTAAGATCCGTTCTGTATGAAGCAGTCTGTGGATGTGGTTTAACCTATTTCATAACTTATCCATAAATGTTATGAATTGATGCTGCGAGTAACTAAAGGTCAAAACACGTGGCTTCGTCCTTGTCTGAAGGGTATGGGATACCTTTGCTATTTATAGATGTTCATATTTAGGGTATTGATACAGGTATTGATGATTTAAATATCAAACCGAAACGTAATCGCTTACAATGGGTCTCATCACAATATGTTTTAAAGTCATTCAATAGCCAAAGGAGACGGTTATGCTCCAAGTTTCCTCACGTGATCGATTTAGCTAAATGTGCACGTGGAAAAATCAAGGTTACCGACATTGCCCAAAAATCGGTAACTTCGGGCAACGGGCAAGGCACTTTTTTTTAGGTGGGGAATCATCAAAATGACTGCAGGGCGTGTCAGACTTTTACTGACTAAAACTCACACCGTCGACGGCATGGACTTGGTCCGGACTGTTACCGGACGTTCGACACTTTGCTCGCAGCTAACAGTCGATAAAGCCAAAAGATTCTGGAGTAGCAACTGCGTACCGAAAGACGCAGCGTTGGAAAGCCTTCCATTTCTACTATTCGAATCGATGGTAAACTTTTAAAATAGTTTGGGCTCAGTGAGTGGGTGCTTTAACTGCAGCATCGGTGACACTCATCAAGTTCTCAAAAGTGTAGGTTTACGGGCACTTTGGGCTCTCCAAACGTGTGGCTTTTATCCTGAACTGAGGCTCTCACAATGCGTATCCGACGGGTATATACAACTGCTTTTGGAGAACCATCAGAGTGACTTCTCCCGCTTTTGAGCGTAGCGGGAGGGTCATGTCAGACTTTTACTGACTAAACCATTTCTTCGTTGCCTTCGTTCTGAGGTCACGAGCTTCCCTTTCGGTATCCAATTCATGGCCCCAGAGGCTTCGACCCTGCTGGGTCTACAGTGTGCTCGCATTGATAGTAAGCCCTCCTCCTCCTCGTATCGTATTTCTTATTACTGAGGGTCGTGATCTTCCTGTTGGATTAGCTTTTTACTGATGGTGCCTCGCCATCTGTGACAGACCTTGGTGTCATGTAGTACCTACGAAGTGCAATTGTGATAATAAGTATAAGCGATATTTTAAAATTTTTAAAGTGTCAACCCTTGACCGATGCAAGCCTCTAAAATACTTGTTCACTTTTATGGATAGCAAAAAACATAGACGATGGCCGAAAGTTACACATTTTTCTGTGCGCATAATAAACTATGCGTAAAAGCTGTTGACTGAAAGGCATTTGAAACCCCATCTTCAACGCCTCAGCATCTATGACCCTTTAAGCTTCGAGTTCTACCGAGTCAAATGCAGCAAGTTATCAGTTGAGCTTTCGGCTAGTTTGTTATAATTCAATAACTTGTTAGAACACAGTGTAAAACTGTTTTAGTTTGACACTCTTTGTCTGAAACTCAAACTAAAAACAGTTTTACACTGTTCCTATCCATTCCCATTTATTAATGAAACTTCCCTTAGCAAAACCGTCTTCTTCACGCATTGAGGGTCATATAAAATCTCAACTTTCTCAGTGTTCATTCTTAGTCCAACGAAGAGACTAATTAATTCCGTTTAAACATTAAATCTCTTCTGTCTAGTAACTTATATATTTTACCGCAACAACTTGAGTAAATTAAAACCCGCCAAGTAGAAATCTTCTTGAAAAACATACTATCACTAAGTTCTGTGAAACTCATGCGTGTATTATTGTGATTAATGGGTTATAATACATTATTGAAGTTGCTATTTTCTATCATTTTATTAATGTGTTTTATTCGTGTATTTAATGTTATAAATTTCACTATGCAAACGAAAGGCACGTTTCATATACATAGGGGATGAGTTTTTGAAAATGCTTTCTGATTCATTATAAAAGGAACCACTGCAAAATTTCGGCGTTTTAGGTTCAAGGGCCCTAGCAAGGCAAGGAATTCTTGACTGGGCTTTAATTTACCAGATATCTCCCACTAGTAAGAAAATTGTATAAAACTAAATTCTACCAGGGACATCGCCTGCGTGAAAGAAGAAAACAATCCCAAAAAAATCTTTAATAAATAGGTCTTTATGATTCAATAAAACATACTTTTAATTACTATTTATTATTGAATTTGACAAAGCAATTTCACTACATTAATTGAAATCTTTACTTCTTACAACTAATTATTAATCTTAAGGCAAAAGAACATAATATATCTGAGAAAACCGTTTTCATAATGAGATATGAAAAACGATACGATGTAACATACGACGATAATTTCATTGAATTAAAAAGAAAACCAATTAACGATATCTCTGCAATACGAGGAATCAATAAACAGTACAGTTAATATAACATCACTGTGTAGAGATTGCCATCAAAAATTATCATCATCATCATCTTCCTGTCCTTGTCCCGTTTTATTTGGGGTCGGCGCAACACGTCTTTTTCTTCCATTCTGTCCTGTCACTCGTCACGCTATCACTCACTCCCTTTTTTTCCATATCACTTCTCACACAATCCATCCATCTTATCTATGGCCTCCCTCTCCCTCTCCATCCATCCACATGTAAATATCAAAAACTTATATTCGTCCATTTTGAACAAACCATTGAAGTTAACACATTCACTGAATACTTGTAGTCAAGAGCCATTCCTGAACAAACGAGGACAACTCAAGGTTCGCAGTAAATAGTTTAATGGAGAGGCTACAGGACGGTTCGGTCCAGACATGTTTCGGGACTCGTCTGACACTTAACACACCTGTCCTGAGTTAGTAAAGGTGTTAATTGTCTAAATAATGGCGCTGTTGGACTAGAGCTTGTACATGTGAGTGGAAGGATACTTGGCCAAAATTTTGTTTGTGTTAGACTTGGCTTGGAGTGTGGCACTTCAATGGTGCATATGTTTTGTTGTCTATTTGAAGTTTTCGTTACAGATCTGTGTATCTTTAACTTTGAAGTAAACTTCCATAATATATGTCTACTGTATTATGAGTATTTTCAAGTACCTAATTTGAAATTATATTCTGAAATCATTATTTTAGTCAAGGGATATCACAGTAAATATGGTTGAGGACATGAATTCCCGTGTCCCTCGCGATGGTTGCATGTGTGCGAGATGCACAGGATCGGTCGTTGTGGCGACGCTTAGGGGAGGTCTGTGTCCAGCAGTGAATGTGTTTCGACTGAGATGATGATGATAATGCTTGACGAAAATTATAAAAACAAAACAATTTTTATAATTTCTGAAACTATTCTGTTGTTTATAAAATTTCATGGTAACAAACATCAAATTCTAAGATTTCATAGAAAGAGCTATAGCTTCAATTAACAAAGAGGCTAATAAAATGGACTATTGCCATAAAAACATAAAAGGACACGACATAAACAATAGGTAGGTATTAAGTTTTACACTCCAGCCTCAATCATTAATTCGAGAAACTTATCGCAATAAACTGGATGTTTCGAAATAACAGTACGAGAGAGAATAAAACCATTATTACTAGGGGCGTTTTCCAGCTAGCTTACCGTTCGTAAGTTTTATTGCAACGCTTGGCAATGGTTGCATAAACTGTTTATCTGTGTTATGGCTTCAGCAGTTTCCTTTATTTCTTCTCTTGAGATGTTTTGTAAAATTAAAAATATTTAAGATGTATTAGTGTTATCTTACGTAACGAGTATTTTACTAAAGACATCTAGTTTTGGGGTACATTTTGTTATATAACAATAAATTAAAATTCAGCAAGCATTTATCAAATAACCAATGAAGTCCAAACTTTGAGAATTAATAATAGTTATCAATCAAAATGATGAAATCGTTAAAGCTAACGAGACTAAAAAGTCTCTTATTAAAATTTTGAACAATGTTTTGAAATAAATCGCTTTCAATCAAATATGAGAAGATCAATGAATTTAATGATATCTGATAGCTGTCATTATTATGGGCGCTATTGTTGTTGAATATTGTTCAAATATTATTCTTGATATAGAGATTGAAATGTGTATGATACGTTACGGCTTTTATAGGAACAATAAATGCAAATAAAAACATTAGCATTTTTTTTTTGGATTTATGTGATTCTAAATTTCATCATCCTATAAAATGAAACATCAAAAGTTTATTCACAAGAGAATGTTGAACAAAGAAAATTGACGTAGCTCAACTATTTGTATGTATTTGTTTAAGCAAGTCGAAAACTAACAATTACAATCTCTAACGAATTAAACACAGCAACATTGAAAGCAAATTCAGCCACAGCAAACAGAATTATAGTAATATCAGAGGCAAATATTACCAGCGCAACCACTCACCGAGTTATATATGGCAACAGTTTTGTCAAGGCTCCACAATAACGGCACGGAACAAGCCACAAATTATTTAGCTTTATATCTACCACTTTATCTTAATAGATATGTGTTGCAATATACAGTTGAAATCTCTGCACGAATTGGGGTACATCAATTGGCTTTATAGATGCTGTTAGGTAATATGTATCATCGTTATTAATGTTTTTAGCTTTTGATTGAATGGACTTGTCTATTAGATCAATTATTTTTATTATTGATTTCTTCAGACTAATATCATTGCATTCAATATGGAGGGTTTAATTAGGGTAGATCCCTTACCTAATTAAACCTTTCATATTGAATCACTAAAATAACGTTACAACATATTTACTTTTCAAAACATTACACTTTTGTTATTACGTCATAAACAATCAGAATAAACTTTCAAATATACTTAAATGTTTCACTAAACTAAGTATTTATACTAAACCTAACTATGTACCCATCGCATCCGAAAATATGCTCAGACGATTGACAGCATTGCCACGTTGAATGGTAATTTATTCTTTGAGAGCTCTCTGGTTAAGCAAAGTGTTGGTCAGTAGATATGAAATTTCTTTTAAAAGGAGACACGCACTAAGATACAACGACTAGCATTTCGACCCCAAACGGTCAAAACTGTAATTCTAATTACCCCTAAGGTTACATTACCATTAGTTAGTTACCATACTCGCATCTGCCGGTCCAAGTCTAAAATATTCCTAGTTACCCCGACCATTAGCGGCCACTTACGACTTGAACTTTCTTAATGAACTCCGTGTCAAATAGTTAAGTACACTTGGGCACAGAAGAAGTTGGGAAATATTCTGAACTCCTCATACTTTTAGTCACTCAAGAACGTTGGCTAGAGCGAACGTTGGTTTGTATGATATGTCTATGTTTTTCTTAACGACAGCAAAGAATAGTCGATGGCAATACTGAATCAATCAGTACTTAATTGAACTCGTCCATTTAGCAATTTTCAATAGGTGCAATTGTCTAAGGATGTATGACAAGAATGATTTCGATTGAGGGCCTTATCTTCTTTATGACCCAATGTCTTAATGCGTCGTCAATTATGATTCGGTTACAATACTTAATTTTCAATATATAGTCAATTACAGTACCCTTGGCATTTCATACAATAGCTTGATGAATTTATATTCTATTCAACATTAACACCTTAATTTTATGTTTCGTCGTAAGATTATGTCTTGTATAGACTGAAGTTAGAATGTTTCATAACTTCACTTAACATTTACAACATACTGACTGATCTAAGACGGAGTAAATAAATGGTGACTATATTATTTACTTTGTATTTGTAGGTTACAATACTTTGTAGCTTACCTTTACTCTTACACTGCTTTACGGTACGTGTAAATTTTAATACCTATCTTCTAGCGTGTATCTTTGCTATACTCTATAAAAAGTTGTTGTTTACATTTCATAATTCTATTTATTTCTATTTATTTGGTTCAACAACCCTTTTTATTCTATTTTTGCTTCTGTATTGGCTGTCACCTGAGTATTTACCTCCTTTCTAGTCATATCGTCTTTCATATTCGCTGTTGCAATAGCTATTCGAAGTATTTGCTCTGATTAGCATGAGCTAACCTTGATTTCGATTTTGCAGTTACAGTTTCGAATGACAGAATGAAGTCAGAAATCCTGTTGCTCTAAAACTGCCTATGATAGACATTCGAGATAAGAATCACTTCTTGGGAAACGAGATGTTTATCCAATATTATTGGTAAACTGTCAAACACTAAGGACAAGGAAAAGATGTGCTAATTTTCTTGTCAATTAGCGTAATCGCTAAGTTATGTTATAAACTTATACAAGGTACTTCGCCCATGTAAAAATAGGGAATCTAGGGATCCTAACGAAACATACCAGGCTATTATAAAAAGTATTCTATGTTCAATAGAACAACGTGTCCATACCAGGTCTTGGTCTAGGACTCTAGGTGTGTATCAACGGCTGAATGGATTTTATACTTACTAATCCATTGCGTTGTATCTGCGTGATGGATTAAAAATACTGCGCACACATACACATTCATAAAACTTTCGCCTTTATTATATTAGTAACAATCACAATTCAATACATTCTTTACCAAATAATAGTTTATGAACAAATAAAAATTGAGAACAAACGAAAATACAATTTAACTTTAATATATCATTGGTTTAAAAGCTCTCATAAATAAATAATGATCCAAGAGTCCTAATCTTAACCAATTTGTGTTAAAAATTGGGTCGCGTAACGTTCACTGAATATCAGAAAGCAGATTCACTGAAATTGATTGGAAATGAAAACGCTTTTAGATTCAATATGGACGTTCCGATGGATAAGGATGCCCGTAATTTTCTTCAAGTTATCGATAAGTGCCAATATAATTATGGTAGATTTTTAAAATAGGGCTGCAAGGACTGGTAACCATTCTAGTTATAGAAATACGATCTTAGACTTCATGATCATTTCATTTCTAGTTCATAACAAGAATTTAAAAAAAATAACCGACCAATATCTTCTTCTTAGCGTAACTTAACAAGTTTCTAAATTTGTTAATTACCTTGCTTAGCCCAGTATTCATATTTAGCCACGGCAATGTCGTCTACTGATGATCTGACGCCAGATGGAAGAAGGGAATAGGAAGGGCATAAGGGTATGTGAAGGTGGAATATGGTCTGCAGAGAGACGTCGCACAAACACTGAAGATCGGATCCGTCCGAGAACCCCCATTTATAAAGATTGTCTATGCCGCACCCAACCTGGGTGCGAAATCTGTTTAGAGTTTGGCGGACACGAGTTGCCATAACCAACCTGGAAATCTCGGACCAACTTAGATTGAAGCACTAGGAAAGCTAATTCCAAAAATATTTTTTCCCATAAACATATCCTCATAGCTTCATATCCTATGAATACAGAATAGAAAAATAAGTTATACTAAGACGTCTTGGTGAATACAAAGACGTATCGATACCCAAAATATGCAAGCTTATCGACGTCAAACTAGCCCTCTCCCACAATTCATCGCTACGTTTCCCTCGGAACATTTCTCCTCAAATATTTGTTTCAATTAGACGTCTCAGAGGTCCCTCTTAGGGCTGCACGTCAAACAAATGATGATCGGTATATCAGGAGTGACGCACACGAATTGATGTTCCGCAGACTTTTACTTGGAGGGAAGGCTTTTCATTTAATGGTGGTTTTGGGTATTGTAAGATGGACTATTTATTTGAAACGATGTTTGATAGGCTTTTTATGAATTTGACAACACAGGCCCTTTTGTTAGTAAATTTTTTATTTACGTGACACAAACCATGTACACATTATGAATGATAATGTTGCCATTGTTGTTGTGTTGCATTTGTGTGCAACAAAACAGTAATAAAATGCCCAAAGTGATGTAGCATTTAGTTTTTCAGATAGGACAATTAATAACGAAATTGTTTCGAAAAATTAGAATGGTAAAATCTCTTGACAAAACTTGTGCATAAAACTACTTTGCAGAGACAAATTGAATAGACATTCTATAGACAAAACATTTTTCAAAGCAATAATCTAAACTTGGAATGAGTTCATAATGAAAATAAAAATACAAAAAATGCTTAGCGAAAAACAAATGAAAATCGTGCAAACACCGTCTCAAACTAAACAACATGGCCGTCTCAACGAAAAGCTAAAGGTGGCGACAAAAAATCTTCGCAAGTTTTGCTCTAAGGTCATTATTATTTTTCTGATGTCTGCGAGTGCTTCCCCTTAAGTCAGAAGTCGCCGACGACTTTAATTAAGCGCGACTTAAGACTTTAATGACTTTGGAGATAATTTTTCGAAGCTAAGTAACGCGCCTACCATTTTTTACTAAACAACTGGATTAAAAATTGTCTGCGAAGTTTCGGATGTGATAAGAATAATTTGTTACGCATAATTTTCAGAAGTTTGTACAGTCATTTTAAGCCTTGTGAACGAATCGTTTTGTATTTGTAGGTATGTGTTTTACCTGCTCAGTAATATTTTCATACCTCAACAAAATCATATTTCTGCCTTTATTCTAATTTATTTGTAATCGGCATAGCAAACCGTCTACATTATAATGGAGTTTTTTTAGGCATTCCTATAGAACCCTTTTTTAGACACATTTAAACGACGTGTACTTGGAGTAACACCTAAAAAAGTTTCCGATGAATTAAAAACAGTCTCGTTTTTGACGTCGTTTTAAAACCATTCACTATGTCTAAGGTGTTCGATGTTCCTCCTCCTCTAATTATGCATTTTTTTCTTTAACCGACTCTGTTAATCTTGTTCAATACAGTAAAAGTTTGATATTCGCGGCTGTTGGTCTTACCTTAATAAATAAATAAATAAAAATTATACAAAAAAACACGATGCACCATTTCTTTAAGCCTGTCATGTGGTAGAATAGAAACGCGTGCGCCTAGCGTAAAGTCACAATGCGCCGCTGCAACATTATAGCTTGCTATAACTAAACCGTCAGGCGTTCAAATTTCCCCGCACTATCATTGTATCTATCAATGAATGTGTACAAAACTTGTATAATTTATAAACATTTTTATTTTTATGTCTTGTATATTTACGTCTTGTATTGTTTTCAATGAACATTTACTGCTTAAAATCACGAAATAATGAACTGTAATTTTTTTTGCAGGTAATTTTTTCATCATTGCTACGCGTTTGACGATGTTTGAAATGTAAGTTTTTTGATTTACTATTATACTTACTTATAAGTAAATATGATTTAATGTAAGAATTAATTGATTTTATTAATTAATTATTCCCAACAACGATTCTGGGATGTAATAATTCAAAGTAGAGATTTACATTATGTCTTACTCGAATTTGACACGAGACATTAAAATACCCTAAACAGGGTTTTCCTGCAACCCCAATACTTAGTAACTGTCTGTCATCAACTCTAAACTTTAACAAGGCTAATCGCCATAATAATAGACGGAAGACATCAAAGCGGACGATACGTGTGTTAAAGATACCCCTGTAATTATATAACACACACACATATACAATGTATAGATAATGTATTCACTCCTCTAGAGGTAACAAAAGCCCCGTTCACTAAGTGAATATCGCGAAGGGGCACCCACTATAATTTACACGGAGATATAGATGGTATCTGGTAAAGGAAGTGGCTTGCAATGCTGTTGTTTGAATTACGTTGGAAAATTATTAAGATAAGTTTGTACGGTGAGATGTGAGCTTTGGGAATCTGGTTTTATTTGTATTAAGTGTTAATATGCCTATGAAGGAGAAGATTATTTGGATGGCTACTAGTTGACGGGAAGTAAATGTAATAGACAAATGTGGTGACCTTTCGTGTTCCTCCCTGAATCTGATCCTTATACGGACCTGAAGAATGGGTAGTGGTCAGGTCCTTCTGAAACTGTAAGGAAGAGACCATCCTCACGCCCTAGCCGCCGTCGCAAAAGATACCCCAGTCGTAGGGATTTCGGCCAGGCTTGCGGACGCCGTCAATGGCTAGCTCCAGTCAGGACTCAGGATCAAGCTCTCAAGGAGATATCAGAAAAATTGACGAGATCTAGAAGAGGTGATGCTTAATAAAACTACGGGAGTGTTTGAACAAGTTATCGTTGCCTTTGAACGTAAAGAGAATCTGAAAGAATACAGGTAGAATCAATAAAAGTCAGACACATGCTCTCGCTCCAGCCAGAGTGCAAGTAGTTAATAAATGCTATCTGATGCTATTTTTAATGAAAAATATTATCAATTGTGGATCCTCCATTGTGGATTAGGTTACTAGATATTTTGAGTGACACAATTCACTTAAAATATTGAAGTATAAATAAATAAACATTAAGAAAGATCAAAAACACTACTAAATAATTTAACAAACGCAACTAAAAATGTCACGCACGTCTGTCCTGCGCTCTATTCTCGGAAACGTAGAAAGACATTTCTAGCAAACAATTTGCATCCTTAACCGACTGTTAACACAATTTATACAGGCGTCTAGTTGGCACAATCAGGACTCCTCGCATTGCTAATTGTACCTCTTCTTTGTAAGACTTACCCAACTAACAAGGATAATCTAACTAAAATTAGTGCTGAAGTCTTTGGCCTGACCAGACGAAAGAAAAAGGAAGAAACATGTTTAATTAAAGAATTGTCTTCAGGCTCTGTAAAAGGAATTGAAATAGTAATTATGAAGCCTTAGTTGAAACGTTTTTCAGATTTTAAATATCGGGTTGATGAAAATGTCTGATTAACTTTAAAAGTCTGCGGTTGTACGCTTTCTTTGTATAAAATAAAATCTTATTCAAATGGAATGTTATTACTACCATCTCTAGTTACCTACCCCCTGGTAGGCAAGGTTGCTGTAAGAAAACCCAACTGTGAGTTAAGCTCGCTTGTTTACAGCAGCTATTTTTATTTCTTCTTCTTCTTCTTCTTCTTCTTCCTGCCCTTATCCCATATTACTTGGGGTCGGCGCAACATGTTTTTTTCTTCCATTCTGTCCTGTCACCCGCCATAACATCACTGACTCCCTTCTCTTTCATATCAGTCTTCATACTAATATAATAAAGAGGTAAAGTTTGTTTTTTGTTTGTATGAGGTAATCTGTGGAAGTACTGGTCCGATTGCTAAAATTTTTACACTAATAGAAAGCTGCTGTATTCCTGAGTGACAGAGGCTATATTTTATGTACGCGGGCGAAGCTGCGGGCTAAAGCTAGTTGTTTTATGAAATAAAAAAATTGAAATTGTGTGCACCTGCAATAAAGTAACTAACAGCCAGGCCTTTGCCTAAGAAACTACACACGCTGAACTATGATATCTTCAGTTTGACTTGGAATTATAAGTTCAAATAAGCTTTATACTTAAGACATATTTTTAAATGTTATTACTTTTATTAGTTATTACTTTCTTCAGGTTTTATTTCTTCTTTAGTACATCTGTATGTGTGTTTTTTTTCCTACTAAACAAACACGCTCAAAATTTGGGTTAAATTAAAGTATATACCTTTTATTTTAATAACTCTACACTCATTATTTACCGACAACTAAGTACTCATTATAATGTTGCCTAATTATTATTCCTACGGTCCCCACATAATTTATAGCATTAATTATTTTTCAACTACTACCTTCCTTATTGGGCACAATCCCGGTAACCATTAAAATCAATGAAGTAACCCAGAGGGCGAGTTTGCCACTTAAAAAATAATTTATGGCCTCCCCTTCATTACCCCAGAGGAATAATGTTTTAATTATGCCGAAATTTTCTTCACAAATTCTTCGTCTATCGATTTTACGGAATTCGATGATTTGTTTTGAGTGAATTTTAATTAATTGTGATCAGTATTGAGTGATTTTTCTTCGTTAGCAATTGTTTTTAATGATCAGATGATAAATTGTGAGACGAAAAATTGGAGTTATTTTATTCTGCCAGCGATTTTAGCATGAAAGTTTGGAGGTAGGTGGACAGAGAGTAAAGTCCCACATACCTCCATTGAAAAGGGAGGATCCTCCGACCGGACGAGGTGTTATGTCCGGTGGGCTACTGCCCGATAGATGATTTCGGGCTGTTGTATCTATTCAAATCGCGCGGAGAACTTTGCTTGCGCGATGCAGGATTCTGTGACGTCATGTGTAGATGTCGATGATCGTAGTCGCTACATCACTCCCCTCCGGAGATCGGAGATCGATAGTCCTTGATGCTTCTTATAATGCGTGCCAGGCCAGCGGTTGATTGCTTTCTGTGGGTAGTTACCCAATACCGCATAGTTCACAGTGAGTTGCTGTCTGAACTTTGTACTGCGGTAATGCCCCAGTGAATCGGGGTGGTGTCGTCCCAGTGAGTCGGGACGGTGTTGCAAGCTCCAGTGAGTCGGAGTAATGCTGCTGGTTCCAGTGAGTCGGAACCGGATATCGCATAGTTCTCGGTGAGTCGGAACTGTCTGCGATGATGCCCCAGTGAGTCGGGGTGATGATTTCCCAGTGAGTCGGGATGATGATGCCCCAGTGAGTCGGGGTGATGATGTCCCAGTGAGTCGGGATGATGATGCCCCAGTGAGTCGGGGTGATGATGTCCCAGTGAGTCGGGATGATGATGTCCCAGTGAGTCAGGATGATGCTGCAGGCTCCAGTGGGTCGGAGTTATGCAGCTGGCTCCAGTGAGTCCGGGCCGGACTGTGCGACGTAGGGCTTGATTGCTGGCGTCGACCAGGAGAGGTTCTTCATAGCTCTTCATGTGACTGGCCGAAGGTGCAGTGTGCCAAGGTCGATGATGAGGCTGAAGGTGATGACCAGGTATGACCAGGTGGGCATGCTTGTGGTCATGATACCCTCAGTGCCGTGCTGGCTGCGTGGCTCGCTGCTCGAAAGCTTGAGGAAGTGATAATGATGTCACGACGTGGTTGCTGCACGAAGGCTGCGCTGACGTTCATGCTCGAGGGTCACCAGTTTGGAGGTAGGTGGACAGAGAGTAAAGTCCCACATACCTCCGTTGAAAAGGGAGGATCCTCCGACCGGACGAGGTGTTATGTCCGGTGGGCTACTGCCCGATAGATGATTTCGGGCTGTTGTATCTATTCAAATCGCGCGGAGAACTTTGCTTGCGCGATGCAGGATTCTGTGACGTCATGTGTAGATGTCGATGATCGTAGTCGCTACAAAAGTAGGTTTCTTCGAATAAACTTTGGACCCTTGTTTTATGACTTTAGAGGGTGAATTTTGAAAAATCCTCTCTTAGTGCTCGCCTATGTCATAAAAGGAAACCTTGCGCAAAATTTCACACTCCTAGTCGCAGTAGTTTTGGCTGTGCGTTGATATGTCAGTCAATCATAATAATGTAGATCAATTATAAGGGTTTTTTATAAACTTTTGTTTTTTTATACAAAGTTATAATTATTCTGCCGATTTGGCATTGGCATTATATAGATAATGAGAGAAAAAATGAGACGATTGCAAAAACCCATAAAATATGAGGCTTTTTCTTGTATAAAAACTCTAAAGACATCAGTGAAAGTGAGGAAAGCCGGGGATGTAACTGCTGCGGTTAAAATTTTCTCTTATTTACTTTTCAAGCTTTTCAAGTGACAGCGCTAGAAAGTTAGTCTAACAATTTTACTGCAATGCAAATTAAGTCTTAGTGTTGTCTTTCGTTATGTATTGCTGATTGTCCATGCTTGGGTACTTATGTACCTGTTACTATATATATTGTATACAGAGTACAGTCACTTTATTTTCCACTAGAATGTTTGTATTACAGTACTTGGCGGTAAATGTCTGACTTCAGTCTTCTCAGCCAGCTTCGCTGAGGTAGTCAATACTACAATAAAATTTGTATCTTCATCTTCATTTTACCGAGATCATGTCTGTTTCAATTATTCTACATAATTTTCGTCAAGATATTTTTGTAGTCACTGAAAAAATAAAGCACAAATACCGGCTACGTCGATGTAGAGGAGTTTATCGACGTCATATTTTAGATTATTTTTGTAAGTTATAATTTATTAGTGAAGCCTTTATTATAACTTATTTTCAAAAGCTGGTATTCAGCTAAATCTGGTTTGACTGGAAGCAGACCCCAATATAGTTGGGAAAAGGTTAGGCAGATGATGATGATTTTCAAATATAGCATTTTTTTAATCTAAGTTCCAAATCAGCTGTCAGTCTACCTTATACTTAGGTTTGACTGTTCTCTTTAAGCTTAGGTAAGTTATTTAGGTATTCAATTACTTAGACAGTTTTATAGAATATCTCAAGTGCTACTATACTTTTAATCAGATATTACTAAGAAAACGACCGCTCCTAATTAAAACACCACCACTACCTAATTATAAATTTACAATCAATTATTTACCACCGTCGTCACAAGACGCATATTCGCATGGATTTCCATACATAGATAATCATGTACGTCCCAGTTAATCACAATATGCGTTAGTCGACGATTAATTATCCCATATTAATTAATCGGGCCTACATCTCGTGGGTAAAGTAAATGCGATTATGATGGCGTTTCATAATTTAATTTGCGGTATCAATTTTGTTAATGAATAAATTGGTCTTTGAGAATTGTGTGGGTGTCGGCGGATTAATTAAGTAGATACTAATTAATTTACGTAGATTTTTTATTGGATAAATACATAATCCGAACTTATTATTTTATTGAAATTATTACAATCTACTCAGTAGGTACATAAGTATTACGAGTACATACTCGTAGCTACTGTAATATAGGTACTAATCAGAATAGACGTTTTTAGAAGGTTAATCGTGCATTGCGAAAGTTATATTGTGCGACATTATTTTTTGAAATTGCCAATGCTTTTTTCTTATTTACATGATTTTTAAATAATGCTTACTTCTTCCTACGCACGGTAAGTAGATACGTACCTATTAAATTTATTGTCGAAGCTAAGTACTCTTTTTATGTATAAGAATCTCATACCACAGTGTTTTTTATCGAACTCCTTTGAAACGGCTTGATTGATTTTTATTTTGTCTATGTTATTTGGTAGGTCTAAGAATAGGTTATAGACAATTTTTTAACCTCCTTCGTCCCCACCCATTTTTTCTTCGGTAATTTATATGGCAGTAAGTACAACGTTTGCTGAGTCAGCTAGTTATCATAATTATATAAACCTAAAGCCGGTATTGTATTTACACGTTTCGTGACAATCGCACTTCACAGATGAAATATGAATGGCAAAGGGAGACGGGGTGAAATTTTATGAGCCTAGAGCAAAATATATCACCGCAGTTGTAATATACTTTGGTATAAACAAATAAAATATGTGGGAGATGAACATTCGTAGATAATAAATATAGTTTTGCTAACACTTGTGTGTTCTCTTCTTTGTATCAATTTAGGTTAGTTTATATTTTTATGGTAAAATAAAATACACTGTATTTTATCTATTGTTTGCTATGCCCAGATACACATTTATTGCAATTCAGAGTACCAGTGCGAGTTTGTAATACGTTTATGCGATCGATACGTTTATGACGTTCTGTAATCCGATAGGCCCGCTTCAAGCTCTTAAGTACCCACACTTAACACACAGTTTTACAATATTGTCACTTATCTGTAAAGTCTTAACTTATTGACGAGCGACGATATAATGTGTGAATTTTGCTATTCAGGATTTCATAGTAAAATTAACATTCCCATGACATAATCAAGATGCAAAAATTATTTCGATACATCGTATATCCACAAATTTTACGTAGGTATTCAGTCCTGTTTAAAGGTGAGATAACGGTGCTACCAAAAATATTTAAAAAAAAATGCATTTTGACATAATGCGCCCCGATTTTTTATTTGCGGAACAATTTCCTCATAATTCTTATTACTTTTATAAGTACCATAAAACTCAATAGGCCTATACATAAATCGCTGTACCTAATATAAAAAATGCCCATTCTTCAGGGTTCCGTCGCCAACAGTAGTGCAAAGTGCAAAGTGGGCCAATTCAACATAATTTATGGTATGGCTCGCTGCCTCCGTTTATGGTTTTACAGCATATTTATCGTTTTATGACATAATGGGGGCGGTTTATGATAATTCCTGAGTAGTCCTGAAATATACCTACGAGATGGAATGTCTTTGCGTAAGAAAGTTGTGATAAAATTATGAAAAGTTGTGTGTTTTATGAAAGTTTCAGCACTTGAAAATTGCATTTTCAGAAATGCAATATATATGATGCATAAAAACACTAAAATACGCAAATTAAAGCACTTCAGATGTTAACAGATACTTACAGACTATCGAACAACATAGACACCATAATTTCGCGTTATTCTGACCACTAATTACACTTGCTGTATCAAAGCTATTGTACAGCGGCTTACTCTAATATTTATTCGAAATAAACACTCGTGTTTATGCACGGCTTAACTTAATACCGAAATCATTAGAATTTAACTAAAGTGGAGTTTGTTTCAAGTATCCACCGGTATTAGGACATTACATTTATTCTTGTAAACCTAGCACAACTTCTACTAATTTGAGTTATGCGATGTCCATTGCTGTTCAATAACCATTCATCCAAAAAGACTTCTTTGTAAAAGCAGCAGTGTATTCCAAAATATGCATTGCTTATAAAGATCCAATGTTACTGTCGGTTCGTTGGTACGGAAGCTGAGTTGTAATAACGTTTCCGCTCTTTACCCGATGTTTGCCGAGCCAATGCAAACACGAGAGATTGTATAGGGACCTTTATGTTTATGTAATTTTCGGGTTTCGTGTATATTTTTGATGTCGGTTTTATGCCCGAGGATGATGGATTGATTAAAGACTCATATTGTGAAGGCACTTAAGGTATTCTTTAGCGTCAATATTAGGATTATTGACTTTTGGTTTTTGTGCCTTAGTTTTTGCTTTTTTGTTTATTTAATTCTACTTTTGCTACTTGCTACTGCTTTTGCACTGGTGCAATATGCTTATAAATATTTCATAACGTTGAAGTATAGATCTACTGTCATACCTTCCGGAATACCCCATTTTTTTTTCTCTTCATAATGATAAAAACCGCATCGTTGAGCATTGTGAAGTTAAGATAAACTAAGCGGTCACACGAACTAACAACCGATTTGGCTTTATTCTACATAATTATCTACCTACTAACTTCTTTCTCTTTTCGCGGTCGATCATTCACAACGTGTTACCATAAAATCAAATGCATTTTATTTCAGATGGGCCTACTCGTACATGGTCACTTATTAAATGTCAGAAGCTTAGTGAATACTTCCAATTGGACTATTTCTATGAAAAAAAAACTGACCAGAAACTTCGTGTTACTTTTAAAGAAAATGGTTTATTTACACAATAAATATTTCCATATTACACTATTAAATTGTTATGACAGGACAATCTTGAAGTATTTTTTGATCTAGCCTAATTTGTGTCCCATTACTGAGCAAATAAATGGCTTCTTTCAAATCTATCGGTCTTGCCCTATTGCTGGGCAAAGCAGACCCACAAACGTCATCACATCGCCAGATATAACACCTCCGCTGCGGTCCTCTGTCATGAATCTGTTTGGTTGTTTATTTATTAAATCCTTCATGCACATAGAAGTACAGAGCAGGCATTTTCTACCAGTCAACCTTTGGGTGATGCAGAGAAAAATAGTGGTAGGTGCAATAAGAGAGAGAAAAGGCGTCATGCCATCCTGATCTCCTGGGGGCGCGTCCAGTGACGATTTTCGCCCATTACTTACTCTGAGTGCATTCACGCGTCGCCGTGTGGCCAGCCTACTCTCAATTTGACCTGGCTGTTTTTTCCCTTACATCTGCTTATTAGTAATGAACGCGATCTGCTCGATATAAACAGCTGGAGCATTGCCCGTTGGCCAATCTTAAGTTTTATAAAACAGGATAAACAGTCTAGAGTATAAGTTTAACTTAGAAGACTAAAATTTACTTAGACCGACAAAACGCGTCTGCATAATTTGAATTAAACATTCGGAGTCTATTTTAAAAGTAACAACTCAGCTTAAATTCTGTTGAGAAAGTGAGAACTTTAGAAGTCGTTCCCTTTCTCGTAATTTTTAGTATTATAGGTACTATTATCACGTAGTGATGTGGCGTTTTACAAAAAGAGTCACTTTACTTTTTGTGTTCTAAACTTTTTAACTTACATTCCTTCTAATAGAAGGTCAAAAACGAGTAATTCCTGGCAGATTTTAGCTCGTTGAGAGACACGCAGACAAGCATGTACTGCTTGTTGGTATATAGGGATAACTAAGGGTTTTCTTTATTAATTTTAGTTTAGTTAACCTTTTTACTGAAATCATTATTTTATTGTTTTTTGTCCTGTGCGAGTCACAAATATTTCTTTCTTATCACAGACTTGCAAGCAAAATGACTTAACATTTCATTGTATTCTATCACAGACACCTGTACTCTACTTACATAGAAGATTAATTACACACCACACCAAACATTTCCGAGTACCAAATACTTACATATCTTAACGTTTATGCCTTCAGGCGGAACGCAACCTGTTTGATACTTTGATATATTTGCGGAACACGGCAGTGTTTGTTTGTTGCTCCCGCGCAAACAGAAATAAATGAGTTTGTCTTGTAACACTACACTGAAACATCTTTGTTCATCGGATTGGGTACGATCAAATGTTTCAGATCAAATGATTTAGTGGGCTAGCAGCTGAGCAGCTGGATTTCGAACAGGAATAGATTTCCTGTAATTGATGTTGTTAAACTGATATGGGAGGAATGAACTAGAGATCGTGTCTTTCTGGGAATCTAGGAAATCGTTTCCTGAATTTTCAGATCGTAAACTAGCGAGGATTGTATGTAGTATGTTTGTAGCTATCAGCAGGAAAATTTACTTCCTAGAAATTTGCTACGAAATTGCGGCCAGAGATAATATCTATTATCATCATAATTTTATGTTATAAAACCGGCCAAGTGCGAGTCGGGCTCGCGCACAAAGGGTTCCGTAGCAGCAAATAAAACTTATAAGGTTCAGCCATCGTTTTCAGTGTAAGCACAATAACTTAACCAAAATTACAGTTAAATCAACCTATCTCAAAAACTATAAGAGATACTTTGATCAAACCAAAAATCGTTGAAAGAGTTAATTAGCATGCATCACCTCTATTTTTTTTAGAATTTTATACCCCGTAGTTATAAAAATAGAGGGGGGGGGACATACTTTTTACGACTTTGAGAGCTGATATCTCAAAAACCGTTCACTTTAAGAAAAATGTTTTTTAGAAAACTTTATATCATTTTAAAAGACCTTTCCATTGATACCCCACACGGGTATGTACATCGAAAAAAAAATTTTCATCCCTCAGTTACATGTATGGGGGGCCCCACCCCCAATTCTTTTTTTTACTATTTAGTGTCATAATTTTGTAGCGGTTCATACAACACATATTCCCATCAAATTTCATCACTGTAGTACTTATAGTTTCCGAGTAAATCGGCTGTGACAGACGGACAGACGGACAGACGGACAGACGGACATGACGAAACTATAAGGGTTCCGTTTTTGCCATTTTGGCTACGGAACCCTAAAAACCAGCAAATACTAGGAGAGGGAGGTCAAAGAAAAGATGGATGGATTGTGTGAGGAGCGATATGAAAGAAAAGAGAGTTCGTGATAGTGTGACGGATGATAAGACAGAATGGAAGAAGAAAATGTGTTGCGCCAACCCGGCCAATAAGGGCAGGAAGAAGAAGAAGAAGCAAATACTATGTGAAATATAGAAAATTAGTGCTTTAGTTCCTGATAGTAAAATATTTAAAACACAGACCGGTTCGCCAAAAAATGTAGACCAAATTTTGATACTTTAAGGTACGCTCTTTTGATCTATATTGATAGGAATATAGTATCTTTTATCAAATTTTATAATAATATTTTAAGTGGTTTATAAAATATTTTCCTAAGTATGTACATCAAATAAAAAAAACGAACATGATAAAAAGAGTAACCAAATTTTTTTTGTGTTTTTCTCCGAATAGTTATACAAAAAAAAGCGAAATGCCTGCACAGTTATGAATGAAAGACATTGATTACCGACATACTCTTATCAAACCCAATAATAATGTTTCCTACGATACCACCAACCAATCATAAAAGTTGATACATTCGCAATAACTCACTCCCATCCCTCTTTATCACCGGGAACATAATGAGGTCACAATATCGATGCCTGTACCCTGACATTTGACCCCCTAGCTGTCTAGACCAGACCCAATGTCTCGCGTGCTATGCTAAAATGAAAAGGCACGACATAGGCGAGTAATGTAATTTCACACCGTCACGATGGGTGAAAATCCATGGGAAACTGTTTCATTTTAGATATCATTGTTTGTGACATACATTTCACTTAGTTTGTTCTTGATATTTATGTGTGTATTAACGGAGATTGTTTGTATTCTTATGAACAGAAAGCTTTGATGTATATCTGAAGATGTGTCGTGTTTGATTTAGTTAAGCGGCTGATCAAACTTTAATTTTTTTGGAAAATGATTTATGATTATTGATTTACACATTGAAGGGTATAATCTAATTCAAATGTTCAATATTTTTTGTGATGGCGGGCCCCTTGGGTGGGGTAACGATCACAGTTAGAAGAAGTACGAAATCAAAAAGCAAAAAAAAATAAGATTTTTGTTTGATTTGCAATTACGACAACTGACCTGATAAATAAAACGCAAAATCTTCGAGTCCAATGTCAAATCAGCATGAATTTGTTCTACTACTTATGTCTTCAAAAACCGCTGTTTTCGTCACATCGTAGAGCTGTTGAAGAAATGCCACAAGATTCCGATAGATCACATCTCAAGCGTCACAAGTTGAGATGGACTAGCGACTTTCTCCAAAGAGATTCCAATAACTTACCCAAATTACCCAAGCAAGCATAGCACTGGAATCTGCAAAGGAAAAGAAAGCATCGCGGTTGACGGGGACGACAACGCTTTCTTATCGTAGCGTTCCAAAAGAGATCATTTACAATGGAGGACTACTACATTAAGTCAAGCATGCAAGTCATAAAAAGGCCAATATTTTTTATGTAAAGCTGTTCTTCCACTGATCCTTTCGGTATTCTGGGTTAATTTTATGTTATCCAGATTAAATGGAAGAAAGAATCAAATCTGCAGCTTTGAATTGGGCACCATTACTTATTTTAGTCCTTAGAATTCCTCTGCTGGACGTAGGTCTACCCGAAACGCCGCACCATCGACAGAAACTTTGGGTGGGTGGCTTTCCAAAGCTTCGTCTTCTGGAACCTACCTATAGCTCACCTTCCACCAGTGATTTGAAAGGTAAGTAGAAGTTTGAAGGGACTTAATTATCGTAATACTTTGAACAAATACCTCACTTTGAAGTTGAAGATTACCTAGTTAAACTTCACACGGAATTCAAAAGTAATCAAATACCGTAAGATGATGCTAATCAAAATCTGTGAAGTTCAACAGCGGCATCTCTAGCCGTAAACTTGAACAACAATGCTTAAGTTAAGTAAGTGTTAGGTAAGAGACATTAACATAAGACGAGGCGAGCAGGTGGTTCAATGTCAGTAGAACATTTAACGACCACTTTCCAAGTAGCGTTACTTGATCGCGTGTCCGTTGAACGGACGGAGCTCATTTGAGCAAATATTTACTGTGTTTCAAGTATTGATGATTTGGCGCTAAATGCTGTTAAATATTGATTTAGAATTACGTCTGCTGTGTAATAGATTTGACTCCCAAAGTTGGATAACTTCAAGAGCCTCTCTTCTAAATCTTTAAATTACCCAAATAGTATTTGACCTATTCTGTCGGATGTAGATGTAACCGGATTGTCAAATTCGATTCCGGATCTTTAGACGAAGTGACATTTCACTTATTACCACGATGATGATCGCAAACTTTGAAATTCTAGCTATACTTACTCCTTCTAAATGCTGCGTCTATAATATCCATTGCTTGATTCAAGGTGCAATGCAACATGCATTACAAATGAATAGGACCTTTGCTGCAATAAAATACCAGGGACCTAATCATTTTATTCTTCTTCTTTGAATAGTGACCATATTGTTACCGCTAAGCTTTTAGAAAACTGAAACCTTCAAAGTGCATAATGATAACAAATAATCTTAGGGCCAATAAACTCACGGATGCGCGCACCAAAATACGTAATTGATATATTATAACCTATTTACAGTGTAACGTTGACACACAATGTTGCAACTTATCTCTCCATAATTACCTTTAATACAGGTAAACTGAAAGATAAAGTTTATTACCTTACTGAGGTTATCAAAGAAGTTATCAAACACGACCTCTTTAGGTTTATTTTTATATTGCTGCTTCATTGTATTTAAATTGCATAAACATTCATCTCTTAACATGCGTCAATTGAGAAACTGAACAAATACGCATTCAAGGTCCCGATGAAAGCTTGCATTTAAAATTAATTGATTAACATGAGTTAAGCGTCATGCATTGCATTTGGCAAGCAAATTGATGATCGCTTATCGCTGCAAAGTGTTGTTGATGTTGTTGGTATAAAGTCACGTGAACGTGTTATTACATCAAAAGCTATTTTGTTTCCTAAAAGATATTTCTTGTAAGTAGGTGTCAAGTCAACTATAAGTGTTTTAATTTTAGAGACAATAAGCGGTTGGGTCTGACTCTATAAATTCCATCCTAGACTGTCGTGTTTGTCGAAATAACTACCTACTTTTGAGACATCTGTTTTAGACATACGCAAACAAGAAAGAATTTGATCTAAAACCATCAAATTGCTATCAATTTTTTGCTAAATTTATTTATTTAAACTTCATGTACATAGATAGGCGGACTTAATGGAACGAAGCAAATGATTTGAAAAAGAATGAATTGCCGCAAAGTTCTACGAAATCACAGTAAAAATAAATAGAGGATTCTTGGTATACTCGGTATCATTTTCGTTTTTTAGTCTAAAAATAACCTTCTCACCATATAATTCTGCAAGTGCATTATATCAGCCGCCTTCGCTGCTCGTAACAAGCTCTCGCGACGATTGCATGTACGTGACCTCCATTCGAGGACTCTTTTACTTATAAACACCAGGCCAATTATATTTCTGTGTTTCTTAATGCAGTCGATCAAACGTGTGTAATCTTGCTATTGCTTCTCTGTGTTAATGTGTTTTTAATGCGGTTTGATCATGGTGAAAGAAATCAGAGTAGAATTAATGCGTTTTAGTTTACATCAGTGGCGGATTAGCCATGTTGCAAGAGTAGCAAATGCTACGGGCTCCGCACATTCGGCAGCCGGACACGGGCGTTCGGGGAAGCTTCCTCTGATTGAAAAAAAATAATACTAGTCTAAGTAAAGTACCTAAATAAAAAAAGGTATAGAGGCCCCTTGGTAGAATTTGCTGCAAGCCCCGTGCTGGCTTAATATGCCGCTGGTTTACATAGCCTATTCAGATCAAGAAATGACATATTAAGCTAACTTAACTGTAGTATTCAAGTGAATGGGTGCATATTACTGCGTATACGTTAATCGCTATGCGTTATATGAAAAATAGATTTTTTCTCAATTATTGCTGATAACCTAGAAATAACTTCATTTTTTGATTTCTTCAGGTCATCGTTAAGCAATATATCTGTGGAGATCACATCCAAAATGATAATGTTAAAAATGCCATAAAAAGCAATTACATTTACAAATGTACCAAATCTTCTCAAATAATTTATCTATGGAACTAAACAAAATAATTGATCACGTCTCTGGTCTTTACCAGACCAATTTTCTAAACAAAGAAACTGTCTCACAACTTCGCTGTTTATTCAACATATTCTACATATATTTTCAAATTACACGAAAGTGTATACAAAATAGTTCTGAGAGCTCCAAAGCTATTGTGTATTGTGACAATGTTCACTTTCATTCAGCCCATATGTGTCACCGCAGTGAAAGTGAAGAATATTGAGATATGAAAGTATTATCTAGTGATGGTGTTATTATTTATGCATTCTTGTTACATGGTGTTACAAATTGCCTTGACAATATGTCAGAAATATACGTATAAACCACATGTTAAGTGAGTGACAATACTTTATTTACAACTCAGAGAGTTTTTAATGAAGATAATTGAGTCGTTGATGAAACTATAACAATTTTAACGGTATGCAATAAAAGATCACTAAACTAACTTGTGAAAATTAAAGAGTCTTTATTAGAAGTCCACGCTACACGTTTTAACTGCGTCATCATCTTTATTGCAACTATAAAAGGTAGAGATGCAGAACGATTACTCAGCAAAAACTTTACTGCAGCTGTTTATGCTACCAAAACTGTTACACATAAAATTGCAAGATTCAATAAAGTCAAAATTGTTGGGTAGTAAAAAGTGAAAAAGGAAACAGTAGATTATCAAAAAAATATAATTATTTTAAATGCTCAAGTTTCATTTTTGAATGATAAAAAGTTATAGAATACTACAACTTGAATAACACCGTCAATCCAAGTGGAAGATCATAAAGATGGATGGAAATAATTTCCCCTTCCGAGATTAAAAATCAGACAGTATTTATGGGCTCAGGGCAATTTTAAATCTCCTTATCTTTACCAGCCAGGTGTAAAACCCGAACTGTTAGCTTTTGCTAAAGGCAATATTGCAACACAATCACGATCGACCTTGTCTCTACATTTATTGCCGTCCTTTTCTAACACAATCGCGGTTTACCAAGAATTATTAGCTTTTCCTTCATTGCTATGACTAAAACTATTGTTATTATGTGGCATATAGGCGGGAAATATAGTGTGGATTTTAAAAAGGGTATACATGTAGGAATTATGAAGGGATGTAGTTCCGGACATGCGTACTGGAGTGGGACGGCGACAGCCGGGCATCGAGTCAACGTCAGTTGTTGGCCGGTCGTCGCGGCGCGCGTAGTGTTTGCCCGCGCCCATCCAACCGTTTCGATACAGTACACATATCAAATTTCACGCGAAAATTTGATATCGTCGTCGTTTTTGTGAAGTGTTTTGAAAAAGTTCGCGCGTTTGCCGGTAAATGTTTCAAGTTTATCCGTCTGTAGAAGTTCATTAGAGTTTGTGCTTGGAATTATTTGTTTACGCTACTGTGTTTTTTGTTGCCCAGTGTTAAGTTTTGCAACCGTTTTGTTTTTGTAGTACGTATTGTTTTTATTATTATAGTAAACTAATTTATTGTTGTACTTTCCCATTATTATTTTTTCCTTTCCAGTATTGTTTCAAAAAGATATCACCACCAGAGTTGCTTTATCGCCACTGATAAGTTTTATCTACAACTTACGTTGTTCTTTGCATTAACAAGAATTGCACATTTAGGACGCACACGTATCTATCTACTCATGTACACATTGTTGTTCTAACCATTAATGTCTAATTAAGTAACAACCTACATTGAAGGAATAGCAAAGCGTGAACCTACGGGTATGAATGAAAGTTCATCGAACCAGTAGAGTTGTAAACTAATATAACAATGACATAATAAAGCAGTAGTATCTAATATAAATTATGTTTACGCTTCATTTAATTCTCATAAATTGGCAAGTAGTATGATATGCGACCTATTCCAGTATCATTTCAACTTGATGTTGTTTTGTTTTGAATGTTAACAAATTCAAAAGTTATCGACCGTTGGGAACATGGAACAAGTAGACACGCGTTTGAGATGACTGTCTTTATTGTGAATCACCGACTGTATGAAATGCGAAAGACAAAGAAGGGATTTGAATATAAGGCGAGGGGGCCCTTGAAATTGATCGTCTGGTACACCCCAGCCTCTGGTTAACCGAACCCTTGGATGTAACGTAGGCACACTTAATGCGGTACAAATTTGATTTTATACCTCCGTTTCTGTTACATTTAGAATAGGCCTAACTTCGACAAACTTGTTGAATTTAGTTTCGAATATATTAATCAGATTTACAACCTAAACTCACAGAGCTTTACTTGTAACATTCTAACGTATTGTAATTAAGAATTGTTTACACAAAATTTAATTAAGCCTCAAGCCTAAAACGCGAGACTAAAGGATTAAACATGGGCATTAATTAGAATTAAGAAACGGTTCCTCTCAACTGTCAAATTTATTTTAAGCTGTTACACAACGTAGTAAAAATTGTCGGATAAAAACATTTGTTCAAAGATTAGTTATTAAATTCTCATAATACATTTCTAAACGGGTTTGACAGCATTGTGAGGCGCTTGGCGCGTGCCTCATTTTTACTACAGTATCGGCAGTATTCGGTTGCCCATTGAAGCAGTAATTGCGCCCCATAATGGTGCAAGACCCTTTTTTCGGATCTGTCTCATTGTTGTCCATAGGGTGTAGGTCGTTGACATTGGCCTTCCCCTTTATATTACGGATTTGCAACGATATTTTTCATCACATGTCGGATTAACAATATTTCATTTCTAATCGCTTTTTCGATTATTGCTTTGGTGTCCATATCGTTGTGAATGGTCATCATAATCTCCCGTATTTGGCAGTTTTCACGTTTCCCGTTGGACATTATTTCATTTTACTATTGTTCTTATTCAAAAAGAATACTTATTGAATCAAAACTAATGATTCAAATTGAATTAATGTTAGTTTAGTAAGCTAAAATATACTGCAATAACAACAGAACAGTACCTTGATTAGAATGATTCTTCATCTACTTAGAGAGTACTTAAAAGTAAGTAATTTTCATAAAAGTTCCGTTTTGTAAGGTTCTTTAACGGTCTTGTGAATTCCAGTCTCGCTGTTTCATTAAAAAAAGAAATGGCAATAGCAGACTCCGTACCATGTTCGTTTCGTTTGCTTTTATAATTACCTTTATTCTGCTGGGAAAACGAAACAACTAAGCCTTTTGATCTATTGTCGCAACGCCTATTTTCTGTATGGGTATAACATGTGTTTTACATTTACGTTCACCTTGAGATACAATCGTGAGAATTGCTTCATAATCACGAATGTTGAATATAGAATGCATTCGTGTATTATGCAAAATACGCAACAAAGTTGATAAAGTAATACTTACGCACGATTGGCCACTCACGCGGTCAGCGAACTAAGTATAATAAGACGTTATAGAACTGGTCAATGATGACGTGAGCGTCACGCCCGCGGCGTAAAACTAACGTCTAATGAGAGCCGCATTCTTTTAACTTCTATAATGGCAATTGACCAAAACAATGCGAACGGAGCGGTCCAGAACACCGTTAGAGAGCTGCGCAAGAGTTCAGATATTCGTTGCATTAGCGAGGGCAACAATCTTTGATAGCTCGCCGACGATTGCGCAAGCGGCCTCCTTTTCGCACGTGTTCCTCGACAGTTCTGCAACGTTTTCCGGTTTTAAGGTGCAATACGTCTCTCTACGCATAACCATAAAATTACAAAAGGTTTACGATACTAGCCATGACTTTAAAGTACAACTACAAAGTTTACATTCAGACGTTAACATTAAATGACTCAAGTCTAGCAAGCCAATTTCATTGAAACTACCAATGCCAGAGATAACAAAACAACAAAATTGACGTAATTGTTGTTCGGTGAACGAAGTTTGAGTATTAACCAACGTTATAATACACATTAACTTGTAACTAGAGACATTGAATACTACCTTGATTAACACCTTCACCTATTTAGCGGTTCCCACACTTTACTTTTCCATCTATTTGATCTGCCGCCCACTAGTTCGACTGTGCTGCACATTAGTGTAGGTAGTAGTAGCAACTGGCAGGTATGTTTATCTACGGAATACGTGCTAGCATCATCAGTAACCGTCGCAGGTCTATCCCGGAGGGGCGTTGCACCGGCGCCGCGATGGAATGCGCCCGATCGTGGTTACGAAATGCCGTGACTCCACAATCGCGCCTCTCCACTGGAATACGCAATTATATTATATTTATCGAAATATCTGTCTTCACTAAACATCTTTTTCAACTAAACAATCCATGTACTATAGCGTAGCATTTCCGCTTCAAGGACTAGAATTTCAACCATTTTATGGCACCGCTAATTGGGTTTCTTGCTCGGCCACCGGTCACTATTGCTCTTCATAGCTTTTTAATTACCCCTTTGTATACGGTAGAACATTCGCTAATGTATACGCTTAAGGTCGTTCCGGAAAACACAACGAAGCCCATTGTTCGGTGCAGCTCCTTATATTGCAAGTAGCGGTCCGACTTCATAGGCTCCGGTCTCATGTGCCATGTGCCTAAAATTCTTAGAATGTCTGTTGAATAAATATATTCAGCCTTCTATGGTACTGTTCAATATTAATTGAGTCCATTTCTTTTTTTAGTGCTATCCTTTCTCCTTTTACGTTTTATTACAAGTTTTATGGCGTCTGTTAAAATCTTTGCACATTTTTCTCGTTTAAAAACTTTTAAAATGCATTTATCAAAAATGTTCGAATGAGAGAGTGGCTAAGAGCAGTCTTATCTCGTCTCCCCCACTTGCAGCAACCGTTAAAGAGTGATGGAAGCGATTCGTCATGTTCCCTGCTTAGTGACCCACTTACAAGAGGGCTTCTACTCGAAATATTTTTTACCAGATAGCTGTGACTACCATAAGAGGCACGGCATTCCACCCCTATGCAGGAATCAATCGGTTTCACGCTGTCTCTCACATTTTTATTGTTTCATCCTCTTTGATACGTTCGACATTAGCTCCATATTTGTCCCCTGCAGACATTTTTTTACGATATCCGTGTTAGAATTACTTTTAAAGTGCTTTGGCAAGTACGTTTAACTAAAAACAAATAAGCAAAAAACTTTCAGTCTAACAAGGACAATGAATATTGATAGGCAGGGCGTGCTCGTGCCTACAACGGATAATAAAAGATTTTTTGCGCCTTCCTTCTTTTTAAACTCCTTCCGCGTCAGTGTTTTTGTACATTGATTAATGACCGCCCTATTTAGAGATGATTCAAGTGAAGAGGAACAAAACCTGGTAATCCATTGATTGAATTTTCAACGGCCCTTAGATTTATTTATAAATCGTTGTAATTCGTTTATTTTGATTATGTTAACAATTTTGCAATATCATGTTCTGTAACACCTTTCAATTTCGTTTGCACGTTGTAAATTTAAGTAGGTACTCGTATAATATTTTGTTGATTACTAGTCTATAATTTGCTTTGGTGTAATCACAAGTAATGGGTGAAACTTGTTATTGCCTACTCTGTCTAGATCCGTTGGTACATTGATTGGCTATCAATTATGTAGATGATGTTTATCGACGAAGTTTACTTACAGATTAATCCAAATTATGCTTTCAACAACATTAGAGTAGAGCTGGATAACATAATTTGAAATATAGCTTGTATTCTATCATTTCAGTGGAAAGTTCCAATGATTGCAACTTGGTTGAATAGCAAAATTAAATTTAATTTAATGCTAGTATCTACGAGAATTTCATATTTGAAACCAAATGAATTTTATATACTTTCATTAGTAGAAAACATCTCAAGACTAAACTAGCATGATTGTAGAGATTCTTAAGAAAGTATTAGAAAGAATATCTCTTTCTTTTTTTCAAATTCAATTAATTTAACAGATATGATTGATTTTTTTGTCATCGCAGAAAGCAAATCATCTGTTGAAGACTCACACGAATTCATGTGTATTTTCACCACCATCAATATTATATAAATCAAATGCATATTGCATAAACTCAAAATGGCAGAAATGCAGTAAATATGACTTTCATTCATTCCACCGTTTGCCGCGCACATAAACTTTGATGCTCGCAGTTTATAAATCTCCTGTTATGAAGTCATATTTATAGCGCTTGTCATAACGTGAGGTGCTATCTGGAAATTTATCATAATCTAGATTAAATCATAACGCGTTTGTTAATAATAAAATTGTAATATTTTGGTTTTCATAAACCTGGTAGCTTCATAAGTTCATTAACCGAAGACATTTCCTTCACAATTCTTCATCCTGTTGCGAAGAACTAAATTGACGGAGACCGTTAATAGCCGTGTATATCTGTTTCCTGCTCGTTCGTTGATTAACGATTTCCTCCAAATATCTTATGCAAATCTCCTAGTTCCCCACATGTAACAAGATTTGCTCCTACATCAGTATTCATGTCATCTTCATCAAGGTACCCGTGACATGCCCGCATCGTTTGCTTGTGTCAACTCGTTGTGTTTGTGCGGCCGACCTGATGTGCATCGCAACGACCTTACACAGTTAGGGCGACCTGTGCGTATCCTGTTCAAGAAGCTCTAGCAATATTGATTAGAACCGTTTGATTTGTTTGAAGACATTACCATTATGCACATAAATAGTAAATATTAATTAGGTCCTTGTTACTCTTCATATTTTATTTTACTGCTACAACTAGTTTTGAATAAAGTACAGTGATTAGATTAACATATGTTTTTAAATAACAACATCCACAACGCACAGTGAGTAAGATGATACGATATCCATACAAAACCGCCGTTCCAAAAAGTCCAGCAAAAAATTAGATCTCTGATAGCGATTACTAACGAAAAAACCGGCCTCGAACTTTTTGCGCGAAAATCGTTCTTGCGATCAAGCTTCGAGTGCGTAATTTATACTTCCAAGTAGTTGTATTCTATTTAAATCGATACCACTCAACAAACACTGCGAAGCGCTTACTCGAAAGATTAATCACAGCTCGAGCAAAAAAGTACGACAAATTGTTCATGTAACTTTACTCATTTGGTATCTACTGGTAACTGATAGGTTTCTCTTGGTGTTCAGAATATAAATGGCAAGAAATTCTTCAGATCTCACATGCAACTTTCTTTGGGTACAGCGTTTAGGGCTGTTCTAGTATCAATAATAGAAATATTGAGCAAGAGTCGGAAGTCTCAAGACACATTGTGGCTTTTGCCTTCCTGTGCGGTGCGTGGTCTGAATACAGATCACGCTGTTATGATCCCCGCACATTCTGAAACCCTTCACTTAGATAAAGTGTTGTTTTTTGTTCAACACTTGGAATAGTTGTCACGTGTGGACCCTTCTCTGCGGGGTATTTCGCTAAATGTTGTTCTGTTTTGTCAGGCGTTTTATCTTCTATAAATTATGTAGCAGGATCTATTATGATTTTATATTAGAATTTAATTGTATCCTTTACTCGCATGTCTTTGATGTTTACAAATTGTTTTGATTAACTTCATCCTTAATTAATTTCTACCTTTAAATTGAAATAATAGTTTAGTTCGTTAAATAGTTAAACTGTGCTCTTAGACATAATTATTATTTTTTAGTTTTTCTATATAATGTTTTTAAATTATTATAGTATTTATTAGTTTATATTATTTAGCATATATTATAATATTATTAATGTAAGTACCTAATTTTAGGCATACTAATTTCAATTTAAAATATTTTATTGTTCATTTTTTTTGTACACCTGTTTTTTGTACATTGTAGCCTTTTTTACCCCGGTAGTCTACTTATAAGTGTAACACTATACTAGTCTGTACGTGAAGTTTAAATAAAGATTTATTGAATGTGTTTCTCTACTAGCACGTGACTCCAAGTTAAGTAATACGACTCATCGATACAGAGTAGCGAGCTATGTCACGTACACTCGTAAAAGGTCTGTGCCTATCTCTAGAAGCATGTCTAGGCCAAGGTTACATCTAGTAATATGACAGGTTGTTGTACTGTAACCTAATTTGATTCAATCACTGCTAAAGGCGAGATGCGAACATCCTATTGAATAATAGCTGGAGTTTGCAATTCGCCTACATGCGCCGTACAACTTCCTACGTTTAAACCACAAGGTCTTTTAGCAATTTATACTGTAATTAGTGAGCGTTATAAGCTCTTAGGCTAGTAATTCTCAAGTACCAAGTTTGCATATTCGATTAAATCTTTTATGGTAAGATTAATAATCACAACACTGCTATATTTGGTTTCATGTGCTACCTTCGAATTGTCTTTAATAGAATCTTGTTTACCTTGCAAAGAAAACACTGTAAACGCTTGTAGAACAGGTGCATTCAAAATGGTCTTCTTCAGTGACTCTTGATTTCGGATTCCCTTTTTTGGGATTTACCTTAAACGTAACTGTAATTATGGGGTATTACAAAATAGAGCACGATAGCCGAGTATTATTTCGGAACAGTGTGTGGGAGTATGTAACAGCTTTAGTTAATGTTCCAATCAATTACCAAATATTAATGTGTGCGATACATCCAATAAAAGCGTTGAAACCCAGCCAAGTGCTAGTTATCAATTTATTGTGCTACAGCCTATAGATACGGCAGCACGTGCGTTTGTTTATGATCCATATTCCGCTGCCGCATTCCGTGGGCTGGGTGAATCATGTCTGTTGACATGTTAAGAGTATGAGATATGACACAATTATAATTGTTGGGTTCAACTTTACTTTCATATCGATTTCGTATCTTTCAACGAGGCATATATTGCTACGTTGTGCGGCATTTATTATAATACGCTGTTTATTATTTATACGTAAATTGTAAATTAACTGCTTTTAGCTTTTTGATATCTACGTTCTTATTTAGTCGTTTTAGTAATGACGCTTGGAAGAGCCCTAGTTTACGGTTTTACAGTTTTAGCGAGCTTTAGCGAGTCCATATTTAGTTCAATAGATACGTTATGTCGCAAATGCAGTTTCTGACCTTTCACTTCTTTTTCTTGTTTGCTAATTAATGTCATCGTATTAACAATGTCATTCAATATGACTGACGCGGTTAGTCAGAAAAAGTTCATTGTTCTACACCTGCCTTGCACCTTTCTGACATTTGATCGGTTTTTACGCGCCTATGGTCGTTTTCTAGTAATTGGCCTAATACCGAGTACTTATTAACGGTTTTAACGTCATTCTTCATTTTGTAAGAGTTATTAAGGTGTCATAAATATTCAAGATTGTAGCTTTTTGCCTCTTGAATTTCAATAACTTGTAATCATTCGTTACGATGAGCCTTTTTTTTAAGAGAATTTTCAAATTGTTTCAAAATTATAATAGCTTTGACTGAAATCGATACTTATCACATATTTTTAATTTATCATTATTCATTTTATTTATCTTATTTACCTACATACCTATAATTTACATTTTTAATTATTTGTAAATAAAAATCCAAAAAAATATTTAAAAAATACCAAAGACCGGCACAGTCCCAGGAGTACCATTTGTTGAATCAAGCCCTTGATTCAATTGCCTCACGAGTGCCTCATCAGATTTTAGTCTATAGTCTTGGCTATTAAGTTATTGTAAGTCACGACTAACTGTACTGGCTGCTGTACCTACCTCCCACATATTGACAACTTTAAAACAAGACGAGATATTCACTACTATTATTACTAGTTTGCACTGACCCACTGTTAGGATAGGTCATGTTAAGCTTCTTTTGTCCAATATTTAGAAAGACATCCAGTCCCGCAATCACCTTCGAGGTCACCAATCCCATATGTTATGGCTTTTAATAAGTCTTGCCCAGTTCTATTAAAAATCACATCAACTTGCGTATATCATATAGAATTAAATTAATTTTAAGATTACACAATATTGGCAGTCTTGCTGTCTGCCATTTATCGGAACACGTTAATTTAATCATGTGCTATATAATTAAAAGATAATAATTGTTTAAGACCATCTGACATTTCTGTTACGAAATTCTGTTTTAAAGATTTCCTGTCATCAATAACATTTTAGTTCAATCTAAGTATTTCATGAACCATAAATCTATTACATAATCTACATCAACGTACAGACGAGACAGAAATGACGTAATCCATTTGCAAGGAGCTTCGAGTGAGCTTTAATTTTTTGTAAAAGTTGTTCTCTTATTCTGGTTTCGTCCAAGTTAGGCAACGTGAAGGCGCAAATGATTAATAAGTCAACCTTTATCTTAAACGATGAGGAAAGAAATTGTGATTAATTGCACTAGATCCAGTATAAATTCAGTTTTTACTTTCATGCGTTGAAATCCAAGACGCGTTGGATAAAATCTAACGAATGTAACCGTCTGATAAAAAAGTAATTAGGATTCCCTTTCGAAGAGCAGCAAAAACTTTAATTAAATCTTCCTTTTACGTAACACTAAAAACCTTCTAGGATTCTTCGCCGATGATATTATTACTGACTATCCTTGTTGAGTTCTTTCGAAATTATACTTTCATCATTCGAAATAATTATTCGCTTACGCTTGATTGTTTCATAAATAGACATGTGGGAACTACTGAAAAGCTACACTGTTCACATTAGTCATCAACATGGGCAGAAAATGTTGAAACAAGCGTTTCAAATGACTAATGCACTGAATTAACTATTTAGTTCATCAATTTTGATGATGTTTCATTATGGACCTAGCATCGAATAGTTTCAAGTTACTTTACGCTATTTATTTGCGATGGTGTAACATGGTTTTGTTTTTGGTTTAACTCCAAAATTCTTGTCAATAAATCTATTGGATGGTCCAGACTTGGCATTGGTCGAAATTGGTTGGGCGGATATTATCTAATTTGTTGAGATGCCGCAATCCAATTTGGTGGTAAACCAGTGTATGATTTTATAGCTAATGGTTTTAATTCCAAGTATTCATCATTTTTGATACGGAAGAAAAATTAAACTTTTGATTTATGCAAAATTCCCGTGGTTTACAATAGATGGCTTAATTGTACAATGGCATTGTCTGCATAATTAAAATATCTAAATGTAATAATGACGATACCTATTGTTCTATTTACCAATGATGACTCAAATAGCAAAAAAACTGCTGAATATTTTAGGAAGTTTTTCTAATGCAATATTTTTTTTGTTTTGGTAACCTAATTTGACTAAAACGCTAGTTATAATTTGTAGAGCATTATCGGATCTAAAAATAGACTTAAAATTGAGGTGTCCGAAGAGATATATTAAAGAAACATTTAGCTTCTAGTGATGCAACTATTCAAAACAATCTTACTTCACGTCTTCAACGTGAAGACACGAACGATGAGCAAACTGTAATAGCTGTTACAGAACGTATACAGTAACTGACGAATAATAATGGTAACAGTTGAATAACGTTTGCATGCTTTCGAAAGAAAAGAAAAAGAAACGAGTATTACAAACTTCTCGCTCTATTCAATCACTCATGACCGATACAATATGCACAAGCAATGGATACTTCTTATGTTTACATTTCACAAGAGGGAAGCGTTGCCCGAAAAAATCAGTGCAGCTTACTATTTTTAATTGCTTTTTGTTTACACTTTTGGCTATTCATAAACGCTTCTCAAGTTTCAAGTCTTACGTAAAGTGACCAGGCTTTGTGAGGCAGAATTTAAAAAATAATCAAAAGACCTAATTTACAGAGAGTGCTGAAGCAGTGATTTGATTGAATTTTACGAGACTGCACATTTAAGAACATCAAACTCGTAAATACAGTTCTCGATTCCAACAACATAAATTAAACAGGCAGCTATATATTTAAAAGGAGTTGTAAGAAAGTAGATATGATACGAAGCTATCACTATAATTTAGCACTCAGGCGTTATAGATGGTACTCGGATAAGGCTGCTCACTGCTCACCGATCAATTAGGCCGGAGCGGAGGCGTCGCGAATCCGAGGTGGCTAGTTGAACGACTCAGTCACCGGTTGCCTTACGCAATGGTTATATAACCGAACGGAGATGGTGACGACCGACGCAAATTACCAGTGTCCGCACCATACTGGGTCAAATATATCCGACGATTGACGTGACATTTATTTTCGACGTAAATTGATGTTCTTTTTTGAAGCAGCTCCTTTTTATAGCAGTTAGTTGATATGCACCAGGTGTCAGATAAATTACAGATGTGAGATAAATGTCTGGGTTAAAGTTTGAAAAAGGAGTTGGCATTAACTGCTTAAGCGGAGTTAAGAATTACGTCACTCTGGTGTCTCCGGTTTTAAGCCTGTGAAGTCATAATCAGGGATTTAAAGAGTAACTCGTTGCAAAAGTGGTCGACACAAAAAGAGCTTAATATGTAACCAACACAAAAACAAGCAATAAACCATCCGAACCTTAAATTAAAAAACAAACTAACTAACCTCACACCCTAAATTCACTGCCAAATGATACTCCAGTGTATTGCATTTATCATAGAATGATAGTGTTAAAAAGTACCATAGGCTATAATGCCATAATGCCAGCGTAAAAGTCGGTCAAGGTGGTAAAACTAATGGAGAGTTTCCACTTTTAATGTGAACAAATGAAGTACATTGAGCACAATGGACAACGGGACGCGCCTAGCCGATGCATACAATGACGTACAAGGCCAATTGTTACTATGCAGACGAGCAAACGCAGGACAATTGACGAGAATCACACAATATAATTTCTGTTTAACAAAGATCAAATGGGAAAAAAAGCGACAAAGTATCGAAATAGAACGTTTCTTAACTCCTAGTTGCGAAAAAGCAAATTATATCGAAATCACTTCAAGATTAGTAAAAAGTTTCTAGTGAATCATCAAATGTTTTTGCCGGCGTGGCTTGGCAAATTGTATGCATAGTTTAGGGAACCGGCGGTCAAAAAACAATTCGGCAACGTTTTTGTCGCTAGTCTGCAACAATGCGTAATAGCTGCTCTATATCCGGTAGTTATTACAAAATAGCGTCCTTCACATGAATTTCTACTTTATTGCCGGTATTCTAATTTGATGGATTTTAAATTGTCATAAAAAGTACAATTAGGTAAAAGTTCTTAGAAACGATGTTTGTTTATACTATTTCAAAATTATTCACAAATGTAGGAACTTCAAGTACCTTCGTTAGCGTATCACTCTAGTGTAGAACATTGCGGAACTCAAATGCCCATTAACCTAAATTGAACTCTATTGTTCGATGCCCTCTTCATTATATCTTAGCTGGCATGTCACTTAGCAACCAGCTTGTTGATAAAGCCTCAACCGTTCGATATTGATTGCCATGCAATAGCTGCCCTAAATTCAACTCGCTTAAAAGCAACTCTGTTGGTGGTGTCGCTACTAACGCTTTGTAATACACCCCTAATGTAGACAATTCTTTCCTTTACAGACAAAAATGTAGATAGATCAAACGTAGGTTGCACCTACATTTATTAAAGTACGATGTCCATTGACCAGGCGTCACCACTGGTGCCGATCAAACCTCAAGTGGCGCTGCAGAACGGTGCTTTTATAAAAAACAGTCACAACCGGAGCAGTTTCTGTGGGGTTGCACCATCGTCGAACGGTAATGGAACGTTCAAAACTTTCGCCGTCAATCGCAAGAGTTGGAGTGGAAACGTGACTCTTCCGCTTCAGCAGTTCACACCCGACGTGGAACAAGCTCCGCAGTTGGCAACTTTTCGTTCAGGAACTGGAACATTCCCGAGGAACAGGGAACGGAACAATAATACTACGAACGGAATATTAACACCTAACGGGAACTCCGTTCAGACATTCAAAGGAAATGAAGTGAGGAGGTGCGGAAGCTCGAACGGCCGACGTTACGCTGAGATCGGAAACTGGAATAAAAGGTGAGTTGTTTTGTTTAAGCCTACGTCACACAAAAACATTGGGGTGGTACGAGGTCTGCTGTGCCTTCCTTTAATCCCTCGCTCAACTGTTATTCCGACATCATTGAAAGAAAGCAATTTTGCAGATTGATTTATTAACCTTTGCTGTGTCTCTCCATAATAGAATATTCATTTCGTACATCAAAAATTTAAAAGTAAATCCTACAGATACTATACTCAAACCCAATCTCGAGTTTACTCACTGCCCAATTTTTTAATGCAAATATTTGCACTCATTCAAAAAACTTATAATCTAGAGTATGAGTATAACCTTCCTGCAGATCAAACACGATCCCCCAGGTAAATAAAAACATTCAAGCGTGCCGTGTTTCACTAACTTTTACTAGAGCTTTATTTTCTCCTTTTTCATCTCGAGTAATTCTGTAACAAGTTTTCCAATTTCATTCTCTCGTCGCTTTCATTTCCTCCCGTACGAAGCTTCTCGTTCCCTTAATATTACTTTTATTAGCTCAAAACGTTTAACAAACATTGGTTTGAGAATCTAATAAAGATTAGGTTACGTTTGCACAAAGGGATGATCAAAACTTGATTAATTTTTATAACTTCCTTGTTGGTTAAATATTGTTGTTTGGAATTGGTATGAATTCATTTTTCTTGTGGCTTACCACAATGTTTAAAAATATTCCTTAGAATATAAAACATTGTGCTTTAATATAAACCGAATCTTTTCCTTTTTGAAAACTTTTTATAACCAACGTTTTAATAATTTTTTAGCGTCTTAAATATATTCTAAACG
Source organism: Mythimna separata (assembly GCA_030763345.1). NCBI lineage: Eukaryota > Metazoa > Arthropoda > Insecta > Lepidoptera > Noctuidae > Mythimna > Mythimna separata. The sequence continues at coordinate 13,614,081 of CM061182.1, forward strand.
ATTTAACATTATCATTAGCCATCCCCACACAACTGTTCTATCTAAAACTTTTATAGACATTAGTCCGATACTTATCCAAATGTTTACCGCATTTATCTAATCGGGATCTTCATTATCTTTTATTTCTTGCTAGTAGAAAGTTCGTCCATAATTCTCGCTCACTCAATTTGGGGCGGCCTAAGCCACTTGATAAGAGGCGTCCAATAATCTGGCCAGTACTTCGTCTTTTTATTGGGCGTTAAGTTTATCGTGCCATGATTCCTCGTCACTTGAGATGCTATCAACTGCGCTATTTAGCGGTACTCCCTTCAACGACTATTTATGACCAGTGTTTACTTCGGCCTCACCGATTAATCCAAGTATTTGCTTGGAGAAAATATCGCTTGTCATTCTATTTGCTGTGCGTTTGCTGTTTGACGAATAAGCACTTTTACTTGTGCATACAGTATTGTATTCTGATTTTTAAGGTTTCTTATATTCAGACTACAGTTTCTGAAATATCAGTATTGTTGATTACATAACTAACACATACGATATGTTTTGATAGCTAAGGTTTACTTAAGCTACATAATTTAAACAGATTTCATTGCCACCTGTGTGGGAGTATAAGCAACAACATATAAAACTTTATTTTGGAACATTATATAAAAATATTTTTTACTTTCCTACAAAGCATTTATCATTATCCTCGTGGCTCGTTTATAAGGCTTGTTGATTCTGTTCGGTATTCTTTTATTCTTTGGTCGTAATTTGCATGAACACTCAAGGTTGCGTGGAACATTTCTCATTAATTCTCTTGATTTTCATGCTAAACTTGGAACAAACAATTTCGAGTGACATGGATACTTAAGCGTACATTAATTCAGATTCCATTTGCGTATTTCAACGTTATTACATTCATAATATGCCACACGATGAATGTAGCTAAATAAAAAAATAATTGTACTTTAGCTCTACAAGACAAAGAGTTCTAATTCTAACAATGCACTTGTATTTTTTACAGCACGATGTGGTAGAAAACCGGCTTCTCTGGCTTCTATTAGAGTATGTTTACTTGTACCAGTTACAGAGATAAAAACTATCTTAGCAACTACAACAATAATATCGTCTTTTGTTCGAGTGGAAGCTCTCAGCGAGCTCTTGTTAATCCGCTTATTATTTTGTTACATAAGAGGAAAACAATATTACTTTGTCCATACTTTTCTTCTGTTTATTGTATCTTACATCTTTATCACAGATTCATGCTTTGATTCGTATATTCCATTTCAATGTTATGCTTTATTGTGTAGGGCCGTCCAAACAGTAGCACTCTGTTTTACATACGATTACTTTTTTATCATTATTTTTTACTGCTACACTCTCAACGCGTAAAACTATAATTTCATCAGCCCATTCCTTTTTATTTGTATTTGTGCCACAGTTAATGTTGTTACTCATGCCTCCAGCGTTAAGGAAACCGAAATTACTCCGTATAACGTTTAAAGAAGCTCGTTTCTAATAGAAAAAGTATCTGTTGGGTCTGTAATCATTGGAAGGGTCCCTCGAAGACGGTAATTTAGTCCAATTACGTCCACCATGACTTTCACTGGTAGATCAGTGTTTGTAGCCCGTACTAAATCTCCCTTAACAAATTGAAAAAAACTAAGTCGGATTCTGTCGGATACCGTTTCTCTGCCTTCCTCGGCCACATGTACTCGCGGTTAATGACTGCGTTTGTGAACTTTTCCAATTATGGTACGCTGTGCTAGATCCAGTTCTGTGTTATAATGACGGCTAATTGCGACATTACAGGTAAATTTTTATCGTTCCTAACGTTTGTAGTTTCGTGTTTGTACGTTGTAAATATTTTATAGTGTAGCTTTACTGTGGGTTTTTCAAGTGATATTAGAAAATATTGTACTTCAGAAGAATTGACACATAAATTGTATTTAGTATATAAATATAAGTTTGAGCCTTAAAAGAGATCCTATATCAGACCTTCTAAAGGCCACTTTAATAGAATCGTATTAGAATCATTATTATGAATCATATTTTTTTCATGAGGAGCTCGTGGCTAGATAATAACAGCCGCACAGGTCGATCTTCAAGGTTAAGCGACGCTTGCCAAGGTTGGTCTGTCGATGGGTGACCATCTTATCATAACGAGTTTCCTCCGTGCCTCGGAAAGCACGTTAAGCTGTAGGTCCTGGCTGTCATTTGTAGATCTTTGGCAGTCGTTACGGATAGTCAGAAGCCAGTAAATCTGACTCCAGTCTTGCCATGAAGTACCGTGTTACCCCAGTTACTGGGTTGTGGAGGTCTGGTAGGCAGCCGCTCCTCGTAAAATATTGGTATTCAGCTAAATCCGGCTTGACTGGAAGCCGACCCCAATATAGTTGGGAAAAGGCTAGGCAGATGATGATATTTTTTTCATGCAGCAATATGAGTCTGATATAAAACTTATTTAGAAAGATTCGGTTAATTTGCATATAACCATTTTAAGTATATTAGAAGAATTGCTTATTATCTGCCTGAAATTCAGGATATGATTTGCTTTAGATTAATTGCTCAATGTGATATTTTTAGGCCCGCAAATACTGTACCAATCTATAGATTAAGAAAAAATCCGAAACGCTATTTGTAAATCCTTTACATTTATAAACATTTACTTTCATTGAATTTAGACTAAACAAACTCTACCATCTAATAAAATAACATCAGACACAGACTGTAACATCTCACCTTTACTCCGAGTCCGACACAGCAATTGAACTGCACGATACCACAAATTGGCGCATATCGATTGCCAGTTCAAATAGATGGCTGCACGCGTCATTTTGCAACTGACGCCAGTGGCTTCTCATGACTGATGGTCGTCTGTGCTGCAAACTGACAGCTCAACTGATGGGGCGACGATCAGTGAAAGTCACGGTGCATAGTGATGTCATTGGTGCATATAGTGTTCTATATGCTAATAATATCCTTCGACCTTTTGTAGGGACAGTTGGTTTCCTGCTTGTCTTGAGTCAGGATAATACTATTGTAATGATACTCGTAGCATATAGATACCTCAACTAGTTACAAATATTTCACATCTTTCATCCTAATCTGGCGGTTGACTATTCACCTCTTTCCTATTCGTCGTTAGCATATCTTGATAGTGACATTTCGATCTTTCATTTTTAGGGTTTCGTACCCAAAGAGTAAAACGCTGCTCGTCTGTCTGTCTTCAGGCTGTATCTTAAGAACCGTGATAGCTAGACAGTTTTTATAGATTTTTTTATAGATGATTTATTTCTGTTGCCACTAAACAAAAAAACTAAAAATTTAACAAAGTAAATATTTAAGTGCAGTTCTAATACAACAAACGTGATTTTTTGCCGTTTTTTGCTACGGACGGTAACGAAACTCTTCGTGCGCGAATCTGACTGCATTTTTAGTTGTGCCGAGCCAGTGGTCACCCATCCGATACTTATCCGTGGACAAATTTAATTAAAATCGCTGGTTACTAAGGTGATCAAGCGCCAATCAACAGTGAAAGCGAAATAATTAACCTATTAATACCCGCGAAACGAGACACAATAGTAAAACAATAACAGCGCGGTCCAATGAGACCGGTCGGGGATTCATGAATTAAGGCAGTTGTGGTGTCCATAGTGATGTCACGAGTGCTCTTAGTCGAGTATTTAGTATGCTAATAACGTCCATGTAATTGCTCGAAAGGGTCATCTGATAGTGTAACAACATTAGATTTAGTGTCGATTAAATGGGGAAATAGAGGGTAAGGAGAAAGGGGCCTTTCATGAAAAGGATATTAAAATTGAAAGTGAAAATGATCTAATTGTTACTTATTCATTGATACAATATTTTTTTGAATAAATTCAGCTCACACAAGTATTGCAATCTATTCGACGATTTTGAATGAATATTTCGTTTTCTTGCTGATAAAATCTCACCACAGTGTATATCTAAAATTATTGCCTGTGTATCGGCTATAAAACAGAATCACTCGTGCGAGACGGTGCACTGAAGTTACATCACTATTACAGAGGGACGTTTTTACTTTATTGATTCCATAAAATACATGTATACATATTACGAACCGATTACATAAACTATAACTGCAGTTGCTGCAACTCTTTAATTGTTAATTTCGTTGACAAAGCAATTTAATTGGGTTTTTATACCGTGATAAGAATGGACTTGAGATTAATTTGTTGGAAAATACTATTGACAGATTGTTTACGAAAACGGTGGTTGTTAATTACGCCACCCAGTAGAATGAATTATAAGAAATTGAATTGTGTAAACCGATGGAAGGATTAATTAGCTTCATGTAGGTCGCGATAGTTTCACCACAAAAAGAGAAGTTCAGATAACGTAGATTTTATATCAGACTTTTATTCACTAAAGCCCACTCCAGTTCCTTATTTGCCTTCGTTCCCAGGAAAAAAAAAACCCCAGTGGGGTTCTTTTTCGCACAACCCATGGCTCCAGCAAGCTTCGACCCTGCTGGGCCCTACAGTTATGCTGACATCTCCTTCATCGACTCAGAGCAGCAGGGCAGATTACGTAGGTATGATAATTTAATCTACATAATCTGAACGTGAATTGGATACAGGCCTCCCAAAACGTTGCTCTCTTCGTCGCTAATTGGATGACTAGAGCGACCACGTTTCAAAAGCATACATCAGCACTGGCAACACGCACTGGTCATAGACTTTCTTTTTGAGATACCATGGTATGTCGGACTAGAAAATACCGCGCAGCTTCCTGAACGTTGCCCAGTCGAGTCGGATTCGACGATTGACCTCTTTCTCTTACTAGGTATATAAAGATATAAATAATGAAGAAAATTAATTGTACATTCATGTAGATAATTTTATTATAGGTAACAAAACTGAGTTTTATAATTTACACCCAAGTATATCCATTGATTTACAGGCAACTTTATGTTTTAATTATACACCAAAGAACGTAACAATATTTTTATGTGGATTCCAGTTTTAATCGAAGTTCTACAGTTGGTTGCACCTTCAAAAGAAAGTGAAAATCGTCACGCTTCAAATCCAATATTATCTAACTCCGTCCATGGTGAAAGCAACTAAAAACTAACATCAGATGTCGAAAATATTTTCTTCAATAACAAAAGCCTTAAATACTTTTAGAGAAAGCCTACAATGGGTCCAAATATTATTTACCAGACGCCGTATTCTCAGTTGAGGACAAAAGATGAAGGGAAAATAATTTTCTTCAGTAGAGACAGGTCATCTCACACTATTGTGAAAGGATTTGAAAGACCCTTTTCACAGCTTCCCGACGGCATTTTTCTAGGAGTTGGTCGGCGCAAAATTGCTTTTTGAAACACATTTTTTTCGTTCGGGTTCATTTTAATCTAGGTAAGTATTCGTAAGACTTCTTTATTTTATTTGAGTAGGTATGTATATTACTAGAAAACGGTTAGAGCTTCATATCAAATACTAGCTGTCCCCTGCGGTTTCACCCGCATTTTTCGTTACTGCTCCGCTCCCGTGGGTATTCCTCGATAAATGGGCTATCTAATACTGAAAGAATTTTTCAAATCGGACCAGTAGTTCCAGAGATTACCCCCTACATACAAACTTACAAACTTACAAATTTTACCTCTTTATAATATTAGTATAGATGAGTATCAAACATAGTAAAAACAAAACATAAAACAATACTCTCAAATATTTGCCCAATCCTCGAATTTGAAATCACAGTATTTGCGTCAATTTACTTACATATTCGCGGAACCTCTGTCAATACAAAGCTCCAAAGGATCCAGAATCAACACCTGTCAGCATGTTTGCGTAGTAAATGATGTTGCAAATATCCCAATTCGTGGCGGTGTCCCTTATATTGAATATTCGAGTATCTAAGACTCATTGAGTATTCGGGACGCGTGGTGGGGCATAAATATCCCTTGTCGTAGTCATTACAATAACTTGGTGCGTACGTCCCCGGGCTGCAACGGATATCGCATCTCTTGGGATGTCACTCACATAATGGAATTCTAGACCGATTTCCCTGGTAATTATTTATGCGATGGCCTCGGTTGAGGCCGTTGGTTGTTGTATGACTGGAAAGTTAATTATTTTGTTGTGAACTAGTTTCAATATTATTTAATAACGTTTATCTAAATATATATTTTATATTAGTATAATATCTACGTCAAATTATCATTCTCCAGTTAAACTAAAGCTCATGCTACAAGAGTTTTAATCGTTAAACAGGTTCCAAGCGCAACAACTTCTCAACCGTAAGCTCTGCATTATGTCAATTGCATACATGTAAGTTTGGAGCGCAAATTCGATGTATGTGTTGGAAAGTCGATGCGGCTGAAAGCCACGGTCTAGCGAGCACGACTGTTCCGACCATCCCGTTTGGACGTGTGGCCGATACCAAGCAACCCTGCCGCACCGCGCCGAGCCACAGCACACTCGTACCAGTGAAACTGCCCGGGCGTACATCGCCCGTTTGTTATGCTAATTGAAGCTGCTGATTTGCACAATAAAACAACTCACATGGACCACTCCACGGCTTTAACGAGCCTCAACGCCTCTATGATACATTTTCGCGTCGCATTCCTTTCATTGCTCGTTTTGTTTTAATACTATTTAGAATTAAAGATACGTAAGCAGACTCAGTTTAAAATTCTGCGTTGTTCGATCATTTCGCTCGTTAATATGTGATAATGTGTTGTAATTGTATTGAACGTTAATTGGGCCGAAGATAGTACCTTGTTGAATCCACCGTAGGTTTGTTTACACGACTGCTCTCGTGATTCAGCAAAATTGTTTGCTTCAATTATATGTGTTCGTGATACTTTCTACTTACGAACATTGTTAGAACGTTTAGAATACCGTTATTGAGAATCTATTGTGAATATTGGAGTAGTAGGAATGCTAATAATAATTGGACCGTAGATGATCAGAAATTTTTACGAAGAAAATTGTGTAAGAGAAACTGATACTTAAATGTGACTGAAAGGAATTTCAGTGTCTATAATTATATTGAGATTTTTATTGAATATATTCCACTAACAAGCCTCACAGTATACTTATACTTTATTTAAATTAATTTACTGCCAACCGAATTCCAGTCATTCAGTAAAGGACATTCGCGTGACAGTAGCGTAACCATGTGCTGCATTGGCTCGATTGGCGCCTTCACTAATTGTGCCAAAGTGGCCATTTAACACTACTTATGAATGGCCACTCAACGAATTTAGTTACATGCCGTTCTATTTCATAAGCCCCATTAACATTCTCAGCTTCATGTTTACTGTTGATGTTGTTTTGTTAAACAGAATTATTATTGGCAAAGTTTGTAAATTCAAGTATTCGTTTGAATTGAAAATAAATCTGAAGATAATTATGGATAGCAAAATGAATAGTTTCATGTTCCATTTTTTTTTGTTTACCAATGTGTCTTTGAGCGCTTTCAGCATTTTTGCTTACTATTAATAACACAAGTCTGCTACAATATTTTGTCAGCATTTTCCCACTGAACTTCGATGACGAGAGAAAGTGACACTTTATCAATATAAACTATTTTTATAAAGTCCCAAAATGTAATGGTTGTCATGAATTACTTACCTACCGAAATATCACGTTGTCCACTTGATGTGTTTTGGTATCTTTATAATCATAATATCTGATAAAATGTCAGCCAACCAAGGTCAAAAGTAAAAATATTTTTTGCTCGCTTCTTAAATAATGTACTCTTTCAGTATTTTGTTCATCGCGATTATATCCGCAAACAAAAATATTACTAACATATGATATTCAAGGCCTTGTCCAAACGGCCGTATGATTAAGGTCCTCCCACTATGCGTCTAAGAAAGAGGGAAATCCATCGAGCTTGTCTGAGTCACCCTTCAAGCCTTATGCATTCATACGGATTCCTCGCCTCTATCTGTCTCTAAGCTCTCGTGACTCATCATAACAAACGCTGCTTTTTTATTATATCGTTCTGTTTTATGATAGAATTTAACTACTTTGTAACACTTTCTTAACTCTTCAATAAGATTTGTGTTCAATCTTATTTCTTTGGTTTTTCTTATCTGTCAAAGTTACATCTTTAGCGACCTACATAGGTTTAATATACTGTAGGTTTTGTATGTAACAAGTACCTACAGCTTCTAGGTATACCCTTACGAAATAAGCCGTGTGTGTTGGAAGAAGCCATTACGAGATTATGTCAGTTGCATGAGCAGACTTATCCAGCCGTATGCCAATGACGCAATGTGTAGATAGTATCAGCACCAAAGGTAGTTTCTAGCAATTCTAGGTAGCCTTCCTTATTCTATCAGCAATCATAACCTCTCATGCATAAAAAAGCAATTTCTCTTCAGAGTGATAAGTATGAAAATATAAACAAACCTAGAATTGACTGTTTATCATTCAACTCAAGATTTAAAAGTCGAATGAGGGAAACGAGTTGTTCCGGTGTTCGTGCGACTCGTTCAGCAGGAACTTGTAACTATTTATGTATTTGTCATTAATTCTAATGCTTATTGCTGTTAATAAAAATTACGTAATCATGAGGTGGGTCAATGAACTAGGGGTAGAATTACATGGTGTTTTAATTCGAGTTACATTGGGCTTATCCTAATTGGGAAAGGTAATTGTAGGTAATGATGATGATAGACAATTTTAGAAACAGAGTAATAGAGAGAGTAGGTATATACTCGTAACAAATAATGGTATCAAAGCTTTTATGATTACCAACAGCAATTTCCATCACAAAACATTATCGCACATATATTAAACAGACATGCAGATAGCTCTATTATGTCATAACCAACAGTGCAGGTCAATCAAAAGATAAAGGCCTGAGGCGCGAACCGCTGCGGGCATTAATTAAGACCCGATATAAGCGGATTGACGGTGAGCAGATTATGCAACGTTGTCTACTCTGAGTACCTGTAGGTTCTGTAGGTAGGCTGTGTATGATGTATGCAGATTTTATCGAAGCCGTGATTTCCGTCTGTCGCGGTTTAAGGACAGAGGGAAATGGAAATGAAGATCGATGTAATTCTACCTGAAAGCTGGGTTATTCGTCATATTTGAGATTCAAATTTTTATTCGAGTTAGTATCCAATTGGGTTTTATCAAATTCATTATCAATTTGTATCATGACAGTGTCAAAATAGCAACAATAGAAATCAAGTTTAATTCACTTCAGCCTGCAAAGATATTAGGAGTAGGTTAAGTACCAAACCATAACATAAAAGTGTGCAATATGAGTACCAGCTATCATTCTTGACATAATTCAGTTTCATTTATTATTTTCTCATACTAAAGCTTGACATTTAAAAAATGTACTCTACAGCTCATGAAATGCAGCGCATTTCTTTAAAGTACTTGTTGACACAATTTTTCTGCGAAATGACTCAGGCTTTTAAACTTATGACCGTGCATTTTTCTCTACAGTAAAATGTTGCACTTCTTTTAGCGTTTTTTTTTTCTTAGTTCTTAAGGTAAATGGCCTCACGTAGTTGCTAGTGTAGATGACTATGAATATTCTAACGGCTACCACTGATATCAGCTTGTTAGAGCTTTCTGTTGCATAACACGGAAACTGTGAAGGATTAACTTGTATCGTTAACATTTATCAAAACGTCAATTTCCTGGATTAATGTTTAAGCCATTTTGCAAGCATTAGTCATTTTATAAAGATACGGTGCTGAGATTTTATGCAGTTTACTTAGTCTATCTTGTCGTTAAACTATTGACCTAAGACCTGACTATGATTGTGAAACTGTTAAATTTTGCAAGATTTAGATTAGTTGTTAGTCAGTATTGCCAAACTAATGTTGTCTTTTACGACGCTACCAACCAACAAATTTGATTCACATGTGAGTTATCCTTACAGTACCAGTAGCTAAACAAACGAGCACTATAACATTCCTGTGAGCTACGCAACCACAATACGTGTTTCAAATAATCAATCAAGTATCTCCCGCTGAGCCTGTTAGCCTGGTACATCAAATTCCGCAGTTATTGAATCAGTCCTTGTTTGCATGCACTTCAATTTATCGTCAATTTTACCAGAGGATTGGCAACGGGGCATGCTCTCGTTTACTGTGAAACTATCCCGTTCCGTTCCCGTCTAGGAATTTTGCATGCCAAAGGATGTCTTTATTTACTGCTCAACTTCATTATCGTCTACAATGGCAGCGTTCATTAAAGCTCAGTTGATATAAAATCGATAAGCATCGGTAATGAGTTTGTTAATGTTCCTGGAAACGGTTATTAAAATTGTTTGAGAGTTTCAGGAGGGGATTACAATTTTGGCAATATAACTGTGGAAGTATTTTTTAATACTAGTAAATATTTCATGCAAGAAGCAATTGTAGGTGCCAGTAGTGAATAGTAAAAATCATTTGCAGGAGACAAGAAGGAATACCTACATACAAAATTGAAGTAGACGTAAATTAAAAAGCCTAATCAATAGACAAGATTATACTTACCATTGTAGACAAAGCTGAAAAGCAAATTCCGATTAAACAACCTAATAAATCTGAAGAAACAGAATCAAGAACTCGGTAATTGTAAAATATAGATGAACATCTTAATCAAGTATTTCCAGAAACACTACGTTGATTAAATCGAATGACTAACACTAGCAATAATTCCATGAATGAAATGCGAACGATACATAACCCTTAGAATACCGAACTGAACAGCAAATTAATTGTAAGTAAATAGAATTATAGACTTCCATTTATAGACAGTGTTAATGTCTGTATTGAAAGTAGCAATATTGCATTTAACTGAGCTTTCCAGTCTACTGCTACAACTTCAGTGGAGACCTGTCTACATGCATGTATATTACACCTAGACATTAATTATGAGGGAATGAAGCGACTCTGCTGTAGCTAAATTTTCGATGCAGCTCCATAATTTTGCGTTGATGACATGTTACTGTAACTGAATTATCATAATTGTCATTGGGCACGCCATAATTATGGCATGGCAACATGGTAAGTCCCCTATTTGAAGAGTGGCTAGAAAGGACTCAGCGTCCTCACCTTCGCTCCGCATGATGCAGATCCTTGCTGAACGTGGTAAGTTCGGGTTCTCCTGCACCTGGATTCATACAATAGAAACGCCCGGGTGAGATCATTGTGCAAACCAGATATGGCGGAGTCCCGTCCTGTCCTCGTAAAAACTATCGGTGGCTGCGACCTCTCGGACCGGGCCCTGGTTCAGTCTATGGTCTTGAGCGTGATGAAATGGGAGGTGGCAACCTCCTTCTGCGAAGCGAAAGAGACGGTCACACGCGTGATGGCACGGACATCCTCACACACCAGACGTTGCGACCCCGACTACCGGTCCTAGTAGGCACCGGTTTGCGGACGACGAACGAGATACCCATTTAAGCGAATCATTGAATGATTACCTAACTCTAAAAAAAAATCTTCGTTAAAATTGTGCTCCACCAACAAAATTGAATAAATATTTTGTTTTTATTTTTTTAACCCCAACAAAAAATATAAAAGCGTTCTATCCTAATTACTGGCTCTACAAAGGATTTGATTTCACTTTTGCTTGCTCTTTTGATAAAGTTAAAAACAAATCAGAACTTAAAACGAGTTTTGTCTTAATAATTAATTAGTTAAACAATTGATTTTCTCCTTTAATAATAACTGGTTTTATTACCCGTTGGGAACTTTCCTTTATTCAATCTCCTCATTCGCTCGAAGGGCTAATTTTGTAAGACGATCAAATTACCGTCGAGCCTTTCAACATCAATTTTGTTCGTAATTTGTTTAAAAATCTGCTTATTTTTTTATGTTAGGTAATGAATTGAATTCGCTACTGTTTAGAATATTTTGATCACGTAAAAAATGCTGTCCCACGTTTATAAATTATCATAACACGCGCCAGTTTCATTTGGAAAAAAATCATATCTGATAATAATAAATTCGGTACATAATGAATCACATTGATAACAACGTACCTTATAAAGCAATTTTTCATAATCATCCTCCCACACTAGTACCTTTGATGTAAAATTTCCTCACAACAAGAACACATGAAAATCGATGAAACTAAAAGCAGAATGTCGAATAACAGATACCGGAGCATTTGCAATAAAAGCATTGCATTGCCGGTGGCTGGGGCAAAGCCGATCAGCCCCAACTCTGTAGTCCATTCAGTCTAAACACCCACAACTTAAAGTCTAGTTTATTGCAGAATAGCTCTCCCTAGTTTCACAATCTGTATTAGGTTACCGAACGCCTCCGGCTCCGCTACTGTTAAGCTTTATATTTTGTATGTTTTTTGTTGTCTGAAATTTAATCGGAAACCCATTTCGTAGTTCTATTTGAATGCTGCTATTATTTAGCCTGGAATGCCTATTTTAGGTTTCTAAAAGTTAAAACGGAACTTTTACAGGATTTCTCGTGTGTCTGTTTGTCTGTCTGTAACACTCAATTAGCTTCGAAACTAATAAACAGTGTGTTTAAAATTTGATACAAACATTGTTCTTGTCTCTCTCTCCTAGAGGGAAGGCCCGAGTCCCAGTAGGGAACATAACAACAACAACAACATAAAAAATGCATGTTCTTAACTTTAATTCTAACATGGTTAGTTTCGGACTCAGTTTTTGAAAACTATTAAATATACTTTACATGATTCAGCTTCTTTTCATATGCACACTCATCGTTTTATTTTGTTCTACTATGAAGGACCTACAGTATAGACCCTGCAACTCAAACTTTGTAGTTTTCATTCCATACATAGTCATTATAAATTCAACGTCCATTAATCAAAGTCTATGTTAAATTAACGTACGATTAATTAATACTCCCGAAACAACATTGTGACATGGTCGGCATTCGATTCATTCGACCGGTGTCGACCGTTGGGACTAAAATGTCACGCTGAACGCGTAACTTTCCCGCGCTCCATTCGCCCGAATAGATAGACAGATAAAACCCGATCTATATTTAAACTTTACTGCCTTTGATTCTAAAACCGAGAACGACATCAGTTAACCGAATTTCGAAAATGAAATGAAAATCACCCGATGTCTTGTTAGCTATCTAATTAAAACAGATGTTCGCATTTGTTGCTAAACTTCCGACCATTAAACCACTTTTCATCTAATAGGAATCTCTAGTCTGTTTGATATTTCGCTGTCTGAATCAATAAAGGGGCTTAGCTAAGGTGATTAACACTAACTACCTATAAAGGTGCCTCCCCATGTCCGGTCACTAGTATCACATAACCGCACTCGAGTCCTGTACTGATTGACAGCTATATTCCCTCGACAACCCAAATTGTTTGGCCACCCTCGTATTACGGGGAATTTAATATACACAACCCTGCAATGCACACACTTTAACAACGCTGTTTGGATTATGCACATTGAATATCGAATAGTGATTGAAATTGCGATATGGATTGAACTGGCATACCTTTGCGGCGTAAAATACTAATAGAGTTCAGAATATTGCCGCTTATATGAAATACCCATTTTAAACAACTTTACAAAAACGGAGATACAAATGAATCAAGATGTGGCTGCCCGTACCAAATATAAAGTTACCAATTTGCATATACAGGTAAAGAGAAGCAGGTGGCAAAAACGCCAGGTGTTCTGATTTTGGCAAGCTTGAATGTATATCTATACAGTTGCCGCCTGTTACAAGATCGAACGGAAAATGATTAAAACCCACCTTTCATATTGTTTTAAAACGTGATCCAAAGCCGGAGGCTAAACGTTGAGTACCAAAAAACGAACATGATCCTGCATAGTCAATTTGCACCGTGTTTGCAGAAGCAGTTAGATTTTTATTTTATTTTGGTTTTGGTATAACAAAGTTTATCGGTTATAATAATTCAATGCTTATCAAAATATGTAGCTATATGTACAGACTATAATTTAGTAGCGTGTAATAGCATCAACCATAATTAATCAGACTACAAAGAGCATCATAGCCATGTGAGTGCCATTGAAATAATCCTCCAAATATCAACGTTCATATCACAATGGACAATAGCGGAAAGTTGATTCGGTTTGTCGCTCCCCACGAGTATTCAGAAATACGCTTCGTTGAGATCCAATATTCTGTTTCCCAATAATGAAATTGCACTTCGAATGCTGCAGTGATTTTCATTATTAAATCAGAGTTCATATGAAAATTGATATTGGATTTTAAGCCCCTTTATTTGATGCCAATTTTGTTTTGTTCCGCACTGTCTTTGAATCTTTGTTTTTTGGTCCTTCGTGTCCGCTTTGATCATTGCAATTTGATTCATTTGTGTCTACTGCCTAAGTAATTGAATCCAATTGGATTTTGGATTTATCAAATGGGCTTCTGGTTATCAATTTCCGGCATGTGTTTGTAATATTATGTATTTAAGTGAGGTGATTCTTGTTGTTAGCTGTCAGTCTTATTTGCGTATTTATAATCTGCTTTTGCAGAAGTTCAGAGGAATAGTTTTGAAACTACAAAATGCTTTCAAGAACAAATCCAACTGATACAAAACTTCGTCTTGTTGAATTATAAGTATGCGTGTATTAAACCCGGAACCCACATCTTGTGGGCGGGTCCCGTTGCTCATTTTACACATACACCCACCTAAACCATAATTAGGGGCCGTTGAGTCGAGGTCATTTGGGTACTTTATATCATTTTTAAACCAGCTGCCTTCACTTTACAGCTGTTGGTTAGTTAGGTACTTTATATATGATCTCGATATGTTTATTATTACTTTTTGATTCCGTCTTTTCTTTAATTAAGTGTAACGACTTGTTTTGGTATGGCAGTTGGTGTCATAAAATACAAAATGTAAAATCAGCTTTCTTTGAGTGACTGTGCACAGATGTGCTCATAAATTAAAGCATGACTTGGTTTGGTCATATAATTTTATTTTCAAGCTGTTAAATAAGTAAAAATAAACCTCCGAGACAATTATCGCAATCTTTTCACTTCCCGCGTTCACAGACGCACGTGTCTCATTCAAGTCTTACGAAGGAGGATAAACCACGAACATACCGCATTTGAAAATATTACGAGGCTCATAACCATCCACGTATACGACACGTACGCCCTCAATGGCCGAAGACACACTTTCTTTTACAACTAATACAAATATGGCTAAGTACGTAGTACGTCTACTCATAATAGATGTTGTAGTACGCATATGAATAAGCCAGGCACGAGTTTTATGACCGCGGGTGTTTGTACCAATCACGGAGCTAAGTAATTGATAGGATGCTCATTGTTGAATTATGCAGGTTGATACAGAAGGTCTACTATACATTCTTCTATACTGAGACCAGAATATACTAAACAGATTGGAATACCTATTGCTAGTTGTTTTTTTTCAACTGCTATTGTTAACATACTTTCTGAGCAGTCTTCATAATAAAAAATTTACATTCCGTTGTTATAACATATTTCCAATTCTCGAGTGAGTTTGTTTAATACGGTCCCTACTCTTGGCAGGATAAAGTTGGAACTACATTAGCCCGACGCACACGTGGGCGACGCCAGCTTTACGTAGATCAGCTTTGCTAGCTTTACAAGTCTAGTTGTCATATAAAATTTATGGAGACCTACGCACCCAGTCCGTACGTGACCCACATGTAGTTCTAGCTTACTAGTCATCTATTACCCAAATCATGTTTTGATATTTACTTGTACCTAAAGCAGTAGTTACCGCGTGCCGGTGATGTTGATGTATTGCGCTACCCATGTTTGGTGGTTGTTTGATTCTCTATTCAAATATTGGCTCGTTCTGCTTTACTTTCTTTACTACTTTCTGTATGAACTGAGACTTCTGACTTACACTGCTAGTTAGAGGTGAGTTAAGATTGCTGTTACATGACATTACGTCTCGTCAATAATGTATGCTTACAAGCATCGCGCTAAATGTATGTTCTGCAATCGCACTACGAGTATCATGAATCACGTCTAATTGTTACCAAATGGGATGTTTCAAGTGTTGCGTTTTGTGCATTTCCTGGGTTAACGTATTGAGTTTCATTAATAAATTATTGTGTAGCAAGTATTTAAACTATATTTGTTTTGATATTAATTGGTTCTTTGAGAACATTTAAAACTTTACTACTAGGTATTACATCTATCAGTATCTTGACTGTAAGTGTTGGTGTCTTGATATATACTCTTGTATAGTTTGAGTTTATCTATTGCTTTTAATACCATCATGACAAATCAATATAATTTAACAGCACTTACAATAATATCCTACGCAATGCAGCAAATCCTTATTAATTTCCTATCTGCAATACGATCTTATTTATAGCCTCATTTTCAAACCTTCCAACTCTCTCTATAATGAGATCGAACAGGCAATGATCACAAAATTTATCGATATTATATTCAGAGTGGCAATGAGATGCCTTCCGGCGCAGTTAATATCCTTAATTCGTAGTATTCGTACCCCCATGTAGCCGGAAGTCACCATTCTAAATCAAACATGGCTGAGTCTCTGCGAATCCGAACGGGGGACGCGCATATTTTAATATCCATAATGGTGATTTGGAATCGAAGGGATTTATGCTCAGTAAAGGAGTGGCGGCGGCATTGGCTATCACAGTCGCTCTATTACTTTATAGGTATGTAAGCTAATAAAGCCACCACAGTGCATTATCGGACAAATATCTCACCTAAGTTTATGTGTATAAATCCGTATATTGAATCAAAATTCAACCTTGTCAACACAGAGCACTAAAACCATCAAAACAAAAAAAACCCTTGAAGAATAACAAGGGTACAATATAGAATGTATCGTACGGTATAAAGGCACGGAAGACGTAATAAAATGAACGGAAATGATGCATAGCGTACCTATGACCCCTTGTTATCTCATCGCCTAGAAGCACCGTAGTAAACTCTCTAATGAGCCCTTACAGTACCGGGTGAGTAAGGAACTTGATCAGGGAACCGATACCGTATTTGCAGGTCTATTTCATTCCATAACATGACCTCAGATTCTAGTAAATAAACATTTTCCACGCCAACGAAGTTTCTAAGAAAAAATCCTGATCCGATTTCTTCCAGTTTTATCCCGTTTTATGATCTTAATACCATAAAAGGGATCGAAGCGGAATAACTTATGATGATCAGATTTTGCGTACAAAATCCCTACAATGTCCTTTGGTATTTTGTGAGGAA
The DNA here is from genome assembly GCA_030763345.1 of Mythimna separata. NCBI lineage: Eukaryota > Metazoa > Arthropoda > Insecta > Lepidoptera > Noctuidae > Mythimna > Mythimna separata. The sequence continues at coordinate 13,631,245 of CM061182.1, forward strand.
TTTCATCTGTCTGCTTCAAGTAACTTTGTATATTATTCATCAGTATATGTTTACAATGCCTGCCAATTTGTTCGATTACATCGACATTAGACATTGTATACGCATTTTGTTTACGATATCTGCCAGCCTGATTGTAATTAAAGCCCGTGACAGTAGAAACCGATTCGTGCTGCCAGAATTAATAAGCCATTAGATAAATTGTAAGCGAACGGTGCATTTGCCTCCTTTGATTGTAATCACTATTGTAAAATTATGAAGTGAAACCGGCATTATAAAGGAATGAAATAGATGATCTTGAGTTATGCTACTGCTGAATAATGCGTTGCTGTTATCTGAAATTATGAGTGTCTTGGTTTCTTCCTCTTAGTGTAGAACTACAAATAATGAAAGCAATTATTAATACACTATCTCAAAGTCATGTGCATGATTCAATAGGATTTTCTAAGAATATTGAACTGGGTTGCAGTGAGTCGGATTAACAGACACTAAAAGGGATTTTAGTTTTAACACATAAGGAAACTAAATACGAGAATCTACCTGATGTAGATCAAATGAATAATCAAAGCTACATTTATTTATTTGTTGTAAATATTTTTCTACATCCATATCCAAATGACGAAAAAAATAAACACAAGGACCAAAATGAAAATAACGACGATATGAATGAGAAATTGGGTCCAGACGCCACGTTACTTTCAACCACTACAACTTATGTATACTTAGGACCATATGTGGGAGTGCAGTTTGCATCCGCATTAAATATGTATGTGTATACCTCTGTACATAACGGATATATCCGGTTCTTATTACGTTTCCCGTCTTCTTGTATGTTGTTGGTCCTAAATTAATATTTGTTCTTAATGTTAGCTTAATTTGTTAAGAACCAGTTGTGAATTGAATCAAGTAGATGCCTTGTTACTTCCCTTTTGATGAGTCTTTGGATTTTTCCTACTTTTATTCAAGAATTGGAGCAACAAACAGAATGCCTTGGCATATGGCTGGCTGATGGCTTATAGTTTATTTATTACCAATATTAATTATATTTTCATTTTTAACTTGTTATCGTGGTTCATAAAGGTGAAATTTGGCATCATTGCACAAACCAACATTGCTTTCACTAAAGTGAAATATTGCAAAAGCTTTTTTAATTACCAAATTAATTTAATCAAAATGTTGATAGCCATTTTACAAATCGATTGAGTAGGCAATTTGTTTGTCGTCCGTTTTATACTAACTTTGTCGCACAATGGTTAGCGTCAAATGAATAAATCATTTCATTCGGCAGACAGCGATGAATAGATGTGAATATTGAGTGCGATATGCGTGTGCGTTCAATATTAAATAAGTTGTGGTAGTTTTTTTGATTGACTATTGCCAAAGTTGAGTACTTACCATTCGTTTGATCTAGTCATCGATTAAAATTAAATTTCTCCTTTGAAGTTCTCATGAATAAAGTACTTAACTATTTACATTATCTTCAAAATCATAATCATTAGAATTCCATCAGTGCAATATATTTTTTAAGATATTCCAGAATTGTATCGTTTAAAAACCTATATCTTAGTTACATAAAAGTTTAAATAAAAACAGGTTATCTAGAGTATCGCTCGAATGAAATATAAATCGGTGTGCGCAAAGTACAAGGAGCATTAAGTATTATTGGAATACATTTGCATTTCCAAAACAGCACTAGAGCTGCAACACGGCCAAAATAAATTGAACATCAGGTGTATTCAAATTGCAGTAGGCAGGCGTAAATATTTAAATCGGACGCGTAATACCACGTTAGGGTGGGTGCCTACTCGTACTATCATCTGATGCACGCTCAGTCCATTTCCATAAAAGCCTCTTCAATCTCGCAAAACGTTTCGGGAATTTCAATTCGCGCTTAGCGTTTTTTCCTTCCCTATTCACGTAGATTTTTCGTAGTAAATATTTAGCTGCGTTTAATTGTACCTATTTCTACTAGCCGAATTTGTGCATATAAAATGGTTTTATCATCTTTTCCTTTTTTTTTGTTTTAAAGTGGGCATTTGGGCAACATCAAATAACTTCTTCCACTTTAGGCGCAAGAGGGCGTGTCAGATTTTAAGTGACTAAAACCCATTTGCGTTTTAGGGCCGCGGTAACTCTTTTATAAATTCCCGCCGCCCTAACAGACATCTGCCTTTCTGTGGTCCAACGGTTTTGCTAACATCTCTTTGAGGCGCACAGACTTTATCGAGCGGCCAGACTGGACGGTGAGCTACCTATTGCTCATCATCTGCAAGCTCGCGCCTACGGTGGCCAGGAATTGCCTTGCTACTTCTGATGCCCGAACTATCTTCTATGGCGGCAACTCCGGTGTGAAGATGTGTATTCCCTCACGGTTACGGACATCTACTTCACTAACATTAAAACTTCGCAGAAGGAGGTGTTCACTTCCCATTCCCTCTCGCTTCTGACCATGACCTGATCCAGGGTTTGGTGAGAAATGTGGTGCACCACCCAAGCGGGTGGCTTTTCACTATTTGTTCATGCGTGACATCCAGGCCGTCCGCAAAATGATAACGATTATTATGTTTTTTCCGCCTGAATCTGAAATTTCACCTGGATCGAACCTTCCAAATTGGTTATGACCGGTTAAGACTAGCGTCACGCGGAAGGTAAAGACGCTGTGACGCTTCTCCAGCCGTTTTGCATAGAAGGGACTTACCGCCGTGAGTGTAGGTAGATCTATGGAAATTACAGAAAACTCAAGAAAATGTACGTTAAATTTCTTTAACCATTTTTGCGATGAAAAAACTAACAATCTATTTAATAATACCTACCTCAGTTTTATTGAAGACCACATCCTATAGTAAACTTTTACATACGTGCATAATGAAAGACGTACCTACAACCAAGTCAAGGTGACGGTTTTAATAAAAAAAACATGGATAACGATTCGAATCCAAACTGGTTTCATTCCAAAGATAGGCAATTCTACACTATTACATAAACAGTCACTAAAAATGTCACTGTTGTACCTAAAGCGCTATACACACATGCGCTCGGTAACGATCGATTTATCGACCATAGCAACTATCGATTGGATACGAAGAATCGAACGGTAAACTGCTCGATTCTCTTCGTGGATTCCTGTAATGATACATTTTGAAGACATATTTTCTTTGATTGTTAATAGTTTTTGTGTGGGAGAAAAGCAACTTTCGAATAACACTTCTTACTAAATTTAATTTCATATTATGAGCATAATATAACGTACAGTTTAAGATCATTACAAAAAACTAAATGGATTTTAATTGTTATAGACGACAGTAGATTTTCACTTCCGTGATCGAGTGCACTTTAGCAACGGATGCACTGAATGGATGCTTTAGTTTTAATCACATTATATTAGTAATCGTTAAACAACAATAGAATGTCATTGTTATACTTTATGGAAATAGAAATGTAAATGCACTTCCATTCATTCATGAACAATAACGTCAATCGAACCTTTTCCTTTATTAGATTTGAATAGACCAGACTACGTATAATCGCAAATATAATACAGGATGTCATTTTAATTAATTGGTATTGTATTGGCAATTTCTTTGTTGTCATTAATTTTATTCTAATAATATGGTTCTGTACCTTAAATTAACATCAAACTTACCTAAACCTCTCAATTGTTTCCAAGATCACATCGACCATACATGCTAAAACCATAACATTGTTTTATTATCCAGTGATAATAGACGCATGTTTATTTTTTCTCACTCACACATGCCTTACCTTTGCACCGCGTTTCACGGAGCGTATCGAATCGCCATCGATGTTTAAGATCGAGTGCTAGTGTGTACTCGGTATGCGAAAGGTCGCCGACCTCGCGCGATGCGGGCTCCAAATTCGGTAGTGAATGCCGTCGGGGACATTAATCGGACACCGCTTGGATCACTTGGGAATGAAGATGAGGCAAAAACCGAATGTTTTTACAGACAGTTATTAAATCAAACGTAACGGACACTTACCTACTTGGTACTTGGACGGTTACATACAATTTCCTTGTAGAGTTTCTGAGTAATTTGCAGCCTATGCCAAAAATGTGTAAGCTTTTGACCGATCGTGTTGGTTAGCTGTTTGGGAGATTTCAATCACGGAACCAGTTATATACTCGTAGGTATTCCAGTTTCAACACATCGAGGTATAAATTGCTTATATTGCCTTTAGGTAGGTCTGACCAATATTCATACCATGAATAAGATTAATACTCATTATTTTCTTAGAATTATCAACTGCACTATCAACAACTGAGCCCAGAAAATAAACAGCCAATTCATGTGTCAAATTAGCAACGCTCAAAGTGACTTAATCGATTCGTCATGTCTTATCATTTAACTTGAATCGATTACACGATCAAGTACTGGTAATATCAAGTTATGCCCTTCAACCAGTCCTGTTCTTGGAGTAATATTTAGAATGGGACTTTTACGCATGGGCGCAGCTCTCTGTTACGCCCTATTACCTTTTGTTTCGACATTTAGGTACCGGTTAAATCTCTTAGCTATTGCTCGCCTTTAGTATTATTTTACTAATCAAGCTAAACAATATTCTTCTTTCTACTAGAATAAAAAGATTTTAAGTAAAGCTTTTGATTGATTTCATCACCGTCAAAAATTAACCTAAACATTTTGACATCATTAATGAGGACACTGCAGACAGAACTACTGCAATGTTAAACAAAAATGCTTTTAATCTCGAAACTTGTTTTAAAAGTTACGAAACACAAATAAATCAACTCCAAATTAATGCTTCGAGTCCATCATTAACATAAACAACATGAATTTTAAATTACGAAATTCTACATCAGAATGTGAATTCCTATAGAAAGGGAAACAGAGAAATTAGATTACAGCTTCCCTCAGCGAATGAGATATTAATGTACAAGACGGCATTACTGACAAAATTGCTTTGACCGCATTAATTCAACAGCTATAAAGTTACCTGTTGAGAGTCTCTCTAGGGACCCTTCAAAGGGATCTAGGGCGGGACTAAATTGTCTTACTTAAGTAGCACGAAGTAGCTACATCAAAGATCGGGAGACGAAACGGTTGCGTTTGTTTATAAATTTGGAGTTTAGTCTAAAACTTTATCGCATACTTTGGTCTGTTTACGAACCTGTTCAAAATTTTACGAGTTTATAGTAGACGGGTCAGTCTTTGACGACTTGCCTCGATTATTGCTTGTGACGTCATTTCTCAGGTGTTTACGCCGCTATATTTACGAGCGCATGTTAGTTTACCTGCACTAATGTTTTAAATGTCACATTGATGAATTGAGTTCGTTTCTTCTGTTCTAATGATAAATAGGTACATTTGTGTACTAAAATATCTTAATAATGAATTGTTTCTGGCAAATGATCAAAGAACGTCGATGAAATATTTAACAAGTCTCACAACAGCTACTTCAAAACTGAAATACAAAGAACTTTTAATAGCACTCAAGAATATTTAACATTCTTAGCAAGTGTTGATACAAATCCACTTAAAACTACAATTGTTGACAAAACATATTTATCAACGAATGAATTATTTTACTATCGTTCGGCTATTTATGATAAAGAAGTGGAGCGCTCGATCCACCTGATGACACACTTTTGTTAATATTAATTGGTTTTTCTTTTACAGGTAAATAAGGACATTTGTGAGTGTATGCTGAGCGATGTAAACATGCAATAGTAAGTGGAATAACACTGTATCAAGATTTGCTCAGAGGAGATTTGACAGCTCCAAAAATAAGTAGATATTAATGAAAATTATTGAAGTTAAAAGTTAACATAATAACGCTTTGCTAAGCTTCTATTTGCATCTGCTTCACTCCGCTTTTAAAGCAATAACAATAAAGTTATCAACTGCAAGCTTGTTTGCAAGAGTCGCCGCTAATATTTTCTCTACAGCCAGACTCTATGCATTTTTAATAACAAGACAAATTCGACCTTAAACAAATACAGAAAGTGCTTATTTTTAACTAATTTCGAAAATTCTAAGACAATTTAAACCTTAATTGAACAGATATAGAGTTGAAATTTAATTAGTCGCCGGGCAAGTCACGCTGTCTGAGTCGAAAGTGTCGCAACCCGCCCTATCGAATGTCACAGACATGGCTCTGTTCACATAAAGTAGCTAAAATAAGTCCTCTGATGTCACTGGGCTATGTAGGAAGTGCATCTATTTTATAGGGTCGTAACATCCAGGACGGACAATCATCTTATCATTTTATTAAGTCACTCATCAATTTCATCAGTTCATTAACATTTACAGGTTACGATTTTGATCATCTTCAGAATGATTTAATTCTTAGTATGAATGCTTGAACAGTTTTGATTTTCCTATAGTGATTCTCTTAACGAGTTAGTGACTAAAAGAGGCATAGAATCTTAAGTCCAGAATGTTGTTTGCACAAAAACTAGTCCAATTATTCCTTGATTCTCGTAACAAGTCTGGAGCGTGTTCCACTTGGGAGCATCTTTTTTTACTAGAGCAGTTTGTTCTTGTTTTATTGAGCTTCGTTACAGACGCAATATGTTTGGCTGGAGATTCTACGGAATGAGATATATGGTTTGTTGGTTCACGGGGGGATCTCATTACTTTCACATTGATATATTTAGTTACGTAACTGGGTAGAGAGTTGGATTATTTTTCTTGATGTTTTTACCAAACTTACAAAAACATTCAACTATTTTTGTCTTTGTGCCTATTTCTATTTTGTAAATACCGTTCTCACGTTTGCAATCAATTTCGTAATTTAAAATCTTTATTGACCTAATAAAATTGGCAGCGGAAATGGTACTAAATATATTTCTCAGTATAGTACAGGTAGACATAAAGTCACTAAGTTCAAACTGCCTTAGGCAAGACACGAAGAACAAGAATGTATGGAATTGCTACCAGCCACACCTCCTCAGTTACCAGTAAATCAAGAAAGTGAATCGTTCTATTTCCCTGACCGACTATAAAAGAGTGTTGGAGATTAGAAAAGTGGGAAACTTAAAGACATAAAAAGCCTTGAGATTTATCGAAATACCGCAGAATTAGAAGCTTTATACGTACAAGATAAACTCGTTTGATTTACGAAAGCAATTCGTTCGACATGATTTACAATTTAATTGCACCAATTAAATCAGTAACAGCCTGTATAAGCTGCCTGATTAACCTAATCTGTATCTTGATCTTTTTGCATCAATTGAGACATAAATTCGTATTCATGATGACGAACTAGAATGTCAATAAGCTTTTGTGGTTCATGAACCGTCTGTTATGAAATAGCTTTAATAAAAAGAGGTCAATGGGCTTCTCATTATTATGTAAAATCTCATTGTGTCCCAAATCCCAAAGGATAGCTCACTGGCCGAGTTTGAAAGGAAGTTTTATTCGCCCATCCCATCCCGTCGGCCGGACAGTTGACATATTGAGAGACGAACTCCAACCTTCGTTCAATATTTACTCAGTGGGATAACATTCTTTTCCGTAAAAGTGTATACGTCCATGTCACAGTTTTGGTGGATATGTTTTTTTCACTGTATACCTGACAGGCGAAACATATTTCAGTCGTGCAGCACCTACGCGTATGTGAACAAATTTGTAAATTGAATTTTCGATATGAATTTTCTCTTTTGTGTTTGTCATTGGCATACCATTTCCATGAAAGTTATTGTTTCTCTTTTAATTATTTATAGTATCGTTTTTTCCGGTAACGTTTTTCATCATATGGACATGTTATATCGAAACAATAACAGTTTTACTGTTTTTAGGGTTCCGTACCTCAAAAGGAAAAAACGGAACCCTTATAGGATCACTTTGTTGTCCGTCTGTCCGTCCGTCTGTCAAGACCCTTTTTCTCAGGAACGCGTGGAGGTATGAAGCTGAAATTTATATCAATTACTCAGGTCTACTGTCCCTTGAAGCTGTGAAAAAATCAAACTTCTAAGCCAACGCAATCAAAAGATACAGCCGTTTATGCCGCAAATTTTCGACACTTGCAAGGGAATCAAAACCTACAGGGTGCTTCCCGTAAACTCAGAATCTTGAAATTTGGTACGAAGCAACGTCTTATAGCGTAAATAAAGGAAAAATTACGAAAACCATAAATTTTTAGTTACATCACATAATATATATTTTTTTAATAATTTTAAACTTACTACCCATTTCCTCATAAACGCGTAGAGGTATTAAATTGAAATTCATACCAAATACTCAGGTCTATAATACCTTTAAGCTGTAACAAAATCAAACTTCTATGTCAACGTAATCAAAAGAAACAGCAATTTAAGCTGCATATTTTGAAACCCGCAAGTACTCGCAAGGGAATCAAAACCTAAAGGGTACTTCCAGTCGACCTAGAATCTTGAAATTTGGCATGAAGCAACGTTTTATAGCACACATAAAGGAAAAATTCCGAAAACCTTAAATTTTTAGTTACATTACAAGATTTTCGTTTTTGTAAAATCTTTAAGACTCGATTCGAGAATTGAACTGTTTTCATCTTGATAAATTGGTACGGAACCCTCAGTGTGCGAGTCCGACTCGCACTTGCCCGGTTTTTTTTTTTAACTTGTCTCAATAAATTTTCAGCGTAACTGACTTCAGTAGCATCATTCAATTTCAGCTTCTGTCCAACAACCTTTCGGTAACCTACTTTATATTTACCAAGAAAACTAAAATCTTATATTCTCGATAACATCAAAAGATTCTGCATTAGTTTCGGGCTGTCGATCCCGTCAATTTTCTTTGTACCGTCCCCTATAGCCCAAAGGTTTGTAACCCCTTGTATCCATTTGACGAGAACCTCTGTACACATCGTGCCTTTACAATCTATTTGTAAGAAGATGAGTATATAATTCTCCCCCAGTAAAAGGCGACGCGGCGTTTTTCATTCCCTTCAGGCGCCCCTAGATGGATTACGGTGTGTGTTTCGTTCAAATGAAGACTGTTTATTTGAATTCCTTAATTAATAAAAACATTGGATTTTGCTGTTAGGTACTCGGACAGTTATTACGTCGTCCAAATAATTATGTAATCTTTCTTGCTGTGTTTTATTTTGTCTCCTACGGCTGTGCAAGGGCCTACCCATTCTTCTTCCAAACGTAGGGTATTGTCTGACTAAGTTGGCCTGGCGAACATGATCAGATCGTCACACCACCTTCACCGCGGTCGACCTCGACGTACATTCGTGCTCGTCCGGGTGCATTCCTGCGACGTGGAATATATTATTTCTTCAAAATAACAATTGTTGTTATGTAATAACGATACTTCGAAACAAGTCTATCCCAAACTTGTAATTCTCCGAATGCGACTTCTTACGTCTCACTCGCGCAATTTTTCAAACATTAAAACGCTAGTGAACCAAATATACCTGGTTAAGCTACTAATAAGCTTTGTACTTCACGTTATTTTTCTTTATCACACAAACGCTTAACACATAACTTAGTGATAGATACTTATTATAAGTTTTGAAAGTTTAACAGCTCTATTAAGACATTGATAGGCAATTGCATAAACAAATTACCAAATCATATTTAAAATGCAAATAAGCACCATTATATAGTAGTTAATGACCGTATTAATAAATATTTTTCCTTAATATAACGCCTACAAGACGATTTGCATCCAATCGTGCAACATAATCACCTACGCATGGCTTTGCTTACTTTATAACACAAACAAACGGACATGTGAGAGTCGAAACGATTTGTTTACTTTTCTCATCACCGGTAGCCTTTTGTCTGTTATCCTTTACATTTACAATGATTTCTGTAACAGGAAGTTTAATAAAAAAGAATTAAATGTAAATCAAACTAGCGAAGCATGGTTCGTCCAATTAGCATATCTCGTATTTGATTTCTGTAATCCTATACCGTAAAGAGGTCTGTGTTAGAACAGCCAGTAAATTGGAGCAAATCTACATTGATTTATAGAGCTCCAGTTTAGTATCTTAGCAAAGAAAATATTATCGTCTTCTCTTCCCTACCAAGATCACTAATTAGACAATAAAGTAAATGCTCCAGACGTTCTGTTTAGCCCTGATTTATTGACTAATTCTTACAATCTATTAAACCATTAGTGCGTTTGAAGAAGTCTTAAATTTTTCTGCAAAGAATTATTGCCAGATGTTCTATGAAATCTGTGCCCACCTTCAAATAGTTATGTGTGTTACATCGTTGGATAAGTAATCGTGAGCTCAATAAAAGTTACTATGGAACCAAAATTTATTATGATTCTAAATCTTAGTCCCTTCAAAGTTATTCTTTGTTTAAGGCGGGCGCGACGTTAGAATTATCCATACAAACGTAATACCAAAATCATTTGCAATTTAAGCATATTTACACCATAATATGATGTTATTCGGATTCAGACAATTTTGTTGAAAAACTTACCCAAACGAAATTTAAGCGAATTTAAATTTGCACATTTTCACAGCGAAAATGTCATGTTTTTATTTTGTTTTTTCTATATTATAAACAACAATATTTCAAAATATCTTTTCGTAGGAACACAGATATTATTATCAAGTTATAAATACTCGAAACAATAATGGAAATACATTAATTTTTCATTCATCATTTTTGGTATTATGGAACCTCTCCCAAATTTCCAATAGTTTGTATTGCTATCACAGCAAGCAACTGTCAGTGTGCGGATGATGACTTTACTCCAGTCGGTGTGTCCAAGAATTGTTTAAACTATCTGGATTGCTTCCATCAACCTCAAAAACGTGTTTTATTTCGTCTCAACTCGAGATAGCGCGCGGTCTCCGCAGGCCTCTTAACATGTTAGCTTTGCCAGTAACCATGCAATTGAATGTATCTGTGTCTTTATACTTGCAGTGTAGTGCCTAACCTGCAGTTATAAATTGTGTCCTATGTGGGGTTTTAGGCCAGGCTCAAAACAGGTATTTCCACAACAAAGGACATACCTGCAAAATACAAGTAAGAAAAATACTCCATAATTACGTATTATAAAACTTATAACGTATGAGAAAACTGAACCACAACAATAGCACATAAGCACATACTTGCATACTTACCCGATATATTTGCAGTCCTTACTATTGTTAAATTCAAGCATGAAACACGCACAAAGTAGGTCAAGTTATTTTCGCGAGCGACTCGAGTAAAAAAAGTCGACGGAAACTCATTGAAGAGATCGTGAACAAGACAAGTGAGAGAAACAATGTTTATAGTTGCGGTCGTTCACCATTGTACGGCGTTAATGTGGGTCGTTGGTATGTGCATAAGTGTACGTTGCTGCTGCGTTTGCGCATGTCAGTTTTGTGTTTGTTTTTCTATGGATTTTCTTAAATTGAACTGCTTTTAAATTGAAACTGAAAAATATTTTATATTTCCATTTTTTTTAATTTAAACATAAACTTGAATGCGATATTATTGGGAAGAGTAATCATGGGCCTACATGGGCTTAAAACGCAAAAGGTAACAAACGAATAAATGTAGGTTATCATCTAGACAACTTCGCCTAGAGAAGGAGGAGTTATTTAAAGATTTCCTACCTCAAAAAAAAAAAACAAATTGGTGTCTAGACAGTAACTTTCCATATGCGATAACGATTATCAAAGTCAAGATTATTTGGTAATAATCACGTGACGTTTCAATAGCATATGTCAATATAATAATATGTTTAAGACTTATCGTCATTGTAAAAAAACCTATAAATCTTCGTTATTGTGGTCTAATGTACTAGATACTTCACTTGTTCTGTTCATTTTTTTATAAAGACCTTTTTGGATAATTAATCCCTTCCTTTCATGATCTAGCTGCAATTGGGTAGTTGATTCATGTTTATTAATAATTTGGATGAAAAAGTAACTTTGAAAAATCGCAATCGCAATGAAGAATTTTGTAAAACTGTTCAGTATTACCTAAGTAAGTTAGAAACCTTTCAAGTTTGGTAGAAATGTAAACTGTCATGTAACAGAATATGGATGCACAATGCATATACTAAAATATGACGTCACAGCCATTAGGTTTCACGTGAACAAAGCAAACAGCAAAATATTCCCAACACGGCCATACTCTTTTTTATATACCAATATTGGAAATTTAAATTGTTTTGAGCTTTTTTTGCATAAACTCACATTAAAATCTTTCACAATATGTGTGTTATTGTTTAGTGCAGACACAAACCGTGTATCAGCTGTTCAATCTCTGTTATAGATCGTAAAATTTAATTAGGCGATCGTTTTTGTTATTAATTTATGCTACTATATATACTTGTTTGTTTCTTTTTTGAAAGAAAATAGGTCATTGCGTCAGATTACATAATAGTTAACAATGTGACTGCTTTAAAGCAGTGGTGGCTCAGTGGTAACTGTCCCGAATTACAAATTTTAGGCTGTGGGTTCACAACTGCTCTCAAAACGATGAAGGAAAATACCGTGAAGAAACCGGCATGTCCTAGAACCAAAACTTCGAAGATATGTGATATAAACCAATCAGCAATCGGCGCACGTTCTCCTAGAGATAAGGCTTGAATCCCAGCAGTGAGAACATAACACAATACATAAGAACAAACAATATGAAATTAATACTTAGGAATTTAATTCATTTGGTAAGTGACAATGCCCTGTAAGCTTATATTTGATAGAAAAAATATTGTCTTGTATACATTTGTTAAGTCGACAAGAAATGCTTTTAGCCCTCGATTAAACAAAAACATGTCACAATACGAAGGAAATTTAAGCAAATACGAAAGGAAAACATGAAAACACTGCCTCAATCGCTTAACACGCGCCTCATACAACTTACTCTGTTTATTTACTCTGGCACCCTTCTGAGTAATAAAACTGTCATAACTGTCATACTGGCAGACTTACGACTGTTTTCTTAAAACTCTTCCGTATTATAGAAATTATAAAAACATACTTTATTCTTCTAGATAATAGATAAATCACTTTGAGAGTCATAAAAGTTTACATCCAACAAATTATAATGTTTATGTTATAAAATACGCTGCTAAATGCAGAACGGACGTAAAATAAACACCCTGTATACGATTAAAGTTTAGTAGATCGATTTATTCACTTTATTATAGCAATAATGTTCTTGTTGCACAATTAACGGGTTCGCGTTCGTGTATTAAATCTTGTTTATATTTACTGGGTGTGGCAGAAAATGTGATATGTGAATTGATATGTGATTATGTGTAGATAATTTTTTATCGTCTCGAGTGTTTTTTTAATCAATAATGAGCAATAAAATTGTGGTGTGTTGAAATAGGTTAATGACCTTTGCATATTTTTTTATGATACAAAAAAGTCGTTTTGTATGCATTATTTTTTAGTCGCCTTTGCTTTTAATTTCACTCGTTAATAATATCTTTATAGATGTTTTTTTTTTATTTACTGAAAAATACACCATGAATATTTCGAGTTCCATGTATAAAGGTGAATTTTTCCATGCCATACAAATGTATTTATTTGTTAAGCGCTAAATACATAACCAACAAACAAACATTACAGCAGCCACTTTGTGCTTGAAATAATCTCAGATAAGGAATAGAAACCTTAACTCGCTCAAACAAAAATCAATTTACTTTACAAACAAAAATGTTCAAGACCTTTTCGGCGACTTCAGGCCATTCTGAATTCAACTTAATACACTGTGAATAAAGTTTATTCTTGTTTGTTTACTTAAACCTGTCATAATGTACTTGCAGTAAATAATGTTTATTTTATTTGTACTTTGTCTTCGTATCGTAACTAAAGTATGCATACTTGAACGTAAAATACCTGACCTACTCAAGTATTTAATTTATATTTTTTGTTCAAATCTTGTTAACAGAGTTTAAAGTTTAAATTAAACAGGTTTGACAGATAAAATGCATGTCAACCTTGGTTTACGCTGTAACAGTTTTTGCAACACATTCTTGGTTTTAGTAACTGTATAATGTGTATTTATTCATAGTACTACTATACTACTAGTCAAATAGCCAGTAATAAATACATACACTATTTCTTTAATGAATCATTCAGTCACCTACTTCAAGTACTTGAAGGCAAAGCATAGCATAATAAGCCTTACAATGTTCCGATTGCTAGGATCCAGCTCTCCCCTCTATGAGAGGGAATGGACTTTAATCACAGACAGTGCGGATTGGTGGATGTTATACATATTACATGTCTTTGAAACTTCGGTTCTAGGACATGTCAGTTACCTACCGTTTTGAGAGCAGTGGTGATGAAATAAAATACACAAAGCACCTCGAGCACGAGGTGGGTTCAAGCCTGGTTGGGTTTGAACCCACCTCGTGACCGAACCGAGGCTGTTACCTCTGGGCCAGCATTATCATACTTGAAAGTTTAATTTACTTCTTTTTTCCAATCTAATTTTGAGTCAGGGCAATATCTGTCAATTCAAGGTTACTTGTAAGAGATCGCGGAATGCGATAAGATGGGGTTAATAAAAATATATAATAAACATTATTATAATAATTTAGGCATTATAATACTTTAGGCATTTTCATACAATTTTCAATACCTACAAATATTCATGTTTGATAAAACACCTGAACTTAAAATGAATATTCACCCGTCAACAACATCAGGAATTTTCATATTCACATTTTTCACTAACTACACCGGAAAAACAAGCGCAAGCAAATAAAATATAAACAACTTTTTCCTATTACCCCAGCAATAATTTTTGACACACACAGTTTGAAATATTTGCATTTCGTATCAAAAGTTTGTGCCGTTATATTACAGTTGGGAGTTAAAAGTTAGTTATTCCATGGTTTAGTTAGATATTCCATTGGTGGCGACTTTGCAGACACTCCAATATACTCGTATGTATGTATACAGCTTTGACTAACTTTACAGTATTAAATGGTATATTACTAAGTAATATTAATGAGGTTTTAGATTCAGTAATGAATTAGGTGAAAGTTTTGTATTTGTGTTAATACTTGAAAACATAACAAACCCAAAACAAAATATAAATTACTGTTTCGTTTGTTTAGTAAAATTTTGACACGTTCAAAAAAGAAGGAAAGAGAAAATGTTTATTTGGCACATAATGAATAAGCAAGTAAATGAAAACTTAAATAAAAAAGGTTTGAGAGAGTAATCGTGGCCCTGAAATGCAAAAAGCAAATGAACAAAATAGTTGGCATTTTGTCATTAAAAAAATTTACACACCTTTGAGGAGACATTCGACACGAAAAAAAGTAATCACAAACCAAATTCAGATTGACGACGTTCATGAAACACTAGAGCTAATCAAAACAATCTAATACTAACCTCACAGAGAATATCAGCTCCCCCAAATACATTCGTACCTATATCAGTAACAACTGTAACATTCCCCTCCAATCATAGCAACTTCAAGCTTAGCTGCAACTTGCAACCCATTGCCCAGTTACCCACGCCCTCTCGCCTGGATCGTCAACATATTCCTGTCCATTTCCTATCCGTACCTACGAAGGTATACCCGCTATGCAGACATCCTTTGTGGTCGCAGCTGTCGCCCCAAGCCTGAAATTCTGCTGACAGCTAGCTGCCTTTATATTTAGGTATCTATTCGTATCTCTATAGTATTTCGACGATACAGTTTTCGATGTAGCGGGTATTTGTCAGGCTTTGTACCGGTGTAAAGGTGTAAAGCGATCCTTTGTCGGACGTTTATTTGACGTGGATTTGAAGCAGTTTTTTGTCTAAATATAATTTCACTACGTTCATATTTTTACTCGCTTTTGTCAAATTTTACTGCCGTACAATTTATACAGCTTCAGCAGACTTCATTTCAATATAACACTTTTATTTTTATACCATCATTTACTTTCATCAGAGATAATGGAAAATATATTAAATTAACTACTTTGTGCACCTACCTTTCAGCAAACATATTAACTTATTTATATGTCCATTACAATTCTGCTAAATGAACAGGAGTAATGCCAGTAAATATTGTGAGTGGTGTAATTTTGGCTAAATGTCAATGTTGTTGAGTTGCAATTGGATACGAAACCTTTTAATTGAAATGCAATACTTTCCTTGAATTTGGTTCAAGTTGATCAACCATATTATGTTAAAATAGGTTAAAATTTACGAAATCCCGAAATATGGTCCACAATAAAGTGTAATAAATACAAACAATATTGATACTCGTAAAATTACCAACTTTCAATATTGATAGAGCATCAAAGATAAACTTAACTAGTATCGACTTTACTGGGTTATGAAATGCTGCATCAGAAAGTTTTGTCGGTACTTAAATGCAGCATTTGTGATTTTAGTTTTATTTATTATCTTACTAAGCAGCAAGGTTATAAAATAAACTCAAATAAATTGCACTTAATATTATAAAGATACAGTTTTTGTGTCTGTGGTTGCGTGTATATCTGTTTGTTACTACTTTACGCTCAAGATACCAAGCTAATTCAGATTAAATTTGGTACACGACTAGACTATACCCAGGATTAAGATTATTAAACGTTTAATTCCAGAAGTATAAATATCGGCTTTCTTCATTTCTCATTGCCCACACCGACAGTCGGACATTGCTCACTTTCGGAAATAGATTCACTGTACTCCCAAAATCACAATAACTAGAAAATCACAGCGTATTTACTTCAAGAACTGGACTTAGCACAGTCTCAACCCAAACCACTGTCTCACTGAGTAGACACGGACTCCCTAAGTATGTTCTCTTAGATAAATTTTCGACTTTCATGTAAGCAACGCCGCTGGCAGAAGCAAGTTATAACATATATGGCAAAAGGAATCTCAAAAATTCAAATTTTTAAAAACAGATAGGGGATTTGATCATAAAAATTCTATTGCCGCACTTAAAATCACTATTTGACTGGAAATTGTTTTCGATAAAAACCATAAAAGCGTATAATGTCTCACGTTGGCGTGTGGTTTAGAATACATTTCATATTGTAACGTTATTCACCAGACGTGAGGAAGATCGACTACATTATCTACCGAACTTTAACAGATACGAGTACTTCAAGAAAAAGTTTAGAGTGCTCTTATTCCTATTATCAATAAAATGTGTTAGCATTTCTTTGTGAACATGATAATGTGGACTGGCAAAGTTTATTTCGTGTTTTCTACTTTTCGTTTCTTTTGATTGAGTTCTCGCTTGCCTTATTCGTTATTCGTATCCATCGTTTACTTATTATCCATGCAGTATCTTCAAAAACCCAAAACATTGTGTGCAGTGCCTTTAGTCAAATATATATCGAGGAAAATCATTGAAGTGATGAATACATGGAATTGAAATCATTAGAAAGTGTATACTGAATTAGTGATATAGGTACACGACGTCAGAATACTTTAGTTGAATCCTTCTTGGATTTTGCAACTTAGAAGGAGTCAACCCGTCATAATTAATTTCGACATTTAAATGACGATAAAAGCTAGATGGGTATTAGGCTACCCCTATTATAGTGAGAATTAAAATATTACAATGGCAGTGATATTAAGGTATTGTCTATTGATATTTTACAAATTTTATAAACTAAATTAGAACTTAACGGTTAAACGATGATTACTCTAATGAAACTACTGTGGACGATAAATTATCGACTGTTACAAATTAAACTCATTAATGACTTAATTGGGACTTTAACGAATACGATTAAATCGATTGTGAAATACAGCAGCAAACTATCGTGTTCACTATCATAATCAAAATTTGATACACGGGTTAGATAAGATACATAGATTAAACTTAGATAGGCAGATATAACAGAAGCCAATTTTGATATAAAAAATTAGGCTCCAATCGACTAATATTAGTGAAAGGAATTCATTAGCTATATATTTACATTGTAAGCGAGTATATTTACATGTATCATTCGTTTGATGTGTAATATGAAATATATTCACACATCCGGAACATACATTAAAAACATAGATATTTATGTTACTAGCACTCAATCATCTCTATTGATCATCTTGTTAACCAATTTGTTTGAACTTGACAGGCATGATCACACAGAAAAATATAATACATGAAATATGCAAACCGTTTTTTTTTTACCGATATATCAAATCGAGGCAGGCCTAGAAAGAGGTGGTGAGATGATTTAGACACGAATACATATTTAAAACAATGTGGGCGATGAATGTCTGGAAGGTCTTAGGGAACACCTTTGCCCCGCAAAGGGCTAGGAACAAATGGAAGAATAGAGAACATATATCCATTTTTTTTTTCTAAATTAAATACTTTTTTAGCTGTGGTTAACAAAAATGAAAAAAAAATCTTCATCAACAACGACATTGCAAAGCTACAAAGCTGCTATAATAAAAGAGAAGTCCAACATGGTTTTTAACATCAAAGAGCATGACAACCGTTCGCCGCTACAAAAAACTGCGTCATGGCAGGAGAGACATAATGATGTTTGTTTAAAAATGTTATATCTCGTTTCATATCCTACCAATATTATAAATAATTTCACAATTAGTATTCTATTTTTGTACTTATATTGATAAACTGGTTAGTTAACAACTATTCTTTGCATGCATATTCCCAATTCTTCATTAGCCTATCGAGTATCAGCACATATGACAGGCGGCCTCGCTCGCGGTTGCCAAACATGATGTTTGCGGTCGCGTCGCTCTACTAATCTTCAAGGTGATTGGCCACAAAACTAGCACACTTGTTGCATCGATAATTAACGCTCATTCATAAAGATAACAGCACGTAATCTTTCATTATGTTTTAGCATATGCGTGTTAAATTCTAAATTGGTACAGACAGTTTGAACGGAGATAACAGTGTTGGTTTAGCATAACTTACATGCTTTAGCAATGAGTGTGTTGGAGAGATTTTGTTAGACAAATTATGATATCATATGAGATTTTAAAGAATTAGAATGAAAAGATAAGACAGGATACAAGTGATAAAAATATTGTTGACGAAGCCATTGGTATAGATATGAAAAATGTTGGTTTAATAAGCGTATTCATATCAAAAGAACACACTCATTTGTCAACTGTAATGACGATTGGAATCCTTGTTAATTTTCTACTAACGCGATATAGCACGTTGACTTCGAAATAATGTCAAAGTTAAATACATTATTTCGAAGAAATTTAACTGGAGCGAGTGTAAACCTACATACCTAAGCACTAAACATTTTTTTAACGCCTGCATGACCTATAAAACTAGTCTAGCACTAAACAGCTCTATAAATCTAGATTCAAACTTCACAGTAACATGGCCTGCAAACGTTTTTGATACAAACGTTTATGTTACGAGATTCCGAGAAGAGACCGCATATAAAGAAGTAGTACCAAGTAGAATAAAATGAATATATGCGTCCGTTTTATAAATCTGCGTCGTCGCGGTATTTTCACTTTATCTAGAGTCGCAGGCTGTCGTAAAACATTCAGCGAGACGAGTCTGCCTCCAGCGAGACATCCAGACAGTTCCTAGATTTATTATCAGTGTTAAGAAGTATAATTCGTTAAAAGACTGACAGATGTTAATTGTTAATATTTCACGGTTAGATATTTGTATTTTTATTTATTGGGTCTTGCTGGGTATTTTTTTTACTTCCCCATTACTTTTTTCATGTATTTCTTTGAGTATTCATATTATTTATTAGTTTAATTTGTTTGAAAGATCAATGAAGACTGTTTTGAGAGTAAAAAACTGGTATGAAAACAGGTCAAATGCGAGTTGTCCTCATTCACGAAGGGTACCGTAACATTATCTATACAACTTTAGACACTATTTGTAACTTAGTTCGTAAGATACAGCCTGCTGACAGACAGACAGATGGACAGTAGTCTTCATAATAGATTTCTGTTTTTACCCTTCGGGTGTGGAACCCTCAAAATGTTGAATAAAAACTAAAATATATAAAACTTAAATGAAATTAATAAAAGCAATCACATACTGGATAAAAGAAAAAGAAGTTTCAAAAGAAATCAATAAACAAATATATCAATAAGCCATGTCTAAAAACGATATCAAGTCCAAACAACAAACCTTTGAAGGTTTGTTTCGTATTCTTACGAAACAAACTTAATACAACAAAGTGAAACTTTACCGCATTGTTTCATTCACTAAGTTTTTTCACATGTTCTGCTACAGTTAAATAGTCTAGTACAATGACCTCTCCACATATTCTGTAATCCTTTATTATTTGAAAAGGCTGCTCTATTGTTACTTATTATATTACTTCACGTATAATTTTATTAAGTGTCGCCATTTTAATTCCCGTATTTGTTTGATGTAAGATCATAGACTCTTGGTTTTTCTTATACAACTTCCTCTATATATGCGTGTTTACTATTGCTATTTTTGTTTACCTAAACTATATTTATATCAACTATCACAATTTTAAAATATCTATAGTTAATGTTTGAATCCCCGACCGGTCTCATGAGACCGCGCTGTCATTGTCTTACTATTGTGTCTCGTTTTGCGGGTATGTGATAGGTTAAACCTATGTATACCTGGCTAGTTGTTTGTCCAAAACTTAAACTACTATAAGTACTTACTAATAAATAAATATAGCTTTATGTGTGGTTCATTAACTATTGAGATAGTTATCGATTAAATACAAGTATGCATAGGTATATATGCGCGTATACCGCGAAATCAGATAGTTCAATTACAAACACACATAGGTATTCATCGTGAAATTGATACCCCACTTATATTTGGTTCATACTTTGATGATGATAGTTGATTGACGAGGGCTGAACTGAAATCAAAAGTAGTTTTTTACAAATGTTTCGGGTAATTATCGTAAAAGTCAGGTTGTTGCCCCTGTTTTTGAAATCACTCACTAATTTTTAAAATACAAATCTTCTTGCGATAAGATTAGGTTATTGATCTAAAAATGTATGAAATGTAAAAAACATTAACTTTGATAATTCCGGAGTCTTGGCGATTTTTGCTGAAATCTATGTACATTTAAGGCCATCTATCCCTTATAGGAGATAGCCAAATCCATATAAATTGGGTTCGGGATAGATGACCCGCTGAGAAACAGAATGTCTATGTCGAAAAAACTTTGAACGCATTTTGACTTCCTATACATATACAATCGCACAGAGACTTGTAACACGGTCACCTCAGTGGCAGTCGAGAAGTCTCTCGATTAGTAAATCGAAGACTAGAGAGCATGTAATTCATTAGCAAAACTTGAGTAATTACAAGCGATGCACTTAAGGCTGCATCTGGCTTTTACCCTATACACAAGTCGTAGAGAAAATATCTGTCATATTTACGCCATGGTTATTTGTCGAACCTTAGAAAACAAGTTTGCTAACGATAAACAGCGATAAATAAACGAGAAATATAAACGTTTACTTTATTCAACGACTTCAATATCTTCATCATGATATCTTCAGACTATTCATAATATTTGTAGTCAACTTCTGTAGAACGTTGATGTCCGTAATAATCCAGTAGAAATGGAATTCCTTTGAATCTATTTGCAGCCGTTCAGTTATTTAGCTACCAGAGGAAATATTTCTCGGGTAATTTCTTCGTCGAACGTTATTGAGAATCTAATTTGTCTTGTTGAGAATATCTGGTTTTTTATAGAACTTTGATGTTTTTTGTTTTCTTGATGGGTTTTCATGTTGTTAGGAACATTAATATAGGTTTCAAAACAATTTTGGCCAAGAGGAACATACGTACATAATTATAAACCTAATTAAACACATATATTAGATCTATAACTGAATAACGTGGTATTTCTACTTAGTCCTCTTCTTCTCTTCTAGTTTTGCTGTGCTCAACCATACATTTAAATATATTTTATACTTAAATCAACTATGTGTGTATTCATCTATACTAATATTATAAAGAGGTAAAATTTGTAAGTTTCTATGTAGGGGGTAATCTACCATCACGCTACGACTCACCACGGGAGCGAAGCAGTAACGAAAAATGCGGGTAAAACCGCAGGGGACAGCTTATATTCAATAAAGTACTCAATACTTTAGTGGATTCCATACATGCGAATCAAAATGATAGCCAAGAGTCTATGACAAAAAGAGAAAGAAGAGTCGTTTTTGCTCATTTGGGGTCGATTCATTAGACACACGCCTTCCTTCCATACATCTCTATACCTCTCTACCTTCATCTGCGTACTTTTCTTGTTAACTTTTTGTTTCTCTAACCTTTGAAATACGTTTTGACCATTGTAATTGTTCTTTACAAACACACTATAATATTCTATATCATTTTGTAACCCGTCACCGCAAGTAACGTGATCTAACATACGTTTCCTAATATTTGAAAGCCATATAGCGGTGGCGACACGGTCGGCTACTCCGGACAATACGCGAAGGGTGCCACCTGGCTTCAACGGTGCGTACCCTCGACTTGTGGTATATTACCATAGGCACGGGAAGTCGGTGATCGATCGCCGTATTAATCGGAAACGTGCTGTTACTACAGCCTGTCTTTATTTCCATAGTGTTCCGGCTTTTGTTTTTGTATTACGTCAGATTATTATGGTGTCAGTGAGGTTGCTCACGGTTACTTTTAGCGATTCTATTCAGTATTGATACATTGGAGCTCGACACAGTCACGATTCACAATGCTGTCGCTGGTTATCACCGTCGTAACTACGATTGCACATCGATACTATCGCGATACAGCATGAATACAGAGGAGATGGACCATGACTGCCTAAAAAACGCTTGTGATATTGTTGTTTGCATCAATGCAGTTGCGCTTGTCGAAAATTCAACAAGTGACAAAAAGTAGTTTTCTTTATCTATTCCGCTTTCATCGATTTCCAGAAGTTCTTTTCTGTCGGTTTCATATTATATCAAGGTTAGAGGTGCCCATTATTCAAAAGAAGTCGTTGCTTCCATTACACTAATACAATAAACGCGTTAAAGATACTATCATTATTAGCTGCCATAAAATGATCTAATCGTTCATTAAATTAACTTGATATATCGTTTCAATGACACATTATAGTATTATTGTACAGTAGACAGTTTAATGAAATCATCAATTCTTATCCATGTGCGTTTATAACTAGTAGCTACATGTGTGGAGTGACACACATTAAGTTATATAATTACTAAAACAGTGTTTCTGTTGACCTAGTTATTGTTTTTATTAATAGTTTATGTATCTCTGTCGATCATTGCCACCCGGGCATTGGCATTACGCCGTAACACTACATATTTTCAAATTCATCTGTTAGTACATCTATAGACGTTGCGTGAGTGCGTCTCGGTAGTCGCACGCTCT
This sequence comes from Mythimna separata, assembly GCA_030763345.1. Taxonomy (NCBI): domain Eukaryota; kingdom Metazoa; phylum Arthropoda; class Insecta; order Lepidoptera; family Noctuidae; genus Mythimna; species Mythimna separata. Next base: position 13,654,466 of record CM061182.1, read on the forward strand.
TATTTCTAACTGAATTTTTTTGTGATTTGTTTAAAATAACTTTTACTGTGTTGTATTAAAGTCTATTGTGACGGTAAAGCTAACTTTGTTGTCAGTCTCGCCTAATTACTCGACGGTGACGAATGGAAGCGACGTAGCGTGCGAAATTCCTATGAAATCTTCAATGCTCACTGTTTCAGTCTATAGTCTAGTGTAACGCTTTCAACTTGTGGTACCTGTCCTGCCGTGAAAACTTCAGTTCTGTGTTAATTTCGTGGTTCATTATCTATAGTGTACTGTTTTGTAATCGAATTTGCTTCGAGACTCCTATACTACTCAGGTATGTTGACTGTATGTTTTGATTGTATAACCACTAAACAATCAACCAACTTTGTTGTATTGACTTTAACTACTGTTGGTGCTAATAAAATCTTACGACTATCCTGGTTTCGTAAGAAAACTTTCAAACTTACGACTTGTATGTAAATGTTAGTATTGCAGATAAATATCCTATTGCTGTGTTTATTATACCTTTGCACGTGGTATCTGCGGCTTTGTTAAAGGATTTTATAACAAACACAATTCCTGAGATTATTCATTCTTGGTATTAAATGTATTAATCCACGTGAACAAAGGCACGTGTTTGAGATTTTGTTTCTGCTCAGTCTTTAAGCAGCAAATAAACAAACTGGTGATCAACAGCTTTGTTGTGTCTACAAGGAAATATTTGTTTTGTATTTTGTCTGCAACCAAAGGAGTAAGTCCCATTCATATTTTTTAAGTATCAACTAAAATATTAGTCATTAGCTCCTGCGGGATGCTTCAAACTTTGGACCCCCATCTTCCCTTTAGGAAGTGAATTTTGGATTACCTTTTAGCGCTCGCCTACGTCATAAAAGGAAACCATGAGCAAAGTTTTACGCTCCTAGTCTCCGTAGTTATAGCTGAACGTTTATATATCGATCAATTTCTCCTTTCATATATCGATCATGACTGAATACAAAAAACTGTCTGACTTTTATAGCAACGTGTGAATTTTAAACCCAATAACTTTTAATCATATCTGAACGACGATTTACTCCAAGCCAAGCGCCATCGTATAACTCAGCACCATACTTTATCTATCCAATAAACTATCAGCTACGTATTTACTAAAGCATTGCACCTTATGAAGGCCATTAGTATCCTTTATCGCGTTATTGCAAGTGTCATTACGGGCACTCGTTAGTCATATGCCAGTGACATCGACCGGCTGACGGGCGACGGCTAGCTTTGAGGGGCCTAATAGATTGCCCTGTGGAACCCTGTCTCGTGTGATCATCTCTTGTCATATGGAATTTGTAGAGGCGATTGCTGGGGGAGGGGGGGGGGGTTGATGGAATTTGTAAAGACTGGAATTTTAATGATCTGTGAGTGATTAGTTTTTCATATGCATATTTGTATACTTGTTTTTTTTGACACTTAAACAGACCTTGTTAAATTTTAATAAGTACTTTTGCATACACACATCATAGCTTATTATTATTATGTTGCAAATGTAAGACGTACGTTGGGATACTTTATCTATTTAATTCTACATGTTAATGGCACATAATGCGCGTCAAAATGTAAAGACACCTATACCGCCACATTAAAATCAAAAGCCTGATTGTCGCAATTTTACATCGCAATATCAAAGTTTCACACATGATTCAACAGTCTGAAAAACAACTATAATGCAGTTGCCCAGACCAGACATAACACCCGTCTGGACGGATGATTCTCCTTTTTCATTGGAGTTATGTGGGAGTTTACACCCTGTTCCGCATTCCTAAAGCAATAGGTAGTCACTTTTACTACCCTAGACCACTAAACAGCCACTACTAAAACTGGAGAAGTGTAAATTACCTTAAAGAGAAAATTAACAGCTCTTGCAAGTACGAAGGCGTGGGCTGTAATCACATAATATGGAAGCGATATCAATATCTCCATTATCAATTTAAGTGTGGCAACATCAGAGGAGAAATATGATTTCAAATTTAAATATTCCATATTGCTAATCTTCTTGCGATAAGATTCGACTTGCTATCATTTTAATATCAATACATAAATAGTTGACAAGGTCATCATTGTATTTATTTCAATAAACAGCTGTTGGTTTCAGTTATCAAACTCTAAAATCCTCGACATAATTAAAAATTTCCTTGAGAAACAATTGAAACAACTGTCTGAAATTCATTTACCTTTTAACTAACTTATTTTCTTTTTTTTCCTCAGGTAAAGCTCAACTTTATGTAAATCAGCGAGACGCCGCTTTGCTGTAAGTTTTCTTTAATAACCGCTAACCGGTTGGAAGAAAAGTTTATTTAAATATTGATTGAATCTGCATAATTTATGAAGATTTTTTAATAGGTGCCTATGTATTTATCTAAGAAATAAGTAAGTGTGAATCTAGTTTTTGCAATCATTTATTCTGTAATAATTTTGGTCATCAAAATACTTTTTTTGTCACAAACCTCAGGTCTGAGTACTATACCATCTCAGAGTCAACAAGTCGAAAAAAAGTGTATAGAAATTGCGTGTAGGATGATTTTTGAGCATGTCAATTGATTTACTCTGCAATGTGTACATTTTTATTATAAAAAAATCCAATCACGTTTTATTGTTAAACATATAAACCATTTAGCGAGTCATTTAGAGAAAATATCGTATATTTTAATTGTTTACTCAACTGAAACCATTACACCGACCCAGAAACATTAAAATACGCCCATTTAATGTAAAACAAACGCAGCGTTACATTAACATAATAAATTATTCGATTTCGAGTATTGCGCAAGACGTTTTCCTACAATATATCATACTTTGCAATATCCTAGAAAGGCATTCGCCGCTTCCAGACTCGTTTAACATAAATATTTGCAATTAAAATTAAGCTTCACCACCCTATCCGTGCTATTATTCAAATTGCACGCCACAGGAGACCTCAGAAAGTTTCAAATTAATTAAGAGGGCCATAAGACGACCCGTTAAGGAAATAACAATGAAGGTAGCCCCTTAGCCCCTCAACTTAGGCATTATTTATAGCAGGCCTGAGGACTATTACATTTGCCCCCTGTCATCATCTTGCGGCTTTTGAGTCTACCCTATGAGCCATCGGCTACCCCTTTTTGCGGAACTCCGCATACTTCCGTAAACTGCAATTCTCTGGTGCATATTCATTTGTCAATTGTAAATGGTGGTCGCTGTGGTGGTGATAATTTCCCGAGGGCAGATGTTGGGGCGTTGAACACGATGTTTAAAGTAATTATTATTGTCACGCTTTATTTTGTTGTTCTGTTTTATTATTTAAATATATAGAAAAGTTTTAGTTGATAACGGCAGTAACTGCAGAACTTTTTAATCTTCTTCAAACGTAACTTGCTACATTTAACAATTCTCCAATTTTCATATAGTATTATAGCATAATCAGACTTTTATATTCCAACTACTGAGACTGAAGCCTAGGAGATTTTCAGATATGTTTACAAAACTAGGTTTTTAATAAAACCCAAGCAGACATATTCACACTAGTTCCAGCTAACACAACGTCGCGATAGTAGGAACTCGCGTACAGAGAATTCCAATCAATAAATTTCAAGTGTGCGATATTTTCAATAGCGTGATACCTAACAAATCAGTGCACACAATAGGAATTCTCACTGTATCTATTGTGCACAATGCACATTTTCACACCGCCTCACGAGGACCTATTCTGATACGCAAGGTTACTCAATAAGGTCGTAAAGAAAATGGTGATTCGGCAGTTACCTTTGTCAGTTTCGTAAGTTATGTCACGTTTTATAGCCTCAATGGAATATACTAGTCAATTGATTTTGTATGTTTGTTCTGTTGAAATTTATTCATGATTGTTGTGAATTGAAATGTTTGTACAGTGACAGATAGTTTCTTGTTGCTGAATTTCTTGTAGTTTAACATGAATATTTGAGATTGGTATATATCACGATCCATTTCTGATGATGGGATCCATCAGGTACTGACAGACTTAGGCGATTTGGTCATTTTCAAACGTGAAACATTTGAGCGGTTACAGGGGACTTACCATGACGTGTTAAAATGTCAGTCGTGAGAGCAAGGGAGATGGAGCTATAATATACCCTACATAGCTCTATCCTTTTAACAGTTCAGTTTAGGTCATAAAATGGATCTCATTAAGATCTCATGGTAGCAATGCAGGTACTGTCTTTTCTCACAGCACATCATAAATATTGTATGCTTCATCTCATTATGCGCATTAAGCATTCACTTCGCAACTCGCGATCGCGAAGAGGAATATACATAATTCCGCATAGGGATGCTGACGTATCGCTTGCACTTTTTCTTTGTCGACGCGGAGCCTCCAGCGAGATGCATTCTACAAAATGCATTCTTCCTACGGTTTCTACCGTCTGGCAACTTTCATACATATAATTTCAGAGAAAATTGCCTTTGAAGCCTTTACGCTAAGCGCTCATTGTCTGCAACTCGCAACTTCCCCCAAGTTCCTTTTATTGAAGTCAAAGTATGGAATTATCGCATTTCGAAAACAATAACCGCGTTTGTGTTTTGTTTTGCCGTTTTTCTTTTGAATACAGATAAGCAAAAGACAATGTGAATTGTGTATTCGTAAATTAGATTTCGCATGTTCATAATATCGTTTCCTTGCGAAAAGAGTGAATGGAATTGGGTAAAAGCGAATGGAGAGAACGTGATGTCTTTATAGATCTTTTATCTTTGTTCTTATAATTTTGTGAGTAAACTTTGCTAAAGGAAATGATAGCGAGTACATTTAACCGAATTGCTATTATCACATTTATCTGTCTTGTTTTTCCTCTATATTGGCTTCCAAGCGGAGACTGAACTGTTTTATCAGACGATGTAATTGTGCCAAACGTTTGTTAGTTTAACGTCTTGCCTTCGTTTTATTGTAGGTTTTAGTAGCTTGGCACTATATCGGACTAATAAAATAATTATAGAGGGGTATTTTTTTCATTTCTTTTTCTTCTGGGTCTTACGTCCGTTTTAATAGTTTTTTTTTTAATACAAAAATGACATAATTTTTATGACGGTCGGTACTGTGGCTGATGACTGTGTCCTCTTTAAAGTATTAAACAATTTAGAGGGGTATTTTTAGTTTTTTTTTCGTCTGAGTCTTATGTCCGTTTTGTTAGGTTTTTTTTTAACACAAAACTGACAATCTTTATGACGGTACTTTGACTGATGTGTGTGCCATACCTTATGTCGGTATTAAAAAAAATAGCCAAATATTTGCTTGTCCTCAATACTTTCTTAGAAAAAAAGGTTTTACGATCTATCAATAACATAACAACAAACAGTATCATAAGTTTTTCAAAGCCGACTATCTCTTGTTGAACTTGTAAGTCGATGACCCTCTCGATATGGGCAAGGTAAATGATACACAGGTCGTTGTAGGGCTGCCACAAACTTTCTTTATGAGATAACTTTTTGATGACTTTGTCGACCACTAAAGTGGTAGTTTGTTAACAAGTTTTATGTGCTCTAGTGATTGTGTAGGTATTATTTATTTATTAAGGGTTAGTGCCGATTAGTTGCTAAATACTATGCAAGTAGAACGATCTCTGTAAATGGTTTCAGGGTTTGATTTTTATTTAGCACTACATAAATAAACTGCGTTTAAATAATGTAAGTTTATTGTTATATTATTATTTTACCTGCACTTGTCCATTCTAGACCAAAGCATTCCTCCACTTCTATCATTGTTCCCAGCTTTGATCCACTTCTTGCTAATTCCTAAGGAAGACATCTAAGACACCTTAAATTTATTAAAAATTCATTATTTAAATGTAAAATCCTATTGTTAGATATTATCAAGGACAGTGATATCTAATACATATACTACGAAATTATAAATCCATTAGCAATAACACACTCAGTTACTAGTACTACACAACCCTATTTGTCCTACCCACTTATCTGTCCTTTGAAGGTGATTGTGTACACTTGTCTAGCCAAACGTTTGAAGTCAGATCCGTCTTGTATTTCATACTTTGTTGCACAAAACATGGAAGTTGCGTGCAATGGAAAATCGTATTTTTTTCTTTTCATAATTGTTAACGTTTTTTTTTCTAAATGGCTGAAGAAAGTCGTAGCTTGTCAGTATTAATTGTTAAACTGCCATTTTTCTTGGTTTAACAAATCATTTTTAAATAGGTAATTGTGGATTATTGAAGCTTTTTTTAAGCGGATGAAAATGTTATCGAACGATTATTTACTTTTCTTCGAAGAATAATTGTTACATAAATTCTTCTTTTTATGCGATTGCTTTCGAAGTCTGACTTAATTATTATGTATTATAAACATATTAAATTAAATTATTATTACGGATAGTAAAAGATAGAGAAACCTCTTCTCGTACTCGAAATCGCTAGTCGCAAAATCAGTTTGGCGACAGTGAATGTCAAAAACTTGTCAAAATGAGTCCTTATCTTATCTCCTTAGATTAGATGCATTTTCAACAGATCGCTTCTGCGAAACGACTGCGAATGCTTCTTAAAAAAAATACAAGAATTATTCCACTGATCTGTATCTCAAATCAATTTATCAGATGATCATGTGAGCAGCAAAACGTAAATCATTGCAGAAAAAACTAGGTTAAAAATAATGCATTTAAAATCCGTGTAAGAAAATGTAGGTCACATTTATCTTTTATTGTTTATCTACATACCGTATCTCATCTTGTTGGAATTCCTTTGTTATGAGTAATGAATGCGAAGTTTTTCTTCACTTAGTATCTTTCGGTTATGGTATTCTTGAAAAAAATATAAGATGTTTATTTTGAGCATTTGATAATAGGAAATCAAAAATTGGTCACATCAGCTTTGAATCACTCACTGTTGAGTCTGTCGATTATTGAGGTTTTTATGGCCCCGTGTAGTCGTTAAGTGCAGGCTACCTTTTCTTCCTACGTGTGCATTCAAAGGTTTTCCACGACTTTAGTGATATTGTGAATTGTCGACCAATGAACTTTTAGACACCCTTGGTTCTATGTCTTGCCTTGGTCACCATTGCTTCACCACGCCATACTTCAGCAGTCAATTCCTGGTTTTCTGCTCCACTATACTCTAGAACCCAAAATTCGTGACTGACGTAGAATTTCGTCGTCTGAAGACGTATACATATTTGGTACTACGCACTCGTTCTAGTAGGGTTAAGTCATGCCCCCACCGTTGCTATCCTATACTCACGTACCTTCCCACCATCACCACACGCACCATTGACTAGCTGAATTAAATGTGAGAAAACCGATATTCTCTCACACTTAATTCAACTAGTCACCGTCTCTTATTCATTACACGTAACACTAAATGCCTTCTCATTTCTCAGAACGAAAATATTTACATCTTTGCCACCGTCTATTATAAACACACTTTAAAAATATACTCCACAAGGTCGCACCGTGGTCCTTGTGTCATTCTATTCTCTGTGGTTACACAGTGTGATTGATATGTATTTTATGAATGAATGATATTGATATGCTAATAAGTTTTCTTTGCAAAGCGTACTTTTCAATCAAAATTGGTCAGATAGAGGTTAACTAATTAATTTGTTGATATAAACATGATCGTTTTTTTATTCAATTCAGAACTTAAGAATAAAATTACTGATGTTTATGCAGTGGTCTAAAAATTGCAAGCCTTAACTGAAAAATGGAAAACAAACAGTAGTCAATGTTTGCCTCAAATGAAAATAATGTAATAATAGCAACAATTAAATTGTATACAACAGAGTTTTTTTTGGATTGTGATATCATCCAATAACTTCTGCTACTCTGTAAAGTGTTATACTTTTACTGACTAAAACCCGCGTTCTTTAAGTTACCCTTTACGTTCCAAGGTTGCAGTAACTCCTATAGTCCTATAGTAGTTGTGCTGAAGAAGTCTAGTTGACACTTGGTTGGTTTCTTTGTAGTACAAACTTATTTAATTACTAGCTGCTGCCCGCGACGTCGTCTGCGTGAAGGCTCTACAGCACCAAAAATACTTAAGATGTCACTATAGCATTATAAGTAAACAACTTTTAAAATAGCATTAAAATACATGTTTTTTTTGCAAAACGAAGCAAGTTTAGAGAATTATATGGGAATCCTGCTGAGTTCAGTCATAAGTTGTGACTGAAGGAAATAGAGAAAATGATGTATGTGTGGAATATCAGTCTTGCCATGAAGTACCGCGTTATCCCAGTTAATGGGTTGTAGAGGTCTGGTAGGCAGCAGCTCCTCGTAAAATACTGGTATTCAGCTAAATCCGGCTTGACTGGAAGCCGACCCCAATATAGTTGAGAAAAGGCTAGGCAGATGATGATGGTGATGTATGTGTGGAATGTATTCCATTCCAGGACACAAAAATGTAAAAATACGTACAAAGATATCGTACCTTACAACACTTCCCTATAAATTACGTTGCCAGGTGTCAAAATGTAAAGAGAATCAGGACTGGTGACGCGGGAGCAAGCATCGTACAGTTGCCTTTGTGAAAAACAACTCGTCCTGTGAACTGTACGCGCTTGAACTGGAACGGGAAGTTGTAAGGTAGCGGGGAAATGCGTGGTATAAATGCTGCCTCACCGATGCCACAACCATAAGAATTTCTGCTCCAATGGTGTGTCTGTGGAGTGAGACGACTTTAAGGCGAGTCTCGTTACACAGCTCTGGAGGAGATAGGTTCCGAAGAAGCACATTTGGGACACTGACCTTCAGCTGGATGATATGCATTGAAAGTTCACTTGCTGACAGGGTGTTCAGAAATTCCACGGGATAATGTGTAGCGTTATCTTGCTCGACAACAGTGTTTATCGAGGTGTAGACCACATCATTCCCCTCAATTTCCTAGATAATGCATTCGTTAATTGCTGTAGCCTGATCATTTATGGGCATCTAAATGGCCTACTCACACACCCAAGAATTCTACTGGTGCATTATACGACTGACATCCCCGTACACACAGCGAATAAGTTCTTCTAAGCTGGATACTATTTTTTTGTATCACCCAAAGGTTGACTGGTAGTAAATGCCTAAGGCATTAAGTCCGCTTCTGTACTTCTACCAAGAGAGTGTACCACTCTACCGAGAGACTCTAGCAGCACCACCTGTCCACCTCTCTCTTCTTATGTGCGTTTGCCATGACTTAGAAGGACATCGTAAAATTCCTGAACACGTGCATTGTCTCCAAGCTGAGCATTAAAAATTAGCATTTCTAATTGAACTTAACTTCAGGTGGAATACGCGAGAGATCAAGTCGTGCCTGTCGTACGAAGCCTATCCTGCAAGGAGTTGAGCTGTTATTTCAGGCTACTTTGGGTTGGTAGTGAAGAGGTCCGGGCGACCAAACTTTCGCACGTAACAAAATGCATCTTGGGTCCTCTCGTGCATGTACCACGGACCTTTTGTAAAGGTGGAGAGGAGAATGGCCATGAATGAGCATTTGTATTATTCTGCATAGAGATAGACGTAGTTCTTAGCTTTGAGCTTTCTTTGGTTGGACCTTACAAATACCAAACGCTCAGTCTCAATTTTGACGTACATGTCCTAAGAAACTGAGTAAAGAGCGTAAGATAATGGCGGAGATAAGAACCATTGTTTACCCTCAGCTGGATCAAGAAGCTGTAGAAATGCATGGTGGATGGTTTTTTTATGATTTGGGGTGCCTGTCTGGGGGTCTACATTATAGTGGGCAAAATGGTAGCCAACCTCTCCGCGACAGAACTGAAATGAGAGGATATTGAAGAGAATCGTACGCACGGTGAGTCTCGCTGATCCTTCGAAGCCGGTCATCATGCGTGCGTGAAATGACGATGTCTCTTTTATCACACTCCTGATCGACTAACACAACAGCTACCTCATTCGTCATTGGAGCATTATACCACCCTGGATGGGCTGTGATCGGCCTTCTATCTGCGCTGATGATGAACTTAAAGCGGTTGCGCTCGTTCTCAGGCACCGAAGCGAGGGCTGCTTTGAAGTTGCTAATTTGCGGATTAACGTTATGCAACATACTTTGCAATCCTTTGAACAATTTTCCAAACCAAATTGAGGATGTGTCTACTTCAACACTTGCTTGTTGTTCACCAAACGAAGTCATCTGGAAGGCGCTGTTATAAGCTCGAATGTATTTCAAAAAATGGCTGGACTTCGAATGCTCGCCATTTAGTCCCCTTTTCCATTTGCGGACTTGGCAGTGGGTACAAACTTCTTCTAAAGCAACCATATCTCCATGGGCGGCGTAGTTAATCAGGATATTGTAGATAAATCCACTTCCTTCTTTATTTAGCCGTTTGCTCTTCGATATCGTAAACCGTGGATTCATCATCAGATGTCGAAAGTTGATTTATATCACGACACAGGCGATCTTATTCTATTTGTGCCGCACGCTGTTCTCTTGGATTCTGTCACGTTCTTGCGATAAATGAGCTATGTCACTTCATCATCTATGAACATCACTTTTTTGTAATACTTAACACCGCATTTTTTTTTAACTGTCTTCCTCAACTCTGCTCAAGATTTGGAGGGTTTTGTTGGAACTTGTATTTGTCAAACGAACTATACGATCAAATCAAATCAAATCAAAATATTTATTTGCTAGAATATGGTACATAAGGTGTTACAACACATTTGTTTCAGCATATCCTGCCATAACATGGCGTGCAAATATATTCACAGGCAGTGTCTTTCATCTGTTCTGTGGTCAGTGTTGTCAATAACTATACCTTACAAATTACAACTACAACTGTTATGAAGAAAATGCAAAATGCCATCTATGAATTTTAAGAATAACTAACTACTAACCTCGCCAACATGATAAAATTTTAATTATAAATTTCCAAAAAGTGTTAATATTTAACTTGATTTGAGTTTTATGAAATGTCATAGATGGCGCTGCTTTAAAATTTCCTTTATACTACTAACATTCATTAAATTATGTTTTTCTGCCCAAGTTACTTAAATGGCGTAGTTTTTATATTGTAAAGCTAAATAATAGCATGGCTTACTCAAAAACAACATTTATATATGCGTCGTTAGATTACACGCTGCCACATAATGCGTAAGAAAAATAAAGATTCACAGCTCCTCCCCCGTAGGTGATAGCGTGATAAAATGTAGCCTATTTGTTTTCCCGACCTCTCAGTAATATTCATGCAAAATTTGAAGTAAATCCATGCAGTACTTTTTGAGTTTAGCCCGGACATACAGATAAACAGACAAACAGACAAACAGACAAACAGACAAACAGACATACAGACAAACAGACATGAATTCTAAACACTATATTTTTGGCTTCGGTATCGATTGTAGATCACGCCCCAAGTATTCTTTAAAAAAAATATTCAATGTACAGTTTTGACTTTCCTACGATTTTATTATATGTATAGATGAGGAAAGCATAATCATTCTAATATTACAAGGGTGAAAGCTGGTGTGTGTATACCTAGTTATTTGTATGTTTTTACTTCTCCCTGCTCGAACGGCTACGCATGAGCACATAAGATGATTTTTTCCTCGGGAATAGGTTCCCTTGGGATTATTTTCTATTACAAGCGGGCGAAGTGTCTGACAGCAACTATTTAGTCTATAAAGTTTCTATTACTGAGTCAAAGATCTTCTCCCTGTACCAGTGGACCATAAGCTACAACTCGTGTCTAGTGCAATATAATAATTGGTGGATATCACATTATATCTTCGGGTATTTGGTTCTATAACATTCGGGCTTCCTCATGTTTTTTGCTTGGCCTTTCCGTTTTTTTTCCAACACTTACAATATTTAACTGTAATTTATGATTTCCCAATGGTACGAGTATAATGTAAGGCTACCTTTTATTTACACTTATGCCTTACAAAAGGACCTAAAGAAACCATAAAAGAAAATTCAATTTTCCCCACAGCAACACCGCAGTAAGGCGGGTTCATTCACTTGCGAAGTCGCGTGCGTTCCGAGGCATAATCCGCGGATCTAAGAGATTGCAGAATGGCTTCCCCGCTGAATTACTGCAAATAGTTTTACGTACAAGTACGTTAAGTGTGTTTTAGTCTATTTGTGTCATTTTGTAAACAAATGTGCCGCGTCGAGTCGCGATTTGAACGCTGAGAAAAAATTTGTTTGTCTTTCATGATCGACTATTTGTTTTTTATTTTATAAACTATAATCAAAACATATGTACATACTTGTACTTGTTACATTGTTATACAATTTTTTTTTAAGTGATGATCCCTCTCATCAATTTTTTTTTTTCTGAGGGCGTGTCAGACTTGTACTGACTAAAACCCACTCTCGTTCCTTCTTTGCCCTAATTCCAGTGTCCCGGTTTCTCTTTCGTCAACCCAGGTCCTTAGTAGACTTCAATCCTGTCGGACCCCTACGGTTTGCTGACATCTCTGTCGCGATTGAGAAAATTTTAGTTTATAAGTCGTTTCATAATCGACTGTCAGTTGTTTTTTTTTTAACCACAATCAAAACATATGTACTTTTACTTGTTACATTGTTATGGATGTGATCCCAATCGTGTTTACTAAATTAGATATGTAAAAAAAAATACACTATGCCTCGTAGACACGACACGCATTTTAGCTTTGAAATTTAAGACTACTTAATTTCAGTTGGTTGTTTTGTTTTCCTCTGTTAGTTAATTTATTGTTTTCGTTCGTAATAGAGTTGTTTGTTTAGTCGCTAAAGAATTGGGGCGTTTTAAGATTTTTAGTTGGTCATTTTAGTCCAAGTAGATTTTTCTTTTAACTGTCTTTAGATTTGAAAGTAGTTCTATTGGTATTAGTCGAAAAATAGGTATTTGACTAATAAAATTCCTTGAAACTATCAATTCCCAAAAAATCTCTAGTTCGGAATTAGCTAATTTTCTATCTGACTTTAATTTGATTGAATTCTGGTATTAAAACCCAAGTTTAGCCATTTATTTGGTCCTCAAACTAAAAACTATTTATTAAGTTTGATGACGAAGCTTTTCCTAGAAAAAGTTTAATATAGTCATGTGCTAGGTAGAACAACGACACATAAGTATAACGGAACGCTAGGTCTAATCTAACCTCAAATTACTTAATGACAGAGTAATTTGCAAGTGTGTTATCAAAGTCATTGTTCTCAGAATCTATTAGCGTTGTATCACACGCAACGTTTGTGACTAACCTGATAAACTAGAAGTTTTTCTACCGTATTTGTATTAGATTGTTCAGTTAGTTTTCTTATATTGTAGGTATGTGACATATAGTGCAGCTCTGTACCTAAATCTATCTTTGTATCTAAAGTGAAACTGTCTCGCCCTTTTAAAACAATACCATGAGTGTAAAATTAGCGTAGGTTATTAACATGTCACGCATAGTATAATCACATCCCTAAAACATTTTTTTAAATAAGCCCAGCTGTTTCCGTTAAATTAAAAACAGGAAAAATAATTCAGCCTCCCCTATCGAGCATAGTGCTCATAATATCGATCAACACGTTATCAAGGCAATAAACAACACAATTATGTCTGTCAGTCCGTCTAAACGAAGCTCCAAACAGCCAACAAGTGAGTCACCAGGCGCCTGTGCGCATACCTTCCCAATCCAGACTAAGCCATTATATTTTATCTCCATCTAGTTTGCCGAAAGTGATCCTACTGGCTTTCGGCCAACAACACGACAGACAAATATTTTGGGGGCAATTCATTCGAGCCCAGTGCGCCGGCCGCGTGCCACCACGGACATAAATTCCACCACTATTTATATAGATAGGGGCTAAATATAAACATTTGACTTTATTGGAACGACCAAATTGTACACGCGTTTTATGCGGAAATGGACACTTTTGATAAGCCCGGCTTTTGTGGGTTGATGTTTGAATTTGTTAGGGGTTAATATTGTGATGGATATTGTGTTGCTTGTTGCTCTGTTTAACGTGGGCAAACAATGACTGGATTGAATTATGTCCGTCAAAACTTTAGCTTATTAAATGAGTATATTCTGCGGACTAGCAGGGAAATACGTAATTTGATGGCACTCTTAAGTAGCAGGTTTGCGAGTTATGCAATATTGCGTTAGCATTAGCATCAAACACGTTTTTGTAAGATCCACTTTCGAGTGAAGTACGCTATAAAAACGGACAGGGACGGAAATTGCTACACCGGGAAGGGCTATTTATGGGCCATCATCTTTATCGCTATGAACTAAGAATCGAAAGAGGTACTTGATACAATAAAAGAGATGAATATTGTAAGTACTCAAATGATTTATAAAAGATTCACGATGCTCCAGAGAAAAGCCATGCACAGCAGCCGTCAAATGAGCTGAGCAAAATTTATGACCAGCACAAACAGAGAAAAGTAAATAACACAAATCTTCTCGACTATCAAATTTATTTTAGTCAACACAACCAAATACTATAGGTCAGCACGGCTTACGACATACGACATAAAACTGGGTACTTTTGCGAGACAATCCAGAAACTTTCACTGCATACGAAAGCGTGAAAATACTGTGTGTATTCACGTATGCATTGCATTGCATATTCGGGCTCACGTCCTTTGAAAAGCGACGCCGGCGAAAGAGTAATGTATGGAGGCTTGCATTTTTCAGTCGTGCATTTTTCACACACTGTAGAGAGGGTTGTCAGTGGGTACATTGGCCACATTGCGGTGCAGTATGTGCGACAAAGTCACGGACTGGAATAAACTATGGTATAAAACTGACGGATTGTTGCGACTGTGCACTTTGAAGTGGTTTTTTCGGTGAATGGTTTTATTTACTGTTGTTTTGATACTGATGAATTTTGAAATAAGACCGTACAGTTGTGATTTTAGACCACCATGACTTAGGGTTACAACCCTTAGGTATGTGATAGGGGCCACAGGGGTTACCTAAATCCCGTTCGCTGATTAATTACACTCATTAGTGAATAGGGAACTGATTTCATTGTTTGTGAATCACCGTTCACAACGTTTGAAACGGATCTAACCATCTACTTTCCTAGACTAGCCCAAGTTAAGTACCTACTCGTCACTGCTTCTACAGGCTTTTCTCTTGAAACAAAAGTCATAATGTACCTCGAATGTAATATTAAACTGATGAATATTTTACTTCGTGTGCAGCAAGTGCCTAGTGGGAATGAAGACTAGATATCCTTTTGCCCGAAGTTTCTATATATATTATAGTACATGAGACGGTTTCCATTTAGCTCGAGCGCCAGTAGCAGGCCATTTTTTATTGAGACTGATTATGTTCTATGCCTTGTTTAATATTTTATTGTGATGGTCATTTTAATCTAAATATTCTCTAAGAGATGTGGTCTTTATGATCTATGTTACAGTGTAGTGGAAGCCTTTTGTAGGCACATTTTTAGATAATCTACTTTAAGGAGTACTTACCTATCTTGAAACAAAAATCACCTACCTATTTGTAGACATTCTATATGTTATAGACATACCTACTACAAATTAGCATAAGCATAATGAACGAGCTTCATATTGTTCCAACTGCTGGATCTCAGGCCACATCTCTAGGAGAGGGAATGGTTCGTAACCCACCACGCAAGTCCGGCTAGGGTGATGAATGTCACATATCTTTGAAATGTTGGTTCTAGACGATGTCTTCTTTCACCGTTCCGAAAGCAGTTGGTGATGCCATAATATGGACAAAGTAATTTGCATGACCTGGATTTAAGCCCACGTATGTACGTACGTACAAGTCGTGAATAGGGTCTGTTATCACTGGGCCATTGAGACAAACTAAGACAAGTAAGTAATAATTTACTTAAAACAGTAGATGCTACAATTATTTCGTTTTAAAAGTAAACAGCGAATAAACAAACAAACACGAGCATCAAAACATTGGCAGTTTATTGTGTTTATTTCTCAGGATTATGCAAGGTTTAACGACCCTTTATAGGTTATGAGAAGCAACATTATGCTGTACCTACTAGGAAGGAATGTCTAAATATATCCGCACTAGATTGGAGCCATCGGTAGTAAAGCCAGGCAATACGAGGGTTACCATTTGACAGTTACTACAGAAAGATTAGTTGATCCTTTTTTTTCATTGTGATAAACTAGTGCTTGACTGCGATCCCACCTGATGGTAAGCAATGATGCTATCGTCGATGGTGAGACGCGGTGGGTAATCATCATAAATGAATTTCCCGCTCTAACATGACCCCTTTACTAACTCGTCCTAGGGTCACTTAGCGGAAAACACACGTTAAATTTCAAAGTTTTAGGCGGAGCTCAAATGAATAATTATATATTTATAACACAGTCACTTAAGCTGCTGAATTTATTCATAAATTAATTCCTAATGAAAATTGTAATATAAGACTACTGCAGTTAGTTATTGCAAGTGTCCAAATAACTAGACAATACGTGGAATCGTGAAATTGGCGCGATCTCGGTTAAATGGAACTGAGAAGTTTATTGCAGTATTGACTTCGTTAGCGAAGCAACTCGTGAAGACTGACTGGATTTATATTACTAAAACATTAGAAGCATTCCAATAGAGAACAAGAAACTGCATTCTTTATTAAAAAACTAAATACCTACCTACTACTTGACACTGGCTTAATATACATAGGTATACAAACCGTGCACCGCCGACAAAAAAAATAACAAAAGGGGTAACTTTCATTGATTAAAAATAGACTAAGCTACAATACTTACTTTTGGTTTTATTTTATCTGGTTCGGTCTTGAATGACATAACTTACCGAATTACTTAGGTAGGTATGCGATGTTAATAAAAGTTTAGCTATTCAGTCATATTTGAGTACGGAGAGCGAACAAACGTATCTACTTTTAAAAACCGACGGTGAGAACAACCTCTATCAAATTTTAAGGCATCACGAAATGTGTGCGAATGAAACTAACCATTTTGTGATTTGACTCTCATATTAATTGTAACTCATATTAACACTACACATAATGCACAGTTCTATTTTTAATCCAGTTATAGTACTCTGACTTAAGATTACTCAACTAACAGAGAAAGGATTAAAATTGCAGCATCCAGTTGTGGTTGAGGGGACGAGAGGGAACATTCTAAATTCCTAGAATTTGTCCGCGGTCAGCATTACTCCATTTGAGATTGAAATAGAAGCCACAAAATCCAGATAATCTCACTACAGTTCAGCTATGTGCTGTTATATTATTTTTAATTTCTTTTTTTAACGTGTTGGCATTACAGGCCTATCGGAATATTGTCGAAGTGTAATTTTTTTCTGATATACGAGTCTTTTGGACCTCGCACAAGACAGGTATATTATAATATATCTTTGATGAGGTAATAATTTTAATGTTTGATGTCATCCTGCGCAAGTCACAAACATGCTTTGTCTGCCCTTTGGAAGTAACTATCAAACGGTTATATAACTTCACACAGCGCATAGGATCATCCACTGACAGAAGATGCAAAACTAGTGCGCCTCACCATCGACGATTGCATCACTGCTTACCATCAGGTTGGATCGCAGTAAAGCGCTGGTTTATAAACATTTAAAAAAAATCGTCTTTTCTGTGTGTTTTTACCCGAACAAAATCTTAGACAAACTCTCGTATCCGGACAACACTTAATATTTTGACAACCCTAACACATCGATATACAATGAACCTTATTTTATAGTCATCTAGTTTATGACGTCATAAATATCATTTTAGTTTTTCGGAACAAATCATATTTGAGGCGACGAACTCACCTTGGTTTTATGAGTTTATTGGGTCTTCCCCTAGTTTCCTTTATTGATTGGCTGTGACAGAACATTAACTTGTTTTTCAATATAACCATTTTGATTGGTAGTTGGAAATACAGGTCACTTGTCAATGGTAGGTAAATAACCAGTATCTACAGAGTGCCTAGTTAGAGGTTGTTTCACGTTAACAGGATCGACACGTTCATGACGTTCAGAGCTCCGATTTGTCAGTTTCAAGCTATTTTTTTTATTGATAGGCTCGCGATTGACCACATCTCACCTGATGGTGAGCGATCAAGTGGTCGACGATGGAGTACGCTTACCTAGAAGCAACCTATTCACTCTTGACTTATTGAGCAATCAGTCTAGCTAATTGTGGCAAACGTGTGGTTTTTATGCTAAGGCGATTGCACTCAACACACAGTTCCAACTGTGCACTGAGTGCGAGTTGTTTTTACGATAATTCTATTGAAACTTAGTACTATAACTATTTACTTAGCCAGTTTAAAACCAAATTGGTACCATCACCGTATTGTACTACTAAACACAATCTAACTTATAATGTTCCCTTCCATTTTCCTTCACCGGTGGGTGACTTTACAAAATCTCTGTAGGACTTTGTCACTGATGGCCATAGGTAAAACCACTTGGGGTTTGACCAATGACCAGCAAATCCGTGGTCATCAGCAAAAAAACTGTCCAAATTGAAACACGGAAAGAAGTCCTATATCATCTAATCACTTCCCCTGGGCGTCGTAAAAGTCGGCTAAGCGATCAGATCGGCAGGATTCCCTTGGGTGTAAATAACAACATGATAACCAATATGGCTGTCGAAGTCGATAATTAGGATGATGTCTCTGAGGATTACTGATTGTGCTTGATTTTGTTTTAGGCATAACTGTTAAGAAAAGAGTTGACTTCAGTTTAATGGTCACATTGAATATGCGGTAAAAAATGTATATAGAGCACCTACACTGCAATCCCACCTGATGGTAAGCAGTGATGCAATCGTTGAAGCGCACTAGTTTATTAGGAGCGTATTTACTCTAGCCTTGAAGACACCCAAGTTATAATCAGACGGGAAAACTACAGCAGAGAAATTTTCCAAATATAATGAAAACCATGACAACGATGAGTCCTTTGTACTTACTCAAATTATTAAAATGGCTGGTGCGGGTCTTATTCATAATCCTTTTCCTACCCTTTAATTAAAACATATCTTCAAAAACCTTCACAAATCCTATCACACAAAACAGAAACCACATACCTAAGCGAAAGCCCCCAAAATCTCGGGAACCTTTATCAAACAATTTCGGCTCGTTGCACATTAGCCGAAAAAGGTAAAACGTACATTTCATTAAGTCAGCGTACCTTAAAACCACTTGGATCCACAATCCAGCCAGTCTATTCAACCCAAAGCCTATTAGAGTACACCTTAAAACATCCGCACATGTGCCCTTTCCCTAAGTCTTGCGAATACAGGAGCCACGAAGCTTGCTTACGCAAGCTAGCCCTATAAACATTTTTTTGTATCATGTATCCAAACGCATCTCACACATTATAATCCTTCATATTGGACGACAGTATTGAGCCAATCATACTCCAACTTCCCATATCCGCATATCCCATGCCGGCGAATGAGAAAGCTTGTTCGCCGCTAAGCCAATCAGGAACATTTCCGCCTACCGCTGCAAAGAAAGGTCGCCATCTTTTTTGGTTGACCGCCTTCTTCTGCTTCGAGACTCCATCCACACAGCACCACCGCTAAAAGTAACCCGCTGATCCAGGAAACCCGCGGCGCCGCGGTGATCTAATATAAACCTCCTAATTAACGTGTTGGCCGACACAAAGACACAGTGACGCAAAATATAACCGATCTGTTAATCGCGAGTGAGACCCTCCGAGAGCGCGTGTGAGCGTCGTCATCCACCCGGCAGTCCGTGCATCAACCTGGCTTCCAGATCTCCCAAGTAAGTCACAATACTCTTCCTATACCTACTTCCTTTTGCTCAATTTCTGTGTCCAATATAATATCGTCCAACATAAAATTATTTCCCGCTAAAATTAAACAACTTCATCTGGTCCTTCGAGCACCGCAATTCTAAAACTTACCATAAGTTAAATGGTCCTTCGAGCCGGATTCATAGAATCAGCATTCATAGGTCTCATACCTAGGATTTAGGTTAAATAGGTACCTACTTATCTAACCTGAATTCGTAAAACCGCCATATTGAACGCATACTATCGTTCTTACATTCCCCGCTAGGTACCTACCTACATCATTGAGAACTACTGTACCAATTTAATAGTTCGCCTGTTGCATTGAAATAGCATAGGGAATTATTAAAACCGCTAATTATCGTGAGTTAGTTCGGCAAACTTGCCTATAACATAAACTCAACCGCAATAATTTTCTTTCACCCGCTACTTAAATAAAAAAAATATATAAAATATTCTTGAAGTCTACCTACATAAACCTTAATTATTTTGTCCGCTATAGTTACTAGAACTATTCCAATATGGAAGATCTTCAAATAAAAGTTAAAATACTGCAAGCTAAAAACCAAGCAATCTTTGAGCGTTTATCGTCATTGTATGAAATATCAAAGAAAATAAATACGACTAGTATTGAGCTACGTTCGGCAGAGACGTTTATGGCAGACACGCAAATAATCTCAGTTACTCGTCAAGAGTTTATTTCTAACATAGATAAAATAAATACATATTCTTTACAAATAAATCCTGATCATAAAATAGATTATAATAGTCAAATATCTTTTGACGGCGTATACACGCGAGTAGAGAGATTACGCTCACTTATTGAAGCGAAGTCCTCAAGGTCATTGAAGGACTCAGCCTCTACTGATACCGCTTCGCAGTCAAAGTACTCAGTCAAGCTGCCACCAATTCAGATTCCGTTTTTTGATGGTAGAATTGATAATTGGCCTGTTTTTTATGAATCATTTAAATCAAATGTCCATGAAAATTCAAACCTTACAGATTCTCAACGTGTGCAATATTTAATAGGTAACCTAAAAGGAAACGCATTGCAAATTACCGCCGGAATTATTCCGTCAGGGGATAATTATACGTCTATCTGGAACAGTTTGGTTCAAAAGTATCAAGATAAACGAGCATTAGGCTCGCACTACATGACTAATATTTTAAATATCAAACCCGCAATTAATAATTCCGCCTCTTTAAATAGTTTTATTGAAAGTTTTCACGCGTCTGTTTCGGCACTAGAACAATTAAAAATTAACGACCTAAAGGATTTCATATTATTAAATTTAGCTTTAAAAAAGTTAGATCCCGCTATCATACATTCATTTGAGATGCATATGAGAGATGTGGAGATTCCTACTTATAAGGGTTTCGTTGAATTTATAAAATCGCAAGTAAAAATATTAGATAGATCTACTTTAACTCGGACCGCATCCATAAGTAACAACAATAATAAAAATAATTCTTGTCGTAGCCAATCACGTGATAGTACAGTACATACATTTGTTGCTTGTGACAATAACCAAACTTGTATGTATTGTAGTAGCAAAGATCATTGGAAGCTTTATACCTGTCCAAACTTTCAAACAATATCGGCCGGTTCGCGTTTGGATTTTATTAAAAATAAACGTGGATGTGTAAACTGCCTTAGTACAACGCACACTGCCTCGCAGTGTAAATCTATACACACCTGTAGAACATGTAACAAAAAACATCATTCTCTTTTACATTTGGAACAAATTTCACAGCAGCGATCGATATCAGCTGACGCTTCCGCGCAGTCACAACAGGTGGCGCTTTGTGCATGTTCTCGCGTAGGAATAAGAACTCCACGTACTACGATTGTTTTGTCAACCGCACAAGTCTATGTTGATAACAAACATAACAAATCCGTTTCTGTAAGGTGCTTAATAGATAACGCTTCGCAAAATAATATAATTACTACAGCCTGTTGTAAAAAACTGCAATTAAATATTATACCGCTTTCAAATTCATTTATAAAGGGTGTAGGAACCTCTTCGCGGCCTATCATAGGTTACGTGGAGATAACAGTTACTGCAAAAAATAAAACAAATTCTTTTAAAATAACCGCTCTTGTTATTGATTGTATAACTGATAAATTACCATCTCACTTGGTTGACACCTCTGCTGTGCAACATTTATTCGAGTTACCGCTAGCCGACCCCCTGTGGCACGTGCCCGGTGAGGTTGAATTACTTCTAGGGGCAAAACTGTTTCCGTATTTATTACTTCATAACAGAATTCTCTCACCTACCGCGCCATCAGCTGTTGAAACCGTATTTGGATACATAATTATGGGTGAGATACCCTCTAGTTTATATAATAACAATAACAGTCTAGATGATTTAAATACCGCTTCATGTTTTTCTACCGCGTTAACAATAGATGATTCTCATTGTTTTTTGTCGTTGGACGAATCTTTACATAAATTTTGGAATATCGAAGAAATACCTTCAAAATCTTTTATGAGCCCCGCTGAACGGGAGTGTGAACAGCTGTACGCTTCTACTGTGTCACGTGACTCCAGTGGTAGGTACTGTGTTGCCTTACCATTCTGTAAAAATCCAGAATCACTCGGAAATTCATATGCTGTCGCTTATCGACGTTTAATTAACTTGGAAAAAACTAAGCTTCGCGACCCTTCTTTGCGCGCTAGTTATAACGAAATAATCCAAGAATATATCGATCAAAATTATTTAACTGAAACTACACCTAGTTCTGTTGATCAGACTATAGGATATTACATACCGCATCACCCTGTTATTAGGAATGATAAACAAACTACTAAGGTGCGCATTGTCCTTGATGCGAGCGCTAAGTCTCATAATGGCGTTTCATTGAATGACTTACTGCATACGGGTCCTAATTTACAGGCTGACATATTTTTATTACTTTTAAATTTCCGTTTGTTTCCTATTGCAGTTACAGCTGATATAAAACAGATGTATCTTCGAATTAAGGTTATTGAGGATCATCGAAAATATCAAAAAATATTGTTTCGATTTAATACTACTGAACCTGTTCGCGAATTTAAATTTAACCGTGTTGCCTTCGGTCTCAAGCCCAGTCCCTTTCTAGCCATGCGCACTGTGCGCCAGCTTTCAGAGGATGAAAAACATCGCTTCCCGCGCGCATCCATTGTCGCTTCTCATGAGCTTTACATGGATGACTTGGCTAACTCGACCCCTACTCTAGAAGAAGCCAAGATTCTCTCCGCTGAACTTATCGCCTTATTTAAAGCTGGGGGCTTTGACCTTACTAAATGGGCAAGTAATTCCTCGGAATTACTGGAGATTATTCCACACTCCAACCGCTCTTCTATTAATTTCTCTGACGGGGATAATTTAAAAATCCTTGGACTCAAATGGATTCCTTCCGAGGACTGTTTCACCTTTACTACATCTGAGTTAGATAAAGGTTGTACTAAACGCGTCATACTTTCCACTATTGCCCGTCTGTGGGACGTTCTCGGTCTAGTGGCTCCTGTAGTTTTATTCGCGAAATTACTCATAAAAGAATTATGGAAATTAAACACAGATTGGGATGAAACTCCGCCCGATTCTATCGTACTTCTCTTTCAAAAATTCAAAGAGCAACTGCCTCTACTTTCTTCTTTAAAATTGCCGCGTCATGTAGCCGTTACTATGGGTTGCGTGACAAATATAGTAGGTTTTGCTGACGCCAGCTTGAATGCGTATGGCTGCGTTATATACTTACATGTCACTGACACAAATGGTAATACACACGTAAATTTGGTGTGTGCTAAATCTAAAGTTGCACCTGTTAAGGTCGTATCTCTGGCTCGTCTAGAGCTTTGCGCCGCTGTTCTTTTGTCTAAACTAATTAAACTAGTTTATGACACTTACCGCTCTCGCACCGCTATTAATAAAATATTTGCCTTTTCCGATTCTACAATTACACTTTCATGGATTCATTCCTCACCTCACAAGTGGAACATTTTTGTTAGTAACCGCGTCGCTAAATGTCAAGAAAATCTTGATCCTAAACATTTTTACCATATTAACGGAAAAGAAAATCCTAGTGACTGTCTGTCTCGAGGTCTTCTACCCGAACAGTTACTAAACCATGATTTATGGTGGCATGGCCCTGAATGGCTTCTGCGACAAACTGATGAGTGGCCTATTACTCCGTTTGTTTCCTCATGCAGCGAGCAATTGCCTGAGTTTAAAAATAAATCTTTAACATTAGTATCTACCGTATCAGAACTTAACTTGATATATAGCCTTTCTCAAAAATTCACATCGTTACATAAAATATTGCGCATAATTGTATACATTTTGAGATTTTTGCATATTATTCCTTACGACAAGTCACATAAGACAATTACTGTCCGTGAATTGGTTGCCGCTGAAATTTATTTAATTCATTGTATTCAACAATTTCATTTTTTAGATATTTATGACGAGATTAAAAATAAAAAACTTCGCTCACAGTTTAAGAAACTCGATCTATTTATAGACGAGCATAACATAATTAGAATTGGTGGCAGGTTGTCAAATGCGAACCTTCCTTATGAAGCTCAGCATCCCGCGCTTTTACCTAAACATGATAACTTTACACATGTTCTAATAGACTATTATCATCGCATTCATTGTCATGCCGGTGTAAACCTTCTTACCTCTCTGTTACGCCAAAAATATTGGATCATCTCTTCCAGAGGTGTCGTCAGACAAAGGGTACATGCTTGTAACTTTTGTTTCAAAGTTTCTCCTTCTCACCCCAGTCCAAAGATGGCTGATTTACCCGCTTGCCGCGTACAAGAGACTAAAGCTTTTGTTCATACTGGTGTGGATTACGCTGGTCCCATTAAAGTAACCTTATGTCGACGCAGAGGCCAAAGAAGTCAGAAGGCTTACATATGCTTATTCGTTTGTTTCGTTACCAAAGCAGTTCATATTGAATTGGTTACCGACGTGTCATCGGACACCTTCATTTCAGCTTTTAAAAGATTCATTTCCCGCAGAGGCCCCGTCTCTTATTTATATTCTGATAACGGAACAAACTTCGTTGGAGCCAAGGCTCAATTACAAGAACTACTTGCTAACCGCTACCGCATAGAGTGGAAAATGATTCCACCCCGCGCCCCCCACTTTGGAGGGCTGTGGGAATCAAATATTAAATCTACTAAAACGCATTTATATCGTGTTATCGGCTCTCAACTTCTTACTTATGAGGAGCTTTCGACTGTTCTCACTGAAATTGAGGCAGTTCTAAATTCCAGACCGCTATGTGTCCTGAGTGAGGATCCGTACCCAGAACCGCTTACTCCCGCTCATTTTATAATGGCTTCTCCGTTAACTACGTTGCCTGTCGTGAACGTTCCCGAAACGACGAAACCTCTAACTTGCCGCAAAAAATTGCTTGACCAAATGGTTTGTAGCTTTTGGAGAAGGTGGCGTTTAGAATACTTACATAACTTGCAAGTTAGGCAAAAATGGTTGAATGCCGCCGACAATATTAAGATTGGTACAGTGGTTCTCATGCATCAGGATGATGTCCCTCCTCTACGTTGGCCAATGGGCATAATCACCGAGATTTTTCCCGGCAAGGATGGGATAACTCGCGTCGCCATGGTGAAGACATGCAGTGGCTCTTTCAAAAGACCCGTTGTTAAACTATGTCCTTTACCTTCTCAATAATACCACCGCGTAATTAAACATCTAATTTAGCTGTAGTTCACATATTTTCATTATAATTTTTCTCTTTTGTCCAAGTTAATTTAATTTCAATCCGCTTTAATTTGACTCCTTACTTTTTGAGTATACTTCATATCCTCGAAAGCCGGGCAGAATGCTTACGCAAGCTAGCCCTATAAACATTTTTTTGTATCATGTATCCAAACGCATCTCACACATTATAATCCTTCATATTGGACGACAGTATTGAGCCAATCATACTCCAACTTCCCATATCCGCATATCCCATGCCGGCGAATGAGAAAGCTTGTTCGCCGCTAAGCCAATCAGGAACATTTCCGCCTACCGCTGCAAAGAAAGGTCGCCATCTTTTTTGGTTGACCGCCTTCTTCTGCTTCGAGACTCCATCCACACAGCACCACCGCTAAAAGTAACCCGCTGATCCAGGAAACCCGCGGCGCCGCGGTGATCTAATATAAACCTCCTAATTAACGTGTTGGCCGACACAAAGACACAGTGACGCAAAATATAACCGATCTGTTAATCGCGAGTGAGACCCTCCGAGAGCGCGTGTGAGCGTCGTCATCCACCCGGCAGTCCGTGCATCAACCTGGCTTCCAGATCTCCCAAGTAAGTCACAATACTCTTCCTATACCTACTTCCTTTTGCTCAATTTCTGTGTCCAATATAATATCGTCCAACATAAAATTATTTCCCGCTAAAATTAAACAACTTCATCTGGTCCTTCGAGCACCGCAATTCTAAAACTTACCAAAGCTTTTAGATACGCCTTATTGGGTAAGAAAACACTTGAACTAATTTGAAGGAGGGACAAATGGTTGGTTTAGTTAATTGGTTTTATGGCAAATAAATAAATAGATACGCTGCTTGCTGAATACATTTGGCATGAATGTAAAACAATACAGACTGTTCACTTGTCAGCAAATCGATGACGATTATGGCAGGCAATTAGAGCCAAAAGCCTGGTAGAAAATGCCTACAGCTTTTGTATTATTGTGTTACATTCAGATTAAACTAATCTATCCAATAAAGATATATTCAAGAAAAGTACCTACCAGCAACCAACCAAGCAACTTACCAACCAACCTCTTCATTTACTTCATACTACTCTTCATTCAGAGAATATCTACGTACTTACCAACATTACATTCTGAAAAGAAGCATCGAAGCGTGGACAGAAATTCACAATAAAATATAGCCATTTCACCACTCAGTAGGCACATTTTCCATAAAAAGTATAATGAGAGCATTTCCTCCACACGATTGTTTCGTACTCCATGTCCCCTAAGAAAGCCGGGGATTTGTCAGGGGTTGATAATGAATCCCCTCACAGCACATCTCGCAAAGGAAATGACTGCAAAGTGTTTTTCTATTCTCCTACTAAC
This sequence comes from Mythimna separata, assembly GCA_030763345.1. Lineage (NCBI taxonomy): Eukaryota > Metazoa > Arthropoda > Insecta > Lepidoptera > Noctuidae > Mythimna > Mythimna separata. Next base: position 13,681,243 of record CM061182.1, read on the forward strand.
GGTGGGGAGGAGTTTCTAGTTGAACGACGATTTGTTGCTGCGGAGTAAATGGGAGAACGATGACGCGTTGCACAATAATGTAGTACCTGCTATTAATGATAATAAGGAAAGCATAACTCCCGATTTCTGATTTTAGCATTTTAAGTTGAGTATTTCTCAAACTCTACTTTAGCCTGAATACCTGTAAGCATTAAAGTCCCCATTTTGAGTCACTCTTTGTTCAAAATACTAAATTCAGTCTATGAAACTGAGCATGAGATACAGACCAAGCTGCAAGACAAAGTATAGGTCAAAGCCTTAAAAAGACCTGGAATCTACATGTTACATGAAACTATAAAAAAATGCAATTACTGAAATCAATCGTGCACAATGTGAACAATCATCAATTTATTATATTTCATGATTTATAATAGCAGCCTAAAACTGAAAATTCAAAAACCGATAAAGTTTTTCACAAACCAAATCAATTCTCTTCGTCCAAAACTAATCAGTATACAGGTCACAACTCCCAAAGATGCGAGCGAATAAATTCAAATTCCATTCGAAATCCTTTGTCACATCAAAATCTCTTCATCCAAGAAAGGTAAGGATTGAGGAAGCAAAGACATTACTGGTGTGCAATGACGCCGAACGTTTTATGTAGTGTGAAGCATTGACGCTGAGCTGTAGGGGAGACCCCTTCGGTCTTCAGACATCTGCCTTGGAAACGTATTAATCTTCGTTGGGGAAAAGAGGGTTTTTTGACCTAAAAGTTTTGTTTGGTCAAGAGGCGAAATTTACAGGTCATGTTTTTTTGGGTGGTAAATTACTTTCATTTGGAGTGGACATTGTGTTGGTTGTTTATTTAAAAGTGAAAAAAAAACCTTAGGAGCAGCAGTTTCATTTGTGACAGGGTGAGGGGTTACAATAATGGTGCGTCTACAACTCTACAGTACACGTTACATACATAGTGCAGACGTACGTAGATTATCGACATTTATCAGCACTACTATGTTGCACTAATAAAATTCTACAGAAATCTACACAAGCGTAACTGTACCGTGTCGGCACACCATCATCATCATCATCACCACCATCTTCATAGCCAATATGGCTATGAAATATAATATCGTAAAAAATTAAGTTGACGGGTTATTGATGGGTTTACAATGAAGAGAAAATATTAGTCCTTTGATTATACAACAGCTGGCCTTTGAAAACTCATAGCAAATTAGAAATTAAGGCTAATATACATTGTATGACGCAAGGCAGTTTGATCAATCAAATTGGGCCACGTTAATCCGTGCGTTATCTCGCATTTGACCTAGTTGTGACAATGGCTGACTGTCCCCCTTATTTATCAGATGCAATCAATACACTTCTTATAATAACGGAGAAAAAACAAACAAAGATAAATGAAATGATGTTGATGATAATGAAGAAAGATTCATAGCGTTTGAATGATTTTCTGAAGACCACTAATTTACAAATATTAAAAATACGGTGAAGGAAAACAACGTGAGGAAACCGGCATCTCCTAGAACCAAAAATTCGAAGACATATGACATCCACCAATCCGCAATGGGCCCGCGTGGTGGATTATGCCCATTCCCTCTCCAAAAGAGAAGGCCTGAGTCCTAGCAGTGGGAAAATTATAAGGCCGATAATGCTAATGCTAAAACTAAATTACAATGTTTTGGGAATGTAATCAAAGTGAGAGATAGACTAAACAGTAATTATTGTAATATTTTAACAGCAGATTTATTTAATTCATAATGTATTGTCGCTATTATGTCTCCGTTAACAATCTACTGTTGATTTATGTTGTCTGTCAAGAAGCTTTGACTTTGATGTTTTCATCATGGCTGACAGCAATGTAACGGGAAGACGTTAATATGACTATCAGATCAACGAAAACTTCCGGAATAAGATTTATGATATCTCATTTCTCATTTTGCTTTCGTTGTAACAAATCTTCAGAAAGAGCTTCAATTTCATCAACATCAAATTTATTAGACAACTAGTCAAGTTTCTACTTGATTTATCCCATCTCCTAGCTCCTAAGATTAGGTTCAATTCATGAGAGCATTATTGATAGGTGAGTAAATTAGATCTAACACCCACTTAATACTCATTAGAATTTGCTATATATATCCGCTCTCTTAACGGTCCAAGAGAAACCGTCGAAAATAAATCAGAGGCTATCCCATTAACACGAACTGTTTAACTAGCTATATATACTGGTTCAACAATAGGAGTATACCGATTACCAATAGATCCAGGTTAAACCAATTTATCTGAAATTCCCTTAAACGTCGCTTTCGCTACATAAAACACTTAACCGGCTATTAAACGTACTTGTATAGTTCCTATCTCGCCCTTTGACCATGTCTGCGGTATATTCAGGTATGATATGATTTATATGACGTCACTAAATTATACCGGAGGCTATTCCCCGGGGTGCTGTAGAAATATTCTCTTTATAATGGAGTTTGGAGTCTGGAAAGGAACGTATGTTTTGTACGGTTCAATACGGTTTAATTTAGATAAAGTAGCTATGTTTTTGGGATTTTATCTGATTTATTGGTTGAAATCTATACTAATATAATAAAGAGATAAAGTTTTTTTTTTGTTTGTATTGAGTAATCTCTGAAGATTCTGGTTCGATTACATAAATGTATATATTAATAGAAAGCTGCTTTCTTCCTGAGTACTACAGGCTATATTTTATGTAAAAAAGTGAACTAAGTAAATTCAGAAAAACTTTCACGCAGGCAAAGCCGCGGGCAAAAGCTAGTTGGAAATATATGTGTTCTGTTGAATTTTTAAAATCACATAAGATTAAGTACATTTGTTCACTGTAACATTTGTAATGAAAAATTGATATGTTATTATATTGCTAACATAGTGATGGCATAGAAGTATAAATATAAATAGTTCGGTAATTGGCTTTGCCTTTAAAAAACAATAGAGATACCAAAGTAAAAATAGTATCGTAGTTGTCTATGTAGTTTTGTTTGATATCGCTGTTAGTGATAAGGCTGCCATTGTACCCATTGATTTATGTTTGAGTACAAAGTTTTTAACTGTTTTGGAGTACAATTAAGTTTATTCTATAAGACATTATATACAGCTTTTGAGGCAAAATATGTTGTAAAACGAATTAAACTTATCAAAATAAATAAATAATCTTTTAAACAAAACCTAGTAATTTATATTTTTTTAAATAAGTTTGACTCAGCCAAAACTACACACAGAACAAACTTAGTCCCATTACAAACGAAAGCTCACGTTCAGAACCAAAACCATATTTAAGCAACAACGTCTAGAACATTCTCAATAGGAACCAGTGTCGTAACATGTGTTCTCCGAATGTGGCTAACTATTTTAGCTCCTTAATAGTCTTATGACACAGTACGCAGATGTTAGTTATCTAATCTAGATTTCTATATGTTCCCAGGATGTTCGCGAAATGGGAATGTTTGTTTAGTAAACGCATGTTTTGAGTAACGGTCGCTTTTTATTTATGAGTGTGTTTTTCTTAGATCATTTTTGGTTCTCAGAAATTAGCGTTTAGGTTCTCACTCTCATGAGAACTAAAGGGCCATATTTTAACAATGATTGTATGAATAGCACTTCCTGTCATATTATGAGCTAGATTCTGCCAGCAGCTTCGCTTGCGTCAATGTAGGTTTCTCCGTACAAACTTTGGACCACCGTTTCATCCCTTTAGAGCGTGAATTTTGGATTTTTATCTCTTATTGCTCACCTACGTTATAAAAGGAATCCTTGTCCAAAACTTCACACTCTTAGTCCCAGTAGTTTCAGCTGGGCGTTGTTTAAGTCAGTAATTTTTATTTTATTTAGAACTATTCACTTTTAATCAGTGTGGACAAATGTACACGTTTATTAATAATACTGTATTTTGGTTGATCGTGTGATAAACATCATTGAAATGAGATACACCTACTAGATTTTATCATTCGACTGCTTTCATTAAACTAAAGTTGCTACCCTATTGAAATTTCCCAAAATCTATCCCATGCACTAACCGCCATTTAAAGCAGAACCCACAGCCAAAACCGCGCTGAACCTGTTTTTAATTAAACGATGTTAGTATCACGTGCTGCCTAATGCATAAACCTTATAAACAGCCAGCGATAAAGCGCAATGCGCGCCGAATTTCAATGACCGTTATAATAAATAATTTTAAATTAGAATTTAGAAAGAAACTTTTTTGGAATTTACTTTTCTGTGACCATTAGCAGTTGTTTTATTTTAAGACGGTACCTACATAACCATTTAATTGGTGTTTAGTTCTTTTACACAGGTTTGTTGGTGCTATGACTAATATTTTCAAATGTTAATAATTTTAACTTTTTATTCTAATTTGTGTTTAATAGTCTAAAAAGACTATAGAATAAAATTTTGATATGCCAAGTGAAAATGATGCACTAATTCACATATTACATACGTATTCTAAAAATGTTATTTTTATAATTTTAAAATGTTTTATGTCAAACTAATACTAAGGGCCTGTTTCACAATGTCCGAGTAGGCACTACTCACTAAATAAATTCAAAAATGTGACAGAATTTGTGTCAAGTAAGATACTCGAAACTTAATCATAGGTGGTGAAATAGGCCCTTATTGTTTTCCCAACTGAAAGAGGAACTGAAAATCGCTCTTAAGTAAACAACTACAAACTTAGCCATCATAATATAAAGCCAATAAATATTTTCCAGTAAGAGCATAATGTGAAGGCGACGTACATTCAGCGTATGCAAAATGTAGTGGAGCGGAGTGCTCCACAGTGTGGTTTGGAGGAAAATTTTAATAAAGTAAATGGACTTCAGAGCTTTTCAAATTTACTTCAGAAAAATTTCACGTCCCTCACATGCTGGTATTCGTTGAAGCTTTCAGTGACAACTTTAATAATAAGTGAAATGTGTTAGATAATATTTTAGAGCTTATAGTTGAGGTTAGTAAAAATGTAGTCATAATGAAACAAAATCAACACAAAAAAAAAATTACAAAAAGAAAACAATTATGAACGATTTTCTAGGAGGAAACTCATTGTTAAGCTCGCCTTTGTGCATGAATTATCAAATATTATCGTATATTTTATAATAAGTTACGTGAAATAATAATAAATAAATATGTACAACCAAAATATTGAAATAATAATAATTAATCTTAATTATTTTTTTAAAGTTAGAAGAGGGAATATAATTATAATAAAGATTCATTTAAAATCATTTATAGAGAAAGCTTTCAACTCTTCCAATAAAATAAAACCAAGTACAACCCTTAAATCACTACCCCACTATCATTCAGTAAAAAGCGTAGACCGAAAAGATGCAGCACCGAGTCGTCAAGTACTTATTGCATCAATAAAATGCACCGTAAATGCTTCAAGCGTATCCCAGACCAATTCTCAAGCATTCGAAATAAGCAAGTTTACTGCTGCGACGCTTGCAAATTCTATTCTCATAACAGTAAGGACTAAAGTAGATTGAGGGAACTGTAGTCTATATTTTTGCAGAGCTCTTGGTCTAGGCAAGGAAGCGAAGTTTACAAGGAAGGATTTCCTCGTAACTACACTATAATTTCGTCTTTTATACGACGTATTCAATATTATAAAAGAAATGGGTAGTCCGCTGTCTTTGATGAGTTTTCTTTTTATCTTTGTTTGTGTAGACTTTACTAAAAGAAATGTGTTTGGTTTGCCAAGAGCTGTGTAAATTGCGAATATTACTCTTGACAGTAGGGCTTTGAAAAAACATAGAAATATTTCCATTGCTACACCACCATCCATTTGAAATCCATAATGTATGGTGCAAATAGAAAGTTCTTATAATTAATTCTAACCACAGTTGTTCCTATTAATAATTATAATACAACCACCCACGTCTCAATTACAGCACAAAATTACAGAGCTCATAATATTATTACGAGACAGAGTCACAATAATGAAATAGAAAGCAAACAGGACTATTAAAGCATGTCTGAGTCTTTTCGAGAACACCCAATTATTTCCGTTATTCTTCAACATAGCTGAGCTTTACGTAAGAGGGTATTATATCATACGTAGTCATATTCCTTTTGTCTTGTTTTTCTGGGAATATGTTTTTATTCGCATTGGTTTCTATAGAAATTCAACGTTTATTTTTAGTCTTTTAGTCTTGCTTACTTATAATACTTAACTAAATTCGTCTAATGGACTTTTATTGCTCACAGAATCCACATTATGGTTTTTCTATGCCTGGCATTCATTGTTCTCTAAATTTTGATTCATGAGTTTTCTAAAGACAACAGAAAAAATTTCAGCAACATGTTCTTTTATCCTATCTTCTAGTGATTCATATGCAGTTTAAAACAGAGCTTTAAACTTCATTCTTTAAATACTTCATACTATAAACCCTTTAGAATATACCTCATAACACCGCATCTGCCTTTTTCTCCAAACTTTAAATTCAAAAAACAATCTCCCCATCATATATGGAGCGGCAAACATGACGCCAGCTCAACGCTCAACGTAGCGGTCCTAAAGGCGTGGCAAACAAATGGCCGTAATCAAGTCGTCGGGCTATGTTGAGCCATGCTCAGCCACCACATACGCCTCGGTAACGGTCGTACAAAAGACTGTATGTATGAAAACTGTTACACTTCCTTCATAGATTATTGTAACACCCGTTAGTACCGGTGCTGTGTTTGTTATGAACGGTTATGTTTTTTTTTTTGTTCTTTAGCTGTACTTGGAGGTTTGTCAAACGTGAGATTATGATGATTACTTATCTGTTATTGAAATAATAAAAAAAAAATAAGAATCATTTGTCTCACACTTTGATAACCATCACTATTGACAGCATTGTTCACTTTCTATGTTACTATTACATTTTCTTGCTTCTATATTCAGTTCTTGAGCTGTACTTATCAATTAAGCTTGTTACATCTAAGATCTTAAGCCGTGGTTCTAAAGATTTCGACTAATAGTGATTAATTAATTTTAATTAACGGATATTTGCTTTAATAAATGGATCTGATCTGTCCTATAGATAACCTATAGATGTCCTATAGATCTACCTTGCGTTATCGGTCTTATAGACAAACTACTTACCTGACGTTATCAGTTAGCTTTCTATTTACGCGCAAGACACATTTATCAAACTAATGGAGCATTCCCCTGGCATTGCAACACCTAGAGGACAATAACATCTAGCAATAGTCTAGTACATCCAAAGATTAGTACAAACTACGACGTACCATTGCACTAATATACAATCAACCGCACTGTAACGTACCAATTTGTATTTGACAGCGCCTTTACCTGATGGCAATAAGGTTGGTTTTCGTACTACTGATGTGTGGTTGATTTTGCTAAAGCTCTGAGACATTTTGACACTCCTGGCATTGGCAATGGCATACGAAGGTGTTGTGCCAACTGCCAACTTGTAACCCGAACGTGCCAAATACCCGCAATAATTGTACACTTGACATTGTTGATGATGTGTTGTTGCAATGTTCATGTGGAATTAGATTTGTATTGTTTTGGACATTGTTGGGGTCTGTTATACCTCCCGATAAAATTGGAATGAATCAAAATCCTAAAACAAGGAATCATGGTAATCTGATTTATAGAAGTACAGATACCTAGATTGACGTATTATTATAATAAAAATCCATGGATCTGATAATACTGTTAAGATATCTATAACATTATAAATAAATAATTGAACTAATGTATATAACCATTTTGAGATGACTGATGTTCATACTCAAAATAAAAATAATTCTTTAATATTTGTATTTAAAAATAAAAATGTGACAACGAGATGATTCTCATTCTAAACATCGAACTAAATGCTTTGCAAAACTTTCACGTTGAACATAATTTAACATTGCGATGTGGACATGTTGGAATTTAATTTAATAGCTCTTTTGCTAACGTTGCAGCCATCATATTACAAGGATAATTTATTTATTATTATTTGACCTTAAGAACTTGCGAACTGGTAACATAATTCACGATTTAAAAGTCGATGAAGAGCTTTAGAACATTGGTTAAAAAGTGAATTAAACAAAAATAATCCGTGAGGCTCTAAAATAAACAGAAGCAAATTTCTAAAGCGGGATTCCAATGTACATTTAAATTCACTAAATTAATGTAAACACGGAGATTTAAACGAAAGGCTCATTATATATTAACCAAAGCAGGGATGTTTCATTTTGTTTCCCTTTGATCATCCCTCTTTGCTTCTAAGACTGAGGATTAAGAAGCTCTAACGAGGTCTCACTTTAGCATAATTATTCGCTTTATCTGTTAAAAAATCAATTTGGAAAATAAAGGAGGTCGTGTTACTTAGATTAAAGAGAGCAACCTTCACAATGGTGTCCAATCATAGGTTCTGTTTCGTTTGACATTTCGATTTTAGAACATTACATTCAATTTTCAAAAACTCTTTTGCCCATATTTTAAACAGAATGACATAGTATAACTTTGTCGTTGCATATTCTTTCGTCTCTCTCTATGTAACTTATGACCGCTATTACAAAACCCAGTATAACTAATGTTCTACCCGTAATTAAAGTACACAAAGCTTGCTCACATTAAAGTTATGCAAACAGCATGATTGATGATGCATCTGGGATGAGATTAACTGCACCATCTTATACGTTATATCATTTGTTCTATAATTACACCGTACTTTCCTTGCACAGTTGGCGACGTATATGCCAGATACGATATTGTCACTCGTTAAAGCTTCCTGAAGAAAGTGTCTTTGCGTCGATGAGAAGAAACTTCCCGGACAACCTTTCATACGTATTAATAGTTGCTGGTAACCGGATAATAACTGAGTATTACCTATGATAATATACTGTTATGGAACGGTTTCACCGGTCTGCTACCGTTAGGAGTAATTTTTAGCCTGAGGAAGCAGTAAACACTACAAGTTATCTTTAAAGGTAAAACTGTTCAAGATCTTAGTAACGGATTTTCTCATATCATTTAAATAAAATTGAAAGTCAATGTTTGTTTTGATATACTCAGTTGGTTTAAGATTTAATTTGTTAAGCTCGACTACTTTAAAGTTACCTAAAATAATTTCATTATTAACCACAGCGATAAGACTACCCTAGTCCAAACCATAAGTCCGAACATAACAGACCCATTTCCTCAAAACCGACTTCACCGCACTGCATTATCTCTTTATTCTGGCCATCAACCCTCTCATATCATCATTTGGTCCTATTTCACCTTTAGTATCATTATCTGGATCCATGTTATCACGCAGGCCGGGTCATTCCGGCCCGGTGGCCGCAGACGTTAACAGGGTTAACACCGCCTTTTGTTTCGCCAGGCGGAGTGGCGGCTGACTGTACCCTGCGCACATCAATTTTAGAAGCCGCCATATTTGAGCGGTGTTGAGTTTTGGAGTGCTTAAATGTTTGATGCAGTGCTGTGTTGAATAATTTGTTATTCACTTTGGGTGGATATTTTGTTAAGGCATTTAAGTTTGTGTTAATATTTGCTAAATGTTCTTCCGAATTTCTTAGTTTTTAATGCAAATTAAATACTTAGAAAAATATTAGATGAAATTAGAAAAAGCCATGTTAATGAAAATTAAACGTCACAATATCTAACTAATATTTCCTACATAGGACGCTGTCATATTTTGTTCAGAATCGAGCAGTTTACCATACTTGCTAACGTAGCTCGTAGATAAGATCTTTTTTATGCGCCTAAGGGCTGGCATTTACCCTGGACTGAGGATAACTAAATTAAACTACCGTAGGTACAGCAGGGCAACGCCGCTGGTCTTCTTGGTACAATTAGCCGATAGCGTCGCGGTCGTCGCGGATGATTTCGAAGCAATATTTTTTTTAGCGTAGCATCAACCTTATAACGTTCCCAGTTCTGCAAATTATTTTTAGTTATCATTATAATAGTTCAGTGTTCGTTCAGCAATTTTAAAATAAATAAAAATAAATGCACATTTTTGAATGTTTTAACTATGTGACCATTTTTAAACGACAAGGTATACCTACTTACCTTTAAAAAGGTTCGCTACGCTCTTTAACTTTGAAATATTTACTAAGTTATACGAGCCACGTAGTCCCTTCTCCCTAACTCATAAATTTATCACTTTCCACCAAGAAAATATCTAGCGCAACAATTTTAGAGCACTTAAATTTCACCGAGCTCTAAAACATACATCATATAAAGGGTGTAGACTAAAAGCCGCCTCGTAACATCGTGGCTGTAAGAGCTTTAGTTCGGTACAGTTATAATCGTGTTAGCGAAGCACCGCTGTTATGACGTCACATAGAAACCTGACTAAACGTGGTACACCTGTGAAATTACATTACGGCTGATATTTCATATATTCTGAAGCGTCTCACGTAAAAATAGAAGGAACTTATAAGTATAGAAGGGCACAAAAGTGCTGCTGATGTCGAAAAAAATTGGAAAGTTGAGTATAAACAAGTAGATAGACACAGTGAGTAGGTATGAATAGATAAAGAAACTTTCAACGTCAGCACTAGATAGGGTGTGACAATTTAAAAAAGAAATACCATGGTCCTGGAATACAAAAGGCAACTGAACAACACAGGAGGGCTTTTGTCAGTAAAATACTAAAATCGCTCCACCTAGAACAATAGAAGTTATTTAAAGATTTCCCACCACAAAAATCAGCACATCTTCAATTTCAGAATGTGTAATGTATAACCTATTAATTTGTAAAGATTTCTGATTTCCGTAGCCAATAACAAAATTTTTTGTAACTGTAAAAAACTCACATACATATCCAAACCTGAAAACATAACACTACTTTTTTTGGGCTGTCGTGTAAAAACTGACAAAAAATCCTCCACTCTAGTCTTTTAAAAAAACGATACTTACGGTGCATTTAAACTACAGGCAGCAAAACGACGGTTTAAAGTTAAACGCTTTTAACGTTGTTTTATGTGAACATTTTCACAAAAAAATAGCGAGTCTACATGGTAGAGCTACAGTAATTAAAAATTTATAAAATGCTTTATCCTGCATCATTTATTTAAATCTGTCTGCAATGTATTCAATGGATTAAATTGTCATCGAATTATGATGAAAGTGTAATTTCATACAGGTGATTAAATAGACCTCCTGTTCCAGGAGGGATATAAATTAAGTAAGTCAATTGAAACACTAAGCACATTATTTTAGAGGTTAGTCTAGTAGGTGTGAATTACATCTACCAGTTTTCGTTCAAGATTTAATTTTTACGAAGTCAGACCAGTGTTGGGTGAAAATTATTCATCGAAAAGCATTAATTGACATTGACAGTCAAGGTAGTCAGAAGTCAGAAAATTTATCGACAGTCTTGCTAAAAGCTAGGCATATTAATTTACACATACTTAAAGCATTTTTCTAGAAAACAATGCTCTTTCAGTAGTCAAAACAACCCAATGATCCCACACACAATCATCCACAATCACATAACATCCCACAGAAAATCTAAATATCAAAAACAGATCCCACAATATTTTCCAGTTCCAACATTTATCAAGAAGTGCCAAATTAATTATGCTATCGCACACAGATTAATAGTCGAGTGTCAAGTGTAGAGGCATCCTGCACAGAGTAGGCGGAACAGAGAGTGGCCGTTATCGGGTCTGATACAAGTACCCTCTTCAACGTCACTTGAGGACTGTAACTTTACTTAGTGATACATTTACTGTTGGTTCTCGATGATAGGTCGTGCGGGTAATGTTTGCTTGTTGGATAGGTGTTTTGTATGTGGTTGTAGTCTAGAATGTACTGTTGTTTGTTATTGGTTATTTCGTATTTAAACAAAAAGAAGTCTCTTGCAGACCGTAAGGTTCTGAGCTCTGAAAATTCAACTGTTAATCACATCGCTCTAATATTGTAGTTTGTTTTTTACTTTTCTACGCTTTAATGGCTGATTGGATTTTGATGAAACTTGTTTTTCTACTGCGAAAACGAAAAAGAAAGCGAAACCGCTGGCAGCAGCTAGTTGAATGTTGAATCTTACCATTGTAGAATCTGAACTTTATGTGCAAGTGGAGGATTATTCCTGCAATTGATGAGACAAGTAATACTGAGTACTTAAAACTAGTTTACAACTCTAATGTAAGCGTATTATTTTATCACAGAATACTGCTACAAAAATAACCAATATGCTAAAATAAACCAGTACCAAATGACATTTACAAATTGAACGAAACGAAAACAATATGTCCTATTCCGCACACATTACGCAAGTCCCGCGACGAGTGCCCCCAAATTAACCAACGATTACAATTGACAAAGGTAAAACGGTTCCATTCTCGCATAAATTTAAATACATTTTGATTTGTGTACCACAGTTCCACTAGTCGCGTGTATACGGAACGAGACGGGGATAGAATCCTTTGTGACAGATGCGCGGTGCAACCGGCCCTTTCAATAGATGTAGATAGGCGGTACAATAAAACGTGTCGCTTACTTTGATCGCTGATTTTACGTGAAGTTTATACGGTGATAGCTATGTGTGAGGAATTTTTAAATTGATGGAATAGTTTAAGATAAACGCAGTTTTGTGAGCTGTAAATGTGGTAGTGCTGACGCAAAATTCTGACTTTTCAAAAAGTTTTTTAAAAACACGTTCTAATGACAAAAATATTTACTTTAATCGAAATATAGGTACTGAAGTCGTTTGATTTGGAAGACCTGGTTTGAATAGTGTATTTCAAATGATTCACCAAGACCCTGAAACGCAAAGGGCAACTGAAAAACTTGAAATGGTTTCTCTTGTCCACATATCACTTTTGTCCACATATTTTCTCCTTAGCACCTCCAAGAACTTAATGCCTAGCTTACAACCCTTAACAGGATGCTAAAACCACTCTCCACAAGCCAGACCACATGAAATAAAACCGAAAAGCCACTCCTAAACTAGATAGATTACGTTACAGAGTGTTCTGTTACTAATAAACTCTCGTTAGCCCTGTCTTAGGTTTAATGCTGCATTAGTCTCGACTTTTATCTCCCGAGTCTACCCACCCCAGATTAAGTTACGGGTTTCCAGTACGAGTTGGAAAAGTTGCTTGAACGGTTCTAAAGTGGAACTAGAAAACAGGTCTATGATTTCGTTTTGTAAAATTGAAATCTTGTGTGGATAGTTTATGTTCTGCGATAAATTAGTATAGAAGATAGATAGGTATATAAATAAAAAGAGACCAAATTTTTAACGCTTATTTTTTTAGTCCTTTTGTCACACTCCTGGTAAAAGGCCTCTCTCCACTTCTCCCATCTTTCGCGGGCCCGCGCTTCCTCTTTCTTATTTTTCTCACTCGCATCTTCATTATGTTTGTACGATTGAACCCTTACCATGACGTAAAAGTGGAAAAGAGCCTCCATAATTATAGCTCCATGCCTTGAACTATATAGTTTAGGTCGTAAAATAGATTGCGTTAAAAACTAGTGTAGAGCCTCTGAAGGCTCATAAAGACAGTTGCAATGTTACATTAAGATAATCTTGTATACCTACTCCTACCTATAGGTATTTTTTTTATATCACATAAACCAGTGCTTGACTGCAATCCCACCTGATGGTAAGCAGTGATGCAGTCGTTGATGGTGAGGCGCAAAAATGCTGTTACTGAAGAGTTAAAGGTAATGACACAACAGTAGGTATTCATGACGACGCGTTGTCGCATTGTCACATCGAACTAAGTAAACACTTTCATGAACCCCATTGTACTCCTGATCCCTTTACCGAAATTTCGTTTACACACTGAACATAATGAACAAAAATAACAAACTAAATTCATCCAAACCGCGTTATTACATTAAATCAAGTGGAGTGTGCCTGCTCGCGTTGGGTTCTTTTGTATCTAAATAGCAGGACCCTGGAGGCGGTCACTAAATGAAGAAAAACAAAAGCTGGCCATTAGGGTTGTGCCCAGCTATGACAAACAATGCAGTGTGAATGAATAGGGTTGGCGTGTAACTTTGTTGTCCAGCGATGACTATTAAGTTATTGGATTACCTATCTCACGCTGGAAGAATAAGTGATTCCGATTATACAGATTTACCTAGTTTCAGAATCAGGAGTTTATTTTTTCAGTGTCACGCGTTGCTCTTGAAAGTGAAAAGTGGTATGTTCTTGTGTGTTGTATTCTTTGATGTACCTACTTCAAAGAATATACAGATTACACACAATATAAACGTAGGTACGTTATTCTGATAAAATGGCGTTGATGGCAAAGGTTGTGAAAAACACACAGGACCGGCTGTTTTGCCTAATGCCTCGGGAGGAATTTTATCCAGCTGTGGACGTATTTTGGCTGAAATAATCCAATGACGTCGTTTTCTCTCGTCTAGTTAACATTGAACATACCTACGAAAGTCGCGCATTGGCTTGGCTTAACGTAAACGAAACATTACCTTGTAAACTGTAAACAGAAATCCATTAAATTCAGCTGAACCTGTTAAGGAAAATAACACTCACAATTTCATCTGATAATTAAATTCACCGGCACCCAGGTGTCAGCCCTGAACGAAAATAATATATTTTTCCCGTAGTGCGTGAACGGAATTCACATTAATCTCGTGGTTCCGCCACTTCCGACCTGTGTCCAAAAAATCTATACTTTTTGCTGTAGTAGGCACAATTGAGCTAAATATTTGCCACGTCTGAAAAATGGTCGAGTTTAACGAATAAAATGGGAAGAAATCTTTTTAGGAATTTCGGCGTTTATTCCCCCGAAAAAGATGATGCAGCGGAAAGCTTTATGTACTCATCGGGAAAAGAGTTAGGATAAAATATTTTTTATATTGACAAAAAGATCAGGTTTTTGAAACACCAGATTTTCATAATCAAATACGACTGTTTATTATAGGACTATAATTTATTACGAGTATTATAGCCGTGCTTGGTGCTATTCTACAAAATTTTATCTAAATAAGAATTATAATACATTAACATAAGAAAAAAAATGTTGCCCAAGAACGTACAACTAGATGGGTTGATTTCCTGAAACTTACACTAGAATTCTCTGTGTCATGAGATGCAGGTAATCTAATAAATTACTATACAAAAAGAAAATGGTTACTTAGGCTACCGAGTGTTTACACACGATGGTGCTGATAAAGATAGTTTGTGTTCGGTTCATTTACCCGTTAGAGCGTGAAAAAGTAACAAACGTACTCATTTTTCATTCATTTACACTTTATATGTCGTAGTAGTGTGACAAGGGAAAGAACAGACGCTCTGAAAAATCTGGGTGACCTTATCTGTTTTGGAGAGAGCTGGGCTGATTGCAATAAGCCCACCAAAGGTTAACCGCCATGGCCCACACAAAATGGTCCGCATAAGACTAAGTGCAGAAACCATACACCGATAAATAGATAGATAGACTATAGAACATCTGTAGACACCGTAGGCGGCTAGGCTCAAACTACACTTATAGGTGGGTAGACAAAACATCTTGCTAATGACTTTACTAAGATCTTGCCAGACACACAAAAACGTTCATTAACACCCGTTCAAAAACCTTCTGACAAACAACGAAGGAATCGAATACAGCATTACACAGTCACCTGTAACCTCTGTTAATGACTTTTAATATTAATAACACTTCGTATATGATACGCGGTATTAAAATTAATTAAGGTTTTCATCGGTACACCTGTGCCGGTGACGGTATGACATTTTAATGAATTGCCGGCGTGGTACACTCGGCCGTAATGACCATGGGGTGACATGTGACGCCATCGCCATGCTGATATGTTGCTGTGAGAGGGGACATGGGGGTGATACGGGGAAACTGTGTTGTTTGATGGCTATGTGAAAAAATATGAGAGGAGGTGCTCTTTTCATGTTTTGGCTGATAATTTGTCAAAATTACTGTATTTTTAAGTAGGTATGTCGGGAAAATTATGTAAGTAAGCGAAGCAGTAATAATATTTAAGTTTAATCGTTATAGTTTTCCTAAATAATAGTAAGCAATGATGTGGTCGACACTGGGGCATGCTTGCCTAGAAGTAACCTACTGTAACACTATTGAAAAGATATCAGGTAACACACACTCCAGCAGGAAAATCCACTCACACAGAAACACAAACACTAATTATGTACTTAATCATAATTGTTGTTTTCATAAAATTATCAAAAAGGTCTGGTCCGTTTCTCTAGTTAATCTAATGTCACCCTATCACAGACAGCATTTACTTTCAGATAAGACATAGTCATTGAACCAGATGAAATCAAATTTATTAAGCACATGTATAAAGCGCGCAATAACGCATGCGCTTTGAGTCTAGATTAACTATTCAAGTAATTAATGGACTAATCTAATAGGAAACTCTAAACTAAGCGACGGAGAGTTCCGTCGGTTTCAATTGATTACACTTACATGTTTAGGTAATTAAAATTTACTGAAAGCCCTTCATAAAGTACACAATTTAGCGAGATAAGTTAGATACTATAAGAATCGTGAAGAATCAAAAATACGACGATAAGACTGTGTCTTAAAAGAGGTAACTACTTTTTTTAAGGGAATTTATCAAATTCAATAGAGCAGTGACTGTAACCTCCTTGTTACAGTCACTGCTCATTCGCCCTCAGTGTGTGCCAGACAAATGCGTTTGCCCTTTGCGTTCCAAAGTCACGGTGCGGCGACTCTTTGGGACATCTGCAAAGAGGTGACTTGTGAGATGATTTTTACTAATATTTGGAATTAAGAACATTTTTGCAATCAATTTTGCCTTTAAATGCAATAAATTGTTAACGGCTCAACGCACTTTAAGTATATAAAATATCGGTATGTTTAGATGGTCACCCATCAGAAGACGGACCTTGGAAAACGTTCCTCAACTTAGGAGAACGATCAGTGCATATGATATTGTACTTAGCTCCACGAATCACTGGATAACATAACTGCAAATATTTTACTCCATCATCGAATTGAGAAATATAGCCTACAATAAAACCAAACACACTAACGCGTCGGCATAGCTGTTAGTCGTTCTGTCTAGTCGCCATGTGTTGGCACTAAAATTGACTGTCACCTCGCAAACGCGCTTCGCATTGCATCGATAGTGCAAAAACTGCCAGTTGGCATACAACTTTTGGTACGTATACTTTCAGTTTCGAGCGCAGACTTTTCATGTTTTTAGAAAGAGTGAGATAAAATTCAAAGGTCTATCTGTCATTGACTTTTTGATTCATCGTTTAGTAATAGCAGTGATCGATGTATAATCACTTTTTCTCGCAGCTTTTGTAACCTATCCTGCAGGATAACCAGTAGTCACAACACACATCATTGATAAATAATCATCGTTATTTATTTATTTTAGTGTACTACCAACATTTAAAACTCTGGTAAATGATAAAATAGTCAGTCCGTCCGATGAATACGTCCGTCCTTTTTTATATTAAAAGGAATGGAAGGAGGCTTTAGAGACAGACAAGCACTAATAAAAATGTATATAAAAATAAATAGAATAATAATAATGATCTTAGGTATCATCTGTTTTTTATACCCTGAGACTAAATTGACACAGGTAATGGCAAACTTACAATAGGAATGATGCCAGTTCAGTGTTGTAATGTCATTTCAGTCTCAGGGTATAAAAAACAGACGGTAGACTTTATAAATTCTTACTCCATAAAAGTTATAAATTCATACTATTCAAATTTAAATTGGTTCTTCTTAGTTTAAATTTTACTCTTTAAAAAAAATATATCATCAACCTTGTCATGTGCCCAATTACAAAACAAAACATTGACACCCCATACATCCAACACTGGCAACATCCATTCTAAAATCCGCTGGTCACAGTGACGTGTCCATCATTCGCTTTACAAATTGAGTGTCACTTCGCATCAGCGAAGGGTTATTACAAACGTTTTTAACTCAACCTGCTGAGACGGGTTAAATTGTTGTGGGACTCAAACGAGTTTCGTTGATGAACTGTCAAAAGTCTTGCAAAAAACGAATTTACTATTCGGTATGCCAACAAATACGAGTATACCCCATATGATGGGTACAACACTTGAGAATTTTTAAGTCAAGAGTGAATAAGTTACTAGTTCTAGGTATCGTCATCGACCGTGTCGTCACTTTCCATCAGGTTCAGGTGAGATAGTGGTCAAGTGCAAACCTATAATTGTTTTTTTATAGGTTTGCAACTTGAGAAAAAAATATTTAAAAAAATGTTCTGCACCGTTATCGGAATCCACATCAGACTCTAAAGACCGAAATCATTTGTTTAGTCCGAATCTGGCCACCCAAAAGTATTTCCCATCATCAACCCCAATTGTTCGTATAATGATGAAACCGCATCCAAAATTGCAAAACCTTTCCATTACATTACAAAATCCTGCTGAGTAAGTAATTCGAAAGAATGTCGGACGCACTCTCTGCGTGTTGGTACAGTCAACCACCCGACGTTCTACCACAGGCAGTAAGAAAACTGTCCCAACTGCTACGCCATGAAAGCGCTGTCAATGTCAAATTGTTACGAAGGCACGTGGTTGACTGTACTACGTCGTGCACAGCTTTTTAATTACTACCTACGCGTTGGGAACCGTGCTCGGGAATAAATCTTAGTTAATGTCCCTTTAGTCTGGTCAGTTGG
This sequence comes from Mythimna separata, assembly GCA_030763345.1. NCBI lineage: Eukaryota > Metazoa > Arthropoda > Insecta > Lepidoptera > Noctuidae > Mythimna > Mythimna separata. The sequence continues at coordinate 13,699,853 of CM061182.1, forward strand.
GCCCCATGTGTTGTTAAGCTGCAACTAGATGAGCCGAAATCGATTCGCGTCGGCTAGATGGCTAATAGCGCATTTATTTCGAAAGGTAATACTGAGTTGTGGAGTATCGGTTGAATTGTGGGTGTCTGTACTTCTGTAGTTCATTTATTTGTGGAAAGAGATTTTACTACCTACCTTAGCATTTGTTGCAGCGGAATTTATTGTATTCATGAATCCCCGACCGGTCTCATGTGTTATTGTCTTACTATTGTGTCTCGTTTCGCGGGTTTGTGATAGGTTAACGCCTGTTTTTTTTTTTTGCATCAGTCGAAAATAACATGTAATGTTGATACATATAAAAACTAATCAGTATTATAAGTCCTCTTTTATAAGCCTATTTATTTATCATCTTTGTATCAGACACTGAAGAACCAAATATCCCTGCTTGATCTAGTTGTTGTGAGTTGTTCAGTTGTTAACAATCTTGTGACACTGTGTTTGTCATCGAACTCCTCCGAAAGGATGTGATTGATTCATAACGTTTTAATCCCCAACCGGTCCTATGAGACCGCGCTGTTATTGTTTTACTATTGTGTCTCGTTTCGCGGGTATCTGAGTAACTACAATTATGATTTATTTATTAGATTATTTTTTCCCTTCTACCCACACCCTTAAATTTTTTTCGATAATTTATATGTCAGAACAAGGCTTGCCAGATCAAATAGGTATAATATAACGAAACTTACTAAACTTTTAATCCGTTGTTTCAGAAATGCGACATTCCTCGAGCCACACCTCCAGGGCATAAGAAGACGCGACAGCAGGAGCTCAGACTCAGATCACGATGAACGCTCCACGGAAGACGACGAGAGGTCCTTGCTTCGGAGTTCACCTCGCACGAGACTGCCCCCTCCGCCGCCTCCGCCACCCGACGACGACCCACCCCCGCTGAAGCCTCGAGAGTTCTTCGAAAGACTTCAGACCCAAGCGATGAGGGAAGCTCAAGAAAGGAAGCACAGATCAAGGGAAATACCTATCAAAGACCAGCTCTTTAGACCCGTCGACGCTGATGGCAGTCTAGGAGACAGCCTCAGTCAGGTAAGGACTATCTACCCTTTATTTCACCGTTTTTCTTCAACTTCAAACTTTTAAATCTCGAATAGCAAGACCGTTCGGATGTAGCCTAATGAACCGTGCTGGTTCTATTTAGTTTATAGTTTCGCAGACTTTTTTTTCGAACTGTACTTGCAGTTTTGCTGGATTCTTTATTTGCATATCGGATAGCATTGTGTAAAGAGACGGAACGAGAAGCATTTCTGAAGTAAAATATTGTATCAGAATGAAATTATATTTAGCCATTTATTTGAGTTGTGTTCGAGATGTTGCCGGTTCTCGGAATGCGTCTCCTCTTTCTATTTTGCTGCCATTACCATGTGAATGCTGCGAGAGTGATGTTACATGAAAGCAATATTTTTCAATAGTCGATACGGAATTAAATTTGTGGTTCTACAGAAGGGAATTTGTTGGGAAGGGAGCGCATTCTGTTTGATGTTCCTTTCAATTTGGAATTATTCAGAGTATACAAAAATTTTACACCATAAACACAGTTTTTAAATGCTACCTTCCTTGTTATTTACGGTATTTTGGTATCGATAAGTTTTACATGATCATCATTTCAGTTGAAAAACGTCCACTGTTGGACATAGGCCTCTCCCTACTGTCGCCAAAACAAACGTTCTTGTGCCTCTCGCATCAATCAGATTGCCGTGACCCTTACAGGTAATTAGTCCACCTTGCAGGAGCCTTCCAGCGCGAAGTCGCCACTTAAGAACCTTTCAGCCTCATCGACCATGTGTTTATATATTTTTCAACAAATGACGCATACCCGACTCTCAACTAAAAATCCTAATCGGGTCTAAAACATTTGCTTTTGACTATAAATAAATTTCTAGTACTTTACATAAACCTTTACGTATGCGGCGTCTTTAGCCACAAACGTAATTAAAGAAACATTAAACACACGTACAGCACATTATCCCTAGCACTTGCTTCATGTTTTCTCTCTAAAATGACAATTAGTCGTTGTTGCACCACCACAATGTTTGCAAACCCTGCCGCTGCACTCAGTCGCACTACAGTGACAGGGGCGCCCACTTGAGGTGTAAAACTTCTCAGTCAATTGCGGGCGTTGCTTTGTGAATGCTTGAAACCCCACCAAACCCTTGCATTGTCGTCGGCTCGCGTTTAAAATATGGAGAGTAATGGTTCTGTGAAGTTATACTGCACTCGCTCCTGCATTTATATGAAGGAAGTAGTTAAAAATACGAGCTTTCTACGTTGAGATTGAGTAGGAAAAATCCTGCAGTTTCGAAACAAAACTAATTTCCCTACGCAATTATTTTAAACGCTCTGGTCATTTCACAAGTGCGACACCGAAAGTAAAGGGATAGCCCGAAAGCATAATATTCATTACACTACACTTACTGGTCCATCGGACTGCCGATTAACCCTCAAATTAGAACGGGGGCCGAAGTTAACTGCCTTTTGCGGGACATAAATGACATGTGCGACTTAGAATTTTGGATGGGAACTCGTACCGTACCATTTACGGTCTGTAATGGTGTTTTTAATTATTTTGCGGGTAATTACTGGGTGGGTTCCGGTTTTTGAGGGTTTTATTCACTTTTGGTATGACTCTTAATTTACTTTTGCGACTTTATAAATTTTTTGAATGAAAAACCGTCGAATAAAAGAATCAATGTCTGCTTACTGTGTCCGGAAGCCTTACTAAAGTTTCTACAAGTCATTTATTTTTGCACGCCTGTGTGCTTTCGATAGGATTGAAAAGGGATTCATAATTTATGTTTGAATAATATAGCTGACGTGACTCTTTGAAAGCCTCGTTTGCCGCGCAAATGAATAGATAACGTAATGAAACTCCGCTCGCCCCCATTTATCAACATTTTAACGAGACGCGACAAAGTGGAGACTCCGCATGATATTAAATGCTATGTTAAATGTACACCTATTAAATGAAAGCCCTTAAAAAAATACTTAAAAGATAATCGACTTCCTACACTTAAGTAATTTGTAGATCGGTAATAAAAATTAAGATTGTAAAATTGTCTACAAAGTAGCGTTATTTACTTTGATTGCTTCTAATAGCTACGTTTTTACTCCATGTTTGTTTAATGGAGCATAAACTTCTTGCCCGCCAATTAATACCATGTTAGACGGCAATCACTCTAAAAGCTTTCAAACTATTTCTTAGCAGAAAATCGTTCGTTACACTCGACTAGTTTTAATAAACTTCGCAAGTTCGCCAGTAATCGGTAAAAGTCGGGACTTGATTCAAAAGTTCGGAAGTTAGGCGTTTTATACGTGATAATTACTAGCATTGTCAACACGGAACGATTATCGGGTGGCCCGGAACTAGGGATGTAGTGAAGGCCGTCAAAGCGGAGACGGAGTCAGCGTTGCGGAGCAGAGTTGAACCTCGGAGGTGAGGGTGCAGAAATGTTATATATAAAAAAAATACTCAACAATTTTTTTTTTCAAAATAATGTCTCCATTTAGTAAGTAATATTTAAGAAGTGATATACTGCAATTTTTTGTGGTTTATAAAATAAAAACAGACTCAAGTAAACCATTTTTTACTTGGTGGCGGCTACATGAAAACCAAGCACTTTAAAGTTTTAGTTACATCAGGTTACATCTTTACCAAATTAAGAGATAGTAGGAGCCAATTCTCTTTACTATCAAGACATTTGTTATAACTCTGCTAAAACCTGCGGAGGCGAATGTAAATGAGGACATTTTATTTAGACAGATGTATCCGTCGCAACACTGTCCGGAACTCCGTCTGCACCCTTCCCTCGTCCGGGCAGACTTTAATCGTCGGTTGGAAAAAAAATGAAGCCATCCCTAGTTTAATTTGCATGCGGTGCACTGGATGCCATCGATTTAGTACAACAATAGGGAGGATAGATGCGTCGCTCGTTTTTGCTTTGTTGCATTGTTCATGGACGCGAATTTTTTCGGTGATTATTCGGTCTTATTTTGTGACGTTTATTTATTGATGCATTTGTGTATCAATTTTATGGTACATAAATCGTAGGGGCCCAGCAGGGTTGAAACCTCTGGGGTCATGGGTTGGTTTCTGGTATTAACATCACTAACTTGTAATTTAGAAATTAAAGTTAGTTGAAAGTTATTCATTACAGAGCCAAGGTTATAGAGACAGTTCGGAGAATCGCCAAACTTAAGTGGCGTTGGAATGACTCCCTCCCACAAGATGTACCGAAGAGCTGGTGAGGGTCGTGAGAATCCGAAGGATGCGCGAATAACAGGCCAGGTCGTTCTTACGATGCTTAGGGGAGCCTAAGTCCAACAGTGAACGTCTTTCAGCTCAAATGATGATATTAAACTTAAATTTTTAACAAAACATAGATTTGTAATCAAATTTTTTTTCTCGGGTTTTAAATTCTAAACCATAGCCATCAGTCACACCACTATTTTATATTCATTCCAAAAATCTATAATTCCTACAATCTTCCACACCGCCTAATTGGCGGTCACGACGAGCAATTTCGAAAATATGCAATCAGGGTACCAATAAAGAAAACGACGTACGCTTGGCAAGTCAGTCGTCAGTCAATGGCACCAAACCCCATGAGTAAAGCTCCCCTGTCCAGTTTCCGGGACGCTTATTATGGTAATGGCACCTTCGGGCTATGTGGACTTTTACTACGTTATACATATTTAACTCCACCGTCTGTGTTGATGGGAAACCGAAAGTATATACTGTTTTTTTGAGAAGGAATTTACAGGTTGGTGGAGAAAGAAGTCTTCCTGTTTGTGTTGTGTGTTTGTTTATCTATTCGGATTTAAATGAAAATTGGTACAGGAGTATACCTACATTAGTAATACTTGATATTCTAAAGGTTCCGCGGTATGAATACCGAAATACAAGCAGGCGATGCCGCTTGCAAAAGCTAGCGTTTAATAATGCTGTCTCATTATGATAATCATAATAATTCGCATGTAGGCCACTGTCTAGACAAAACTCATTAGTTCATTACATAAAAAAAAAAACATCCAAAAATTAATAAACTAATAATCCCGCGAACAAAACACCCATTACGAAATTGCTCCTAATTCCCACGAACTCTTAATTAAACGAGCCACAAAATAACGGGTAATGAGAAAAAACGGGTATTAACGCGTTACGCAGAAAAATGGTTATTACGCCAATCTGATCGGTACACACGAGCGGGTAGCCCCGACTTATTGATTTTAACCACCCCAGTGAGTCATCTGCCGTCCCGGTTGCATCCCCCTCCCAGCTTCCCTCACTGGACCACAAACACTGTTTGCTCTCTTTGATTGAACTTGAAGAAAACTAAAGGGCTCTGTAAGTTTGTTTGTGAAGTAATAACTATTTTATTCCCCAGTATTTCTGAGTTTCTGACCCGCGTTTCTTTTTACCCGTGTTTCTTTTTGCCCGTGTTTTATTTTTACCCGTGTTTCTTTTTGCCCGTGTTTTATTTTTACCCGTGTTTCTTTCTGCCCGTGTTTGGATGATTTTTTTCACTGTCTGCATTCGATTGGTGCTCGTTAAAAGTTTGTCACGGTGGCGACGGTTTTCTGTGGGAGAAATACACATTTTCAAGTTTTGTTGAGTTTTTCATAAAAATGCTAAGTTTGAGGAAAAGATTTTTAATGGCCTACGAAGTTCGTGTTGAGAACTAAAATCCGAAATCTGCATATTGAAACTACTTCTCCAAAAGTTCATTTGACATAAGCATTATGTACGTACCTTTATCAGATTCTAAAGCCAACGTTCCCAAAATTCGAAAATCATTTACCTCTTAAAAGCTACTTAACCGGCCATATAATCGTTAGACCGAAGTCCCGATACCTTATTACGTATTCTGGCAAACTTTTTACCTAATTAAAAGTTCGCTTTGCTCGGTCGCAGGTGCGCGCCGTTTGCTCCTAAAACGTTCGAACCATTTACAACGTGCTCGCACGTGCTACCGTTTTGCACTTATGAACCAAACTCGTGTAAAAGTGAACTGTTATGCGACACTAAGAGCGGAGTGCTTTGCGATATTTCCATGAGACGCAGATGCCTTTAAGAGATTGCTATTGCAAAGTGTTTATGTAATAGGTGTTAGAGTAGTTGTGAAGTGTAGCGTGAGGGAGAATGCTCTAAAGTTGGGGTGTCTTTGAAGTTTGAACGTGAAGTGCTTGTCTTGTCGTTGAGAGCATGCATTTTTCCGGGACCGCGGTATGTAGAAAGTTTCGATAGGCGTGCACCTAAACTGGGCTGCGGGATTTTTCAAAACAGTCGCTGAGATCGAGTAGAGAATGAGACAGTAAGAGTTTGACACTATCTGGGTGATGTGACAGGGATCTCCAACTACCTAGATTGCGATTTCTTCCATCAAATACTTAGAAGATGAGAAGAGGTATGACAATGTAGAGGCACCTAAATTATTAAGAGCCACGGAGATTTTCTGAAAAGTGAACTTGTGATCCTAAAACGCAAAGTGCAACTGAAGGACACAGGTGTGATTTTAGTCAGTAAAAGTCTGACAGGCCCTCCTTGTCCACCCTAGCCCTGGAGAAGCCATTGGATGACTTCCAATTTCAAGAAAAAAAAGTACGCCTAAATTATTGGTTTTCAGAAATGTTACTTCCATCTTAACTTCAATTATAATTATCGGAACAAATGAACTTATACCCCAAAGCACACTTACTACTGTGTTTTCATTCAAAGTGTAATTTGGAGGAGCGATCACCAATTCCACTAACATTCCAATTGCAACATAAGTGCCAACCATACACGACCAAACAGCCGCATCTCACACCGAAGAAATCTAATTGCAAACCAAGTTGGGACATAAATCTCCCGCAGCATTCGCGGTGGTGTGATATTTGTTACCGTGGTCCTATTGTACCACAAAATTTAACACCTTAACTGCCTCCTGGGCCATTGTCACCCATGATTCATTGCAGTTATTATTGTTACCGATCGAGGAATTAATTTCCCGTATAGTGTCGACATTTTCGGCCTGTAATATGCGCGTTTAAATGCCCCGAATTGCTGCGAAATTAATTTTATCACGTTATTTGTTTTATACGGATATTAATGTTGTGGTGAAATGTGCAGACTGCTGTTCGTTATAATTATCGGAAATATTTTACGGTACACAGACTGTTTGGTATTTAATTACAAATTAAGGGAAGTTAAATTATGACTTGTGTATTCGTAGCGTTCACTCTCGCCGCGGATATCGATATCCGCGTTAGGTAAGTCTTGAAATTCGTGTAATCATAATAAATATTTAATCAACTTGCTACCTACTTTCCCATGAGAATACTCGCCTATAACCCGTCTTTCAATTTAATCAGATTTAGAAATTCTTATAATTTTATATCGTCAGTATTGAAACTACATCAAATATTTTTCAATAGTCATTTTTAAAACCAAAGGTAGTTAGTAAATACACTCTCTCTCTCTATTTTCTCTGAATATGGAACGAAAAATATTTATTCTCACGAATATAATTTTAAGAAAACAGCTTCGAGAGCTCAAATAAAAGTAAAAAACCTTGGAAAATATTTATTCTCTCTGAAGAAAAGGCAAATTTTTCTCGCGATACCAATTTAAGATGAGAAACTGAAAATTTTCCTAACTACTAAATGCGGTTTTGAGCTTAATTTAAACTTGGATGTTGAAGTTTAGAGAGCGGACTTTGTTTGTTTTACTTTCCTATTATCACAAAGCTGCATAAATTTATTACGGCAGCTCTTGAGCTCTTGAGGTTTAGTCCTTTAAAAAAATTATAAACAGTTATGGTGAAAGTTTGTCGACTAAAAATACAATTCGAGTATCGATTCGTTTTGTAAGTTAAACAAACTTAACCCAATCATATTTATATGTGCTTAATTCTATTTCAAATAGAATATATTTAATATAATATACCTACTTACCTATTTATTCATTTATTTATGTATACCACGGAGTATACAGCAATCAAACAGTGGGACAAATCTGTAAGAGATTATAATTATACAATCGATATTGAAGATTTCTTACCTTAAATCTAAGATATTTCATTTTGAAAGGTGGATGATCGGTACCATTTACACTGTAGATATTTTTGAGTCGATAAGTAATCAATTACTCATAGAGTGAAATAATCCACTCATGTACCTCCCATAACGTAATCTCTATGGCGAAGCACTCGCAAAACATTTTATAGACAATAAGTTTTCCTTTTTTATTAACGAGAACAGACAACCTATATTTTATTCGACTTAACGCTACACTATTTTAAATTGCATTGAAGAGAAACTCAATGAAACAAATGTGAGTGACGCTCGACTTTCTAGCAATTACTCCTAGACATAATGAGGTGTTTTTCCTTGCAAATTGCCCGTTTAAAACGGATACTACAGTGCAGATTACGTGTTAAACTTTTTCAACTTTATTGACTACGGTTTAACATAAATGTTGTTTACGATGGCTATCGTGATCACACTTGGCAGGAAATAATATCGACCACTTATTTTCTAGTTAGCTTGTTCCATAGGCTTCGATCACGCTTAGGAATTTCCTACGGACACAAAAAAAGCACCTATTTCCACACGTTTTACTCATGGTCCTATACAAATTTGTTTTGCTATTGAATCGTGGTTAGTTAAAAAACATTCAAGCTGTTAAAGAAAAAGTCAAATCATTTAGAAATTTTTTGACGCCATATTTTAGATAGGAGTTTTTTTTAGTGCCATAGAGTACAGTTAGTTTAGATTTTTAAATATTTCAATGTGTTATTGAAATAATAATAATCTCATGATAAAGTATTTCAGACAAACACATACGCGCAAAATTAACAAAAACAGACTATAATTAAGCTATTTCGCCAACAAAGGTACTAACAGACCCTGCCAGTATATTCCATTAGCTGAAACAAGCCACAATTTCGTATTCATTAGGTCGGAAAGTAAAATATTCACATTCGCAGCGGCAATTTGAATTAAATGTGGACAATTTTAATTCAAAACTACACGGCAAATCGCATAAACCCGTTGCTGCAAAGGGATTTTATCTCAATTAACGGACAAACTCGCCTCAAATGATAAATATTTATGCTCATAACATAAGCCTCGATGTGTGTTTTATTCGGTGCTTTATATCGCTTAATTTATTGGTAGTTTGTTTTACATTAATTAGCTGAGAATGTTGAGTGATACGTGCTAGTTCGAATTAAAATATTTATCAGATCTTTTCACTTTTTATAAATAAAATACAGGAGCCTCCTCCTTCAAACGTTTGAATCCCCGACCGGTCTCATGAGACCGCGCTGTCATTGTCTTACTATTGTGTCTCGTTTCGCGGGTATGTGATAGGTTAATAGGGTGTAGCAATGGGAACAAAAGATGTGTAAAAAAGGGCTAAAAGAGTCATCATATCTTAAAAGAGTTTTACTTGCGTATGGTAGTATTTGAAACATCGGTGATGGAGCATGCTCGACTAGAAGAAAGTAGGATTCTTTCCTTCTCTTCGGTTGATTTAAAAAACACAATGCATACTTATTGTTAAAGTTTCTAATTTGATATAATTACTTTATTCTGTTATAAATCTTACATAACTAATAAATAAACATCCAACTTAGGGATAGTTTTGAAAAGCATCTGGTTTACTCAACTGGCAAATACGCTCATAAAATAAAAATTTTATTTCTAAAATCTAGAAGATAGAGTATATCCCGATACTGCAAAACAAGCCCTTACTGTTGAAACTTATTGCAAGCTCTCTCACACTTTTTTCTTTTTTTGCCAATCATGTCTGCGACTGAAGTAATTGTTATCGGCCACAGATCAGACCTTTTAATTGGCGTCAAGCGTGTTCCGGTAACTTTGTCTGGGAGTTTTGCTGTCTCTCTGACGATTAGGGGAACTGAGTCCCAGCTGTGGGAGTACTATGGGCTGGTGGCATTATGTCATGGGACACTTTATGCGCTTAATAATTTTTGCAGGCCCAAGTACAAATATTGTATACTTATTCTATTTTATTAGTAACTCGCGCCCGTTCCTGCTTCGTATGGGTGTTAAAAATCTTTGATATTCTCGATTTTTTTTTACTATAATATCCATGTATACGCTTAAACCATTACATAATTTTTTTCGTCTATTAGTGAAAGCTGTATAAAAATTATTTCTGAAATTTTTTGGCAGACAGACAGGCAGAAGTAATCCTGATACATATTAATTTATTGACCCAAAAAAGGTCCGAACCCATGACTTCGGGCTACTTGAAATTCATAAAAAGATCAGAGGGAAAAATTGCGATCTGCTAAGAATATGAACAAAGATATCATGAGCAAACCTTATTCAGGGGCAACAGCCGGACGAAAAGGGTAATACAACTTTAACATATAAACAACTAAACTAGAATGGATGAGCCTGTATGAAATTGCTACTCTCCTTTGTGAATGCCGCGTATCCTTTGCGGGGAAAATCGAGTAATAATATTTCCAAGTTGGTGAACAAAGAGCTTTCGTTCCGTTTGAAGCGAGATTGTCGTGGGTATTTTCCCCTTAAATATTGTACTCGCTTTTTACCAAAGTGACATTTATATGAAGCGTCCCAGATTGTTTTGGCTTTGCTTTCTTTTGGGCGTTTTTTGTGAATCTTATTTTGAGTAAAGTAGCTTTATGTTTTTAATAAAGGTTGCTTATTAAAAAATGTTTACTGAGTTATGCTAAGAATTATTAGAAATAATATTTCTTATATTTATTTATTTAAACTTTATGTACAGTAGTGGTACATAGGCAGACTTACGGCTAGTTTTTTCATCAAAAACTAAAACTATCAGTAAAAGCATTAACATTTACTTGACCATAGCTGTCATAATGGCAAATGTGTTTCTTCATCCAAAGTCAATAGAGTTGCCGCTACGCAAACGTCGTAATTACCCCAAAAACACGTGGGGAGCTTTTTTTACTCATGACAACATCGCAACATCACTGTCCAGTAGTGCCATATGTCAAATGTCAATGTTGATGTTTAGGGTAAAGGCGGGATATATATTGCTAGCTAGTTTAATCCTTTAAATATTTTTGGACCTATTGTTAAAATTCTAAAAGCACAGGTGATTTTAGAATTTTAACCCCCTATGGTATGTCTGTCCATTTCCTCGAAAGCTGACTGTAATTGCTTTGTATTCCATACTCTAACTCGAACATACTCTCATCCACGCCGGGCCCACGTCCACCTGGTGGATTATGGCCCATCCCTCTCCTAGAGAGCAGACTTGAGTCCCAACAGTAGGATTATTATAAGGCTGATAATGCTAATGCTACACGAACTCGCGCTCCTTCCTTTCTTTTATATTTTCGTGGCATGGTTCTGCTACAATCGTACATAATAAAAATAAAAAAAAAAACCGGTCAAGTGTGAGTCGGACACGCGCACTGAGAGTTCCGTTTCCGTTAGTCAATTTTTGATAACGAGGCATCTATGCCACCGGGGCATTTATTCCCGCCTTTACCCTATTTCTTTAAAAAAAATATTATTTTTTAAATAAAATCAGTTTGAACGCATCCATAATGAACGCAGTGAAATCAATACAATTTTGTCAAAATAACAGTGACTATAGCTTTAACAGGGGCCCCTCAATGAGCAGTAAAGCTTAAGGGCTAAACTAACAGTCAAACGGTTAAAATTGTGAAGAAACGAATTTAACCGCTATTATTACTTTATGTCGTTACTTTGGCTGTTACCTTTGATGAAAAAACTGGCCGTTAATGCAACATGATATTCTAAAACAACTGCTAGAGAATTCCAACAATTCCAATTCAACTGGTAGGCAGCCGCTCTTCGTAAAATACTGGTATTCAGCTAAATCCGGCTTGACTGGAAGCCGACCCCAATATAGTTGGGAAAAGGCTAGGCAGATGATGAACTGCTAGAGAATTCCATGTTGTCTTTCTTAATTCATGAATCCCCGACCGGTCCTATGAGACCGCGCTGTTATTGTTTTACTATTGTGTCTCGTTTTGTGGGTATGTGATAGGTTAACCCAAGAGTTAATAAAGACAAAACACTAGGTGGTAAATGTGCAACTATGCACAATATTTTTTTTTAATGTTTTGTCTGTACTATCGTCCATAATTATTATTTAAGTTCAACTCTCAAATTATAAACAAAAATCATAGCTCGTTTAAATTATTCTTCCGGTTAGTAAAAATTGCATTAAAATCTATTACGTAGTTTAGGAAAGATGGCCGAATAAACAGACATACGAATAGAGACTTTGATGTGAATAATGAAACAGATGCACATTTCATCTATACTAATATTATAAAGAGGTAAAATTTGTAAGTTTGTATGTAGGGGGTAATCTCTGGAACTACTGGTCCGATTTGAAAAATTCTTTCAGCGTTAGATAGCCCATTTATCGAGGAATGCTATAGGCTATATAACATCACGCTACGACCCACGGGAGCGGAGCAGTAACGAAAAATGCGGGTGAAACCGCAGGGGACAGCTAGTAGCTCATAATATTAACGCAAATAACTGCAAAGCCATTATTTATATTAACACCTTTACCACATTGCCTTCCAACAAATTCTACATTGAATATTATCATTAAATTACCATAAAGGGAAATACTTCGAGACGGGCTTCTAACTAACAACGTTATATTATAGCGCATCACAAACGTATAATATTCACTGCGAATTTAATAGGCTGTGTACACACCGCGCGAAGCCATAAAGCGGGCCTCAGACGGGCTCTCGTGTGAGCCCCCTAAGGCCTCAAACAGGGTGAGGGACAAGTGTAAGCGACAGCGGATGCGAAATATCAAATAGGATTATGAAACCGCCATCGCCAGTGTCATTTGCGTCCATATTGATGTATATGCATGTATGATACACTTTAGATGATAAAATAATAATAATAATTAAGCTTTATTTATTCCAAGCATAATAATATACGATAGCATTTATTATAATATTCAATTTCAATTTACACACTTTAGAATCAGATAATAGTCGGTGGTTTATAGTAAAATAACATGACTATATTTGACTTACGAATTAATTCGAGAAAATCCTTGGAACAACAGACTATATGTCAGAAAAGATATTGTTGAAATTCATTGTAAAAATAATTCTCTTTCCGCTCTTCCGCATTCGACATTGTACATACATTCAACATTAAACAAATTCAGTTTTGGAGTCTCAAGATTATTATTTACCACGCCGTACGACCGTATATTGCTAAAATCGAATTTTAAAAGAATAGCCTCTACACCCGCTACAACCACTCACGATGCACTGTGACCTGACCACCAATCGCGTCCGCCACCGCTCCGCTACTCTCCCGCTTCAGTCACCTCGCATTCACTCCAGTCGAGCACTAAGCCCCCCACTACGGACCCATAAAGGGACTCACTAATATTTGCCTATTATGATTATTTTCACGTGCCACACAACCTCAATTAGCGGAACATTTTCTCCGTCTGTGTTGGTACTAATGTGCGCGATGAATGGAAATGAATGGCTGTGAACGTAATACACGATAATGGTATTATTAAATTTTTGGGTAAAGAGCGTGTTTCTACGTGAGGGACTGAGGGTCATTTGAATAAGTTTTGATAGGTCTGGTTTATTGGTAAGCATTTTTATTTAGTTAGAAATTGGTTAAATAAGAACAACTAAGTTAGTATACGAAAGCCAGTTAATGAAGTAAAAATATATCTCAGATTGAGATAACGAAACAAAATAACAACACTACGGTCATTACAAAATTAGTGTTAAATTAGTAATAGTTTCTAATTAGACGATAAACAAAATAAAAAAATATTTGATTTGTTAATGTTTATTTTATAATTTACGAAAGACAGAGAGAGGTTAGATAAAATTAAATTGGAATTAATGATGATTATAGAGATATTTTGGTGTGCAAGAATAATAATATTATTAGACATTAGTACGCCTTTTTCATTGATAACATTGATCAAAGAAAGTGTTTACATATGTAGTTCTGAATGATTGATCCAACTAAGTTTGTAGCGACATCTATTACTTCACATATGAACTATACAAAATTCCGCACCGCACAATTAGAGTTCTTCGTGTAAATTGAACATACTTATACAAAAGCCCAAAATCATATATCTCGAGCAGTTGCCCAGCTCAGACCACAGAACCAACTAGTTGGAGGATCCTCCGTTTTCATAGAAGGTTTGCGCGACTTAACACTTGCTACCGCATGCCTCCAAAAGTTAAAAAGTAAACCATACATACACTAAAACCTTTTTAACTTTCGATCGAGGATCGGATAAGGAATTAAGGACATATCCTTCTTACATTTTACAAGTTACATTCATTAACATCTTTTTTCTTTTAATTCCAGAGTCGAGAGAGTCTATCATCAGACGGCGAGGGTGCTCGAGGCGACTGCTCCTCAGTTGACTCCTCAGGGTCAGGGTCGGAGGAGCAGCCACCATGCGACATCGGGCTTCTAGAGAGACTGATCAGAACACACCCTGTATGGTTCCTGCCAGGAATCCAGAGGGCTGGGGCCTTCCATTTGCTGCAAGGAAAAGAGGAGGGAGTAAGTATTTTCTAAACCTACTTATAAATAAAATTGAAGTGTCTGTTTAAATGCAATATTATTATTATACCTAGCCTATACTTTCCCACGGCTGGGCAAAGGCCTCCCTTCATTCAACGCATTGAAAGTATATTCGATTCATTTAATATCGCATTTTTGTCTGTCTGTATGTTCCGGCTAATCTCTGAAACGTTTGGATCAATTTTGACGGGACTTTCTGATAGCTAACTTATGTTTTAAGGAGCAACATAGAATACTTTTGTTGTAGAAAATTAGTTAGGGTTCCACGCACAACAAAAGACATCTTGTGATTGTGTCATAATTATGGTCACATTTGGCCCTTTACTGTTTTTCGAGTCTAACGTAGATAAAGTCGCGAACACCAGCTAGTAATTAATATTATAAAACAATGCCTTTGAGCTTAGGCAATATTAAAACAAGAAGATTTCATTATCACCTTTTAGATTGTCGTTAAAGAAAAAAATACCTAACTGCCTAACTTTTTTAATTAAAAATCAGACAAATATAGTTTTTCTATGACCTAAATTGAAAGAAGAGAATTCTTCAAGCTCTAAAAGGCCTACCGTATAGTTCGTGAATAAAGTACCTGTCTTATAGTGTTTCAATAAATTACCTTAATTTTACATTAAAGGCTTTTTTGCTGTAGAAATAAAACTAGGATAAAGCTCTTGAAGTTTTATTACTTTCCAAACGAATACAATAATAAAGTAAAATTTCTAAAGTATAGAACGCCTCTATTGGAAAATTTAATAATGATTGCTCTTTTTGCAAAAGTTTCTATTATCATTTAACAAAAATGATAATAAAAACTTAGAAGATTTTAAGAAAAATTGTTAAAATAATGTATTAAGAAACTAAAGTTAGATACTATAGTTTTTCGAAGCGTAGATAGCAGGATATATCTGCAGTCACGAGCAATAAGATATATGTCACTAGTTAAAAAACTCTTAATAAAGATTTAAACAAGAACAAGTTGTATAATTATATTCTACTAGTCGTGACTATACGATACATACTAACAGAAAACAAAATTAGGAGGAAAAAGAGAAAAGAGAGAAGTATTTGCCTTACCGTGGGATAGGTAATAATAATAATTATTAGCCTATAAATTGTCCCATTGCTGGGCAAAGGCCTCTCTCCGTTCCTTCCATCGTTAGCGGGATAGGTAATATAGAGGCTAAATACATTAGGTTAGATTTTCATCTAAACATTTTGCTAATCCACCTTATCATTTTCCAGAACTTCGTGGTCCGTCAGTCAAGCCAGCCCGACACCATGGCCATCAGCGTTCGCCTGCCCGCAGACAAGGGTCCCTACATCGAACATTACCTCATCCAGGCTGCTGGCGGTCGCATAGGACTGGAGACCTCCCACAACCGCTTTGATAACATACCTGAACTGATCGCACATTACTCTCAATGCTGGTGAGTTACAAAAATAAGGTTTTTCATATATCGATATTAGAAATATGAAATAACGTAAAGGAAGTTTTCGCGTTTTGAGTAAAAGGAGCTTACGTTATTTCATATTTCTGGTATCGATATGCGTAGCGACATCTAAGGCGCCACGTATGAACTAAACCAACTCCTGCGTCCGTTAACTAGAGGTCCCTGAGCGATTTCAAAATCATCTCTCGGGCAGTTGCCCAAACCAAACAAAATAGCCGTCAGACGCCATATTTTAGTTTAGAGCAAGAGTTAGGGTATATTATGTAATTTTAATTGATTAAGTGTTTTTCTTATTCATGTTACGATTATAAAGGGTTAACTCCCGATGTTTATCATCGGTCAGCAGTCTGATCGGAGGATCCTCCCTTTCCAACGGAAGTTTGCGGGACTTTACACTCTGTTACGCATACATCTAAATATGAAAGTAGTTTCATAGCTCTAAGGATGAAAGTAGTTTATATATTTTCTTTTGGTTGAACGACCTGATGATAGTCGTGGGCACTTTTACCGTAAACGCCCATATAGTTCTTCAGATCACATTTTATAATTAAAAAAACAATTATCAAATAGCTGCTGAAAAATGAAATGTTTAGGTACTTCCAATATAATTGTTATTAGATATCGAACAATTTAAATTGTCACTTACGGGATATCTTCCGTGATTTTTTATTATTTTGAATTCCCGATAGCAACAAGTAAGCATGTAAGTGTTTAAGTGACAATTTAAATTGTGAAACAAACCGTGATAGCCTAAAACAGATATCGAACAGTTCCTCGATAGACGTGCTATAACCAATTTTATTTCTCCTTTCAGTGACGAGCTCCCAGTGCAGCTACAACTCGCTCGTCCCCTTCGAGAAGCAAAGAGTCGTCATCAACTAAGTTCCTTAGCTCTTCTGGGACAAGAGTTCTGGGGTTACCCGATGGCAAACCCGAAGAACAACCCGAACAATCTCCTTTCTCCTTGTCAGCTGGCCAATGGCGTTGTTCCCATGGCTGTCACGCCGTCTGATACGGGATCTAGTCTTAGCAGCTTTAATGCCAGTAAGTATAAGCATATATAATAATATTATAAAAATGATTAAAAAGGTCTAAGGACAAATACTTAGAAATTCGATTTTCTAGGTACCCGAACAAACTCCCGTGAACACATTCTAAGCCCAGACAAGGATCAAAACGTAGTGCTAAAGATGTCACCAATAGACACTTCAGGTTCCCCACCGAGTCAAAATCAGAACCTCAGCACTTTTAAAGGCAAAACTGCCCCGTCACCACCAGCGAAACCCAACAGCGCATTTATTAGAGCACCTAGACCTACCCCACCAAATACTTTGAACCTTATGTCTAGCACTGTAAGTATGAAAATATTTTTTTGTATAGCTTTAACGGTGTTGTTGTCTAGAACGTTATTAATAGAAGCTTCACCTGTTTTCAGGCGCATATAACACAGCCTCATACTTTTCCAACAACCAACACGCAACACTCTCCCACCCAAATAAACGTCAAAACGACTCCACCTCCTCCACCCCCACGATGGGCTAAACCGCCATTTTCCAAGCCATCCTTATCTCCAAAATCAGAAGCTTTCAGCCCCATTAACAAAGTCGCACAGAATGGAAACATAACAGTCACTACCACCGTTACGTTCTGTGTCAATAACACACAAATTCACAATCATCAAATCAATGAGAGCATACAGAGCGACAGGTTACAACTAACGCTTGCGTCTAACGCCGTCAATAACAACAGTAGTGCAGACTCTGTATTCAGCCTCATGGATACAAAAAACATTGCTGATTCTAATGGAGAATCCCAGGTGAGGATTATTAGATTAATGCATGATTTTTGCACCCTTGTTTGCTTTGCACGTTTTATTTTTTTGCCAATGCCAGTCGATTTTGTTTTGTTTCTAACCAATGATATCTTTGTTCTATTCTTTTTTCAATATGGTACTTAATTAACTCATGGACTGACTATAACTTCCTGTTCCTGTATAGAACATGATGCACCGTATGTCGCCAGAGGGAGAGTGCATCAATGCTATGACGGCTAGTTTGCACGGGAGCTTCAAACGTCAAATGACCGAACAGAATAATGTTGAAGCTGGATCACCAGTAGAACAGTCCCAGACAAACACGTCTGATTCAGCGGATCCAATTGTCAACAGTTTAACAAAATCTGGTAGCACTTTTGCTCCTAATCAACTAGTGTCTCCTAACGGAACGAATTCGGTCACCAGCGGAATATTCTCGCCAACGAGCCAAATCAACTCTCCTGTTTCTAACGACACAATTTCTTCTAAAAGTGGTGTTTTTTCACCTTCAAGTCAAACTAATAAAAGTGAGATCTTCTCTCCGATATCTCGAAGTTCCCCAATATCAGCCAAAAACGTTTTCTCACCAACGTCAAACCAGTCGATTATATCCCCAATGATGGGGAAAGATCGGGACAAAGTTCTGTCTCCAAATACGAACACAGCAAGTAGCACGCCTTCTGGTAGATCGAGGAGGAGTAAACACTCCCACCGAAAGGAGTCCAGACATTACCAGGTAGAGTACATGTTTTCTGAATGCGAATCATTTTATGTGCATTTTGGATATACCACTAAACGCACGATATTGTTTATTAACATATAGCACAATGTTATTGCATCACTAACCTACAGTATGCAAGTTAAATTGATTTGCTCTAAAGTTTTTAAGGTGTAGATAATTATATTGTTTTATATGAACTCGTAACACAAAACTTATCCTTAAATTTTTTCTACAGTCAAGTGACATATTTCAGGAATCAGACATCTTAGAATCTCCAGGTGTGTACTGCCGTAGTTCGTTAATGGACAAAGTGTCAGACTATGAAGATATTTGGGGACCGGAAAGTAACAGTTGCTCTACTTTCAAACCGTTAAAAGTTGAAAACGAAAACAACATTCATAATGGTCTGATGAAGAGTAAGAGACCTGATCTTTTACCAGATACTTTACGTAAGTGTATAAAAAATATATTCATAGTAGAACATACGTTCAAACTAAGTACCTTAAATCTTCTTCCATTTATATTATACTTCACAACTTCTATTTATTAAATTGCTTATTTATAAAAATAAAACGTTTGTTACAGCTAAACTGAATGCAGCAAAAAGTACACAATCCATATTGGAAAAAGAAAATATTCATATTATAATGAATTCTACTGAAAGTCTAAACGAAAAGAAAAATCTTTCTGATAGTTCACTAAAGAAAAGTTTCAAAGGTTCCAGTGAAATCATAGCAACGACGAACAGCAAGGGAGATATAGTACCAAAGAGGCCAGATAAACTTAATATAGCTATGAATATGAACAAGAAATTGACTGAGGAGATCGAAGCGGTTATCAAAAGTAGAGAGAACTATAGTACTGAAAGTATGGAGACAATGAAATTAGAAGATGATTGTGCACTTAATTCTCTTGGTGAAGAATCTGAAAAGGACAATGCTGGCAGCCCCTTCTACGCCGATCCTGTAGATGCTTTAAAGGAAGTAAGTAGATTTGATATTCACAACTACGAAAATCTATGAAATCGCTATATTTAGTGAATATAATATACTTAATGATTATGTGTCTCATCTCAGGCTGCCTTACCACAAGTGCAACGACGAAAGCTGCTGAGAGTCGGCGTGAATCTATCTCAAAGGTACTCGGAACCACCGACACAAAATCATCCGTACTATCCTTTGCGCGATATGCATAGTATTGAGGAACTCTCTCGTAAGTACCAACTATATTTTTACTCATACTCATCCATTTTAATATTGTCTTTAAAATCTATCTCGTGTGATCCCAAAGATCAGTCTTTCACTCGACTGACCACAATGTGGATTAGCTCCATTCATCACCACTTCAACTTCTAAATCGGGAGCGGTTTAGAAGTTGAAAGTCCGTCTACTATTTTAATCACTTTTTCAGCATCATCGCCAAACACGTCATCATCGGTGGACAACCTGATGTCACTGCGTAGCAAGCCGAAGATGAAACCGGTGCAGCCACCACGAATCGCGAACAAGCCACCCACAGGCAAGAATGACCAGACTTGGACCGTTGATTCCAGTTGGGAGTTTATAAGTCAGTTTTATGGAGATACTGTAGAACAGTAGATACTGCTTGTAAATTTTGCTCTTGCACTCCCAACATCCTTTCACCACTCCAAATACGATGCTTTTCTTAGTAGTCCACCCGAAAATCTGACGAAATTTCAGTTTAGATTTCTTCTGATCTTTTTCTTGGTTGTGGTTTAGTTACCTTATGTCCTACCACTTTCCATTTTGTGTCACGTGCACTGTTACCTGTTGAAGTAATAATTATATCAGCAGATTACATTGCCGTGGCCAAATACTGGTCCAGGCAAAATGCCATCGACACGCTAAGTAAAAGAAGCTCGTCCTTAGTGATGGTCATGATATTATTTTAGTTTTGTTTTTACAGTCGTTTATCTCTTTATCTTGCACATATAAAAATGAGAAATAAAAAAACCTATTGTTAAAGTTACAGCAAGCTAATTTTTGCTTTGGCATTTACTTTCAGACAAAAACGAAGAAGGTTCAAACAGTGAAAGCGGTACATTCCCATCGCTGGCCGAGCAGGAGTGTCGATTGAGCGCAGTTGATGATGGAGCTCAACACTTAACTGTTCATCAAGTGGTTGCCCAAAGGTAAAACTATATCTTCCTTTAATTGGTGTGTCACCGTGAAATCTGACGCAAATTTATTTTACTACGTACTTCAATGCTTTTTGTATAATATTAATTTATTAACTGTTGTAGATTTACTGAATCAAAAATATAGTTAATATAAATTCAGATTGCTATGTATATTTTTGAATGAAGTGAACTTTAATTCATAGTAATGAAAGCTATATGACTGTACTTATATCAAATTTCCCTTGACAGATTCCCTGATCTACGGCTGAATGCAGAACCGACCACGTTGCCAGAAGAAGTCAGATCGCCACCAAGAGCATCGTGCTATGATAACGTACACGATCTGAGACCTCTATCTGAACAGGTAACGAAAAGAAAGCTTCCATATATTTCTAAAAATATTCTTTTGACCTGTTGTCCTTGGTCAATCGTTTGTTTTACATTCCTAACATAAATATCTTATCTCGTTCACAGGCAAGCGATGATGGAACAGTGTTTTCTGAACCCTGGGATAGTTCACAGTGGGATGGATTGCTACCTCCCTCGAATGGTCATCAGCTTTATGACAATGTGAGTATTCCCACATCTGTAGAACTGTGTGTAGAATATGTCCTTGTCACCTGAAAGTGTGATTGTTTTCCTTCCTTGTTTGACTACTAAAAATTTATCTTGCAAAATATTGAAGCAAGTTTATCTTTATTTGATGACAACGGAAAATATCAGTCGCAAAGTCACGTTCGAAATAAAATTTCTTCAAATAACGGAATACTGCTATTTCCAAGGTTACTTCACCGTTTGCAAATTGATATTCAGAAATATTGGAATATTTTTAACAATCATATTTTCTTTTTGACTATTGAAAATGCATACATCATTTTCTCTTGAACAAATAATTTAAAAAAATTGTATTCCAGGAGGAGCCATGTGAATGGGAGTCTCCTATCCCGAGACGAGGACCAACAGTCGCAACTAGGGCAAAGAGCTTCAGGGACCGACTGGATCCTTTACTGGGTGAGTTATCACAATTACTACAACAGCACAAACGACTCACTGCACACCTTTGGTCTAATAAACTAAAATATATCTGAAATTACGTATGTACACAAGCTAGCTTATTCACATAGATCTATCCTCTCCTGATAACATACTGAACCATTTCTTTCCATCAAAGATTGAAATACTACGTCAGTGCACGTGTCGTCAAGTTCAATTATTTATTCACGTTATACAACGAACTCATAACGCACTATGTAAATACATTTTAATATGGAGCACGCTGTGATAATGCTTGAATCATTTAGATTACACTAATACGAAAGAGTCGCTTCTAAATCATCTCTAAACAATACAGACAACAGCTTTATTTAAAGTAATTTTTCGGTCATTGCTATCACTTGTCATGTTCTTTACCTACTTATATTTATTCAGTTTAATAACTCGGTGCAGTGTTTCATCCGTATCACTCGCGTTAAAATCACAGATGTGCTCTGCAGACTGCAGGCCAATGTGTAATTAATCAATTATTTCATTATCAAATTAATTAACTTAGTAGAGCATACACAATAGGACCGCGGCGCACATCTGTTATCTATTACTACATTAGCTCTGCAAATAAATTAATTATGGCTAAAGGGCAAAGGTCTGCGCGTGCCGTGAATTTCTCAGAGATACTCTGTACCCGAGTCAGTGCAGTGACAGTCGCTTTCCAACCCGCGTTGGAACAGCATTAGACGTTAGTCTCTCTCCTTGTGTGAATGAGAAACCATCGATTCAAGTCTTTCGTTCAAGCGGGCAAGAACCGCAAAGTGATCAGTCATGAAGTGGTTCAGAAAGTGGTTCCAAGGAAAGTGCGAGAAGTCGACTGAAGAGATGCCAGGCCCCAGCAAGGCTGTGCCCTGGTTGACCAACAAGGATTCATTGAAACCATTCATTACTCCTGATGAAGAAATACCGGTCGGTGATGAAGCTTTGGAAGTTTTGGATGTGTATATTCCAGCGACTAATGATTTGTGTGCGGTAACCACCATCAAGAATTTCAGAGCAGATTCTTTGAATGAATTTGTTTATGAAAGTGAATGGGTGATTATCTCCCGCAAACAGATTATGGAGCCTAAATTCCAACGACGTCTGAAGAAAGCAGATACACTGACTGATTTATGCAGATCTTTGGCCGAAAGGAGTGTCAATAGGAGACTTGCGGAAGTAGTCGCAAAACCACCTACCTGTCATTGCAACGAATTTAGTTCCTGCGAAAGTGAGAAACCGATCCGTCCAAGTGTATTTCGAAGAGTACTGAATAGTTTCAGAAGATTTTGGTATCTACTGTACCGTAAAGTAAAAGATTTCAAAATATTTAAGACTGAACAAGTCGTCGACGTCTTGAACGATTACGAAGAAGAACCTTTCGAAGCATTTGCATCCACTAAGATGTATTTATGTAGGTAATAATTGTTTCATTTCAAATATTAAATTAGTGTTGTCCTTAGATTAAATTTGTCTATAATTATCACTGGAATGAGGTTAAAACAATAAATATGTCACTTTAGTGTTACAACAAGCACTAATTACATGTTAATTTGTCTCAAATTATATCAATTAAGATTAAATTACTGTAATTAGGGCTTTTAAGTATTATGTGTTGTTGGCCTAACAACACTTAACTTTGTACAGAAATGTGTAAATATTGCGTTTTTTCACATATTTAAGGGTTTTCAGGTCCAAAAATATTTCTTTGGACCTAATTATGAAATTAGCAACGTGCAATAATGAAATATGTTGTTACAAAAATGCTATTAACGAAATATTTATTAATATAAACTAAACTAAAAATGCTCAATTAATGACATTGCAAAATAATATATTAACTCCTATTAGTTAATATCTTTTGCAATGTCGTTTGGGCTTGATGGGCTTAGAGATTCCAAATTTTTATTGAGATTTTTTTTTAAGAGAAAATAATTTAGTGCATTAAAATGCCCTGCATTTTATAGCTGCAATTGGTATCAAAGTTGCAAAATAATTAAACCAGAATAATAATTTATCACAAAACTGACTCACTGCTAAATGATATAGAGTGAGAACCGAGAGTCCAGATTGCCGATATGGGTTGAAAATCCTTTTATGTGTGCATAATTTTATCTGTGTATCAATGTAGATTATGAGGTCATTATTTCCGATGTGCATCAAATATGTAGGTATGTTGTCATTTTGAACCATGTGCAATTCAAAGGCACATTTGAACTCTTCTATATGATTAGCATTTTTTCCTGGCTCATTTTTAGTTAAGAGTCGATGGTAAATATAAACAGTAGCTCTGCACAAAGCTCTGTCATATGTTTTTAAACAATACATTATTTTAACGCTCATTTATTAATATTCAATATTATCAATAACTGCTCTAGTAAATCAGGTATTCTACAATCAAAAAGTTAGAGCCAAATATAAGTAATACGTTTTTTAAGATCGCTAATCACTAGATTTTATGTAAGCAATCTCCGGCCCCATCTAGTTTAATTTGACGTATAAAAGTGTTTGGAAAAACCAACTTGCAAAAATAAATATCATCATATCATCATCATTATTTATCATCTTTTCCAAATCAAACGTATTTTTTCTTTCTCCAAGCAGCAGCGGGGCGAGTGCGCGCCTTGCGCGGCGGCCGCCAGACCCGCGGCGCAGGCGCGGCGGTGCGTGCGTACGCGCTGCACCTCGCTCAGGACAAGAGCACCACCTTCGCGCAGAACATCGACAACTTCATCGCGTGCACGCTGGATTCTAAAGATACTAGTCCGCAGGTAAGATATTTTAACTAGTGCTTTACTATGATCCCACCTGATGGTAAGCAGTGATGCAATCGTTGATGGTGAGGCGCACTAGTCAACTAAAAGCCTACACTTGTTCAAGGTATAAACAATGAGGCAAAACGATTAGTCCAGACCGTAGAGTTTTCGACACCGTAATGATAGATATTCGCCGCACGGTGGGTCGGATTATCTGATGGTAGAATTTAAGTCAAGCAATCCTATATAAAATGACTATACCTTCTATTTAATTGGTCAATTTAAGTACAAGAAGTTGATAGCCCTTTACAGAATGTTAGGACGGACTATGACAAGAATGGTAAAATCATTTAGTAGGAAATGCAAAAACGGATGATAATTTTTGTTATGCTTATGATTGTTTTGTTTTATTTCCAGGTGATGATGCGAAACATGAGACAGTTCATGTCAGGAATGAAAAACTACTTAGTCAAACACGGTGAAAGAGAATTTGAGAAAGAAGTGGAAAAAGAACGACTGAAGGTAAAAACGGCATTTATTTATATTTTTTTATATGATACATACGTACAATTGCGGAAATACAAATACCTTTCTTGCATTTGTTTGCTTGCTTCCTTCCAACGCTGTGTCCTACGTAGTTGAAACTCTAGAATCTTTTGGCTCCATCCATTCTACGAGCAATATATCCTGCCCACTGCAACAAAAGTTTAGTGATGCTTCGGGCTAGGTCGACGACCTTAGTTCTCTTGCGGATTTTACTTGCGTGCAATAGTGGAAATACAAAACGAGACAGAACTATAATCTTGGGAGAATAAATAAGCTTTACGATTTGTTACCCCAAAATTTTACATCAAGGCACAATTTTAATATCACCAATATTATATCTCCAGCTAAAACCAACTGAGTTCCTGAACTTGGACGCGATCCTAGAAGGCGTGATGCACCGACTGGTCGTACGACCGCTGCGCGCACGCCTCTACACCCTCCTAGCAGCCTGGCACTCGGCTGATGTGCGTCGTCTACACGCGGCGATTGAGCGAGCGCAACATGCCACGCCCTTGCAACTGGGAATAAAGGTATCTAATATTGTGAAATATCAAAATTGTTATTGGGTTCTTCTGGTACTGGGATACTTACAACTGATAATTTTTTATTGGGTCATCCATCGGATGTTATAGCAAGTGCTTTGGGCTTTCTTTTAAAGACTGTATTCTACTGGTACAGAGACATCTTTTCATTTTTTTCCACTATCTTTTTTATTTTTATTTACTGGTTTTCTACTGACGGATCATTCTTTTCCTTTTCCAAAACAACACTAGCAAAAGTTCAACTGATTTTTATACTCTAGCCTATAATTTACTGTGGACATGTGAAAAATATAATTATGAATTTTTGTGCATATTTAGCTGGGTTATACTTTTCTTTACCAACATGATTCAAGTTGAGAACACTACTAGTGTTAATATCTAGATATTTTTTCAGGAATCGACTAAAGTACCGTCGTCGGCAGTGTTAACCGTGATCTCGAAGCATTTCCTCAAGATGCAGGAGGCTGACTCTCCGCTGGATAAACTTGAGAACCTCCTGGCCGCCATATCTGTAATGTTTAATGCTGTAAGTATATTTAGCACTGTTTAATATAAAATGTTTACCGAAACCGAAATACAACCACTTAGGTTTCCCAATTCAAAATATTCATATTTATTTTGCTAAATAAGATACTTACTGCTCTAGATTATTTTTGTACATTTTAATAGCACGGTTGGCACAGTGATTTCGAGATTGGCTTCTACACTATTGTCGCGGGTTTGAACCTGCACAAAACTAATTCTATAAATATCCAAAAAAAGATTCTATGGTCGGATTTAATGCCCAGTATATTTACTAGCATATCCAACTGAACTAGTGTAAGTTTTGAAAGCCTGTTAAGCTTACACAGCGGTTGACCAGCTGTGCAGGCTTAACCTAACAGCTTACAATGAATGAATTCATATTGACTACGGCTAACACAAAAACTAAAGACACTAACAATTGATTTGCAGATCCGTGGCGAACGCAGCGTCGGTGCAGATGATCTCCTCCCGGTCCTCGCGTGGACCATCGCTCGGAGCCGGCTGGTCTGTGCCGAGCTCGAGGCGGAGCTGATGGCAGGACTGCTGCCGGCCGCACTGCTGGCTGGAGAGGGAGGCTACTACCTGACGGCGCTGTTCTCTGCTGTCGCCGTGTTGAAGAGGCTCGCGCCGGAACCGCAGCCCGATAGTACTACGCCTGTGAGTAGTGTATTAAAAATAGTTTACATATACAGGTACAATGTGGAGATGACAATACAACAGTAAATGAAAATACTGTCAAAACTGACCATTATGAATAGCTTTTAGTATCAGGCCAACCCGCGAAAAGAAATTCCGACATGTGCAAATATAAATGTAGATACAAATATAAATTAAAATTTCAGATGCACAGTTAAAGATACCTCTTTTTTAATTGATTACATTAGGTACCCACATAACAAATAATTTATTATTACAATATCATTAATTTGTATTTACATTTTTATATCCAAATACACAATAACTACAAAAGAGTAATTCAAAATCTCTAATATATTTACGATACACATTTTTCTTCGTCAGAGCTGGCGCCGCGGCTCAATGGACACGAACCGTGAGCAGTGCTCCGTGGCCGTGGTGCGCGTGGTGCTGCCGGACGAGTGCCGCGGCTCCATCCGGCGCGTGCCGGTGCCGTGCCGGCCCGGCGCGCGCGCCCGCGACCTCTGCCGTGCGCTCGCGCATGCCGCCGCTATTACTAACCCGCAGGATTACGCTTTGTTCGCGCTGCATGATGGCCATGGTACGTTATGTTACGTGTTTTTTGAAGTATGGTATTTTTTTTCTGGTAGGGGAATCATCAGAATGATTTCTTCCACTCTTGGGCGGAGCGGGAGGGCGTGTCAGACTCTGACTGACTAAACACCACCCCATTCCTTCCTTGCCTTCGATCTGGGGATACCGAACTTACCTTTCGGAATACCGATTCATGTCCGTGAAGTTATGAAGTTTTCCGATAATTAATTACTTCTTTTGGTGGGTTTGTTCTTCGTTCGTCTCACTGCGTTCTGTCCCACATAAAAAATTCCTGGTTTGTCCCAACTCATATGCTTCGTTTGTCCCAAACTATTATTTTAATTATTTTATTCTCGATTCGACCCAGTTCATATTCCTTATCTGTCCCATATTTTTTTTGTATAGGCTTAATTGACGTTTTTGTACAGTCAACAAAACGGATATCTAACTATTTTATTATTACTATAGCTCTTACCAGCGGCTTCGCCCGTGTGATAATAGCAAATATTTACCTAGCTATCTAGTGGTGGAAGAATGTTTAAAACCGGTCTTGTAGTTTTATGTTTTATTACAACTTAATAATTTGTTTTTTTTTACCAAAATACATTTTTTTTCTCTTTATAATATTAGTATAGAAATAAAGATTTAACGTCAATAAACTATTTAAATAATCGCTCCTCATTTGGATAGCGGAGGTATACATTAAAATTTAATGAAATATTTAATATCTCATCTGTAATTTTATAACATTCGTGGGTGATTCTAAAAGTTGGAGTAGAAGTTAGAAAAAAAAATTGAATAAATGTAGGTCGCAATGATACCGAAGTGTATGTATAGAAGTAAATGAATGGATGTATGTTTGTATACATGCGTACGTATACATATAAGTGTAAAGGAGTGTATGTTTCGTGGAATTGTATCTGGTGATTTTTTATGCAGTGGATTCAAATAATAGTTCCGTATTGTCATAATTCAATGAATTTAGAAGGTTAAAAATTTCAAGATGGCGAATTTGAGTCAAGTAGTACGACTGTCATCACTGGAATCTGTGTAGAAGAGTTTACCTTCCCTAATGGTCAATCCCTTTTTTATTGCGTCCTTTGTTTTTTTGCTTGTAATGACTAATTTGATCAATAGTATTATTATTCAGCTTCAACTGAAAAGTGCTTCTACATTATGCAATATAATAATACTCTCAATTTTAAAACAAAAGTAATTGAATTGATCCAGGTTTTCTTTAATATGATAATATTTTTATCTGAAGAGTTGTTATTAATACAATGCTGCAAGCTAACGTTTTATAAGTGCCCATGTAGGCCTATGTGAAATGAAAAGATTTTGACTTTGACTTTTTAACTTGAATGAAAGTTTATTTGTACGTAATCGTTATTATATTACTTACTAAAGCAAAAAAAGATACAAACAATTTAAGATACATAAACAAATTTATCATCTAAAAATTATGTGAGTTTATGCTACTACCTACGATTTAAAAATCAAGTATCACAGAATTTGAATGTTTGATACTTAATACCCGCTTTTTAGGATAAGTGAATTTACTTGATTTTTCGTTTAAATCGGTTTATGCTTGTGAGGAGCTCGTGGCTAGATAATAACAGCCGCACGGGTTGATCTTAGAGGTTAAGCAACGCTTGTCAAGGTCTATCTGTGGATGGGTGGCCATCTTAGCACGGTAAGCCGTAGGTCCCGGGTGTCATTTGTAGACCAGTAACTCTGGCTCCAGTCTTGCCATGATGTACCTACTGTGTTACCCCAGTTAATGGGTTGTGGAGGCCTGGTAGGCAGCCGCTCCTCGTAAAATACTGGTATTCAACTAAATTCAGCTTGACTGGATGCCGACCCCAATATATTTGGGAAATGAGAATTACAAATGAAGAGAGATGATGAAGAATTACAAATAAGTACTTACGTGTTTTAGTTGACTGTACTTTTAAAGAACTTGGAATGTGGGACGAAACACCACATCAAAGGTGATGTGGGACATACGAGGAATTTTTTGGAATGTGGGACAAAAATTCGGGACGAACGAAGAACAAACCTTTTGGTGTCAGTTTATTCTATTCTATTCTATGGTCTAAGGTCTTCAAAAAAGTTCGCTATTTCTCATGACCTTTGTAACCATAACTTTAGAAACCCCATGTGAAAACACTGGCTAAAATTGCCTTGGTAATTAGAAAATACAGGAAAATACATGATTGTGTGCTTACCTGTAGTTGAAGTGATCATTGTCCTAAACGGGTTGAAAATCTTTAAAGACCAGGATAAATAAAAACTAAACTAAACTGTGTTCGTTTTCAATCTAAACTTACGCTATGTTTTCATTTTTCTTACAGAGACAATGCTGAACGAGAACGACTGCCCTCAAGAGGTTATGTCAGACAAAAGTGGACAAAACTTCACCCTGGCCTACAGACGAATAGATGCCAAGATCGCCTGGCCACAACAGGCCATGCTATCCTACCCGTAGACTGCTTCTTATAATAATAACTAGCGATAAGAAGCGACAGAAATCTCTTAGGAATAGAAAGTAAAGAAACACACTTGCATGAAAATCATGAATAAATTCGCGAACACTAGGTTGTCAAATCATGCTCATTATCAATAAGTCATCAAAATTATATCGGGAACGAATGAGAAACTATATTTTTATCACCCTAACAATAAAATCAAAGTGATATTTTATTCAACTGATTTTGTAAGTGCTAACATTTTCTAAGCTTACCTTACTTATAAGTACATCGCTTATAGGCAGTATTTTTAAAGCATCGCTACTCAACGAGCATACTAATGTCATATAACTGTAGCTTTTTTACTCAGTAATGTATAAGTACCTAATTTTATATTATTGTAATCTGACTGAACTCTCGGGACGAGTCTCCCAAATTTTGTACATTTTGTATCGCGTGGGGAGCTATCATTCGACGGTTGAATGTGATGTATGGATAAAATGTTCACCATTTTTTTTATTATATTGTGTATAGTACCTACACCTGACGCGAAGTTCGCAGTTAGGGACTTTCTAACTGTCTTATAAAGACGGTGTTTATTTTCTTCAAGTGTGCGTTTGTGTATGTTCCTAAATTTTGTCGCGTAGGTACACTAAATAAACTCACCAAATTGTTGTTTTAGTTTAATAAAATTTAAGTATTTCTTTAAACATTTCTAGTGCTAAAATTTACTTTTGAAGTATCTATATATATTTTAACTCTTACTAACTTGTTTATGAACTGTGATGTTAATCGTATTAATTAGTAATACTGTAAGGTTTTGTATTAATTTTTGTATATTCGTAGAGCTGTTTCTTAATATAATTTATTTATATGTAACATTAAGGTAACTAACCAACAAACCGTTAGTTTAATAAAGGGTAGATTCTAGTGAGATTGCAGTTTCCATGAGTATATTAAAAATGGATTTTTACCTACAAAACTAACTTTTTTTCTAATCTTTATAGATAGTAGACAAATGTATGGATTCTCGCTAAAATTTACCCGTTATTTGAAGCGTATTCAGATGAAAGTTTGCCTTACATTTCGTCACGGACAATATTTTTGTAGTTCGTATATTATTCCATTAACCGACAAGTGCAATCAGGACGATTGCGTACGATTTGGAGAAATGATTGAAATAACTTAAGTAGCTGTAGAATTAAAACGTTAAACCTTACCTAAATATTACCTCTATTCCACTGCCAACCGAGGAAATCGATGACCCTTTACTGCCAGTTTTTAAACAGTTAACGACCGCCATAAATACATTACTAATACTAAATAATAATTACGAGTCAGATCCTTCCATCATCATTTCTAAAGTTCTTTCACGTTTTGTAGTTCTGTATACCTAACATTATGCCTACTCTTATATTTTACATTTACTTATAGTTCATCTTATCTTATTACCCCTTCGAGCCTTCCCAAGCGAGCTACCATTCGATCTTCTGTTTCAACCTAGCCAATCGATTTTTATCGATTAGCACATTCCTTCTTTACGGCACTATCGTGACCGAATACTGGGCCAGGCAAGGGATTAAATTAAGACAATGTTCTATTTTTACCATCGACACTCTAAAAACCAGCCTCTGTGGAGGCTTTCGGATTTTTTTGCCTTCTTTCTATGGAAGATGAGATAAACCCAGGGTGTTTTTATCTGACTTACAACGCGACTTCATTATACCCACTCTTCATTATTTAAAGACTGAAACTTATTAGTCTTATTAGTAAAAATCTTTTTCATTGAGATACAGAGTGATTGCGGTTTAGTAAATTTTTAGGATATCTTAGAAATAATCATGCAATCCCTATCCGTACTGCCATATTTAGATATTGATAAAGAAATCATTTTGTACTTTCATTCATTGTAACATTTCTCCAAGACACGTACATTAGAAGCAGTACATATGTGTGAGTAGGCAACAATTGATTCTGAATATGTGACCGTCAACGCGCGTGTAAGGCGCCATTGTATTTATTACGTCATTCTTATTAACGTTAGTTGTAAAACACGTATATTGTGTTTTGATAAAGTTTTCAGTCATATTGTGAAGGAGTAAATGGATTTTTACCAAATTTATACGTGTTGTTTTATTGTTAGCTTGTTTTTAACAACCCTTATTAAACCTTCGAAGGTCTTCAACCATTTCTGACCACACCGCAGATAGTCTGATGACCAGAGATATCAAGCTCACATGGCATTACGAACCCTACGAGTATTTGGCTACACAGTACTGCCGCGCTAATTAAAAATGCATTGAGGAAGCTATTAGTAGTTTTGAGTAATTTTAATAAACAGCTCATTACAAGGAATTCGAATCTGTTACTTAATTTCCCAAAAATTCTTCCTTACTGCGTTTTTAATTAGTGTAGCAGAGTGTACAATTAGGTATATTTAGCCACCAAATTCGTGTTCAGTTCCACAAAATGGTCTGTTCAAAATACGGTACCTGTGTACTAAGAATAAAAACTGAGCTGCTCTACAGTAATAATCTTGACAAAAAAAAACCGGTATGAGCCCGGGTGGTCCGTAACCACAAAATTAGCCGAAAGCGGCCAACCGTGGCGATTCACAAAGATGACAGCGATTTTAAAATGAAATCCTACTAATTTATTTATTTAAACATACACAAAAACTTGAAATTGAAAAGAGCAAATAAAGATAGAAGAGTACAAAGATGCCGCTTGTTTCTAAAGGTGGGTTTAGACCAAACGAACAAATAGCTAGAGCTAGAACAAGAGTATTCTTTCTGGCTCTTTTAGTGTAAACGAAAGTTCGTTTTTAGCGTTTACACCAAGATATCAACGAGCAAGAACACAAAAACGCTTCGAAGAGACCGCTCTGGGGAGCGGTCTCTTTAACGTCCGAACACGGTACGCTAACGCTAACAAGCAAGTGTTCACACGTTCTAGTGCCGTTTACATCAAGCGAGCGTAGAATATTCCATAGAATCTTTAAAAGCGCAGACAGAACAAAGAATGCTCTAGGTCCGTTTACACTAAAATAACTTACTAGAGTGAGGATAGAATGAGCATTCTCTCGTCTGATGTAAATCGGCCTTAACGCAATTTCCTAACGTTCATCATTTCGTCATCGCCATGTAAACGGCATGTCCTAGAACCAAAAAATTCGAACAGATGTAACATCCACCGACCGACACTGGTGGTACGGACCATTCACTCTCCCAGAGAGGAGGCCTGAGTCCCAGCAGTGGGAACATTATAAGGCTGATGCTATGCTATGTAAACCGGGCTTGACAGGTTACTTATTTTTTGGTCACACACTATCGCGTAGGTTAATGTCGCGGAATAAACATTTATTTAGCCAACAACAAATATTTATTTTGCGACATTCTAATCGCTTGACCACTGTGCTAACCGTGGCGACACGAGAAAATTCAGTTGTGAATTTTAGGTGTTGTATTTAAAGAGAACGTGGAACCTAGATACCTATAGTTTGTATACACAATATACTATAATAACCATCCATACATCCACTAAACCACTCCATATGACGTCACTACACCTTTACTGGTTTTTTTATCCGGTGCTACTTACTAGTAAAGCTATTGACGATGTAATCATGGATTAGTTCAGCCGCAATCATGGATATTTCTTCATGACAATTCACTTCATAGTAGTTACTAAATGAATATGAAGGAAGGAACAACCCCAAAAGTGATGCAACCATAGCAACTTCGACACTATATCGATCACACTTTCCCCACAAACCCTAATACTTTTCAACTGCACACGTCGACCACACTATGTCCACAATTCCCACTGTCCAACAAGCAACCATGTTGTACCCACTTGATGAGAAACACACTATGCAAGCGAACTACCCTAAGAAGTTGCCCGTGCCTCATTGGGACCGAGTGCATCTTCAATATCCCGTAAGGAAATACCCAGGAGCTGGTGTTTCAAGTGAGACCATTGGTCGAAAATGGAAAGATCTGCCAGAGGTGTTAAAAGAACCGGTAAATATTTTGAATTTAGTTTAGAAATTCTCAATTTAATTTGATTTAGCTCTTTAAGATATAAAAAGGGAACGCTTTCAAAAAAGTAGATAAACACTTCGGGTACCTAATAAAATTACAGAAGCGCTCACCAATTGTCATTTCACTGTACCATCCTGCTTTTTCGAAATGGCGCTAAAAAATCTACTATTTCATAATAATATCGATGTCATCAGAGATGAGGCCGTCGTGCGTTACCTTACAAGAATACTTCTTGTAGATAGCCTCCAGAAGACGAACAATTTTGGGTGGTACTCCAATGCTCAACAAGCGAGACCAGATGCTGCACCACTTCAGCGTATCAAAGGCTTTTTCGAAGTCAACAAAAGTTAGATAAATCTCCCTCTGCCATTCTGATGCCTGCTCGAGTATGATACGGAGAGTGTTGATCTGGTCGGTGCATGAACGGCCAGGGCGGAAACCAGCTTGTTCCTCGCGTAGGAGAGGATCCACGGCCTTTGACAACCTATCCAGGATGATCTTGCAAAACACCTTTGAGGGAATTGAGAGCAGCGTAATACCTCTCCAGTTATTGCACTGACTGAGATCACCTTTCTTCGGTACATTGATTAAGAGACCTTTGTTCCATTCATCCGGGAGCTCCTCGGCGGTCCAGATCCTTTCTATAAGGGGCGTCAGAACATCGACGGCAGAGGATAAGTCAGCTTGTAGCATTTCCGCCGTAATCAGGTCGAGTCCTGGCGCCTTACCTGTCTTCAAAGAGCGGACCGCTTTAGCAATTTCAAAGGCTGATGGTGGTTCTGTATCGATATCGAGTAGCCGAGCTGGTGTAGGTTGAATCTGCAACGCATCAGGAGTCAGTGCCGCGGACGTACGGAAAATTTCCTCAAAGTGCTGACGCCAGCGGAGCAGCTGCTCTTCTGCCGTCACAATGAGCTGACCATCTTTAGACTTCAGCGGCTTCTTCTTGAATTTTCGGTTTCCAGCCAGGGTTTTCGTGGTGTTATATAACTCCTTTAGGTTTCCGGAGTTCGCAGCTCGTTGAGCACGATCTGCAATACCATCAGCCCACTGTCTCCTATCTTTCCGGGTGCTGCGATAAATTTCCCTGCGTTTTAGACGGTATTGCATGTTAAGGACGGCTCTTACGGTGCTATCCTGAGTTTCAAGCAGTCTTAGATGGAGGTTTCGTCTGTCCTCAATCAGACTCCACGTACGCTGTGACATCCAATCCTCGCGAGATTTGGTCGATTTATGTCCCAGAACAACGGAGCTGGTCTCTGTATAGGCCACCTTGATGCGGTTCCACTCCTCGTCCAGTGAGTCCGTAGTAGCTTCGAGTGCCGAAAAGCGATTGCGTAACTCAAGCCGAAATGCTTTACGCGTATCGGAGTCATGCAGTTTGCTCACGTCGAACCTTCTCCCTATTTTGCCCGGTCCTCCAGCTTTACGGGCTACTGAAATTTTAAGCCGGACTTCAGCAACCACC
Organism: Mythimna separata; assembly: GCA_030763345.1. Classification (NCBI taxonomy): domain Eukaryota; kingdom Metazoa; phylum Arthropoda; class Insecta; order Lepidoptera; family Noctuidae; genus Mythimna; species Mythimna separata. The sequence goes on from CM061182.1 coordinate 13,735,213, forward strand.
AGATGATGGTCACTATCAATATCGGCGCCCCTGCGGTTACGGACATCGAGCAATGAAGAACGCCATGTGGAACTAATGGCGAGGTGGTCAATCTGGTTCTTGGTGACGCCATCGGGTGAGTTCCATGTGTACTTATGGTGGTCGCCGTGGATAAATAATGTACCTCCGATAGTCAGGTCGTGGTTCTGGCAAAACTCGATAAAGCGTTCGCCATTGTCGTTGCTCATTCCTAGTCCATGCGTACCCATATGTCGCTCGCGGTTTGTGTTTACATTTCCAACCTTTGCATTTAGGTCCCCCATGACGAAGACGACGTAACGAAGAGGGAAAGGTATCAGATAATACAAAGCACTGATTTTTTGTGACAAAACTCATAACATACTCGTAGCTATGAAACTTTCTGCAGGTCTGCTTACTAACAATTTTATTTTACACAGAGAACTCCAGTGGAAGAGCTAAAAAACTATTTTCGTGACTACAACGTAACGAAACAGTTAACAAGGTCTCAGACAACTGAACATTATGGATTCAAACTACCAGAGACTAAGAGGTTCAACAAACATACGTCGTGCATGGAGAATGAGTATGTTTATCCGCAGCCTAGAAGAGTAAGTTAATTTTGATTCCTGATAGCTACAACCTATGGGTATTTAGGTCAAGTTCTCCATCGCTTACCATCCGGTAAGATATTGATCAAACGTGAGCTTAAGTATTAAAAAAAAACACTATTTTATACTCAAATATAAAAAAAATCACTAAAACATTATGCTTTTGGTCCTTGCTAAGTAAATAGGGTCAAACTCATTACCACTAATTAACACCAGCCCAAATAATACTAACTGTACAAGTTACACCAGGAACATTTCTAAGGGCCGGCGCCCAGTGCTGTCATAGCACGGCGTGTCATAGCAAAGCATTTTATTACTAATCAAGTTATTTTGAATCTTATTTCAATGTCTTTAGAGTTCATGTTACTTTATTTCGATACCACGATGCTGCGACGTGCCGCGGGATGCTGTAGCATGCCGCGGCATGCTAAAGCACAACCTGCCATGCTACATGCTACGGCATGCCGCGGAATACCACAGCACAATCTGCTATGCTATGCTATGCCATGCCGGCAGTGGGTGCCGGCGTTAATAGAATCAATCAACAAACGCGTTCAACAACGGGAACCTCTTAAGATATATAGGTATATAACGGAAGTCCGGGGGTGATTGGGGTCCGTTTACATCCTAGGACCCAAGCCAACCTCACCTGCTAACGGTGCACCCTTCTGTTCAACGGACGAGGCTCTGGCGATCCTGGTTTCCCTCTCGTAGGGTTGTGGGGGTCAGACGGCTGGTCGCCCCACGTAAAACCAACATCAGTCATATTATTATGGATAGTAAGTTGCGAATGGGTACTCGGGCTAGGGCGTCGCCGCATAACGACGCGCAGGCACATCGCCCTAAACCTGCGACAAGTGGGCTAGGGCTACCGTGTCAAGTACGGGCACGGCTAAAGATGTCAGTACCCAAAAGGAAGTTCCGCTTTGCCACCTGGAACATTGGCTCTCTAAGTGGACGTTGCAGAGAACTCGCGGACGTACTTGCGAAGCGTCGGGTCCAGTGTGCCTTCCTTCAGGAGACGCGCTGGAAGGGGAATAAGTCCCGTGACATCGGGCAGGGGTACCGGCTAGTGTACGCCGGATCACCATCGGGCAGGAACGGAGTGGCCGTAGTGCTGTCTAAGGACGTTCAGGATGGACTCCTTGAAGTAAACCGATACAGCGACCGGTTGATGCGAGTTAGGGTGCCGATCGAAGGGTCGATAACGAATCTAGTCAGCGCCTATGCTCCTCAAACTGGTTGCTGTGAGTCTGAAAAGGAGGCCTTCTGGGATGAGTTCGAGGACGTATTGCGCGCTATTCCGAATTCCGAAGATGTTTTGGTTGGGGGGGACCTCAACGGTCACGTAGGTCAGTTTGCTGGAGAATACGGACGTGTTCACGGTGGTTTTGGTTATGGTCAAGTAAATGCAGAGGGAGTTAGTATACTCAGGACCTGCGCTGTGTCAGCCTAGCCATCGCGAACACATTCTTTCAGAAGAAGCCCCAGCATCTTGTTACGTATCGTAGTGGTTCCTACTCAACCCAAATAGATTACCTGCTGGTGCGACGGTGCCATATTGGCAAGGTTACCAACTGCAAAGTCATCCCAGGGGAGAGCTTAACGGCTCAACACCGCCTCCTTGTCCTGGACTTGGCAGTTGTACCAAAGAAGAAAGTGGTCGAGAAACGCAAACCCCGCACTAAGTGGTGGTTGCTTAATGGTCCTAAGCAGTCAGATTTCATTGCGGAGGTCGAGCATCTCGAGATCAGTGCTCCGCATGAATCCGCTCAAGAGATATGGAGTAGGATTCATTCTGCAATCACTGCTGCGGGTAAGCGCGTCCTTGGCTCTTCTCGTGGTGGTAGAACCATAGACAAGGAGACGTGGTGGTGGGATGATGGGGTTCAGGAGGCGACCCGGAAGAAGAAGGCTTTATTTAAAAAGTGGCAGGGGTCCAACTCTCCGGAGGACAGGGAGGCATATGGAGCGGCTAAGCACGCTTGCAAAAAAGCTGTAGCCAGAGCCCGCAGCAAAAGTTTGGCGCCCTTGTACGACAAGCTGGAAACTGCGGAGGGGCAGAAGCTTATTTTTAAGCTGGCGCGTGCCCGGGAAAAAGCTACACGGGACATTAGCAAATGTCTCTGTGTAAGGGACGCCGAGGGTAAGCTGCTCTACGATGCCCCCTCTGTTAAGGAGAGATGGTGTACATACTTTGCGGAGCTGTCAAATAAACAGCATCCCCATAACCTTCCTCCCGAACCGCCTCCTAACCTTGGACTTATTTCCCCTATTTCCCCCGACGAAACCCGCATTGCTCTTCGCTACATGAAGAACCGGAAATCGGTCGGGCCTGACAACGTGCCAATTGAAGTGTGGAAGGCGATGGGCTCACATGGTGTGGACCTTCTGACGAATCTATTTAACCGCATCCTGATCACCAAGGAAATGCCGAACCAGTGGCGATCTAGCCTGATCATTCCAATCTACAAAGGCAAAGGTAGCGTACAGGATTGTAGTAACTACCGCGGTATCAAGATCATGTGCCACACCATGAAGCTCTTCGAGCGCATAATTGACACAAGGCTCCGTACCGAGTGTGCTGTCTCTGAGTGTCAATACGGCTTCCGGGCGGGTAACAGCACCATGGACGCAGTGTTCGCCTTGCGGACTTTGACTGAGGCGTACAGGGAGAGAAGGAGAGCTCTGCATCTCTGCTTCTGCAGGTCTAAAAAGGCCATAGCCTTTTTAGACCTGCAGAAGGCCTTCGACTGTATTCCTCGGCAGTCCATCTGGTGGGCACTTCGCTTCAAGGGTGTGCCCGAGGCCTGTATTGACATTATCAGAGACATGTACCGCAATTCCGTGTCCTCTGTCCAGACTGCGGTTGGCGAATCCAACGTCTTTCCAATATCTGTTGGCGTTCACCAAGGCTCGGCTCTTAGCCCGTTCTTGTTTAACGTTGTGCTCGATGTAGTTACGGCATACATCCAAGACCAGCCTCCGTGGCTAATGATGTATGCCGATGACATAGCCCTCGTTAACCAGAACAAAGCCCAACTTGAGCGCAAAGTCAACGTTTGGAAGGACACGCTGGAAAACGGTGGTCTGAGACTGAATGTGGCGAAGACTGAGTACATGTCCTGTGGCAGCACGGATTCGAATACCATCCGGATAGGTTCGGACCTGATCACAAGGTCCGATAAGTTCAGGTACCTTGGATCCGTGCTGCACGAGTCTGGCAACGTAGACGACGATGTCCAAGCACGCATAGGCGCGGCTTGGGCGAAGTGGCGCGAGGTTACGGGCGTTGTATGCGACCGCAAAATGCCTCCGAAGCTCAAGGGGCAGATATATAAACGCATCATACGGCCTGTCCTTCTTTACGGCGGCGAGTGTTGGCCAGCACTGGGCAGACACACCCAGGAGCTTCGCGTCACGGAGATGAAGATGCTGAGGTGGATGAGCGGCGTAACGCGATCTGATCGCATGCGCAATTCATACATCCGAGGTAGTCTTGGTGTCCGTGACGTGGGGGAAAAACTGCAAGAGTGTCGTCTGCGATGGTATGGCCACATCATGCGCCGCCCTAGGGAGTACGTTGGTCGGAGATGCATGGATATGGCTGTCCTTGGAGCTAGGTCCCGTGGTCGCCCCCGCAAGCGCTGGCTGGACGTCGTCAAGTCTGACATGAGAGCCAATGGCCTTACTGGGGAGGATTTTTTCGACCGGGCAAAGTGGAGGAGACTTAGTCGGAAGGCGGACCCTGGCAATGGCCGGGATTAACGCCAGGCAGAAGAAGAAGATAACGGAAGTCCGGGAACTAACTACAGTTTTCTACCGATGATTTATTTTGTGTAGCACATAAAATTTACCGTATAACACTATACCCCGTAGTTGGCATTTACTGGTGCAGTACTAGAGCTTATATTACGTACTATTTCAGATAGAAGATAGAGTACCGCAATTGACTGCCCACGGCACAACGGAGATGAGGAGTCGTTTCACTCCACCAGTCATCCCTCCTCGGTTGATAACAGACAAGGATCAGTATAAGCTTCCTACAAGACTACCTCAGGATCCAGTAAGTTTTAACATATTCGGTTAATTCAATACTTCATCATCTACCTAGCCTTTTCCCAATTATATTGGGGTCGGCTTCCAGTCATGCCAGATTAAGCTAAATAAATACCAATATTTTACGAGGAGCGGCTGTCTACCAGACCTCTACAACCCATTAACTGGGGTAACACGGTACTTGATGGCAGGACTGGAGTCAGATTTACTGGCTTCTGACACTAATAATGCCGGTTAATTACTCAGATACCCGCGAAACGAGACACAATAGTAAAACAATAACAGCGCGGTCTCATAGGACCCGTTGGGGATTCAAACGTTAATTCAATACTTAATTAAATTATTTTATTTACCTAAGTGCTTGCTTCTCGCATTATTTTGAATGAATACGTGAATATTTCAACTTTATCGGATTTCAGCAAGGCATTTAGCATTTCACTAATTTGTCTGTATATTCTCGACAAAGATATTAGGTACAGTGGTCATTTTGACGTATCTGTACTAATTTTTGTGTGCATTTGTATTTATATGATGAATATTTTCATATTATCATCATGCAACCCTCATTTGACCTGTTCATCGAACTTGAGTCTGACTCTAATAAAATTAAGTTTATTTAAGTACCTCGAATCAAAAAACTTTTCCCCTACATTTCACCAACCGAAGCTGTGCGATCAATTTTCTCATCATATTTCTTATTCATTTTTTCATAAATTGAATTATTTTATTCCAGATTCCAGTCGAACCAAGCTGGCGCACAGAACTAGAACCCATAGACACGACTCACGAAGGGTTCGAGAAGTACCTGGACCCTTACCTGACGACTAGCAGACTACATCACCGCCCGTACACTGCCGAGCAGTTGCAAAGACCGTCTTGTAACAAGGATGTGGTCACTTATTACACTTTCAAGGATATTACTTATGTGAGTCTGAACTTCTGATTATATTCTACAACCGTTTTAAGGTAGGCATTGTTTTTCAGAGAAGAACACAAGTTTACATAATAGTATAATAAAAGATTATTCAGCAAAAAGGTGGGGGTGGTGCTGTATTGAATTTCTAGAGTAATGAAGTATTCTAGAAGTGATTCACAAGTGAAGCTACAGAGTTTAAAATTAAGAAACAAACGTACCTACTGTAACCATTGCCAAAACTACATTATATTTTCAGACACGAACACCAAAGCCTGAGACTGAATGGCGGCTACCGGTACCGAGACCGAAGTCTGTGTACGACAGAGAAAAGTTCAAAGAAGGTTCCAGGGAAATAAGAACACACAACAAAATGAAATGGGTTCCAGGGTAAGGATCTTAACTCACATTGACTTAAGTATAATGATAAGTGTGTAATACGACCTTTTGTCGCTGTTTTTAACTCATCTATATTATCAACGGGCAAGCCTATTAAGACAAATTAGATAAAAATCAATAGGTAGGCCTTCTGACCAATCTGGCTGATCGGGAAAAATTCCACGGTATCGAAACCATCCGGCAGTCCGGTATTCAACCGGACCAAGCCCAAATCGTCGACAGAGCGTCCATGCGCTCCTCGAAGAGATGTCAGCAAACCGTAGAGGCCCAGCAGGGTCGATGGCCGCTAAGGCTACGAGGATTTTTTGAAAAGGAAACTCGATTGCAAAGGGTAACTGAACGACACGAGTGTGTGTTTAGTCAGTAAAAGTCTAACACGCCTTTCCGTTCTGCCAAGAGCTAAACAAGTCATTGGATGACTTCCCATTTTAAAAAAGGAGGTCTAAACCATGAACTGTTCAGCAATTGCACTGACAATCATGAATATTACTTAATATCTGCCTTTATATCTTCCAGAACATTCCGTACAGAAGCAAGAGACAACTACATACCACCGACATTGCAACCAGTCTCACAAATCCACAATTACGAAGAAGAAGCCAGAAGCTACTATGAGAAGTCCATAGCCGACTTATCGACGAACATAAGAGAAGAATATAACGCATTTCAGAAACAATATTCGACTGAAAACTCCGTGGTTGGCTCTAGGACGCCAATTTGTTCTGTGCTTGATCAGTTTGCTGAGAAGAACAGGAGATTAGAGAGGAAGACTGTACATATAGGATAAGAGAAGTTAAGAGATTTTATTTTCCAGTTCTCACACACTATAAGTAGTAAAATAGAAACCTTAAGACTTAAGCGTAGGAATCCTTAAGAAAAGAGATATTTAGGTTTTTATGTAAAGTGCCCGTATTGGTTTATTTGAAATAAACGCATTTGAGTTTAAATTTTTGGTATTTAATTGAGTGTAAAAAAGTTAAAGTATTATGCCAATATTATAATAATTAACTTAGAGATATCATTAACGATAAAACAAACTCGTATTAACTTAATAAAGGTTTTGACCGAAGCCAGTCAAATCGTCGTTAACAGTATTTACTGTAACAAAGGTAAAGAATTGTGTAGGATTGTGAAAAAATAATAATTTTATGGTGTAGTACAATTAAAGCTAGCTGAAATAATGTCGTAGTCACTTGAAGCATTTACGTACTGACGCGATCACACAATAATTAGCCATATTATATAATTTAAACCATTAATCTATATCACTACATAGTATAAATCAAAGTCACTTCCCGCTGTCTGTTTGCCCCTATGTATGCTTACGTCTTTAAAACGGGTCATTGTACATTCGACACACATTCCATTCCCCATTGTTAAAAATATGTGTAAACTCGCCACAAATTTATTTTTTATTAATAAAACATTTTGGAGTATTGTAAACTCGTCACACGCGTTTTCTACGTACGGACAGCAGAGAAATCAAACACAAGAATAAAAAAGATTACATGTTTATCTTTTTAATTAAAGATAATCTTTATAAAATCCGATTTACCGCTCACATACTAATATTATTTTCTCTTATGACTTTCTCAAATCACAGAACTATTATTATAAATTCAACTTAAATCTAATTAAAAAAACAGTATTATAATGTTAAAATAATATTACACATAAATGTTAACAATCACTGAGAAGTAAAAAAAAATAACAGTACGGTCGCCTCCTTCTGCGAAGCAGTAATGCTAGCGAAGGAGGCTGGCTACCGCGAACGCGTGAAGTAACGGCCCTCACGCCGCCGACCCGCCGAGATCCCGATCCCGATTTCCGACCACCGTAGGCGCGGGCTTGCGGACAGCGAGCACTGGGTAGCTCACCGTCCTGCAGTCTGATAATAACCTGGAACGAGCCTAGTCGCAAACAGCGCATTCTATTCCACGCGCGCCTCAAGGAGTTGTCAGCAAACTGTAGGGGCCCGGTAGCGTCGAAGCCTCTGGGGAACACGGAAAATCCGAAAGGTGCTCACCGTCTCCCCCAAATCGAAGGCAACGAAAGAACGGGGTGGGGTTTAGTCAGTAAGAGTCTGACACGCCCTTCCGCTCCGTCCAAGAGCGGGAGAAGTCATTCTGATGATTCCCTTTCACTTTACTTCACAACTGTTACAGAAAAAAATAATTTCATTACTTTAAAGTTATTATATTAACTTTTGATATATTTCCTTATTTAGTGTATTGTTAACCAAATAACTTATTTGGATTTGAAGAGTTTGATTCATATTAATATTAAGTATGTAAAAGCTAGAACTTTACTTGCTAACGCTACTTTCCTTAAAAATAGCATGAAATTAAAATGTGTGCCGAGTTTACAACAAGTTTTATTAATAAATAATATTTTTTTGTGGTTGTGACGAGTTAACAATGGATGTATGGGAATTTTCAAAAGTGTGGCGAGTCGACAATGTGACGAATGTACAATGACCCTTTAAAACTATGCATCGGATTTTGATGCGGCTTTTTTCAATAGATAGAATATGTATAATTATAATGTATTACACATGCATAATATTGTGTAGAAAACTCTAGATAATTTTGCACTCATGTGAAGCCAGGGCGGGTCGCTAGTATATTTATAAAAGGAGAAACTGACTCACATATCAACGCATGGCTGAAATTACTGGGACTAGAAGTGTGAATAACAGTGGGCTTCCTTTTATGACATAGACGAGCAGGAGAGAAACTTGCAAAATTTACCCTCTAAGACACCCCCTTAGAGGGTAAATTTTGCAAGTTCAAATTTTGTACAGAGAAACCTATGTTGAAGCAGGCGAAGCCGCTGGTCAAAGCCAGTTATGAAATACCTAAATAAAAAGAATACAGTAATTATCGATACACATTAAAGATAAGAACTTATTTAAATAAACCTCTTTCTAAAGGTAGAAATACTTATAGATTTTGTAGATTTTGACAGTTAGACCACCATGACGGAAAATCAAGTCGCATTACAGTAAATAAAAATATGGATTTTCCCATTAATAAAAATAAAATAGAATAGAAAAATATGGCTTCCGATTCCGACCAAAACGCTTAAAAAATGTTGAGTAAAATTAAATGGAAATAGTATACTTCATCATTGTATTACTTTTAATTGGATATGCCGTGTACTTGATTCAGCCTTACTGGGTCGTGATAGTTTCATGTGCAGTTCTCTACGCAGCTTACTGCCAAGTGCAAACTTGGTAAGTATAGAGGTATTGCTCTCTATCTCATTAAGGCTCAGCGCAAACGGGCTACCGACACACACAGCTACTGGAGGCCAGCGACAGCAACTTAACGAACTTTTTCATATATTTTGTATATACATACAAAGAAGTGGGAAAAAGTGGCTAGCTCACCGTCCGGTCATCTCGTCTGGAACAAGCCTGAAGTTTTTCACGGCGTGTATTGTTCCACGCGTGCCTCATAGAGTTGGAAGCCCGCTGGTACCATGGGTTCGCTTTTCAGAGGACAAACCTGGGGTCCTGGAACGCAAGGCAAAGAAGGAACATAGAAGGTGGTTCTAGTAAAGAAATCCCACACATCCCCAAATATCCATGAGATAGAACAACCACTTATCCCTGAGTTAGGACATAATCAGCCATAATCCCACTTCTAAAATTCAGGCCTGCTTTCTAACAGAGGGAATTGGCCGCTGTCTACCACCCTGCCCCGGTGCAAGTTGATGGATGTCACATGTCTGCGAAGTTTTGGATTTTCCTACACTGTTTTAAGAGTAGTTGTTTTATTAGCAAGTCTGAGTCATTATCAGTAGGCTACCGCTACTCTTTACTCTTGGTGTGATACAAGTATAGCATAGCACAGCATCAGCCTTATAATGTTCCCACTGCTGAGACTCAGGCCTCTTCTCTAGGAGAGAGAAATGAGCCGTAATCCACCACGCGGGCCCAGTGCGCATTGGTGGATGTCACATGTTTGGTTCTAGGACATGCCGGTTATATCGGGGCCGTTACCTCTGAGCCATCAATACTTGCGTGATATAATATTATCTACTTACTAGCTGTCCCCAGCGGTTTCACCCGCATTTTTCGTTACTGCTCCGCTCCCGTGGGTCGTAGCGTGATGGTATATAGCCTATAGCATTCCTCGATAAATGGGCTATCTAACATTGAAAGAATTTTTCAAATCGGACCAGTAGTTCCAGAGATTACCCCCTACATACAAACTTACAAACCTACAAACTTACAAATTTTACCTCTTTATAATATTAGTATAGACTAAATGTTACATCTACAGGTACTTGTAGCCCAGAGAGTGAAGCAAATATTCTTTATCACCTCGTGACAAACGTAAGGTAGGTACACTTATATAAACTGGTGGACAAAAAAACTAGACCACGATTAAATTTTGCTCCTGAATACCGTGACTGGACTTTTGCACAATGGGGCACGCATTCTATTCTTATTAGCCCTGTATGTGTGCTGAGGTCGCAAAAAAGGATTTCGCAGACCGGAAGAAAGATCAATGAAAAAATGGTTTTATTTAGAAAAAACTGTCGTGAAAATGTGTTAAGTAGATGGACTAATTCTGTTGTCCACCAATTTAGTTATTGCTGATGTAGACAAGGAAAATTATATACAGTTAAAAAAGCATAATAGGGACAAAGCGTCTTTTACAAAGCCTTTCTGTCACTGACTACAGGACTTCGAAGCCGGTGAGATGGAACCTCATACACAAGATTAAAAAAGAGACAGACACTTCAAACATGTATCAAGAGTGATGTTATTATGTAAGTACCTAACTGTATTATAACAATCTAAAGTCAGATAAAAAGATCGAGTTCCTGTATATCTAATCTATACTTCATAGATATCACATCTTCATAGATATAACCATCACAAAAAATAAAAAGAAGGTCACGCGTTAAATGCAAGCCATCGACGGAAGAAAATATATGGCCGCTGGAGAACTTACAGAATACGCGGGAGAAATCATTAATAATTATAATAACTAAAACTGTAACACTGGTACTAATGCAGTAATGTTTGAGTAACTTACTGCCTAATGTAGCATAAAGTAGGCATAGCGGCAGCATAAGGGAAGAAAGTAACTCTATCTTAATTCATAGTAATTCGAACGGCGAGTATCCATCCTTACGTTGTCGAAACCTGCACGGTCCGGACAAAGCGGTTTGCCTCGTCGTTTATACCGCGTACATCGAAGGATTGGAACAATTTGCCTGCTGCGGTCTTTCCGTCCGATTATAATTTGGGTATCTTCAAGACTAGAGTGAATAGGCTCTTAATAAACTAGTGCGCCTCACCATCAACGATTGCATCACTGCTTACCATCAGGTGGGATTGCAGTCAAGTACTAGTTTATGGTATATAAAAAAAAAAAACAATGATTAAACATTTCACATTTAATCATATCTGACATATTAATTAATACTACAGAAAATAAAAATATAGGCACATCTTTCAGTACGTTCTGTGAAACTGAAAATCATAAAATTCATTGATAAATTCACTCGGTAAGACGTGGTACCAGTACCTGTCTTTTACTATACGATGTCTGCATTTAATAGCATATTGAAGTACGAACTGATCACACGTGAGTCGCGCCAGGTGCGAACTGGCCGCGAATTGCCGTAATTATAACATTTACTCGCGAAATATTTACACAAATGTTATACAGTACCCAAATATAACACGGCAAGCTAACTCTTCGTCTATTTTACAACAAATCATCTTAAAATTTTAAAGTAAAAATGTTACGTTTAAATTATTTAGTGTTAGTGTTTGTTTTCGCGCTGAATCAAGCTGGCAGTGATGTCCCACAAAAGGTAAGAGTAATTTTTAAATTCACTACACTCGAATTCATTTAGCCGTATCTAAATGTGTCTAAGCGGATTCTATTATTTATTTTTTGACCGTACAACATTTAATTCCGTAACTCTCTCTCAACAATAACGATAACAGACAAAATTAAATATTTTTACAGATGTTTTCATTCTGTAACATAAGTTTCATTGGGAAATCTGATGCCTGTGATTATACTAATGCCTGTTTTCACTCACTCCAATAAGATGTTCTTTTCTCATTTCAACCGCCTAAAGAGTAAACATGTTTTCCTATTTATATCTAATGACTAACTTGTAATACTGGTAGTAACTGAAGTGAAAAGTGGATGGAAAACGAGAGTTTATAAATCTCGGTAGTAACATGGAAATCAGTAATCGTAATCGTTACGCACATTGCGCCTTCTAACAGCTGAATCAATATTAATACAATGATTCATATTTTTATTGTTTCTATTTGGGGGTCATTATCGTCTTATAGCAGTCCTGTTTTTGATTTTTCGATAATGTTTCAAAATATTTACCACATTGATGGTACATTGTATATTGTTTAATTATTTTTTGGTTATTTATTTATTTAAAAAAAAATATTTACACACATAAAGAAAGAGATAAGAAGGAGGAAACAGAAAAATATGTACAAAAGTGGTTCTTATTTCTTAAGAAATGTCTTACAACAAAAACAAACCCAAATCAAAACCTAAATAAGACCTGTACTGATACGCTGTCTTCATTTGGTGTAGGTATACGGCCTACTTATAAACTGAAAGCTGTACGGTTACTTAAAAATAAAAACAGAACGGTTTATTTGAGATTCGAAGATATTTTTAACATTCGTCTGACTGTTACTCTGTGTCTGTGTCTGTGACTGTGACTGTTGGTCTAGTGGTTAGTGACCCTGACTGCTATGCCGGAGGTCGTGGGTTCGATTCCCACCCAGGACAAATGTTTGTGTGATGAGCACGATCGTTTGTTCTGTGTCTGGGTGTAATTTATCTATAATATGTATGTATTTAGAAATATATAAGTATGTTTATCAGTTGTCTAGTACCCATAATACAAGCTCCGCTTAGCTTGGGACTAGATGATGTTGTGTGAAAAGTTGTGGAATATTATTATATTATTATTATATTATTATTATTCGTGGTCCAGTGTGGTTCACTTCTTGTATATTTACTTTGCTACCTGAACCAAAATAAATAGAAACACCAAAGTAACTGCTCAAACAGCGAAAAGAACAAGAATTATTAGTCCGCTTTTATATCTAACATCTAGATATTAAGAGTCATTTTATATCATGGAAAGTGTTTAGCTAATGCTTTGATTAGAACAATAAACCAAATACTTATACTAAAAAATGTGATTTCTAAAGTATAATAAATACCATTGCGAAAATTATAACAATCAAAGCGTTTTTGCGTTAAGTTTCTCTACTTAACTTTTTGCGATATTTGTAACAATTGACTTGTTTAGTTTTTTCTCAATCTGAAAATAATATTGTGTGCTATTAATTACTATTGGAATCGTGTCTTTCTTAAGACATGCACTGTTAATAATAAATGCTATCATAAAATAGTTCATCTCTTAGTAATTATTCGAATAATTTTATCTACAACTTGACGCCTGCTTTTTAACTTAACGTTTGAATCCCCAACCGGTCCTATGAGACCGCGCTGTTATTGTTTTACTATTGTGTCTCGTTTCGCGGGTATCTGAGTAATTAAAGACGCTAAAATCTACAAAATAAATTATTAGGTACTATAAATTCTATCTCGATTTCAATTTAATCGAAATTGCTGCATGCTCTATTTATTTATCAAGCCTACTTCTACAATGTCATTATCTGCCAACGTTAAATTATTTCCGTGACAAACATTCGTGACATCACCATGGAACATAAAAAGTATGTAATAGTTACATAGGCTTGATTACTGTTTTCCTATGAAATTGTTATTTCATGAATATTTTGTCACTGTAATTTGCACAGAAGTTGTTATAAAATTCATAAAATATTATCGCCAATATCATAATCGTTGCCTGCCACTTCAGAATATGAACTATCCAAAACCGCATTTATGCTAAACTTTAAGCAAAGGTTTTGCGATAAAAGTATTTTAGAGATACACAGAAAATGGTGTAAAGACCCTCATACCTCCATCAAAAGGGAGTATCCTCTGACCAGACTCTCTCTGGTTTGGACAGATATCATCATATGCATATATCCGTTCTAATCAACACGTACCCTTAAGGGTCTCAGCACACATATGGGATCGGAAAGGGATCGTAACCGTAACGCCTTTCGCCTCGCTGTCAACCAGGCGTCAACCTACCGTATGCACGTAACGAAAGCGTATCAGCAGCGCCTGTACGTCAACTCGGCTACGGCTAGGCGACACCGCGCTTACGCCTCGCCGCCCCCTGGCTGACCTGGTTGGCACCAGAGAAGAAGGGAAAAGGAAGGGGAAGGGGAAAGGGTGGACGAAGAGATGTGAGCTCGGGTACGGAAAGACGTAAGCGCGGGGACGGAGAAACGTAAGCGCGGGGACGATGAGCCGTAAGCGCGGGAATTCAAGTTCGGAGCCTGTTCCGAGGCGAGGCGATAACGTTATTATTCCGATTAGTGTGCGTTGCAGTAGGGAGTTTAATACAAACCATTCTGAACGGCTCGAGGCGATACGGTGACGATCCCTTTCCGATCCCATATGTGTGCTGAGACCTTTAACCATAACGGGCCTATGATACAACCTTTGGGGACTCCAACACTTAAGGCCATTTCGCCAAACGCGATCATGGTTGACTTGTCTACGATGTGGCTGGTCGTGGTATGTTTATCAATCATCAAATATCCAACTAGTTTTAGCCAAGGCATTTAGGCGTGTGCAGTCGACACATACCGATAAGCTGAGGTCAACGCCGTATAAGACCTCAATCAAAGTGGAGCAGTGAAAGTTGTCCTGCACCCACAGGTTTTTGATCCTAACGTTTATTTATATGGCGTGTGATATTGTTGTTTTATTTATGTTTTATTGTTTTTTTTGGATGATTATAAAATAGTTTTTGACAATTAGCAGAATTAAGAATCGTAGTAGGTATCGCTTCAGAACATAAAGTTTAAATTAATATTATATTAAGTATATTCTTTTAAAATTACCAGTCATATTCTGAAATCATGACTCCATTAGGTATGCATTAGCATAGCATCAGCTTTATATTGTTCTCACTGCTGGGATTCAGGTCTCCTCTCTAGGAGCTCTTAGACCTTAATCTAAAGAATACGATTTTTTTCAGGCTATGACGCCCTTCATTTAAGAGTACGAAAAGTAAGGCACAAAAGTGTTAGTTATAAATTTTGGGATCTTTTTTACTAATGTACTTACAGCGCGCTGATAAAACACAAAACGCACTTTAATATTATACACTATTTATAAGACCAAGAACAAGTACACTGATACTTGAAATGAATTTTACTTTACACTAAACACGTTATCTTAAAAATGCAAGTGAAGTTCGTGTACTGCGCGCGATTTGTTCGAAATCTACCCTACATTTCTATCGAATTTGTAAAAAATGGCCGACGGCGACCATTTAGTAGTTCCGTCTTTGTTACTCATATAGGAACAAGTGATGGGAAGACGATATCGATGATAATTATGTATCGATGTATTTTAAATTCTGAAGTCTGTCCAATATTAGAAATAAGAGATAAGATGTTTAGGGTTGGTTTTAACCTATCACATACCCACAAAACGAGACACAATAGTAAAACAATAACAGCGCGGTCTCATAGGACCGGTCGGGGATTCATGAATTAGGGCAAAACTTTTTAGTTACTTCTGTAATGAACTGTTTTAACGTTTGAATCTCCAACCGGTCCTATGAGACCGCGCTGTTATTGTTTTACTATTGAGTCTCGTTTCGCTGGTATCTGAGTAATTAATGTTAGGAAATTCAATTGAGTGTGTAACATTTTAAGATTAGCACAATATAAGGTTGTGTCAAAAGATGTTTTTATAGCCTTGTTTTGGACCACTTGTAGATCAGTGTAATTGCTATTCCAGATTGGGGACGCGTATGTCATATCATGTCTTTGACTAGAATTGTGTTCATGTTCAATTTCATCATGTTTCAGACCGCCGTTTAGAGCTGAAAGTACTAGGTGCTTTTGGTTTAGTTAATTTTCATTATCCAGTATAAGTTACTCCAAGGTACTTTATTGACATGCTCTATGGTAGAATTATATCCTCTTTTATGTATCTTTTTGGTAATATTCTCTTCCTAGTAAAAATTCAACATTAATTTTTGTGTAATTATGCATTGAATTGATCCTAAAGGATTAATAACATTGAAGGACGTAAAGGCCTTGATGCCTAAAGTCTGTTTTTTAATCTCCGAGTCTAAAATGATATTACCTCGGTTGTCACAGTTGTCACAACACAAAAGAACTGACATCATTTTTATTGCAAGTTTGACATTTGCCTGTGTCAATTTAGTCTCAGTGGTTAAAAAACAGACTTTACCGTGTGTAGCTAGTTCTCCGTAAAGCAGAACGCTTTAACTTTCTTTTCATTACGATAACTCAAACTCATCAATATGTATTAGCGCCAGCCTCAATAATTACTCCATGAGCCATATTTAGTTTCAATCATCTTAAGTAACTTTCTTTTACTTACGTTTTCAGATATTCGTCACAGTTTACTACGAGAGCCAATGTCCGGACAGCAAAGAATTCATCACTAACCAACTACAGCCAACCATAAACTTGCTGCATAAATATCTTATGCTGAGATTAGTTCCCTTTGGAAAAGCAAGAGTGAGTACATATACATTTAAAATAAAATATTAAAGGTTCCTGACAGGCACGAACAATCTTCAAACTTATGGCAATGGGCAGCAAACTTAAGTGGCACACTGTTTGCAAAACAAGTGATCGTTGTTGCCGAAAGATTATGGTGTGGCGACCGCACATCGGAAGATGCAGCAATTACCTGGTGGATTGGGTTGCGGGAATCTGATGGATGCGAGACGCACAGGACTGTTTTTAGCATTAGCGTTATCGGCCTTATAATGTTCCCACTGCTGGGACTCAGGCCTCCTCTCTAGGAGAGAGAACAGGACCGTTTACTGTGGCGATATATGGTGGAGGTCTATGTCCAACAGTGGACGTATTTCAGCTGAAATGATGATGAAAAAAGATGATTCTGGTACTAGATAAATTACGGTATTAAAAATGCATTCTACAATTAATAGTCCAGTCAAAATAGACTAAATTATTATTCAAGTTTGCATTAATTCCCAACAAGCTGGATTTTTGTGCAGGCCTTGAATACGTCATTAGGAATGATATGTCAAAAGTCCCCATCGATCCCGCTTGTGCGTTGTTTTTTATTCGAGGTCAAAGGTCACAAATGAGCGTTTTTTGCGTATATCTCTGAAACAACGAGAGCTATCGAAAAATGGTTTAGGCAAAGTTTGTAGATCGTAAAATTGTCTACAAAAAAGATCTCGACACTTTTCTTCTATAAAGCATCGCTTTTGAGATATCGTGACTTTAGGCCGCAGGAAAGTCGTATTTTAAGTATAACAATCACTGTAGTACTTAGCCTCAGCAGCAACTAAGTCATATTCATACTGAATGCGGGCAATGACACTACTTGCTAGCCCATGAGAACGAGTCTGAGTTTCCTTAAAAATGGTTTTCTTGAAGTCAAGGGTTGAAAGTTGAGGACACTCTTGGTCGAAGATGCTGCGCTTTTTTTTTATTTCAGCCGTTTTATCTGCTTCATTGCCACAGAACAAACAGTATTTCGTCTAAAAGACGATTCATTACCTCGCGCTAGTACGAGGAGGACTAATCCCAGATGTGGTAGCTATCTCCGCCCCACGCTGTCTTTTAGCTGCAGCGATGCTGCTCTTCCGGGTGTATGCTTTACGACGCTGCTCATGTATCGTTACAGATGGTTTGTCCTTGAAATATTCATCGAACCCATCATCCCTTAGTATGAGTGCATATTCGTATTTTCTATGTTTAAATTAGCCATAATTCGAGAACAGTGCACCGTAGAAGAAAAAATGTTGAATCTTTTTTGTAGACAATTTTACGATCTACAAACTTTGCCTGAACTATTTTTCGATAGCTCTCGTTGTTTCAGAGATATACGCAAAAAACGCTCATTTGTGACCTTTGACCTCGAATAAAAAAGAACGCACAAGCGGGATCGATGGGGACTTTTGACATATCATTTCGAATGACGTATTCAAGGCCTGCACAAAAATCCAGCTTGTTGGGAATTAATGCAAACTGGAATGTCTATTTTGACTGGACTATAAATAGGTAGTATTGTAGCTCATAGAATCAATTTTTATAGAAATATTTACTCTTGATTTGCATGTTTACATAAACGGAAAAGAGGTACCTTGCCATCTGCTGACCATACCTACAAATATCGAAGTAATCATTGAAACAAAACTTCTCTACAGATACCGAACAGTGGAATCGATGAAACAAAATTTGATTTAGTTCTAACTGACGAAGGCGATGATACTAATGAAGTTTTTTTTTTACAATTTCCAGAGTATAAACAAAGGCTACAATGGTTTTGAATGCCAGCACGGCCCCACTGAGTGCGCCGGTAATCTTGTGCAGAGCTGCACGCTGGATCTCATGCAGGGGCGAAACGACGTGGAAAAGGTTTCTTATGTTACGTGCGAAATGCAAACGGAAGCGGGAACTAGAGGGGACATGGAGGTATGGAACGGTTTTCATATAAATACCTAGGACGCATTCTAGGTATTTATATTTTTTCGCTTTATCGCTTTCATTAGACGGACTGTATATCAAAAAACAGGGTCTGCTTTTCTTGAAAACAGTACCAGTAGAGAACCACGCCTATATTTCACCCGGTTTGTTTAAGGCTAAAATGATAGGAATTTAATACCTACAACTTGGCATTAAGAGACTCTAGGAATGTCCTGCAAACCTTTGCTTGATCTGACAATCAAATTCAAAACTAAATAGGTAATGTGCAAAGCACTAATTCGCAATGGCAAAGTATACTAAGAATAACTCCATCGATTTATATTACGATTTATGCTTATTCTGATCATAATATCAGGGCACTTGATTTTGTTAAAAATTCGCTTCTAGACGATGGAATAAACAGATATGTAAATATTATGTGTGTGTGTTAATGTACATGTTTGTTATTAAGTTGCACTCCAAGTACCTAGATATTATTTGTTAACAGAACGTAAAAGAAAAACAACTCGTTAGGTTGTCATTGAGCTAAATAAATAACTAAAATAAATGTTACTCGTACATGTTATCTATCAAAACAACAATAGCACACATATTATGCTATATTTGACGAACCTTGGACTTATTTATTACCATTTATTTTAACTAGTCAGTCTTTTATGAAAACTTCTTTTTACCTACTTATTATTTGCATCACAATTAAGTCCCGTAAAAATTTAACCCAATAGTTTTAATTTAAAACTACAATAATATTACATTTCGATGCAAGTTAGCTAATATGGTCATTACAGGCGATGCGGAATACACAGCCAAGCCGAAAACAAGGCCGTTATGGCGTCAAATCTTCTTAATATCTTAATATATATAAATCTCGTGTCCCAATGTTTGTCCTCAATGGACTCCTAAACCACTTAACCGATTATAATAAAATTCGCACACCATGTGCAGTTCGATCCAACTTGAGAGATAGGATAGTTTAAATCTAAAAAAAAAAAAGTTAGGTAAAGTAGGGTACTGTAGGGTAGTGAAGGGTAGTGTAGGGTAGTGTAGGGTAGTGTAGGATAGTGTAGGGTAGTGTAGGGTAGTGTAGGGTAGTGTAGGGTAGTGTAGGGTAGTGTAGGGTAGTGTAGGGTAGTGTAGGGTAGCGTAGTGTAGTGTAGTGTAGGGTACTGTAGGGTAGGTAGGGTAGTGTAGGGTAGGTAGGGAAGGTAGGGTAGGGTAGCGTAGGATATGTAGAATAGACATTTGACGGGAGCGATGCCGCGGTTAAAAGCTCGTTAATTTATAAAACATTATAACTAACAAATTATTGTTTTTTCGTGAACCATGGTGGAGCTAGCCGGCAACCAGCATTATTTTAATAATCAATTCAATAAGCCGGTGCATTTTTTCTCACTATAATAATCGCATTGGAGTAAGAGCTATTTTCGAGTAAATTGTGTTGAAAAATAATGGGATGGATGCCCATCTTAACATAACAAGTTTCCTCCGTACCTCGGAAAGCACGTTAAGCCGTAGGTCCCGGCTGTCATTTGTAGATCTTTGGCAGTCGTTACGGATAGTCAGAAGCCAGTAAATCTGACTACAGTCTTGCCATGAAGTACCGTGTTACCCCAGTTAATGGGTTGTAGAGGTCTGGTAGGCACCCGCTCCTCGTAAAATACTGGTATTCAGCTAAATCCGGCTTGACTGGAAACCGACCCCAATATTGTTGGGAAAAGGCTAGGCAGATGATGATGTGTTGAAAAATAACATTACTCCTAAAGTAACAGATGATTATGATGATGAAGTCTTCAAAGACGAGGAAAGCTAACGCATTAGTTGATTATAACAAGGATTGACCCCCTCGTACCTCGGTCTGCTCGCTGACAACGCTTAAGTAATAAAATACGCTGAGGCCTGGCCGTTACACTATTCAGCACATAAATAAAATAGAGGGAGGTCCTTCGGTTTCTCCAGTCAGTTGTCGAATAAATATGTCAAAAATAATATTAAACTCAATTCTGTTATTTTCTTTTCAGTGTGTCATGAGAGCAGGCGTTCCAGTTGATCAAGTAAAAGCATGTGTTACCTCTGAAAAAGGCATCATGTTGCAGCTCGAAGATGAATATCTCACTAATCTCGTGAAACCAAAGTTTATCCCCACTATCATTATTGGCGAGGTAAGACTATTCAAAATATAATCGTTATTTTTAATTACAAACAATACGCAGTTCAACTATAAAATAAAAAATAAGCGATGTCATTGTGGAAAAAGAAGGAATATAGATGTTTAGCGGAGTTCATATAATACAAAATTGTAAAATTTTTAACTCATAAGTTCCCCAAAAAGAACTATGGGACAAATTCGGTTTACTGTAATGAGAATCCATTATCATTACTTCCGAATTGGTCTGATAGAATATTGTCTATTTTGGAGATATGAAATGAAACTCCTCGTAGGATCATAGATAGGACTTCATAGATATCTTTGTCTAGGTGGCATTTCAAGCCTGTTCAACACGACTCTTTATATTCCAGACTAGCTGACTCGGCAAACGTTGTTCTGCCATATAAATTATATGTTACATGATTGTTTACACCTTGTGTCCGAAAAACCCAAATATCTTAGGGAACCTTATGTGTTTCCAAAATCAAATTTAGCCTATGTTACTCGTGGATAATGTAGCTTTCGAATGGTGAAATAATTTTTAAAAACGGTCCAGTAGTTTATAAGCCTATTCATTACAACCAAACACAGTTTTCCTCTTTATAATATTAGTGTAGATAAATATACTTAAATCATTCAGATCAGCGACACCATTCCTTGTTTTTTAGTCTTCATTGACTTACACTTTTGTCCGTAACATTTCTTGGAGTTACTCTAGGGAGTATGTTAGGTCCAGCCCTGAATTTCTTTCACATGAAACGTAGGTACATTTTTCTAATGGTGTTGCACCGATTTTTCGTTAAATTGGTGGAGTGTAGTTTTTTAGCTAAAGCACGTTTAAAACCTATTTATTTTTAGTAAGTATGTACTTATTAATTTGTTTTTCTTATTTTATCTTTTTTTTGTCTCCAGGTTTTCAACCAGCAAGTACAAGATTCAGCTCTGGAAGATTTCACAGGAACCTTATGCTCTATATTCACAAACATCCCACCATGCCAAGAACACTATAATTCCATGGCAATGCGCTACGTATTACTTTGAACAAGCAATAAATTTACATATTTCAACAGTATTGATGATGTTTTAGTTGATCACCTGGTTACTCTTCAGATTGTCAATATCTTCTTCCTGCCCTTATCCCAAATTATTTGGGGTCGGCAAATAGGATAGTCAATATCAAAGGTTTTTATAAATAGAGGGTTCGAGTTACTGTGTTAATATGCAAGTTTCTGTCAAAAAGTACATTCACTTAAGAGCTCATACACACGAGTGACATGTTGCTAACGATAGAGGTACAACTCGGTCACATTAACTTAGCGCTTGGCGTCGATGAATTTAATCATGTTCAAAAACAATATAACAACAACAGAGAACTAGCCAAGTTATCGAATCGCGTATCTATACTAATATTATAAAGAGGAAAGATTTGTACCTATTTTTGTATGTTTGTAATGAATAGGCTCAAAAAGTACTGGGCCGATTTAAAAATTTCTTTCACCAATAGAATGCTACATTCTTCCAATTTGACATAGGCTACATTTCATTTTGGGGAAACTGGGAAATAAGGGAACTGCTAAATATCACATACTTAAAAACTTTGTTAAAAGTATCTTCTTTATTTAAAAACCAGCTTCCGCCCGCGGCTTCGCCCGCATAGTGTGTTGATAAAAAGCAGCCTATAGAAAAAATAACAAAGTCGAAAAAAAAGATAAAAAGTAGCCTATATGTTAATCCAGTGTATAACCTATCTACATACCAAATTTCAACCAAATCGGTCAAGCCGTTTTTGCGTGAAAGAGTAACAAACATACATCCATCCTCACAAACTTTCGCATTTATAATATTAGTAGGATTAAAAACTTTGTTAAAAGTATCTTCTTTATTTAAAAACATTTTACATGGCTATATCCAAATAATACGGAAAGTACAATGAATTTCAACTGATGATTAAAATTTTTGAAAAACAGTGAAGAGATCTACTGTTCCTCAATTTTTTTATTGATGTTTTTCAACAGAAGTACTACTTTAGACGTTATTGTATGTTCCTTACTCATAAAATTGTTCTATTTTGTTAGATTTTTCACCGACACAACACCACATTTTCGTGACTAGGCGACTGTATTTTGTTTACTGATTGGACCAATGTTAGATTTCGGTTACGAAGGCGAGTTGTCCACGATCCATCGGTAGTAATGTGCTATGTTCGTGTACACGCTGGGGACTCCTTCGCTGCCGCAGTTTTCTGAACCGAAAGATACTATGCCCACCTGGAACAGAAGAGTTAAAAATAAAAATACTACTCGTATTTTATTTATTTTAGAAATGCATATCTTAAAAGCGCAGAGTAATTGATGATACGTGCGTGAACGACGCAACAAATGATACGAGTAAATGCGCTGTAACAATATCGCAAATTTCTTAAAAGTAGTAAGTATTTGCTGCGTAATTTTACTGAAGTTGTTATACCGCGTATATCCAAGAACTGGAATAATTCGCCTGCTGCGGTCTTCCCATCTGGTTATAATTTAAATGTCTTCACGGCTAGAGTGAATAGCCTAGGCTCTTAATAAACAAATGCGCTTATGTCCGTAAGGATTGAGGAGCCACATCAGATTTTTTAAATCTGATCTCACCATTATTTAGCAGCAGTGTAGATTATTTTGCAGCACGAATTCTAGATTTAGCAGCAAAATATATCACTAGTTATTTTAATGCAAAGGTGGCTCCTCAATCTAAACGTCTGGATTGAGGA
Source organism: Mythimna separata (assembly GCA_030763345.1). NCBI lineage: Eukaryota > Metazoa > Arthropoda > Insecta > Lepidoptera > Noctuidae > Mythimna > Mythimna separata. Next base: position 13,758,700 of record CM061182.1, read on the forward strand.
GCCACCTGAAAACTCGTTAAGTAATGGATGCACATTTATGAAAATTTTGCAGCATTTAGCAGCTATTTAGCACATAACCGTCTAAAAATTTCGCTTCTGTAGCACTAAAATGAAAGACAATACAATACTTTTAATATGGCTCCTCAATCTAAGTCTGGATTGAGGAGCCAGCTGAAAACTCGTTAAGTAATGGATGCACATTTATGAAAATTTAGCAGCATTTAGCAGCTATTTAGCACATAACCGTCTAAAAATTTCGCTTCTGTAGCACTAAAATGAAAGAAAATACAATACTTTTAATATGGCTCCTCAATCTAAACGTCTGGATTGAGGAGCCACCTGAAAACTCGTTAAGTAATGGATGCACATTTATGAAAATTTAGCAGCATTTAGCAGCTATTTAGCACATAACCGTCTAAAAATTTCGCTTCTGTAGCACTAAAATGAAAGAAAATACAATACTTTTAATATGGCTCCTCAATCCTGACGTTCTAATTATATATGTTTGACTGTAGCCACCTGAAATCTCAAGGTAATCTAAAGCCAGATATACTAACATTTAGCAGAAATTTCTGCTAAATATACCAGTACAATTCAGCAATGTATATGCTTTAGATTCTGAAAAAACCATCATTAACTATTTTCTTGTAAATTCAGTGTGTAGGGTGACCACATTTTGGGGGTACCTACAAATTAATATTTCACTTACGTACGTGCATACACACAATAATATTTATTTAGTAAAGGTTGACAGGATATAATGGAACAATAAAATGCGTTTGTTTCACCGCAGTGCTTGCTCCGTGAATGCGTTTATTCCACCGTACGGTAGAATATACGCACCACATTCCACCAAAAGTGCTAGGCCCAATTCTTTTTCGCAGCCTATGTACTCCTTATAACATATCAGCTGTTTCCATCAACATCAGTCCAGCCGTTTCGGAAATAAGCTGGAACAGGCGGAGACTTTCATATTACAAAGACGCTGCATTTAATTCTTCAGACGTTTTATTTATATGTAGATAAACAAATTTAAAGTTAAAATCCTTAAAATATTTAAACCGGTAAGTTAATATTTGCAACTTGAACAAAAAAGAAAGTACTTTCGATAAAAAATAATAATTAAAACTCTGTTCTAAGTTTTATAAATTACATCGTCTAGTAAAAAAATATAAACAAACTAACACAAAGTTGGTACCCTGAAACATGAGTGCGACAGAACAGGCTAACAAAAAAAAACACCATTGTTGACATTTTATTTTAAACCTTATTACATACAATTAGATTTAATTTTGGAATAAATAATTTTGAACACATTTAAAAATGAGGTTTGAATTTCGAATGTCATTTTTAAATTGAATGATTCTACTTACTATTTAAATATAGAAGGTCTTAAATACAAATACCTATAACGCAAACGATATTAAAGTTTATAATTGTTCCATAAGATTTATAATTAAGTAACAGAAGTTAATATTGTTATTTTATAACTTTTTTTTTATATAGGTAAATATTTTTACGTTTAGCATTTTGGTCCATATATGCGACATGGTTTTGTTCTCAATCCTTAATGTACGAAATAAATAATTAACTTGGATTTCTTATATTATAAAGTTAATCATCATATTTCTGTCATCATAATTAAATTGTAGGGATAATAATATCGTGCAGTGACTGATAATTAAGTGCGGTTTGATAGAGTGCGATTAATGAAAGCGCGACCTGGAGTTTTTTTTTCAATTTAATTGGCAACATTATTCAGCCGCTTTTGGCGGATTGACTTTGGTTTTGTGTCAGATTTGAAATATTATTGTGTGTATGCACGTACGTAAGTGAAATATTAATTTGTAGGTGCCCCCAAAATGTGGTCACCCTACACACTGAATTTACAAGAAAATAGTTAATGATGGTTTTTTCAGAATCTAAAGCATATACATTGCTGAATTGTACTGGTATATTTAGCAGAAATTTCTGCTAAATGTTAGTATATCTGGCTTTAGATTACCTTGAGATTTCAGGTGGCTACAGTCAAACATATATAATTAGAACGTCAGGATTGAGGAGCCATATTAAAAGTATTGTATTTTCTTTCATTTTAGTGCTACAGAAGCGAAATTTTTAGACGGTTATGTGCTAAATAGCTGCTAAATGCTGCTAAATTTTCATAAATGTGCATCCATTACTTAACGAGTTTTCAGGTGGCTCCTCAATCCAGACGTTTAGATTGAGGAGCCACCTTTGCATTAAAATAACTAGTGATATATTTTGCTGCTAAATCTAGAATTCGTGCTGCAAAATAATCTACACTGCTGCTAAATAATGGTGAGATCAGATTTAAAAAATCTGATGTGGCTCCTCAATCCTTACGGACATATGCGCTTCACCATCAATATTTGCATCACAATTGCATCACTGCTTACCGTCAAACGGATAGGAACAAAACTTTGATTAGGATTTTTACGTTGGTTAAATATTTTATATTGATTTCTATCCCAGCACTTACTTTTATAACAATTAATTAATAAATAGGAGTTATACTTGAATGCTAGAAAAATTTGGTAAATAACGTAAAAATCCCCTTCAAATGGTTTTTTTCCTATAAATTCCCCTCGTCTGACTGTACACCATCAGGTGGGAACGAGTCAAGCACTAGTTTTTATTCTCGAATCAGTTCAAATTGTCACAGTCGACTGTTGAACACAAACCAGAGGTTACTTTAAAACTAATGCTATAGCACTCTTTCCTCATTCGCCCTATGTCAAAAGACATTTATCTTTCTTAGATTCCAATAGCTGATTGCCAGCAAATCCAACTAGTAAAGTCGTCGTTGTGGCGATGCTTAGGGAAGGCTTATGCCAAACAGTCGACGTCTTTCGCCTTAAATGATGATGATGATAACTAGTAATAATAATTCTTACCTGTACATGTCGTCCATCTCGAAATAGTAACAGTGGGGCACCTCCAAACCCTGAACAGGCATCTTTCCCCTCTTCGCCTCCGGCACAAAGTTGGCCTTCGTTCACTGGTACTGATTCACCAAAGATACGTTCACAATTCTCTAGAGGTACGAGAGGAACTTCCAACTGTTGTTGACGGCTTACCTGTAGTTTAGGACAAACATTTGAGAAAGATATGCTCACTATAAACTATAACTACGAGTATATAAGTGGATCACATTACATTTTGACTGCAATTCGCACAAATCTATGGGAAAGTGTACTAAATCTTAAGCATATTTTCAAAAGGTATACAAACGGGACCTCACACTACAGACACGACATCGATGTGCAAGAGTGTGCAAGGCATTAAATTGTGTCATTGTCAATGTTTCCTATTTAATTACAATACAATCTACATGATTCTTTTAAACCAGCTTGTGGAAACGGCGTCGTTCTCATTTGCGACAAAAATTATATTTCTATAGCAAAAATTAATATGCATGCTTTTTCGACATGCTTTTTGCTATCTGTATTCCGGTCACTATTGTTTTTTTCATTCACTGGCTTACTAAGCCAACCATGTACAGAATATCACACTTCCACTTAAACCATCAAAAATGACGTCTCCTTTATGACTTCAATCACGTAACGAAAATGATTGGCACTCACGTGTTTTACATAATTTCCCCATCCTATACAAATCACGGTCACAAATACAGACAAGGGCAAAACAATTAGCTTGACATGACATCCTATCATTAAAACTGATGGCTATCTTTCACTCACCACATTATTTTGTCCGGACAGTTTGCCCCAGCCAACGAGTGAAGCTCGTTCATTCAGCACAATTTCCGGCTTATCATTGAGGCAGATCGGAGCTGCTGTCACTGGAAAATGGAAAAGGGTGTGATGATATGGGAGGATGAGTGACAACAGGAAGTTCAGGCTGTCAGTCAACAAACTGCGTTCAAGGGCATTGCCAAGGTCAATGTTAGCACAGCTCAGACTGACTCATAAACATCTCTGTGTGAAATGCAGTCACTCTGGGAATAAAAGCTCAATGATTTTTAGTTAAAAGTCCTACACATATAGTAAGAAGAAAATTAATAGTAGGTTATTCACCAGACCGAACTTTTGTAGAAGTTAAATTGGCAGTCATAAAAGTCTCACCTTCTTATAAGTGAGAAATCATAATAATATTGAGGGTCAGTTTCTGAATGGAGTAGATTTATTATTTAGAATTCTGTGATTGAGTACTTTGAGTTAAGAACGTTTTGAACCCTACTTAATGCCTGAGAGGTTTTCGGGCTAAAGTAGAGTTTGAGAAGTATTCAAATCAGAAATCAGGGGTACGGTTTGTAACTAATATTAATAAAGATTTTTACCTGAATATTTAATTTCCTCCTTCAACATTATGAGTGCTATATCGTGCCTGAATATCTTCTGCTCGTATCCAGGGTGAACGATGACATTCTCCACTTTGATGGCCTGGGTCGGAGGTGCACAGAAATAATCGTTGCAGTCGGGACTCCGGCCTATATCCCACTCTCCTACTACTATGGTTGACCTAGAAGAAAATAAATTATGTTGCAAGGTTTTGTCTGTAATACTGTGCTTCTGGCGTTTTCTCAAGATATCTCCACCCACTGGCAAGTCTAAGGCTTTACATCAAAGACGCGTGAAGCGTATAGCGTTTATTCAGGCTATGCCTGGTCGCAGATATAGCCCGAATAATCGTCAAACTTAAGTGGCAGTGGGCAAGGCACATTGCACGTAGAACGGATGGTCGATGGGGCCGAAAGATTTTAAAGAGGTGACCGCACACCGGAAGATACAGCGTCGGGAAGACGCCCCAAGATGGACCAACGACCTGGTGAGAATCGTGGGAATATGTTGGATGCGAGACATTGTGGCGACACCAGGGCTCTGCTGAAATAATGATGATCAAGCCTGAATCCTTAACCTTAAATCTACACTTAATTATATAAACGATGGAAGAATATTGAGTACTTACAGTTTATATCCCTCTGGTTTGGCGAGAGCGCAGTGTGCTGCAGTTAATACAACGCGTTTTCCTATGATAGAGCCGCTGCAAGCGAAACGCACGTTGCCCGACTCTTTATCTGAATCAAATAAAATAATAGCATTTTATGACCCAACTTCATGTGCTCGTATAGTATCTGGTTTTATTTGTATTTAATCTATACGGGTATTTGACTTCTAGGTTATTTTTCCTTTGTGAAGGTTTGTTGAAGTGCCTGCTCCGGTTTCCCACGAGACCTTTTTTTTTATTTGTAATACAATTAATGACAACCTTAAGGATTTATCAACGTAATAAGATTTTGCATAGAAACGAAATTCCGCTTTTTTTATTTCTTTCCTATTTTGCATTTCTTAAAACCCTTTCTAAACGCTCGTTTAAATCATAAAGAGAAGCTTTGAGCAAATACATTCATTCATACCCCATTGAGGCTGTGCGTTGATATGTCAGCTGGTTAGTTTCTCCTTTTATATAAATAGATTTATTCTGATGTTTAGTAAATGTAGCTGCAGGTAGTCACGACAGCGATATCATAAGGTCTTAACAAAGGTATAATTTTATTATTATTCTCTCAAATCACCGATGGCAGCTTCCTGCCCACAGCACGGATAGGGAACATAATTATAGTCCTTTGCAAAACTAAATCTATTCGGAACCGACGTCCTTGTTGTGTTTTGTTAGCTGTGTGTATTTATTGTTTGTCGACGAAATGCTCCTATTAGAAAATGGTTTTCGCATGTCTACTATGTATGAGTATAATTATTTGTTTGATACGAGTATACCAACATAGTAAGTACTTACTGGATTAAGAACTTGCGAGTAGATATTGATGTTAATTTCAGATTGAATTTTTATCTTATTGACATAATTCTCAGAGGAAATCTTCATTAAAAAGTTAAAATTATCTACCCGTCTGTCACCTTCTCGAATCATTCTTAGATAATTAATTTCTGATAGCACTTGTGAGAAACTGGACATATTGTTTACACTTAAATGAATTTTACTCTTTGATGATCTTATTCCCATAATTCATCTCAACGTCTTGTTTTTGTTTGTCAACTTAAGTACATTGAATTCTTTTACGGAAATAATGATAGCATCCGTATTGATGAAAATATTTGACAACACAATCATTTGTAATATCTATGTATATATTAAAGAAGAAACTGTCAAACTGAGATATCAATGCACAGCCGAAAGTACTGGCAATTAAATTGGCCGAAATTTTGCTCAAGGTTTCCTTTTATAACGTGACGAGCACTAAGAGAAGATTTTCCAAAATTCACTCCCTAAGGTGATGAAACAGAATCCTAAGTTTTTATGGAAGATCGAACTTTCATGCGGGTGAAGCTGCTGGCAGAAACTAGTTCTTTATAAAATAATTAGGGAAAGGAAAATATACAACATTTTTAAATACGAGTAGGTAATCTAAATTTACTCACGCGTAAATCCAACCCGAGCAGTCCAAGGCTGGCTCCCCAGTCCATTGTACTCGACTCCCCGCACCATGCTCTGACCGCACTTCTCCTGCCCATCCTGGAACACCTTACCGCAGTCACACGAGGGACAGCAGACGTAGTCCTCATCGCCTGCGTTACCACATATCAGCTGGTTGAGGCGGTGGAAATATCTGTTGTAGGAAAGACGAATAATATTTGAAATATAAAGTTGCAACTTTTTTTCAATACACTTCCTCGTAAACTGTCTCTAATTGCACTACGATTCGGAGTCGTCGACGGCGCGTAATGTTCTATGCGCGCCTCAAAGAGATTTCAGCAAAACCGTAGGGGAACAAAGGGGCCGAAGCCAACTGGAACCATGGGGTCGCTTCTGAGTCATGTCCTAAAGAAGTATAAAAATAGCCTACGAAATATACACAAATGATTTTATAAAAAATCGGTCAAACACTTTTTGGAGGAGTTCGATAGCAAACACAAGATTTTTATACATATATTGGATTAATTCATGAATCCCCGACCGGTTTCATAGGACCGCGCTGTTATTGTCTTACTATTGTGTCTCGTTTCGCGGGTATTGATAGGTTAAACAAACTATAGATAAAGGCGATGTTAACTGGGTTGATAGATACTTACTTATCTGAGGAGAAACACGAGAAATCCATAAGGTCCTCCAGAATTGGACACGAGCTGACTGGAACACATGTTGTATTTTGTGGGCATGGACTCTGAAATAAAAGATTTCAAAACTGATTTTATGAGCTAAACAAGAATGGATAATGTGCTCATCATACCTATGGGAATTAGGACATGTATTCTCAGGTCTCAACTACCTACCTAATAAAAATGTTGTCAGAATCTGTGAATCTAATTAAGCCTAGCACGTAGCTAGGCTGGCTTATCGTAACTAGATCATATTAATATGTACAGGTACCAAAACAAGGTACCTCCAAACAGGACACGAAAAAGATCCTGTTATGGCAAATAGTGAAGTAAGAAAACCAGCATTTCAAAATCATCCTTTTGAACTGAAAGTACGTAATCTACATAGCAGTTGCACAGGGAAAGGTAAAATTAAAGTCAGTATGGTAATCATCACAAGTAATGAAGGTAGGAATCTTCCAGAAAAATATGAGATGCAAATATATATAGCCTATACTATTACTACTAGGTAAAAGCGTGCCCAAAACAACAACAAGGCAGCTTTTTCTAGTGCCATCTCGAACTGGCTGGTTGTATTGCGGTGGACGTAAAGTTTGTCTCACTAACTCTTTCTAGGTGGGCTTCAGCAGTGTCATAAATATATCCTCAAGCATCAATTTTATGGCAACTTACATGTAAATGATGTGACCCACCAATCCCATTTTAACCTAACAGTATGATTGATTGACCTGGGTCATTACGCGAATAAATTATTTGATTTGATTTGATTTTATGATCCCTGTTTTGTACGCATCGTGGCATTTCTTATTCTATCGGTGCCAGAATTAGGCGTTCCACATCTCTTGAAAAACCCTTATCATTTAAATAATTTAGGAACTTACCCTAATACTTAAAAGCACATCATCATCCTTGATTCCTCCCATTCCAACGCTTAGACCTATACCTGAAAAAAGTTCAGAAAGTTAAGCAATGATTAAATTCTCAAACTTTTATTGTAGGTGCTTTCTCTGAGATTAAGTGACCTGCCTGCTATCAAGAACCATAAAGAAACCTTACAAAAAATGGATGGATGTGAGACGCACAGGACCGGTCGTTATGGCGACGCCAATGCAAGCAATGTAAGGAAGCCTATGTCTAGCAAATTAAAGTTCTTTCGTGAATAGTCGTCTCATGAAAGACCCTAAACTGTCTCTGATAGGTACAGAACGATCATATTCTAGTTTTTCTACCATCAAAACCTTGTCCCTGACGATCTGCAATTTGAAGTCAGTAACAAAACATTTATGCCGGGCGCATATGACATCGTAAATTTGCAGTTGTTGGTAGTTGTTACTACGTTTATCCATATAGTGATCGCTGCCTAGGTATATTTCTAGTTAATTGCCATAAAAACCAACAGTTCATAATGCACTGGTAATTCACCGACAGACACGTCCTTGATACAAATGATGTTATCATTTTACTGTGTGCCCTGATCGAGGCTAGCTTTTGTGTCATGCCACCTGCAATTATTGGGTGCATCATTTGTTCAAATTACATGACATGGTGGAACAGATGTGGAAGCAAACATATTGCGTAATAGTTTGGTAGATAAGCTTTACTTAGATCGATGGTATTTACAGTGGCTTAGCTATTTAATCAATAATGCGGGGTCCCCGGGCTACAGGTTCCATGTAAAATTATATTTATGGTATACAATAAAGTATATATCAATCAATCAATTAGAGTCCCGTTAAAAAAAATATTCCTACCTGTCGCATTGGATCATATGTAGATCTGTAATGGTAGTGTAGGTAAGTATAAATAAATAAATAAATTTATCTTAGAACAACCAACGAAGCATACACCACTATATAAGCTAAAGATTCAATATTCGTACATTCTAAAGTATAGCTTATTTAAGGCGAATTATAATAGCATGTTATAGTGCGCTCCACTCGTTCCAGCTTTGTCTACATAAGATTACTATAAAAACTTAATCTATCCTAGTCACAATGCATTAAACGACCTCACCTTTAATCAAGAGTCCAAGTCAGAATCAGACAAAAAAAACTCTTCATAATTGTTGATATTAACAATTATGGATTTTGATCCCTTTGGGACTACAAGTACCTAATTTAGCTGTCAAACAATATAAGGTGGCTTTCATAAAGGAACATCAGGGAAATTGTATGTCATTCGGTGGTCGCGGTATAGATACTAGGGGTGATCCAAAAGTAATGATAATCAATATGAAATAAGGATATTTTAACTAAAAAAAAATATATTTCTCTACCTAGTCTCTTAGGAAGTCAATACATTTAGTTCATTCTTTTTTTAAATCCATAATCCCCTTTGAAAAAAAATCTTTGTCTTGATCATCCAAAAACGCCTCTACAGTAGTTATCACCTCGCTATTATTGACAATTTTTTTGCCTCAAAGGTGTTTCTTGAGCCGAAAAACGAGGTAAAAGTCACTGGGTGTCAGGTCTGGCGGATAGGGTGGGTTTTCAAGCAATTCGAATCCCGTTTCTTGAATGGCAGCCATCGCAACGGCGGCTTTGTGAGCCGGTGCGTTGTCTTGGTGAAACAACACTCTAACTCGGAGTTTGCGACGTTTTTTTCTTTGATAACCTGCCGCAATCTTCTTATTTGGTCTGCGTAGTAAGAGTCCATAATAGTGGCTCCTTTTTCCAAGTATTCCATTATTATAATTCCTTCAGCATCCCATAAAACGGACGCCATATCCCTTTCCTGCCGAACTTGACACACTTAATTTCTTCAGCGACAGGGAAGAGGCTCGTTTCTAAGTCTTAGACTCTTGTTTGGTTTCTGGATCAAAATGGTGGATCCAGGTTTTGTCTATAGTCACGAAACGAGACAAAAAAAAATCCTGATCCGTCTGGAACTTTTCGAGATTCGCCCTTGAAATGTGGACACGTTTTGATTTGTGCTCGTCGGTTAACATTCTCGGCACCCAACGTGCAGAGACCTTTTTCATATGCAGTTTGTTCGCAATGATTCTTTGAACACTTGTCAAATGACATCCCTATGACCTCAGCTACATGCTTTATGGTCAATCTTTGATCTGCCAATACGATATCTTCGACTTTTTTGACTTTTTCTGCAGTGTGGAACGTGGATGGGCGTCCCTCGCCATGTTCATCTTCTGTGGATGTTCTACCCAGTTTAAACTCCTTTGACCAGCGCGTAACTGTGGAATATGAAGGAGCAGAGTCCCCTTATGTTTCCACTATGTCACATTGTATGCCTTTGGTAGATTTTTTTTTCAAACAGAGGTACTTAATGACAGCTCTGATTTAATTTTTCATCATTTTGATGTTTACTCTCTGACTGTTCGTATTCAAATGAATGTAACTCCCTGAAATCGTGGTCTATTTTTATGATTTTTTTATGATAAAGTACTGGATATGTGAGGAAACAAAAAAAAATATTTCATATTTTTATGAGCCCTACAAATATCCGATTATCATTACTTTTGGATCACCCCTCGTATGTGATATAAAAACAGATTCCGACGAATTTAAAAAAATCTCCTTTTTAAAATTGGTTAAAAGACCGGGAGCAGGTTTTCTGTATCTTAAGTTTTCCTAAATTTATATATCAATATTAGTCACGTCTGGTTTCATAACTTAATTTGTTTGTCTCTATGACATTCAATTAGCTCATAATTTAAATTCCAAGAGCACAAAGTAGATTGCTAATATGTTCCAGTTTGATGGCCACCTATTCAGTCACAATTTTAGTTTTTTCGACAAATTTAAACTTTTAGATGTGTTATTAAACTAGATTAACGTTTTAACAATGATTATCTTTGTCATCAACGAGAGCACTGCAATTAAAATTAGCATACAAATGAAGGGTTCAAACACGGCACATGAACTCCACAACGTAACATTGTAATAAATTAAGATGGTATCGCATGTAATGTTACTAAAACAAAGAAAATTTAAGACACGCTTATTACAATAAAAAAAACAAGTTAACAAAAACTTCGTAATTAAACAAAAATTTTACAAAGGATTTTAATGTATTATTTATTTAATAAATTAGACTTTTAACACCTACTTAGTAGGTATATAATTAAATTCAAGCAAATCCGAGAACTAATCATAAAATCCAGGAAATCTATGATTAATTAAAAATATACTTACTTCCAAATTGAGCATTAGTCCATTGAAAAACACAGAAAAACAGCACATAAACATACACTTTGTAAGCCATAGTCATTACTTAAAAATTCACAATTTAATTATTATCAAAAATCAATTAACTAATCACGATTTTCACTAATCATCCCACAAATTTTCCTATGAACTTTTATCAACTTCAGAAAATTATTTTATGTGGATGGGATGTCGGCATCACTGGATGGGCCACTACAAAAATGATACGGTACAGAGCCTCCATTTCGACCGGCATGCTTCAGGGGTTGTGAATCTTTGGTAGTAGAGGCTATTGTTGCTACCACTACAATATTTATTATTTATGCGTAAATTAAAGTCCATAGAGTGTTTGGATCTACGTAGATAATTGTAGTCTTCTGGGTAACGTCTTATCTTAGAAATTCTGCGATATAACAATTTCATGTTCTTATAAAAAAGCTTCTTAAGTACTAATCAAAGGATTTTTCCTGCTAAGTTTATTGCATGCAATTTGAAAACATTGCTACCATCACAAACATGGAAGCATTAAGAAAATTCCTCGTGTCACTGGAGATGACACGAAGAATGATGGACAGAGCTGTGGTTTTTAACACGAATTAAAAACAGTTGACGATCACTGACGATAACATGATTCACCGCTACAAGCGTTTGCTTCAGGTTGGTGCAGGCATTTACACCTAGGTATTCATTATTACATGGACATTAGTTCACGCACAATAAAAACTAGTAGGTAACGATATATTATAGGTAACTTTTTGACCATTAACAACAGAATGAGTGGGCCAGATTTCTAGACGCAAATTTTTTTGGATGCCCTTTAGAGCTCTATAATTTGCACGACCCCAATAATTCTGCCATATTTCCCACGGTTCGGACATACTCGAGCGTAGGTAGTTTTGAAAGTTAGAAATTTTTTGTCATATTGCAAAAACTGAAGATATAGAAAAGGCATTTTTAATTCATTGTACTAGGAAAAGATTTAACCTATCACATACCCGCGAAACGAGACACAATAGTATAAGACAATAACAACGCGGTCGCAGGAGACCGGTCGGGGGTTCGTGAATTAAACTAATAAAAAAAGAAGAAGAAGATGGAATCGAATAGGTACCCATTATTTAGCAAATTAAACTAGCAGTAAATTTATAATCTATTAAATTATACAACGATTAAAATCTACAAAGGTACTGTCGTAGAATGCGGTTCGCAAGCCAAGGCGTGAACGAAGCGTGTCCATCTAATCTTCGCAAAATCAGTTTTTATACTCTTATTGTAATACGTTTTTGCGGGCTCTGGTGTCGTTCACATCATTGGGTTACGGACACTGTACTCTTAACAATGTCTTCTTTCCCAGAAATAGAAGACCCGATTATAACTGGATCTGTTTACGTATTCCACTTTTTGTTACCTACTGTACTGTAGCTAATTTATTGCCTAGTGTTAAACGTTAGAAATGTTATGTTTTGAGTTATATTCCTATAGTAATTCAGCATGTTCAGTATCGTTTTCTTGTCACTATATTTTTATTTGTGGTAATGCAATATGTCTCGTTCTTCCATACAATTCTATTTATCATCATCTCAGTAGACCTTCCCTCTTTAGACAGTACCAATCAAGTTTAAAGTTCTGTCACATCATTTTTCGATACACAAAATCAATAAAAAAAAAACTTACTCTGAACAACATTTCAAATCTTGCAACGACACTACCAGTGTACAATGCATAGCTACCTAATAGCCAGTCACTCAGTCCCATTTGCCCAGTTCTATTCGCCAACATCCGCAGGTCGTAGCCCGCTCGTTCCCACCATGACATCAACATTGTTTTGAAGCATGTAAAAAATAACTTCCTAATCAGATAATGGAACAATTTCAAACAATTAACCGGCGCGGATTTTGGAATGACGGCACCATTGTTTGCAGGCCGGCCTTTGATTTATGACACGAGGCTACTTACTGTATAGTTTACATGTTTTTAGGATTGCACGATATTATTCGTTGCACCATTTATAGATTTTAAACAAATCTAAATTCTATCAGTGGATAAAACCTCCATAGAACTAACTAAGTAGGTTATTATATTATATGTAGGTACCATTTGAAGCCATTAAAAAACTTCAAAATAAATATAAGTAAACGTACGGTTGTCAAGTTTGAATCAGTGTCACAATTAATTCAGAAGAAATGGCATAGTCAAAAATTATTTTAATAATTTAACAAAAACTTTGGATAAAAGATTTGGACCAAACACAATGTTCGTATAGTTAAATTCTAATTTTATGAAGTATTTAAAAGCATCAAACTAGTTAACTATTTTTCAGATGATAACAAAACTTCACAGAATTCACGCCTAAGAGCTCAAACCAAAAATGACAGACACACGTGATCACCATCTCCATCCCTCCAGCGCATTTCCAACAAACATGAAATTAATTAGTAGCGCCTCTGAACAAAATGTATACTTCAACTACGTGTGTCTAGTCAATGGAATCAAACCTAACGGGACCCTAAGCCCCAACACTGGGTCCAACGAAAAAACGTCTTTAAATGTTATTGATGTTTCATCTATCCTCACTGATGTAAGTTTTCTATTTATATTGTTTACTCAGCTGTGAGAAGCATTTAAAAATAATGTGGCAATTTTAACCATTTATTTCAAATGTTATCAATAGAATATTCCCGAAGACAATCCCATACAAGTAGAAAGATCTAAGGCATTACACGAACTTGCTGAATCGTATAAGAAAGCCGAACTAGATGAGAAAGCTGGAGAACAAAATGCATCCGACTCATCTCAATATGTTAGCAAGTTTTTATATTGTTTTTGTGCAATATTTGTGTTGATTATTAACATATATATATTGAATGTGACTTTGTACTAGCCGACAACTACTTCGGGTGAAGATAGCGACATATCTGAAAATGATGAAAATAATTTCCTTCCTTGCGACAACCCAAATGTTTTAAAATTAACCAAAATGAAGTGGTTAACTGAAGATCCGGAAGATGGACCCGATTCTAGGTATGTATCTAAAGAAAAAGATCTTCTCAGACGCGCTTTTGACCAAAATATAGACGTGACATGGTGTCGTTCCAGAAATGTAAATGCATTAACAGGTGCAAAATTAAAAAGTAAGAAAAGAAGATTAGTCTTCAGGCGATGAAAATTAGGTAATTTCACTGGAAAAAACAAAAACAGAATTGTATACTAAGATGTTCTATATACCTGGAAATTGAAAAATATTTTACTAACATAAATAATATTTCCAGTATACCATCCATGTCAACTAATGCATCAAGCTCTAACTGTAGTCTGGCTTCCGAATCCGAGCTCCAAGAAAATAACGATTTTGAAGACAAATATTTGTCGACTATACTGCGACTGGACAAAGAACATAACTTATTCGGTTTGTCAAATATAGCCATAGTTGGATCCAGACCATCTAAAGTTAAACGTAAGGATGATGAAAAGGCTGTGTTCCATCAGACGGCTATCGTACAAATATGTTGTAGCAGTAATTGCTGCAGAAATAAGGTTGGTTACATTTTACAAACACAATAAGTAGAATAAGCATGTTTTTTTTTTGTAAAATTTAATCATTTTTAATTTTGGTAAAAAAAAGAAATATGAAAGACTTGTTTTAAATATCTTCATCAACAACGAAGTCATACCTAATAAAACTCTAAAGTTTCTGTAATTGTTGCTTGAAGTACGATCGTGTCAATATTTAGATAACAAATATTTTTCCATGCTTATTCACTATTCAAAAGTACGAATGGCAAATGTTTATTTTTGCGTACTAACCTAACAAATACTTTTTTTTTGTTTTAGAGTAACACTGATTTGCCATCGTCTTTAAAGGTATAATAAAAAATATAATTGTGTGCAATGTTTGTTGAATATCTTCAAGAAATGAAATGCATTTGCTCTGCATACATTTTTTGTGTTTTAGTGTGGAGGACGTTGTCGAGGTTGTTACAATGCATCTTGTACGTCATGTGCGGGATTATGCGATCCACCTTCTGTAGTATGCTTGGTAAGAAATCATTTTCCAAAAGTGATGGTCCAAAAATGTATGGACCAAAAACCGAGTCGATTTAGACAAATTAGGTATCAATAGCTTTATTAAAATGCACAATTTACCCCAACGAAAAAGAATTGCCCATATCCATGGGGTATATGAGTTATAGACGAACAAAGTATATATGGAAAAATCATGAATAACTGGTTAATTTTACCAGTTTTTGCAACAGCAATATATTAATAATGAATAACTTGTTATTTTTATCAGTTTTTTCAACAGCAATATATTAATAATAGTAATCATAGGACAATAATAAATATAAGTAGCGATTATATGAACCTATCAAGTTGAAATCTTATATTTCACAGCTTGTAAATCATATGTCAAGATACTTTTGTCGTGAAATCTTTTGACAGTTGAATGTGCCTATTTTGTCTCAGATTATTTATTTTTTCAGTCACTTATTTAAAAAAAAAACAAATGGAAAAATATTTATTTCAATTATTTTCAATGTCTATTAATATATCATCTAAGAACCCAGCAGGTTGCATAAGGTCGTCTTGGTACCTGGCCCAGGCCAGATAATATATAATGCTTATTATGTGGGCACAACTGCCCAATGTGCGGCGACAATGAATACAGCTGCAACAGTATTCCGAAATCCTATTCGTGTTATATAAAACATAACAGTTTTTTTTTCTGGTAGGGGAATCATCAGAATGACTTCTCCCGCTCTTGGGCGGAGCGGAAGGGCGTGTCAGACTCTTACTGACTAAACCCCTACCCCGTTCCTTCGTTGCCTACAATCTGGGAGGGACTCGGTGTCAACCTTTCGGAACACCACGTGTTCATAAAACATAACAGTAATATGTTCTTGTCCCGACGTGATCTCATTAATAAAGGACTTTGAACTTGATAGTTGCATATGATCGCTAGTTATATTTATTATTGTCCTATGAATTCTATTATTAATATAATGCTGTTGAAAAAACTGGTAAAAATAACAAGTTATTCACGATTTTTCCATATATACTTTGTTCGTCTATAACTCATATACCCCATGGATATGGGCAATTTCTTTTCAAAGCTATTGATACCTAATTTGTCTGAATCGACTCTGGGTTTTTTTTGGACCATCGCTTTTATCTGCTTTTATCGCAATTGCATTTGATCGTTAGCCTGTATTCAGGTGCATAAAAGACGTTACTTTTTTTTAACTATGCATAGACTCGCATTTGACCACTATCTCACCTGATGGTAAGCGATGATGTGGCCGAAGATGGAGCATGCTTGTCTGGAAGTAACCTATTCACTCTTGACTTAAGTCAAGAGTCAACTTAGGAGTCTTTAAAGACTCTGGCGCAGTCGAAAGGTTAAGACGAAAGAGTTATCAGAAAACATAGATTCCAGCAGGAAATTCCAATTCTTACGGCCAGTTTTTTCATCAAAGGTAACAGCCAAAGTAACGACATAAAGTAATAATAACGGTTAAATTCGTTTCTTCACAATTTTAACCGTTGGTTTGACTGTTTCTTTAGCCCTTAACCTTTACTGCTCATTGAGGGGCTGTTAAAGCTATATTCACTGTCATTTTGACAAAATTGTATTGACTTCACTGCGTTCATTATGGATGCGTTCAAACTGATTTTATTTAAAGAATAATATTTTTTTAAAGAAATAGGGTAAAGGCGGGAATAAATGCCCCGGTGGCATAGATGCCCCGTTATCAAAATATGACTAACGGAAACGGAACCCTCAGTGCGCGAGTCCGACTCACACTTGCCCGGTTTTTTTTTTATTTTTAATATGTACGATTGTAACAGAACCGTGCCACGAAAATATAAAAGAAAGGAAGGAGCGCGAGTTCGTGTAGCATTAACATTATCAGCCTTATAATAATCCTACTGTTGGGACTCAAGTCTGCTCTCTAGGAGAGGGATGGGCCATAATCCACCAGGTGGACGTGGGCCCGGGGTGGACTGGTGGATGAGAGTATGTTCGAGTTAGAGTATGGAATACAGAGCAATTACAGTCAGCTTTCGAGGAAATGGACAGAAATACCATGGGAGGTTAAAATTCTGAAATCACAAATCCTTTTAGAATTTTAACAATAGGTCCAAAAATATTTAAAGGATTAAACTAGCTAGCAATATATATCCCGCCTTTACCCTAAACATCAAATGACATTTGACACATGGCACTACTGGACAGTGATGTTGCGATGTTGTCATGAGTAAAAAAAGCTCCCTACGTGTTTTTGGGGTAATTACGACGTTTGCGTAGCGGCAACTCTATTGACTTTTAGTTTAGCTGTTATTTGGATGAAGAATAGTAGATTGTATCATAAGGGAGCAAAGTAATATTTTTACGGCGAGGGCGTTTTTTGAATCGAGAGCGAAGTGAAGGATTCTTGTGTAGAATCCCGAGCGTAGCGAGGGGTTCTTTAGTAGAATCCTGAACGTAGCGAGGGATTCAAAGTACGTCGCCCGAGCCAAAAATATATTTGCGCCCGAGTCATACACTCTACTTTTCATCACCCTCTATGAGGAAATAAAAGGCGCCTCATCATTTTATCATTTGTCAATATTTGTCATTTTTAGTCATTTTAGTCATTTTTAGTTATTTTTTGTAATTTTTGGTCATTTTAGTCATTTTTAGTTATTTTTTGTAATTTTTGGTCATTTTAATCTATTTTTAGTCATTTTTGTAATTATTAGTCATTTTTTGTAATTTCAGTCATTTTTAGTCATTTTTAGTCATTTTTAGTCATTTTTAGTCATTTTTAGTCATTTTTAGACAGTTTTGGTCATTTTAATCTATGTTTAGTCATTTAGTCATTTTAGTCATTTTTTGACATTTATGGTCATTTTAATCTACTTTTAGTCATTTTTGTAATTCTTCGTCATTTTTAATCATTTTAATCTATTTTAGTCTATTTTTAGTCATTTTTGTAATACTTAGTCATTTTTAGTAATTTTAATCTATTTTTGTTTGGTTTTAGACATATTTATAAAATTTAGTCATTTTTGTTGTATTTATCATTCAAACAATATATGCGTTCAATTTCTTTGGCGCTAAACACTAAGATGTTCCAAATTCATTGCTGCGCACTTATTTCAGATAACGGGGAATAAAAATACTTAACGGGGAATAAAACATTTAACGGGAAATAAAAATACTTTTATTTCCCGTTAAAAGTTTGATACAGAAAACACTACCTTTGGTCGCACTTAAAGGCGAACAAAGTCGTCCTTTTCGAATAGATGGGATGAAAACACATTTGCCATTATGACAGCTATGGTCAAGTAAATGTTAATGCTTTTACTGATAGTTTTAGTGTTTGATGAAAAAAACTAGCCGTTAGCCTGTCTGTACCTACACCTTCACAATAAATGTGTTGCCAAACGCTTTGTGCGTATAGGTGAAATATTTACCATGTACCAGTGGCATATTGCCGTACGTCTAGTGGTCCGATGATGGAATGGACTTGGCGGGAATAAATGCATAGGATAGATGCATTTATTACATTGTCTTATTCATGTTTTGTTACTGGAACACGGGCAAACAAACCTGCGCCCGTGTTGGTCGAAACGGCTTTAGGCTCTCGATTCCGTTCATTTACATTTGTCGTTTGTCTCAATTCCCTAGGCAATCGAACACGAGCTAACGACCAAGTGTAATTGTGCCATCAGCCTTCTCCCCAATAACTGGGTACCACGGTTTAAACACGGTGGGAAAACTGATGATAAAGTTCCTATCTTCTGGGTAATCATAATTGCCAAAGATCTTCGAATAGCTTCCGGGACCCAGAATTAGCTTAAAGTTTTGTTTTTCGAGACGTGTTGAAATCCGCGGCAAGCGTGCTTTTCCTTGAAGAACGAGCTAAATGGCTATATTTTGCTAGGAGTTCCACGCAACGCCTATTGTTTTTTATTCACTGTTTCAAACTTATATTACCTTTTATATTTTCAGGATGATTCACCATCGTGTCCTCGTGTAGTAAGTACCTAACCATTGAGTGACCTTTAAGGCTGGCGCGAAGTGTCAATTTTCCATACAAACGTAATACCAAAATCATTTGCAGTTTAAGCATATTTATACCATAATATGATGTTATTCGGATTCAGACAATAATTATCTAGGTTCCTACGTCGTCTTTCTGTTGAAAAACTTACCCCAAACGAAATTTAAGCGAATTTAATTTTGCACATTTTTACACCGAAAATGTCATGTTTTTATTTGTTTTTTTCTATATTATAAACAACAATACTTCAAGATATCTCTCCGTAGGAACACAGATATTATTATCAAGTTATAAAGAAAAGAAAAGAAATTGGAAAATAATTAATTTTTCATTCATCATTTTTGGTATTACGGTACACATCCAAATTTCTCCCAAATTTTCAATAGTTTTTATTGCTATCGCAGCAGGCAAATGTCAGTGTGTGTATGTATGACATTACCTCAGTCAGTGTGTCTCAGAATTATTTATACTATCTGGATTGATTACGTCAACCTCAAAATCGTACTCACAAAAGGGTATATTATCTCTTTCTACCATGGTGTCCATAGACGAGTAAGAAAGGGACACGCTACCTCTTTCTATGCTCCGTCTTGCTGGGTACATTTTTTCCATTTTTGCTTGTCAATCAAAAATATGAACTTAATGGCAAATGGTAATGAAGTACACTTCAGATTGTGTGATATTACTTCGTAATCATTCCAGGGTACACAAAGTCCTTGCGTGTGTGTCGCTCCTACAGGGTTACCTACTTATCATAGGTTCGAAAAATATTTGATCGAAATTCATTTCCTATAAAATTTTTAAACAATTATCGTTTCGTTTTAAGGGTTCCGTACCTCAACGGGCAAAAACGAAACCTTTGTTTGTCAAGACCCTCTATCTCGGGAACACGTGGAGTTGTCGAGTTCGAGAATAGGCCCGCGATTTCTTGAAGCTGTGCACAAATCAAACATATAAGTTATCGAAAAAAAAAGTTACAACCGTTTATATCGCAAAAAACGTACGTTTTGATACTCTCTAAGTAATCAAAATTTATAGGGTACTTCCCGATGACCTAGAATCATGAAATTTGGCATAAAAAAGGTCTTATAGCAAATATAGGGAAAAGTCTGAAAACTGAAAATTTGTAGTTACGCCTCTAGAAAATCGGTTCCCCTCCTATAGGCATTCACACTAGCGTAGGGGTCATATCGCACAAGCGGTTTGCGAGCGTTTGTTCCTTATATTATTTAGATTTTAATCACCATAGATTCATTAAGTCGTGATTTATTTTTGTTAGTTACATCTCATGTTAATAGGTTTGTTCTTTTTTCTTATATTTATATTCTCTCTTATGGTGTGAATGTGGGAACACTAGACTACGATTTGATTACTACTATTTCGACAGCTTTTTGATAAATATTATTTTTATTGTACTTTTGGTTATTATCAATCTTAATCTGTCTGGTAGTATTGTAATCTATACTTATAATAAATTTGTAGAAGTATAAATTCTGTACATTGAAAATGTCAAAAAAAATAATGGCCGAACTCATTTTTTTTTAATTAGGTAGGTACTTAGGTTTACTTTTATAGGGCGCAGACCGTATAGATTTTAATTTCAAGTGTAGGTAGTATATTTGATAGTGTGTAAGTAACGTAGGGTATTTTAGTATTCTTAGGTAAGATTAGTCATTCGTATAATTATGTAGATATTATTTTTTAGGCATTTAGCTTATTTATTGATATACATAGAAGTGAAGGTACTACACTAAAAACTTATTGATAAGTTTTGTCATCCACGCGAACGAAGTCGCGGACACAGCTAGTATGGAAATATTGTAAACCCAATATTTTTTTGAAAAGAGTAACCATGAAGTTTCTTGCCAGTTCTTCTCAATAGGAAACGACGAATTGGAACTACGCACTAGATTCTGACGTTTCATAAGTGTCCATGTAGGCCCACGTAAAATAAAAATATTATTGATTTCCATTCGATAGATTGATCACTACAGAACACTTTTTTTGCATTAAATTTATTTTTAGGATAACATTAAAAGTGACGACCCTATTTCTTCAATGGAGCATAGGTAATCTGGGGGCACGGTAGTGTCCCACCCACCAAGTCACGCAAAAATGTGGCATCCTTTTCTCGAAACATTTCGAGCCATTTTCAACCTCTTATAAATTTGTTGTGGACGAAACTAGATCAAGCAGGCTTCTTAAAAAGACGATATATTTCAAATCTCATTAAATTTTCTTATCAAAGTTTCTAAATTTTGTCATTCACTGACTGAACGAACATAAAAAGTCTAAGGTACTTTTAGCAGACATACGGCTAGTTTTTTCATCAAAAACTAAAACTATCAGTAAAACCATTAACATTTACTTGACCATAGCTGTCATAATGGCAAATGTGTTTCTTCATCCAAATAACAGCTAAACTAAAAGTCAAAAGAGTTGCCGCTACGCAAACGTCGTAATTACCCCAAAAACACGTGGGGAGCTTTTTTTACTCATGACAACATCGCAACATCACTGTCCAGTAGTGCCATAAGTCAAATGTCATTTGTTGTTTAGGGTGAAGGCGGGATATATATTGCTAGCTAGTTTAATCCTTTAAATATTTTTGGTCCTATTTTTAAAATTCTAAAAGCATTTGTGGTTTTAGAATTTTAACCCCCCATGGTATTTCTGTCCATTTCCTCGAAAGTTGACTGTAATTGCTCTGTATTCCATACTCTAACTCGAACATACTCTCATCCACCAGTCCACCCCGGGCCCACGTGGTGGATCATTCCTCTCCTAGAGAGCAGACTTGAGTCCCAGCAGTGGGATTATTATAAGGCTGATAATGCTAATGCAAAATGCTACTCGAACTCGCACTCCTTCCTTTCTTTTATATATTCATGGCATGGTTCTGCTACATTCGTACATATTACAAATAAAAAAGGGGGCAAGTGTGAGTCGGACTCGCGCACTGAGGGTTCCGTTTCCGTTTGTCATTTTTTGATAACAAGGCATCTATGCCACCGGGGCATTTATTCCCGCCTTTACCCTATTTCTTAAAAAAAAAAACTTTAAAATAAAATGTGTTTGAACGCATCCATAATGAACGCAGTGAAACCAATACAATTTTGTCAAAATGACAGTGACTATAGCTTTAACAGCCCCTCAATGAGCAGTAACAGTCAAACCAACGGTTGAAATTGTGAAGAAACGAATTTAATCGTTATTATTACTTTATGTCGTTACTTTGGCTGTTACCTTTGTTGAAAAAACTGGCCAATAGAGACAGAAGTTTCAAATTTTGATTACAATTAGTGTTTACTGTACAAACCAAGGGAAAACTAAAATATTTTGCAATTTCGGCCTAGTTTTCTAGATACACCAACTGCATATATAACTTAGTAATCCCATATAAATGTATAGGATTACAAAGTTACATTTTTAAGATTTGACTTGGTAATCGCACTAAACGATTTACTTAATTACTTTTGAGATACATTGTGTTTTCATGCGATTACAAAGCTAAATTCATTTATTTAAAACATACAAGATATTTTGACTTGGTATAACATGGATCTCACATATTTTTACGGTAGAAGAGTAGTGTTGCGAGACTTGAGTTTTTTACAAGCTGTGTTTTTGATGGAATTATTTTGTCAAGTTCAAAACCGTTCCATATTATGCTGTGAAGATTTTCCAACTCACACGTACACACACATATGCAATTTTGCATTTGTTTTTGCCAAACAGAGATAGCAATATACCGCGAACGTATTTTATTTTCATCTCAACTCGAAGTAGCGAGCGATCTACGCAGGATCCTTAAGAAATTTAATTTCGTATAGAGCTTAATTTGACATTTTAATTAACATTCCAATTTGTCTTGCCAGAGTTCTACATGCTGCAGAGCAAGTAACTTTTTATGCAGGGTCAGTAATAATATTTCAAATAGTTCTTTTTTATATAAAAATTATATTATTATTTTTTTACTTTATGATTATTCTGCAGTGCAGTGGATGCTGCCCACCTCATAAATGCGGAGTGGATTGCAGTAAATGCTATGGCTTAAAGGTTTGATCAAAAATTTTATAGTGTAAGATTGAAGTACCTACGTCATGACATAAATATTAATTAAATTTAAAATTTCAGATCAAACTGAATCGGAAACCAGTATACGAACCACCAATAGTTGAATTGACACCGCGTTCCAGTTGTGTGCTGAAAATAGTTAGTCTTCTTTATACTATGTATAATATTACTAGAGATAGTTAATTAAATAAAGAGTTTAAGGGCCTGTTTCACCTTCAATGATTAAGTTTCCGTTGACTTATTTGGCACATAATTTCATAGAAATTTTGTTCTATTTTCGAATGTATTCAAGCATTCTGAAACAGGCCTTAAATCTCATAATAAAGCTTATTATAAGAATATTTTAAGCACTGTAGTCATGAGCGATGAAATGCGAATTAATTATGATAAAGTACGTACTTGCTAACAATTTTTCTTGTTCCACTAGCCAATGGCAGCTCGGGCCTGTTACCACAACCCTCGCTGCATCCCGCCTTCTTCCTGGTTCCCTTACCTGATGCCATGCTACTGGCCTGCGCGACCATCAGCGCCCTGTACCGTGCCAGCCCGATGCTTCCATAATCCGCCATGTCTGCCGGCCAGGAAACATACAAGAGTTCCTGTACCTAAAGAATATATTTGCTCAAGGGTAAGTTTAAACAGTGAATAGTTAGAGCAGTGGTGTCCTAATGGTAACTGCCCCGATTTGCAAGTCAGACGCATTACTGTATACAATTTATGAAATCACCGCTACTTTCAAAATGGTAAAGGAAATGATAAAAATTTCACCAATCCGCACTGGGCTCTCGTGGTGGATTACGGCCCATTTCCTCTCCTAAAGAGGAGACTTGCATCCCAACAGTGGGAACATACTCGTAATACAAGGCCCATAATGCAAAAAAAAGTTACAAGGCATAAATTTAAATGTGAAGATAGGGAATGGCATCATACAGATAGGGAAGGCCATCCGAAAGTTTGTTAATACAAGGAAAACTCTATTTCAATGTGTCGCGCTCACGACCATTTTCGAAGATATCCGACTACGTGGCGAGTGCTCAGGCCAGTACCGTGTACCAAAATAAGATGTCGAATAATGCATGGATTTATCCTATCCTGATTACATAATTTCGTTGTCACAGGTATTACCATTTAACTAAAACGGTGCCAGATGATTATGAAGGTGAACTCTGATTCTAGAACTCATTCATCTCCTACCGAACCACAATGCACTTCAGACACCGTCTCTCCTAAACTATAGATCTGTATTACTGGTTAAGGTCGATTTACATCAAACGAGCGAATGCTCATTCTATCCCCGCTACATCAAATTCATCTAGTGTAAACAGGCGTAGAGCATTCTTTCGTTGTTCTTAGTGCGTTCGCAAAGATTCTATAGAATATTCTAAGAATGCTCGCTCGCTTGATGTAAACAGCACTAGAACGTGTGAACACTTGCTTGTTAGCGTTCTTCCGTGTTCGGACGTGCTCGCTCCCCGGAGCGGTCTCTTCAAAGCATTCTTGTGTTCTTGCTCTGTTCTAGTTCTTGCTCGTTGGTGTAAACGCTAAAAACGAGCTTTCGTTTACACCAAAAGAGCCAGAAAGAATGGTCTAGTTCTAGCTCTAGCTCTTTGTTCGTTTGGTCTAAACCCACCTTTAAATTAAATATTTTTAGCAAGAGTTTCAAATTGATGTATTGTTTTCTTCCAGAAATGTGTAGATGAGGTAAAGAAAACGACATGCCAAAATGAAATATGTCCTGCGGTAAGTAATCAGCCACTTGTAAAATGATTATATTTCTAAATACTGGAAAAACTGTAATGATTGGTTCCATACTAAACGCCTGCTTAAAGATTTTAACGCTAAGAAAGGTAGTGTGACAATTAGGTAGGTTTAACATGGCCAGAAAAGGCAAAGGATAGTGGAGTATGAAAGAAATATTAGAAAACTGGAAGCAGGTGCCCAGAAGACGACGACAACGCAGACTTTAAAAAAACCTAATCTGCTTGATACGCTTAGTGAAGCAAAATCTCTTAATCTATTTTAATTTTACAGCATAATGAGGTTCTAAGAGAAGCTTTGGAAAAAAGATTTAACCCGGACGCGTCAGCGAAGGGGGGGACAAAATCACCTTCAAGATCACCTACAAAATCAGCGTCTAGTTCACCTCCAAAGTCACCTCCTGCAACTCCAAAATAAGTATAATGGTAACATAATGGTCTTACCGACGTCATCGCAGCGCAGTCATAACTGCTGCAACTGTCCATGTGTAAGTAAATGTGCATTTTGTTAGTGGAGAAAAGTAGTGTTTGGGGGTTTACTGTCCGTTCAACCGATTGTGACTTCCATTCCGTAGACATAAGGATGGCAAAGTCAAAATCGGTTGAATTTACGGTAATGAAGGTTTCTTTAGGCATATTTAAAAAAAAATGTCCATGAATGCTACATAGACCGACTTTCATGCAACAAGTTGTTCTATCTACCAATCCACATTAGCTTTAAACCCAACACAAGCAATAAGCCGTTGATTGATAGTTTCAAGCAAATTGAATGGTTGTCCTATCAAATCCAGTTCAAGGAACACGTGAATACCGATTTTGGGTACGCCTTCAATCGAATAACTATAAAACTTCAACGATATTTGACTTCTTTGATTGTGACTTTTGACTCAGGTTACTGGTTTTTCGCGGCGACCGTTGCGACATTTCTGTCTAATATAGTGATATACGTATCATCAGACTATGTGGTCAAATAGATGTGTTGACAATAGTTGACATTCGATAGTTTAAAGGTTTGCGGAAACAAGTATTAAAGGACAACCTAAATTAGGTAAATGGGGAGGACCCTCCTACCAAACGGTTGTTGTCTGGTAGGCAACTGACCGATGGTTGTGGTCAGGCTGTTGTAGATATATATGCCGCGCGGATTAAGAACTTGCATGTTTAGCACGGTATAGAATTTGCGAGACTTTCCAGGTTTATTTATGGCCATGTTATAATAGTTCATGATATAAAGGATTGCAATTGGCAGGGTACAGTGCTCGTAGAACGGATGGTCGAAGGGGATGGAAAGTTCTGGAGTGGAAGCCAAGTACCGAGAGACGAAGAGTTGGAAGGCCTCCCACTGGGTGGACCTAGGACCTAGCGAGACGCACAGGACCGGTCGTTGTGGGGGCGCATAGGGGACAGCTATGTTCTGCAGTGGACGTCTTTCGGCTGAGATGATGATGATATGATAAAGGATGACCCGTAAAATTTTAATTATTAATAGAAAAACATATTTCAGGATGCTACTGGACCACAAAAAGCTATCGAAGGTATTGATAGTAAACTTCTTTTAAAAGTGAAGAAGAAGAAAAAAGTGAGTCTCAACAAAGTAATATCTACCTAAAATTACAATATACACCGTGTTCGTCCATGTCTAACACACATGATTCTGAACTAAATGTGCTCCATTAGTGTAATTGCTGTTATGGCGTTCTAATGTGAGGATAAACAACAATAAACAATAAACATGGACTCTAGGACACTAGGCGTACGGCGATGCGTCACCGGTATTTGGTGAACATTCCACCCATATGCACAAAGCGGTTTGGAAACACATTTATTATGCGTACAGCGAAGGAGTGGAATTCCCTGCCGGGGTCTGTGTTTCCTGATAGCTAAAACTTAGGAGTCTTCAAGTCAAGAGTGAATAGGTTACTTCTAGGCAAGCGTGTTCCATCGTCGGCCACATCATCGCTTACCATCAGGTGAGATTGTGGTCAAACGCGAGCCTATGTATATAAAAAAAAAATGGACGCACAAACGAATACAATCGATTCAGTACATGGCTAGTACGGCTGGCTAGGTGAAATTTGCCGTATACTTCAAACTAAAAGAAAACCTGTATTTTCCTCTAATTTAAACTGTACACCATCGTTATTAACATTTTCAAGGAAAATAATGAATTACTTTTTAATTAAAAATCTGATTAGCTATGTCCACACTGTGCCCTTTCATCTTCAACTTTCGTCTTCATCTGTCTATTAACATATCACATACCCGCAAAACGAAACACACTAAAACAACAACAACAACGTTGCATTTTGTCCTGCAACATGCCCCGCAACATAGTACGTGACGCGGGGCATGTTGCTTGCTCCCGCCTCGAAAGCGAGCGCACGAGTCCCGCGTCAGTATGCATGTTCCACGTAGTTGTTGAGCAACATGTTCCGCAACATGTTGCTCCATTTGTCCCCTAGTGTATCCTTGGCTTTAAACAATAACAGCGCGGTCTCATAGGACCGGTCGGGGATTCATGAACTAAACTTTCGTTAGTTGCTTTCAACAATTGAATGCGTTATGGAACGCATTATCCATCTGACGTGGAATGACATGTTGTATCACTGCGCGCGCAATACTTTCAACCGTCATTGCACATGCGTCAAAGGCATGCCCGACTTGCGCTGTTGACTGCGCTATGACGCATGCCCTTGTTAAACAAAAAAGGGCACAGTGTGGACATAGCTATTGGAGTTTTCAATTGGGTTCATCAACTTCGATGACAATTTTAGTGAAAAAATAATTAGTGTCAGTGACGATTAGATTATACCTAGCTATCACTTATTGTTGTTCTTCGTTTTTTCAGAAGCGTATTACGTGCGAGTGTTTCCGACCGGGGTGCGCAACTTGCTTCGTTTTTAGACCAGAGGTAAGAAAAGAACATTAGGAATGGGGTGATAAATGTTCTGCCTAATTGTTTGATTTAAAAAGAACCAGTGAAGTACGAGTCAAGACTCGCGCACCGAGGGTTCCTTAGAAAAGTAGTGTAAATAGTTCGATCCCCGAATCGAGTTGTGAAATTTTTTCCGATTCACACTACACAAAACTGTTTTGTGATGCAACTACAAAATGGTTACCGGATTCTTTCCTTTACTTGTGCGTGTCAATACTTCTTGTCGAATTCCATGATTCTTGGTCAAGGGAAAGTCAACTATAAGCTTTGATTCGATTGCGAGTGCAAAATATGGAAAAGTCTTTAAATGCTTGGACTTTTAGAAATTTGGCTTTTCAATTTTCTAAGATTGATTGGTTCATACTCGTACACTCGTTAAAACAAAGTGATACTAAGTATAAGGATTCCGTTTTTGACAATTGAGGCATGAACTTTAAAAATTAGAGACTATAATATATTTTAAGGCGAGAAATCATGAACATGACTTCAGCGAGTGAAGTCATGTTGATGTCGAATGAAGAAGTCTGAGTCTGACAGATTTCTACTGACTAAAACCCACTCCTGTTCCTTCATCATCATCATCATCTGCCTAGCCTTTTCCCAACTATATTGGGGTCGGCTTTCAGTCAAGCCGGATTCAGCTGAATACCAGTATTTTACGAGGAGCGGCTGCCTGCCAGACCTCCACAACCCATTAACTGGGGTGACACGGTACTTCGTGGCAAGACTGGAATCAGATTTACTGGCTTCTGATTATCCGTAACGACTGCCAAAGATCTTCAAATGACAGCCGGGACCAACGGCTTAACGTGCTTTCCGAGGCACGGAGGAAACTCGTTATGTTAAGATGGTCACCCATCCACAGACCAACCTAGGCAAGCGTTGCTTAACCGATCGACCCGTGCGGCTGTTATTATCTAGCCACGAGCTCCTCCTCTTTACCTTAGTTCCAGGGTCCCGGGGTTCTCTTTCGTTCAACCCAGGGCCCCAGTAGGCATCGCCCATGCCGGGCCTCTACAGTCAGTAGTCTACAAGTGTTATAACTTTTAATCACTTATATTTTTTGTTTTCAGAAGCGAGACGAGAATGGTAACGTGCAGAAGAGAAATCAATGAAATAACATAAATATTTGAATATTCCAAAATAAATTGCAGAGGAACATAATGCGTCTTTTGGTGCTTCAACTAGCCAAGAAAATGTGGAAGGTACCAGAACTCACCTACATTTTATTATAATTTAAAAGTATTAATTGACTCAACAAACGTTATTCTGCCATATAAATTGTAAATTTTTCGGGCAGTCGTGTAAAAAAGGCATGCGACTTAACCCAAAAAAGAAGAAAAGTGTTAAATCTTTTTTGTAGACAATTTTACGATCTACAAACTTTGTCTGAACCATTTTTCGATAGCTCTCGTTGTTTCAGAGATTACGCAAAAAACGCTTTGTGACCTTTGACCTCGAATAAAATACAACGCACAAGCAGGATCGATGGGAACTTTTGACATATCATTTGTAATGACGTACTCAAGGCCTGCACAACAAATCCAGCTTGTTGGGAATTAATGCAAACTGGAATGTTTATTTTGACTGGCTAATAAGCAGTTGCAGTGGGTTTCATACTTCGCGCCTGCCTCAACACCCGCGCAACTCCACATCCAATCAAACTTATATTAGTTCTTCATTTCAGGCTCCAAAATATTTACTGTATCTCACAACTCCCACACTCTGCCGCGAAAACAGAGCTGTTGTTAAAGAAGAATCCGAAATGCAAGACGAAGGAACCTTATGATAATGATAAGTTTTCTTATCAAAAAAAATATCTTTAAAAGATCTGTTCTTACTTTATACTTTGAAATGCAATAAAAAGTAAATAAATGGATAGTTCAACTCTTAATTACTTTGCTTTATTAGAGCGCTTGTTCCCGGTTTTAGTATTTTCCCCAATTTCAGAGTTCAAAATCTCCCACTATTTTGACAAAAAATCTCATTTCGAACTAACCTTGACATAAAATTAGGAAGATTAGTTCTAATTTTGACTTCAAAAGCCGAGTGCTTCTCCATGCTATAAGAGTGAATTTCTACTGAAGCGGAGCTCGGCGGAGCGGAGCGAAGAGAGCAGCAGTGAAAAGTGGCAAAACGAACGAAAGAGAACGAAGAGAAGTTCGAGCTGCTCCGTGCTCTCCAGATTCCGTTGTCTGAAACAGTTTCCATTGATGCAGAGCGGGGTGAAGTGGAGTTGACATGCCCTCTGCTTCGAGCTCTCCACTTCGTTCTGTCCGGTTCGGGGCTGCGTGTTAATTTGTTTTATTTGAAAGCAGCTCAGCTCCACTCCACTTACAATGTTTCGACTTATATGAATAGGAGATTAAGAGCACTGTGGTTAATACACCGTTCGCTCCTCTCAACTCCTCTTTAGTTTAGTCCACGTCATCAAATCTTCCAGCGAGGAATCGAAGTAGACATTATTGTCCTGGCATTTCATTACTCATAAACCAAAGAACTCTATGAACGTGTCTATATACGCACGGGCAATACTGTGTCATTCAAAACGCCTACGATCCGTCATGAACTCATGATTTGTGTCTTCTCATGGAAGTGCCAACTAGACTCTGTAAGGTATGGGTCAGTTCACACCCAGAAGCGACGCGACGCGACGATGCAGAAAGAGGCCAGTGATTTCGCGCTGCGCCGCGCTATTCCGCGCGCCGCCACGATCACAAATCGTTGGCAACACGACGGTCGCGAATGTAAAAACGTTCCGCTGCGCAGCGAGACGCCGCGCGGCGTCACGAGGCGCAGCGCTGCTTAAAACAACGTACCGGTATTCTAAATTCTCACAATGAAATGTGTATCTTTTCGTGGAGTAAAGAGAGTTCTATTTTGAGTCATTTTATTAAAATGTTTAAGCAGCGTCGCGTCGCGTCTCAGTGTGAGCTGACCCTAATAGGTAATATGTTCATCTCATTTGCGGAGGTCGAGCTAGATTTTCCGAGTGCACACTAGGCATAACAACTTGCCATTTACCTACCTTTTAAGAGTTTAGTAAATGTTTTTAATTGAAGTTCACAAATCATTGACCAGGTGTTACACCCATAAATACCCTGGCTACACCCGATTTCTGCTACGTAAAAAATAAATGGAAAATCTCATTCACAAAATTTTTATTCATCAGATTGCATAATCTCTAGATACCACGTAACTTTCTATGCAGTGTTTGTGCGCAGGCATTTTGTGACTGATTTGGTCTATGACCGTGTACGGCGGGGTTCCTTGGGCGATATGACAGTAGTCACTGCAGTACATGAACGGTGCTATGTTCGTTTGGAAAGGATTCGGAGGGAATGGCGCCAGGTCAAACGTTTCGCCGTGGCTCCAGGACGCAAGAGCCGATGTCGCATAGGGATTTGTGTACTTCTGTTTTGTTTCCGTGATGAATGTTCTGTAGAAGAAAATGTTTCGTTTTTGTAAGGTGGATGAGGGTTAGGTGCTGGGGATTTCTAGTTTTTTTTCGGAAAATTCCCAGGTTCCAGGTTTTTAGGGATAGAAATATTTGTATTGCGTTAAGGAATAGGTCAATATTCAAATATTACAGTCCCGGCCCACAGCCACATCGCATGGTCCATGGCATGACATGCTATGTCACCGACGCATACTGTGGCGAAACAAAAGACAGTTTCCACTTTTTTTTTTAAATCTTTATTTATTTCGAGGCTTTTACCTTACAAAGGTACGTCAGCCTCATCGTACCCTTTAAAAAAATTAACATCTACTTTTACACTTCTCTACCTATAATTATACAAATATTGTTATTGCGTAAGCGAAAGTTCTCACTTTAGTCCGCATACATGCATACTAGTGCTCTTCCAAGAAACCAAAACATGAGATTCTCATAAGCTTGGTAGTAAACTTTGACCACTGGCTTTAAAAAGAGATGAGCACTAATTTACTCATATACTGTCTACCACGAAAGTCTGAAAATAGTTTTCAAAAGACAAGTCGACTGCTTACCCTTTCAAATTGCTGACAGGATTATGGCATGCAGCTACCTCCTTAAATTCTTTCTTGACATGGATTCTGTCGTACACACCTCTGTGAATTGTACCTTTCAAAGGCATCCATATTTCCTTGTGCCTAGGTCCAAAGCCTTTGACCTACGAATAAAAAATGTACTAGAGAAAATTCATTGTCATGTGTATTCTGCCCGCCCTAACCTATGGTACACAAAGTTGGTCAATTACTGAACAAAAACCGGCCAAGTGCGAGTCGGGCTCGCGCACAAAGGGTTCCGTAGCAGCAAATAAAACTTATAAGGTTCAGCCATCGTTTTCAGTGTAAGCACAATAACTTAACCAAAATTACAGTTAAATCAACCTATCTCAAAAACTATAAGAGATACTTTGATCAAACCAAAAATCGTTGAAAGAGTTAATTAGCATGCATCACCTCTATTTTTTTTAGAATTTTATACCCCGTAGTTATAAAAATAGAGGGGGGGGGACATACTTTTTACGACTTTGAGAGCTGATATCTCAAAAACCGTTCACTTTAAGAAAAATGTTTTTTAGAAAACTTTATATCATTTTAAAAGACCTTTCCATTGATACCCCACACGGGTATGTACATCGAAAAAAAAATTTTCATCCCTCAGTTACATGTATGGGGGGCCCCACCCCCAATTCTTTTTTTTACTATTTAGTGTCATAATTTTGTAGCGGTTCATACAACACATATTCCCATCAAATTTCATCACTGTAGTACTTATAGTTTCCGAGTAAATCGGCTGTGACAGACGGACAGACGGACAGACGGACAGACGGACATGACGAAACTATAAGGGTTCCGTTTTTGCCATTTTGGCTACGGAACCCTAAAAAAGGCCGAACTCAAGATTTGTCAAAGGGTAATGTAGAGTTTTACGAACTTAACGCGGACGAAGTCGCGGGCAACAGCTAGTAGATAATATGAATAGATCTCGTTAGAAACATCATGCTGCCCTCCATAATTCTAGTAGTAGGTTTCGGGGAGGAACAACCAGGCTAAAGTGGGAGTGGGCTGGCCAAGTCGTATGAATGTATCCGGACGGATGGGCGAGGATTATCGCTCACTGGACGCTTGAGGAAATGTAGACGCCTTAGAGGTCAACCGCGGTGAAGGTGGTGTAACGATCTGTGGCCTTACCATGAGTTTGAAAAAACGTTCTCGCTATCGAAAACTATAGCTTTGTCTCTTTCACGTGCACCACAATGACAGGGACAAAGCGATAGTTTTCGATAGCGAGAACGTTTTTACAAACTCATGGTAAGGCTACTGATCATGTTCACGGGGCAAACTTGGCCAGAAATCGTCTTAGATTTGGTTAAGGAGAAAGGTCTTTGTCCAGCAATGGGACACAAAATGCACTATGAGATCGAAAAAATGCCACTGCAAGCATAAAATTCGTTACAAGACGAATACTTGCTCTTGGATGTCACCATTGTGTGGATAGCCCGAAGCATACGGTATATGGCAGGGGTCGAACGCACCGTGTCCTCGTGGGTGCGATCAGTAACCTCTCACGTCCTGCCCTGATTCTGGTTATAGTAAGGATGGAGAAGGCTTACTAGTAAAATTAAATATTTAAGAACTTACTCTTGGCGTTCTAGACTCTGAGTAGAGAGTGATATGGTCTTTGGCTCCAATGCCATACTGGTCATCAGGAGTGAAGGGTCTATGAAAACTTCTATAAGTAGACACGTAAGGGTCGAGGTGTTTTCTGGTTCCTCCTGGAGCGCTTTCCGGTATGATTGGTGCCTCATTTCTTCCGTATGCTACAACCTATAATAATACATCAATTTCAATCATTTTCATCAAGACATTAAAATTGTAAGTTTTTTAAACTCGAGACGCATTGCGCATTCCGCCTTCACATTCATGGGACCAAACCTAAAAAATCTACTGTTTAGTACCTACATTTATGCCTACTGAAAAGGTCAAAATGTATCGAACTGCTGATTTTTTCCGCGATTTCAGATTTGGTCCCATGGATTATAAAAGATGTTTGTTATAATGAGCACATACACGTGTTTAAGTATCGGTCACTAATTACCTAGTTAAAAAAGGAGAAACTGACGTATCAAAACTCTGAGGCGGAGGAGCTCTGATTTCAACAATATGTATATTTCAGTTTCAGTGCATTTCTGAATCGTATTGCGTTTCATGATAAAAGTAAGATTAAGTAAGTATTCTTCTATAAAAAGAAGAGGCATTTTTCTCAACAGCTATAGGATGATTAGACCATGCTTAAATTTACTCGTACTATTTATTATGAATCAGGGTGTAAAACTTACATCAAAAATATATTCAGGGTCAGGAGCCTTGACTTCAACGTCTGGTGGTGCTAAAGGCGACTTCTTTAACCCTCTAAAGTTGTCTTTCATTTCCGATATCATTATCGGCTGCACGATACTTTTTCCTTGTAACTGTAAAAGCCGATTGGAAGTAATTAGTTAACTATCTATATTTTACACTAGCGATCATTTTAGCCAAAAGACGTCCACCGTTGTGTGCGTCAAGTATCAGACAATAACTGGTCTTGTGCGTCTCCCATCCATCAGATTTCTGCGCCCCTCACCAAGTCGTCGGTCCACCCTGTAGGAGGCCTACCAACGCTGCAAGTTCTGGTACGCGGTCGCCATCATTTTTCGGCACCATCAACTATCTGTTTTACGAGCAATGTGCCCTGCCCACTGCTCCTTAAGATCAACGATTTTTCGAGCGAACATTACTAATGTTCTATTAATTTTCCCAACTTACGACAAAGGTGGTATTACGATCTGGTCACATTTGCGAATAAAACTTGACCAGAGATCGCACAAGACACAAAGGTTTTGAAAGGAGAAAATTTAGAACTTAGCCAAGAATTAGAACACGAACTAGGACAGTAGGAAAGAAGTCTTATTCCTAAGCTGTAGCCTATCAAACACTAGAATGAACTCACCCGTTTTTCAACTCCAGTCATGAAGCTTACTCGGCGGCAGTTGATGGCACAGTCAGATCGCTCCATAGCTTTGTTCGGATTTGGTTTGACGCAGTATTCGCCTGTGGTGGTTTTGTACGACTCTTTCTCAACCACCATATCACGACCTGTGACTCGCTTTGGTAGTGGTTCGTCTATTTTCTAAAAAAATACAAATAAGTAGGAAGTTAGCCGTCAAGCGCTGCGGGGTACTATAGTACTCAAAAAATATTAAATGGTCCGCCACAAGATAGATATAGTACCTAATGTAGTGCAGGTCCCTAGCACGACATGACCAAAAAAATGCCATAAAAAATAGTGTCCATAAGTGATCACGATGATCAGCTTTGTAAATGTATTTTTAATGTTGATAATATTTTTGAATGCACCCACGGCACGATTCTAGTGTAGAATGAAATAATTTATGTTAAGTGTCACCTCGTGTGTATTTTACTTCATTATAATTATATAGATGGTTTTAATAGGCACAGAACTGGCAACTCTGCTTATTCAAACTTAACTGTAAATGAGGGCCAGCGCAGTGTTCGAATCTGTTTTGTTTTGGGTACAATTTCATTGATATTGAACTCAATTAAAACCACAATAGAATTCAACGTAACAATAGCATGATGGTGCTAGCGCCCTTTCTTTTTGCTCAGTGTGAGTTGTGTTTACGTCAATGCGATCAAAACATTTACTGCGTTTGCCTCTGATTGGTTAAGAGCTTGGAGCACGCCAATCGGAGCGCTGAACGCCATAAACGCCATAAACGCATCTATCGCGTTACCTAGCGTAAAACTAACTCGTACCTCTAGGCACTCGAATCTTCCGGAATACTTTGTGCACAACTAGAATTCAAAGTCAATCAAAACTGAGATATCAAACTTACACAATCCAAAGCATGTGGTATAGCAGGTATATGCCGCAGACCGATACTGGTGCCCGTCCTAGTCTCATTGCTGGACAGCCTCAGAGGTATATTGTACTGTACATTGCCCCAAGTATTGACATTTTGAACCAGGAGCTCGTTCAAAACGAGAGGCTTACTACAACCCCTCGGTTGCGTCATGATGAAAAAAAAGTTACAATAAAATATTTAACAGAAATATTAAAGAACGAAAGAAAAAGTACCGGTAAGAAATAATGAAGTCAATCTGTCGATGTCTATTGACAATGTCACGTCAAATGCGTCAAAAGAACTTGTATACGTCAAAGGTTGTTACAGTTTTTTTTTCTAATAAAAAGCTTAGGTTTGATAGGTTTGTTTTACTACATAGTTGGAATTTTTTGCTCAAATAAATAAGATTGGTTAGTCCGTCTAATGAAAGCGCGACCTGAGAAAACGAGGTTAAATCTAAAAAAAAATTGTATTGTATGGAATACCACATACTTTTTTTTTTTTGTTAGTAATAACTAACTAGCAGGAGAATCATGTCTTGACACTTCACAATTATTTTTATTTTCTACATTGCGGCTGAATAATGTTGCCAATTAATTAAAATGTAAAAAACTCCAGGTCGCGCTTTCATTAGACGCATTCTAGTGTGGAAAATCAAAATTGCAAATCTTTGATAATGATTAAGATATTTTCAGAACATAAAGAGAATAAAACCATGCTTAGATTTGGACCAACAAATTGAAAATAATATAGGTATTGCTTCCTATTTGTCGACGATAGCAAAACTAATTATTAACAGGTTGTAAGATAACCGATGGAGCCGAAAGATTCTGGAGTAGCGACCACGTATCGAATGATGCATCATCGGAAGACCTCCCACAAGGTGAACCACCACGCACCGACGTTGCAAGGAGTAGAGTGGAGGTGCAAGTATCACCACAGTGACCGCACTGTGGCGATACTTGGGGGAGGTCTATGTCTATCACTGGACGACATTCACTTTTTTTAGGGTTCCGTACCTCAAAAGGAAAAAACGGAACCCTTATAGGATCACTTTGTTGTCCGTCTGTCCGTCCGTCCGTCTGTCAAGACCCTTTTTCTCAGGAACGCGTGAAGGTATCAAGTTGAAATTAAAACCATATATTGAAATCCGCGGTCCCTTGAAGTTGTGCAAAAATCAAACTTGTAAGTTCACGGGAAAAAAAGATACGCCCGTTTATGTTGCAAAAAACGTACATTTCGACACTGTCAAAGGAATCAAAACTCATAGGGTGCTTCCCGTTGACCTAGAATCTTGAAATTTGGCACGAAGCAAGGTATTATAACACTAATATCGGGAAAAGTTTGAAAACTGAAAATTTTTAGTTACGTCACAAGAAAAAAAAATTGAAAAGTCTTCAAGACTCGATTCGAGAATTAAACTGTTTTTATAGGTAGGTTGGTACGAAACCCTCAGTGCGCGAGTCCGACTCGCACTTGTTTCCTTTTTAAGGTCATCGAATGACTTCTACCGCTCTCGGATGGAACTGGAGGGCGTGTCAGAATTTAACTGACTGAAACCCACTCCTTCGTTCCTTCTTTGTCTTTCGTTCTAGAGCCCCGGCTTCGATCACTGATTTAAAAACGGCTCCGGGTTTTCCATTCGGAAGCCAACCCAAAGCCCCAGAGGCTTCGACCCTTCTAGGCCCCTACGGTTTTGCTGACATCTCCTTGAGGCGCTCATAGAACAACAGCTCAAATGTAATTTCATCATCTGCCTAGCCTTTTCCCAACTATATTGGGGTCGGCTTCCAGTCAAGCCGGATTTAGCTGAATACCAGTATTTTACGAGAAGCGGCTGCCTACCAGACCTCCACAATCCATTTAACTGAGGTAACACGGTACTTCATGACAAGACTGGAGTCAGATTTACTGGCTTCTGATTATCCGTAACGACTGCCAAAGATCTCCAAATAACAGCCGGGACCAACGGCTTAACGTGCTTTCTGAGGCACGGAGGAAACTAGTTATGTTAAGATGGTCACCCATCCACAGACCAACCTAGGCTAGCGTTGCTTAACCTTGAAGATCGACCTGTGCGGCTGTTATTATTTAGCCACGACCTCCTCCAAATGTAATTTCATGTCCTTTCTAAACTAAACCCAACCAAGTAAACATTTTGGCAATAAATTTATTTTTAAACTCATTATTACAAACAGCAAAATTTAAACAAGCATATGAACGACATTCCTCTTTGTTCTCTTGATAATCAGGGGGTTATTATCAAGATCGTATTCATAGGGTGCAGTCTGGGCTGCTTGCAGATACATAGGCAGGAGTATATCGCTCTTAGACAGCCACTCAATCACGAAATCAGTCACTGCCTCTATATGTGGAGACTTCTCGAAGTTTTCTTGTATGGTCAACTTTGTATCTCTCGTGAAAGACTGCAATGAAAAAACAATACATTTTTCACTACTATGAAAGCAGGTCTGAAGTTACCTGAGGAGCGGGATGACAGTCCTACTTTTTATCCCTAAGGATAATCAGTTTCATCTGATACCTGTCAAATTACTAAAAAAAACTAAACAAGTTTCTTTCATCCCTAGAATAACAATGTACTATTTTAACACACTTATTGTAAAAGTTTCACATTAAGTTTAGCGAAAGAGCTAAGGAACACGTTGTGGATGTAAAAATGGTATTTTTTCATGTCGATAAACTCAAAACTAAAATTTGTCCGACTCGTATTTAGCACCCTGTTTAGTCTCATTAAACTCGTATAAAACCTAAATCCTTAACTCTTAATCGCTGGAGTCTGAACCCTATTCTCGATACCGTTGAACGACTATTTTTTTCTTTTTTTTTTTCTTTATTTAATATTAAAAAATACTTAAGAAATGTAAATATAAATTTCAAAAATGAAGAAACGGAATAATCACCCGTCTATCCGGTGAGAGCGTCATGCCTACGTTACTTAAAGCTTCTTTAAGTGTCAGCCCCTTGCTTTGTCCCTGTAATCAAATCAATTAATGAATAACATTAAACACTATATATGTATGTTACTTTTTCTTTTATAAATCCATGGGCGTTAAAAATCGGCCATAAATATTGTCGTAAATTTGTCTTGGTATCATTATCATCATCTGGCTGAAATCAGTCGAAAGACGTCTACTGCTAGACATAGGCCTACCCAAGAGTCGCCATAACGACCGGTCTTGTCTAGAAAAGCATTGATTCTAAAAGAAGAAGAAATGAAATGCATCTCTTTTACACTTTCAAAATGCAACTGACGTTAATAAAAGGTGCCTAGTCAACATATCGTAACGATAACATCGTATAGTCCCTTATATATTTGAAAAACTAGCTTTTCTTTTCTTAAAACACGTTGCCCCTCACTAGGAATTACTCTAAAGGTGTACTCGTAGGTGCGTTTACAAACACGTAAACTCACAAACACATGACATCCAAACCCAAAACAACAATATGTAGGCAATACAAATAATTATACGTTCAGTGCGGGACTCAAACCTGCGACACGCAGCGCAGCAGCCTTACACTGAACTACTGAGTTAACTATTACATTAATATTATAATAACTTTTTTATACGTCGCTGATTCAAAGTTGAAATTATATCAATATGTTTAGTTTATTATTTTTAAGATTATTTTATGTATAGTGTTATAGGGGTTTTAGTAGCTGAAATAAATAATAATTATTATTATTTATGATAAATAAAATTAATAATATTACCTTGGGGAACAATTGCTTGATCATAGCAAACAGTTCGTCAGTGTGGTCGTGATACAAGAAGAACGCCCAAGGCGAGCGGAAGAAATCAAAGAAGTCATCCAATTTATTTGCCTGAGGAAAAAATATAAAATTATCTGTTATCATTGAATTATAATTCAATTAAGAATTGAACAGGTATTATACATTATGCAAGTCATAGGAAATAAATTATCCAAAGTTGAGAGGTGTAAAAAGCATTAAATTAGGTGGTAGGTACTTATATCACATTTGATTACTTTTTTGGGTGAAGAATTACAGGTGTGTATTGTAATTGATTTTATTACTTAGACAAAAATCATTTTGAAACACGTTTCATTTTGTTGAAACTTAATTTAATTAGGTACACTTTTAGACCTTTTGTTCGATACTTTTTTTTGATACGAGAAGGCGTGTCTTTCTATTATAGACGAAATGCCCGGCCTGTTCCTTCCTCCCTTTGTTTCCAAGGCCTCGGACTTCTCTTTTGATAAAGTTACCGTGGCCTTGGAACACAAATAGTAACTGAAAGAACACAGGTAGGTTTGAGCCAGTCTGATAAACTCTCCAGCTCAATCTAGAGCGACAGAAATTAAGTTATGATTTCTCACCTCATAAATAGATTTTAGCCCATTTCACTTCCAAAGAGGAGCAACCAGGGACAAAGGCTGAATGTTAGCTTTTTCATTCAATACATTATTTATTAGTAAACAGACAGTTTTACGTACTTACCATATATCTCAAATGCATATTATTGAGTTCTGTCGCCGGTCTGCCGTAGATATGCTTAAAGTTTTCCAAAGAGAACTTCCCCTGGCTCAGACAAGTCATGCCGTCGACCATAAACTCTTTATTCAGGTGGATCTTGAAGTAGCCTGCTTTGAAAGTCTCGAACACAAACCCCTGACAAAAATGAACGATGATAACACTTTTATAAATGTTATTTTGAGTCATGAGCTGATCAATACTGGTTTATTTCCTTCCAAAACTTTATAGAGGCCTTATAGAGTCACTGATAAATCACAATTTTTAGGGTCCGTACATTATAAGGTTGGTGAGATTGTCTGGTAGATATCGCTATTAGCGGTAAGACATTTTAGCCATAGATTCAAGTTTATGTATAAATTAGAAAGAAGAAAGAAAAAGAATTGTAACTTTTTTGGTGTACAATTAAGTTTTATTCTAAGTATTAATTATATCATTCTACGTTCTTCATCTTTCAGAGACGTTAAAAATGATGAAAGAAATAAGTAAACAAGCATCTTCAAAAGAAGAAGAGGTAAGGAAGGCATTAGAACCATAAAAATATCTTGAACGGACAAACTAATGATGATGAGTTGTTAGGCTCGTACTAAAGGCCCTACTGATGAGCTCTTAACGCAATCCACTTGACAATCTAAACTGAACTGTTAATGGTGCTATAAATAGTGTATGTATGTATAGCTCCATCCCTCTTTCTCGCTCACATGCTTGTCATTTTAACACATCACCCCTAGTAATCAAAACAAAGAATCATACAAATGGCATAATAATTACGCCTATTAAAATAAACAACTAACATTATAACCCAATGATTGCACATAATTATGTGGCGTCTTCAGGCCTGGGGAGCGTACTTCCAAATACTTCAGGCCTCCGGGTAGCACGCAATACATGACTCTAGGCTTCAATAGCTCTATCAACGCCATCTCTGGGCGCGCGAAATCGCTGTAGTGGAGGGTATCCGCTCTGTTTACTCTGCAATTAATTCAAATAGGTACAGGCATTGCTAGGGCTGGGTGTCTGATGCCCAGCAATTGCTGAGATGGTTACCCTTTCGGTACCACTGGGTGTTTGATGCCCAGCAACGCTGTTATGGAGGGTATCCGCTCTGTTTACTCTGCAATTAGTTCAAATAGGTACATCATAGCTAGGACTGGGTGTCTGATGCCCAGTAAATGCTGAGGTGGCAATCCTTTCAGTACGGGCACGCTCAGAGCAATTTTGTTTTATAATTCTTTACTTTCTTTTTTCTTTTACTTTGTGATCATTACCGTCTGCGCTGTGTCTGTGGCCAATAATTATTTTCTTTTTAACTCTATACAGCGTGGCAATGCCGCCAGTCTTTTGGCCACATGACATACAATACCTTTGCTATGTTTCTGAAGGACATGGGTAACATTTAAGGCACACAAGACACGGCAGGGTATATAAGTTTTTTTTTAATACCCTAAAATAAGAACAGACTCCAGACAGAAAATTGTGAAAGGAAAATTGTAGGTAAGTTTAGGTGTTCCATAATTTTTCATATACATTTTCTAATACACCGTGTCTCAGACATCAATGCAGAAATGTATACTATGGACCCACTACCAGATTCTGGATAGCCTTGTGGTGTTTCTAGTTATACGTCAGCGTTTTAAAAAAAATCTCTACTTTTATTTTATACACTTAAGGTATAAATATACTCACGAAATAGTAGACTTAATAGGATTTCTGTCAACTCTCATACAATCATGGGTCCATTCATATGTGAAGGCTGGTTTTACCTCAACGAACAGTGGGTCCAGTTGGTTCCTTATTCGAGCACCCAACTGTAAACACAAATATGGTATACTTGATATTTAGGGTTCCGTACCTCAAAAGGAAAAAACGGAACCCTTATAGGATCACTTTGTTGTCCGTCTGTCCGTCCATCTGTCAAGACCCTTTTTCTCAGGAACGCGTGGAGGTATGAAGCTGAAATTTATATCAATTACTCAAGTTTACTGTCCCTTGAAGCTGTGAAAAAATCAAACTTCTAAGCCAACGCAATCAAAAGATACAGCCGTTTATGCCGCAAATTTTCGACACTTGCAAGGGAATCAAAACCTACAGGGTGCTTCCCGTGAACTCAGAATCTTGAAATTTGGTACGAAGCAACGTCTTATAGCATAGATAAAGGAAAAATTCCGAAAACCTTAAATTTTTAGTTACATTACAAAATATATATTTATTTTTTAATAAATATAAACTTATTACTTTTTTCCTCATGAACGCGTAGAGCTATCAAGTTGAAATTCATATCAAATACTCAGATCTAATTAAATAACTTAGTAAATAAATAACTTTAATAAAAGAACTTTCGCAAGTCTGCTGCAAGGCTAGTATAAGTGTTTCAGTTATATTATAGATAAATGATATGTGTTAATATAAAATAAAGGATTACTTAAACGATAAAGAGATCTTTGTCTTAAATTTATGCTCCTCCATCTTTCCCCATTGTAATGTTATGAATTTCATTTTGCAATAAAAATACCATAGTTATGACTTGATTGTCGTAATGAACGAACTTTGTAAACCTTGCAGGTTTTTTTTTATGTCATCATCATCTGCCTAGCCTTTTTCCCAACTATATTGGGGTCGGCTTCCAGTCAAGCCGGATTTAGCTGAATACCAGTATTTTACGAGGAGCGGCTGCCTACCAGACCTCCACAACCCATTAACTGGGGTAACACGGTACTTCATGGCAAGACTGGAGTCAGATTTATTGGCTTCTGACTATCCGTAACGACTGCCAAAGATCTCTAAATGACAGCCGGGACCTACGGCTTAACGTGCTTTCCGAGGCACGGAGGAAACTCGTTACGTTAAGATGGTCACCCATCCACAGACCAACCTAGGCAAGCGTTGCTTAACCTTGAAGATCGACCTGTGCGGCTGTTATTATTTAGCCACGAGCTCCTGAGAGGTTTTTTTTTATGTATAAACTCAAAAAACTACTGGACCAATTTAAAAAAAATCCTCATCAGTAGAATGCTACTTTATCGCTGAGTAACATAGGCTACATAAATTTTCTACATTTACGTTGGCGAAGTCGCTGACAGAACTTAATCTATACTAATATTATAAAGAGGTAAAATTTGTAGGTTTGTAAGTTTGTATGTAGGGGGTAATCTCTGGAACTACTGGTCCGATTTGAAAAAATATTTTAGTGTTAGATAGCCCATTTATCGAGGAATGCTATAGACTACGGCATCACGATACGACCCACGGGAGCGGAGCAGTAACGAAAAATGCGGGTGAAACCGTAGGGAACAGCTAGTATGATAATAATTATATTTTAGAGTCACATGAGTAGCTTAAGGCGACTCAAGTCAACATTTTTTCCATACAAATTTCGGGGGGGTTTTACTCCACTATTTGACCATGTACATTGTACATCCAAAGTTAAACATGATATCGTTTTGTCTCATTATTAATTTTGTCTGTACGGAAGCAGAATTGTAAAATAATAAGCCAATAAAAAGTTACGAGCTTCTAAAGTTTCGTTTTTTTGGCTAATTTTAACACAACTTTGAGCGTAAATTAGAAATAAAAGAAGCATCAAATT
This sequence comes from Mythimna separata, assembly GCA_030763345.1. Taxonomy (NCBI): domain Eukaryota; kingdom Metazoa; phylum Arthropoda; class Insecta; order Lepidoptera; family Noctuidae; genus Mythimna; species Mythimna separata. The sequence continues at coordinate 13,802,774 of CM061182.1, forward strand.
TCAAAAACGAAGCCTGTACCGACACAGCAAATTTATCGAAGAATTTAATAAATTTTATTTGAAATTGATTGATGCAGTGGTTTTTTCGTAAAACCCCTTCTTCCAAAGGCCTTTTTGTGTTTTATCACGCACGCCTTTTACTCAGAACTATCGTGCATCTCACTGAATAAAGTTACCCCCGGTTGCGGTGCGGGGGGACGACGCGCGACGTGTCACAGCGCCGCGCGCGGCTGGCTGAGTTTTGTTCAGTCTACTGCGGCCTATATCGTTCGTATGACGTGTATGTTGACTACCTATAATATCTACGCTTTATTAACCGACTTCAAAAAAAAAAGGAGGTTATCAATTCGACTGAATTTTTTTCTATATCGCGGGCCTTGAGCGTGGGGACCGAATCCAGAAATTCCACTCCACTCCGACCGGCTATGTTATGTCTGGTCGGGCAACTGCCCAATTGAACGAGACGGGCTTTGTGTCTGGTCCGAGCAACTGCCCAATTGAGTGAAACGGGTGTTGTGTCTGGTTCGGGCAACTGCCCAATTGAGCGAGATGGATGTTGTGTCTGGTACGGGCAACAGCCCAAGTTTTTTTTGTTTAGTCTTTAGAGTGCATCTTCCGACCAGAGAGTTGTTATGTCTGGTCGGGCAACTGCCCAATTGAAAGAGACGGGTGTTGTGTCTCGTCCAGGCAACTGCCCAATAGAGCGAGGCGGATGTTGTGTCTGGTCCGAGCAACTGCTCAATTGAGCGAGACAGGTTTAGTGTCTGGTCTGAGCAACTGCCCAATTGAACGAAATGGGTGTTGTGTCTGGTTCAGGCAACTGCCCAATTGAGCGAGATAGATGTTGTGTCTGGTCAGGCAACTGCCCAATTGAGCGAGGCGGGTGTTGTGTCTGATCCGGGCAACTGCTGCTGCACAGCACGCCGGTCATGTGGCCCACGTCCGCGGACAATAGGAAGGTGAACTCAGTGCGGCGCCACAGCGCTCTGTGAGGTGAGGTACACGACGCGGCGCGCGCCCAGACGGGCGTTGTGTCTGATCATTATTGTGCAGTAGAAGGGTCTCAAAATAAGAAAACAAATGAAAATTTGTCTTTTTTTTCATTGCCGAGAAACGAACAAAGGTACGTAAGAGCGTTTTCACATTATCCGATCCGATATCGGTATCGGACGCCGATCCGATATCGGGGTAAGTAAAATGTATGAAATGCCGTGCCCCGATATCCGATATCGGGCCGGACAATATGAAAGACAGGTACATATTTCATACATTTTACTTACCCCGATATCGGATCGGCGTCCGACACCGATATCGGATTGGATAATGCGAAAACGCTATTAGGTATTATTTTAAATCTTTTGTTTTTCGAATTCGAGCGGCACACACCGCAACAACCGAAACGGTATGACATTTGTGTGCATCGTGTAATTTCGTTTTTATTCGGAATGGTTCGGAGCGCTATGTGCAAAGCAGACGTCGTGTCGTGCGTGAGGACTAGCGTCTAACCGCTCATCACTGATACTATCTCTTTCGGGCACGATGTCAAGTGAGACAGCGTGCTTTATGGCCCCGCCCGCCAGTGAGTTCAAGCCCGCGCAAAGTGGGACCTTAAATAGATTTATAAGATTAGCAAGAATATTAGTTTTCCAGTAATTTAAAAACGCACGCTTTTTCATATAAAAAGTTGTCATTTTTGCCGCCTCAGGGCCTAGCCGCGCCGCCGCCGCTGGGCCCGGCCGCGCCACTCCATTCGTTTAGACACACTCGTTGCCGCGCTAATTAAAAGTGCAGTAAGGAGGTTTTTAGTGATTTTGAGTAATTTTAGTATATAATAGAGTGCTCATTACAAGGAATCATAATCTATGTGTAACTCAATTTTCCAAAATTCCTTTCTTACTGCGTTTTTGAATAGTGCGGCAGTTTGGTTGCGAATACTACCTACAGCCATGCCCTATCTAAGACACATCAAAACGGTTTATTTAAAAAATCTACATCCACTACACCAACCTTCTGCCCAAGCTCATAACGGTCATAATACTTATGACTCTGTGCGTCCCCATAATACCGCTTGTGGTACCTCGTGCAAGGCCCCGCGGCGTACACGGAAGGGTCTAAAGTACGACAGTCGTGGTCGATTATCACGCCGCCGTCGTAAGCTAGCCCGCTTTTGTGGATAGCTGCGGGATATGGAAGGTCCAAGTAAATTTACTGGGTTTTGCACTTCGTATACGTTATGAGTAACTATGGCCAAAGTTGAAGCAAGAAACCAGAGATGTTACTGATTCTGGCCCGATTTTGAAAATACGGATTGTTTATAAGCCTTCGATTCCGATAAATTACGACGTTTAAGAACTCCTCTTGCTTATTCTGTTCAGAAATAACCATTTCCAGAATATCCTTAAAATTTCAAGGGATTTCGTAAATAAAAAAATAAAGGATATACTCGTAGTTTACATAGGTCTTTCACAAGTTGTACCACAATTTCAATAAGCACCCCATTAAGTTCGAGGCCTAATTTTATGGCACGTAATCCATTCAGCTACTTCTGCTAATTCACAGCCTCCACCTAAAGACTCCTCTGATTTATACTGCAGTGCTATTCTACTATATGGGTCCAGTACTAATCAGTCACAGTACGACTGGACCTCTGTTTGACCTTATTACTAATATATCTTAAAAGTAAAAAGTAATCTATCACCATTGTAACTACGTACCTATAAAGGCTCTCATATTAACTCCAGTTCGTCCATAATAGAATAAGGCATTACACTCCAGGTTCAGATAATCGGCATAGGACAAGAAGTCCGCATGCGTTATAATGTTGTCTACACTCACAGACCAAGACTTGAAGTAGAACGATCTGTATACTTTGATTTTTAATGTATCCAGAATGTTTATAACTGTTTGGTCCACCTGTACAAAATAAAAAAATAAATTTCAGGCACCGTACCTATACAAAATTGTGTCTATCGTTCATCATTATATAACATTCTATTTAAATTATACAGTGGTATTGTACAGGATTCCACGAAAACTGAACCAAAATTAGTCCCCGAACAAGAGGATATACAATTAACCAGATCTAAGACCAACTTATGTTTTCAGGTCAACCTGGGTAGGACCTCTATGATTAATCCAAACTAACTAGAGATAACTAATCCTAGAGATCCTACCCAGAAATTGGGCAATTAACATCAGTATTTTTTCTTTAAGCTGATATTCGTCGTTGGCTATTAGAAAGTAAGAATTGAATGTTCGACTTACATTAACATTATCGAACACAGGTATTCTAGTCTTAGAAGTGTCCTCAAATGGGAAAGGCTCTATGAAGATGATGTGCTCTGGAGGGACTTTGATCTCCAAAAGTGCATTGATACACAAGTAGGCGTGTAATGTTGCTCCGTATACTATTATTTTATCTATAATAAAGAAAAAAATATTAAGTGAATACATATCTATTATAATCTATCGGTCAACAGGACCTTACTGGTATCGGTTATACAATGTGTTTATGACAATAGATGAAAACACTGGCAATATTCATCATTATGAATAACTTGTAGTATGGGACCAAACCTGAAATCGCGAAAAATACTTCAGGGTCGAAAAAATGTACGGGACAGCTGAATTTTTTTCGCGTTTTCTGGGTTGGTCACATACTAAATTTTATTTATAATGACGAGTAATGCCAGTGTTTCCATTTATTGTCGTATTGTCATAAAAACGTTGTATATTACATGTGGCTCCCACGTTGAGTCTTATTTCTAATACACAATGGATTAAAATAAAGAGAGAACACACTTAATCGTGGCGGTCTAATACAGCCCTGCCCCGAACCACTGCCTTCCTGTGGCGACACGTACTTCCCTGCAGACTGAATAACATCTATACTAAAGGAAAGAGTTTGTAGCGACCTCTATGGCGCCATATATGACCTAAACTATAAAATCCTGCGTCGCGCAATTAGAGTTCAACATCGAGCAACTGCCCGAAATCATCTCTCGGGCAGTTGCCCAGATCCTACATAACATCCGTCTGGTTGGGGGTTCCTTCTTTGTCAAAGAAGGTTTGTGGGACTTTACAATGCCTAACACATCTCGATCTGAAATATGTATGTTTTCGTTGAGTCGCTCTTTGCACAGCGTCGCTTCGCATCTCGACGCGAACATCTCATTGGGTCACATAGAGATCTTCTTCCAGTTATAGGGTTGACCGTGTAATGTTTTTCAGCAATTCAAAACAACATACTATTAATTACGGTGCGTATTGTTGCACGCGCACCTCAAAGAGATGTCAGCAAACTGTAGGGGCCCTAGAGAGTTGAAGCCTTCTGGGGTTGATGAAAGAGATCCCCGGGACCCCGGAATTAGAAAAAAAAAACCGGGCAAGTGCGAGTCGGACTCGCACACTGAGGGTTCCGTACCAATTTATCAAGATGAAAACAGTTCAATTCTCGAATCGAGTCTTAAAGATTTTACAAAAAAGAAAATCTTGTAATGTAACTAAAAATTTAAGGTTTTCGGAATTTTTCCTTTTTGTGTGCTATAAAACGTTGCTTCATGCCAAATTTCAAGATTCTAGGTCGACTGGAAGTACCCTTTAGGTTTTGATTCCCTTGCGAGTACTTGCGAGTTTCAAAATATGCAGCTTAAATTGCTGTTTCTTTTGATTGCGTTGACATAGAAGTTTGATTTTGTTACAGCTTAAAGGTATTATAGACCTGAGTATTTGGTATGAATTTCAATTTAATACCTCTACGCGTTTATGAGGAAATGGGTAGTAAGTTTAAAATTATTAAAAAAAAAAAAAATTATGTGATGTAACTAAAAATGTATGGTTTTCGTAATTTTTCCTTTATCTATGCTATAAGACGTTGCTTCGTACCAAATTTCAAGATTCTGAGTTCACGGGAAGCACCCTGTAGGTTTTGATTCCCTTGCAAGTGTCGAAAATTTGCGGCATAAACGGCTGTATCTTTTGATTGCGTTGGCTTAGAAGTTTGATTTTTTCACAGCTTCAAGGGACAGTAGACCTGAGTAATTGATATAAATTTCAGCTTCATACCTCCACGCGTTCCTGAGAAAAAGGGTCTTGACAGACGGACGGACAGACGGACAACAAAGTGATCCTATAAGGGTTCCGTTTTTTCCTTTTGAGGTACGGAACCCTAAAAAGGAACAGGAGTGGGTTTTAGTCAGTAAAAGTCTGACCCCACAGCGGGAGAAGTCATTTTGATGATTCCCCACCTTAATAAAAAAAAAACTAATAATAAATTTTGTCATTTACTTACAATGTTCATCATAAATAAATTTTTTGACGTACTTCAAAGCCTTGCTAGCGTCAGCTAGTGTGTTGATAATGAACACATTCTCTGGAGTGTCGTCATTGGCGATCTGTATCTCAGTGTCACTGAACCTGGGTTGATCCAAACGTGTATATTGAGGCGCTGATGTGTTACTTCTGCAGTGAAAAATAATGGTTATTATTTATTCATATATTACACAGCACCGTTGTTGTATATTATACAACAGCCTGAAACAAAAAATATCAATTGCCTAATAGTTAGCGAGTCAGATATAATAATAATATAGATTTGATCGAAAGAGCCTCCCTTTACGAAGGTTTGCGGGACTTTAAATCTGCACTATTATTGTTATTTATTTTTAGTTTATTTCAAAATAAACAAGCAACAAGTAGGAGATAGTTTGTAGTATGTTTTGTTACATTTTCCTGTCGCTTGAAGACTTGAAGACAAAATTATAAATTTCAACGCATCGAAGTATTAGTCTTTAGGAAGGCTACGTCTGTAAGTCACTGACGCGGTTTGCTTAGCGCCTAGAGCTTAGCAAGCCGCATTAATACACGCTCGACGACTCACGAAGGCGCCAAACACATACAGTTCAGACAGTTATGAAACATTCGAGTGACATACACTCAACTGGTGACTCGCCAAACTTCAGGCGCCAAGCACATCATCTACGAGTATCAGGGTAAAACCTTAAGTCATTTTGAAAAAACGGAAAATAACTTTATTAGTGCCTCACATAATCGTATTAAAGTAAAGCTATGCTAAATAAAAATTTAAATCTGTGTGTGGTCAAAATGGCGCCTTAGTCAGCATATGCTGCAATATTTAAATCGATAAATAACGTAGCACCGGTATTCTGATTCAGAGTCAGATAATTTTATTTATAGAATATAGTTATATGTATTCTGTTAGGATATTCTTTTTTCTAATTTAGTCAAGTTATAAATACCGTATATCATTATCTCGTTGGATCAGTTGAACCATATGTTCTGGATGCTGATATTGTTTACCGAAAAACAAAAAGAGAAGGTCGTAATGCTTTCTATTACCATTGGTCAAGGTTATGAACTTTTCTTGCCTGAAAATTAAAGAATAATTTATTATTCCTAGGTTTCCAGCCAGGGAGAAGATCTGATGCGGGAGCTAAGGCAAGCGCGTAATATCGAATATATTAAACCTAACTAGAGATTATGAAAAGCAGTACAAGGTTATAACCAAGTAGGTAGTGTTAGGTATACCCATGTATCCATAATCCTAGGTAGGTATACCTTTTGCGGTAACATTCGAAAGAGGTAAGTATAATCTAAGGGAGTGAATATGTTACTTCTAGGCAAGCGTGTTCCATCGTCGACCACGTCATCGCTTACCATCAGGTAGATAGAGGTCAAACGCGAGCCTTTGCAACATAAAAAAGGTACCGTGATCCTGGAACGCAAAAGGAAACTAAAAGAACACAGGAGGTTTTTAGTCAATAAAAGTAAGATACGCCGTCTGGCTCCACTCAGAGCAGAAGATACTTGATTACTTTTCCAGCTGAGGTCTTCCCGTCCGATTATATTTGGGTGTCTTCAAGGCTAGAGTGAATAGGCTCTTAATAAACTAGTGCGCCTCACCATCTACGATTGCATCACTGCATACCATCAGGTGGGATCGCAGTCAAGCACAACTAGTGCTTAAACTTAAAAAAAAAAACTCAAAACTAAGCTTCACATTCTTAGCAAGCTAAAATTAAAATGAGCCTCACAAATTGATCTCCATCATAGACCCTCGGACGACATTCACGTAATAAGTATACGGAACACACTTCAAATACTTGTCAGAAGCGTTGTAATACTTTAGGAACATGGACTCGGTTCCTGGTCCGCAATGCCTCGTGTATGGAAGTCCGTTTGGTGATATTAGGGTCACATTGTTAAATGTTAAGTAGGTTGATGTTTGACTGAAAAGAAGAAGAAAGTTAAGGAGTATGAGTAGATTATAGAGGGTAGATATACGCCCGTTTTCAATAACCTACCGCAGTTCATACATAGATTGCTATCCCCGATAAACAGTAAGATTCTGTCAATCAATATTCTGCGTTTCACAATAAAAGATAAGAGACAGCTATCTTTATTCAATGACAGACAGCTTTTTCCCTCTCATCTATCTAAGCTTCTCGAAACGTTTAGTTCTATGCTAATCACTAAAACATTACATGCTTACAACAATTGTTATTTATTTATTCATAATTAATAAATGTATTTAATTTGTTAACAGCATAAATTTCATTTAAATAAATAAAGAATTAAAACACTTTATCTATATTTTTTTACAGAACGATTACGTTTCGTTCTGTAAAAAAATATAGATAAAGTGACATTTGTGACAAGTGATAAATGTGTTCAATACGTCAAAACTGTAAAAATTTCAAATTGAAACAACAAACCAAAAATGTTAGACGTAATACGTAATATAAAAAAAGCGATGACCTACATACAAAGAAAAATTATATAAATACCTATGGACTAAACAAACCAATGGAAGTATCATGATGTTACACACTCATTTCGCCGGCTTGCCAGTTCTCTTTTCTGGCATTGGCTTTGCTGGTACGGAGGAGGACTCAGCAACGGGGAACTGGGCAACAAGTTCTCGATACTCCGAGGCAGACTCGAACTCAGTGTTTACCAAACCAGACTCTTGAAATCAATGAAATCCTTGGAAAGGCTGGCAATGGTTTTGTGGGAACCTTCACTACTGGCATTCTTCATGTCTTCCTCATACTGAGTCATTCGTGAGGCAAATGTAGAAGAAAGTTCCTCAACACATTTTGACAGTTTGGAATAGGTCCATAATAGCGAGATGCAGTGCTGGTAGTATATATAAGTGTTCCGAAGGAGAGTTGATTTGCAGAGAGTGTACCAGATGTTAACAAAGAACCTTAATCAGAATTCTGCATGTAATTACTGTTTTTAATATTTTTAATAAATTATAATGTAAGATCTCAATTTTTTTGTGTTCAATTAGAGACTATCCTCAAGAAAAAAAGCAATGTTTGCATGTTATATTAAGTGTAAGAGTAGTTTAAATGATGTGAAATAAAAATGCAGTTAAAATATTATTATTGTAAATAATTTATATATTAAAGTAATTGTTTATCAGTAGTAACTGTTCCGATGTCAATTCTGAAGAAGAATGTTCATGAACAGTTACATAATTGTCGTGAGAAGTGTCTGGAATTGATACTTCTGGCTCTATTTCTTCCAGGTTCAGATTTCTGGCAATATTATGCAGTACTGCAGTCGCTATAATAACTGCTTGCATATTTTATACTTTTAGCCTAGTTTTTAAGGATAATACAGGGAATCGTCTCTTCCAAACTCCAATGCATCTGAAATAAAATAAGTAGCTATAATTAATCATTTTATCTTATACTAGCTTTAGCCTGCAGCTTCGCCCGCGTACATAAAATATAGCTTATATCACTCAGGAATACAGCAGCTTTATATTGGTGTAAAAATATTAGTAATCGGACCAGTACCTCCATAGATTACCTCATACAAACAAAAAAACCAAACTTTACCTCTTTATTATATTAAGTATAGATAATGTGTTAGATAGACCTTTCATCGAGGAAGGGTTTTTAACATCATGCTATGACTAGGTACTAGCAGAGGAATAATAAAGAGAGATGCAGATGAATCCACTTCACAAACTAATGAAAAACAAATTCTAGCTGTTCTTAGGCCCGAATTCCTCTGTCGCTGATGTCGGTCGCGCTCGTCAGCGCTCGTCGGTCGACTGACGCGCTATCATAGTACGCACTAGCATAGTACCCAATGCATAAAATCGTAGAGCCAGAAGTATTTGATGAAGTGGGGATATCCCATGATTCCTGTAAAAAATAAAACTTGATAAAGCTTGATATTAGGTAAGAGCAATAGTGCACTAGCGCGCGCACCTGTGGCCGCTGCGCTGGCCGCGTGCGCCCAGGTGCGCGCGCTATATGGCGATTTCATACTAATGTAGGCATGTATCTCGATGGCCGCCGCGGCCCGCGACCTGGCCGCTAGTGCGCTATTGCTCTAAGAACAGACACTAAAATAACATTTGTGAACCCATCCAAATTAATACTTAATTTTACGTACCTTTTAGATGTAGCACAATAAGGGTGTATTAAATTAATTAACTGACACACAGTCACTTTATTTAGTCTAAATCTGTAGGCAAATTCGTAATCATTTCCTTCTCCCTGCGTCGTATTCCTCAATGCTTAGGGTCGTGACCTCACTGCTTCATCACCTTAGCCCTTACGATGTTTCTCCATCTGTTCCTATCTTTGGCGTTGTGAAGGGCATCGTAAATCGTAGAATTAAGAGCGGCGCGGATCTAGTCGGACCAACGTATTGGGCTGTGCTCGCGAGGACTTTTTCCATCTACTTTACCGGTCACAATGAGCCTTTCGAGGTTGTCACCTTCTTTCCTTGCAATGTGACCGAAGTATTGCAGAATCCTGTGAAGACACTCGGACGACAGCCGTGAGGAGATTTGAAGCTCTTGCAAGATGGATACGTTGGTCCGAAATGCTCTCCGGGGATACGGAGCATCTTTCTCCAGCACCGTATTTAGTTTAGATAAATAATTCACACGTGGCTTATATTCCTTCTGCAACGGTATGTTATCGGTATCACTGTCTTCATCGCAATCTATTATCATTTGAAATAATTCCATATCACTATCATCACTGCTATAATATTCCATTATTACAAGAAATTCTACAACGCAACAAATATTTTTCAAACGTCAATTCCCGTTACTGACCGATAATGACAGATACGCATATGGCATTACTAGAGTTAGCTCCGCCTACCAGAGAGTAACTTCAAACTTATATTGAAATGCAAGTAAGGGAGAATTGTATGAGCGGTCCTAACTCTAGTAGACTATCCGACCTCCCGAAAATAGATTGACAACTTTGATAGGAACTGCTATCGGTCGGTAGGTTATAGGAAAGCAAGTAAGGGCAAAATGACAGATTTGTTTATCTTTAGTAGCTCCAACTGAAGTTAGATAGCTTGTTGAAAACGGGCGATAGTGGATAATAGAAATGATTGAGAACAAGAATTAAAAAAAATGTGTTGACCAATATCAAAATGCTATAGAGTAGAAAGACAGAGTAATAGCTTAAAAGGTGCGAAATTAACTATAGACTATAATAGGCGTATTAAGTACAGTAAACAGTATACTATAGATATTTTAAACAAATAATTGTATAATCTTTCCCAAAGAATCCATTCGACAATCTAAATGTATGTTTTCGCATACATACATTTAGATTGTCGAATAGATTCTAATAAACTTACGTCATCGATACACAAAAATACAAAAAAGAGGAGAAAGCCACTAGGATACTTATACCACAGACGGCAAGAAATAAATTATTAACTGTTGATATAACATGTAATGTTTTATATTCAATACACAGTATATGGGCACTCATGTTAGGACATGAGCGTTACTCCTCAAGAGACTACCTTACCTAAATCACAGGGTTATAGAAGTAACATTATCTAGTGAACATACCTAAAAAGTAAAGCATTCAGGAATCCTAAGGCGGTTCTAGACGCGCCTATGACTACAATACGTGTGTTGATGTCCATTTTCGGCATAGCCGTAAATTTCTTGCCTATAAACCAACAACTGAATGGAATACTGTAACAGAAAAGTATGCACGTCAGAAATATACTTATATTACGCAACTAGCCCTTACTGCTATGAATACAAGTACTGTCATAATAAAATTGTTATCCCGTACGTGAGATTAGTGAGTGTACAGGAAGACGCAGCTTCGGAAGGCCTCACACAAGGTGGACCGACGACCTGGCGACGGTCGCGAGACGCACAGGACCGGTCGCTGCGGCGACGCTTGGGAGAGACCTACGTCCAGCAGTGGACGTCTTTCGGCTGAGATGATGATGATATACATGAGATAGACGCTGACGCCATTATTCCAAAACAAGACTATTCGAGGATCAAGTAGTACCAAGGATCTTGTATTGCGTGTGGAATAACTGGATTGATTGCGAAGCACGGATTCGCAATATAATGCCTTTTATCGCAACTCGGAACGCTGCTTAATAATCCTGGAACTAAATTTAGATTGCGTTTTGGAATAAGACGGTAAGAGTTAACAAAAAGAGAGGATATCGTAGTGGGCTGGGCACATTGCTTTTGCGCAAAACAGATGGTCAATAGGACCAAAAGATTCTGGAGTGACGAGAATGTACCATAAGACGGAGCGTTGGAAGTCCTCCCACAAGGTGGACCAATAACCTGGTGAGAATTGCAGGAATCCGATGAATGCTAGACGCACAAGACCGGTCGTTGTGGCGACACTTAGGTTCCCCTTAACCGCGTGACGTCTTTCTGTGAGCCTGAGTCGCTTTTGTCCAGCTATGAGAATCCTACGGGTATCCGTAAGATTGTACAATTAGGGTCCGTCACAGACAGGCTCGGAGAGGAGAGCAGATTTTTTTCACGTTGAAAACAGAGTTTTAAATATTTGTAGTAAGGTTTATTTTTGCATATGTACTGCGCGTTCAAGCATTCTTTATGACAAAAGCAGTGCACATGCAAACGTGTGAATGGATCCTTTTATTCGTCATTTTGTACTGGGTGAAATTTTAAAGGCAGCCCTACCGTGAACACAGCTTAAATAGTTACAAGTAGTAAAAACATAGAATACTTACATTTTCTCCATCAACAAAGCAAATCTTTTGAGTTTAGGTACAGCATCACCGTCGATCTCAACAGTCCTCGGAACTAAAGGCACCATGGTACTCACTATAGAGTTAGCTTTATTTATTATCTGTCAAAGTAATCCGTTAATAGTAATTATTGTACAAGGAAACTTGATCTAAACTTATAGCTGTAACATAAGTACCCTTTTAAATGAGAAATCATCAAAATACTATTTTCCGGCTCTGGTAGGAGAAAAAGGGTGTGTCAGGTTTTTACCATTTTAACCTTTATAAAACCCACTCCTACGTTCCTTCTTTGCCTTGCGTTTCAGGACCTCGGGTTCTCCTTTCAGAAGCAAACCCTTGACTCCAGTAGCCTTTTACCTTGCTGGGGCTCTACGTTTTTGCTGACTTCTTCTTGAGGCGCGCGTGGCTACGCGCCTTCGACGAGACTATGAACTACCCATTGCTGGCTGACTGCAAACCCTCGCTTGTGGTGGGACCGCCTTAAAGCTTAAAATGATATTTAGCATAAGAAGTTCATGAACGTCTCAAAAAATTAATACAACAGGAGAACATTTGTCCAGGCGACTCATAACTTAGTTGCATTCTTATATTAAAAATCCTAAGTGATTTTTTAATTCCAGTTGAGATAAAAGAAATTAATTACCCATTTATTCCTATAAGCCGTCAACCACAACATACTGTTATGTCCAGACAGCCTCAACATTTCTCTGGCAAAGAATCTGAAGTGTGGCTCGAAGACCGGGTAAATGATGGCCACTTTGAGACAGGTCAGTCCAGAGTTCAAGCCATTTCCCGCTAGGTGGTACTTGTGAATCCTGTATGAGCTTAAATTGAATCTGGCTCGAAGGAATCCTATCTGTTCTGGTTCCCTAGAAAAGAGAGGATCTGGCAGATTAAACTATGTATGTATGTACTCGTAATCAAGTAGGTATTTCGAAAGGCGACATATACACCGACTAAATCGCCGAGATCGAGTCCTGGGAAATCATTTTCGAGAGGAGGTCTCGAACTTGCCATAAGAAATGGTGGTGACATGAAGCGATAACTTCGTTTGTAGCGAAGTATCTGCGTTTGTGATAGCGGTTATGCAAAAAAATATTTGAAGACAGGATTTTGAAAAGTCTTATACTGCCGTCCAGCCCCTAAAGCGCAGTAAAATATGGCGTTTTTTACGCTTTTTTACTGCACTTTAGGGGCTGGACGGCAGTATAGGGATTCTGTAGTTCATGAAACAATCTCGAATCTCTAATTCAAAAGCGCGTCACATAAATATAAGTAAAGCCATTGCTCAAGGTCAGATCATGTCCCTGATTGGTAATTTCAAAGCCGCTATCTTCGTTTTCATCATCATTTCAGCCGAAAGGCTTCTGGATATAGACCTCCCCCAAAGGTGGCCACTACGTCTGCTCATGTGCGTCTCATATCCACTGGATTTCCTCAGCTTTCACCCGAGGTCGTCGTCCCACATTGTAGGAGGCCTCGCCTCTCTTTTTAACCACTTCATGTAAATTTAAAAAATACTATACGTACTCAAGTATCCCCAAACCGACCACATGCAATCCGCTAGTGAACACATACGCCATATTCTCTTTCTTACTGATTGTGCTCTCAATAGTGGTCAACGTTTCCTTGCCATCCAAGTTTCTCATGAGGCGCGCAATTTCAGGAATGTCAGCTATTTCTGCTTCACGAACGCGCAATTTTCTGGTAAGAGTCAAAAGATATAAAAGGATTTTATTTTATGAAAGATATTGGGTTCATTTTTGAAGGTATATTGAATAATTATTGTTTTACCCCAAAACTGAACTTCTGTGTGCTATATACAGTGAGTAGGTGCAGCAGACCTTTTGCTTCGTTGGAACAAACTGTAAAAACATTATTATAATTATAATTGTGAATTCATTTTATACCTTGGACACGCGAAAGGAAGGAATAAAACAAAAAGATAACGACTGGTAATAAGTTACTAACAGCAACTGAAAGTTCTTAATGTTACAGGTTTCAGCATGGCCATAAACTTGTGCTTCACTGCGATCTCACCTGATGGTAAGCAGTGATGCAATCGTAGATGATGAGGCGCACTAGTTTATTAAGAGCCTATTCACTCTGGCAATGAAGTCACCCAAATTATAGTCGGACAGGAAGACCGCAACAGGCAAATTATTCCAGTCCTTCGATGTACACGGTATAAACGACGAAGCGAAGTGCTTAGTCCGGACCGTAGAGGTTTTAGCAACGTAAGGATGGATACTCGCCGTACGACGGTTTGTCCGATGGTAAAAAGGGGATGGCGGAATCAATAGAAAACATATTTAAATAACTTACAGTAAAATGTTGCAGCAAAGGAAAAGTAAAGTCCTCTGCTGGGACCCGAATGATACAATAATCATAATCCTTCATTAGTTCAAACGCTGCTTCCAATAAGTCGTAAGCATGTCTGTAATGAAGAACATACGAATATTATACCGAAATTTTATCATATACTAGCTTTAGCCCGCAGCTTCGCCCACGTACATAAAATATAGCCTATGTCACTCAGGAATACAGCAGCTTTCTATTGGTGAAAAAATTTTAGCAATCGGACCAGTACTTCCACAGATTACCTCATACAAACAAAAAAACAAACTTTACCTCTTTATTATATTAGTATAGATGGGAAATAACTTAGTTAAATATGGTTTAAGCGTGAATTAAACACAATTCAAAGTCACCTGTCATCTATATCTTCGCGAAACGCACACAGCTCAATCATAAAAGCGTTTTTTGGTCCATGGTACATCTCAGATTCCCTGTGGTCAAGCATAAATCCTGCCTGAGAACTTCCTGCAACTGTTAATTGATAAAAGTATTAAAACCACGAGAAAACCTGAATTTTGAAATTACTTAGCTCGTTGATGATGATTCGCTTACTGATTCCGGCCATGACAATACAAAATACAAGTCAGCAGACTGGGAATTTTTTTAAGGTGGAAATTCATCGATATGACTCCTTCTACTTTTGGAAAGCGTGTCCAACTTCTACTGACTAAAACCCACTCCTCTTCTTCCTTTGCCTTAAGCCCCGAGGTTTCTCTTTCGTTCAACCCAGGGCAGCAGACTGGGATGGGATCCAATCTTACTTCGCATGTTCTCCTTGGAACATCATCATCATCTGCCTAACCTTTTCCCAACTAAATTGGAGTCGGCTTCCAGTCAAGCCAGATTTAGCTGAATACCAGTATTTTACGAGGAGCGGCTGCCTACCAGACCTTCACAACCCATTAACTGGGGTAACACGGTACTTCATGTTGATGATCTTTCGTTGTGCGCTGACGCCGCCGTGACGAATGTGTTGCGGCAGGGAAAAAAGTATAACATTGCATTCTGTGACGTAACATTTTTGGGCGAAGTTCGACTATCGTTTGATACCGAGTGCAAGTGCGACGATCAGGCATCGGTGATGATGGTATGCGCAAAGCAAATGACTAGATACTAGCTGACTCGGCAAACGTTGTTCTGCTATATATCTAAATTATTATGTACTTAACATGATTTTTTACACCTTAGGTCTTACCCAAATATCTTACGGAACCCTATTTTTTTTCCAAAATAAAATTTAGCCTATGTTACTCGTGGATAATGTAGCTTTCAAATGATGAAAGAATTTTTAAAAACGTTCCAGTGGTTTTTAAGCCTATTCATCACAACCAAACAAACAAAGTTTTCCTCTTTATAATATTATATATATTGTGTAGATTAGCTAGGAAAGAGAGCCTTCAACATTGCTACTGAATCGTTTAAGAAGGTGATTCAGAAGCCCCGGTTTAATATATAACCTGATGGGTATCCTTTAAGTAAAGAGTGAATAGTCAAACGAGCTCCTTCATTGTTCACCATATCGCTTACTATCACGTAAGAATGGTAAGATACACAGTAGTCAAACGCAAACCTATCAAAAGCAAAAAAGAAGTACATGCAAATATAAAAAATACCCAGAATTAACACAGATTTTTGTTCTTAAGTAATTATTTCGAATTTTGATTCTGAATAATATAAGTCACATTACAAAGTTAGTAAGCGTGGTGGCATCATGGCGTCGGTATTGTATGTCTCATACGTCGCCGAGCTAGGCCTTTTCTAAAAACAACTTCTCCCCCCTCAGGGTGGAGCTACAGGCCGTAACAGACTTTTACTGACTAAACCCCACTCAGTTCTTTTAATCCTTAGCCAAGGGCAAAGCGCGTTCGTGACCTTGTAACGCTATAGGCCTTACGCCAGAATTACGTTGACACTACGACTAAAAGGCCAGAAATGGAATGTAATTGTGCCAATGAAACGAGCTACAGTAGCTTACCTTTTCTAAAATATGATGAAGTACAAGATAACTGCTTCATTTGTGGATCTAATACAGGGTTCTGTAAGAATGACGGCTTTGCATTTAAATCTGTGTTCGGCCTGAAAAAAAAGAAAGGTTAGGTTATTTATAAAAAGGGTCGCAAGATTTATTATCACTGCCTTAACAACCGCTCATCTTCACCCTTGATAATATAACGTTATCAGGATTCTCACACTACCTAGCGACGTTTTCATGTCCTAGATCTATCTATGTGATTTTGGTCCTGGTTTAAATTTTGGTCACAGAATATTTTATCGCTGATCTTCATTTGTTGGAATGTTGACGGCAGACTCAATCACTGGTGTCAATAGCTGTCGCCGATGACTGCCGCCTACGAGTCGACGGCTGCAGTTATCACTGCTATTGGCAACTACTGCTCATGTGTTTGTGCTCTAATACTCCCCCGACCAAATTTCGGTCACGGTGGCCAATCTCAACACAGATCAGCCAAGTACGATAGATACGCAAGTGTGTGCGCAAACACAGGTGCACTCTCTATTCCTTTACTCTCATAGTCCAATGGGACGGCAATCCGGCACCGGAGAGAGATCAGGCGCAGGACCAACGGCTTTACGTGCTTTCCGAGGCACGGGGGTATCACACCACCAACTTCCAAACTCCAGGTAGCTACAGAGTAATTCCTAATGGAAAAACCCAATAGCACTTATTGCCCGACCTGGCAGTCGAACCCAAGACCCCTGCTCAGCAGTCGCTCTTGCGAACACTAGACCAACGAGGCAGTTCGGCGAGCTCTAACTAGTAAGTTATCAAACGAACAAAGCTAAAAACTTACAGGTATTCGTGAGACTTTTCCTCAGCAACATTAAACAATGCAGTATCTATATTCACGATTTCGTAGTCAAAAGGATCTTCATCTAGCAAGTTTACCACAGAGTATATAGAAGATACCGACGGAGTGCATTCTAAATGGTCCATTTCGTCAGAGTGGACTTTTACGATGACTTCCTGGCCAGCATCGCCACGGGTGAAGTTAACGCGACTCGATTTTTTCGTAGCGACAGGATGTTTTGCGCGTCGTCGGGACTATTTGGAAACAGAAAATTGGGTAGGTGATACATTTTTTTTTAAATTATTTCTAAATGTACCGATGGAAAAAAAAAATCAATACTTTTCAAAATTAAGAAACCTTTACAACACGGCAGAAAGACTGTTAAGAGGGCCTTCTCAAGCCAAACGTGTACGCAGTTCAAAAGCTTGCTGTTTCAAGCCACGCAATGCTTGATAAAAAGGCAACGCGAAAAAAGAGAACACGCTTTTTAGCACTCTTATATAATTCCATAATTTACTCATAAAACGTCTTCCAGGAAATACGTGTTTATTTTAAGAACTTTTAAAATTTGTAAGTTCCAGCACTTCCAGCAGTCCAGTACCGTCTGGTCCCTAATATAAGTAGTAGTCCGTCTAATGAAAGCGCAACCTGAGAAAAATAGGTTAAATCCAAAAATTTTGTAAGTATGTGGTATTACTAACTAATAGGAGAATCATGTCTTGACACTTCACAATTTTTTTTTATATCCTTCAATTGCGGCTGAATAATGTTACCAATTAAATAATAATAAAAAAAAATCCAGGTCGCGCTTTCATTAGACGCACTTAGAGTTTAGGAGTAAATAATAAAACTTACTATTCCCAGGCTGGAGCGTTTAATTTCTGCAGGACTATCGAAAGGACCCCATTGGCCAAGCATTATCGGCTCCCTAAAAAGCATTTTCAATGACTTAGAACTGAGGTAAATCTCGATAGTGGTAAAACCTGAGCCTATCAATAATAACCTATCAATACCAGCGAAACGAGACACAATAGTAAAACAATAACAGCGCGGTCCAATGAGACCGGTCGGGGATTCATGAATTAATAAAAAAGACTGTGACTATATTTGATACTGGCTTCTGCTATCGGCCTGCCAAAGTAAAAATATAAATAGCTTATGTCACTTAGTGATAAGACAGTTTGCCCTGACTGGTGGGTTTGATTTTCTAACGCCCGTTTTCAATAAGCTATCTAACTTCAGTTGGAGCTACTAAAGATAAACAAATCTATCATTTTGCCCTTACTTGCTTTCCTATAACCTACCGACCGACAGCAGTTCCTATCAAAGTTGTCAATCTATTTTCGGGAGGTCGGATAGTCTACTAGAGTTAGGACGCTCATACAATTCTCCCTTACTTGCATTTCAATATAAGTTTGAAGTTACTCTCCGGTAGGCGGAGCTAACTCTAGTAACGCCATATGCGTATCTGTCATTATCGGTCAGTAACGGGAATTGACGTTTGAAAAATATTTGTTGCGTTGTAGAATTTCTTGTAATAATGGAATATTATAGCAGTGATGATAGTGATATGGAATTATTCCAAATGATAATAGATTGCGATGAAGACAGTGATACCGATAACATACCGTTGCAGAAGGAATATAAGCCACGTGTGAATTATTTATCTAAACTAAATACGGTGCTGGAGAAAGATGCTCCGTATCCCCTGGACAGCATTTCGGACCAACGTATCCATCTTGCAAGAGCTTCAAATGTCCTCACGGCTGTCGTCCGAGTGTCTTCGCAGGATTCTGCGATGCTTTGGTCACATTGCAAGGAAAGAAAGTGACAACCTCGAAAGGCTCATTGTGACCGGTAAAGTAGATGGAAAAAGGGCTCGCGAGCGCAGTCCAATATGTTGGTCCGACCAGATCCGCGCCGCTCTTAATTCTACGATTTACGGTGCCCTTCACAACGCCTAAAGATAGGAACAGATGGAGAAACATCGTAAGGGCTAAGGTGATGAAGCAGTGAGGTCACGACCCTAAGCATTGAGGAATACGACGCAGGGAGGAGGATATGATTACGAATTTGCCTACAGATTTAGACTAAATAAAGTGACTGTGTGTCAGTTAATTAATTTAATACACCCTTATTGTGCTACATCTAAAAGGTACGTAAAATTAAGTATTAATTTGGATGGGTTCACAAATGTTCTTTTAGTGTCTGTTCTTAGAGCAATAGCGCACTAGCGGCCAGGTCGCGGGCCGCGGCGGCCATCGAGATACATACCTACATTAGTATGACATCGCCATATAGCGCGCGCACCTGAGCGCACGCGGCCAGCGCAACGGCCACAGGTGCGCGCGCTAGTGCACTATTGCTTTTACCTAATATCAAGCTTAATCAAGTTTTATTTTTTACAGGAATCATGGGATATCCCCACTTCATCAAATACTTCTGGCTCTACGATTTTATGCATTGCGTACTATGCTAGTGCGTACTATGATAGCGCGTCAGTCGACCGACGAACGCGGCGCTGATGAGCGAGACCGACGCGCGTCGTCAGCGGCGCGTAGCAACTCGCGCGCCGCTGATGTCAGCGTCACAGTGTGGTGCTTCATAGAACACAACGGTACGCGCGACCGACATCAGCGACAGAGGACTTCGGGCCTAAGAACAGCTAGAATTTGTTTTTCATTAGTTTGTGAAGTGGATTCATCTGCATCTCTCTTTATTATTCCTCTGCTAGTACCTAGTCATAGCATGATGTTAAAAACCCTTCCTCGATGAAAGGTCTATCTAACATATTATCTATACTTAATATAATAAAGAGGTAAAGTTTGTTTTTTTGTTTGTATGAGGTAATCTATGGAGGTACTGGTCCGATTGCTAATATTTTTACACCAATAGAAAGCTGCTGTATTCCTGAGTGATATAAGCTATATTTTATGTACGCGGGCGAAGCTGCAGGCTAACGCTAGTATACGATAAAATTATTAATTATAGCTACTTATTTTATTTCAGATGCATTGGAGTTTGGAAGAGACGATTCCCTGTATTATCCTTAAAAAGTAGGCTAAAAGTATAAAATATGCAAGCAGTTATTATAGCGACTGCAGTACTGCATAATATTGCCAGAAATCTGAACCTGGAAGAAATAGAGCCAGAAGTATCAATTCCAGACACTTCTCACGACAATGATGTAACTGTTCATGAAAATTCTTCTTCAGAATTGACATCGGAATAGTTACTACTGATAAACAATTACTTTAATATATAAATTACATACAATAATAATATTTTAACTGTATTTTTATTTCATATCACTTAAACTACTCTTACACTTAATATAACATACAAACATTGCTTTTCTTCTTGAGAATAGTCTCTAATTGAACACAAAAAAATTGAGATCTTATATTTTTATTAATTAAAATTATTAAAAACAGTAATTACATGCAGAATTCTGATTAAGGTTCTTTGTTAACATCTGGTACACACTCTCTGCAAATCAACTCTCTTTCGCAACACATATATACTACCAGCACTGCATCTCACTATTATGGACCTATTCCAAACTGTCAAACTGTGTTGAGGAACTTTCTTCTACATTTGCCTCACGAATGACACAGTATGAGGAAGACATGAAGAATGCCAGTAGTGAAGCTTCCCACAAAACCATTGTCAGCCTTTCCAAGGATTTCATTGATATCAAGAGTCAGGTTTGGTAAACATTGACTTCGAGTCTACCTCGGAGTATCGAGAACTTGTTGCCCAGTTCCCCGTTGCTGAGTCCTCCGCCGTACCAGCAAAGCCAATGCCAGAAAAGAGAACTCGTAAGCCGGCGAAATGAGTGTGCAACATCATGATACTTCCATTGGTTTGTTTAGTCCATATGTATTTATATAATTTTTCTTTGTATGTAGGTCATCGTTTTTTTTATAATTATTACGTATTACGTCTAACATTTTTGGTTTGTTGTTTCAATCTGAATTTTTACAGTTTTGACGTATTGAACACATTTATCACTTGTCACAAATGTCACTTTATCTATATTTTTTTACAGAACGAAACGTAATCGTTCTGTAAAAAAATATAGATAAAGTGTTTTAATTCTTTATTTATTTAAATGAAATTTATGCTGTTAACAAATTAAATACATTTATTAATTATGAATAAATAAATAACATTTGTTGTGAGCATGTAATGTTTTAGTGATTAGCATAGAACTAAACGTTTCGAGAAGCTTAGATAGATGAGAGGGAAAAAGCTGTCTGTCATTGAATAAAGATAGCTGTCTCTTATCTTTTATTGTGAAACGCAGAATATTGATTGACAGAATCTTACTGTTTAGCGGGGATAGCAATCTATGTATGAACTGCGGTAGGTTATTGAAAACGGGCGTTAGTAAGACCCCCACAGGCCAATCCGGTTAAGCAGTCGACCACCTCAGAGGTTGACCTGGGAGCAAGGCCACTCACAAAAAAACTGATCAAGTAATCTTTTACTGAAGAAAGAATTTTTAAAATCGCTCCAGTAGATTTGAGTTCATTCATTACTAAAAAAAAATTTTCGTCTTAATATTTCCTAACTAATCCTACCTATAATATTATATTAATATTATATCATCATCTACCTAGCCTTTTTCCCAACTATATTGGGGTCGGCTTCCAGTCAAGCCGGATTTAGCTGAATACCAGTATTTTACGAGGAGCGGCTGCCTACCAGACCTCCACAACCCATTAACTGGGGTAACACGGTACTTCATGGCAAGACTGGAGTCAGATTTACTGGCTTTTGACTATCCGTAACGACTGCCAAAGATCTACAAATGACAGCCGGGACCTACGGCTTAACGTGCTTTCCGAGGCACGGAGGAAACTCGTTATGTTTAGATGGTCACCCATCCACAGACCAACCTAGGCAAGCGTTACTTAACCTTGGAGATCGACCTGTGCGGCTGTTATTATTTAGCCACGAGCTCCTCGAATTATATTATTATATATTATATAATATATATATATATATAATATACAGGGTGATTGGAAGATCGATGCAAAGCTTTAAAGCGAAGATAGTACAAACCATTTAGAACCATTTAAGCCATGATTATGTTCGGCGAAGTTTTATCATTTTTTTTTAAACCTACTTTTAAGTTTTTTTTCAAAAATCCCAAAATTTTATGTAAACTGCATATTTTTAGCCAAATTAAATGATAAATGGATTAACTTTTATTTTATTTAATTAAAGTAATGTCTAAGCAACCCGAAAAAACATGTTTTAGGCTTTCCTGTCATAAGACGATTTTTTTACGGACATTTAAAGTTCAGCAGAAATTTAGAAAAAAATAACAGTACGTTTTTTTAAACCTTATTAAAAAAATAACGAAGGGTGCTTTTTTTGTTCAAACCTTTTTGAATACATGTGTGATAAGCGTTCTTTCTTTTGAGGTATCATTTACGCGGATATCTTACAAATTATTGAAGTTAGGAGCTAGGAACCGATTAGAGGGAGATTTTTTTAAATTTCGGCAGACTACTTAAAACAACATTTGAATTAAAATTATTTATTTTTCATACATAAAGCTTTAAGGCGAAGATAGTACAGACAATTTAAAACCATGTAAGACATGATTGCCTCAGACGAAGTCTTACCGAATTTTTTAAACCTACTTTTGTATTATTTTTCAATTATTCCCAAAATTTTAAGTAAACTGCTTATTTATGGCCAAATTAAATAATAAATGAGTTCATTTTTATTTTATTTATTAGGTACAGTAATGTGTGAGCAACCTAGCAAAGTATGTCTTAGGTTTTTCTGTCGTATTGATAAAAAATTTAAATTGTCCAGTGGATTTCTATTATCCGACTCGATTCACAAAACTGGCGATTTTACATAGTTGTAATAAGATTTTTACGACATGTGGCACATCACTAGCAAGAGGATAGACTAGAGAATTATTGAGAGAGTTTGAAGATCCTAGTCTCTTATGGTTCTTTTTTTGCAGCCATGTAAATAGCTGTAACATGAACAGCTTTAATTTAAGTCCGAAACTTTGCGGGTAAATTTAAAAAAATCTAGATGTCTGATATCACTAATTTTGTTTTCAAAAGTACCTTTATACAATATACATCTTAATAAAATTAAAATTGAGGCGCTACGTCTTATACATTTTGTTATATTTATATTTGAATGTAAAAATCGGGTCTATTTTTCAAAAAACTTTAAAAAGTCGATGAAAACAATTCCACTGGACGTGGGTAGTGTTTGGGGGTCTGAAAGGATAGTAGATGACCCCTCCAGTCGACCATATCAATTTGGCACACGATGAACCAAACACCCTGTATATTATATATTCAGTACCTTTTATCCCGATTCTTTTTTTTCTGAAGTCCTCGCAGACGAAGTCGCGGGTAGAAGCTAGTATTAGTTCATAAATCCCCGACCGGTCCTATGAGACCGCGCTGTTATTGTTTTACTATTGTGTTTCGTTTTGCGGGTATGTGATAGGTTAATTCAAGAATCCCCAACCGGTCCAATAGGACCGCGCTGTAATTGTCTTACTATTATGTCTCGTTTCGCGGGTATTGGGTTTCGTAGAGTACATTTCCATACCCGAAAGCACATAGCAGTGTATTTCTTCGCATATTCTGCTCTTTCTCATAAGCTGTAGCATTCTTTAGCCCGTGGTACGGTCGCAACTCATACAACTTCTGCAGTTTCTTATAGTTGATGTCTGTGTTCAAACACATCACGGCAACTGCACGACCGTGGATCTGAAAATGGTTATATTTTTAGCATTCACAATCAAATGGTGAACCAAAGAAACTATTACTGGGCCTCCGATATCTGTCCGTCAGTCCATCTATCAGCCAGTGGGATGAAGTATTCCTGTTTCGGCACCAAAGGTTTCGGCAAACAAGCTATTCTTGTTTCGGCACCAATAGGTATTTTGGATTGATATTTTGTATTGGTTCCTACCTAAGGAATACTCCAGTTGGATGCATCTCATGAGCCTTGAAGTACCTACCTGCAGTTAACATTTTCAGAGTGTATTTCTAGCAGCGCTGGTTATATTACAAAGAGGTACCTATCAACAAAAATAAATCAAGCATAGCATAGATGCAGCCTTATAATATTCCCACTGCTGAGGAATATTATTATTGTGGGGCTGAGAGGGAACGAGTCGTAATTCACCACGCCGCGCCGGCCCAGAGCGAGTACTAACTCGAAGATGTGGATGTGGATACCAGGATGTCAAATGTCTTCGAATTTTTCGATCATATGCCAGTTTCCTCACAATGTTTTTCTTCACCGTTTTGAGAGCAGTGGTGATGAATTAAATTACACAAAGTAATACGCCTGACTGATTTCGAACCCGCAACCTACAAACTCGTAAGTTGAACCACCACTGCTTATTGAATGGTATGATGCACCTGATTGAAAAACTAAACATTCGGGTAGGTACTTACATCAGCAACGATTATTTTTCGGTTACTCTCAGGGTGTCTCCCAATTATTTCGCTGATATAATATTCACCGTACAGCTCCTTTAGCCGCGGACATTTCTTGTGTAATATTTCTACTATATCATCGTTATCTTCCTCCCTTTACACAAAAATACACATCATTAAAATTATGGGCTTACGGTAAAACTGTAGTGATGATGATGATGCCTTCTAGCCGATTTCGGTCACAGCGACCGCTCCTTTGCTCCTCAAGGCGGTTGTGAGCTCAGATTTGCTGCTCTGTTATGCGCGCTCATATGACTTGCATATCCAACTTTGGCCGAAAAACTACGAGCACAAAGTCTAGCTTTGAGTTGTAGTAATATGTAAATGTAGTAGGTAGTAGTAGTTTTGCGTGTCCACAAGCTTCCCTAGTAAAAAATACAGTGACATACATAATTTTAATACTAGAAATAAGCACAAATTTGTAGTTCCTGCAACTAGGCTCAAAAAAATAGGGGGCTCATTTAGATGTCAATGTGTACACTTCTATAATAAACTTCCCAGTCATATTCAAGAACTAAGCCTCAATAAATTTAAATCATTTGTAAAGCGTAAACTTTGCCAAAAGGCTTTTTATACTATAAAGGACTATGTTGAGGACAATAAGGCTTGGGATTGACCTGCTCCAGTACTCACTGTACTGTCGTTTATTCTTTTGGATTTTTGTTTTTGATTGCATTTTTCCATTGTAAATTTAATGGAGTAGTGCACAATTTATATTTCAATTTGATATCAATATTCATTTTTTTTACAATCTGACATATTATTTTTACAATTTTGTAAATTTTATTTATATCTTTTTTTTTGTGAATGTGAGGACTATGTGGATAGCTTTCTTTTTCCTTTCTTTTCAGTAATTTTAACTTATGTCTGGCAATTTGAGTATTTTTGCGGCCTAACCAAATGTCCTTTCCTTTGTATTGTTCGTCAAGACGTTGAGCTCCTTAGTAGTCCTGAGTTGAGCTTTACGACGAATGACAAATGCTTGCACTGACTGGACAGGTCCACTCAAATCTGCATGGTTCTTTCTTTAAAAGGCCATTTCAGACCCTCATCTGCATAGTTCGCATATGATTTGACCAATACATTTTGTATGGATTTTTTTTTAAAAGAGACTGTGACCCCTGAGTTTGTTTCGGTATTTCTTCTCAGGGTAGTCAGATAGGAAACACCGGCCTCATCTAGATTAATAATTATGACAAAAAAAAAAATTTGACGTGTAAAAGTGTTTCGTGAAACCTATTTGCAAAATAAATATCATTTATCATTTAGTTTTCCCTACTCAGCTAAACAAGAATTCTGCCAAATCGATGGAGCCGTTCTCAAGTGATGACCTTATTATGAGCCTATTCACTATAACCTATTTATCATAGTGGGCAATTGCTTTTCAATATCAGATGTAATTACAAAATTGTGAATACTCACACAGCTCGACGCAGCTTTAATCTTGGACAAAAGTCTGTTCTCAAAGCCGTGTACAAGTAATTACCCATACCAACTTCCTTGGATTTTGGCGCGTATTTGTAAATATTGCGTTTTTTGAATGTGTGGAATCTTGATATAATTTCTGTAACAAATGTGAAGACGGAACGGTTAGCGCAGTGGTTGAACGATTGGTTGCAGAGCTGCGTGTATCGGATTCGATTCCTGCACGGATCAAATATTTGTGTGATCTACAGACAGGTGTCTCGATATGATTCAACAGGTTTGTAAGCGCATCCGGTATAGGAGTCAGATCAGATAGATGGTATTTTTGAGGGCAAAAAAATAGTTACAAAACAGTCCACCGGTTCAAAATTAACTAACATAAACATCACACTAATATTATAAAGAAATTTTGTGTGTTTGTTACTGCTTCGCGGCTATTATCTTGGTACGCTTGGATTAACCATGTCGAGTAGCAAGCAAGCAGTTTGGGATGAAAAATTGTGCTATAATAATTTTTCATCCCATGAGTATGTTCCCTAGGGACCATTTTCTACTATCATGCGGGCAAAACCGCTGCGCTGGCAGCAATTAATATAAAATATGAAGAATATTAGAAGAACACTTTCTAGTACAGAATTAGCATGATAGTGTGATACTGATCAAGCAACCACAAAAAAATTTCTGTGACATTAATTCGTTCCATTCCAAATTAGTGTAAAAATACAAGCTTACCATCAGGACAAAACGAAGGCACAGACAGCACAATGTACTGCAAGTAACAGTCATTCAGGAACACCGACGCTAAAGCTTCGTCTACGAAGAAGTCCGTCACCGAGTCGATACTGCACATGAAGTGTATGAAGAGCGTGTTGCGGGACAAGTAGAACTTACTGGAATGTTACAACAGAGGATGTTAATATTATGCACTTTTATTTCTTTACTTGATGAGACGGCAGCTCAGGTGGTGTAGGCATGTCTCTAGAATGCCTGAACAGAGATTTACGAAGCATATCTTCTATTCTGAACTCCAGCAAGGGAAGCGAAATCGTGGCGAATAGTTTCTACGCGTCAAGGATGTTCAGAATAGACACATGAAGAGATGCGATATCGACCCCGCCACTTGGGAGAAAGAGGCACAAGATCGGTCTGAATGGAGACGTCGTGTGCAGCAGCACGTACAAACTTTTAAATACAAGAGGAGGTTGGAATTAGACCAGAAACGCGACCAACTCAAAGCTAGACCAACAAAAGCTGTAATTTATAATGTCGTTAACGGTGCTCTGACATGTCCGCTTTGTGCTCGTAGTTTTTCGGCCTAAGTTGGATATGCAAGTCACATGAGGGCACATAGCAGAGCAAAAAATCATAGCTCACAACCACCGTGAGGAGCCAAGGAATGCGGTCGCTGTGGCCGAAATCGGCTGGAAGGCATCATCACTTCATTAGGAATTGGGAATCAGATATTATCCACACTATCCTAATCATCATGTCAGCCGAAAGACCACAGTCCACTGCTCGATATGCGTCGCCACAATGACCGGTTCTGGGTACGTAAGTGGCAGTAGGCACATTGCTCGTAGAACATAGATGGTCGATGGGGACGCAAGTTTCGTGGCGACAAGTTAAACGCGAACAGGCAGGCAGACGTGGTGGAGTAGGTACTACCAACTTTATTTAATATTTATAATAATAGTGATTGTGATGTGGATGGATGGAGAGGGAGAGGGACGTCAAAGAAAAGATGGATCGATTGTGTAAGGACTAATACGAAAGAAAAGGGAGTTAGTGATAGTGTGACGGACGACAGGACGGATTGGAAGAGGAAGACGTGTTGCGCCGACCCCAAGTAATATGGGATAAAGGCAGGAAGAAGAAGAATAATAGTGATTGTGATGATATCAAGCTTTCACACTCTTACCTACATGTACCCTATATTTACTTACTGATATAAATTCCTGATCCAATTTTCCCAGTCACCAGGGTCCAGTCCAGGTACGTCGGGATAGTCTGACAGCGCCATGAATCCCATTATTTCTTTGTCCTCATTTATCATGCATATTGCTAGGACTGATAGCTCGCTGGAACATTTATATAAGAAATAACAAATAATAATGGCTAAATGCAGACAAACAAAATCAAAATTTAGATGAGATTTTGAGAAAAACACATTTAGTTTCTTTAAATTGTGGGCGCTCCCCTCAACATGCTCAAAAGTGAGACTTGAGCAGTAGATATATTACAACAAAAGCACTCTGTGGACTTGAGTGAGACTGCAATCGACAGGTAACTGTACTGAGTAACTGAGACTACTGCATGAGAATTCACATAAAATTTTGGACAAACTAACGCTTTTTGACGTGACAACGTCTTAAATTAGGTTGCGGCTGGGAGTCACTTATGAAAAAGTGTAACGCTCGGTAACGTTACGATGAGTCACCGAACGAGAGAGAGGCCCGCCGAATGCCTTGCGTCTCTCTCCCACTCAACTATGATCGGTCTGCCGCGCGCGCAGCACTAGAGAATTTTAGTAAACAAAATATATTTCTATAGTTAAAATTTGTGCAATTCTTATTTTCATTCAATTCCTTGTTCCTATTGTGCAATTTAATTATATTCATATCAATAAATATTCTACCGAGAAAAAGACGTTGTCACGTAAAATCTTCGCCCGTAAAAACGACTTTACAGGCAACCATTTTTTTTACACAAAATATTAGTGCAAATTCCATTGTACCCTTATTTTTAAGGATTTTTATTAGAACAAATATTGAAAAGGTGTTTTTTCAGAAGAGCGTTAAAGTTTTCAATTCACTTCTTTACTCGTTGTTGGGAATCAATACTAACTACTACTCTAACATACTAACAATCGAATTACCAAGGGTATTGAAAAAAGTTCAGTAGGTATAGCGCCAGGTAGAAAAACCTTTAGTATAACACAAACGAATACACTTACATCAAAGCACCAATATCCACATCATAGAACAGTAGGTCTGTGTGCTCTTTTTTCCAAATCAACTCGATATCGTACTTATCACCTTCTACCGCTCTTCTAAACATTCGCCCCTTTCCACCTACTTCATAATCAAAATATATCGACATTTTTCTTGCAAAGTATATTTAAACACTAATACAAAATCTTTATTTTTCAGCAAATATCGATATGTCACTTTAAATTATCAAATTATTAATACAGGAAGTCTTGTTGGTCATGGAAATAAAACAACTGTTTTTAAACTATGCAAATATATTACAACCATAATTTACATTTTAAAATTATATTATATTAGTTAAATAAGGAGACGAATATCAATGAATTTTTAATATTATTTTTAATGTTAGCATGAGATATGGCCATTTTGTGAATCCTTTCTCGTTCTTGAAATACTGATAAAAATTAAGTACATTGTCTCTTGGAATGTTCAAACCTTTTTCATGACTTTTCGTGTTTATGGTAAGCTGCCTATCATGTCAACATTTTTTCGAGCTATGTATTGAGTTTCTCAATTGGTACATTCGAACTTTGTCAGTGTGTAGCGGCTACGGATTTAAATTTAGTTATACTAATAGGCGGGTATAATTAGTGTTGTTTCATTTGTTCGCCTAACGTTCCGTGCACTGTATTCAATTCCTCTGTAATTCCATTCAACGTCCATGGAGGCATAATATGCGCGATTACAGTGGCGACCTTTTGCCCAAAAAATCACATAAAATATCTTAGAAAAAAAAACAGTTATAACAATATCAGTTACAACTGTTTATTTTATTTCAATGTTCGAACGCCTTTATTGAAAACCCCTATACAATACTCGTAAAAATACTTAATTCTATCAATGCTTTTCATAAGATCTTTCAAGAAGATTAATTTGGTGGGTGAATGCAAGAATCTGTCCTAAGCTACAACTCGAGTATCAAAATGTTAGTAAAAGACATGACTAAAAACTACTCTAAAACAACATTATTCCAATTGAAGACAAACTAAAATAATTATTCTTGTAAGAACTGAAAGTAACTTATAAAACTATATCTATCAATTAAAATACTTTAAATCACATCCATACATAAAATAACCAATACTTAAAAATGAATGCAATTTACTCAGCACATAATTCTAGAGATTCAAATATACAAGGATTAAAAATCAAAACATTATTTTATCAACGAGAAAACGACCATTTAATACGTCACAAAACCTGAGTCAAACCATCGAGAAACACAAAAATAAAATTGTATTAAAAAATCTGAATAATATTTTATAATTACAAATTGATTCTCGTATGAAAATCGTGGCTAATAATATTGTAAGGCGCAGTGCTTACGTCTTGATATATCCGTGCAAAAGTAATCTAACTTAAAAAAAAAATCCAAGCGTTTATATCAAGAAGTAGGAACTGTGCTCAGTCTAAGTTCTTAGATTAGAGGCGGAAGGTTTTTTCGCACTAAATGCGAGTGTGATTTAGACCTGCTAACATTGTTGGGGGTAGTTTTGACTGCTAAACTGGCGACTGTGTTTTGTCTTTGTAGATTGACTTTGTTTGCGCTGAGGGGGGCTCGGGGAGTTGCGAAACCGTCGTTGTTAAGCTTGAGGGCGGATCTTGTTAGCCTGGTCGGCGTATACAGGAGATTACTCTTCGGTGTCATCGGCAAATTGTTCACGTGCTGAATGTTCTCTTTGCCGACCTTAGGCGTCATAGGTGTTTTTACCCTCGGAGTTTTTTTTGGGGTCTCATCTATGGTATGGTAGACGATGGTGGGGAGGGCTGCTTCGTTCGGTCTCTGGTGTGCCATTGAGCTGCGGCTGATCTGCTTTTCATTGATGCCGTCCTGTAAAGAGAAGTTTCAATCAATATCTCATGAATATGAGACAGATTCATTCTTTCACTAAAGAAGTTAATTTGAATGAACTCTGTCTAACAACAAAATAAAACTATTTCCTGGACGCCACTTATACAGTGATCAACTTCACCAAGTGATATGTGACTGTTGAAAATTGCAAAAAAGAAAAATTAACATGAATCAGAACAATATTAAATTACAACCTTATAAAATGCCAAACCTTTTTTGAACGGGGAGGAGGGGTGAGATCTACAAATAACTTCTCCTGCTCTGTGGGAGAACTGCGAGACAGTGCCAAACTTTTACTAAGTAAGACCCACCCGAGTTCCTTCAATTACTGTTTACATTCCATCATATTCCCCTTCCACGTTAAACAAATCTGTGGTTCACTCACCTTGAAGTCAGTGTAGGTGGTCAGAAGCGTGGTCTCCATGAGCGGGTCCTTGTGTGCCGCTCGCTCCTCCTCCTGCGAGCCGGTGGAACGAGTGGCGTTGGTGGAACGACGAGTGCTACTGCGACGTTTGCCATGAGACTGGGGATAAAATAAATGAACGTTATAGAAGATGATTTGGTTTTATTTTTTATAGTTCTGTCTACATATTTTATGTAGTAAATATGAAACTGAATGGTCACTGACTCATAAGAATAGGTACAGTACCACAAGAGCTGCTCGGGAATACGGGATTTATTCTAGGCAGGCAATAGCGATCATAGCGGGGTGATTCAAATGCAGCGCAGCCATACTTCTATACTGACGCGATAATAGATTTTTTAACTCTTAATCAAGATAAGGGATGTGACAGAATTGGAAATATCCGAACCTTATTTCGAGACGAAGTAAAAAATTCTGGAAAAAAGAGCGAACTCGCAACATTTCAAATAGGTAACAAAACAACAATTGAAAGTGTTATCGATAGAAGCTACATAGGGAAGGAGGTTCTCTGTGCGTCGCTGCGTGTCAAGTATAAAATTTCTCCCAACATAAATTCCGATGATTATAATTATCATAAATTATGATGTACTGTAGCCAAACTAAGAACGATCATTGTGCCGAGTAAGAATACGCTAACGCGATCGATACGTTCATGACATTCGGTGCTCCGATCGGCCCTCAGCTCTTAACTAATCAGAAAGTCAAACGCGATAAACATTTCCATCGTAAGAACAACTCGCACTTAGTATAGATTTCACTGACGTCAACTTACCGTACGCTTATGTTTGAGAATACTGCCATTGACTTTGGGCGTCTTCTTCAGTTCGCTTCCATAGTCGAGCTTCCTCTTAGCATCTTTGCCTTCCGCAACCACCCGAGCAGCTAAGCGTCCGCTGATGCGCCTGCCACAAAATAAAATGGTTAATTTGATGCATTTGTGTCCGCAGAAAAACACAGGCGTAAAGACAGATATAAAGTAATCCTGAAATTAAATACAGCATTAAAGTCTAATTTCGTTTGGCATTTAGGGTATTTTTCAATCATCAAATATTTTTTAAGAAATAATATTGTTTGTGTAAAGATCATCTCTGGAAGTAGGTACTGTTTCAATAGCGAAAATTGGGTTTTGATTGACATTTATTATTATTTCTTATATAGTAACTTTATTCAAAATCACAAATAGAAAAACTTTTTCAAATACATTCAACATTAAGTTAGAATCCTTTCAAGTCTGGCGGAAGGGGAAATTGTTATGTGTCAAGTAAAAGATGAAGAACAGAATACGATGCTCAAAATACAATGTGACGTCACCGCTTTTTGGTTACGTGTGTAGAAAAATAACACAGTCGAGAAGTTACCATGCCCCGCCTATTCTTTTTCATATAAATATTTGAGATATCTTATTGGATATCTCAAATATTTATAATATATTTTTTATCGTTATTTGGTAAAAGTACAAAATATTTTACAAGAATAAACACATGCAAGTACCCAAATCTTTGAGAATCACTGTCTCAGTGTGTACTTGGTTACTTTTTACTAGTAAATGTTGAGTAGACAACGAGAGCAACGCCGCAGGAAAAGCTAATATTAAATAACAGCTGATTATTCAATATTGTCGAGAACATAATAGCGTCGATATCTGACGCAAATTCCAATCTACTCCTACAATCTATACATAATTACTTCTATCCAATATTCTAATTACCTCATGCTTTTCTGAACAATGAAGTTTAATGACTACACACAATCTGTTCTACATGTATATTGAATACATTATGTAACTAGTGCAATATTTCTCATTCCCACTACTTACGCAATACGTCAAAGTAGAAATATTTTGGTTCGATCGCTACAAGTCATTAATCAAACGAAACTTGCCTCTATAAGTGACGTAATGGTGTTTTCACGTCAATAAATTCACAAGCGAGCACTGAAATTGTAAAGGAATGAAAAATATTATCTAAATACTATACAGGTGTGCGAAAGTGCGTGCGGTAACTAATGACTGCTTTTTATACTGAGTAAAAAGTGAGTGATGCCAATAAGATTTTTTTTTCTGCACCAGTAATTATTTGCACTTCATATAAAATAAAAGAACAAGTTTACGAAACAAAGATTGGTATCAAGACTTTTAGAATGGAAATTGTTTATGGTCATTGCAGGAAACTTGATTGTTTATGCTCATTACTGAGAAATGATCATTATCAGGCATTACCCAATAAATTTTCACACAATTCATTCTGTTTATGAAACTTATGATTAAGTGACTTTCGACGCAATACGTTTTAGTCTGAATGGTTACGAACAAAATAAAAACAAAATGACTGTATCACAAATTACTTATTCATTAAGTAATGATTTAATCACTACACACCATCACGAAGACACAAAAAACGCACAATATTATCAGATAATTTCCCAGTGACCGATTTAAATGATGTTTTATTTGTTAGATTCGTAGCTAGTTCACTAAAATTATTTAGAAAGAAAATATAGTGACTATAATATTTTTTTTTCTAATACTTTGAATGGCTTTACTTATATCAACACGCATGTTTTATACGCCTAAACCTACCTTATGAAAGACGTCTATTGGTTACAACTGAGTGACAATACATTCAATAGTTTTCGAGTTTACCGCGAACTGACAAACAGACAAGACGTAGTGAGATATTTTGTAAAATATTATGCAAAGAAAAAAAGAGGAATGATAACACTTGTAGCATAAGCAATTTATCATCTAAGGATCAGCTCACACCGAGACGCGACGCGACGCTGCATGCACATTTTAATAGAGTGACTCAAAATAGAACTTTATTTACTACACGAAAAGATACCTACACATTTCATTGTGAGAATTTAAAATACGTTGCTCCGTGCAGCGCTGCGTCTCGTGACGCCGCGCGGTGTCTCGCTGCGCAGCGGAACGTTTTTACATTCGGGACCGTCGGATCGTGTTGCCAACGATTTTACTATGTGCCTCGCAACGTTGCGATGCGACTCGCGGCGGCGCGCGGCGCAGCGCGAAATCACTGACCTCTTTCTGCATCGTCGCGTCACGTCGCGTCTCGGTGTGAACTGACCCTAATATCTTACCAACCGGACCATCTACTTACAAAATGAATCCCTTACCTCTTAACAGTAGTGATAGCAGATCTCTTGAGCGCCGACAAGTTGTTGGTGAAGGTGGTGACCGCCTTGGTGGCGCTGCCTGTGATCAGCTGGCGTTTCGACGGCGGCCTACGAGTTAAAAGACCTGCTTACTGTCAATGCCACTATGCTTATATCTAACACACAGATTTGGGACGACACAAGTTATTCCTTACTAGTAACTACTTTTTTAAGGTGTGAAATCATGAAAATGACTTCTCAGCAGACTGTCGTGTCAGACTTCTACTGACTAAAAACCACTCCTTTTCCTTCTTTCGTACAACCCAGGACTACTCTTACTTAGCTGAGCATAGTGGTAAGTAGGATAGATAAATCGACGGGTCCCAAGAACGAAATTGTATGTGAAAAATTATGGAGTATGAGGTTTTAAACTTCTGTGAATAAGTAATAAAAAATACCTTGCGAGTTATTTTTCGATAACATTTGGTTCTTGGGACCCGTCGAAATATTCTTTATTATGTCACCAAAATAGGTACAGTTCGCTTCAACTAACTTTGCCCCTCTGAAGTTGGCTACAAATCACTGCGCAGTAATCAATTTTACGAAAAAAACAGCACTGCGCATGCGTTATTTTTCTATCTCAGTCGCTCGTATACGTCCGATACCAGCTTTTGTTCCGCTCGCACGATCGTCGATGCGAAAAGTGCTACGCGTATAATTATTGCCTACCTGTTTTAAGTTTGTTGTTTTTTGTTATTTATTCTTATAATTACGAACGAACGTATTTTCTTTCTTTCTCATTTTCTTAGATATATAAAATCAGGTGATTAAAAAAATACACTATTTATTTTCATTATAAAATAAAACAATTTAAAAATTGTCACGTCAGTGAACACTTTTTACGCGATAGTACCTGCGCCGTTGTTAGGAAAGCCTAGCTTCAGAGCGGCATAGTTATTTGACGCGTACTGTACTTATTTTGGTCAACACTTTTGGCTAACATTCATCTTGACAATTTTAATTACCACATCATTTTATTTTACATATTAAACCATTCAGTGAGATGCTAACATTAAAAAATGAAATAAGTAGTGAAATTTTCACCGTTCAAGTGCTCAAATCACACAGCGTGAAAAAAATCGTAGCACACCAAGTGATTTATGGTGATCAAAAATTGAACTGATTCAAAATTCGTAGCTTTTCATAGAATTATTGCCCACATAGACGTCTCAAAATAGGAAGACAATCAATCTATAAATGAAAGAACAAAGACACCATCACCAAATTCAAATATTGAACATTACCTGTTCCTTTCAGCGGTGGCGGCCAGTCCCGCGGCCGTCCTATTCCGTTTGCCGAGCGGCGACGTCGCCAGCGAGCGAAATAGGGGCGTCGTCGGCGTCAACGCCTGCTTGCGGGCCGACAGTTTGTTGTGACGCTCCTGTGGGGAGAGTGAGAATGAGTCATGGATTTCACGACTGACGAGATAGGCGATTAGCATTCAAAACCAAGGTTCGTGAGCTGTTTCGCAAGAAGTTGGCAGTAGTCTCATCACAGCGATAATGGTATCCAATTGTTGTTTATAACCAATTGTTTGATTGCATTAGTGTATGTATATATTATGTAGTTTATAAATTTGAGTATATATTATATATTGTTATTATATTTTAGGTTTATTATTATTAGTTTATCTATTCTTGTATTCGCTTTTTCTCTCTTATTGCACCTACCACTATTTTTCTCTGCATCACCCAAAGGTTGACTGGTAGAAAATGCCTAAGGCATTAAGTCCGCCTCTGTGCTTCTATGTGCATAAAGAATTTAATAAATAAATAAATAGGCTCTTAATAAGCTAGTGCGCCTTACCATCAACGATTCCATCACTGCTTACAATCAGGTGGGATCGCAGTCAAGCACTAGTTTATAACAATTTAAAAAAAAAAGACGAACTGACGAACACAAGTACACAAACTAAATTCCGAAATAGAATATAGGCCTTTCTCTAAAACAAAAACACTGAATTATTTCGTTTATCGGCCGCATTCCTATATATCCTAGGGTAACAATAATTGACTTCGTAAAGACGTATAGGTATACTACATGTCCATATTATTGTAAAATGCAGTTTACGCCTAAAGCTAATACATGGTGACTGGCTGAATCCATCCTTTTTGGTCGAAAGAAAGGACCAAAAAGGATGGATTCTGGGTCAATATGGATCAAGGAGGTTAACCTAACATGTGTAAACATACGTATTGTGTAAAGCGAGCTAGTCAAAGGAGACGAGGCGAGACATACCAATAGACAAAATGTTATCGCTAATCTCTTGTGTCGTCTCGCCTCGCCAAATAGTTCTATGTCTTCTTGAATAAGTGTGAGTTAACTTCAATCCACTGAAATAGAATTCGAATATCAATTCTATATAAATTAAGGTGCAACTTTATTTTAGTCGATGACGTCATGACTAGTTGCAAACCAAGAGCCAAGCTAAGTTAGTTTAGGTTACTAGCTCAGGTCAGCTTAGATCATAATCAGCAGACTGCAACCGTCATATCCGACGTAATTCGGCGGTCGGCGGTCTGGATGGTCGATTACATCCATGGATTGCATTCCATTTACACTTTTATATGGCTAATAGACTTTCTAGTAAGTGCGCTAATTTTAACGGAGGTGATAATATGAGCCTGTCAAGCCTACTAAATCGTGTGTGAACAAAATAAGTAGGTATACTTACAGCTTTCCTGGTCTCCCATTCGTCTTCCATAAGTTGAAGCAGAGGCTTGCCATCAACAGTGAACGTGTTTCCAGTCCTGGCTTCGTATTCTGACACTAATTCACGGATTTGTGCCTCAATCTTCGGTAACTGTGACAATGAAAAAATAAAAATAAAATGACAGTAAACGGCAAACAACGACGCCACGCGCCGCATAGACAGGGTCAGTGTAAGTAGGTATAATTTATTGAAATAAGACAAGAATTCTAATAAACGTATATGGCGGTGCAGTTCGTAAACGAAAATGTCAGAAACCCACCATTTAAATTTAATTTTCTATTTACACAAGTTTATCTTGTCGTATTACGTGTGTATTGCAGATTAAGGGCCATATTGTTGTGATGTATCCTGGGTGTAAGGGAACAGCCCTCCACAAACTTTAAGGGCTTGCTCAGTAGACGAATCTGAATATCGTCCCACAATTTTTTTTACAGGAAACATCACACAAACAACACCCAGTATACACAGAAAATATTAGGCCGGCCTCCAAGAACAACAGTCTTGGTGAAGGTAGTAGGTAGGAATTCACTGGATGCAAAAAGCATTCGACCAGTCGGTTTGATGACACAATGGTTGACATTCAATTTAAATGATGTAGACACAACTTACGTTACTAGCGATAGCCTTCCTCTCCTTCTCCTCGCGGAGCAGCTGTCCGCCTCGGTTGTGATAACGACCCGGTTCCGTAGCTCGCGCCTCGAGCTCCGTCATCTTCAGCCAAAGGTTTTTGCGTGTCACCACCATCTCGAAGATGTGCCTAAGAAATTATAAAAAAGGTCACTAGAGAACATCATTGGGCCCAC
This sequence comes from Mythimna separata, assembly GCA_030763345.1. Lineage (NCBI taxonomy): Eukaryota > Metazoa > Arthropoda > Insecta > Lepidoptera > Noctuidae > Mythimna > Mythimna separata. Next base: position 13,840,873 of record CM061182.1, read on the forward strand.
GTGTGTCACGTACGCTGATTTGGGCGCGTCGGTTATATATATTTGACATAAAAACTGGACTTGTAGAACTACATTAGATCCACGCCCCACGACGATAAGCGACGCGGTTCTATGTACAACTCAGGAGTCACACTACGTGCACGTAGGTCTAATGTAGTTCCCGCTTATGTAATTTAAAATCATAATTTTATGTAAACACTTCAACTTGATTCATTCAACTATTGGATAAAGGTATTTATTAAGCTCTGGCCTACTATTAAATTAAACGGATACGGTGCCTGAGGTAACAGCGATGCGGACGAGTGAAACACGTCCCTTCTCGCGAGTAGAGCAAACTCATTGATAATCATTTAAACCTTCCGAAACAAGCCGTCAGTAAAATGGACGTTTAAACCATAAGTACAGTACCCGGCACGAAGTTGGCAATATTTTGACATAGTGGAGATAAATTCGCGCATTGGGTACAAAAAAATGAATGAGCGAGACGCGGTGCGGTGGCAAAAGTCGACTAACGCACTAATCGGCGCTACCTCATACCCCGCGTCCCGCTAAACCACCAAATAGATATATAAAACGTTTTCTGCGGATCTAACTGTACTCTTGCCAACTTACGTGCCGGGAACTGTATGTTGGCGAATTATCCTCTAACTTTTAGAAAAAATAATTATTCCAAGGACATAATGAAACTATCCAATATGAATACTTGGTTTTACTTAGAAACGTTCCTAATAGTCCTCATATCAATCAAAAGGACACTTACTTGTGCTCATTATAATACTTTGTGATCTTCTCCAGATACAGCTCATGCAGGGTCAACGTGTCCTCAGTGAAGATGTCCTGGAAGTAATGCACGAACTCCTCGCGCTCGCGACTCGAGTACATGATGTTGTCCCACATCAGCTTGATCTTCGTACGGACGTTCGCTACGAACACCTGGGTAAAGGGAAATGGTATTTAGAATAAAGAGAACAGTTCGCAACCACAAGCAGTGGGTACATTTACGTTTATAGAAACGCATGACCGCCTCATACAATGTGATTATCACATTTATCACACACATTATGTCATCTATCATTTATTGCTTTAGTACGCAAAGAACCGTTTTGGGAACACATTTATTGTGCGTACAGCTAAGGAGTGAAATTCGCCGCCAAAGTGTGTTTTCTGAGAGCTAGTGGCTAGGGGTCTAAGTAAAGATTGAATAGATTTATTTCTAGGTAAGCATCCACCCATTGTCGGCCACATCATCGCTTACTGTTAGTTCCGATAGTAGTCAAACGCGAACCTTTTCAATAATCAATAATAATTATAAAAAGAGCATTAATTTTAGGCAACTAATATAGCACCCATATAGTTATCACAAAACAGAACACATACAATGAAATAAGGAAATAAATAAGGTCCACTAAATAATTGAATGAAATAAACATATTTAGCGGGTCATATCCTACTACTGCAATGTCTGCAATCTACACGAGATAAAAGTAATGCAACTATAACGACCGCAATTTTTACGACAAGCTTTGCAATATGACTGAAGTACGACCAAATTAAACTACCTAATGTACTCAACACATACTCAAAATTATGACTAAGATCACCTTTTGATCAGCAATAGGCGTATTACAGGTGACTTTAAAAACCTGAAAAGTTTTAAGTTGCTGTTATTATGAGTATGTTGGTACTTCAATATTCGCTAAATACTAGAACAGCTAAGATGATGAAGTCGCGAAACTAGACTGCATAGTAAATTCAACACAAAGGTAGCACTCGGACCTTTGCGAACGCGACCCAAGACCACGACCGGGTCGCGTATTGCCAAACTGTATGCTGACCCAGACACCCATAGTCTGTACTGAACTACGTCGTGCTCATTGAAATCACAAACAAATTGGAGCAAAGTACATACGAGCTCAGAGCATTCTGAGATTGTATGCACTATGCTCGCTTGTATGTAAAGCAAACTGTGACACGCGAATATCTGTAACTGACTGACATGTTTCATGACAACGTGTTTCATAATTTCCCGTAATTTTTTGTTATACTGTTGCGGTTGCTATAATTATCCATGAAACAGAACAACTTTCCATAAAAACATACCTTCTGTGAATTAATTTAAGTTTTAAGTTAAGAAAAACCCTTTGTTAGTGTGACTGAAAATAATTTGAACTGTAACAACTATATAGGTTGTTAAAAAACTATAAGGGCCTGTTTCACAATGTCCGAGTAGGCACTACTCACTGAATAAATTCAAAAATTTTACAGTATTTGTATGAAATTATCTGTCAAGTAAGATACTCGAAACTTAATCATAGGTGGTGAAATAGGCCCTAAGTGTTTCCGATTACAGTATTTATTAATTTTTCATAAGAAAGGTGTACTGAGACAATAAATTTTACCTGTTTGTAATTTCGGTAAGGTAATAACCCAATTGAGTCTATATGAACAAAGTAAATTAATAAAAGAAGAACAGAAAATGGCCATTTGCATTGAATGCCAAAAACAAAAACTCAAATAGCAAGAGATGGCGTCACGCCACGCCTTTTGTGCTTTATTTCCCAATCGAAAATTATAAATACCTAGCACAAATATAAAAACGAAATAAAAAGGAATTAAAAGAACTTAATAGGTAAGTAATTTAAACCGACTTCAAAACTGTAATTGGTTTGTTTACTTAATAACGCAAAAGTGCGAAATGAAAATATCAGTAAATATGACAACTGTTTTTCTACCAGCATAGTCGTATCGTAAACTAGCCTAGTGACAATCTTATTCTAATTATTAAGGCTTACATCGATCTATAAATAACAGTTTTGAAGTCGGTTTTTTTTAAAGTAACTCTATTTTTACACTTTATTAAATAAAGACCACTCATATGCATTTTGCTCTAAATTATCAATGCCATATTACATACTACACCAGACGTTGGACGTCTGGACTCGTATGTATTTTGCTGTAATATTTTAAAGCAAAATGTATTTTGATTCAGGCACTCTCTGAATAGGTATACAGTTTGCTCTTCAACTACAAAGGCAAACTGCGATCGAACTCAGAGTAACCCCGGTCTGGGTCAGCATACAGTTTGGCAATACGCGACCGGGTTGCGCGACCCGTTGCTCATTATAAACTTGTATGGCGCGCGACGCGGTCGCCTGGTTTGTTTAGTATTCTATAAAAATACATACTAAGCAGTGGGTCGCGGTCGCTAAGAACGAAATGCTACCTTTATCGACCCTTAAGGCATTGACGCTATCGGGAAATAATTGGGCCACAACGCAAACCGTGAAAGGACACGATTCTTCGTGAGAGACATTTGTCGAACACTGGAACAACATAGCTGACATCATAACAAGCTAAACTACTATTACGTCCTAAAACAAAATGAAAGCATAACTACACTACAGCTAGAGAAATAACCAATAGTTTTAGCCCTTTCACTAATAGCGAGGGCGAAATAACCCAGTAATTATAATAAATCAAAGTGTAACAATTAAAATACATGACGTCTAGATAGTGCTCCCTGATGGCTATCAATACCTGTTACGAGAAAGTAAGCCGATTTATAATCCAGCCAAGCAAAACGACTGGTTAGATTACGATTTTGCATAATACGTTATATCAAATGTTAATTAGAGACAGAATTAAAACTGGGCTATAAATGCCCATGATGAAATAGGGATTGCAAACCTAACTTATGAATTTAATTTTTTGACACTATCTCCCAACTATGTAACTGCTGCTGAAGAGATGAACAAAAGTTTACGCTATTTTTATCACCCAACTCCTCCTAAACGGTTCGACTGATTTGGATGAAATTTTGAACATTTGCGTGGGCTCCTAGATAGTTTGAAACTACAATTTGACCCGGTAGGCGGCAGCGTAATCGGATTCTCAATCTTTATGGTTCTTTCCTCTAAAGACCATCTCGGAAACGAATCTGCTTGGATTGCAATGATTTGACCGTTACACGTTTACTTTATGGACAATAAAAGAGATTTTGACCTCTGAGTTTGTTTTGGTGTTTTTAGTCAGGGTAAGAACCACCAGCCTAATCTAGTTTGAATTACTTAACGAAAAAAATTGCGTTTTTTTTTCAAAATTAAATAAAATTTATCACTTCGTGAGTAGCCAGAGTACCCAAAAAACTTTATTCATACTGTTACGCCGTGAAACTTGAGTACGCTATATCTTCGACGGAACCAAGGGTAGCATCAAATAATTAAAACGCATTGCTGTGCGAAGCTTCGAGAATAGGAGTACATACTCAGGCCTGGCAAATTCCAGAAAAGTCCGACATGTACTATTATTATTAGAAAGATTCAGTAGGTAGTCATGTGGGTGGATAAGGGAATTTGTACCTTCCGGTATTAGCAATAGAGTCGAAATTCGCATGTAAGGTGGTAGATAAGTACCTACTTACGAGAGTAATAATAATGAGTTATGACCTCCCGATGCGACTATTTTGTGCTAGAATGTCCTTGAAACGTCGGTATCGAGAAACTTCGATGGCTTCGCATATAAATACGGGCCCCCGGCTAGAAGCGAGTTGAGTTTGATTTCGTCAGCGATACAGAGCGAACTACCTAAGTGTGTGAAGTGATACCTAGCGACCTAAGCGATACTAAACGGAACTCTGAGTGTTTATAGTGATTGGTTATTTGTTGATTGGACTAATTTGTCATTGTTTTGTGGTGAATAAAGTTCTCTGCTAGTAAACCGGCATTTAATTACTCACGTTCGTAACAACTGGTGTCAGAAGTGAGATGCCATTACTACAGAGGGACGACGAACAGGGACCACGAACAAGGAGGCAAGTGGAGATGGATGCTGCACGTCAACGTCTGGAAGCGGAAGATCGGGCTGGTATGGGAGCAACGGCAGCTGCTGAGGCGCCAACAGGGCCATCCTCGGAAATGAACCTCGCCGCAGTGTTGGCCGCCATGCAAGCTAGTATGGAGGCTAACCAGCGTAAGCTCCAGGATCTAATCGCGGCTAACCAGGAAGAAGCCCGCCGCGAACAGGAAGCTGCCCGCCGCGAACAAGAGGCTAACCAGCGTAAGCTCCAGGATCTAATCGCGGCTAACCAGGAAGAAGCCCGCCGCGAACAGGAAGCTGCCCGCCGCGAACAGGAAGCTGCCCGCCGCGAACAGGAAGCTGCCCGCCGCGAACAGGAGGAAGCCCGCCGGGATCAAGAGGCTAAGCAGAACCTGATCCTCGAAAAAATCGATCACGGCCTCGTCACGTTGGGCGGGAAAGTGAAAAATCTCACCTTAGAGGTCAAGGAGGTTTCCGCCCGAGCTGATAGCCTCGAAACCAGAATTGTCAAGCTCGAAGCACGCGAACCCGTTGCTGTTCAAGCATCAGCCGCAAAATTTGATATGCCGCGTTTTGATGGCACGTCGTCCTGGACGGCTTTTAAGTACCAATTCCAAACACTGGTCAAGACGAACCGCTGGGATGATGACCAGTCTTTCGCGGCGTTAACTTTGGCCCTACGAGGGGACGCTCTGCTGGTCCTAGAGAACCTTCCTTCAGACGGCAGGACGTTGGAGCGTCTAATGGAGGGACTAGACACTCGCTATGGTGACAAGCACCTCGAACATGTTTTCCGCGCGCAACTTCGCGAGAGAACGCAGAGGTCGAACGAGAGCCTTCAGCAGTGGGGAGTAGAGGTTGAACGGCTGGTCCGGCGGGCATACATGTCGATGACACCGGAGATGGTGGAAGTAAATCTGGTGCAAGCATTCATCGACGGTCTACGAGATACTGAAGTCAGGGCTACGGTGCGACTCGGACACCACCAAACTCTGAAGAGTGCGATGGCCCACGCTTTGGAAGTGGAAGCCGTACGACAAGACTCACGTACGCACAGAGTTCGGGAAGTGGTGGTCTCACCTTCAGTGCTACCACGTCACCGAGAAGTGGCTTCGTCGGCAAAGTCCCGCTATATTCCGACGTGTTATGGATGTGGAGAAAAAGGGCACATTCGTACCGATTGCTCCAAGAGGAAGAGGGGAAGTGTGGACTCCGGAACTCAAGTTAACGAGGAGGAACTCAAGAAAACCGTGCGCAAGGAGGAGGAGCTCAGACGTCAAGAAGAAGTGTCCCGTGCAGCCGCCGCGGCCGAAGCCCGTCGTCAAGAAGCGAAGCGCGAGGAACGCGAGCGTCGCCGCCAGGAGTCGGAGCTGGCCGCCATGCGCGAGCGACATCTGCGCGAGAGGGTCGCGCCCATCAGCCAGACTGCGCACGGACAGAAGATGTTGTCTAACATTAACGAGGAGTTCAACTTTGTGACGAAACATCGTAGTGGAAAAGGGCATAACAATGCTGACGCCCTGTCGCGACGTCCATGTAATGAGGACTGTAGACATTGTCAGCAAAATGAAGCCCGGGAACACGTGAACTTAATTAGGGCTGAAGGCAACTTTAAGAAGTCCCAGGAAGAAGATGACGATATTCGACCTATACTGGACTGGAAGCGTAGTGGAACTAGGCCTCAGTGGAATGAAGTATCGTCACATAGTCCTGTCACAAAGAGCTACTGGGCACAGTGGAACAGTTTAGTCCTAGAAAATGACGTGCTTTGTAGGAAATGGGAATCGAACGATGGCAAGGAGGTGACCACACAAGTGATAGTACCACGACGTGAAGTGGTCCCCCTGCTTCAGGAGATACACGATGGCGCTTCTGGTGGACACCTGGGAATCAAGAAAACTCTACTGAAAGTGAGACAGCGGTATTACTGGCTCAATTGTAGAGAAGACATAGAGCAATGGTGTCGGAAATGTACAGCATGCGCATCCGTGAAAGGACCACAGACTAGGAGCAGGGGCAAGCTTCAGTTGTACAATGTAGGAGCCCCATGGGAACGCATTGCCATCGACGTTGCTGGACCTTTCCCAGTGACAGATGACGGAAACAAATACATAGTGGTGATACAGGACTATTTCACAAAGTGGCCTGAAGTTTTCGCCATACCCAATCAGGAAGCGACGACAGTGGCGAAAAAGGTGGTCGAAGAAGTAGTATGTCGGTATGGCGCACCTTTGGAGATCCATTCCGATCAAGGCCGCAACTTCGAATCTGCGCTGTTCCAGGAAATGTGCACTCTTCTGGGGATTTACAAGACACGCACAACACCTGCGCACCCACAGTCGGACGGAATGGTGGAGAGGTTTAACCAGACCCTGGAGAATCATCTGGCTAAGGTTGTCGATGACCATCAGAAAGATTGGGACCGGTATATTCCACTATTTCTGATGTCTTATCGATCAGCAGTGCATGATAGCACGGGCCATACCCCAGCACGAGTGAATTTCGGCAGGGAGATGAGACTTCCAGTCGATACCATAACCGGCGTGCCACCTGACAAGACTAAGCCAGTTACGGACTTCGTAAGTGACCTCCAAGATCAATTGGATGAAGTGCATAAACGAGTGCGTGAGAATAGCCTGCACACCAGCGTTAAAATGAAAACTAGATACGACCGCAATGCCAACGCCAAGGGATTTGAGGAAGGGGCACTGGTTTGGCTCCACAACCCACTTCGACGAAAAGGGAAGTCGCCGAAACTTCAAGCTCGATGGGAGGGACCCTACACCGTGATAAAAAGGATCAATGACGTTACCTACCGCATCAAGAAAGGGTTACGAGGGAAACCTAAGGTAGTCCACGTGGATAGATTGGCGCCGTATCACGGATCTAATAATGCTCGGGACGAGCATGACTAAGAGGGGGGCACTGTTACGCCGTGAAACTTGAGTACGCTATATCTTCGACGGAACCAAGGGTAGCATCAAATAATTAAAACGCATTGCTGTGCGAAGCTTCGAGAATAGGAGTACATACTCAGGCCTGGCAAATTCCAGAAAAGTCCGACATGTACTATTATTATTAGAAAGATTCAGTAGGTAGTCATGTGGGTGGATAAGGGAATTTGTACCTTCCGGTATTAGCAATAGAGTCGAAATTCGCATGTAAGGTGGTAGATAAGTACCTACTTACGAGAGTAATAATAATGAGTTATGACCTCCCGATGCGACTATTTTGTGCTAGAATGTCCTTGAAACGTCGGTATCGAGAAACTTCGATGGCTTCGCATATAAATACGGGCCCCCGGCTAGAAGCGAGTTGAGTTTGATTTCGTCAGCGATACAGAGCGAACTACCTAAGTGTGTGAAGTGATACCTAGCGACCTAAGCGATACTAAACGGAACTCTGAGTGTTTATAGTGATTGGTTATTTGTTGATTGGACTAATTTGTCATTGTTTTGTGGTGAATAAAGTTCTCTGCTAGTAAACCGGCATTTAATTACTCACGTTCGTAACAATACTATAGTCTTAGAAGAGAGAGATTGTATTTGTTGGAAACCCACAGGTCCGCAGATTATGCAGAACCTCGTGCAGAATCGCAATCCTTACAAAATTGATTCATAATCTCATATCATAAGAGCTAAGTGAACCATTTATAACATCATTTAGTGTTGAAAGAAACAAGCCCTATCAATGTTGAAACTATTCCAGTGTGACTAGACCACTTTCTGTATGTAATTGCTGGGTAAATATTTAATATTCCAATCATAAAACTCATACTATCTTAGATCAGTGTAAAGACCAATCTTGAATGCTAAGAATGTAGTTTGAATTAGCAATAGATTGATTTTCTCCTAGATGCTTTCATTCGGCGCGTTATACCGGTAGGCACGTAGGTGGTAGTAATTAGATTATCGTTTAGCCTAAATAGTTATTATTACTTAAATACGAAAACGAATTTTTTTGAAAAAACTTTTTTCTGTTTTTCTCTCTAAAGTAATCAAGGATATATCACACTAATATAATAAACGTGAAAGTTGGTATGCATGTGTGTTTGTTACTGCCTACTTCACACTCAAATGGCAGAACAGATTCGAATGTTTAACACACGAGTAGGCCAGTACTCATATAGGACATAAATAGCGTAATATGTTTAATCCATTATCTGATAAAATCAAAAAAATAAATTATCAAAACTCTCTGCCCATACCTAGAGTGTGTCTTGATAATGGCTATGATATCCGTAATTTATGCTCAATGCACATTGTGCGGCTACGATTGTTATGAGTAACGGCGTTTTTAGTCGCTGACAACGTGGCGACGTCCTGCTGTGTGAAATAAAATGACTGTATCTTCTTGAATGTGAGTGTACTGTACTCGCACTACATCTACCCATACCTTCTATGAATACCTAAAAGCACTATGTTATTTTTTTCCTGAAATATCATACCTGTATCTTCTGCCTTTTAATCTGATCACAGCGCTTGATCTCCTCCTTGATGGCGGCTTCGGTCTGTGGATGGCATCCGGGATGAGCGTGCAAGAAGTTTTCGCGGTAGATCTGGTCTTCTTCCAAGCACTCCCATAGTTTTGTGAGGCGTTCACGCAGTTCCAGTACCTAGAAGAAGGTAATGGCAGTTGATAATTGCTGACAGCGAGTAATATCTCGAAATTATATTTCGTCAACTGACAAAATAAAAAGGGTTCTCTTCTAAACTTTGTGGTTTGTCATTTTGGCGATACTTAGGCTAAAATGATGATAATGGTGACATAAACGTCTTGGGTGTTGCTATAACTCCAGTAAAATGAAGAAAATATTATAGATTACAGAGAGCAGTGGTGGCCCAGTGGTAACTGCCCCGACTTGCAAGTCAAACCCAGTCAGGCGCATTACTTTGTGTAATTTATTTCATCACCACTGCTCTCAAAATGGTAAAGGAAAACATCGTGAAAAAAACGGCATGTCCTAGAACCAAAAATTCGAAGACATGTGACATCCACCAATCCACACTGGGCCCGCGCGGTGAATTATGGCCTATTCCCTCTCCTAGAGAGGAGGCCTGAGTCCCAGCAGTGGGAACATTATAAGGCCGATAACGCTAAAATTAAAGATTAGGTAACTTGTGTCCGCGACTTCTTCGCGTGGTATGTCGATAAAAGTAGATATACCATTTATGCAATTTTTGTATAAGGTGAGTTCTGATCAAATTACTTCACCCGTTCTAGGGTGCAAAGAGAGGGCGTGTTAGACTTTTGCTGATTGAAACCCACCTTTGTTCCTTCATTTGCTTTTGTATTCTAGAGCCACAGTTCTTTAAAAACTGGCGTGGAGACGGCTACTTGAAAAATTGACTTTTTATGGTCACTTTAGTAGTCTAGACGAGAAAAGTAACAATCAACTACCTTCGTATTCATAATATTAATACCAGTTTAAGTCTTCTAAAACAAACTTACCCTGTTGTTAGTCTGCTCATACTTCTCGTGCAGGTCTTGCTGAAGCTTGGAGAGGCGGTCCATGTTGAGATCAGTCACTTTGAAGTCCACGGAGAGAGATGACGTCACGATGTGCTCAAACTTGTTCTGGGGCTTGATGCGGAGTTTGTCTAAAAAGACGACATTATATATTGAGTGCTGTGACAATCCACTAGTTTATAGAACAAATCTTCGGGGTCATTCATGCGTCGGGAATCGCAGACCGACCACCGTAGGCGCGCACTTGCTGACGATGAGCAATGGGTAGTTTGCCGTCCGCTCGTCTTATAAGAACGACGACGCGTAGTGTTCCGCGACTCAAAGAGATCAATAATGATGATTAAAACAGAAATAATCCGTAAATTAAGTCCTGTTCCCAACTATTCAACTTTTTCCAAACAATGTATGAATTGAAATTACACTTTGACTGCCTTAATTTAAATTGTACCTCTAAACAATAATTTATCATTAATGATGGCAGTGACCTACTAAAGGCAAGATAAAAACTTAATTAAAATAAGAAATGGCCAAGGTCTAGTTAAACATAAACTTAAGAAGTAGGTATTAATTAAAACTAATTTTAAAATAAAACTCAATTAAAACTGGTCCACAATGGCAGAAGAAAGATGTTTGCAGAAAATGGCAGCATGGCCTTCACCTAGCAGTGGGACAAAATGTCCCTATTATTTTGGCTATAAAGACGATGTTAGTAACAAATTCCGCCCATCGTTTTGAACCTTTAAATGCTAAGGTCTGTCCACGAATGTGTAGCTTCATACACACGTTCGTCATTGTAGGCTTGGTGTATGCCTGCTCACAGGTTACAAATAAAACTGAAACTCTCTCGATCAAGCGGCAACATCATGCCGTCGTGTCGTTGCAGCTTCGTCAACATCGTAAACCAAGTGTATAATGACTAATATGTCGATTTCGCGCTTTAGTCGTGGAGTTGCGGATACCAGCCCGTTTTACTATACTATACCTATGACTAATATGTCTAAGCTATGCGCCCGTGAACACCAGGCCAAAGTGTACTAAATTCTACAAAACTCACCCATAATATCCTTAATTTCAACTTGAATGTTTAGGAAGACCTCGGCTCTTTTATCCCTCTCGGCCTGCAGCATTTCCAAGTGCTCTCTCAACTTGTCCAGTTCCTCCTCGGAGGGCAGAGGGACCTCCTGAAGCTCATGAATCTGGACTCCAAGCTTGTCAGCGAGGTCACGCTGCCATTCTAGTAGTCTTTCCATCTTCATGCGACGCTGTTCCACTTGTTCCCTGTATCTGTTGGTATAAGAGTTGTTTTTGTGTGAATGATTGTTTATTGACCTGATTACTGATGTTTATTAATATTTATTTATTGTATTCTTTCATCAGGCCTGCAGGACAGACATGTGTGGAAAAGTGAGAGGGTGACCTTCGCCCTGCAGTGGGACATAACAAGCTAACTGTATTCCTTAGTGTAAAATACAGAACTAACATTTACAAAAATAAATTTTCAATGGGCGGTATTATCGCAAAGGGCGATGTTTGCTCTGCTCTTAGCACATCCTTTGACACTGAAGAGGTGTCATAACAATAAAAACGTCTTTTATGTTTCTTTGTTATCAAGGCACTGTTAATTGGCAAATAAACTTCACATTGTCAATTTGAAGAGTCTTGAATGTTTGTGTTGAATTATATGCAGACCTTTTTATCAAACTAACTGTCTCTCATGGACACTTGCATTTTTGTTTACTAGTCTGATCCTATTGGTTGTAGCAAGATGTTAAACGTATAATCTTAAGCCTTCCGTAATAAATGTGCTAAACCACATTATAAGAATTTTTCAATTCAAACCATTAGTTCCTATAATTAACGCAATCAAAAAAACTTTTCAGCTATGTAACTAAACTATTATAAAGGCGAAAGTTTGTGACAGTATGTTTGTCACTTCTAAACGCTCGACCGGCTGATCAGATTTCGATGAAAATTGGTAGACCATGTCCTGAAATAGCAGAAGTCAATATGCAAGCCTATACTTGTTTTGGCAGAAATCAATCAATCAACAAACAATATTTAACAATGTACATAATGAACAAATGCATAAACACCTACCACTATAAAAGTGTCATAAGTTCATAGTACATCATAGCAATTACAGTTCTCATGAGAAAACTATTCTGTTACCACCAGGTAATTAACAAAGGAAGATGGACAATTACAGACAACCTAAGAATCTTTCTCATGTCATCAACTGACTGTCTGTTACAAAACTGACCTACCACCTATCCAATTGTTTAATAACCTTCTTTGAAAAGTGTGAGAATAATGTAATTTGTAAGCAAGTGACATAATTAGCTGTGAAAAGTAAAGATATTATCTGATGCAAGTGTTGAGCATTACTCAAAACTTACATAGATTTGAGCGCATCTACACTAGACATACAGATGTGCTTGAGCATATAGCAATATAGTACCTAGTATTTTATTGAAATGTTCAGATGGATTTCCATTTGCTTTCTACCTTCTATGTGTTTTAAATTGAAGGTGATGCTTCATGCTCTGTGGTCTTATACCTTCTTTAGCTATCTGATGTTCCTTAGTAGATAATTGTTTAAAAACTTTAACACAGAACACAAATGGAGTCAAAATAGTTCTACAACAATTAAACAGGTTTGCAATATGTTGAACAAAGACATAGGTAAAACTGAAGGGGACAGCTTGCAGTTCCACCCAAGTCTTTGGTTACTACTCCATTCCTATGGGTTGTAGCATGATGTTATATAACCTTTTCTATGCTTCATGAATATAGGAAGACGATTTTCAATCTGTTTGGTAGTTTTAGGGATTAGTGCATTTAAGAAATCAAAAAACTGTTTTGCTTTATTGTATTACTATTAATAGCCAATCACTGAGCCATGATACAGTGATTAGCTTTGGTCAATTTTAACATACTCAAACAGCTATTTCCATGTTAAATTTTTCCAAACTTTCATAATTTACCAAATACTTTTCGTTCAATGTGACTTTCTTTTAAAAAAATCTAAAAACAATAAAATATGCTTGCATGCTTGCTTACCCAGCAATCTGTTCTTCCAGTTCTCTCTTGTATTCAACCAGCATCATTTCTTCTTTGAAGTCCAGAATAGTGATATCAACAGATAGGCACCGGCTCAATTCTTCTGTCTCCTCCTTCAATTCTGAGAAATAAATTGTTGTTTTTAGCTTTACATAGAAAAAGGATGGAAGTAAACTAACTTTTTACTCTGCTGTAAGCTAATAATTATTGAATTTCAAATAGTAATGTTGAAATAAGTCTTCTCTTAAAAGTTATGCACAGCAAAACTGTACAATTTAATGCTTTTTGAAGATTACAAAATAAGAATTTATAAATGATAACTTTTAATACTTGCATCATAATCATACAGACAAATTGAATTATTGTATGTTTCAGTCTCATTTGTAGCTTTAAAGAATGTAAGTAATAAGTACTCATATGGAAAAAACAATCCTTAATATAAATATTACTCTATTGAATGAACAATTTAATTAACATAACAAGTTTACACAACACACTGGACCGTTCATTGTGACAACACTTAGGGGAGACCTATTTCTAATGGACATCCTATGGATGATATAATGATGATGATGAACTCACTGTCAACCTGCCCCTGCATAGTCTTGAGCTTCTGCCTGGTCTCCGAGATGACATCTCTGTGCAGTTCCTTCTCAATCTGCACCAACTTAGTGATGTTGTTGACTTTGGTGCTGTCATCAACTCCAAGGTGTGACCAGTTCAGCCAGAGCTCCTCCATCATGGAGCGGACATTCTGGGATATCTCCATGAGGACTTCATTGCTGTAAAAATAAGAAAAAGAAGGTTGTGAACAGGAAAATAGAATGGTATCATATGATTATTTGTTAATCTATATTTTAAACATTTTAAGATATTTTGTGTTAATGTTGGAAATCGGGGTAAGAAGGTCTGGTGTGGTTTTATAATACTCAGATCAGGTTTACTTGATCCTTGTCCAACATTGAGAGTTGGGTATGGAAAATGTTTTTGTTTAGTAATTAAGTATAATTCCAAATAATAAGTTGAACTTCCCCTTACTTCTCATAATTGAACACTAACATACAAACTGAGGGGACATGGAAGTTAATTTTAAATATTTCACGGTTCAGTTGGCAAACAACTTTTGAAACATGCTATGTTCTAGCCTAAAGTGCAACATTATGTTACAAGTACCTAGGATCCTTACTACAGTAAAGCTAAGTAAGTCTGAAGTCGTAGTCCTATTAACGGATTTTATATAAAGATCGAAACACGGAAACACGGAAGTTTGAAACAAATCTGTAACGGTGGGAATTAAGAGACGCCTTTGCTTCGAGTACAACCGGTGAACGCAGATATCAAAATATAGGCAAAATTTATTCTTAGTTACATGAAGTTATGAATAGTATTTGCCTGGAAACACAATAATAAAGACAATTTCGTTATATTCGTGGTAAAATTCTTAGAAACTTACAAAAGCTTGTTGACATCTTCGGATAGCGTAATCATTTTATATAACTCTTCACTGTTTTCCTTCCAATAAAACTCACATAAGTTCACAATAATGTCTAAATAGTGGTCGTATTATAATTCACAAATAAAAGTCAATAATTCTAAAATACCACCAACATGAAACCGAAATCCAACGAGTCTTGAACGTTTGTTTTCAAAATTCAATACGTTACGAATGAAAGTGTCGTCCACTGCGCTCTAATTGGTCGGTTCGCTTTTCGTTCAGAAACGGTGTTTTTTTTTAAATAGTTTTTTTTTTCAATAAAATCTAATGTAATTTCCTCATGTAATAAGTATAATTATGCTCACTATTTTTAAGTAATAACAAATCCATGTTCTTAATACAATTTATATTATTGAAACAATAATGACATGCTAGTGCTCTGCGTTCGTTTGGGTTGGCGTTACAGCGCTGCCAACATTACGTAAATGTTGAGTAGTTTTAAACACCGGCCCTTTGGTACTACAATTAAAATATAGTAAATATTTAGAATGCATTATTTATAACGGGTTTGGTAGATAATTATAACGTTTATGAAGTAATGTTTCTTGTTTAATGTGCTTTCATTATAAAAATGATAAATAAAATCTAAGAACTAAACTGAACAGATATAATATTTAGTATTATTTAGCATAAGTTAGTGTACGAACGAATGTTACGGCTTCTGTGCGGTATTTTGCTCTATTACGTATGCACACCATTGTTAATTAAATTAATTAATTACAAAGCCAACCAACTTCCTCTGATACTGATCAACCGCCTGCAGCTGTATTACGTCAACGTTGAATAAGTTAGATATTGGTCGATAGTAAATAGCACTCGATAGGTAGATCATTGTTATGTCTTCCTTAACTGACGCGACGAAACATTTAATTAAACCATCCACTTGTTTATATTTTTTGAAACTTACAAAATTGTTATAATTCCAAGGACCCCTGGACCTTAGGGAATTACCTATCCCTAAAGTTAGTTTACTGTGAATATCTCTCTGTATCCTCTGCTTTAGGTACCTACATGACTGCTCCTCATCATCTTCACTATTCCACCGTCTTCTGTGAGGTCACTAATTATTGTTGTAAATAGTTATTATTATTTAGAGGAAGCTTACCGCAAACTTTAGTTGAAAAGGGAGATCCTTTGATCAGATGGGTGTTATGTCTGGTCCGGGCAACCACCAGTTTTTTAGGGTTCCGTAGCCAAATGGCAAAAACGGAACCCTTATAGTTTCGCCATGTCTGTCCGTCCGTCCTCGCTTAATCTCTGTGACCGTTAGCACTAGAAAGCTGAAATTTGGTACCAATATGTATATTAATCACGTCGACAAAGTGCGAAAATAAAAATTGGAAAAAAATGTTTTATTAGAGTATGTAGCCCCCCTACATGTAAAGTGAAAAGAGATTTTTTTTAAAATTTAAATCCTTACATGAGATAATATTGTTGGATAAGTATTCAAAAATGAATAGGGGTTTACTAAAATCATTTTTTGATAATAATTATCAATAATTTCGGAAATAATCGCTCCCAAAGTAAAAAACAATGTGTCCCCTCCCCCTCTAACTTTTAAACCAGAAGTTTAGAAAATATGAAAAAAATCTGGAATGTAGAGCTTTATAAAGAATTTTTAGGAAAATTATTTTTAACTTGATGGGATGAACAGTTTTTGAAAAGTTGGGGACACTTATTATGACGGACGGGAAACTACGGAACCCTACATTGAGCGTGGCCCGACACGCTCTTTCAGCCGGTTTTTTAATTCCTATGTGGTGTCGTAGATGTCGCTACAATAAAACACTTTAAATATAGGTACAGTCAGCATCAAAAGTCGATGAACAGAATCAACATAACAAAACATTTTATTGTGAACAGATGAAACACATTTTATTGCGAACAGATGTTTTGTTATGTTGATTCTGTTCATCGACTTTTGATGCTGACTGTACCTACACTGCGCTCCCTGCGTACAAGCTGTGGAAACTTTTAGATACAATGCGACGGAATTAAAAGAAAACATTTCAATTTTGAAACAATTTATTATCTTCTTCTTTCTTCTCTCACTTCCTAAGTAGGTATTCTTGTTTCGGTACCAAAGGTTTCGGCCATTTTATAGATACCAATCTAATATACCTTTGGTGCCAAAAAACTTGTTGCCGACACAAAAATACCTACCTATTTTACTTCCAACGTCAAAGTACTCTACATACCTAGCGGAACATTAAAGAGAGCACAACTTTGTCATAAACTGAACTGGACAGTAATTTTGTAACCGATCGGAATGCACTGATCACTTTTACTCACTCGCTAGGTAGCTAATTGGGTATCTAGATAGGTACTTGGCTCTTTGGTATACGATCAGTCTTGTTTCTGGTTTATGTTTTTATTACCTAAACAAAGACCTGCTTTTAGATTTATCCATTGCAGGATAAATCGCATCCCGCCGTTGTTCAGGAAACGATACGGAGGGAGAGTAATTAATAATATTACTATTGTAGCCAATAAGCCGGATATAGTGGTGATAGACCGATTAGCGCGCCGCACAATGATAAAATCGATGTCACCATTCCGCATGACGATAACCTCTTGAAAGCAGAGAAAGAAAAACAGACTAAATATCTCGACTTAGCACACGAGGTTGTCGACATGTGGAATGTGGACTCGGCTGTCATTGTGCCGATTGTCGTTTCCGCCAACGGTTTGATTGCCAAAAGTCTCGACGACCACCTGTCGAAGCTGTCGTTGCGCGGTTGGATCAAGGGCCTGATCGTCGACGGCGCGTAACGTAACGTTCCATGCGCGCCTCACCGTTGTCCGCTGGGGCTGCGGGGAAGTTCTGAAAAGGAATCCCGCGGTCCTAGAATTCAAGGCAAACTGAAGGAAGTGTAGTTTTAGTCAGTAAAGGTCTAATAAACCTTCCCGCTCTATGGGACCTTCTACTTAATAATGAATGATTTCTCACCTCAAAAAAATGTCATAGACCTCCAATATCCGCAGGGGTGTGATGTTGCGACATCTATGACATCACTTAGCGTTAAAGACTTAGGCTTATATATTGACGACAGGTTAAGCTGGAATAAGCATATTGCACAAGTTAGTCAGAGAGTTACCTATACGCTGCGATCTCTCTATAGATTCAAGAATTTCCTTCCATCGAGCACTAAAACCACTCTGATCCAATCGCTCGTTTTACCTATTATTGACTATGCTGATGTTTGTTTCTCTGATCTATCCCAAGAACTTCTTAACAAATTGGATCGACTTCTCAATAACTGTATTCGTTTCATATTTGGCCTTCGCAAATATGATCACATTTCATCCTTCCGTTCTCAGCTTAAATGGCTGCCTATCCGTCACAGGAGATCCCTCAGATCCCTCTGCATGCTCTTCACTATAATGAACGATCCTTGTGCTCCCGATTACTTAAAACAAAATTTCAAAACATTGGGCAGTTCTCATACTCTCAACCTTCGAGCTTCCAAAAACAAACTTCTTCATATTCCTTCTCACCGTACTGGGTTTATGTCTAATTCCTACACTGTCTCTACTATTAGACTCTGGAATGAGCTTCCCCTTGACATCAAAAAAGCTGAAAGTAAATTCTCTTTCAAACGTAAAATTCGTAAGTATTACTTGAAGTCCTCTCAAATTTAATTTGGTTGTCGCCGTCGTCGTAGTTGTTCTATTTTAAGTTCTCTTAATTATATTAATTTAATATATATCATAGTATTTATTAGTTTATAATGTTAGCATATATACGTATTTTATTATTATAAACAACTTAATCTATTCTTATAACTTTTGTTTCTTGTAATTTATGTTATTTGTTTATTGTGCAGACCTACCACAGCGATGTCTTTTTAACCCTAAGGTTGACTGGTAGAGAATGCCTTGATGCATTAAGTCCGCCTATGTACCACCATTGTACATAAAGTTTAAATAAATAAATAAATAAACTTAGAAACTAAAATTCATAATACCGCGATGATATCGCGCGATAGCATACTCGTATTTACAACAACCCGAAATCAAGTAGGTATCTATCGAGTACTTGCCCGGACCAATCATAACATCCTAGACACATGTGATAGAGGATCCCACTTTTTTTTTGATGTTTTATAAGTGCCCTTGTAGGCTATGTAAAATAAAAGTTTTGAGATTTTTTTAAGGTGGGAGATCATCAATCAATCAAATCAAAAATCAAAATCAATTCTCCCGCTCTGGGCAGAGCAGCAGGGCGTGTCAGACTTCTACAGACTAAAACCTACTCCTGTTCCTTTTTTGACTTAATTCCAGGGTCTCGGAGTTCTCTTTCATCAACCCAGGGTGCTAATTTTGAATTTTTCTATGGAGATTTGCAGAACTTTAGACCCAGTTCCACACGGTAGAAGCAGGCCTCCGTCACTCCATGTACTTGCGCGCTATAAGTGCCTACCGCCCAGCCGAGCGGTCTCGGTCCGCTTGCGGATCAAATTCAGTGCGGTTTTCGCAAGCATAGCGCGCGCACGCCGTTCAATTTTATAGTGCTGTTCGTTCGTACGCGTACCTATGATGCCTTGCTTGCTTTAGATGGGTGCAAATCAAGTAAAAGAAGGGATCAACACCTAACATTTTACCATTTACCTGACAATGACGAAAGTACGACGAAATTTATTTAAAAGAAATATTTTATAAACGATACAACTTTAAACTGTATTTAATTATATCTAAATTGTAACTACAAGTCAGAACATTCACAGTTCTCAATAACATAAACCCAAAAAGTCATGTTAATTTAATTTTATCGAAGAGGCAGCCCTGTGATTGCTGCTGGATCGCGCGGTGCGAAGCAATCACAACTGTACGCTTGAGCATTAAGGCACATTTTAGCATGCAGTCGTTGCCGACGCGATAGAGTAGGCTATTATAGTAGTAGGTATTGTAATTTTTCTACTGAGTGAAGTATCTGTTACGTAGTAACTATTTAGTAATCTGTGGTAGAAGTGTGCCCCGCTTGGGCGGAGCACCGCCGTGTCCTTGTGGAGGCTATCGGGAGCGGCGACCTCTCGCGCCGGGCCCTGGTTCAGGCCATGGTCCGGAGCGAGGAGGGTTGTTCGTTCTGTTCCACGCGCGCCTCAAGGAGATGTCAGCAAACTGTAGGGGCCCGGTAGGGCCGAAGCCTCTGGGGGGAACATGTGGTATTCCTAAAGGTTGACACCGAGTCCCCCCCAGAACGAAGGCAACGAAGAAAAGGGGTTTAGTCAGTAAGAGTCTGACACACCCTCCCGCTCCGCCCAAAAGCGGGGGAAGTCATTCTGATGATCCCCTACCAGAAAAAAAAAGACCCAGTTCCGTAAACCCCTAAAAATAAAGCTATAACAGTCGCACCAGCTCTGCTCTGAATAGCAGTGAACATTTACAAACAAATAGGAAGACAAGACACGATTAGCTTAACTATTAAATAAACAATGGTTTAATTTCCTTTTGTACGTTCATTGTTTATTTGCTTTATTTTTCCATTGTTTTAACCGCGGTTCTACTGACTACGTTTTAGTTGTGCAAAGAACGCGGTAATAGAAGTTATTTTATGTGGTTTTAATTCATATTTGCATTTTTGTAATAGTTTATGTATTATGAAGTCTGAAGTTACTGTTAAAAATTAAAATGTTAATTACAGCAGCAGTAAGTAATATCATGTCCGGCAGTCCGGTGATCATCCGGACCGAGCCAAAGTCGTCCACGGCGCATACTGTTACACGCGTGCCTCAAAGAGATGTCAGAAAAACCGTAGGGCCCCAGCAGGGTAGAAGCTTCTGGGCCATGAGTTGCCTTCTGAAAGGATAACCCGGGACCCTGGCCCTATAGCCCTCCGCGCAACTTAAGAGCGGAAGAAGTCATTCTGATGATTTCCCACCTAAAAAAAAGTAATTATTGTAAATCGAACTGCATCGTACAATTGTTTTAGTCCCTCATAAGGTGCTCTCAGCTCAGCAGGTCTCTGAATGCTTACGTTCACGATACACGGTCGGGAAAAGCCCTATTAAAAACCTCTTTATTTAACATTTCTACAAATAACAAATTAATTAACATATGAGCATGGCCCGTTGTGGATGTTGCTAAAGCAGTTACTTCCTTTGATGACACCTAGGGAAGACTTCACAGCGCCGCTGTTGTAACAGGAAATATCTCTACGCACCGAAGACTTTGTATGAAGATAACATTATAAAGTGTGTAAAAAGTAGTCGAAACAATCTGATTCAGATAATGTTTTGCCGTTCAGTTATCCTCTGATACCAAAGGACTATGCAACTTCCGCTTACAGAATAATAGAATAAACTTTATTGTACAGCGAAATAGTAACCAAGTACTAGTTGTAGTAGGACTGGAACAATTTGCCTGCAGCAGTCTTCCCATCCGATTATGATTTATGTGCTTTCAAGGCTAGCGCAGTAGTTTATGAACAGGCTCTTCATAAACTACTGCGCTTCACCATCAACGATTGCATCACTGCTTACCATCAGGTGGGACGCAGTCTTACAAAAACTCTTTTGTAAGTTACTCTACAAAGTTTAAGAGTGTGTGTAACTCTACACTAATATGTTTCTAGGCACTATTTCTAGTGTTAGAGCATCAATGTTAAAGATCATACGGGTCGTTAAACTTGGGTAAACCAGTTTGTGCAACAAAATAAAATGTTGGACCCGGTTTTGAAGAAATAAATTGCTCGAGCACTGCTTTCAAGATTCGTCAGGAAGCAGCAAGCATAGGGTGACTTGAAATAAAGATGTAATTAAAATCACTGTTTAAATATGTACAAAGAACACCGTACTCATTTTCATGTCAGAACAATATTTAAAGAACTTGGGGTCAGTGGTCTTTTGTCAGCCGTCACGCTATCGCCTCACTGAATTGCTATCGCCAAATCCGTTGCGTCCTTTTGGAGGAAACAGTGGATAACAGACAGACGCCGAAAGCGTAATGATATACTTAGTTAGGTTATAGCTTACTCAGCACTCTCTATATAAATCGCCTTATGATGAAATGTGTAATTCTAATTTCGAGCTAATCTCGGGGCTAGATAATAACAGCCGCACGGGCCTATCTTCAAGGTTAAGCAACGCTTGCCAAGGTTGGTCTGTAGATGGGTGACCATCTTAACATACCGAGTTTCAAGCACGGTCCCGGCTGTCAGTTGTAGATCTTTGGCAGTCCTTACGGATAGTCAGAAGCCAGTAAATCTGACTTCTGTCTCGCCAGGAAGTACGGTATTACCCCAGTTAAAGGGTTGTGGAGTTTTGGTATGCAGCCGCTCCTCGTAAAATACTGGTATTCAGCTAAATCCGGCTTGAATGAAAGCCAACCCAAATATAGTTGGGAAAAAGGCTAGGTAGATGACTAATTTATGTCGATTCGTGGTACAATAGGCTTCATTAAGTTCCTGTCAAGATTTGGAGCATAGACTGGAGGTGTGTTCTTCGCTTCGCATTACTTATTCGCGGAATGAGGTGAACGCTTCCTATTTCCTTTCGCTTCAGACCATGGCCTAAACTAAAGACAGACGCGAGAGGTCGCCGCCGACGATCGCCCCCACAACTTAATATACTGGTTCAACAATACATGAACAAGCGAGCTTACTTCAACGATGAATTTTCTATCAACAAACCCTTGATTGTCAGAGGTCTAGTGTAAAATATAAACCAACATAAATAGTATACCCTATTTGTTTTTTTTTACCTATAAAAGTCGCCTGGACTTTGGGAATAAGTCCATGGATTGTGGGATTTTTACCTCACTAAAACCATCCCGATGATCACCATTGCATATAGAATTTTTACATCTTAAAAGACTTCTCCAAGACCGAGGGGTCTTGGAGAAGTCACAAGTCACAGACGTTACACAGAGGTGTGTAACGTCTGTTAGGGCACGTGCCTGAAGAGACTGTACAAGGGTCCATACAGATGCTCTATAAGGGACCATAGGTACGCGTTGATGCGGCGAACTTCTTCCCGAATACCTAGTCTAAATATACCCATATAGCGTAATGGTAACCCTTCCTTGCTTACACATCCCTGCTTATTTCCGAATGCATTTGATAAACTTAATCACAATATAAACTTCTGCCTCCCTCCTTCACTTACGCACCACAAACATAACTTCGTTTTTGCCTAGCACCTAATGCGATCGCTTAGTTTGCATACTTAACTCAGCATTAGTTATTCTCCTCGCTCCGTAATAAACGTAACACACAAGAAACATGTGTCGGATACGGATGAACACGGTGCTCTTTTTATGAGCAGTAAGAAAACTATTGGGTTTACATAATTGTGTAGGTTTTACTTACGGTTGACGACTATTGTTTGCGTTGAAAGGTTGGTGGTTAGTTTTTAGTGTTGTGGTGCGACTGTTATGACAATGCACTGAGTTTTTAATATGGTCGTAATTTGAAATTATAATGTTTGCCTCTACAGCTACAGTTCATTAACTGATTAGTTAAAAGAAGCGAAAAACCAACTTGGGCAGAAGACCGCCCGTTTTCGTGCTGGGCCCTGGAACAGGCCATGGTCCAGAGGAAGGAGTAATGACAGGAAGTCGCCTCGTTCTGCGAAGCAGTAATGCTAGCGAAGGAAGCCGTATCCGTGAGGGAACGGAGTTCCTCACGCCCCAGCCGCCGGAACTCCGATCTCGGTTTCCAGCCACCGCAGGCGTTTCGCCCGCAAGACTTGCGGGCGAAAAGCAACGTGCGGCCATCCGGTAGTTGTCTACCGTCTATTTGTCAAACTACCGGGGCCGTGGGTTGTCCAAAAGGGAATCAGGAACCCCGTGGGATTCTGGTGCGCAAGCCAAAGAAGGAACATATAAGCGGGTTTTAGTCAGTAAAAGTTTGACACGCCCTCCGGGTCCGCGCTAGAAGTGGTGAAGTCATCGGATGATGTCTCACGTAAAAAAAACTTCTTGAAAATGGGACTAAGTAGCATTGTGCTGTTTTACGAGTCTGTCGCAGACGACGTCTCATGCAACAGCTATTATCAATTATGTTCTACCATTTTTTCCACACTAGCTTTACTTTTTCTAACCACAGACGCATTCACTACTCGTAAAAGACTCAACATACAAACCACTACACTAATGACTCCCAACCCACAAACTCATAAGTACCTACCCAACTCACCAAGTCACCACTTTACTTACTACTTATCAATTAGCGGTTGCTAACGTATTACAGCAACCGGGCTTAGATTATAGGCTGCAACCTGGGTTACGTATCGTATCGTACAATGTGAATTGGGTTGCTCAATCACTACCTGTATAGATTTTTTTTTTTAACGTAATGTATGAGTATTATAAAAGGTTATGTACTGATTATGGTGACAGTGACGACAGTTGACGCCAAAAATAATAAACTTACACGGAGAGACCATGAATCATGTCCAGGAATACGTGGTGTCATACCTGTGTAATACCTGGACCATGTAGTGTCCTTCCAGGCGAGGCAAGACAAAGAAAACGTACGACGATGTGAATATGCCAAGAAGAGCTACTGGTCCACGAAGTGAACCCATAGCACTAAAACAAAAGTCAATTGTACTCATATCCTCCCCGTCTTGACGTAAGGCGTACAGACTGGTCTTTTACAAACATCCAGAAATCCAAACTCAAGGCAAACGTTGAGTCTTCCTTGTATCCTGCACGTCAAACTGGGCAAACCAACGAGTAACTGTGTCCAGGATACTGTGCTCCAAAACCAGGTGTATTTACAAACGTTTTGATCGTTGTTCACTACCCGGTAAAGATTAAGCTAAAGCCGATGTCACGTTTGATCCACTCGTGGCTTAAAGACATGTTAGCAAAATAACGAAGCCCGTGTACATTGTTGATCGAAGCCGTTAGGGTAATGTCTAACAGGGTTGCGGAATTGTTCGAAAAAATTACATGGCTCTCACAAAAAACAACCAAAGGACGACAGGTGATACATAGATATTTCTTATTATCAGTAAACCGAGGCATAACTCAGTCTGTCGATGATACATCACCAGCAAATCACGACGCTCGCATAGGTAATGTGAATTAGATTTTAGATTGCTCAATAGCTGCGGCCAGTTTGCGTGTCCGTAATGCATTCAAGGAACGGACTCTTATTAGATCGGAGATGAATGAAATGAATGAAAAACGATGATATCGATTCCATGGCTCTTAGACTTACTTGTGGACATATCCTTATGCATTTCTCTAAAGCATTGATAATGTATTTTGATAACAGCAAACGGGGCTAATGAATGATTTTTGGGAGGTATTTCACGAAGCACAACCAAACGAAGCACAACCAGACGAAGCGCAACTAAAGTATTCCACGAAGCACAACTTTTTGCTTCAAATCAATTTTTATTTGAAATACCTCATTTTTGGAACCAGAATTTACATTTAATATGCACAATTTGTCTAAATAGGAATTCGATCGATGCGAGGCACACAGGAGTCGTCGCTATGGCGACACTTGGAGGACAGCTATGTTCAGCAGTGGACGTCTTTTGGCTGAAATTATGATGATGACATGTTTTATTTATATTGTATTCCACACATTATTGTAAAGGTGTCCTAACACTAGGCATAGACCTCCTACAAGTTCTTCTAGGAATTATTTTCCTGAGCAGTCACGAACTAGCCAAATAATAACGTTATGTGTTGTGGTCGTTATCATCTATTCTACGAACACTTAATCGTTTTCTTCCGACTTTTTAGAACGATACAAATACGGATAGGTAGTGTTTTCCGATATTTGCGCGATAATCATTAATTAATCACTCTATCTAACCAATGAGCTGTAACAGACTGACGATTTATTGCTAGAATTGAAATGTGAGAACTTAAAAAACTTAACCTCATTTTATTAATTTACAATTTAATAATCTCTAGGGTTCTGTACCCGAAAGGTGTCAACGGGGTGTGTATTTGCATTGTCGCTACAATGGTAAATAATAAAATTACAATTAGCGGGGGTTCCCCGATTTTATAAGAAACGTTACCAGGGTTGTAGTTTTTACCTAGTTTGGGACCCAGGGCCAGCTTCAATCTGCTTTTTGTTTATTTTCTTCATAATTGTATATTTCTTATTTTTCTTTCAAACTAAACGCACATTTAATGATGTCCCTGAGAATAGCACTTTATAAGCCGGAAGTGATCACAGCACAGTATGAAGTACTATTATATTGAAGTGTAAAGTGTTTCATCACCATCATCTACCTAGCCTTTACCCTTTTCCTTTTCCTTTGTGAAAACTAATAGCCAAAGAATTGCGATTCATGAAGTCTACGCTTTGTCTATCACGAGTGGGTGGTCCACCAACCCTAGCAGTACGCTAGCCATTTACTTGACCAGCACGACGTCCCTCGTTAGCCTAGTGTACTCAACAGGAGAACCAAGGTTATCGACATAACACGAAGATTCATTTAACTTAACGTTTGAATCCCCAACCGGTCCTATGAGACCGCGCTGTTATTGTTTTACTATTGTGTCTCGTTTCGCGGGTATCTGAGTAATTAAGTGGTAGTGGACCGAATACATGGCTCGTAGAATCGATGGAACTAAAAAATCCTAGAGAGGCCACCGCCTACCGAAAGACGCAACGTTGAAAAACTTTCCACGGTGAAAAGATGACCTGGTAAGGGTCACGGGCATCCAATCTTTTGGAAAACCTTTCAGGTTACGACAGTAGCCTAAAACTTATAATGAACTAACTTTAGCCCGCAGCTTCGCCCGCGCGCATAAAATATAGCCTATGTCACTCAGGAATACAGCAGCTTTCTATTGGTGAAAAAATTTTAGCAATCGGACCAGTACTTCCACAGATTACCTCATACAAACCAAAAACAAACTTTACCTCTTTATTATATTAGTAAGTATAGATTAACCTTTTGTTGACCTAATATTTTGACGCTAAAGAGGAGGAAATCATAAGCTTGTATAGTAAATAAAAAAAACAAAAGGTGTTATTTTCAGTAGAATTACTTGTTGCAGTATTTCAAACGAGTAATAAATATGAGTAACAAACAGTTTCATTATTTAGTAATAGCTTACACTGATACTTAGTTTGTAATTGAAATCATTAGTTACTTTACTAGAAATTTATTTCTTGATTGCAGCAAATTCTAACATTACTTACTTAATGTTGTTTTCAACTGACAGCACATCAGATATCTAAAATAGAATAACAATAACAGAAATTAAACTTAATCTACATAATAAATTACATAACGCCTTTATGTAATCCAAAATGAAATAATCAACATCCGTCCATTGCTCTATTACTAGAGCACAGCGACCTTGATCTGTATGTAATTTGATTCTTGAAGCTTAGCATGCCACAACTTACTATAGCAAATCTTGTCATTTCATGTTGTTTCATGTCAAATGATAAAATAAGTATAATAATTCTATGACTCGTTACTATAATTGACAAAAAAAAATCGTTTAATATGTAATAAAATCGTTGTAATGAAAAATGAGAAAAGTTTACTGAAATAGATACCCCGTATGTATTATTGATTGGGAATAACCCATACTGTCCCAGTCAAAAAACACCTGCCCTGAACACATCCTGTATCTTTTTTGGTAGTTTTCTTCCAATATTTTTCTACCATTTCGAGATAAACCCGACTAATGTAAATATTCACATTTAGCGCAAACAAAAGACATCAACGCGTGCTCCTTCACGCGTATCAAGCATCTGGTTCAACCACAAGCAAATTGCAGACACAAAATGCACATTATTTAAATTAATGACTGGTTAGTTACAATGTTCTCAAGTGATGCAAGATGGATGCAAGATTCAAGGCGCATTGCATCGCTGAGTTCAAGATCAGCGGTCATTTATCATTCATCTAGGTTGCAATTTATCTTTTTCTATTTATAGGATGAGTCTTATTAAGTTCAATTTTTGTTTGTTTTATTTTTTGTTATGATTAATGTGAATGAAATAGTTAGTTGATTTTTATTGCATAATTTAGCAAATGATGTGCTGAAAGGAAGTAGGTTAGCTGGTAGCCTACTTATAAGAAAATGTATTTATATTTATAAGTTATTTCTAACTTATATTTACTGTTTAATCATGAACTATCTATCTACTCTAACTTTCCACTGTCAATCAAAATAAAAAAAATTCTATAAATAAACTTTCAAGCGTTTAAGAGAAAAATGTTAACGGCTACATAAAAAGTTAATTGTAGAATAAACGTGCATGTAATTATTACAATAAGAATAAAAAAGAAAGTCGTGTCATAAACGTTTACGTTATGCCGGCCACTTTACCTCAGTTTTGGAACACACGGAAACAAACACAAGTTACCGTCACGAGGACCCAATTACTTACTTTTCTGCTTAGTACAATAACATGAAATATAATAATGCTAGCTTTTGCCAGCAACTTCACTTACAAGCAGATGAAAACTATTCTACCTATAGGATCGTAGTTTACTCTTCTATATCGTTTCCCAAAGTCAAATTAGTTTCTACTCTAAAATTAACCCAAATTGGTTCAGCGGCATGGTGTTTCCTCTGCTAGGACTCAGGCGCCTATCTAGGAATGGGTCGTAATGCACCAAGCGAGCCCAGTTTGTGTTGATAGATATAACATATCTTTGAATTTATAGTTCTAGGACATGCTGGTTTCTTCACAATGTTTTTCTTCACCATTTTGAGAGCAGTGTTGATGAAATAAATTGCATGAAGTAGGTAATGCGTTTCGCTGGGTTTGAACCTATGTACAACTAATAATTTGTAAGTCAGGGCCGGTAGCACTGGGCTATGATAGCTTTTTAAATCCTCCTTTTTCGTTGCGGTGTAATATCGTTACCAACAGACAGACAAATCGAATACGAATTGCTTACGCCTTTATGTTATTATATTAGTATGAAAGAATTTTTTACTCGAGTTACTTCAAAACCCAATTACTTCACTACGTAATAATAAAATATATTAACGCCCTAATCTAAAGTTATATTAGATTACGAAACAATGGAGATTTATTGAAAGTGTGTTACGTTCTGGTATCGTTGTTACTGTTCGATGGTAATAAGGTTTGTGTGAAGGTACAGTCGTACGGAAAAGTAAACCTTGGGGCTTTACCAGCTTATCACTTTGTGTTTGAGTGTACGGTAGCTATTTGCTGATGGTAAATGTCATTCGGAGAGTGTCCCTTCACTTTGTCCTTACAACGATCTCTAAAACAATTCGTGTTACCACTGGATTTTTAGCATACCACTATATCTATATCTATACTAATATTATAAAGAGGTAAAATTTGTAAGTTTGTATGTTAGTAAGTTTGTATGTAGGGGGTAATCTCTGGAATTACTGGTCCGATTTGAAAAATTATTTCAGTGTTAGATAGCCCATTTATCGAGGAATACTATAGGATATATATCATCATGCCACAACCCACGGGAGCGGAGCAGTAACGAAAAATGCGGGTGAAACCGCAGGGGACAGCTAGTTACGTATATTCACATGTTTTTTTTTATAAAAATATATTTACATTGACATAGATATAATGTAACAGTACATAGATTATTTTCACACTGTCTATATAGTATTTTATTATAAATTGATTTATTTATGTACACACAAACAATTGAAAAAGATTTATCCAGCAGATAGAAGAGTAAAAATGTTTACTTAATCACATTTTATTTTAAGCGCTCTTTTAGGACATCACGTACACACTAATTACGTGCCTAGATTTTTAACGATAAGATAGAACTTTGTTAAAGAAAGACAGAGTAAAGACTGGAATTTCAGTATTGTAATTATATCTGATAATATTTTTTCTCTATATTAAGTTTTGACAATCCGCGATATTCGATGACGTCCTTGTAGTGAACAAATATTCATGATTGAATTGATATTTCTAATGTTTGTAAAATCTATAAATATTACTCTCAAAAAACAAAGACATGAACAAACAAAGATCTTCATGATAAAAAGACAATACTAATAACACGTTACCTAACAAAAAAACACTGGTCAATTTCCACGCACAATTTCAGAACCCAACACAATGTCTATAAAAGCCATCACTACAACATTACTAATTTATAATCTTCGACACACACTTAAAAAAAAACAAAAGATGCATTGTTTTCAATGCGTAACATTTCGAAACACAGAACACAGCATTTTGAAACGAAATCTGTATCAAACTCGCAGTTTCGAAACAGCGAGACGATTAAGCCGTGGTTTGATCAGACTCTTACGTACGGCAATCAAACTAATTGTAACTTGCATTTTAAGCAGAAACAGTCCTGTTTTACAGGGTTTGTTGTAGGTAAATAGTTGCTATGTCGATGAATTTACTTTCAATTTTATTGGGAGATGACTTAGTTGTTGATCTGAATAGTATTATTGTTGTCATATGACGAGTAGCATACAACAAGCTGTTTCCCGTGACTTCCCCGACGTCTGTAGGTCCTACTTATAGCGTAATGTTATGTAACCTATAACTAATATTGGTCGTGAATTTATACTATCCTCTATAGAAAGATTATTTTCCAATTCGAATCCGCAGGTCTAGGAACTAGCGCGTTTAAACATAAAAAAAACTTTATTACATTAGTATAGATTGAAATATATATATATATATATATATTATCTTTACAAAGTGGGGAGCTGATGCTGGAAGACGCTGCCAAGGTCGACCCGGGAAGAGATGGTGGGATGACCTTGATGCCTACCACATGAGCTGTTTCAAGGTTGCTCGAGAACAAAATACCTGGAAGGAGTTGGTGGAAGCTTTACCCAGCAGTGGGACAGTATAGGCTGAACAGAAAAACAAGAAATATACGTCGAGATTGGGTTTACAGTTCACAAAAAGTTTATTTAATTAATTTAAAACCAGCGTCAGGGTACTGCTAAATCGGAAGTTGTCTGGCATTGTGCTAAATTGAACCTATTTGGCATAACCGTGAAACATAATGTTATTGTTTTTATATAATTTTAAGATTTTGACATCACGTTTCATAATAGTGTGCTAAATAAACGGGGTTTACATCTTTCAAATTCGTTTTTCCATTTGTCATTCAATTCAGCTAAAGACAATGCCTAGGAAAATTGCATAGTTTTATATCTAGTAATTTATAACATAAGTATAGTATAATATATTATACATAATTTCCCACAAGGAAACGGTTTGTAATAAATAACTTAAGAAATAAGTTATTTATAATAGGTAATTTCTCAGTTTATTATTTAATATATGTAGGTAATTATGTAGACCTAAAAATAATAAACTTTACCAATCATTGCACCAACGAAGATTTACAGGAAAATAATGTAATCTAAGATTTAATGTTCGAATTTTAAACACTGCTTATGTTTACATTTCGGTATAATATAACCATCGTTAAATCCATACCTTCATATCATTAATAACTAGCTTTTGCCCACGTCAATATAAAATTCATAAGCTACTCACTACTCGTAGAAATAAATTATTCTGTGTTTGTGAATCTTTCCGAAAAGATGTTAGAAAAAATGATGACCACTCGCGTCAGGCCCTGGATTAAGCCATGGTCCGGAGCGAGAGAAAATGGGCAGCGATCGCCTCCTTCAGCAAAGCGAAGGAGAAGGGCGCAACCGTAAAGAAGACTGAAACATCCTCAAACCCTAGGCACCGCCACTAGAGACGCCCTCGGAGTCGGGAGACTTAAGGCATAAGGGTTTGTGGACGACTAGCAGCTCACTTCCAGCTGTCCGGCTACGACCAAGCCCATTCCCTCGACGGAGTGTAGAATTTCCAACGCACCGCAAAGATATGTTCGCTTAAGCCCACTATAGCTATGGAGAATTTCTAAAAGGAAACTAGTGGTCCTAGAACCCAAAGATCAACTGAAAGACATAGGTGTGTCAGTAAAAGAATTACACGCCCGCCCGCTCTACTCAAGCGTGGAAGAAGTCATTGAATGATTTCCTGAAATTAGTATGTTCCGAATCGGCTACTGAAACAATTATAACTATTTTTAAATAGGTCTTTTTTGTCTTTGATTCCATTCATAAAATAAGAGAAGAATTTTATTTATTTATATTTAGATTTTTTTTTTATAAATCCTAATTAATCTACTAGCGTGTTTGTAGCGTGTAAAGACACCAACATATCGGTATTTATATTTAGTCTTAGTGTGTCGATTCCCATGTTATTTGCCTATTTTTTATCTCAATGACATTTCTTTCCAGACCTCGAGTTGGGGCCCGTAAAACACTATCAAGGAGGTGGTGTCTGGATGTCTATACGTCGACGTAAGACTGCTGGGAATATAGGATACTCTACGTCATCCTCAGTTCTCAGGTAGGTACGCAAACGACATTGGGGCCCAAGCCGTGTGAAGTAATAATTACAAATAATAACGTTTACCACAAAGAGATGTCAGCAATAACCGTAGGGTCGATACCAGCTAGGGATGATTTCCTTCCTCAAAAATAAACTATGCCTATGTTTGTTGCATTATCTTGCCTACTGTACCTACCTATTTTGATGATTTATAAAGAGATACTCGTACATTGGACCTTTGTCAAGAACATCTATTTTTTTTTGTAACAGAATGTATTCCGGGATCATTTTCGAAAACTATACGTGCAGAGCCGCTGGCAAAAGCAAGTGAGCTTTAATCTTTTAAGATAAAGATAAACTCATATAATAATACTTATAAATGTCAATGCGGACTTCAATTATACAATGTAAAGTTAATCGTTTCATTTTATGATACGATTGCGAAACCAGGCTTTCATGTTATTATATTATTTCTTAGCTTTTAACGTTATTATGCAAAGAATACAGAAAATATAAAAATTGATCGTCCTTGCCCCGGATATGTTCTGCATATTTTTGTAATGTACCTACGAAAATAATTACGTTTCGTACTTATCTGCTTTTGGTTTTTATTTCAGAAAGTAAGGTCGGGAAGCATTTGTATTAATATTAGTGGAATATTTTGAATAATCAAGTTGTAGAGAATTTTACAAATTGAAAAAAAAAAACTACACAAATTGTAAAGATTATGGGTTAGAAACTACATTTATTATAAAATTCATGAGGAAATACGAGATAAATAAGAGACAGTTCAATATCTATTTGGAAATAATAAAAAAAAATAATAACGAAAAATCGGATGCAAGCAAGTTATGTAATTTTATGCGCTACAACTGCAGTATAATATAACTATAAAAATCGATTGTAATGTCCAATAAATAATCATATTTTTCAAAAGTTTTTGAATAATCAATTTGCATAATTAAGATATATAGCAATAAAAATAGTATATTATGATAAATGTGCATATATGGTGGTAAGTGTTAGTATTGGATTTGGGCTTGATGTGACAATATCTGAAATCTGGCTCTAGGAATTATCGTATTAAATGGATTTATTCATAATATTGCGTTCGCACTCATAACTTTGGGCTAAAAATATTGTAAGTAAAATCCCTATTGTACCTTAAAATTTAGGCGACATAATCTTTGAAGCAATTCTGAACACTGGCCCTAATTAAACGAGGAGATTGTAATAACCCCACCAAATTAAATGTAAGAAAATTTACCAAATTAAAAAAGCCAAATTACCAAAATAATTGGACAGCAAATATAAAATTCATTCGAATAATTATTCATAAATCCATAATAATTTTATTGGAAAAACAGACTTACATAAAACTATGCAAATTCGATCAACAAATCGCGCATCAGTCGATATAACCGAACAATTACGAGTGCATGGAAATGTCATGAGATAATTATGGCAAAATATGTTGATGTTGGTATCGGGTGCTTTTTCTATGAATCTCTCAACAAATTTCTATCTATTGTTCTAATTGAGACGCGAATCGACTGACAATGCGGCGCGCGCGCACACGTAACTGCAGCCAGAGCACTCGCACACACCGGCCGTAAGTGAAAACGAGTATAAATACGATGCAAATTACAAATGCTGGCATTACCCACCACCCTCTCGTGGAGTCAGGTGTTCCACAGTAATCCACCGCCGAAATGTACTACCATGTGCGTAACTATATATTCAAAGTGATACCTAAGTGCTATTGCTGAAATCCTTCACCAAGTGCCCCAATCTCGTGATCGTGCTAATTGGACTGTGCTGAAAATGTTAATTAGCCTATTACACCAAATTAGTACTCAAACGTGAAATATTTACTTCGTTGATTGAACGCACTGATGAACGAATCCAGTGAAGCATCCATAAGAGCAATTCTTCCTGTTAACACGTCGTTTGGCTTCATAGGAAGTCTTTCGCGTTACATAAATCAGATTGTCTGTGTTCCTGGAGTTAGTGCCCGCAGCGAAACTGGTTAATAACACTAACCGATAGTCAGCTCGACATTTTAACGTCAATTCTTCGGTTATTAATTGGCAGTCAGGCATCCGCTATTGCCGCAAGATTACAGCCGAGCCTACACGATGCTATTATGAGAGCATGGATAATTCGCAAGCTTTAATTACTGAATTTATCTGACTTCAACTTTTCTTCCCATAATTTGTCTTATTATACAACTTGTCACTAAAATTTTCTCTTTGTTTCTTGTGCAGTATTTCCTGGGATTCTTGGCCGTGGTGGCCGCCTACCCTGGATTCGTCCACGAGGAGGCACCCCAACTCGAGGCCAAATACGACCACGCCCTCATCGGCGAAACGGGACACCATCATCAAGTAGAGCATGAACATGCCAAGTCACACCAGTCGATCAAATTCGAGCACTTCCACCCTGTCCCCGTGTACGTGAAGAAAGAGCACAGCCATCTGCTCAAGCACCCGCTCGAGAAGGGCAAGTCCGAGCAGAACCTGAAGCTGATCCACCCCGAGACTGAGCACAAACATGGCGGCGGTCTCGTGCTTGAGGATGACAGGCACAACACCGACCACGCCGCCGCGCTCGAGCATGGAGGTTTCGAGCACGGAGGTTTTGAGCAAGGAGGCTACGAGCACCTCTCTGGCGGCTATGAAGGCGGTCACGGTGGTCTTGAAGGCGGCCACGGTGGATTCGAAGGCTACAGCGGCGGCGAGGGCCTTAAAGCTTACGCTGAGCTTGCCCAACCCGAAGCTGAGGGCCACTATTACGCGGAAGCTTCACACGCACTCGCCGGCGACTCTGGCGAGGGCTACAAATACGAGAGCTATTAACTGCATTTAACATAGACTTTATCAACCACGGGCATACTATCGAGGAGTCCGCTCCATCGTTACAGTAACTATAGGTCTATCTCTTGCCTGTTGATATTAGAACATATAAGGTTAGATCTAGCTTGAGACTAATATGTACTCGTATTCAGCTTACATTATGCAGTTGAAATGTTTCTCGTAGATTCAAAATGTACCTGATCTAGGATTAATTCTAAAATCGTATTTAGGAAGTTGTATGTAGGTCTTGAATTTTTATCGTTATAGATTCTCGGCACTACGCGGCAATTAAATTATGAAATGTTAGAAACAGTTCCGTTAGGTGTTAGAAAGTACGCGTGGTGCTATTCAGAGTTGATCGACTGCTTGATCGTGTGATTGTTTTCTTTCTAATTGTTCTCTCGCTTGATTTTCGTATTAGTAATATTTGTGACTAGGCGATCGTTGATTGAGTCCCAGAGAAATTGTGATATTAATAAAATGTTTGTTTTTACATAAACATTGGTGTTTGTATTTGAAACCATCAAATCTTCTTATCCACATAACTTAATGTTACAAAGGGTATTCTTCTGCTCCAATAGACCATGTTTAGATATCGACAGCAATGTGTTAATTGCTAATTACGTACATTGACGGCTCATGTAATTGTTACCGGCTTATTATCGCTCCGTAGTTCACAAAAAGGATCGATCATAGCGCTCACATAACTATGATTTAACATGGTTACAACACGTGTATTATTATTGGGAACCTGGTTAACACGCTTTTTTACGATACTAAACTTGCTAAACTAGGCAAGCTTTTTGACAGCAATGATTGGGAGAACGTCGTACATAAAAAACTGTTAGAAATGTTTATTGAACAATTTAATTATATGTAACAGTAAATTGCTTTACATAATGCATATGACAACACAGCCTAAATAAACACCAATAGTAGCACAGAATGTAATGACTATGAAAACTTGTACTATACCTAACTAACTAACGTTAGTCGAAGAAATTGTGAAAGGCACTGTCGGCAGTGCGCTCTTATTTCGTTGAAATTGCCGTCCCGTAGTTACTTGTGAGTCACGATATCGACTCTGTGTATATTCCTTATATAAGGAAATAATACTAAACGATAACTATTACTTATCTAGGTAGATACTTGACGTAATACGCGTGAGAAAATTGCTTGCAGACACGACTTTATGGGCCTTATATCTTGAGATATATTTTGTGCAGTACCTCAGTTCCTACATTTTTGTATGATTTATGGTTAGATTTTATAGTCATATAGATTAAAGCAAAACCTTACTCCTAAGTTATCCTATTTCTTCGATGAAACTGAGATGTCTTCGAGTTAAGTAAAAAATTTCAATAGTTATGTGATATATTATCTCAGTTTTATGGTCTGACTAATAATTAACTTGATCGAAGCATAACCATAGAGTCAACCAGGCATACATGCTTTAGCCGCTAACGTGCCCTTAACTTGCAATACTAAATAGTTATTTTATAGTTCAAATTGATAAGGCATCCAGGAAAATGATCGTAATAGTAGTTTTCCCTTTGAAAAATCATAATTCATATTTTTTTATTATTCTTCAACCACTACTACTCGCCATGCTCTTAAACCTCCTTATTTCAGCCGTAATGCATCCGCGGCTAGACATAGACTTCCCGCAAGTGTCGCCGCATTGACCGAAGTAGTGTTTCACTCCTATCGGATTCCTAGGACTCTCGCTCGAAACCATACCCTCGAGCTCTTAACGAAATCTTTTCGATGACCTAAACTAAACTGTGGAGCTATATAGGGTGTAGCTCTATCCCTCTTTCTCGATCGCAAGCTGGTCAATTAAACACTTCATGGTAAGACCGATGATCATCGGTCAAAGGCTCTTCCGCCTACTTATACAAAATCATATTCTAAGTACATAACACCACTTAAGTTTGCTCCAGTTCCAAGTGTCAACGTCATAATTATAATGACGTAATAAAAGCTAACGCTGTTCACACCACAGCGCACATCTGTCATTCAACTGTGGCCTAGTTTACACTGTTCAGTTATAGAAACGAGTGAATTTTATAACTTCCTTCTGATATTGTGCAGTGTGAGCAATGATGTTTACGTGTTATTATGTTTTGCAATAGGTCAAGACTGTGCTGTTGAATACTCGGACAATACAAGTCATGTCTTGCAACTTCCCGTTTTCTTAATATGAAGAAATGTTTGTTAGACATTGTAGATTTTTTAAGTGGGAATGTTTTCCTTGCTTTGGCTGGAGCGAGAAGGAGTGATTTTCAAACTTTACTAACTGAAACTCACCGGTATTCGTTCTGTTGTCCTTTGCGTTCTAGGGCCGCGATGATTCATTCGAATATTCTTTAGATTATTTCTAAAGTTGGGAATTCGTGCAATGATTTCTCCCACTCTAGGGTGGAGCGATAGAGCGTGTCAAAATTTTACTGACTAAAACTACACCTATATTCCTTCTTTGCCTTGCATTCTAAGGCGAGTGGCGGGATTCCATTTCGGAAGTCAACTCATAGCCCCAGTGAATATGTAGATTGTAGGTATACGGTAAAGTTTTATTGTTTTGATCGATATCATTTAAACTAGGTGGTGTAAGCTATTAACCAGGAACCACAAAGGTTAATTGACAAGATCTAATCGTATTGATTACTTAATTAAAAACCATTTCTTCAAAGGTTTTTAATTATTGGCATGAATCTTAATAATTAGAAACGAATTAATATTATAGCCATATATGCTTTAATATGCTATAACAATATTCAAATTTTTACGAATAAATAACTTAAAGCTGAACCATAAAACACTAATGTGGGGCGATGTTACAACTTGGCCGCCTTATGCAATAGCGGCGAATACAAATCTCTTGATTTTAAAACACGACATCACAGCTTCCTGGTTTTGTCGACGATTTTGTATTCATACTGTAGGTGGCACCGCTTTCTACGCGATGATATACAGAATCAGATATTCCGAAAGTATTTTGCAATTCCACTGCGGAAGATACCGATCGAAATGCGAAAAAAATTATGTCATTTCATGTTAATTTTCTAGTTTCTTTTATAAGTGGTTTTTTAGTGATTTGTTATAATTTATGCTTCGATTTAGGTGTTTTTGTGGATGGAATTATAATATTTTGGTGGATTAGCTGTTGGTGTTTGTAAAAGTCATGGTGATATAAATGACTGACCAACCTAATTAAAAAACTGTTATTAAGGCTTATGTATCTAAGCAATATTTACTTATTTATTTTCATCATAAGCATACAAGATACTTATGATTTATTCACTAATCATTATGGCAAAGTCATCACTATAAAATAAATAATGTCTAACAAGCGTCAAATGATGAAAAAAATTATTTAACCTACAGCGCCCCAACCAGATGTGTCTTTACATACCTAATTATAAAAAAGTGACATTATAGAAATAACAGAACCCAAAATCAAGCGGGAAAAGCATGCTTCAAAAATTCCAAGTCAATCTGAAAATATCACTGGTCAAAGGGTACAGTTTCATATAACGACAAACCTATTATAATGTAGTAACAAACTTTTCATAGCGCCTTCCTATTTAGTTATATTAACATTTCTGCTACGTCTATTCACAACGAACGAAGTAACAATTGTTCAGGCGATAGTAACCAGTGAAATTAACATTCTTGAATAAAATGCTGCTTTTTAATATTCAAATCTTTTCATTTAATAAAATTATAATTATAACAACTTATATATTCTTAAATACAAATAATATCACTCAATCAATGGCACCAATATTGCACTCGAATTAAACAATACTTAGTTTTTAATTTATTTTAGTTTTAATCACAAAATATAACAGCAAGTCTTTATCTCAGTTCAAGCAACATCGATGTCTTTACAAATATAAAATCAATGTTCCCAAATGTGACGAATTATTTTGAAATGCTCCGAGTTTATAACAGGAATCTTTTGCTTTTCTGTAAAAGGAGCAAACTTTTGAATTGTGTATGGTCTGTCCACTTTTACATACACATTTCTTACACCTTCTACAGGACGTATTCCACCTGCTACAGGTTTTGATACTCTAAATGCCTGCGTATATTCCAAGGGCGTAGGATATGGTGCTGGTATGTTAACGTCATGAGTTTTTGGAATGTGCACTATCGTCGAAGTTTCAGTGCTTCTCACTAATTCTATAGGTTGATTTTCAGTATATACTGGTCCTTGAGTTACATAGGATGCAGGAGGAACAGTCGAAGCTTCAATTCTGGCTAAGTCATTCTGTTGACCTAAGTTTTTGGTTAATTTTTCTAACTCAATGGTGTACTCCCTTTGGTCATAATATTGAGGAGACTCTTTCATCTTTTGTAATTTAGTTCGAATGTTATATTCCTCTTTTACCAGTTCTTCCTTTTGTCGGGAAATAGTGTCAGTTATTGTTTGATGTTGGTAAAGAGGTGCCAGAAGAAGAGAAAATCTATCTTTTTGTAAAATAGAAGTTTGTACTGTAGGTAACGGTGGTGCTGGGGCGGCTGGCTTTTCTTGTTGTCCCTCCAGAGGTGGTGCAGGTGTTAGTGGTAGTAATGGTGGTAGGCCTTCAATCGAACTGAGCGTTTCTTTGAAATCTTTCGATCCATGAGATACAAAGTATGTTTTATCTCTAGGTTTTGGTGTAACCACGGATGCAGGAACTTTTTCAAGTCCTTGTAGCTTTTTAGTTCCTTTAGGCGCTTGCAGTCGGGGTGGTCGTGTTGGTTTATACACGTTTCTTTGGCTCTCTTTATTTGGCCGAGTATGTGAATTTTGTTGATCTTTTGCACTTGGTTCTGTATATGTAATTTGTTGAGCTTTTGTACTCGATTCTGTATATGTATTTTGTTGAGATTTTGTACTCGCTTCGGTGTACGCATTTGGTCGTGTCTCTGTGTTTGCTACAGTATTCGCAGTGTTGTAAGAAATTTTATTTGCTTGAGAATATGTCGTTTGTGGTGCTTCTGTATTTGGTACAGTATCATTAGTTTGTTGACCCACTACATTTGATTGAGAATACACATTTTGTTGAAATTCTGTATTTGCATTTGTCTTTGCAGTTTGTTGAGCTGTATTTACTTTATAATATGCAGGTTGTTGTGTTTCTGTATTTCCAGTTTGTTGAGCGGCCACATTTGCTTGAGGATATACATTTCGTTGAGTTTCTGTCTTTGCAATTTTTGAAACTGTATTATTGACTTTGTTATTATATGCATTTTGTTGAGCTCTCTGATATGCCACAATATTAGTAATTTTTTGGGACGGGTTTGGTTGAGAAAGTGAATTTCTTTGAGTCACTGTGTTACCATGAGAAAAATCATTAGCTTTTGTTGTTAATCTGTTAGCTGTGTTCTGGGCCACCGTATTTATTTGAGAATATGCATTTTGTTGAGGTCTTTGATTTGTTTCAATATTCGTTGTTCTTTGAGTCGAGTTTATTTGAGAAAATGAATTTCTTGGAGTAACTGTGTTTATTTGAATAAGATCATTTGGTTGAGCCAAGGTTGTCTCTTTTTTATAGGAGGGTTTTTGAGCCACAGTATTTGAATTTTGTTCAGTTAAATTGGTTTGAAGATATACGTTTCGATTTGATTCTGTGTTAACGTAAGAATATACATTATTTTGAACCTCTTTAGTTTCTTGAGGAAATGCATTTCGCGGTGCCTCGGTGTTAACTTGAAAATATACATTTCGCTCTGGCTCGGCATTAACTTGAGGATATACATTCTTTTGACCTTCTTTATTTTCTTGATAATATGCATTTTGCTGTGCCTGGGTATTAAATTGAGTAAATGCAATTTGTTGAGTTGGAACTGGTTTTGCTTGGAAATATGCATCTATTACACTGTCTGCAGTTTGTGTATTTTGTTCATTAAATGTATTTAATTTAGCCTTTGTATTTGCTTGAGAATAGGCATTTCGTTGAGCCTCTGCAGTTTCTTGAGCATAGGCATTTTGTTGAGCTTCTGCAGTTTTTTGAAAAAATGCGTTTTGTTTAGCCACTATGTTGGCTTGAGACAATGCATTTTGATATGCCTCGGTACTCACTTGAACGAATACATTTTGTGGAGCCTCAGTATTTGTTACATATGCATATTGTGGTGCCACTGTATTCGTCAGATGAAAAGCAGTTTGTTGTACCGGCTGTTTACTGGCCACATCAAATGCACTTTGTTGAGCCTCTGTATTAGCTAAATTAAAGGGATTTTGCTGTACTGCAGAATTTACAGCACTAAATGCACTTTGTTGGGTCTTTTCATTTTTTACGTTGAATGCGGCTTGTTGCGCCATTATGTTTGCTTGAGACTGTGCTATTTGTTGCGCTTTTTCATTTGCTTGAATATATGCGTTTGCTTCAATTTGTGCAAATTGGTATGGAGATAGAGGTAATGCCTGATAAGGAACCATTTGTAGAATCTCATGTTCATAATGAGGTAAAAACCGAACGTACGCTTCCGCATTATTGCTTTGGTTAGTGATTTTCGGTCGACTTGCTTTTTTAGGAACATAAGTGGAGTATTCTTTTTCCTTGTTATGTGGTCTCGCTTTAGTGTATTTGTAACGTGGAGTTGTTGTTGTCATTTCTGTAGTAGCTTCAGTAGGTGGTGTTTTGTTATGTGACAAGTCATCATTGATTTCTTGTATGTTTAAGAGTTTAAAATAATTTAGTACGTCAGGATTATCTTTCTGTAGTTCGACTGGACTCATCCAGGTTTGATATTGCTGTACGTTTGGTTGTTCAACACTTTGTCTGAGC
Organism: Mythimna separata; assembly: GCA_030763345.1. Taxonomy (NCBI): domain Eukaryota; kingdom Metazoa; phylum Arthropoda; class Insecta; order Lepidoptera; family Noctuidae; genus Mythimna; species Mythimna separata. The sequence goes on from CM061182.1 coordinate 13,882,630, forward strand.
TGTTCTTGAAGATCAATAAAATCGTTTTCATACTCTGGATATGGCTGTACCACCGCGCCGGCTGCTTGTAAAGTTTGCACTTGATCTGGTGTCAGAAAGAGTACAACTTCCTTCATGCCTGTTAGATCAGGTTGATGAGATTGCGTGGGTACCGTTGGCGCTGGTGACGAACTCGGCGGTTCTTCATAGAACGATTGTGCAACCACATCGTGAATACCTGCTTTCACTGGGACCAGGAACAATGGTGCTAGGTAGCACCATATCTGAAAATAAGAAGTACGTTATGTAACAACTTAACCAATTAAAAAAAATATATGTGAAATATTTTTGACTGTTTTACTTACGGGTATCCCCATGATTGAGTGAATGGTGGCCTGTGACCTGCTGTGCCGCGGTTAGTCGTTTGCTCTAAAATAAAGATGAACAACATTTTTATATAAGTATCTTACACACACATAAAATGAAAAGATCCGCAAGTGTGGCATTCGGTCACTGCCGTAATGATTACGTTTATGAAATCAAAGTGTGGATTATATCAATATTCAACATTGTCGTAATCTTATTAGTGTTTTAGTGAAAGTCGTGGTCATTAGAGAGAAATAATACGATGCTTAAGCAATGACAATAATTCTTGTATATTTGATGAGGTGCTGGATACCAGCGTCAAGATTTATGTTCTTACTAAATGTCATGATTGCTTTTTTATAATATGAAACAATGAATATTAAATTATAATTACTAATTATATCCTTTACTATACACGTCATAAAACACAGGACAATATGTATGTAAAATTGACGGTCTTATCGCACAGGTCAATTTTTTAGAGACAACCTTTGGATGGACTAAACCGAAAGGTACCTATAGACCTTATTTAGTAAAATAAGTATACAGCCAGAATATGCTATATTAGTATAGCAAAGTGTGAACGAGTTCTAAATAAACGATATTGTTGTGCTATGAACTATATGCTATTATATTATAGCGTAGTTTGAAATGATCTATGAACCTGTAAGTTGGTTAAAATAAATAAAGAAAAAAACATAAAATCCTATCATTATCAACCAAACGAAAAAAGCCTTTAATTTTTGCTGTCCTTCACCAACCACAATCATTGATAGAACAGTTACTGTCTAAAGCTAGAGTAGGTACATCCATGTCTCAATAACCGAAAACCAATCCGTAGAATGACGAAGACAAGTGATTATAAATCAAATAACATTAGACTAGGCGGAGAAGGGGGTACTATTGCAATACACATTATATGTCCAGTTGCTATAATACTCCCCTCTCCATCCTCGGACCTCTGTCCAATACAATAAAGTCAATAACGCTAGCATAAGTCATTAGTAGGTTATACATACCTAATTTTATTTTGTCAACACATTTCACACTCGTCCAAAAATACTCTTCTGTTTACAATGATTATTTTTGTTTATAATTTTTTGATCTACATATCGTTTATTAATTAATCTCAAACCAGTTTTTTGCTTTATTTTTTTTTTTATATCAAAATCGATATTGCTCTTAAGAGGGGTGCACACAACTGCAGCTTATCTAACCTAATGGTTCATTATCATTTTTGTTTCCACGCTTTTATATAAACTTCGTTCGCGACCCCACGAGAGCCGATCATTGGCGCTTTGCTATGTATTTTTAATTAGGAGACTATCAAAAATGTTCGCAATTTATTCAAATGTCATTAATCTGTTAAGTAATACTCTAGAAAACTGGTTTAGACATCCTCTTATTCAATTTCCGTCTAACGGTACTATCTTGTTTCGACGTAAATGCTGCATCAAAAACCAGTTATTCGTTCGTTTTTACAAGTTTTGAGCAAGATGATTATGATGTATGTACCAAAAATAAATATCGGTGCCGTATTAGCCATTATGAGCTCGATAAATTTAATTTTACAAGTACTCGTACACTTTAAACTTCTTATTACCAAAGCATAATAATAATAAACGCTGAATTAATAATTTAAGTTTTAAATCATGGAACTAATAAGTTTAATTTTTTATTATTGAGGGATAACCTTTAAGGAGAGCCTCATCTTTTGATGGAAAGACCAGAGAGAGTGAAATTTGACCTCAATAACACTACCCCGGTGATTATCATCAGCACATGGACGGTGACCTATGACCTCTGACACCACTCCAAACTCTATACAGGGATATCTCTTAGTATTCTCAGCCTTGCTGCGTACGATAGCACTTGAGCCTACTTGAGCACTAGTTATACGTACTAGCTAGAAATAGCGCCTACTCTCATCCGAATAGTAAACTGTCGTTGTTCAACTTTATTGTTTTAACTGGTTTTAACAATTACTTTTTTGGCTTCTTGCAGGTCACGCTAAATATGAGATGTCACCTACATAAACGGACTTGCCGAACTTGATAAAAATTAGGCCACTTATAAAATAAATATACATAAATAAATGGACTTCAGCTTACAGCGTCGCTGAGGGGAGGACAGCAAGGGATGGGCTGGACATTAAACATTGATAATTTTGGGATGAATTTGGCTCAATGGGCTGGTTCACTTCAGTGGTGAGGAGTGAAGGCCGGCTCTAACTGAGTTTGCAAAGTGTGCTAATTTCTTTAGGGTTGTTTTGGAGCAATATGTGATTTCACTCATGTGATTATTAGGCACTACCATTCTACTTAATTTAACAAAAGTGCAAAATTAACATTGACGTCAACCAACGCTATAAAAATAGACACTATGGAAAGTGGCTGAAGCCTGCTGGGGCAAGACATGCGTGTTTACTTTCGACAGGAAAGAAATGTGGTCCTGGAACGCAAAGGGCAAAGAGAAACATAGGTATGGTCTTAGTAAAAATCTAACAAGCCCTCCCGCTCTGTTCGTTGGATGACTTCGCACATTTTTTCACTTTGTCTGGCCATGCTCAGTGTAGGGTTCCGTAGTTTTCCGTCCGTTACAATAAGTGTCCCCAACTTTTCAAAAACTGTTCGTCCCATCAAGTTCAAAATAATTTTCCTAGAAAGTCTTTATAAAGCTCTACTTTCCAGATTTTTTTCAAATTTTCTAAACTTATGGTTCAAAAGTTAGAGGGGGGGGGGGACATTGTTTTTTACTTTTGGAGCGATTATTTCCGAAATTATTGACATTATCAAAAAATGATTTTAGTAAACCCGTATTCATTTTTTAATACCTACTCAACAATATATCACACGTTAGGGTTGAAAATTAAAAAAAAGTCGCGTTTTACTTTACATGTAGGGGGGCTACCCTAATAAAAAAAAAACAATTTTTATTTTTGCACTTTGCCGGCGTCATTGACATACATATTGGTACCAAATTTCAGCTTTCTAGAGCTAACGGTCACAGAGATTAAGCGAGGACGGACGGACAGTCATGGCGAAGCTATAAGGGTTCCGTTTTTGCCATTTGGCTACGGAACCCTAAAAAATGGGGAGCAGCCCAGTGGAACAACATAATTATACACACACGTACAGTCGTACACATTTTTATAACTTACTAGGGTTACCTGTAACTCGACAAGGACGACATACCTTTTAAGGTTTAGTTCAAATACAAAAAAAAAATCCTAGCAAAAATAGATAATGCCTTCTCTTGAGGCACAAATCCACTGGGTCATATGACCTCATGTGATCGGAAGCAATCACCGGACATACCTACATTCCTAGAACAAAATCTTCTTCAAAACCAACCGTTGCATAAAGACAGGTTCTAACTGAGTCAGATGAGTCACAGAGTCAGTTACTTGGGTGCATATAAAGTGGTTTTCATGGCCACTCCCCTTTATAACCGTAACATAGATTCCGATTCGTATCCGTGTTAATTCGTGTGTACGTGATTAATGATCCGGTTTATTGATTACTAAAAAAATAAGTTTAAGTCTCCGTTTTTGCATAGAGACCAAGACATTATGTACTCGTAGAAAGTTATCAAATGACTTCTTCCACTCTAGGGTCAAAGCATACTGGGCCCCTTCCTGTTTGCTGACATCTCTTTGAGGCGCACGTCAAGGCGCACGTCAACGAGTCGGGCTCGGTCCGGATGGTTGCCGAACATGCTATGTTGTCCTACGACCTATGTTGGCTGGCAATCCCGGCGACTCATGTGTGCCGCCGCCTCCTTCGTGTCAAAAGGTGACTGCCTGCCACTTCTCGCTCCGGACCATTATGGCCTGTATCAGAGCACTCAGCTGAAGGTGGAATAAGCCTGCTAATGACTATGATTATGGAAGATTATCGTAAAATAATAGACTAAAAGTTGTTATCTTTAAAACTAAGGATGATCTCAATGGGTTGCATTTATTAGGCTGTAAATATTGTCCGGTGGTCTTTTTTTTATATTAAATAAACCAGTGCTTGACTGCAATCCCACTTGATGGTAAGCAGTGATTGATGATGAGGCACACTAGTTTATTAAGGGCCTATTCACTCTAGTCTTGACTGCTGGTCTGCTCTTAGAAAAATAGAGCTGAATTCATTGCTGATTGCTGATGGCTTAGTAAAAAGTAGTGTCTCCGCCAATTTCTATTTTCCTCCAATATCTCCAAATTGACTTAACCTCGAATTTCACTTGGTAAAAAGGTGAAATATCGCAGATACTCATTTGGCACATGAGTTGCGATGGTTATAAATTATGTGATTTATGCAGTTAACGTCATATCCGTATTAAACTACTCTTGAAAACATTAAATAAAGTAAACAGATGTACTGAAAGTCTATTTATTTATTTTAAATCATAAATACTTATAATACATGAAGTAACTGTTAAGAACAAGTGATTTATCTGGTAGTAAAAATGTTTTCACTTGGCTTGTACATAGGGCTTGAACTTAGACCTCATACAGACGACAAGATGCGCTTTCTACTTCATTTATATCTTCAAATGATTGATACCAATCATTATTACTACTAATGACAGTTAACTGAAGCGTGTATTCCAATAGGATGTAATAAATGCCTTTCATAAGTTCCTATTGTGGACCGTCTAAATTTAATCAATATATTTTCATTCGGTCCTATTCAATTATATTTTCATCAATCATATATTGTTCAACCATCGCCGCACGCTCTTTCATCAATTAATTATTCCTAAATTGCCTAATACATTAATCTTGTTGCTCTCCTGCTGATTTCATTTTAATCAGACAAATATTCCCTGGCATGGTATTGCATATAGCATAAACACACAAATACTAGGTATGTTACGGAAGTAAATCAACTGGTAGTTCCGAACTTTCGAAATCTTGCTTTATGCCAAATTTCAGGATTCTAGGTCAATGGGCGGAGTACCCTATGAATTTTGATTCCATAGAGGGTTGCGATTTATACGGCTGTATCTTTTTTATGGTTAATTTACAAATTGGATTTTTACAGTGCTTCAAGGGACCGCAGACGTAAGTGTATGGTTTTAATTTCAACTCGCTACCTCCACGCGTCCCCGAGATAAAGGGTTTTGGCAGACAGACAAACAGACTGGGAGACAAACAGACGGACAACAAAGTGATCCTATAAGGGTTCCGTTTTTTCCCTATGAAGTACAGAACCCTAAAAATACATGATATCCTAGCCTTGTAGCTAACTAAATTCACTCGAAATGTGTTGTAGTAATTTGAAATTGGCGCGTTCTTTCTACGTAATGACAGATGACAGGTCGTTGACCGTCTTTCTTTTTCTCTGTGCCATTACTGCTGTAATGTGTATTGTTCTGTTCAAATAAAACTAAGTAATTAATTATAAAGTCGTTTAATTACAACAAAATGGCTGAGTCAAAGTTGTATCGAGTGGAGGAAATCGCTTATGAAAAGATAAAAATTAATATATTATGTGTATGTCTCGGTATTATTTATACCTCAATAAATAAAGAATAGAAAGAATAAGAGAGAGAAATAGGTAGAATTATGTCACGAATTAGGACAAAAGATACTATACCTACAGTATATATCAGGAACATATATTACATGGTGGTTTTCTTTCAGCTTTCAAACGGCATCGACGCCGCGCCGCTCTGGCAAAATCCAGTGCCTGACGAAAATATCACCTAACATCTTAATATGCGCTTTGCTATTAATTTAATACTTCATACGAGTACGCACAAAAGAGAGAGGCAAACTTAATATTTTAGGCACTTTTTGAAGCCTTTGGGTAATACTGAGAAAAATAGAGGTAGATGCAAAAAAAAAGGTTAATATAAAGATATACAAATAAACCTTTGTTCGTAGAGCTCTTATATCGGCAAACGTCCCCTGCGTGCTTAAGCCTCCAGGTCTCAGCAGGTCTGATGGTAAGAGGCCAGATGGGCTGACTCTGGTGCCATGGAAAAATGGAAAGTGCCTGATCTGGGACGCAAGCGTTAGCTGTGGAGACCCTGGGCATTTGGAGTACGCAGGCGAAATGTTTTGTAGGGGATTTGGGCCGTAGGCTTGAGGAGACGACGGATGACTCCCGGTTTAGATCGTTCTTGGTGCAAAGAATGGCCATTGTTATTCAGCGAGACAATACGGCCAGTGATATGGGCACCTTTGCACCGGGAACGATCAGGGGCGGGTTATTCATTGCCGCTTGACATTTTATTTATATATTTGTTTGGAGATAGGTGGAACAGAGAGTAAAGTCCCACGTACCTCCGTTGAAAAGGGAGGATCCTCCGACCGGATGAGGTGTTAGATCCGGTGGGCCACTGCCCCATCGCATCGTACGTCATATGTAGTAGATGTCACTTCATTTGTGTGATTACTAAGTTAAATAGAGACATATAATAAACCTTAAATGCAATCATAAACATAAAAGAATACCGAGGTCCTCGAACATAGGCAAAGAAGGAACAAAAGTGGGTTTTCGTCAGTAAAAGTCTGACACGCTCTCCCGTTCCGACCAGAGCGGAAGAAATCATTGGATGATTTCCCACCCAAAAATAAAGCAGGTTACTTATTTTTATGCCTTTTACGTACCATAGTAAAATGACAAAAATTTCAATTACTGTAAGACTGAAGACTAATTACAAATATAGCTTGCCTAACCTAAATTAGGTAACAAAGTGTTCATTTTGATATTATGGAAAAAATAATATGACATAAACGCAACTTTTCATCGTTGTTTCTCTCGCTCTTACACAAATAATAATATAACTACTCAGTCACATAAACATTCAAACATTCTTACCTAAAATGTATGGAACCCATGGGTTCGTTTCTGAAAGGTAAACCCAGGGTCTTGGGACGAAGGCAAAGAAGGAAAAAAGGAGTGGTTATAGTCAGTAAAAGTTCCCTCACGCTCCGCCTAGTAGCGAGAAAATTCTGATGATTTTCCACGTAAATAAAAAAATATCTTTAGATAACTTTAGTTCACTTTAGTTAGATAAGTTTAGTTCAAAAATAACTTTAGTTCACAAAATACATAGGTGGTTTAAATAAGTAAATAGGTCATTTATTCATATTGTATACTGTGCTCGCCTTATTATTAGGAACTGTTATATTATACTAATACTCAAATAAAATAGGCGTATAGGTGACCTAAATGGTGCCCTAAACTCAAGTTAAATCTAACATTGGGTTTAGCTAGAGTTCATCAAAAACTTTTCTTTTGTATTAAACCACAATTTTAAATAGAGTTGTTAGTGCAAACTTAGTGTCATAAATATCTTTTTCTTTTAATTTAATTTTGACAGGCCGTAAACGGCTATTAAACTGCTATAAATAATTGTATCAAAAAATATTCCATGAGTATGTGGGCAGCGATTACATCAAAACCAGTTTGATAATTTCCACATCTGGCTTGGGATTAGCATAATGCAGTCGATTGTAATATTATCTCACTTAATTTCACTTCCACCGAATATTTATTAAACTTTGTCACCGAATTATATAACCAAAACTGAGTCAGTAATATTGGTAACATCTATTTTATGATCCCCATAAAGCTATTCCGCTTTTTAGAACCGACAGTAAATTATTATAGCTTTTATGGCTGTAGAGTTATAGACTATAGGAGACAAAACATCATGTTAGGTAGTAGGTCAGTAATCATGGAAAGGTTTGGTACTAGAGACAGGAGTAAGGATACTTCCAACTGTCCCTTGTCTTGTCACTAGTCATCATCAACCGCCTTCATATCCTCCTTTAGGAGTATTTATTCTGTATTCTCATCATCATAATGGGAAATGGTCATGATATCTGAGCCTTTCATTCTTTTCCACACAAACATCCGATGCCATCATCGAAAATGTCCTAGTTCATAAAATATAAGCGGATATAGATGTTAATGATTGCAAAACTAAAACTTTCTTATTAAAATTAGATGATTATTTAATCATCTTGATATCTAATATTAAGTAAATCAAACACGGAAATCTGTCACAAATCATTTACAATGGACAAACAACTGTTAACTCTTATGATTTTAAAATGAAACATTGTGTTTACACACTATATACCTACCTATTCTGCACATTATATAGTAATTATACATAAGTAATTTCTCACATTTTACTCTATTCAGTCATGAATCAGTGTTGTAAATTTGCAAGTTCAGGGTTCTGTATCATCCAGGGCTTACGACTATGTGTGACTTGTGTAAGTAAAAATCGTGTGTGGACTAAGTAAAGTCACTATATAACCATAAAAGCATAAGCTCAAGCCTCCTCTCTAGGAGCTTTTTGGCTATACGACATGCTGGCTTCCTTATGATGTTTTGAGAGCAGTGGTGGCTTTAACGATAAATTAATTTGAATCTTGGTTTGAGTCAAATGAAACAAGGATAAAACAAACAACAAAATAACTTGTAAAACGATACGTTTTATATTCTTCTATTTACATGTACAAACTAATGACTATCAAAGTATTTACAATTCTATTGACTATTTGGTATGATCACGACTGTTGCTGGTAGGCTCACCAGCTGTTTGAAGAGCAAGGCGTTGCCTTACCAGCAGCAGCTCTTCTTCTTGTAGTGGGTGACGTGTTTGATGATGTGGAGGGGGTAGGGCTTCCACACGGCGACTGGGACCTCAACGTGCTTCTCAATAGGTACATGGACCTTCTTGATGACCTCGTAGGGCCTGTCAACAGGGATGTGCACCTTCTTGATGACCTCAACTGGAACCTCTTTGATAACCTCGACTGGGACTGGCCTCTCGACGTGCACGTGCTCAGTCTTGTACACGGGGTAGGGGACGTGCTTCACTACTTCAACTGGGACAGGGTAGGGCTGGGGCACGGGTACCTTGACTTCTTGACGGACGGGCACTGGGACGGGTTGCGGCACAGCGACTTGGATGTGGCGGGTCACTTCGACGGGGATGCGACGGACAACGTTCTGAACGACAGATTGCAGCTCGTATCTGGTAGCGCCAACATCAGGAGGGCCAACACGGACGGTCGTTCCAATCACTCGTGGAGCTCCAAGTGTGGCTGGTCCTACACCGTTTCCGTTTCCAGGTCCAGGAAGGGTTGAGTCTAGGAGCAGGCTGCCTTCAGAGTATCCGTTGCCAGATGGGGCGGGAGCAGACAGATCAGATGACAGAGAACCGTAACCAGGTCCAGAGCCGGGTCCGGAGAGACCAGGTCCAGAGGCAGATGGTCCGCTTAAGAGGGAACCTTGTTCGTAGTTGTATCCTCCGTTTCCGCCGTTGCCTCCGTTTCCACCAGAGTAATGTCCATTACCACCACCGATGGAACCGAGACCAGGAAGAGACGCACTGCTCAACACTGGGTGGTCATCCACAACGTGCTCCTCAATAGTCAGAGTTTGTGGTCCTTGTCCATTGCCGTTGCCATGGTTTGGTGGTCCATATGACGGCGAGGGTGGTCCGTACGACGACGAGGGTGTTCCGAAGGATGCTGATGGAGAACTTAACGCTGAGGACAGGAATGAGTCTGGGCTATTGTGCTGTCCATTTAAATATCCAGCATTAGTGCTGTACACCAGCGCTGACACGAAGAGAAGTTTGACCTGGAACAAATTTATATGTGTTTAGTATGTGAACAAATATTGAAGTTGGGATAATTTTTGTTTTAATGTTATTATGATGAACTTACAACAAATGCCATGGCTTTTAGCTAATCGCGTAGAAGCCAGCTAAAAAAAAACGAGTTAGTTGTTGTCCCTTCCGAGTGTCGGTAGCTTGTGCTGTGACATCGGACGACTCCACATATTTATACAACTCGCTCTTTCCAACAACGCCTATGAATACATTTGATACAAAACTCGAACGGACGTCGCTGGAAATACGTCACCGAAGCTAAAATATAGTATGTTAATTTTTGTACTGATCTCGTTAACATCGTTTTCTATGATTATGCAAGGGAAACCGTGTATCAAAGGTCTAGGAAACCATCTGCCGCGGGACAGTTGCTTCACATAAAAATGAATATGAAAATCTAAATCAAGGCTGCCACGAATTGGAGTCGCGATTAATGTCTCAAGTTATACGTTGATTAGTTTACCTAATATTAGTTTTATATTCGGAGTTTTCATTTCTCAATACGTCATTTAGTTTCTTTGTAATTTTAATTTAGGTGACAGGTTCTTTGACAGGTTTATTAATGACTAACCCGTAATATAGGTATCTTGTGTATTTTAATTGGTCTAAACTGTTTACAGCCCCCAAACTCCTCCTAGTACATAAATAAATAGCTATGTTTACAAAAACTATAGACATACGTAGCACACAAGTTTACCGAAGACTTTACTTATAGGAATTGCAAACTTTTTTTAATATCGCCTATTTATAAGACCTGCATACAGATAAAATATGACGGCGACGAGTAAATAAAGACTTCCCCGGCATATATCAAAAAAGTATTTAATTTTTTTTTTTTTCATATGACAAAAAACTTTATTTATTAAGTACAACATGGAAAGATGAGTAAAAAATATACATAACTGATTAAAACTATATGTACACTAACTCTTACTCTGATTGAAAATTTAATTAAAGTCCGAATATTTGAAATCAAAATTGAGAACACTACAAAAGAAATGGCTTGCCATCGAAGCTTACCATATATTAATTATATTAGAGAAGAAAAATGGAACAAAGCTAAAATTTTGTGGTACTCAAGAGAAAGAAAGGAAAACCATTCAGAAAAGAGAATCATGACATAATATATGTTGAAGCTGAAAGAATCTGGATTAGACTGGTACAGAAAATAGAATTTTGGAAGTTTGATGAAGGCCTTCATAATCTATACTCATATTATAGATGTTTAAGTAACTCTATCTGTTTTGCTTTCACGATTAAACTACCAAATCGATTTTAAATGAAATTTGGTAAGGAGTAAGCTTGAACGCAGGACCCTTAGGCTATTTTTTATTGGTTTTGACTCTGACTTCGCCTCCGTAATAACTAACGTTCACACGGGCGCAGTCAAGGATAAAGGATAGTGAATAATAAAATATAATATGACGGCATGTTTAGCTCAGTGGTTGAGCGATTCGCTGCGTGTCGCAAGTTCGATTCCCGCATGGAACCAATATTTATAAGGCTTGATGCTAGCTGTTCCGGATCTGGATATTGGGTATGCGAACTTTTGTAAAGGTATTTTTTATTATTATTATAAACTAGTGCTTGACTGCGATCCCGCCTGATGGTAAGCAGTGATGCAATCGTTGATGGTGAGGCGCACTAGCTTAGGTATTAACGAAAGGTAAGCTTTCGCATACACTTGGTAATTTACCTTTATAGGCGAAGAGCAGCAAAATTTTATCTCATATGATTTTTTATCGAATATAGTTTAATTAATTTTGGCTAAGCACATAAAGCTTGTAGTTTCATCACATTATGGAGAATAAAAGATAGGTAACCTTGTTTCTGAATAGTTCATCATCTGCCTAGCCTTTTCCCAACTATATTGGGGTCGGCTTCCAGTCAAGCCGGATTCAGCTGAATACCAGTAATTTACGAGGAGCGGCAGCCTACCAGACCTCCACAACCCATTAACTGGGGTAACACGGTACATCATGGCAAGACTGGAGTCAGATTTACTGGCTTCTGACTATCCGTAACGACTGCCAAAGATCTACAAATGACAGCCGGGACCGGCTTAACGTGCTTTCCGAGGCACGGAGGAAACTCGTTATGTTAAGACGATCACCCATCCACAGACCAACCTAGGCAAGCGTTGCTTAACCTTGAAGATCGACCTATGCGGCTGTTATTATCTAGCCACGAGCTCCTCGAACACAATGACAATGTTATATGGATTAATTGTTGCTATACTCGTACACAATTTAATTTAAAAACGTATCTATTGTTGTTGTAGTTCTTTTCTATTTAAAACGTTTAGGCTATGGAAAATGCAAATAGCTACGTTTTCCTGACTGGCCGAATTTCCATTGCCCTTTGCGTTTTAGGGTCACGGTTAATCTTTTAAGATACATGGACCACTTTCCTCACTCTCTTGAATATGGAAAGTAGTTCACATTTCTTAGAAGTTACTTAATAGTACAAGTATGTGCCTAATACTTTTTTAGAACTAGAAAGCTACCATTATTACGAAAAAACCTGTCCAAATAAGTTGTACTATAAAATTTGTAGGTGATGAATGGCCTGATATGTTTATTATTATGTTGCCTCTGTATAAAGGTGAGATAATAACACGACCAACTACTTATCGCGATTCGAGATCTTATTTAAGTATGCGTGAACATACATTGTATATACATACCGTATATACCGTACATTTTATGAAAATTGCCATTGTCTTACATAAACATAAAGGGTTTTTTAGAAGTGGAAATTCACGATATAACTTCACCTGCTTTGGATGGAGCTGAGACTCGGACTTGGTCCTTGCCGGACGACCGGACAGCGAGACACAGCCGGTGTCCGGTCGTGAGGCCTGAAGGCGTTCTTTCCTTCACAGTTTCACTCGCTCTACTGCTTGCCAGAAGGCGGTGCTTGCTACCCATTCCCTTGCCCATTATTATCATGCCTAAACGTACCGTCTAGATACGTTGATAGTTGAGAACAGACGACTGATAACACTTTGCTGAAGAGATATATAGGGTGTAGATCATAGGTTCCATCAAATACGGGTGTTTTAGTTTTTAACCGGGTTAAAATCTAGCTCCGTGTTGGATGGCGATTTTTCCTAAAGAAATTAGATTTTTGAATCGATTCGAAACGAAGTCCGAGGAAAAAGCCGAGGTTTATTCAACAAAAAGGAAAACTCCGGATTTAGTTAAACGTAGGCACTGCTTCTAAACCTAATTGCTGTCATAAAATTTACTCTTTGAGCTTATCAATACATTAACTAAACATTTTTAGACCTAAGTGCGTAAAATACTGCTGCTACATATCGACTCTATATACGTAGTGACTAATGGCGTTAGGCTTTTAAAATTCTTAGGTAAAAAAGAAATTGAAAAGGATGGGCAAAATTCTACTACACACTTTAGATGGCCATAGAAATGTCAAACCGGTGCTGTTAATATATTTCTAAACATCTCATTTATATACAAGTCTTCACTAGTTTGCTGCCCTTGTAAAAGTCAAGATTTATGAGCTAATGGATAATGGATTAGTTATCCCCCGCTGTTTCAACCACCTCTTTGGTTACTGTTCCAGTCTTTGGTCGTAGCGTGATGTTATATATTAACTTTCCTCGATAAATGGGTTATCTAATAAAAGAAATTTCTAATTAAAGTGGAAAGTGGTTCTTAAAATTTGCGCGTCCAAACTATTTTTTCAGTTTTAAACATTATAGATGACTAGCTCCTACCAGCCGGCTTCGTCTGCGTAAATTTTGGTTTATTGCGGACGCGAAGTGGAAGTCGAAGACAAATAAATAGTAGCCTGTGTCTGTCCATGGAGTCCAAGCTTGCTCTACATCAAATTTCATCAATATCAGTCCAGTAGTTTAATCGTGAAAGCGTGACAGACAGACAGAGTAACCCAGATAACCCAATTTTATTGACTCTTCTATCATGTTTTATAAGAGAAAATGACGTAATTTTGCCCTATGATGTCAACAGATTTGTAATAATATAGTGCATTGTAAAGATTTCGATTTCACCTGTTCGTGGGAATTTGTATGCTAATAAAAACCGGATCGTCTTCTGAACAACTATTTCCGCTTTGCCGAATCGTTTACATAATTGTAAATAAATACAACTTATTGGCCTACTTTGTTATTTTAATTAGCAACGATAGAATATCGTAATAAGTTTGTAAGCATAAGTTAGTAATGTTTTTATGGATTAATTAATTTTCCCCAACAGGCTCACCTACGTCTTTAGACCACTCCGGTGGGTGGTAGTGTTATGCTCAAGCGTTGATTTGAACCAGTAGTTAATAAAATTAGCATGTTTAAAAAATAAACTTGTCTGCCTTATAATATGAGTGCATTTGTATCAAATGCTTCAAAAAACTAGCTACTAAAATCCACGTTCATAATATTATGACATTATTAAAAAATTAAAACACTAACTGACCGATCAAACCTCGTTCTGGGGTTTTTGGTAATTGGGGTTATTTTTTAAGGTTGTGGTAAATCATCTTAAAACTTCACCTGATCTACAGTAGAAAGGTGTGTCAAACTTTTATTGACTGAAACTATAGGATAGTGAAGTCATAGGATGATTTTCCAGCTCAAAAAAGGCTCAACGTTCCGTTCCTGATCATCATCGAAAACAATAGGTGCAATTTATATCTGGAAGCAAATACATCAAGCGTATTTGGAGCACACGTTTCTCTTAATGAATCACTGTGTTACGTAAACTAACGCCCATTTATCATTTCTCTCCACCATGGTTTTGCCAAAACAAGTGAAAATTCCGCCCACTCAGTTCAACCTTTTAGAATGTTTATTTATTTATTTATTTATTTATTTAAGCTTCATGTACAGTGGTGGTACATAGGCGGACTTAATGCAACAAGGCATTCTCTACCAGTCAACCTTTGGGTTTAAATAAACAACATGTGGTAGGTTTGCATAATAAATAAATTACAACCTGAATAAATAAGTTGCATATAATAATAAAATACATATATACGATAAAATTATAAACTAATAAATACTATAATAAATATTAATCATAAAGAAAACTTAAAATATAATTATGACGAGGACCAAACTAAGATTGAGAGGACTGCAAGTAGAGGTTCCGAATTTTGCGCTTGAAGGAAAATTTACTCTCAGCTTTTTTGATGTCAAGGGGAAGCACATTCCAGAGTTTAATGGTGGAGACAACGTAAGAATTAGACATAAAGCTAGTACGGTGAGAAGGAATATGGAGAAGCATATTTTTGGAAGCACGAAGGTTAAGTCTATGAGAACTGCCCAACACCTTGAAATATTGTTTTAAATATTCAGGAGCACAAGGATCGTTCATAATGGTGAAGAGTGTGCTGAGGGATCTGAGGGATCTCCTGTGACGGATAGGCAGCCATTTAAGCTGGGCACGGAAAGAAGAAATATGATCATATTTACGAAGGCCAAATATGAAGCGAATGCAGTTGTTGAGAAGTCGATCCAATTTGTTTAGAAGTTCCTGGGATAGATCAGAGTAGCAAACATCGGCATAGTCAATTATAGGTAACACAAGTGATTGAACCAAAGTAGTTTTTGTGCTTGACGGAAGGAAATTTTTGAATCTATAGAGAGATCGCAGCGTGAAGGTGACTCTCTGGCTAACCTGAGCAATCTGCTTATTCCAGCTCAACCTATCGTCAATGTATAAACCTAGGTCTTTAACATGTGGCGAGAGTGGGATGACAGTATTGCTGAAAATAAGCGGTAGTAGTCGGCTGGTGTCCAAACTCCGTAAAAAGTAAGAACTACCAATGAGGATAGCCTGGCATTTACTAACATTGACATTGACCCCAAATCTCTTAGACCAATCTCCAATAGCCAAAAGGTCAGCATTTATTTGTGCGATACAGTCATCGAGGTTCACAATGTCAGTTTGTGCGTAGAGCTGCAGGTCATCAGCATACAGATGGAAAGAGCATTTGAGAATAGCTGTAATAGAGTTAATAAATAAAGAAAATAAGAGTGGAGAGAGTATACCGCCTTGAGGAACGCCGGTTTGCAGATCGCACCAGTCAGAAAATTTCTGATCAGCTCGAACCGCTTGCCGACGTTCACGAAGATATGATGAAAACCAATCCCGTGCCAACGAAGATACCCCAATTTGAGACAAGATAGCCAGAAGGATGTCGTGATCAACGGTGTTAAAAGCATTGGAGAAGTCTATCAAAACTAACACCGTTAACTTCGAGTTCTCCAGGCCATTCCTGACGTCTTCTGTTACTTTAAGCAAGGCTGTGGCCGATACTCTTTGGATATACTGATAGTAGTTCATTCTAGAAATAAACCTATTAATTAGATGGTCAAATGTATTTCATTGCTCACCAACTATCACAATACTAACTGTAATTAGATTCCTTTCAGTCAATCCCAGCAGAATAGTTATAAAGAAGGGGGAAGGAATAATCTTAATTCAAGGCAGCCAAAGCTCTAGCCTAGCTACTGTTAATAACAATTTACTGGCAATTTATAGTACAAAATTACAGAAGAAAACATCATGAAATTGTTGTAAGTTGGTTTGTCAACATGAACAAGGTGACTTATTGTTGTGTTAACCTTTCTTTTGTACATGAATTGTCAAAGTACTGTGCACTTCATAATATTAAGTTCATTGTGTACAATGAAGAAGGTGATGATTGAGATAATAAATCTTATAGAATGAACAAAGAAAACTTTTTTTCATTTCAGGAATCATAATATCGTGCAGGGAAAATAAAAATTAAAAATTCTTTGGACACTTATTTGTTTATTAAAGTTATAAAGCATAACATTATTTACAGCAAACATTATATTAGAATATACAGTAAGTATATTCACCTAAATTAATGACTTAGTTATCACCCTAGATTGCAGCCTCACGATGAGCTATGAAGCGATTATATTTACAATAGACCGGACTAGGTATGTGACGATTCTACTATGTACAAAATGTGTTTCTTTGGTCATCCAGGATTACCAGCTGGACCAACCGTGGCCGTGGCTGCTGTGGCTGCTGTGTCCGTGGCTCTGGTGAGCCTTGTGGTGCACAGTCTTCACGACCGGTACGGCGTACTTCTTCTCGTACGGGACGGGCACCTTGATAAGCTTCACAACTGGCACCTCAACGATCTTCTCAACTGGGACAGGGTTGTCAACCTGAACCTCTACAACCTTCTCGTAGGGGACCTTGACGATCTTCTCGACGGGGTAGGGCACTGGCTTGTCAACCTTGACTTTCTGGATCTTGACGACTGGCACGGGCACGTTCTTGTATTGGGGCACTTGGACGGGGTAGGGCTGTGGCACGGGGATCTCGACTCTCTGGGGCACGGGGTAGGGCTGTGGCACGGGCACTCTGTGAGTCACATCCTTGTAGACCTGGAAGCGTTCCTCGCGGATGCGGTATTGAGTGGGAGCGCCGTTGCCGTTGGCAAGACCGTGGATCTCTTCGATGACGGGGGCCTTTTGGCCTGGGGGCGGGGCATCACCACCGGCGACAGTTAAGCCAGGGCCGCCGAATCCAGGGCCACTTCCGACGGAAGGTCCACCGAATCCAGAACCACTTCCAAGGGCAGGGCTACCGAGTAAAGAGCCGCCACTGTAACCTCCACCGAGTCCTTGGTCACCAAATCCTCCTCCGAGTCCACCAGACAGCGAAGATCCCAGGTCGCTACCGCCGTGAGAGTAGCCTCCGTGGCTCAATCCTGATCCGGAGTATGTAGCTGAAGGTAAAGACCCAGCAGGGAAGCTGCTAGGCGAGAAACTGGATGACGAACTGTGTGATGGGTATCCACCGGACGATAAACTGTGTGATGGGTATCCACCGGACGATAGACTGCTTGAATAGTCACCGTGGTGATTCCCGTGAAGGATACCGGCGTAGCTGCTGCTCAATAGGATGGCTAAGCATGTCAGTTTCATCTGGAAAGATAGGAATGATTTAGTTTTTAAGAATACTTCTTTTATTTTTAGGTGTCATGTTTTTTTTTGAAGTGATTACTTACAAAGGTAGCCATAGTGATTAGCTAATCGCTGGCCACACGGTGAACTTGTGTTGACTGTAACAAGCGACGCTTGTTTGTGATGATGTCGTATACTTCCATCTTATTTATATCGATGTCGCGTGTGGGTCACACGCGTTGAGAACGAGAGTAAACGAACTGGTTTCTGAATACTCTTTCCTTTTCTAACGGAAACAACGTATACTCGAGTTATTGAATATATTATGCTCATCTGTTACTCAATGCCTGCTTCGCCGATGAAGGAGCCTATGTTGAATGGAAATGAATATTATGGCGATTTCTAACTGAAATGACATTGAGAAGGTCTGATTACTGTAATAGTGTTTAATATTCTATTTTAATAGAACCATATATTAAGGCCATTAATGTGAAATTTCAACATGATGACTTCATATTTTATGGAAATAAATTGAGACACATCTGAGTTATGTCTTTATAGTATAATAATTCAGAGTATTAGGGTCCTACCACTACTTTCCATATAGCTCAAAGTATCAAACAAAGAGTGGATAATGTAAGACCTTATTTAAAAAACCTCTATTGAACTCGTTTGAAGTTCTAGATCTCTGCAAATTTCATGTTAGTTACTTATAGAGATATGTAACACGTAAAATTTACAAAAGTTTCTTTATTTAATTTTCCGACTTCACTTCCATCCGTTATAGTGTTTGGTCAAATCGGATTTACACTGTTACATTTCTATATGAACGGACTTTTAATAAACTGAAAGAAGGCCTCTTTTGACTTACCTGCTTTTTTATAGTCAACATCCATTCCGTCATGCTTACCATTAGGTGAGATCGAGTTCATGTCGTGATAAAAAATCTGTATTTTTCATACCACACATTTTCCTTAACTTGATGAACTATCTAATTTTAGACTACCTAAGTCTACTCTTGTCTCTTGTATGATAGGTAATTTATGCAGATTTAAATACTATCTCGTTCAACTTGTCTAATTAAGAAACTTTCATTTTTGAGTCAAGCCAACAAAAGTCTCAGTTTTTCATTTCGTCAACGACCAATTTTATTTAGACTTTCTGAAAAAAAAAAAGCTTTTTCATATAAATAAATTCATGCTTTATCGTAAAGTAAGAAGATTTTCATTGTTATAATTAACTATCATCATTATCTTCATGCCTTTGTTTACTGGTACTTAGAGTTGGTGAAACACGTTTGTGTCTTCCTTTCTGTCCTCACCGTCACGTTATCACTGAATTCCTTTTATTTCATATCCTTCTTCATAGAATCCATGGATTTTTTCTTTGGCATCTCAATCCGTGTCTATCTATCCACATGAATACTCAAGTTTTTAAGTAAAATTCATTACATTACTTTTGTCCCGACCGTACTAACCCAAACGATTCCTTTTCAAGGTTTCAGTCACTTTCAAACTTCCTCTAATATATTTGCTCGTTTGTTACGTTCATTTTCATCACTCCACACAGCTACCCAACACTTGTATCTTTGCTAAATGCAATGTTTTATAAAAAAAATCACGTGCAGTATAATATGCTGATTCATACAACATTGTAAGGCCAAACAGAAATTTTTAGATTTTATCCTGACCGACCCATAGATGCATGCATAGGGCACCTATGGGTCGGTAGTAGTTGTTCCAGTGACCTTTCATTATTTCAACTCAGAATGGATTTGATTCGGACCATTACGTCTCGGTCTACCTCACGATTCCCTTAAACAAGTGTAAGTCGGAGCAGATCAGTATGGGCGTTCCGGCTAAGGGTTCAGGACTGAAGAGACTGCCAAAATCAAGAACAATTGTTTTGGTTTAATTTTGTTCAATTTATCTCTAGTTTTTGCCACCACACCTCCATTCTCCTCTTCATTTTTATTTAATTATAACATTTTAAAAATACAGTTGCATTATTCTATTACCAATAGAAGAAAACTGTTTTTTAATATTGTTTTTTTTTTGTGTTTTTTATTGTAATCTTATTAGTTAATTTAAATATTATATTATATATTAATGTCAGTAGCACCTTGCATGCAACTTCTGATTCTGAACATGGCGATGGTCTTTGTGAAATTAATTTAAGCCACTAAGGTGGCCATGCCAGTTGAATTGTTAGTAGTTTAGTTGCATGGGTGCTTGAAACGCCCAAATACTTAGATGGAGCATTGTCTTCTAAGGAACGTTGTGTCAATGTGTGCATGTCAATGTGTGTCATGTCCGCCAAAACCAAAGTGGCCTAATCCGGTTTCAATTCAAGATGCATATAGTCATTATACAGATTTTTCAGAATCAATTTGTTTGCTTTCTTGCATTTGTTACCAAATACATATATACAAAATTAAGACTCTGTACTGCTAAGTATTGAGCATTTTGCAATGGTATTCTATTTTTCTGGTTTAACTATCTTAGAAGCCGAACCCAATATATCTGAGAAAAGGCTATGTAGGTAGATGAACTGTCTTAGGTAATTGAACCATAAACTAGATTAACCTATCAATACTCGCGAAACGAGACACAATAGTAAGACAATAACAGCGCGGTCCAATGAGACCGGTCGGGGATTCGTGAATTAAACATGCTTGCGACCCCTAGATCAATCCATTTATAAGGAGTTAAATCATCAAGTATCTTCTTTTGGGTGGAACGAGAGGGAGTATCAGACTTTTACTGACTAAAACCCACACGAATGTTTTTTTGCGTTCCTCCTCCTCCTTGCGTCGTATTCCTCAATGCTGAGGGTCGTGACCTCCCTGCTTTATCACCTTAGCCTTTGCGTTCCTAGACCGCTTTAAATCTTTTGATCAATCCAGTAGCCCTGGAAAAATCACTTGCGAATAGTATAAAACGTCAGCAGTTTTAGGTATCATCTATCTTCGTCTATGCCGTGTTATATAAAAACATTATGAGAATTATGAGCATAACGCTACCATAACAACAACCTGACAATCAAGTTGTCATCATAATATCTAATCTCTTGTTTTATTGCTTCAAGTGAAACTTTTACAGAGGCACAAGTTTATAAAAATAAGACTAATTTTATTTAAGAAATATGTTTGTTGGGGTTGATTTCTTGAAACTCACACTAAGATTCCCTGTGCTAGACAGTTTCGTAACGTTTCCTTATTACTTGTTATAGGAAATCATCATTACGATTTCTCTCGCTCTTGGGCGGAGCGGGAGGGTGCGTCAGACTTTTACAGACTAAAACCCACTCCTTTGTTCCTTCTTTGCCTTCGTGGCTACGTTTAGAGGTCTGAAAGGATAGCAGACCCCTTCAGTCGACAATTTTAATTTAGCACACGATGCACCAAACACCCTATACTTAAGTATATTCGACTGACAAAAATTAAAAAAAAAAAGAATCTCCTCCTTTTTTGAAGACGGTTAAAAATGAGTTAAAATCTAGAGAAAATGAGGTGATATTGTTAATTTGTCACTACGAACGTTTCTTAAAATAACGAGAGTTGCCTCTCTGGTCCTTAGAAAAAGTGTATCAGTAATAACGATTGTGATTATTTTGTCAAATTGTCACAATCGTATTAGCTAGAATATAATTTTATCTTGAGCTTCTACTTGTAGTATTTATTCTACTCCGATAGCCAATCCGCTTTTCAATGTTTTCCATATAAATTTCTCCAAGTAAACAAGCACGGTATTAAGAGTATATGTTCGTCATCGTTAATTGTAGGTATAGCAAGGTCTAAGAGTTCAGCCGCTGATCTCTATGAATCTATAATTATGATAATGTGTTTGCTACATAGGTCAGAAAGGTTAAAACTTTACATTTCTAGAGAGTTAGTGTAATGTTATAACACTATTACGAGTATATAGGTAGATATACTTGAAGTAGGAGATAGATGAAAAAAATGCTTTTCCTAAGTTTTTTAAAATTCCATACCGTTTCATTTATTAAAACGTGAAACGCAATAAAGTATTGAGCAAGAAAAAATTGATTTCGATTATTTTATTAATAGCGCACGCTCATAAAGGGTGTGTCAGACGTCGACGCACAAACGAATACCATGGATCATCATCTGCCTAGCCTTTTCCCAACTATATTGGGGTCGGCTTCCAGTCAAGCCGGATTTAGCTGAATACCAGTATTTTACGAGGAGCGGCTGCCTACCAGACCTCCACAACCCATTAACTGGGGTAACACGGTACTTCATGGCAAGACTGGAGTCAGATTTACTGGCTTCTGACTAACCGTTACGACTGCCAAAGATCTACAAATGACAGCCGGGACCAACGGCTTAACGTGCTTTCCGACGCACGGAGGAAACTCGTTATGTTAAGATGGTCACCCATCCACAGACCAACCTAGGCAAGCGTTGCTTAACCTTGAAGATCGACCTGTGCGGCTGTTATTATCTGGCCACGAGCTCCTCGAAACGAATACCATGGATCCAGTACATAATTCTGGACCCCCCAATAGTAAATGTTTCGTCGGTTTTATCTTAGTTTTAAAAAAAATCCTTTTATAATAAAAATATCTAGTGAATTCTTGCGACCCTCTGATGCTTATTGTTATGCAAAACTTTTATACCTAGATCCTAACTAGAATTCACTATCCACATCTAGAATCCTTTCTTCGATAAACACTGTTCTAGATTTTAAATGGTACAGAAAAGTTACATGCACTATACGTAAATACTTTAATTCAAAGGTAAGATACGTGCAGTTACTGAAGCGACACGACGTTCATAGACGACGTTGGACGTCTGGAATCCAGGAGAAAAACTAAAGTAAATGAAAGGAAGGTTTATTGCACAGATTATCTCTTTTGCAACGTTACATTATTCAGCTATGATATAATATCACAACGTAAAGGAATGTTCATTCAAAACAAAATATTTATGAAAGAATAATGTCATCAGAAACGCAACGTTTTTAAATGATAATTAATTTTTCTACGGCTTTTAAGGCCTTTAGTTAAAACAATTTTAAACATACTTTCAGCAATAGCTTTCGCCTACACATATTTCAATCTACAGTGGAAAATCCAACCTAATATTCTTTAAGCATCACATGCAAACTACGCGCATCGCGACAGATGTTTTAGAAGATTAGCCAATTATAATGATTCGTTTCATAATTTGAATTGATCACAAACGAGACGCGAGGCAAGTCCCATCGGACGACGCGTCCGCGGTCAGAAAGCGAAACGCACGCGAGATCCACAATATTTCATTACATTTAACGCATAACAGTAAACAGAATGCGTTTTTTTTTAATGAAATATTACTACACGACATACAACTATAGTTTTATTAGACCTGGTGGAAAATTTGCCAGTTTGATGGTTGAAAACAGGGCTGAAATACGGTTGATCGTTTTAAGATTGAAGTGTATTACTGCAAATGTCAATATTAATTGCCATCTCGGTCTATTAATCAATCTGATCGCTTCTGTAGGTGTCTAATCATACATTTTCATCGATAAAAGGTAGCCATTCATCGATAATAACTTCATTAGATAGATGCAGTATATTACGTTACAGTAAGCTTGAAAAATGTCACCTCTATTATGATTGTTACGTGAATTACGATCATGAAAACTGAATCGAGAAATGAAATTTCTGAATTCTCATCTCGTGTAATAATTAACTCTTAATTACATAATTTTCTGTCTCGGTGACATTAGCCTTCGTAACATATCGTTAACATTGTTCAAGAGAAATCAGAAGAAAATTATACAGAGATAGATTTATTACGTGATACACTAGCATCTTTTTTTTACTGTTTATTATCATGCATAACTTGAACTACTGATACTTAAAAACTTGTAAAACTTCAGAAAAAAAGTAAGAGCGACTCACCATCAATGAAATAATACGCAGTTTATTTCTATATTTTATTTTTGTAAAACATCGAAAATACTTACAAAAATTTAACAACAACCTCAACAGCTACAAAAACTTATCACAACAATAAAATTAGAATAAAATAATTATTTTAAGAACTATATTTACAATACATTTTAGTCTACTTTTATAGACGCATAAACATACAAAGATGTATGTACAAAACCGTAATAAGTCTTAACAATATTTAAACCTTACACATAAAAAATAAATGCCAAATTTTAATAATACATCGTTTTAAGCAGTCCAATGAAATCGTTTCTAGAGTCTTTAAAATTACAGTACATAAATTAAATAATAACGACTTAAAAATAATTAAATACAATATAGAACATTGTACATCAGTTCAGAAAATACAGTTAAATTATAAATAAGTTATCTTATAATACTCTACGTGGTTGCGTCTGCACCGATGGTATCAGACTTTGACTCTGCAACCGGTGGTGGCGGTCGCAATAATATTGGTACGGAGGTTTCTAAACTTTCAGTTTCAGCACCAGCTTCGAACAATGGCTCAGTCTTCATAATCCTAAGGAGTTTCGGTTTGTTGACGCGCCTCCTGCGAGAATGCTTCTCCATTTTAATATGACTGCCTCTACCCATAGGGGAATGTGGAGGAGGAGGCTTCAACAAAGGATAAGGTTCATCTACGTCAGATTTGGGATACTTTCTATGGTAAGAATGACGTCCCGATAGCAAATTAGGGTGTCTATGCCTCTCATTTATTGATCTAGATCCTGACAAAAAACGGTTTTTAGTTCTACTGTCCTCGAAACTGCTTGAAATAGCATCGTCGCCCTGTCCTGTCAGCTCTGATGAAGAACTGACTTCTCTTTCACTTGCTGAATCGTCTTGTTCTATAACAGCACCTATGGGGTGATTACTTGATGCGTCAGCAATTGGTACAATGCTTTCTTCTTCTTCTTGACTTCTAGAGTATTTTACTCCTTGATAGGGAAATCTTCCGTTGTTGTATATATCCATGTAAGAGCCACCTAGTGCACTAAGTCCATCGTTAATAGGCGCTAAGCCTCCAGAATTTTCATTTTTTAGCAAAAACTGTAGCTGAGATAAATCGAATTTCATTGGTGCTGGTTTTGAATATTGGTCTCTCAATGACATCATTTGTGTATCGTCCACAGTAGGCTTTCCCTTTAACATTTCAGCTACCAATTTGAGGTCTACATTAAATGGGTTTGCTACTTTAAAACCATTGATTGTCGATAGTAAACTGCTATCTATTTCTGGTCTGTTCATACTCATAGCTGGTTGTTTATTTAATAACAATTTATTTAGTAAGCTGGTAGTGACGTCAAGCTGATGACTACCAACGTTTTGGTTGAGTCTTATTGGCAGAGGTGTGGGTATACTCCCTTGATCAAAATTGATATTGTGTAACTTTAGAGCATCATTACCCATACCTTGGGTCAATTTATATGGGATATCATTGAATTTTAAAATGCTGGCAATATCTGATGGTAATTGATTTTGGTTCCGATTGTATGCTGACTGAGTATTTTGCGATTGCAAAGCATCTTGGTAATTGTTGGACTGTTGAGATAAATAACTACTTAGCCCTTGTGATCCTGAGTAAGTTCCCGAACTAAAATTGGGTTCCGGGGCTGGTGTTTGTTTACCGTAAAAAGTTGACTCTATTTGTTTCATATTATCTGCGTTTAAGTAGTCATCAGACTTCGTTTTGATGTTAAATCCGTAGATAGAATTTTTGTCTTTATAAAATGAATCTGTTACAGGCCTAATGTATTGTCTTATATTTTGATCTAGTTGATCTTTTCCATAGTTGTTCGTAATGTATCGACCACTATTATCCAAACTGGCTCCTGACTTTGAGGGATCGGAATTGGCTACTACATTCGACACATCTATAGGGACGATATTTTTTAACGCTTTATCATGATCAAATGGTTGTTTTGACTTGCTATCTAGATTTTCACGAGGTGTTGAAAGGAAATATGGAGATGCTGTTATAAGATCATTTTGTGTATTATACATGTAAGGATTGTTTGAATTATCAGTATACTTATTTTTCTGTTTATCGTTATTGCCATAATAGCCCCCTGCGTTGTTTATATCCGAGTTACCAATATTAGAAGATCCGTAGTTATTTCCATATAGCTGTTGCTGTTGTTGTTGCTGTTGCTGCTGCTGCTGTTGTTGTTGCTGCTGTTGCTGCTGCTGTTTCAGTCTCTCGTGTGCTTTAGCAGCTGCTTTTGCAAATTCTTGTGCTTCGATAGCTTCGGTGCCTGACTTAGATACTTGGTCATAATTATAGGGTTTACCAGTTTCCATATGGAAATTCATTTGGCTAACGGCTGGGCTATCAGATTGCATACTTAGCTGTGAGTATCTTGGAGGATACCCAGAATTATATTCAATCAAAGGCTTTTTACCTGTTAGTTTCCATCCAAAATCGCCGTTGGAGTACAAATCTGTTTGACCTGTTTCATGCTCAAGGTCTCTGGTACGAATTTTAAGATTGTTTAACATTTGGTTATCGGGCTGTACGTAATTAACAAATAAGTTATTCGCTGCTGCCATACTACCGATGCGATGCGTATCACTATTGATGCTATCAGAGTTTGAGTCTTGTTGAGAATTTTGGAACTGATAATTCTGATACTGGGTATATTGACTATCTTGGAGGGATTTTGCTGCTGCGTTTATATTGGAGTTCATAGCATTTTGCCATGATTCTCTTAACTGGTCTTGGTAAGGTGAAGTAGTAGTTGTCGTTGAAGATGAGTACTCATTTTGATATTGTTGTTGGATGTTGTTTGGGTACCTAACTCCGTTGCCAGCGTAATCATAATGGTCTATTTGCATTTTCTTATTTTGATCATTACTATCATAACTCACGACATTATTACCGATGGTTGTTGTAACTCTATTATTGTAGTCCGGCGACCCCGTTTGTATGACTGATAATGGTGACGATACATATGACTGTAAATTTGATGGACTAGAAAGGTAAATTGGTGATGAGCTCGAGACATATGAACTTGACTGTGTTCCACTATATTGGCCATTGTTCAATGGTGTAGACAGATACGATGGCAATGGAGACGGGGTACTCTGTACGCTATCTAAAAACGAATTCGGTGTACTGTATTGGTAGGGACTAGGACTTGACAAGTACGTTTGACCATGTGACGCTTTAGGCTCTAACGGTATCTGATTGTTCTGTTGGTTGTTGTTATCGTAATTAGAAGGAGAGACTGTCGAGTACTGGTACTGTGGCTGCGGTGTAGCTGTATACCCTAAGCTCGGAGCTGGGGTAGACATCTGTGATTGTTGGTAGTACTGATTTTCTGCTCTCAATTGCTGGAGGAATTCCTCCGGTGGTAAGGAGTACTGCACGGATGCATACTGGTTACTAGCCCCTGCGCCGCTGTCTTGTGATTCCGTATTCTCTGGCTGCTTCTCAGTTTCTTCAATTTGCTGCTGGAACGGGTTCTTAATTCTGTATATTTTTCGGCTCCTCGAGTAATATGTTCTACCGAAGTTATTGACCTTATTAGGGTCATCGTTGATGGTATACTGTATGTTGGGTGAACTTAAAGACTGGCTGTTCTGGTCTCTCTGTAGGATATTGTTGAAGCCCGTGATAGTCTCAACTTGGCCATCGTTGGAAGCCATCTGTTGGTAACGGAGAAGGTCTTGCTCGGCGAATCCATTTTGACAGCGGGTGGATTTGATCAGTTGTATTATGACTAGTAGCCGTATCTGGAAACAAAACAAAATAACATTATTATTCACTTTGAAAAACCAAGCGACCACGCGAATTTATAAATTAACTAGCAGCCCGTCCCGGCTTCGCACGGGGTAGACAATTATTTATTTTTGGAATTTTTCCCGTCAAATGACTACCCTACATATCCTACGCTACCCTACCCTACCTTCCCTACACTACCCTACCTACCCTACACTACCCTACAGTACCCTACACTACACTACGCTACACTACGCTACACTACGCTACACTACGCTACACTACGCTACACTACGCTACACTACGCTACACTACGCTACACTACGCTACACTACGCTACACTACGCTACACTACGCTACACTACGCTACACTACGCTACACTACGCTACACTACGCTACACTACGCTACACTACGCTACACTACGCTACACTACGCTACACTACGCTACACTACGCTACACTACGCTACACTACGCTACACTACGCTACACTACGCTACACTACGCTACACTACGCTACACTACGCTACACTACGCTACACTACGCTACACTACGCTACACTACACTACCCTACACTACCCTACACTACACTACACTACACTACCCTACACTACCCTACACTACCCTACACTACACTACACTACACTACCCTACACTACCCTACACTACCCTAAACTACCCTACACTACCCTACACTACCCTACACTACCCTACACTACCCTACACTACCCTACTTTACCCAATTTTTTTTTTTTTGGATTTAAACTATCCTATCTCTCAAGTTGGATCGAACTGCACATGGTGTGCGAATTTTATTATAATCGGTTAAGTGGTTTAGGAGTCCATTGAGGACAAACATTGGGACACGAGATTTATATATATTAAGACGAGATTTATATATATTAAGATAGTATAGCTTATTCTTATGATTTCTGTTATGAACTGGTTATACTTTTCTCATCTTACAAATGCATAAAAACTTGTTTCGCATACGATGAGTGAGGGTCGTAGCTCTGCTCTAAGTATAGGCATCTGGTATTTGGTGTTTATAATGATAGGGGCACAATATAACTTTACACTCCTATTACATTGTCTATCCAAATTCTTATAAAACAATACCATTATTCCTATCAAGTCCAAACTCTATTCTAAATTTGTACAACTCCTTAAAAGAATTATCGTCTAATTAGCCCGCACAAGGTGCGTTTCTCATGCAATCTCTTTCAACATTACAGTATGTACATTTTTAATTGAACATCACATACGTAAATCAATTAATTAAACATCAAACTAAAACTAAGTTACAGAAAAACTAACACAACAAGTTTTAAGGCATTCGAAGCACCTGTTTAGAAATTACCATGTTGATGAGTGAACTATAGATTTAGAAAACTGTCAGCTTCTTCTAATAGTTCAGCATTTTTAGAAAGGCTAGTAGCTTTCGTTAAAGGACTTGCATACTGATGACTTTGTATCTGACCCATCCACTCTCGATCTTTACTAGTTCCGAACTTGTTCGTCGAGTTGTTATTTTTAACTTTAACTTGTGCTGTCATGACTAAGATTTTCCCTTTCAACTACTGCTTGTCAGGGGTCAATCCGCCTACGGTTAGTTCTGGTTGCACCCACCTACTCCATAAACGATTTTAATTTGAGAAAACATTGACTAGTACTTTCACAAAACTAGTATTTTGAATTTCAATTTAATATTTTATCAGAAACCTGTTAATATCGTGTTATAGAATTGTTAATTTCACAAAGTTGCTAATACTGAGTTTAATCGTTTAGGAGTGTAAAATATGTATCTCGTGCAGTTGTCTTAAATCGTAATTATGACACGCCTAGAGAAGAGAAACTTCAGGCAGTATTTGCATTAGTTGCATGTTAGAAACAACGAGAGCAAATGTAATCATTCATTTGGTATCAAAAACCGTTGAAACCAGCTACTTGTGAGCCTACAGTCACACGCAAGTTGAATTTCTGAAATGGTGTTTTCTCGTTGAAATAGACATGATAAATCTCTCAATTTGCGTGCTCGAATGCTGGACAAACATCATTAAAATCATGCTATAAATTATTACGTCAACATACGGTGGATATAAGTATGAACGTGGTGTTGACGATGTCTCAGAATTCAAAAAATAAACAAAAGAAATGCGTGAATAATAGATGGTTTATTGAAAGTCATAGGGAATGTTAAAGTTTCTTGTTTTAAATTCATATAGATAGGCTCTCACTTGTCCACTTCCGCATCTAATGTTCAGCAATGTTGTGGCTCTTATTTCTTGTTATAACACCATTAACTCAGACCAATATCATGGATATCAAAAGTTGTCGCTTACTTACTATAAGATTTACCTGAGTTAAGTTTTGTTGAACTTGATGTAATTTATTATCAGTAAGTATTTTTTTATGTTACGTAGAAAGATATGTATCTCTAAATAAATAATTATTATTCACTAAACGTATAAGCTCACACCTAACGCAACTGATTTGCGTCCGTTCTCACTAAGTACTCGCAGTAAAGTTCAGTATTTTTGCTGAACTAAACCTATTTGTTACTGCCGTGAGGTACACCTTGTTACCTCCGATTTCTGATTGAAGCATTCAAATATGAGTTTTACTCAAACTCTAGTTTAGCCTGAAACTATCAAAATTGGCATTTTTAGAAGACTACGACGAAGACGTTTTTAACTCAAAACACCCATTGTGTTATTTTTTAATCTTAAATTTCTGTACACCTACTTATTTTTACACTGTGTGTACTAAATAAATATGTTTTTCTTTTTATTTAGTGACGACGATTTTCAGTTCTAAATGACATAGAATAAGCTAATAAATGCTTTGATCAACAGCAATCAAAATGACTCTACATTGATTGACATGGAATGACATAGTCAGACAGCGAGCGTGCTGCGTGTACACTGTCTGCAACGTTCGTCGACCGCGTGGTATGCCGGGCGATAGTGAGATGTGAGCCCGTGTGTCCTCAGCCGTGAATCGAATCGCTTTCCTACACTCCGTGCGGATTCCTAATTATATTACTACGGCCATTTATCTTTGTTCATCATTAGCTGGCAAACTAATTGAGCATGCAATGACAACATATAAAATGTTGGGTCGTGCCTTCATGGGCTGTTCTTTTTAATTGAAAGATATTTTATATAATAATATTAACTAATTTTACTACTACTACTGTCTGTTTTTTATACCCTGAGACTAATTTGTTACAAGTAATGTCAAACTTACTATAAGAATAATCCCAGTTCTTTTGTGTTGTAATGTCATTTTAGTCTCAGGGTATAAAAAATATTCGTTAATTTACGCCAATTTCAATGGCAAAAATAAGGACCTAATATAAACATTTTCTTAGGCAACGGAGACCCGATCAGTCTTATAAACGGAGGTAACGAATTCCCATGCCCTTATGCTTCGTATCTAGGCTTAGACACTACAGATCGCCTCTATGAAGACAAGGGCGGGCTCCGCCCAAGCGGAGTTGAGCTCCATCTTGTTTGTCCGTAACTTTGTGAAGAATTTAAAACAAGTAGGTATATTTTAATGAGGTAGAACTAATTTTATGAATTAAGTTCTCTCTTTAAAATAATCATATATTTTTAAAATTGTATAATAATAAAACTAATAGTATTATCAATTCAGTAAATTCGTTCACCATTAACTTGAAATTTTCATGAATATCAAAATCTTTTAACAAAGAAAGTTCGATACTGTTTCCAAAATATGATTATGCATAAGAATTTTGGTCTCGAAGTGTAACAGTGAAAGTCTATTTTAATGAAAACCACGTTTTTATTTACATTTTTGGAAATTATATTTCTATCAGACTAGGAAACCTCAAATCTCAATCCTAAAAATGTCAGTTGTGCGTACGATAAAGACGGATGGAGCTTTTTACTAGCTCCATCCATTTAACAGTTAAGTTTAGGTCTTAAAATAGATCGCATTAAGAGTTCGTGGTAGCACTGCAGTTTATTATAAAGGCGGTGTTTATGTTTGTCACTTCTTCGTAAAATTTAACGCACGGGTAGACCACTTCTTGAAAAATATAAAATACTTTTTCTCCCAAGAATTTTCTTTTCTACTTTAACGCAGCTAAAGTGGTTGGCAGAAGCTAGTAGTTTCGTAATTTCACTGACTCTGACTGCTTATTGATAAAAATGTAGAAAACCAGTTCTGTAAATAAATATGACGTAAGAATGTTTATATTAAAATTTAAAGGAGACCGCAATAATTTTAATATTTAAAAATTCATTATGATGACGATGATCAGTGCACACTACGATCTTTTATTAGTTTCCTAAACATTAGATAACATCCTGCGTAGATAACATGCTGAAACTCAACGCATTAATTTCAGATAAATCATTTGAAGACACTTTGGATTTGTCAAAAAGTTGGTCAGTAAGAAAGATAAAGCTAACATTCTAAAAGGGCCTGTTTCACAATGTCCGAGTAGGCACTACTCACTGAATAAATTCAAAAATGTGACAGAATTCGTATGAAATTATCTGTCAAGAAAGATACTCGAAACTTAATCATAGGTGGTGAAACAGGCCCTATATGTTATGTTATGTTGCATTGCGCGTGGTTAGTTTACAAGTTAGTTCTTGGTATTTTAATTTAGTAGGACACAAAGGAGGATGTAAACCCTGACCCTGGCTTCCAATAGCTATGTGTGTTACATGTTGCTCGGTAATACTATTTTTTTTAAGATAAATATTTTTGAGAATTTAGATAACAAGAAATATGTAACCAGGACTTTTGTAGTACATAACACCATTTTAAAAGACTATCCATTGAGTTTATTGCTCGTTCTTGTCCATAGAGACGGGCCTGTTTCACCACCTATGATTAAGTTTCGAGTATCTTTCTTGACAGATAATTTCATACGAATTCTGTCACATTTTTGAATTTATTCAGTGAGTAGTGCCTACTCGGACATTGTGAAACAGGCCCATAATGTAACAGAAAAATGTAGCGAGAATAATGAGCTAAAAATTTCCAACACGTTAAGATAATTATTCTAATAAAAATATTAACATAAGAAAACCTGTTACATAAGAATAATTATTTATTATTATTATTTAATCTGCTTAATCTCCATAATCCCAGGCAAAAGGGGGAGTGGGCTGGCCATGTCGCGCTGATGCACCCGGATAGATGGGCGAAGATTGTCACTCACTCACGGCATCGACCTCCCTTAGGCATCCTGAGGGAGGTCGTTACCGTCGAGGGCGACCGCGGCGAAGGTGGTGTGACGATCTGTTCGCGGGACAAACTTTGCTGGAGATGACCCAAGACAGAGAAAATTGGAAGGAGAAAGGGGAGGCCTTTGCCCAGCAGTGGGGCACAAACTAGGCTAAAATAAAAATAAATCCCAGCGCGGGAATCTAATGGATGCGAGACGGAAGACACAGAACTATTAATTGTGGCGACCGTAGGGGGAGGCCTGTGTCCGACGGTGGACGTCTTTCTGCTGAAACGATGATGATTATGAATTCCCGCACCGGGCAAAGACTTCAAGTGATTTTGAAAAATGGCTATCAGCCTGTATCAACCTCTTGCTGAAAATTATTGTCTTCCTATATGGCTTCAAGCTGTTTCAGTTCATAGCTTTTATAGGTTATATTTTTTTAAGGTTAGGATAAATCCATGACATGGCCTGATCTATCGTGTCAAACCATTGTAGATAGATTGTTTATTCAAAACGGGCGTAAAACCACAACTGTGTCAGTTCTGTTGCTCTTTGCGTTCTAAAGGCCAAACGTTTTATTTTCAGAAATGCGTTTAGTTATTCATTTTGTCAAGCTAGACAAACTGAACTTTCTGCTACTACTGTGACCGCATTAATAAACAACGACCTCAATTTAACCATCATCATAAAATACATTAATACTTCACATTACAAAACTAGGCCTAAAGGAAATCGGCCCAGAGAAACGCGGAATTGGGAAACACAAAACTTATACCAAACTACTATTTGATATTCATACATCACTGTATATAATAAATAAATTAATATAAGAGTAGCGAGTCACTCCCACTTCGCACGTTTTGATCAAACACTTAGAATTCTTTATTCATGTATTTTATCACCTCATGTTCGTCCTTACATAATATAAGCAAAGTGTCCCACCGCGTCTGTCTGTATGATCGCGATAAACCCAAGACTACTGAACTGATTTTCATGACATTTTCATCAGCAGACAGAGTATATTTTTATTTATCGTTTATTTCAGGCATTAATCCACAGAAACATTATCGGATAGTAAGTATGACATTGGTATTTTGTTATATACATAGATAAATTAAATCAATCAAAAAAATTATAAAATATTCATTACATTAATAAAAATAATTGTTACATTACGAATTAATAGAAAACGATTAGTAATTCATAAGAAAGGTTTAAGTGCATAATACATGCAAACTAAAGTAGGGAAATATCGAGAAAATTCAAAGATTTGTAACATCGTGCGAAGCCGAGGCGGGAAGTACGACTATATGATATAAACTCAGCGAATCCAATGATTTACGATAAAAGGAGTCGTGAACAGATTCACACAATAGAAAGTCGAGCTAGGAAGCTTTCAATTCGTGACCATTATGCATGCAAGACAGGATAATACCCGTCCGGGTGAAAGGGCAACGTATAACTTAGCAACTACCCACACTTGCATCCGCGGATGGGAACGGATAATATCTTAAATAGTTAATGGCTAGTAATAAAACTTTATAGAGAAATAAATATATTGATTATTACATATATTATTATGAGGAAAACATGTGAAAGTACTTAATAATAAATATCCAAGGGCTTTTAGCAATAAAGTTTAGGAGAAAGAGGAAATCGTGAGATACCTACGTGATTCATTTGAAGTCATTATTATTATATTTACGTTACATTATAAAATAGTATTGCCGCAATAACTGAATTCAGTCGAACGAACGAAAAGAAAAACGCTGATAAATACACTTTGATATATACTGAAACAAAATAATAAAATCAAAATGTGTTTTTAAAGGGCAAGCAGAAGGCAGATGCACACTTCATGCTTTAGGAATTTCCTACTAGTCAACCTTTGGGTGATACAGAGAAAAATACACGAATATACTCCAACATTTGGTCCAAATAGATAATTGGAAAACATTAATAACACTAATATAATTAATAGCTTAACAGTCCCTTTAATTCACAACAGCAGCTCACCTGCATATTATACACATTCTGAAATTCAGTACAAATCTTTTGAATTAACCTATCAATACCCGCGTAACGAGACACAATAGTAAACCAATAACAGCGCGGTCCAATGAGACCGGTCGGGGATTCATGAATTAAAACGACACGTATGAATACAGTTTTCTGAAAAACTTTGATATTCCTTTTTCACAACGATGTCCAAATGAAATGCGACTGAAGTGTACAGTATTTCAATCCATTACATTTTAGACCATAATTATTAACAAAATATTAAATGAAACAGTCTTTTTATATGTCAGCAAGCTCTATATGCTGGCCCATTTGTAATTTAATATTCCTTCTGCATTCCGTGAGATCGCTCTATAAATCCACTTCGCTATCACAAGATATTATAATGTTTCAGATCTACATAAAGATAGACTGTCTCATGTTCAAACACCATTAGACTAACTTAATCCCCTGTAATTTCTTATGTTAAACTCAATGCAATTGATTGCTCCTCTTAAGTATCGACCCTAAGGTCGAAGCTAAGTGATGCCAATTGCCTTTCAATCGTGATACAGTCGGATTTACAGTCGTGTTTCTATGTCTAGTATGTTTTGAGCAAACACATTCGGTTTTATGGTCTGCTTCACGTATTTAAACCTGTCGTAGACAAGATTTTATGTCGTAATATACTGTTCTTCAGTGATGTAAATTGCAATGGGATATTGTCGTTTAAAGTATCTTGCTTCAGGCTTAGAAACTTTACTTGCTCGTAATGTTAACTAACGCAGGTTACAGGAAGTTTAGTTTGACCTCACTGTTTTAGAAAGCAGGTAGTACTTAAAATAATTTAAATAAAAGGTAAAAACCGAATTTATTTGCCACTGCATTCCATTCCTTTAGCGTATAGACAAGGAAGGGACATAATAGCAACATTTTGTTTTGTAATAATAATAAGCATAGCTATATAAAAATAATAATAAATCTTTCGTTGCCTACGTTTCAGTACAAGGTACCCAATTTGCTAGATACCTAACCAGCAATTAGTAAACAAACCCAGCATAAACAACGTTTACAGCGTCATAAGTAAATGGCTTCGCCAGATAAACGAACGTCAAAGGTCGCGAAGACATCGACTGGGATGTTCAATGTTCACCGTTTCTCTGCCCTTACCGGTCACGCGTTTCACCCAGTGTGGCCAGGGAAAGTGCGCTTCTGAACATGCCATGTCGCTTTTAGCACTAACTACCTGTTAAAACAGGCTGTGAGGTCTTTGACGTAGTGTGGGAACATAGACAGGGAAATTGATTGGCGCAAAATGTTAGTAAAATGAAAGCGCAAGTTTGGATTACCTATGATTTGATGCGGTTGCGTTTTAGACATAATTGTTTTGAGTGGCGTGGAATTGGCGAGGTGTTATGGTGAATGGAATTGGACAGCTGTTTGGTTGAGTTTAGTTAGGCTTCTCTAGCATATCCATTAGTTACTTAGATTTTGTTGGAGTTACTTAGATATTTTAGTTTCATGGCTTCTTGGTCTGTCTACACTACACAAGAAATCTACCTATTTACTCCGAAATGATCGATTTAGTTCCTCTTTAGGATTCTGTACTTTTCTCAAAATTACTACGTTGCAGTCTTGCAGTATACAATTATTTGCCAATCTAAATGAGGAGAAGGTTTACGAGTCATAAAAACCACATGCAATTGATCTAACCTTTTACAAACACACAATTAATGTTTTATTTATAGACCTGTCTTGTACTGCAGTCACATATATCACATTGAAAGTTCACGTACGTTTTCTTACGCACATAATAATAAACATCGGAGTTACATGGCTACAGAATTTGCTACAACATCACCGCTACGCGCCATATTGGGCAAGGTTAGTTAGGTTGGCGTGTTAACAGTAAATTTATTCTCCGTAGACATTTCACGATTTAACCATTTTATTTATAGATTTTGCGGTACATCTGTGATACATCTGCTTAATCCATCAACAAAAATGTGAAAGGCTTTTTTGCAAATGCTAAAAAACTTTCTACTATAGACTTTGAAACAATAATTTCGTCGTTTTAGAAAATACGAATGATGATATGTTTGGTGTGGCGATTAGTACGGTCCTCGTTTGGTCCGTCAGAGAGGAGATTCGGCGATCGACTACCAGTGATGGAAAAAAATACAGATTTATATAATTTATTCGAGTTGATTTATTAATGTGTTTACATTCGTTTTATCTGCTTCTTCTCCTATTTCTACAAACTGACTTGACAAACGTTATTCTGTCACACAAATAAATTATTAAAGAAAAAGAGGGGGTGAGAGTTGGAGGGTAACACATAGCCTACGAGAGCTACCAAACATACATAAAAAAATCATAAAAATCAGTCTCGTCGTTTCGGAGAGGTTCGATAGCAAAAACTGTGATACGAAATTTTTATATATTAGATTGACGAGTTTGATCCGTTTGGTTTAGTAGAATCAGTTCTTGTTTGTGATTTACTTTCTGCATATGTTCAATTCGTTCAAAAGGCTAAATCACTAAATCAGGCTTATTTTATACCCAAATGTAGATCTATTACGAAACAAAACTGAGTTAATAGGCCAAATATAACTAAATTACCATACTATAAACACGTTTAAAGGTAAAGGGTCTATGATAGCCACTAGTGACGCAATATCCGGAACATTTTCTATAGTTTACGGCTCTAAAGTGGGACGACACCACTCTAAACGGGACCAAACGTTATATAAGTGTGATAATATCGGAGAAAGTGAGCAAGAGCTAAGGATTTACTGTTTAGACGTAAAACTGATGGAGGCTTTCATAATTACACCTTGAGGCGGTGGAAACATTGTTGTTGTACTGTAGCCTGTGTTTTAGTTTCTTCGTTTATAGTATTTATGTCAGTCTGTATCTGCAGTGAAAATATCTTTCTTAAATTTATACTTTTTCCTTTTCTCACTAATACAAGACGATAAGTGTTGCGGAAATCCGATGGGTGCGAGACGCACTTGGGGGGGCCTATGTCCAACAGTGGATGTCTTTCGGTTGAAATGATATGTTGATGGCAAGATGACACCTAAATGTTATGCCTGAGAAAATGTTGAAAACCCTTGTCTTACGCTGTAGTTGAAACATCTGTTCAATAGACCATCAGACTCAGACACTAATCTGCATGTTTCTCATATGAATATACACGTTTCCTGCATGGACGTTCAAATTGACTTTGTTCTTTTTCTCATACATCAACTAGCTTCTGCCTGCGGCATCGCCCGCGAGATAATAGGTTTCTCCATACAAATTTTGGAGCTCTCTTTCATCTTCTAAGTTTTGGAAACTCCTCTCGTAGTGCTCGCCAAGGAATCCATGTGCAAAATTTGATGTTCCTAGTCCAAGTAGTTTCGGCTACGAGTTTGATACGAGTATGTCAGTCAGTCAGTTTCTCCTTTGAGGTATATTATGTAGATGATATTTGAAGTTTGTTGCATCGCCACTATCATCATTAGCCCTAATCTATTCGAGTTCGGTCACAGTTCTGGGTTTCGAGTTCTTCAAAAGGTACAGTTATGTAGAACTTATTGTTCTATTTAAAAACACTACCCATTATTGTTTTATTATAAATGTAGATTGAATCTTTCATAATTACACTATCAAACATAATCATAACTATTGTGATACGTTTTTAATGCATTTAAACAATAGTTTTATTGTTTGATGCGAGTTTTGAACGATAAAATATCAGTTCATAAAACTTTTGATGGATTTATGAGGAATATTTTTTACAGACCCTTTTAATACCATTATTGCATTAAGTCGTAAACTTTTCTATGAATATCAATAAATGCCGTTGAATCCATAATATCAGAAAAATATTAATTTTTCAAAATATCCTATTAAATAAAACGTAGTACCTATTGCATTATATGTCACAGTTACTTATAAGTCGCTCTAAAAGATTCTAACACATGGAGTGCCGAATTGTTTAGAGTATTTTCTGAATATGCGATATTACTATATTTATTTCCTTTTAACTGGTTTAAGTAAAGTGTGAAAAATTGATCAGTGTGTCTGATTCAGGCTCGGTTAAATGGCGCAATGTGTTCTACGTCTACTTTAAACAGATATCATTATAATTGAAGGGCTACCATCGCTATGGGATTTTTTGAAAGAGTCAACGCGGCACTAGAAGACAAAGGACACCTGTAGGAACACGGGTGGGTTATAGTCAGTTAAAGACTAACATTTGCATTTTTATTTCACTCAGAGAGGGACAAGTTTTTTAACGATTTCTACACCCAAAAAAAGAGCAATGCCCATGGTTGCAATGGATACCTAAAAAAGATGCCTACAAACGGGATCGGGGTAAAATTTGAACCTACCAAAAGGTATTCTGGGAAAGAGAGCAAAATTTACCACTGCTAAAGATGCAGAGAAAAACTATATAATTATATAATTGCGTTATTACATTCACATTATAAAACACCTACAATTAAACAACAATTTCAATGCTAATCCCAACACGTAAACATCAATCTGGTTCACACTTCTCATCACCATAATTGCAATAAAATATCTCATAATTGATCAGTGGTCAGATCACTGATCAAGTGTCAAGTTTCACTGATATTTAGCATCAATCAGTTGCCAATGAAGGTATGATTACAGGAATATGATCAGTAGCCGTAATGGAGAAGGATCAATGACCATATCGATCCGTCATTGGTTATGATGCTTAAGGCTATAATCCTATGATAATGTGGTCGATGAACTGATGTAATTGATGGTTGATGTGAGCATTGCCTTCTGTGTGTGTGAGTTTTATGTATGTAAATGGAACCGTTCAAAACTGTTGGCTGCTAGACTTTTTGAATTTGTTGGAAACCTTGTACATTACGTTTATTTTATGCAAAAGGTACGGACCACTAAAAATAAGAGCAGACAGGGTTTTATAATTTTCTTTTCTAAATAATATTTTAGCATTTTCAATTATATTACCTACACTTTGTAACGGTAACGAAATATTTAACAGTTTTGAGACATTTTTTTCGTGTTTTGATAATGTTAAACAATTTCTCCCGCTCTGGATGCCGGAATGGGTGTAAAACTTTTACTGACTAAAGTAGACCTGTATTTCTTCAGCTATACCTTGCGCTTTCGTTGGAACTTTTTCGAACAAGCCCGCAACCGCAACCTTTGGTGGTAAATAATAACTATTAATTAATAGTTACTTCAACAGATACTCGTACATACAATTAAAAAAAGTTAACAAAACTCCGTACTACAGTGTTTCTGTATGTTTTGTGTATCTCTATGTTTTAGCTGTTTTATATGTTTTTAAATCAGTCCTCGCACAGATTTTTAATTTTATGTATACTTTCAGTTTCACGTATTGTTTGCACGTAAATAATCCAACGCATTTAATTAGAAATGAATACGCGTAATAAGCATAACCGTAAATGAATTACTGTTCAAGCAATACCGTGTCACGTAGATGAATCTCAGTTAATTATATTAATGGCGCGATATCATAAACTGGCAAGCCATTAATTTGATTTCGTGCATAATTAACTACCAACGATTTATAATGCGTGACTTGACACAAATTATTTTATTTCATTAAGAAAACTCAACATGAGAAAGTAGATTACATTATCAAATAACTGTTACCCGCGTTTTTGTTCGTGTGGAGTATAAAAAACATTACGCTTAATTTTTGGGGCAAACACAAACATTTTTTAAACGATTTAAAAAATATTTGTTTTGTTTGCTGATTTTACATTTTTGTCATAGGTAAAAGTCATATTTCTCGTCTAATAATACTAATTTTATTTACATTTTCATCAATAAATTAATATTTATCACAGTAAAGAGGTAAAAATATTTGTCCCTTCCTTCGCTTATTAAAAACAGATGGAGAGAGAAACAGGGGTCGAAGAAGAGATGGATGTATGAATAATCTCAGTTCATCCAAAAGTTATCTGAAAGATTATACTGTGCAATAAGACTGTATTTTTTTTTTAATTGTACTTATTTTTTTATAAATGTTTGTCCTGTATTATTAAGAGTTAAGCAATAAAGTAATAAAATGTAATCCAATATATTTTTAATTTCGCATCCTACATCTGCATGTTTCTTAAAAAAACATGCTAAAATGAAGTAGACTTAATGGCGTCTGTTTTCCTATTAAAGTAACTATTGAGTAATCCTTTAGAGAAGATTAATTTTCTTGAAACAGATTTAGAAATCAATGAGTTATGAAGTAAAACGTTACGTTAACCTCTCCAATATGTCTTAGTAATGTTCTTCGAGCTTCCTATGGGTTTTTCCTAAATTAAGCTGTTACGCAATTATGATATAAAGTTTATAATATTATAAACTTATGCAAGTTAAGTATATGCCTACTTAACTTGCATTTATGTAAAACTAGATGAATCTATATTTGTATTTTCTTTTTAATGACACGTTATGACTTATTAAATAATGTCTTATTTACAATTAAAAATCGCTAGCCTTATTAGCTTAGTTTAAATCCTCATTAACATTATTTATTACAAATTTGTAGTCATAATTTTTTTTATCTTTTACCTTCAAAAGCCCAGACATCTTTTGAAGGTTTCCCCCGAAAACATTAAAAAAGTAAGGTACTTTGGCATGCAGGTAGAAAAATGATATTTAATAGACGAATTTCTGTCCACGTTTTTGGTCAAAACATTGACTATTATATTATTTTTTTTTTACTTTAGATTAGTACCTAAATAGAAGATCATAATGTTATGTAACTTTTCATTAGAAATTCACAGTTTCCTAATACCAAATTAAATTATGAGGACAGGAGTCTTATTGAGTTGCCTGAAGTTAGCTAAGCTTAAAGAATAAATTAATCAAAGTAAATTGACTGTCACTTTCCTTTCTTCCACTCAACATTTCTTTACGTAAACAACGGCATTGTTTGTAAATATATCCTATACCTATTGAGCCATTACACCAGCACTAAATCGTCATTATAATGAAAAGATCGACGGTGACGCTTGCGCAGAGCAATGCGTCACTAACGACATTAGCTGTCGACATTTCTTTGCCTGTATCCACTTTCATCTCACCATTGTTCTATCGGAATATTTATTTAGGAAGGAAAATACATTGTTATTTGTGAGAAAAGATTTATTTTGAATAGTGTTTATGCAGACAGTTTTTTGTTTACTTAACGTTTGAATCCCCAACCGGTCCTATGAGACCGCGCTGTTATTGTTTTACTATTGTATCTCGTTTCGCGGGTATCTGAGTAACTACATCGATGTTGGTATGAAATGTATTTCGAATCCAGAGTCTATTTAAATAAATATTCGTTTTACATCTCAATAATGCCCTATTATTGAGTCATACAACCCTCACTGAAAGCAGGTTGTCCATAGGGAGATAATGTAGTATGAGCGATCCCTAGAGAACAATAAGATTCAAATTTGGATTATCAGAAACCTTTATAAGTGAATTAAATTATACGAGCATCAAACAAGTTAATTAAAAAGTCACTTGGGATTAAAGCATCGTTTCATTCAGAATTCAACATGCAGCTCGCGACTTGAAGACCGTACACCCCTCTAATCAATCACAAAATCTACTATTAATGTTTGAATCCCCGACCGGTCCTATGAGACCGCGCTGTTATTGTTTTACTATTGTGTCTCGGTTCGCGGGTATGTGATAGATTAAATCTTATTAATATAGAAAATAAGACCAACAGTGTACCTATACATACAAATAAAAATACTATGTTTCCTAAAAATAACAATCTGAACTAGTACCTATCGTTCATTAGCACACTATCTACTGAAAATTTAGAGCTATACATACTTACAATATTTGCATACCACTTACAGTGGCAGATCACAGAAAAACATTTATATTTTTGTAACACCTTAATTTTACTGTGTACATAAATAAATTTACTTATTTGATTAGATTTAAATCGTCTTCATACAGTTAAGCTAACGTACTGTTTTTTTATTCCTCCGCCCAACAAAAATACTATTTCTTTATTAATTTATAAATACTTAAAAAAAATACAGATAGAGGAACACAAAGGTCCAGCTTATTTCAAAAGAAGTTTCTTCCAGCACACCTGCGACTGGAGAGTTGGGTGACTTGATAATGAAAAGTATAAATACAACATGTTTATTTTCAGAACCAAATCTAGTTTACAAATTTTTGTTTTTTCTCTTACCCATTCCCAAATTTATATCAACCCTGTTTTGTCTAGTGTTCTTATCACGAAATTGTATGTAAAACATTTTTATCACATCAAGTTTTTTAATTATTCAAGAAGTTTTTGAAACAACAATTTTGGGGCGTATCGAGTGTATCAAACGTTATAGTTGTGTTTAATTAGTAAAATTACTTACAAAAGAATTGTTAAAATGTCCTCAAGAAAGTATTAATTTAATTCGAATAACTTTTGC
This sequence comes from Mythimna separata, assembly GCA_030763345.1. Taxonomy (NCBI): domain Eukaryota; kingdom Metazoa; phylum Arthropoda; class Insecta; order Lepidoptera; family Noctuidae; genus Mythimna; species Mythimna separata. The sequence goes on from CM061182.1 coordinate 13,925,902, forward strand.
TAAGTTTGTAGTAAAGTTATTTTGGCAAACACGACGACACCAACTAGAGTAGCAGTAAAACAGGCGTATTTTCAATACTTCCAAATTCCCGTAACAAACATTGAAAATATTGGTTTCTGAAGTGATATGTGAAAATAATAGAAGCATATTAACTAACTGGGCTACAGGGAATAATATAAACTTGCCTTTCATGCCCGTCATTGCTTGCAGTTTAAGTACAGAAAATGACTCAAAGCACATGGACTTGTTCATGAAATTTTGCATATTTAACAATCGTCTGTCCCAAACTCTTTGATACTATACTTAAAGAAAGAATCCTTGTAAGCCCTCAAATTAAAAAAAAAATGATTAATAACCATTTTGATTTCCATTTATTTAGTGTTGAAAAAGATGCCAGAACCAGTAGTTTTGCTTTCTTGGGCCACAATAAAACTGAGGAATATGAATAAATTGTATCTTATTTATTGATTAAATATCTTAAAATGAGTGTACATATGTCATTGAAAATCTATTTTTTACATTCACACTTGAATATTTTTCCTGAATACCTGGGAAGCGTGAGTGATGAAAATAGCGAACATTTTCATCAAAATTCAAAGTTATGGAGAGACGTTTCGAGATTTGTGGCATAAGAATATGGTAGGCGATTACTATAGAAGTACCAAAAAAGAAACTGACACTAATTAGTATGAAAGTTGTGCCAGTTATTATTTTTTTAAGTACCGCCTATGTAAGAAAATCGAAATATAAAAATATCAATATTTTTAAAACTTGACGTGCTAATTTTTTTTTGCTTCCATATCGAAGTAAGGATTAAATACCCTAACCATTTTCATTGGTTTCATGTATGGGTATAAAATCTTGTAAACTAGTGATATTTGTGTTGTTCAAAAGTGCTTTGAATAGTTCAATCAAAATTAAATAAAAAGCTTTGAGTCGAATTGATGTTTAAAATATCAAGAAATGTTACCAACATTTGTTTTATTTCTCTGCCCAGATGTTTTGTTTTGCGTAAAAAATAATTTGTATAAATTATACAGAGTTAACCGACTTTTAAGCGTTACAGACATTAATGGACTACTAAATGAAAGAGAAAAGATTTATTACTGTTACTTGCCTAAATAAAATTGTATTTGTGTCTACTTTGTTTATTTTTCAGATAGTACAGAAAAAAAGTAAATGTAGCTAACTTTTCTTCATATAAAATCTACCTATGTAATTATGTTAGAAAATAGAACGCTTAAATTTTTTAAAACAAACCGTGTAAGTTTTCACTCTTAGGGCCTGTTTCACAATGTCCGAGTAGGCACTACTCACTGAATAAATTCAAAAATGTGACAGAATTTTTATGAAATTATCTGCCAAGTAAGATACTCGAAACTTAATCATAGGTGGTGAAATAGGCCCTTATTACAATAATTAAAGATTTTATCAACAACTTACGGTTTGCAGTACGGTCATCATTTTCACGTGTATCAGAAGACACCAAAATCAACACAGTTCTGTTCAACACAACATAGTTTATTCACTGACACCGTAGTCCAATTCCTGTATTTACTTAACTGACGGTTAAGGGTTGGTAATTCAAACGGGGGTTTAATACGGCCGTGTGTTGGTTGCAGCCGTGGTGAAGTGAAGTTCAAGGCTAGGCTGAGTTAGGTTTATATACGGGGGTGCCGGAGCGTGGCGTTGTGTGTGTGTGAGTGTGCATCGATGCAGTGGGTGCATAGACGGGACCAGCGCTAGACGCACACAGGGGTATGACAGCGGTTCTCAAACGGTTTTGGCGCATGTCAAAAGCGAATTATGACAGATAGTCCAAGAAGCAAAATTTTTAAACCTCAGAAAATCAGTTTGTTGTACTTTACGTCTTTTATGTTTGATCATTATAATATTTATGTTTATTTTTTCTTTAGTCTAGGATTAACCCGTGAAGCGTATTTAATTGAAGATTTTTATGTCTGCAATCAATTACTCTCTCGTTTTGTTTTCTTTAACATGCACACATTGCACACTTGCTTTTCCAAACGTTGCCAGAATTGTGGACGTCGGTTTGCCATAAATAGTTTTTTCTTTTTATATAAACAACCGTTATGTCATTCTATGAACTTTTTTCTTCCCATCTGATGGTAAGAAGCTACATAAGCCATACAATCTGTTCCGTACGGAAATCAAACTCGTAACACGTTGTACAGCAACCAATCGTACCATAAGAATAGAATATACACAAGCGAAAAACATACAAAAAATAAAAAAATACCGCTCATAAGTTAAATAATCTTCTAAATTATGTGAGTGTATACGCAATATTTTGCAACCGCTTGTCATTTAGAACTTTGACATTATGCGGCTAACACGTTCGCGCACCGCTATCTTACCCCTGCTCAAACTACGCCCTTTGATTTATCTAACGATTGTATGGTGATTTCGGTGTGACCAATAGGGAATGTATCCCGTATCTGAAAGTTTGTTAAGTAACATGTTTTCATATTTGTTCGTAATTGGCAGGTTGGTTCGCAGCTTGTATTAAATATTGAAGTATTTGTTGTTTTTTTTTAGGTTTTTTTTTTAGGTGGGACGTCAAACTTTTTCCGCTTTTAGTGCTCCGCCCAAGCAGGGCACGCCTCCATCGTATGCTACCCCGAATCCTCCGAGCTATCCGTACAATTATGATACTTGGGCGTATATTACACCTGAATCCGGAACAGTTATATCTTCCAAACTTACCTGCCATGTTCGATGAAGACCTGGGACTTACGGAAGGTACTATTAGCGCCTCTCCAGTTAATAAAGAGGAGACTTTTCGCCATAATTGTGGCGTACCCAGTTGCTCCAATTAATTCTGATTTAATGTTATAAAATAATACGTTGATAAACGAAAACAAATCATAGTTTCAGTATTTAGTAATTCATCGACATATTAACAGAATCTAATTTCATTTGCATAATTTCTCAACGATATCTACATAATCTTATCGAGTCGAAGGGACTCTAATAAAGTTATAACGCGAAACACGTTTTACAATGTTATTAATATGCTAGCTTGCACCCGTGACATCGTCTGCATCAGATTTGTAAAACAGCCTAATACCGTTTGGTCACAATTTCAAAAAGTTTGTATTTTGGCGAACATGTCAATTTTTTTCTTAAATAACAATTGTTTATGAAACTCTTTATAACATCAGTTAGCCAGTAAAAGTCCCATCAAAATCAATTGGTTTCGGAACTTAGCCGGAACAAACAGAAAGACAATTACTTTTATATTGCAAACAGACACTTCTTTGATTTATAGGTAAGTATGTATAATTATAAAATATAGTTTGATATGTCAATAATACATTTCTAAACTCTGGGGTCCTGGACCTGTGTAAAACCTACCAGGGGACAAAGCCAACCCGCAGAGGAAAGGTTAGATAATTCATCGATACCAAAAATATGAATTAACGAAAGGGATATTTTTATTTACGTTATGGGTAAAAGGTCATTACGTCCATAGTCGTAAGGAACACTTTTACAGTTTTAGTAAATGTCCCTTACGTTAATTCATATTCCTGATATCGTATTTATAATTAAAGTGACACCAGCTGAGGATTAATCCCTGTACATGTGCCGTATACAAGTCTTCTTCTTCTTCCTGCCCTTATCCCATATTACTTGGGGTCGGCGCAACATGTTTTTTTCTTCCATTCTGTCCTATCACCCGCCATGCTATCATCATATCACAATCCATCCATCTTTTGCATCAATCATCCATGTGCCGTACAAGTGTACTTGCGCAAAATCCCAATAAGCCATCATTGCAGGATATGAAGAACACAGATGTTAGGCCATGGTTTTGGGAGTAGCGATGCGCGATGGCATGAGGGTTTATGCGGTTGTTTTAATTATTCGAATATCTCGATTGTTTCGACTTTACCGCAAGTTGCTCCTCGATGGTTTAGAGTTTCGTGTAAGAGTGCCTGATTCGAACAATCAAAAATAACTAGCAGTCGATTCCGCGTTGGCTTAAATCAATAAAAAAAACGTCTCGATAATTTTGTAGGACGATGATTTATTTTAACGACCCCGATTCTTACGATTGTTAAAACATCTCTGAAAAGCCTATCGCTATCTGGGAGGCTAGTTGACGGTTTGCCAAGAGCTATAAGTAAAAACTATGGCCCCCCAACTTAACAATGTCATTTAAATACATCAATAAAAAAGCAGCAGGAGATTTTTTTGAGGTAGGAGATCATCAAATAACTTCTCCTGTTCTGGGCAGAGTGGATCTTTATGTCATACAAGACAAAGTTCAGATTCTATTGCAACTATGTCGTTCTACATACCGATTCTTTTATCGAATTATTGTGAAAATTCAACTTTTGACAGCCTGCAAGGTTTATGTTCTTAATTCTTTATTGTACACAAAAACATATAATGGATGGGTGACCATCTTAACATAACGAGTTTCCTCCGTGCCTCGGAAAGCACGTTAAGCCGTTGGTCCCGGCTGTCATTTGGAGATCTTTGGCAGTCGTTACGGATAGTCAGAAGCCAGTAAATCTGACTCCAGTCTAGTCATGAAGTACCGTGTTACCCCAGTTAATGGGTTGTGGAGGTCTGGTAGGCAGCCGCTCCTCGTAAAATACTGGTACTCAGCTAAATCCGGCTTGACTGGAAGCCGACCCCAATATAGTTGGGAAAAGGCTAGGTAGATGATGATGATGACACAAAAACATATAATCTAAATACAGTGATTGGATAATACATGTACAAAGGCGAGCTTAACTCAACAATGAGTTTTCTCCCAGCAAACCTTTGAGTGACAGAGAGAGATCACATTCGATGGTAGGATCCAGTGTACAACATAAAAAATCCATACATTTTATGGTGAGAAAACTTCAAATTACTCTAGATCTGGGTGAAGTGCGAGGAGATATAAGATTTTTACTGACTGAAACCCAACGGTGTTCCTTCAGTTTTTCCAGAGTTCCAGGGCTGTAGTCACACCTTCGATTCCACAGCAATGACAAATTAAAATAAGTTTGGAACCATTTCGAAGCAAAAAAAATAAAGCTAGCCATAGTTTTAACTGTCAGTTTCTTTTAATAATTAGTTACGATGTCACCATAATTTATTTATGAATCTGTGATGAAATGTTAGATATTAGTATAAGGAACTTGTCATAGTTTTTCATAGGGTCAATCAGAAGCTTACGATACGATATTTGTAAACTTTTGTATTTACATATTGTCACTTAACCTGGTTTATTTTTATTTTATTTTATTTATTCATGGGACAATAAACAGCCACAATATAAATATTATAAACATTAAAAAAAAATACAACGTCAATGACAATATTGCAGACCACTGTATTATCCGCATAGTACATACAAAATTACCGACAGTAAATGTTTAATAATATTGTGATCTTCTTCGTTCATCAAACTGAAGTTATCTGAGTCAATGTCATATGATTTGAAAATCCTATGAATATGCAATTGAAAATCTGTCAATCAATGTTATGCAGCTTTTGAAATGTAAACTCAAATTTATTTTATTTCACAGTGGCCATACATAGGCAGTGGGCACTTATAAAACATCAGAAGCTAGAGCGCGGTTCCAATTGGTCGTTTCCTATGAAGAAGAACAGATGGTTTTATAAAAGTGATTGATTTTATAATAATTATTTCCTTATTTCAATATTAGTCGAGGACTGTGTAGACCGGTCAACATTGTACTTAAAAACATTATAAAAATTTAGTTTTTACACTTACTTTGAATTTCATTAGTATGTGGAAGTAACACATTCTAATGATTTGGCAGTAAATGTGTCGAGCAGCTTTCTTGACAAAGTTCGCTGTCCTTAGACCAACAATTTACAATCTCCACTAAGAATATAATTAATTTAAGAGCACATTGAACTTCTTCCTGCCCTTATCCCATATTACTTAGGGTCGGCGCAACACGTTTTCTTCTTCCTTTCTATCCTGTCATTTATCACACTGTCACTAACTCCTTTTTGTTCCATATAACTCCACACACAATCCATCCATATTTTCTTTATCCTCCCTCTCCATCCCTCTACATGTACCTAAATTCAGAACTCTTTTAGTAGGTAACATGCGTTTCATCTCTCCTCTTTACATGGCCATACTAATACAAACGATTTCCTTAAACTTAATTCGAAAAACTCCCGACAAAATCAATACCGTATCGCGTCTCTTAGTAAGACTTGTGTCAAATCTGGCCACTGATTTTCCTTACTGATTGTCAAAGATTTACAAATCAAGATGGGACTAACAATTTATAGGTTTTCCACATATATTTTTTTTCATATATCATTATTTATAGGTTTTCCATTTGACCATTGTGAATCCCACCTGATAATAGGCGATGATGTTGGTGAAGATGGAGCACATTTACCTCAAAGTAAACTATTCACTCATCATCATCTGTCTAGCCTTTTCCCAACTATATTGGGGTCGGCTTCCAGTCAAGCCGGATTCAGCTGAATACCAGTATTTTACGAGGAGCGGCTGCCTACCAGACCTCCACAACCCATTAACAAGGGTAACACGGTACTTCATGGCAAGACTGGAGTCAGATTTACTGGCTTCTGACTATCCGTAACGACTGCCAAAGATCTCCAAATGACAGCCGGGACCAACGGCTTAACGTGCTTTCCGAGGCACGGAGGAAACTCGTTATGTTAAGATGGTCACCCATCCACAGCCCAACCTAGGCAAGCGTTGCTTAACCTTGAAGATCGACCTGTGCAGCTGTTATTATCTAGCCACGAGCTCCTCATCAAAGTAAACTATTCACTATTGACTTTAAAACCCTTAGATTGTACTTATCAAGTTATAGACTCCATCAGGGAAGTCCATTCCTCCAAATTAACAGTAGCTTATAATTCTTCAACTACAAATCAAATAAATTAGAACAAAACTTTGAGCAACAGTGTGCGTCTTCGCGGGCGTTAACATTTCCATGCCTAGGGCGCTGCTAATCATCTTAAAGGGTACCTTTAACGTTTACTTATACGTTACGTAATTACGTCTTTTATATCTTACGATACAGGTACTCTTAATTAGCTGAAAAGTCTATTATTGAGTTTTGTAAAGAAATCGCTTTTCACAGCCGTAAGTCCAAAAACCATTATCTGTTTCAAGACTAACAACTACATAGATTACCTTATTCCGACGACTTTGTTTTCAACTCTAAAAACGATGTTTAGTTTGGTTCACAAACAGCAACAATAATAGTAAAGAAGCGTTAAAATTGCATACACAGCCATTTCAAGACGTCAACATCTATGCCCTATCTGCATACGTGGAACCAACAAAAATCTTTTAGCAACATAATAGAGTTCGTTAGAATACTAAAACCATAGCAATATAAATAAAACTAGGACCGATGAATACCGGGGTTGGGAGATTGTTCAAAAGAGTTACCACAGCCCTGAATCAAAAAGAATCATCATCATCTGCCTAGCCTTTTCCCAACTATATTGGGGTCGGCTTCCAGTCAAGCCGGATTCAGCTGAATACCAGTATTTTACGAGGAGCGGCTGCCTACCAGACCTCCACAAACCATTAACTGGGGTAACACGGTACTTTATGGCAAGACTGGAATCAGATTTACTGGCTTCTGACTATCCTTAACGACTGCCAAAGATCTTCAAATGACAGCCGGGACCAACGGCTTAACGTGCTTTCCGAGGCACGGAGGAAACTCGTTATGTTAAGATGGTCACCCATCCACAGACCAACCTAGGCAAGCGTTGCTTAACCTTGAAGATCGACCCGTGCGGCTGTTATTATCTAGCCACGAGCTCCTCCTGAATCAAAAAGAATAACTGAAGGAATACTGATGAATCAGACAACAAAGCAGACACTCCCTATTTCTCCTTCCAGAGCGGGAAGATTTATTCGATGATTTACCACCAAAACAAAAAAATTGTTCTAGTTACTGGCATCACAGGCTGTGCTGTTTATTTAATTAACGTTTGAATCCCCAACCGGTCCTATGAGACCGCGCTGTTATTGTTTTACTATTGTGTCTCGTTTCGCGGGTATCTGAACCAAAAAATACTGCAGTTTGATGTAAGAGTGCTGTTCAAACAATATGATTTAGTGACCTTTCAGACACTGCTCTGCTCGATACGAAAATAAATCGTCCGTTTTAAAGTAAAGAATGAATTCCAGTTAGTAGTTAATAGAATTCTTAAAATTTTCAACAAATTAAAAACATCTTACCAGTAAAATAAAGGCTGAAGAGCAACGTGAAATATTTTAAACAAGACTTCATCTTGTGAGAACTGGTCTGCATGTGTCGGGAATTCGGGATTTAACTTTTATATAACTTTTGCGAATTCAATTAGTTCATGAATCCCCGACCGGTCTCATTGGACCGCGCTGTTATTGTTTTACTATTGTGTCTCGTTTCGCGGGTATTGATAGGTTAACAGTCAACTAAAATGCTGAATCGATCTGTATATTATGATGGTATACGGTACTCCGGTACACGTACCGGAAGACGCAGCGTCGGAAGGCCTCCCACAAGGTGGACCGACGACCTGGCGAGGGTCGCGGGAATCCGATGGATGCGAGACGCGCAGGACCGGTCGCTGTGGCGACGCTTAGGGGAGGCCTATGTCCAGCAGTGGACGTCTTTCGGCTGCGATGATGATGATGATGATGATGATACGGTACCCAGAGCTATTAATGCCGCTCTGATTGGAGCGAAACAGAGTGTTAGACTTTTATTGACTTAAGCAACTTTTTTTGGGGTGGGAAATCATTGAATGTCTTTTCCCACTCTAGGGTGGGGCGAGAAGAGGCCACCGGCGAGAAAATGCCACCCACTTGTCATTTGAACATTCTTCACCGAAAAAAGCGCCTCATTCGAACACATTACAACATCTCAGATGATTTTTATTCGCAACAAATTGCGGTCATATCTAGTAGGTACAGTAAGTCTACAGGCACATTTTAACTTTTGTGTTGCCTATATTTTGTAGCAGTAACATTTTAGGGTTCCGTACCTCAAAGGGCAAAAATAGAAACCTTGTAGGATTACCCTGTTTTTCGTCTGTTGTTCTGATAAGAGCCATTAGAGAACATGTTGAGGTATCGAGTTGAAATTAAAACCATATACCTAATCATTACTCAGGTCTGCAGAGTCGTGAAGATGTGAAAAATCAAAAGAAAATACGGCCGTGTTCGTTTGACCGTACCACGCTCTAAAAGTCACCTCTCCTCAAAAGTCGTGCGGTTTAAAGACACCCGTCAAGTTTCCTATCGAGCTCCATAACTTCCCAGTACATAAGTTAACAAAGCTATCGGCGCATCTAGAAAGGGAAACTGTTGTTTATTAGTCCGATTCGGCGATATAATTCACACGTACTGTGTCATTGTAGTGTTAAAAGTAGGTAGTCTAGACCTGTTTCCTTTGTTTGGTCAGATTTGTTGGAGTTTTTTTTTTAAGCGGGAAATCATCAAATGACTTCTGCTTTGAGAAGAGCGGGAAGGAGTGTCAGTCTTTTAATAACTAAAACCCACAGTGTTCCTTTAGTAGCCTTTTTTACGAGGGCCACAGTAAATCCTTAGAACAATCCGCCGCCCTAGCAGGCTTCGGACGTACCTACTACCTCCATTTTGCTACAATATCTTTGAGGAGCGCGTGAAACACAACACGCCGTCGATGCGAACTTGCTCCTTACCGGACGACTTGGTCCTTACCGGATGGCTTGGTTTTAATGGACAACTTGCTCCTTACTGAACAGTTTGGTTTTTATTTTACGGGTTGGTCCTTAATTTATGGCTTGGCCTTTAATTAGGGCTTGATCCTTAATTGAGGGCTTGATCCTTACTGGACGACTTGGTCTTTACTAAAACGCTTGATGCTTACTGGACATCTTGGTCCTTACTGGACGCGTCGGTCTTTACTATATGGCTTGATCCAGAGTCCTACCTGATTTTTTGTAAGAATTTCCAAAACGCAAAACAGACCAACACTTTGCAAAGACTTTCCGCGACCCTGAAATGCAAAGATCAACTGTAGGAACTCAAGTTTTAGTCAGTAAGTCTGACAATCGCCTTCGCTCCACCCTGAGGAGAAGATGTCATTTAATATTATTATTTGATTATTTCCCAGGAGGAGCTCGTGGCTAGATAATAACAGCCGCACAGGTCGATCTTCAAGGTTAAGCAACGCTTGCCTAGGTTGGTCTGTGGATGGGTGACCATCTTAACATAACGAGTTTCCTCCGTGCCTCGGAAAGCACTTTAAGCCGTTGGTCCCGGCTGTCATTTAGAGATCTTTAGCAGTCGTTACGGATAGTCAGAAGCCAGTAAATCTGACTCCAGTCTTGCCATGAAGTACCGTGTTACCCCAGTTAATGGGTTGTGGAGGTCTGGTAGGCAGCCGCTTCTCGTAAAATACTGGTATCCAGCTAAATCCAGCTTGACTGGAAGCCGACCCCAATATAGTTGGGAAAAGGCTACGCAAATGATGATGATGATGCACCTCAAAAAAAAAAAAACAATATCAAGCGCCTATCCAAAACATTTACAACCACACTTCACGCAAAAGCGTGCCTTATTCCGCCTTCTCAAGTACCGGTACGATATCCAAACAAGACGTATCGTACCTACTGATTACCGGCCGTCGAGAGCGATGTAAGTGCAAATTATCCCGAGGCTCAATTATCAGGTGTACTAACTAGATAACACTATAACTTGGGGACGGGTACTCGCTCAAGTGATTGAAAATTGCTAGTTTCCTTAGGTAAACTTCCTACTATAAAGCCAACGATTTGGTTTCGGTAGGAGCGCCTGCGTAAATACGTAGCCGTTTCTGCCGCTTTGCACTGTTGCTGTGTTCCGGTTTGCAGGTAATACGTGCCTCTTTTTCTGAGGTGGCAAATTGTCAAATAAGTCTTTTTACCACAAGTGCAGTGAGACCCGCTACTTGCGTTCCTTTAGTTGTCCTTTGAGTTTCAGTGCCACGATAAGTCTTTCAAAAACTCCGGCTGACTTAAATACGTAATGTGTGTGTGCTTCAGAGGTTATAAACGCCTGATGAAATATTTTAGTTTTTTTTTACCAGATGTCAATGACCACATAGACCATCAGATAGATAGAATGGTTGCTTGTTTGATAAATATGCAAGTTGGCACTATGTATTTCTTTATTACTGAGTTCCTTCTTTTAAAATGCAGTCCAATTGAAAATCTTCTCCTCGGTTTAGTTTTTGTTATAATACAGTGTCATTTCAATGACCTGAACAATGTCTACAACATTGCAAAACTACCTTAGAATTCATCGACACATGACATAATTGTTATTTTATGTAAAAGAGAATCAAAGTTGACTTGTAATTAATTCATGAATCCCCGACCGGTCCTATGAAACCGCGCTGTTATTACAATAGTAAACTATTGTGTCTCGTTTTGTGGGTATGTGATACCATAAAACTTAGCTTTACCTACTTATTATTTACTATTATAATGCCGAAGGGAATATCTGTTTGATTGAAAGCACAAATCTCACAAACCACAAGATCGAATTAAAAGGTTCATTTAGGATTGCATAACTAATTTATCGAGATAGATTATAGGTTGTAATCATCATGCTAAGTCAAAAAGCAGCAGAGCAATAACCAAATAAGCGAATGAAACCGCAGGGAGCTGCTAGTATATCAACGTACAAGAGCGAAACGGTTTACTTTTCTTTTCATCTCACAGCAATTAAACGTAACAGTATGATTATCTAGTTAACACTGAAAAGTCTGCTAAGATGAATTACGTAATGACTCATCACAACTGATGGACGTTTGATTCACTCACTGACTGCGGTTCGTGACATGATTTACTGACAGTCAATAATGAAAACATGACATGATTGATGTACTCATGAGTTAACAGAATCAAACATGATAATAATTACATATAGAGATCGGTTGCAATAAATGTTAACTTAGCCCCATAGCGCACTAGCGGCCAGCGGCCAGCGGCCAGGACGCGGCGGCCATCGAGATACATACATTAGTATGAAACCGCCATAGAGCGCCTGTGGCCGCTGGCCGCGTGCGGACAGAATCGCGCGCTCTATGGCGGTTTCATTTATTTCGCCTGGCCGCCTGCGGCGCCTGGCCGCTAGTGCGCGCCTGGCCTTACAACTGTCATAGTACTGCTGATAGCGCGGTATTAAAATTAATTTACAGTATTTACATCTAATAATAATAACTTGTAAGTATTTTACGGCTCACCAGCAGAGTGACACATATAATTATATTCGTACTACATAACTACTCCGTCGGATAGTCATTGACAGGAGTGAAATATATCATGTCATTATGCTTGAGACTACCCAGACAGCCTATGGGCTGGTGTCATTATCACATAAACCAAGTTCCTTAAATAATATACTTAAAAAAATTATAAAAAAATGTATGTAACCTACTCTAATTTACTCAATAACATAAAATAAACAATAGCATTTTACGGATTCATTCAAGTTACATGAATATACATCGGTCCTGATTCCTGACATTAAGATCGTTAATAAGCCGTAAGCGAGGGTCAATAGTGTTTTGGCGAAAAAGCTGCGCTTCCACACATAGCAGTCAGGTAGATACACATAAAATTAGACGCTTCAGCAATCCTGATATATGCTCAAAGCCACGGAGTAATCTTACCAGATACGAAACATAAATAAATTTAAAAGGATAAATAGGATATATGATCCTGTTAGATTTGCATAGATCAGAAACGTTTTCACCAAACAAAAATACGATTAATTAAAGGTTTACCGCACATAAAGTTCCGTCCGCTGGCTCTTACAACACGGTAGCCACACTCAATCTAATGATAGTTTACCGTCCTTGCTTTTCCTGATTCCTCATAGCAGCTCTTAGTACCGGAAAACGCGGAAGTGGGAAGGGAAACGAGAGTGAAATGCGCACACCTTGCCACCCAACCCCTGTGATAAGAATATTACAAGTGTGACCAGTTTTTCTGCCAACCTGCCAGTTGTAAGAGGCAATTAGTAGGGTTTCCTGGTCAAGCTTCTTTATCCAATTATAGAATGCGAGTTTGTGAACAAGAAAGTATCCGGTTGATGCTTTATATCCTAGTCGTTTTAAGTTGGAAATTATTAAAGATTGTATCTATTTAATTACAGGAAATATTTCTTCGGGTTTAATAGGTTTCTTAATATGGCTTTTGCGGGTTTAGTTTGAAGAAAACTTTCGATGGAATTACGATAGACTTTGCGGTGCCGGTGTTTTCTTTGTGAAGTTCTCATTTATTTATTTAAACCTCTTGTATAGTAATGGTACATAGGTGAAATTACTTCAACAAGGCATTCTCTACCCACACTATCTATGAGTTAAAAAAGACAACACCGTGCTCATCTTGTTGTTGTTTATAAAAATCATGGTACTAATAAAACTCATGTACCACATTCCATGAAAAGTAGGTATCTAAAGGGTATTTATGCTACGCTTTGCAAAGGTGCAAGTAGAAGGGTCCTAAAAAATATAAACCAAATAATAAAAATATATAAATGGGAAAGTTTTTGTTTGTTCATTACAAACAAAAACTTATTTATAAATTGCAAAATTACTGTACGAATTTAAAAAATACTCTCACCAGTAGAATGTTCCTTTATCAGTGAGTGACATAGTATATATATTTGTTTTTACTCGGGTGTAACGGCTTAACTCATTAACTTTAGTATCATGCGACCTTACAAAAGGAATCTTATTTTATCCGGGTTACAATGCTTATCAATATTGTATCATTCTATCAGCGAAAGGATTTTCATAAGCGGTTCAGAACTTCCAAAGATTACTTGTCACGAAGATGTAGCGACATCTTTACCACCACAGGCGAACTACAATACAAACCTGACGGCACATAAACGAGCTAGCAGAATAATCCGCGTGACTACCATACAACAGCTGGATAGCAACCATCGATCATGTGGCCACCGGATAAGACACTCGTCTAGTCGAAGGATTCTGCATTTTCAATACATGTTGCGGAACTTTCACCTTTTTCCTCTTTATAATATTCGTTTAAAAGTTAAGACTTACAAATGTTGAAGCTATTTTAGATGATATTGGCAATTTTTTTTGAGGCGAGAGTTAGCTAGAGTAAGGAGCGACAGGGTATGTCGCAGTTTTACTGACTAAAACCCACCTACACATGTCCATCAGTGACTCTTTGTGTTCCAGGACCACGATACCTCTTTTACAAAGTTTCGTGGCGTCACGTGAGCGGTATCAGTGCTATGCTGTCTTCCCTCTGAAGGTCTTTTAAAGATGCTCTAAATCTCTTAAGGCAATATTGCAGGCGCTAGGTCTTTTATTTTTCATTTAATATTCATTTTTTCTTGATTGCTCTAGTTATCTACATTAGCTTAGACTGTATAAAAAATATAATGCAGAATGCTATCGTTTCTTACTATGCAAACAAACAAACAAGCACGACAAACAGATTAAAAGAGAAGAAAAGAAACAGCCCTTCAACTACGTCATTAATCCCGAATGAAACACATGTTTTAATTAGGAAGTCCTTACAGCACATACTTTAAGAAAAGTGCAAGTCAAAGCAACAACCTTTCAAGAATGGCTTCAGAGAACAGACGAAAAAAAACTTACAAATCATTTTCAACTGACGCCTGAAAATTGCAGAGCAGTAAATTACAGGTAAATTAATCTCGAGCCAGACTTCATGTTCGTGATATAGAAAATTACAGTGCGTATGTTATAAAACGATATTTAATAATTTGTATCATTACTGGCTCATAGCAGCGGTCTTGCACGAGCGCTCAATAGGTCGTGAAATACGAGTATGGACATGAATAATGATAATAGTTTTAATAGCTATCATTCTACGGATGCCTTTGCTTTTAGATCATTTAACTCCAAATGGTTAAGTTTCGTGTCTTCATGATTTTACTTTTACTGGTAAAACATTGCTTATTTTAATCACTTTGCGTATGAACATGAATTGCTGTTACATAATTTGTCTCACAGTAGGCTATAATTTTGTACTTTTGTAATTTTGTACCCATGTACTTGCCTTTCCCACCATTGAATCATTTCTGTCCAAGTATTATTTCTTCCTTGTTTTAAGTTTTACTCTTGACGCTTTTAATGTGCACGTCTCTTTCTACATCATTCTTACGTAAATGTATAATTTCAATATTAACGATGGAAGCATAGGTTTGAAACTATTTATTGGTTTAATAGATAGAGAGCTTTGTATGTTCTTCTCAAATGTTAATTTAAAGCTTCATCTTTTTTGTGGCTAATTGACCTTGATAATTTTGAGAAGTCTTTTTATATAAACTTTAGTGCTTGACTAGGATCCCTTCAGGTAGTAAACAGTGATGCAATTGTTGATGTTGAAGTGCACTAGTTTATTAAGAGCCTATTCAATAGCTTTGAAGACACCTAAAGTATATCGACCGTAAAGACGGAGTTGAATTTAAGTGTTTTTTGTTTGATTAGAAGGAATAAAAGCTCCAATTAAAGTAGGACCACGACAAGAAAGTAATGTTTCTCTTTTCAAATTTGTCTTATTTTTAATTCAATCTTATTTTGCCTATAGGCATTTTATTAGATAGATATACATAGTATTTATTTTATGAGATCAAATTTAAAAAATAACAGGATTGAGAGCATTTTAATTTGCAACGCCGAATTTCAAAGACCTTCCTTGAAAATTTGAGTGTAAGGGCCTTACACTCAAATTTTGACCCAAGCTCTATTATATTTTAACCTGTAGAGCTCCGGGGGGCCGCCATTATTAATTTATATTTTAATATATTTAATATTAATAAATTAATATAAATAATATTCATAATATTAACTGTTATTGCTCTGTTTCTGTTGCTTCTGTAATTATACTACTAGAATACAATTTTAAATCGGTCGGGGTATGGTGGCACAATTTTTTTCCAGCGGTTCTCAAAGTTAAAAGGAAATATTTGTTTACTGGCACGTTTTTGTGCCACCGAGGACCTACAGAGTTTCTAGTCCTAATTACTCACTTAAGTCCGTATTGATAATCGAGAGGTAAGAAGGGTTTCAATATTCCAAACACAGGCAATCGCAAAGTTTATTAAACTATTTAATTTATTACACTAAATATATACCTATCCCAAGTTATTGCACATCAAATTAGGAAGAATACACAACAACATTTTTTGTAATAAATAATTCAAAGCATTGTTTTACAATATTGCTTTAACACTTAAAAATATACTGTCATCACACTTAACTAAAGCCTCTTTCAGTATGGTACAAGTATGTGTATTTACATTTGAATTGATTGATTATACTGTGCTTGATGAAAACACTTTGGCGTCTACAGCTAGATATAATGCTGTTTACATCATTACGCCGTCGCCTAGATGGTGTAATTTACTATCTGATATGGCTAGCTCTTTAGCGAGATTATATCTGGCATATCATTGAAAAGATCATCCTATAACGTATCTTTTTCAATGTTTGAGTTTGGGTTGGAGTGAGAAAGTCTTTTATATTTCAAGTACCACCATTATTTTCTTATACTCTTAAAAATCAACCATCGAATTCAAGTCTTGTGTTTGTACTATCTTCGATGTTCCTATAATTGAATGTGGTTAGGCTCCTATATTTACAGCACCTAAATCATTCTTAACCAGTCACATAAATTGTGATATATTTTGATTTACTTAAGACAACCTTTTCTTTTCGTTTCTTTCATTCTTGTTCTTGGAGAACGCTGATTGTCTTGAATCTGGCTTATTTTCGGGTTTGACCATACGTTTGGGATGTGAGTGGTAGTTTCTGGGGTAAGGAGGCGGCTTCTGTTTACCCACTGGTGGCACGTAACGGTATGGTACAGTGTACTCCGCTTCAGGGTTGTAATCTTGATGAAGTGAACTCTGGCTGTAAGATGCAGACATCGGATGGGAGTTCACGTATGTCACTTTTTCTGTAGACGGATTGTAAAGGAAAGTTTGTGGTACCATGACTCTGTACGGCATCGGGTACTTTGGATGAGGCATAGGAGTGACGTAACTTACAGTTTGTACCATTCCAGAGTTCTGTTTGCCAGTCTTGTAATGTGTAGGTAAAACGGTGGCGATTGTGTGATCCTTGCTTGGATAGTTCTCTGAAAGGATTAACCCGTGAGCATCTGACTGTGGTGGCTCTTTTTGCTGATACTCTTGCTGTTCGCCTGAATTAGATTGTGACGCATGACTTGACTGTCCGCTTTGAGAAGAATAACCAGAATGATCTGGTTGGTCATGCTGAGTTTGAGTGTAGTAAGATCCATGAGAAACTTGGGAAATGGCGACTCCTTGAGCAGATCCATAATTCGGTGCCGGTGTTACCGCTGATTCGTATCCAGCTGACACTGATTGCGAATGTTGTTCTTGAGGAGCTCCATATTCGGGTGCTACTGTGTTCGTGTGTTCATACTCTGCCTCCGCGTGTGCCGGAGGAGTTCCATATTGTGGAGCAGGAGTGCCATACTCAGGCTGAGGGGTACCATACTCGGGCCGGGGTGTACCATACTCGGGCCGGGGTGTACCATACTCGGGCTGTGGAGAAGCATACTCGGGCTGAGGAGAACCATACTCGGGCTGAGGAGTACCATACTCAGGCTGTGGTGAACCATACTGAGGTTGAGGTGAACCATACTCAGGCTGAGGAGAACCGTATTCAGCGCCAGGAGTTACGGCTGATTCATACCCGGCACTGACCTGTGCTGGCACTTCATATTGATACTGAGGCGTATCGTGACCACCACTACCTTGGTCCAGGGAGGATTGTTGAACCTCCTGGGACGACACATGTTCCGTTTCTTGTTGGTAATGAGTTGAAGGCATGTAAAACTTCTGCGACGATACTGCTGACTGTGGAACGTATTGGTACTGGTATTCATACTTTTGAGGCAGTGCAGGTTGCTTGTAAAGAGAATAGCCTTTAGGCATTGTAACGTAATGGGTACGAATATAGCTTGCTGGGTACCTGGCCATTACAGGTTGAACTGCCGAGTATTGTACTCCAGCTGAAAGATGAGCTTGCGTGTACGATGGCTGAACGTAAGGATGAGCATAATGTTGAGGCTCGTATTGAGAAACAGAAGAACCACTATGACCAATGCTCTCTTGACTATAACTCTCATGTCCATGGCTGCCTACCTCTGGGCTAGAACTAGGATATGCCATTACTTGAGGAGCAAACTTATATCCAGCTTTCTTAAAGTACTGGTTCACCAACTCTTGTAAGTTGAGATGATTTAAATAACTAGACAGCGGATAGTTCTGCGGTAAATTGGCATATAGTTCAGCAGAAGGATTAGTCAGGGACGAGCTCGGTATTCTCAATACTAAAACTGGTACAACCTTCTGTTCTAGATGGGAAGTACGCAAATGATCTTGAGTTAAACCAACATTTTGGTACTCTGGGTTTTTGATAAGCTGAGTAGGATCAACTAAGTAATCAGGCATGACTGTCGGGAACTGGCCGCTTAGGCCTGAAAATTGTTCGCCGTTGTATGTTGTGTAAAGAGTTGATGGATGTGATGAGTAAGAATTACTGCTAGGGTCAGGTGATGAATATGACACAGGTTTTGGTTCAGGTGTCGTAAACTCAATAGCAGGTTTCTCATAGTGATAGGAAGGTTTCTCTTGTTTCACTGGTACTAATTCAAAAGCTTGTGATGGTTGAATTTCAACGCTTGTTTTAACATGCTTTGTTCCATCGTAATGGCGGAAAGAATGAGTGTTTGGTGGAGGAATATCTTCCTGCGAGTATGGATATATCATGAATTTTCCTTTTTCTTGAGCTGCTTTTCCGAAATAGGAATATGTGTATCCGTTGTTCGTTTTGTAACCATATCCAAGGTTAGCGTCAATTGTACGCTTTCCTTTTCCTTTGGTGTCTGTGTCGTTAACAATTTCAATAGCTATGACAGCTGGGAAATGTGTATTTCCTGCTTGCGACGCTTTAGGTTTTGTTTCAGTTACATTTTTCTTATCATCTTTATCTTCTTTTGGTGCATCGGTTTTAATTCCATACTTTGCTTCTACTTCTCTTAGGAATTTCTTTTCGTCTGCTGTCAAAGTTGTATTTGATTGTTTATCTTTGTCTTTTACTTCTGATTTGTATTTCTTTGGATCAGGATCAGCCCATGTCGTTGTCAGCGCCACACAAAACAGCATCTGAAATTGATACAAGGAATTGGTTAATTATATTATATAATATAGCACAACATGTATAAAAATAGATAGATGCTAATATGTAAATGTTTCTCTTGCAAAACATCGAAAAATAAATATTTAATAACAATTAATATTTGTAGATTTTAATTATAATTCAGTGTAGTAGAAAAACAGGGTCGACTGATGAAGCTCCGTAACAGTGCGCCATAAATTAATTAATTAAGACGATTAAGTAATAATGTTATAATCATCATCAGCATAAGAATAATTAACCTATCGACCCAATACTGCCTATAGCCTTGTTTTACGACCTGCTTTTTTATCTAAAGATAAAATTTGATGTCACTTTCCATCAGTTCAAAACTATATAGCGACATCACTGAATCGTGTGTCTAGACTTGACTACCTTATCTATAGCGATATAAAGTTGTTTTTAACTGTCATAAAACAAAGAAGTGTTCTCAATAGCATGTGTACTAGCAGTGTCCGCCTGTACAACGTCCCATTAACAGATTGCGTGTTTGTCTCATCGTTCACTCTCTAAGCGAGCACTGCAATTAGGTAACATAACATTATCTTTAATTCTTAGTATTCCAACATTGAGTCAATCTTGTGAAATTTACCATCTGTTACGAGGCGATGACGCCAGATGATCACTTGATATAATGCACACATCCGCATACAAATTGATGCACATATCTCCGTTTAGATTTATTACAATTTCTCCATTTATGACGCACCAACTTTCCATTCATAAAATTGATATTTTTAAAATAATCTGCTAGTTGATAATTTTGACATTTCGTTTCATCTCGACCGTTAAGCTGTTCATAAAAAGAACGAGTCAGGTGGTGTGTGGATGCGCTATCGTTCCTTATGATCTGTCGCTTGCGCAACAGTGATTTTCTCGCGGAGCGCGCGACCCGTCGCGCCTGCGACTTTCCACGACCTCAGGTTCTCGATGGTTACCTCGCTGATTAATTAACGACATGTTCGCATTATGTGGAAGTTGTAACTATGACTTACGTAACAGTTGTACGCTCTCCGGTGACTACACTGCGAAATTTATGAGCGTCCGCTGTTGATCGTAACACTGTCAACTTATTGACTAGGGACCCAGACGAGTTAATTAATATTCCTATATTCCTACTGAAGATGCATTGCTTTTAATGTTCATAGCTGCAATATCCGCATAGAGAATGCGTTTTATGTTTTATCTAAATGTACAAATGATTGCATATATCACAGAGCGGTGCTAAATAGCAATGATCTTGATGTGTTCGTGCAGTTAGCGATGCAATACGAGATGAAAGTAATCGTCGGGGGCTGATATAAATGTTGGGAGAAAGTCTGCAGACCAACGACCAGCGATCAGGATTGCAACACCGAATAACAATACGTTTCCTAGGTTCGGACTCCTGCCAACTTCAAATAACTGTAATTTAAAGTACTTCTATTTTAAACTCGTGACTCCTTTGTTTTGTTTTCTTGGCAGTATTTCCGAGATTTACAAGGAAAATAAAAAGCTAAATGTTTATAGAATTCTTCAACTCTATAAGAATTTAAATTGATTGTACAAATCATGAACATGTTGATCTATTGTAAAATGTAGTTCTTTATGAACTACTTAATGACTGAAATACCCGTATGCTAAACAGTATTTGCAATCATAATATTTAGTTTTTTCACCGATTGAAAAAATCTTAAAAAAAATATTAAGTAGAGGTAATCTTTTATGGCATGATAATGATGAAGAAAAGGGAAAAAGCACTCGTAAGGTCGAAAAACTCGTCCACAGCTGTACGAGTATCAATGGGAAAAGGGAAAACGCTGCCAAAGGTACACCATCTAAGTAAGCAATCTATCTAATAATTACGATTTAGCAATGTGTCATTGCATATACGGAATGTCAGTAAATACGACTATTTAACAGAGTTAAGCTCTGAAGAGTTGAAGTCACCTAAAGGGCAATTGAGAGGGTTATGCTCGGAGTCTTCATATAGGATCGGATCAGAAATGAAGATGTAGGAAAATCAAGGTTACAGACATAGACCGAGAAATCGCCAAACTTAAGTGACAGTGGGCAGGGCACATTGCTGCAGAATAGACAGTTGATGGGAGTGAAAGGTTCTGTAGCACCACTGGAACTCCTATAAGGCAGAACTACGACTTAACGAGGGTTATAGGAATCGAATGGATAATAATAACAGCCGCACAGGTCGATCTTCAAGGTTAAGCAACGCTTGCCTAGGTTGGTCTGTGGATGGGTGACCATCTTAACATAGCGAGTTTCCTCCGTGCCTCGGAAAGCACGTTAAGCCGTTGGTCCCGGCTGTCATTTGGAGATCTTTGGCAGTCGTTACGGATAGTCAGAAGCCAGTAAATCTGACTCCAGTCTTGCCATGAAAGTACCGTGTTACCCCAGTTAATGGGTTGTGGAGGTCTGGTAGGCAGCCGCTCCTCGTAAAATACTGGTATTCAGCTAAATCCGGCTTAACTGGAAGCCGACCCCAATATAGTTGGGAAAAGGCTAGGCAGATGATGATAGGAATCGAATGGATACGAGACGCCCTAGACCGGTCATTGTAGCGACACATGAGGGAGGCCAACATCCAGCAGTGGATATCTTTCAGCTGAAAAACGTCCACTGCTGACGTCTTCTATACAAGCAAAAGCACATTGTTCATACTCATTAAACATTCTTATTTCAAGATGGCATCAATGCTGAACGCGTGCCCAATCACGATGACAGCTGCTTACTATTCAAAGACTACGTTGAGGTCGCACACAGTCTGCATCTACACACACTAGTGCTTTATTACAGTTATATATTTTTGTTCAGACTGATGTACCCGGTAGTGCTTTCCTTACATAACACCTGCATTCGCTTTAATCGCTTTTAATAGTCATATAAACTATAAAGGAATGGTAAAAGTTACTGAACAGGTAGACTTATGAAAAGAATCAATGGAACAGGTTATTCATTAAAAAGCTTTTGTTGGTTTTTTTTTGCAATTATGTCAGGAAACCGGTCGAACAGATGGCATGGTCGTTTGTATTGCAATCTTAATTTTTAAGATATGAAAATTTGAATTATTGTTTATTGCTTGCAGAATCTAAAACTTTAAAGTCAGTGTAAATATTTTAGTCTTTTAAATAATTTTTGGAACCCTCTCCAATACACTGTGGTTGAGGAGCTCGTGGCTAGATAATAACAGCCGCACAGGTCGATCTTCAAGGTTAAGCAACGCTTGCCTAGGTTGGTCTGTGGATGGGTGACCATCTTAACATAACGAGTTTCCTCCGTGCCTCGGAAAGCACGTTAAGCCGTTGGTCCCGGCAGTCATTTGGAGATCTTTGGCAGTCGTTACGGATAGTCAGAAGCCAGTAAATCTGACTCCAGTCTTGCCATGAAATACCGTGTTACCCCAGTTAATGGGTTGTGGAGGTCTGGTAGGCAGCCGCTCCTCGTAAAATACTGGTATTCAGCTAAATCCGGCTTGACTGGAAGCCGACCCCAATATAGTTGGGAAAAGGCTAGGCAGGCAGATGATCTCCAATATACTGTGGTTCATAATCTAGTAGCGTCTGTATCATTGTGAAATTTCCACCTACGACTAATTGCCTGTATACGAGTTTCATTCAAGGGTCGACTGGTAGAAAATGCTTTTTAATGAGATGGGAATTTAAAAATAACTTCTCCCGCTTTGGGTGAAGCGAGAAGGAGTGTCAGACTTTTTCTGACTAAACCCTTGCTCCGTGCTAAATCCACATGAATTTCTTTAGTTGCCTTTTGCGTACCAGGACCACGTTAATTTTTTCGAACATTCCTACAGCCCTTAGTAGAAAATACCTAGAGCAGTAACCAACTTTGACCGTTTGTGTACATAAAGAATTAATAAAAAAATATACACTAGTAGTTAAGTACCGTAGGAAGGGACGGTAGGATACTTAAAACTACTCAACGACAAACCTCTGCTTTGTGGTCACTTATCTTAACGTTATGTAGTTCTAAATTACCTAAATGATAATCACATTTGTGGGAAAGAAGAAAATGAAGCAAACCGCTCAAATTCATGGAGTCTGGCTTACCAACGCGAAATGATTAACAAAACTTCAAAAGTACTTGGAAATTAATGTATTACGACCACGGTAGTCCACTACCTTCATGTGTCAGAATTTCTAAATATTGGCAGCAAGAATAACGGTATCGAGAAACATCTTCTCTCGAATTTACAGAATCGTTTTAAGATACATTTTATATCTTTCGCACAAAAAGTGCCCCACAACGAATTACTTAGGTATCATCGGTGCGTTCACAAATATATTAATTCACATAAACGCCTCGCTTCGGAACCACTATTTGTAGGCCTTATACGGTTGCGCCCATGGGCAGTCCGAAATGGAAACCCCGGGTTATGGAACGCAAAGCAAAGAACGCAAAAATTAATTTAAAAAAAATAATTATATAACACATTGTTGCACTGTCTAAGGGATTCGTGAATCATTACAAAAAAAAAAAAATATTATGGGTTTTTCTTGCTAAAAATGTGCTCTCAAAGGTATCTTAGACGATGTCTACACATATATCCATCCATACTTCTAATGCGTCTATCACAATGATTTGTACAATAAATATTTTGTTAATGAGCGTAAAGTATGCGTAATCATAAATTAAGAACAATTTCTAGTGCATTACCCGCACTAATACCGTGTTACATAATAATGTAACTATATTTTCGCTCACACTGTATCATCGAATTACACAACTGCCTAATAAGATGAATTTAATGCGGGAAATATGCGCATAATCTCACTCATTCCATAAAAATAACGGAAACCATTACGTGTGCCTGTTTACGTGTGTAACGTGTTATGTTTTAGCTATTAATATATGCATGGCATCAATAGGTATATCACTTGGTCAGTTACCTCGTTTTCAGAAAGGGCCTCTGACCAAAATTGGTGATCAAATTGAAATCGAAAGCTTTTGTCGATATAGAAAACTCAACTCTATCTTCAATCCAGTTGACAGTTATACTCCGTTTGTTTAGGTAGTTAACTAAAGGTAAACAGTCTTGGTATGTCTTTTAATATTAAAGAGGTCGTATATAATATACACAAAGATTATTTAAATTTAGTTTATTAGCTAACATCGATTTTTACATACAATTTATAGACAACTTTTAGATAAAAAGACATGCCAAGATTGTTTACCTTTAGTTAACTACCTAAACCGACGGAGTATAGTATATCACTTTTAGATGATAAATCAGTCAATGTTTTCTCCCGCTTTAGGGTGGAACGAGAGAGCAAGTCAAACTTTTGCTGACTAAAGCCCACCTGAGGCATTCCTCACCTTTCACCTTTTACTTTCTTAGGCCACGGTCACTCTTTCAAACATTCTCGCAGCCCTAGCCGGCACCAGTCCTATTGACCCCTTCAGCTTTTATGACATATTTTAAAGACTTTGACTCGAGAGTTTTCTCTCGTCTTTCCCTTTATTGCGAGTAAGTCAAGACAAGTGAAAAAACTTATCTTCAAAAAAGGTTACGAGTCTTTTAAACTAAATGGAAATGGTGGAGTACTCCAATGCATAAGTGTAAGCATGTCTTAGGTTGGAAATATTCGTAGTCACTTATAATTCGAGTAATATTTTAATTCATTTGTGTAGGTACATACAGTATGTCAAAAGTGTAAATGAAAAAAAAATTAAAACTATATCTACTCTAAAAACAACTAAATACTCAATAAAAATCATTCTCTCACAAAAATCTTTCAATAGCTTTTATAGTTAAGTAGGTTCAGCGTTCAATCACGTCTATCATAATATTGATCATCTAAATGACTGTAATTATCCGCCTTCTAACAGATACGTATCGTCTTTATGTGTTATGTCATCAATGTTAAGCAATGTTTACTAAGGTTGTTACAGTAGTATGTTATCGTTTTAGGGTATTTTTTTACTCAGTTCTTGTCCTACCCTCAAAAACCGAAAGGTAATTACTTTTATAGATGGGAAATTATCGAATGATTTATCCCGCTCTTGGGTAGAGCGGGAGGGTGTCAGACTTTTACTGACTAAATCCGCTCTTTTGCTCCTTTTTTGACTTATTTGCCGTCCACAGGTACTGCTGTATACTGCTGTATGTATACAGCAGTACCTGTCGGTTTCTAGTTTCATACTTTTTTATTGGTAATATTTTTAATGTAAAGATTTCTAGAAATACGAGTATATTTACATAAGAAAGTTAAATATTAACTTAACCTTACTGTGTACAAAAACACTAAAATTAGATTTAGGCATAACTTAGGTCATGTACCTGGTTAATTAATATTGATTTATTATTTTTAAATATTTGTTTAACATTTTACATTACGCGTATCAACATAATGTTACGCTTTTTTATCAAGGTTTTCATTATTATTTATTATTTGATTTCGATAGTTATAGTCCGTCTAATGAAAGCGCGACCTGAGAAAAAGAGATCAAATCCAAAAATGTTGTATGTGGTATTACTAACTAGCAGGAAAATCATGTCTTGACACTTCACAATTCTTTTTAATTCCTACAATTGCGGCTGAACAATGTTGCCAATTAAATTTAAAAAAAAACTCCAGGTCGCGCTTTCATTAGACGCACTCTAGTTAGTTTAACCTCCGTTAGTAGGCCATAGCAGAATACAAACGCCATTCTTTTTGGACGACTGATGTTCAGAGTTTGAGCCGTCTGACTATCTGTAATGACTTTCAAAGATCTAAGAATGACCACCGAGAAAAACTGTTTTACAGGCTTTCCGAAGCATGGAATTGTAGTAATGTCTTGGATAAACTTAAAAAGTACGTATAAGAATTGGAAAATTCCCCCTAGTGCTTGCCCAGTTTCGAACCCGCAACCTCACGCACGAGAGGCTGGTGCCTTAACTATCACTTTCTGCAATGAAAGCTCAAGCTTCAGGAGATTGTAAATTACATGAACAATGTATCAACATGTATTGACATTTACGTCTTACTTAATTGAATATCATTTTGCACAAAGAATAATTATATTCAGACATTAATCATTACCTTTTTAATTTGAGACGTCAAATTTCAAAAAGAGAACGTCGATTGAGCTAACTTTATTGTCAACTCTTTTATGTATACCTGTATATCACACTAATATAAAGGTGAAAGTTTGCATGTATGTATGTGTTTGTTACCTACTCCTTCACGCTCAAATGGCTGAACGGATATCCTTTCAAAATATGGTATTTGTAAAGACCACATCCTAGAAATTTTTTTTAGCCGTTACTACAAGTATTTTCTTTAACATAGGTATAACATTAATTGCATAGGTAAAAGGTGTTGTGTTTCACCACAAGACTTTTTTTTTGTAATGGTTATAAACACTAGTTTATAACCATTACACCATTATCAGGTGGGATCGCAGTCAAGCACTAGCTTGACTGCGATCCCACCTGATGGTAAGCAGCGATAGAATCGGCGATGGTGAGGCGCACTAGTTTGTTAAGAGCCTATTCACTCTATCCTTGAAGACACCTAAATTATAATCGGACGGAGAAACCGCAGCAGGCAAATTGTTCCAGTCCCTCAATGTACGCGGTATGAACGACGAGGCGAAACGCTTAGTCCGGACCGTAGAGGTTTGGACAACGTAAGGGTGGATACTCGCCGTACGAATCCTCCTTGAATTTTACAGTGGTCCCCAAACTAGGCGTTGCCTTGTATCTTGGAAATCGTTGAAAATATTTTTAGGTAACGCCCAATTCTTTCTAATAAAGACGAGGCCTAAATTCCAGCAGTGAGCACATTATAATGCTGATTCACCACACACGCACCGCCGCCCTGAGCGTCGTGCTGATCACTTCATACTTATGTAAGTAGAGTTTTTAATTTTCATGTACGTGGGTTGATTTATAATTGAAAATGCCTATTATGAAGAAATGATAACGAAGCTTTACGTTCCAAAGCATATTATAAGACTTTCAAAATCTAGTGCAAACCTACGCGGATTATATCTATGTTTTGAGACGAATTGCTTATAATTAATATGACTTAGTCATGTGTTTGTTTTGAAAACATAATACCAATACCTATATACATAAACATGTATATTATGACTGTGCACCGTGAGACACTAGTACAATAAAATGATTTACGGAAATGATAAATACCATCTTGTTTATTATTTTTGAGTCAATGAATCGTCGAATTTTGTTTGGACTAATATCAGCCCAGCAGAGCTGACGCGTACTGAGGCCATGGGTAAGCTGAAGGAGAAACCCATGGTCCTAGATCGCAAGGGCAACTGAAGATAGAGGTGTGGATCATCATCATCATCATCTCAGCCGAAAGACGTCCACTGCTGGACACGTCCCAGTCCCCAAAGCGTCGTGCGGTCCTGTGCGTCTCGCATCCATCGGATTCCCAGCTTGTGGGAGGCCTACCACTCTACCGCCACTCTAGTCCCCATCGACCATCTGTTCTACGAGCAATGTGCCCTGCCCACTGCCACTTAAGTTTGGCGATTCTTCGGGCTATGTCGGTAACCTTAGTTCTCTTGCGGATGGAGGTGTGGATGTAGTCAGTAAAAATGTGACCCACCTCCCCAGTAAGGACTCTCACACTCTAGCGCTTTAGCAAGAGAAGCCATTACATGATTTCCCACCTTAGAAAGGGCTCCCCAGAATGTGGAATATTGACTTGGGGAAAACCGCAGGAAATCGTTGAATATATAGAGTGATGCTTGGGACCAAGTCGATATAATTCGTCATCATTTCAGCCAAAAGACTTCCTGTGCTCCTCGCATCCATTTGATTCCTGCAACCCTTTCAACGTTGCAACCTGCGGTACGCGCTCGCCACTCCAGAGCCTTTCTGCCCTTTAAACTATCTGTACTGCGAGAAAGCCTGGCTAGATCGCTGTAACTTCAGTTTGCCGATTCTTCGGACTGTGACGGTAACCTTGATTCTCCGGCAGATAGTTTCATTTCTGATTCCTGGTTCAGACTAGCTGATCATCTTATATGATCCTTGAGATAAGTAGTAGTGATATCCAAGAGACAAAAGATCAAACAATTGACATCCTCATGTAGAAAGTCTTTCCTATTGTGAAGTTAGCAAAAACAGCCTTGGCATGGTCAAATACAATCAAACGGTCAAAAGGTGACGTATGGTCATTGACCAATTTACAGGTCGTGACCTACAAGGCTACAATAACATTGCTATTCTTACTTGTGATGTCTAAGGCGTTTACAAAAGATATATTATTGATAGTTAATATATCTTTTATCTTTTGTAAAACCTTAGCTTTAGACATCAAGTAATATTTTACAGCACAGTGACAAGTACTTGCATTGCACTCGGGAAATGTAGGTACATTGTGTGTAATGGGGTCAATTATTGTTAGGTCTATAGAGAAGCTTTTCACAATTGTGATCTGAGGGCTTACCATGACGTGTTAAAATTTCAGTCGTGCGAGCGAGAAAAAGGGATGGAGCTGTACAACCTGGATACTAGTTCAATTTAGGTCGTAATATGGAACGCATTATGAAACCCGTGGCCTCAGAATTATGTTTTCGGCGTTTTTTCATTTGCTTTACGATGAACAGCAATTATAAATAAGCCTTATGTTTTGCTTCCGTTAATAAGCAAGGTTTAGGATACAGTCCATGAGTTGGATACAACGATCCGAAACTATCAGAGAAAGATCAGCGTACTTCCTGATGGAAAACCCAGTAGTACTTTTTTCTTGACCCTAGAATCGAATTCCTCACATCCAGCAATTAAGCTTATGACCTCGAGACCAACGGGGCTGTTCAACTCATTAATAATAGTCGTTGGGTCGACTGTCGATGAGACAAAGCTCTATCTAGACTATAGTATAAAAAAAATCGATCTTCTATATTTGATCTTCTGTCAAAAAGTATGAATACCAAATAGTTTTCACAGGTGTTTATCGAAAGTGCTTTTGATTAAGGCAAATATTATTACAGATTTGAATATCATTGAGACGTTCGGTTTATTTACATAGCCACTTATGCATCTGTCTCAAAAATCGAAAGTTCTACATCAAGAAGATGAGTGAAAAGTTTGTGAACGATATCAACAAATAAAAAAAACGTTTATTTAATAGAATAGTGAATATAGTGAATTAGAAATCAGAGATATCCTGTTTTGATTGACTTTTGACTCTGAATGTTTTTATGTCTATTTAGTTACTAAGCTGATTTTCGATTATTTTTTTTTACTTTTAGTATGAGTATTAAAACAGTATTTTAAAATATTTTTACAAACTACGTAAGTAACTTAAATATTAACTAAGCTAACTTTTATATTCAAATAAGTTTTAATTTTCTTACAAAAAGAACTAAGTAGAAACACAATAATGTTTGCAATGTATCACCAACTTTACATTATGCAAGCAAGCTTAGTAGTTACAAGTTCAGATGTCAACGTTTTCAGATAAGAGACGCCGCACACAATTAGGAACACTTTTGAACATTACAAAAACACTATTGAGAAACAAACTTGAACTTTACTTCAATTGCAGAATCTCATTACTCTTATATAACTAAAAAAACATACCAGTAAACATAACCGCATATTGAAGTCACTGCGCAGCACTTTCTGTCAAAAGAAAACAGACTTATGAGCACAACACTAGTTAAGTATCCACGTCACAGCACTTATCACGTTATCACATCACTAATAATACCTGTGTGTTGTCCGGAGTGGGTATATGGAGCGAACGGGTACATGCAAAGCAATGGTTCAGCGAAAGACATCGTTACGTTCTTTTATACCTCGGAAACATTCCCACGAGATGCGCACAGCTCCGCTTGACCGAAAGCGCTCACTCCGGTACCGCGCCGACTGTGCAGTATGTTCGACCAACTTGCTTGCGTGCTTTCACTGGAAGCGAAGCGAGTGTGAGACAAGACAAACTTCTTTTTTTGCATTGACTTTTTGCAGTGGGTTTGTACTTTCACAGTTTACCTGTGTATCGGTAGGCTATATTAGAAACCTAAAATCTAGACTTTACTACTTTCTTAATTTGACTTCAGTTTCTTTCTACCAAATTATATTTTATTACTACTGAAAAGCATTCAAATTCGAGTAACAATACTATATCAATTTGACAATCAACGTCAATTTGTTAAAATGTAGAGAACTGACTGCTACGCGATTCAGAACCTTCAAAATACGAGGAGTTCCCTCTCTAGTACAAACCACTACTTGTGCCGAGATCTGCGTCTTAATAATGATAGATTTTTTTATCTATGTTATGGTATATGATATAATTCATGTATCTGTTTTACGTTACTAAGAGCAATTACATAGTACATACTATTATATTATTGATATCAGTGCAACAACCATGGGACAAGTGTAATTATCATTTATTTAAATTTGCATTTATTTCCATACCTACCGGCTCTAACCCTTTACAATTTTAATGAAATTTCCTTGCAGAGCTTGATAACAAGTGGTCGTAGTTAGTTCATCATAAAAATTGTCTATCTAAATCAGTAAGTACTTAAACAAACAATTGTGTGTGTTGTTTGACCTTTACACATAGTTATATTGATCGTAACACATCAAGATCAATTTAACTATGGGTCATGACATGATAAAATTTTATTTTTACTTACTTTACTTAATATTTTTACTGTTATCCCCCAATTAATTTCTTGTGCAAAATTTCAAATTACTAGATACAGTGGCTTAACTTGTGCTTTATCCGCCAGAGTATATGACTAATAAGTACTACTGTTATATAATAATCTATAAATGATATTCAATAATAATTAGGTATGAGTAATTGCTGCTATAATTGCGATTTGTTGCTATAATTATTCAGTCATTGTCGGTCAGTAATTGGTCAGTCAGCTTTACCAGTATAATAAATTGAAATAATGAATATGTAATACAGTATGAATTTAATTTCCTGATCTGACTACGACTATTCTCTAGTTCTTCCAGATAATTAAATGTCAGCAATAAATGCACAATAATTACATCTAAATCAAACAACGCACCCATGTTTAGTGAACGTAGAACAGTTGGTCGGTAGCGCTTTCGATTTATTTGCATACAGCGAGCCGCTAGGATGAACCAAGTCGTAATATTGCCAAAATGTTGGTTTTTTGTGCAAACATAGTATACCAGCCACAAGTAAGTACTTATCGTGTAGGGGCCCAGCAAGGTCGAACCCCACTGGGGCCATAGTATAAGTGAACCACAGAGCCTTGGAAAAAAGGCAAAGAAGGAACAGGACTGGGTTTTAGTCAGTAAAAGACAGACACGCCCTCTGCCCAGAGAGGGAGAAGACAATGGATGCGATCTCCTCGCTAATAAAAAGCTCAATATACTGCTAAAAAAAACTTAACTAAACAAATCGATGGTCCCTAAAAAATTGCTATTTTGAGCTCTTTTTAAAGAATGTTTTTAATACAACTTCAAATATCGGGAAACTTAAGAGTTTTCCTAATTTTTGAAGTTGTATTAAAAAACATCGTCTAAAAAAAAGAGCTCAAAACAGTCAAAATAATAGAAGAGAGAAAAATGGTGAGACTTTTTGGATGACTTCCTGGACAATAAGCATGAAGAAGCATAACACCTAAGGTAACGGAAGGAATGGGAGGTAGCCTTTGTTTTCTGAGGGCAATCATCAAGTAACTCTTTCCACTCTGGGTTCTCACCAACAGCCCCTAAAATTTAAGTGTCTCTTACGCCAATATAATCACGGCTTTTGCATATTATAAAGTTATTATTCTGAATCAAAGTATGAAATCGAACACTTTTAAAGATGTCATACTTTAATTCAGAATAATAACTTATTAATAACTTGCAAAAACCGTGATTATATTGGCTTAAGAGACACTTAAATTTTAGGAGCTGTTGGTGAAAACGGGCATTACTGTTTGAAACCTATGTTCCTTAAATTTCTCTTTGATGCCAAGGCTGCAGCCTGTTACTCTACTGAACAAAATCGTAAAATTAGTGGTGACCTATTTCTACCCAGTATTACAACTGTTCAGGTCGATAAAAGTTAGAACAAGGCAACTGCCCATCTTCCGCATACTCAAAATCATTTCACCATTATTTTATAGTTTGTAATTTCGGCTCATGTAGTAATGCCTTGTTTATTACCCAGTAAATTAAATGTTGAAACTTAATAGACAAGTGTCGATTGAGCTTGGTTTTACATCTTAATAAATCTTAAGTTTAACTGGTTCAAGAAATTGATGCACAGTTTATTACATCTTATGCAAACATTGCGCCTATTAACTGCTGGTTATTTGGGCTCATCTTGTGATTGGTATATATACTCGTACGCCTTTAAAAACTTCTTTAACTAGGTTGTTTATACGATTAATTAATGTCAATAGAATACCAGCCGTAGTCATTAAGTAAAGCTTTCGAGAAACGCAAAAACTTATATATCATAATGGTTATGTTGTGAGAATGTGATCAATCAATTTATTTATCAACTCTATCGATCGTAGTTTATTGCTGGACTTAGAGACCTACATTCATATTTACGTAAGTAACTTTAGATAGTGGCAACAACAAACACTGAAAGCTACCCAGCTTTAAAGGAACAATAAAATAAAAAAAACCGGCCAAGAGCGAGTCTGGCCACGCTCAGTGTAGGGTTCCGTAGTTTCCCGTCGGTCACAATAAGTGTCCCCAACTTTTCAAAAACTGTTCGCCCCATCAAGTTCAAAATAATTTTCCTAGAATGTCTTTATAAAGCTCTACTTTCCAGATTTTTTTCATATTTTCTAAACTGCTGGTTCAAAAGTTAGAGGGGGGGGGACATTGTTTTTTACTTTTGGAGCGATTATTTCCGAAATTGTTAATATTATCAAAAAATGATTTTAGAAAACCCCTATTCATTTTTGAATACCTATCCAACAATATATCAAAAATATACCACAATTTAGGGTTGAAATTAAAAAAAAATAGCTTTTTACTTTACATGTAGAGGGGCTACCCTAATAAAACATTTTTTTCCAATTTTTATTTTGCACTTTGTTGGCGTGATTGATATACATATTGGTACCAAATTTCAGCATTCTAGTGCTAACGGTGACAGAGATTAAGCGAGGACGGACGGACAGACATGGCGAAACTATAAGGGTTCCGTTTTTGCCATTTGGCTACGGAACCCTAAAAAAGTCGTCATGCAAAAAGCACTATAGTCCGACTTCTGCGGGCTGCGTGCGAGTTATTTTTACGTTACGTGTTTGAAGCTCTGGGGCACTGGTTGGTTTGTCGGGCCAATCGAATAAAAAAATATTAATATAAAACAAACTCGCACTCATAACTTGACAGTGAAGTCATCAAAGCTCTCAATTACTTACTCATATTATGTACATATTTTATTTAACACTGAATATTTTTAAGTATTATAAACCAAGGGCTAAGCCAATCCAGAAAAGCTAGCTGAACTAGTGTGCCTGAAGATACTGGAAGCTAGAAGTAACTTACATACTTATTACATTCCTCAAAGTACAATACGTAGGATGCAAAATTATTTCATTACTCAGATACCCGCGAAACGAGACACAATAGTAAAACAATAACAGCGCGGTCTCATAGGACCGGTTGGGGATTCAAACGTTAAGCTGTTTCTTTCCTATATACTTACATATGTCTGTTAAATTAGTGCAGAATTTATGTATTCAGTTCCTCTAACAGGCAAAAAACATTCTTCACATAATTTCCGTAAACATAACGGTCTATTTAATTGTTTCAATTCAGTTTTCGTAACCTTTTATTAGTTGATTACTGCAATTATATTCAAAATAGGTAATTTGTTGTTTTATGTGTTAATACATAATACGTATTTTGCAATGTAATTCTCGGTACATAAGCTTACAAGATGGTTTATGTTTTCTGCAATACATTGCGATGCAATGTAAGACAAACTCGTAACAGGAGGAAAGTGTAGGCACCACAGAGTAGTAAGTCACAGAGGCCAAACTTTATCTTTATTCATATCGATTAAGGGGTCCGGTCGATAACCTGCCCGACATTATTTTTTAAATTGATATAAACTAGTGCTTGACTGCAATCCCACAGCAGCAAGCAGTGATGCAATCGTTGATGGTGAGGCTTACTAGTGTTAAGAGCCTATTCACTCTAGCCTTGAAAACCTTTAAATCATAATTGAATGCATACTGCACATAAATGCAAGGGATATGATTGTAGTATCCTTCGCATTAACGCGCATAAAGAGTTTCGAGCTCTGAATTTCTTTATCAAGGTACCCTTTTCCTTCGTTTTTTTCTTTCATGTCCCGTCTCTACTAGTATCACTGACTAATCAACAGGAAAATCTCGTCAATGTAACACACTCTTTGAATTGAAAAGTATGTTAACTGCATCTGCTGCTGTATCAAAATTGACAATTGACTGTCAATTAGAACTGCAATACAAACGCTTGCCATTCAGTTTCATAATCGTAATCGTATAGAGCTGTGTCTCTGACGTATTTCTACTCTGTGCTCTGTAGACAGTGTTGTCATAATCCATCCTCTCCACACTATTATTCGTTCTTTACAAACATGTATGTATGGGTCTGAAGCATGTCTGAAGTGTATCGAATCCTTTTTTTTTGCCAATGTAAACACAGATATCTAAACCAGGTAGTGATTGAGTCATATTGGCATACGCGTTGACTTCAATTGAAGGTCGTTGCATAGGTTATAAGTGTAGCAACATTCACCAGTAACCGGAGATCAAATAAACGGGATTACAGAAATAAGACAGTATTTCAAAATAAAAACTGACTTTAACACAATCGTAAATGATCCGGAATCTTTGTTTGCACCTCTTTTGAAACACCATATTGCAAACGCCTATCTGTCGTGAGTAAAGTTTTTCACATAGCCACACAATAAGAAAAACTTAAACATAATAGTTTGAGGTTTTGCACCGGAAGTGCCCAAATCATTGCAATAAGCAAACAATGCATTAAGAAATAATCACTTTTTGCATTAATCTTCATTTGCAATTTTGCATTCAACTAAACGTAAAAGTAACAATGTGCATCAAAATACGTTTAAAAAAAGAAGTAGGTAACTACTCGAACGCATTTGTCTATACCTCGCAAGAGTTCCGTCACAGATAATATAATACTATTCCGTCGTAACTGCCTTAA
Source organism: Mythimna separata (assembly GCA_030763345.1). Taxonomy (NCBI): domain Eukaryota; kingdom Metazoa; phylum Arthropoda; class Insecta; order Lepidoptera; family Noctuidae; genus Mythimna; species Mythimna separata. The sequence goes on from CM061182.1 coordinate 13,961,296, forward strand.
TTTAAATTTGGAACAATGGCGGGAATGTACTCGTCTGTATAATGAGTCGGAGAAAAGAGACAGTTCGCGAGAAATTAAATTGTTACATAATAATAACAATTAGCTCGTTAGTGAGTTTGTAATTATATAAAATTGTGAGTAAACTGTTACTTTAGACAATGTGATGCACGATTTGGAAGATGTGTAGTTTTTAAGGCGCGTTTAGAACGAATTAGAATTAGTCGTGTATAACTTGTATTCCCGCTACTGAATTATTTTCGAAGCACTTTGGTTTTGTAAACAACGAACAGGAACTTTGTTAAAAGATTGAAATCTATTAATCAATCAGCCAACTTAAACCTATCTTCAATATACATACACTTCAATGTAAAATAACAACATGCAATCATTTATTTTAATTATTCTCGACTTGTTTACTTAATTAAATAAAACTAGATACAATGTTATGACTTAACTACTGAAGTACTAATAAAATATTTCTTGGTAAATTACACGGTTTATTTATTTATTGCAGCATGAAGATACATCATTATTATAAGCCTTATAAATATTATTAGCCACAATAAACTCTAGACCCCACACTGGGATCCCCTGTTACGCAGTCTTTTTCCGCAAAAAAAAAACATTTGACATAACCGCAAACAGAAAAAATTAAGTATAGAAAAATAGCACAGACATAAATAATAAGAGTAAAATAAAAAATATACAACGTGTTTTTTTTTATATCCCATAACTCTAGGGTATGATTGAGGCCATATCAAAGAATCAACTGGCATATGAGTTATGTTCCAAAGTTCCACGATTAGCAAGTCACGATTATTAATGTAAAACACCCTTACGTGAAATATGACAACGTCGCATTTTCTTAACTTTTAAATATGAATGTTTGGTTTGAATAAAAATGAATTACTTGTATTTGTCAATGAAACTTAGATATATGATATCTCCGAAACGATGCATTTTTGGACCACCTATTCTAGGAGTTTTAGAATTATTATTACCTACAAAATATAACCCTAGAGTTATGGGATATCAAAAAATACAGGTTGTATAACCAATAAAGGGTTTTTATTTAAATTAGACAATAACATTTTGCATTTGTGTGCGGAAACGTGGAATGCAACTTTATTTTGTGTAAGTACGAAGTGTGTTCTCCATCCGCTTATTTATTGCTACTGCATCTAAACGCAGCTTAATACATCGTGTGCTTAGATTTAATGTGTCCGTAGTTTGTATGCAAGTGAGAGGTAAGATCTAAGATGTCACTGTCTTATCGTAATATCTTTACAATCTCGATGCTTTGCGTTTTTACAACACCGTTTCTTACATAACATGTGCCATGACGAAGGTTTTTTGCGACCTAGGAATACCAAATCCAAAATACCTCTGCAATTATCTACGTGAATTCCAATGCAAAATATTAAAAAGATTATTTTGACCCACAAATGATAATTGACCATGCTATGTTGTTATGTCATTCGAGCTAGCTATCTCAAAATGTTGTTCCACGTGCCCCAAAGAGCAAATAAATCTAAAAATAGCAAGATATACATAAATTAAATTCTAAGTTAAAATCAATATTCGTATGATATAGGTACTTTGAAGCGGAAAAGAAGTGTCATAGTGAAATATCAATGTGTTTGTAACTTTTATAGTATACAATTTTAATTATTGACATATTGTACGAATTCACTGTGTAATTAAAAGTGATGAGTTATATAATTTAAATCATGATCGTAAAGAGTAGAGATTTTATTTAACCAACTCATCACTATAATTTATTTAATCTGTTTTGAGATGAGAAGTTTAAAGATACAATAATTTTATAATGCAAAAGGCTTTTTTACTTTAAATATTTTATTTTTGAGGTATCAATTTCTATTTATAGAACTTACTTACATTATGTTGTGTTGTTTGCTAAAACCTCAATAATAGTATTTTCTACAGACTAAATTTTTTGTAGGAATTGGATACATAATAATAACAATGCGGTTGACGTAGTGGTTAAGCGGTGGCTGCAGGTGCTGCGTGTCGCGGATTCGATAGCCGCGCGGAACAAAATTTATGTGGTCTGCTAAAAGTTGTTTGTTTGTCTTGTAGACCTGTGTTGCCTTGTGTTTACGCTTTACATGTTTGTGAACACGTCCAGGGTACTGGAGTACCCACAATGTTGAGAGTAGTGTGTGTTGTACGCCTGTGTGGCAACATTTTAAAATCCGGCCGTTGCACGGTGGTCCAAGCTCCCTACAAGGGCGGTCATTAATATCTTACTTTATTAAATTTGTTAAATGAGATGTTTTCTGAAGGGTAAATAATAAAAAAATACTTCACTAATGTAAATTAATGCTTTATTTACATAATTTAATACATTATGTACAATAAACTGTAAAATATGTACTATTTAATTTACATTTAAATTGTCAATATTTGAGATTTATTCTCCCTCACTCGGAAATACAACTGAATATGATATTAACGCTGTTTATGAAGGGGTTATCATTAAATATGTATTCTTTTATATATTATACATATTATGTACAACAAAAGGCAAGAAAACTAAATATTTATATAAATACTTACAAACGTCATCATAACCACAACTAGGTTAAATAAGTACAACAACTAACCTAATTTGAATTTAAACTAAATTTTTAATAAACCTAAAACCTGCCTTGACATAACGCTCTTTTTCTAACGGGGAAGTTTCCGAAGACCAGTACTGAATGCGCACTTCGTGCACTTCTCATTACCCTAAATTACTAATTCAACACATTCAATTTTATTTAACCAATCTGAATACTTACTCAAAAATTTTGATTTACTTCTAGAGACAATTTTCCAAAATCTATCAAGACTTTTACATAAATTGAGTATCTTACTATCTAAGTTCTTAATGTCTACAGGTTCGACCTCATCCAGTGAAGCTAGAATAGTTTCCAACACGTGTTGATGTTTTTGAGGAACAGTTCCAGTTATGGCAGACCAAATCTCAAAAAAATGCATCATTGAGAAAGAACATTTAACCAAAGTACCTGAAAAAAAAATTATTATTTATTTTCGTAAGTTTCGTAGACCGTGCTACGCCAGAGCCTACGCAGACGTAGAGGCTAAATAGCGACTAAAGACGCAAAAGGTCGCAAAAAAAACCTTTTAGATTTTCAAAATAGAGAGTTCAATCTTTAATATAAGATATGTAAAAGTATTAGATTATGGTTGAAATTTTTTGTAGGTTTATGTGAAGTCAACTATAAGATACAAATTTAATAGAAATACTGTGTGGCGTAGCACGTAAAAATACGTCATAATAAGTAAAATAAAACTTAAAAATATTACTAATTAGTAATAACATACCTTGATCTTGAAAATCCATGTCACAAACACCACTCAAAAACAATGCAATTCTGAGAATTCACAGTTAAACAAACAGTACTGCTAATGAGTTACTGACAGGGCGCGCGCAACGTAATGATGTGTTCACTTCGGAGGTAGAAAAATAATTGATAATTAGGTAAAATGGGTGACATATTTATACTTTAGGGTAGCTTGTTTATCGGTAAATCATTATAGATAATTAAATTTGGGGTAATTGATGATGAAATTTTTGCATTAATGACCTACGGAGGAACCACCGTGCGTTGTGGCGTCACTTCATCATCACGGGCTTATGCCCAATATAAGACGTATTTTGGCTGAAACTATTAACTTTGACGATGATATTTTAGTTCAAGGAATCATGAGCATTTTCAGCCAAAGGTGTTCAAGGAAATTCCTGTCAAGGTAAAAGTCAAATAAATGCACTGCTATATGAGCACAGCTTGAAGCGGTCGTTTACAAAGATATTGTAAAAGTATTACAAAATAGTTATTAGGCATTAAATTTTCCGGTTACAGTTGTTCCTGTATTAAATTGTTGTAAAACAAATCACCTAGCTAAGGGCTAAGTCTCAACGGATCGTAGCGATGCTACTCTACCGAGCACAACACCCCGCCAGGAACGGAAGTCGTCTACAGACTATTCCGAGCCCCGACATCGAACTGAGGTAAATTCGGACCTTCGGAGCCGTGATGCACGCGTTAAACGAACAGCATCGATCTCTGCGATCCAAATGGGCTTCGACGTCGCACCTCACGTTGTGAAGCGCGTCTAGTATAGTCATATTGTTTAGAGCCTTCCGACTCTCGGGGCTCCTCAGTGATATCCTTGCTGGATTTGACTAGATTGGCTTCACCCTTAAATGCGTTCAGAGTTTGTCCCTGCGGATGATAGCTTCGCACCACCGGCCGTTCGACCGAATACAGAACCAAATATCCGACACCGTTGTTATGATGATACTAGACGGTATTACTATCGCAACGACATGCCATCAGTAGGGTAAAACTGACCTGTCTCACGACGGTCTAAACCCAGCTCACGTTCCCTGTTAGTGGGTGAACAATCCAACACTTTGCGATTTATGCTTCGCAATTTATTTATTTATTTATTCACACACCAACGACTTATTCACTAAATCACTACATTAACAAAATGAACATATAAACAACATAGCGGTGAATTTGTCACTTATAGGTGTGCACAGCACTTGTGTAATCAATAATAATAATTTAAAAAAAAATGGAATATAATCATCGTAACAATTTAAAATGTCAATAGTTAGATTAAAATACAGAATAACTAAAAAAAAATAGAATTGGAATATTATAACAATAATTATTAAATTAGCACAAAATAACAAATAAATTAGGACATCATAATTACATTTAATATAAATAAGAGTAGGATAAATTAAATTAAATTATACAATATTAAATTAAATATAAATACATTTGGTCCACAAATACGCAAATAACATTTGGTAAAAGAAATGAAATAAACACATTAATCAAGGTCTGAGAATGTATCGTCTGAATTCATTCAAGCTGTTCGAAAATATGTCCAGTTGGTTAGTACGCGTGTTCAGCTTGTTGTAGCTAGACAGAAACCGGTATAAGGGAGCTGAACGACCAAGATTAGTTCTGGTTTTAGGCATTTGAAATATGAAAATATGAAATATTTCGCAATGATAGGAAAAGCCGACATCGAAGGATCAACAAGCAACGTCGCTGTGGACGCTCAGCTGCCACAAACCTCTTATCCCTGTGGTAACTTTTCTGACACCTCTTGCTAAAAACTCTTTACACAAGAAAATCGATAGGCCGTGCTTTCGCAGTTCCTATGCGTACCGAACATCTGGATCAAGCCAGCTTTTGCCCTTTGCTCTACGCGAGGTTTCTGTCCTCGCTGAGCTGGCCTTAGGACACCTGCGTTATTATTTGACAGGTGTACCGCCCCAGTCAAACTCCCCGCCTGGCAATGTCCCAATACCAATCATTAAACCAAAGCGCATCAAAATCGGCTCCTGGAGTCAAGAAAAAAAAGGGTTTTTCTAACCTAACCTAACCTAACCTAAGTTAAAAATCTTTGTGTGGAAGTTTGACCAAGTGCTGCCCAGAATGAACACTTAGTGCATTTTATTCCTCAGGCCAATACTAATCATTAAACCGAAGCGCATCAAAATCGGCTCCTGAAGTCAAGAAAAAAAAAGGGTTTTTCTAACCTAACCTAACCTGAGTTAAAATCTTTGTGTGGAAGTTTGACCAAGTGCTGCCCAGAATGAACACTTAGTAGCACTTTATGAAGTTGCAAAATTTGTTAAAGCCAATTTTTCTCTTTTTGAAGAAAAAAATAATTTCAACAAAAGAACAGTTACACAGTACTTATTAAAGATCCCTGTACCTAGAATTGAAATGTTCAGACGCAGTTGCATAAATATGGCACGACTTATATTTAACTCGTTGCCTAGCTGGTTAACTAAATTGCCTTATAAAAAGTTCTGTGTAGTCTTATAAAAATGGTTGATATCGCATATTTTTTACTCAATAGGTGAATTTCTAAATAAAAAAACATGCCAATCCTACCACTTCAGGAATGCTTTGTAGTTAGTGATGAAGTTCTGTGTCAATGTTTTATTTTAGTATTTACCTAAATCTATACTAATATTATAAAGAGGTAAAATTTGTAAGTTTGTATGTAGGGGGTATTCCCTGGAACTACTGGTCCGATTTGAAAAATTCTTTCAGTGTTGGATAGCCCATTTATCGAGAAATGCTATAGGCTATATACCATCACGCTCCGACCCACGGGAGCGGAGTAGTAACGAAAAATGCGGGTGAAACCGCAGGGGAAAGCTAGTCACATATAATTTTGTTACCCTAATGTGTGTTTAACATTTTGTTTAAATAATTTAGGTATAGATCTGCTCATGCGATTATATGTGCTATTTCTAAAGATTTGCATGCCATCACTAAATGGCGGAATGTGTCCTTGCACTTACTCTCCTATACTTAAGACCTTTGTACCTACCACATTTTACGCAAATAAATGATATTTGATTTGATGTTTTTTTTGTTTGGTGCTTCATTGTCTAATTATTTTAAAATTGTATTTAGTGCGTTAAGTAATTTAGTATGTTAAATTTTATATCTTTTGCATGCCTGCATGGTAAAATATGGCTGAACCTGTTATAATTTTGTGTCATTTTTCACTGATACCCATATTTACAAAATAAATTATCTTTATCTTTACCGTGTCTTTACTGCCTAGAACAGATCAGAACAGAATGACACCGGAAGACAAGAATGCAGTTCAAAATGTACTACTGTTTTGAACTCGGTGCCGGTGAGCTAGCCTCAGCACACCTGCTTGCACCTGAATACAATGCATCTCGTGATTATTATTTTAATGTTATGATGGAGTTGCCAAAAATTATTTATATTATTGTTGAAATTCATAGTGTCTTTTTAATGGTTTAAAAATTCCCGTGTTTATAGGCCATTTCTTCCCCAACTATGTACTCTGTCGGGTTTTTTATTTTGAACTAAACTTAATAATTCGATAAATATAGCCAAAAAAAGGCCAAGAACTCCAGCCCAGCCCAGCCCAGTGAGCGTGTGGGTGGGTGGCAAATGTGACGATCATCCCGATTTCAATTAATCTGTTCTAGGAATATAAACAGTAGGTTCGTGGCCGCCCTTTAACTTGACCTATACAGAAATGGTAACTACTTATAGACATAATTTGTAATGTTGAATAATATAATTAAGCGAAATAAGATGAACTTCAACACGTGTTTCGTTCATTTTATTTCAGTACATATTTTTTTCATTAAAGTAATGATTTTCATTTATAATCATTATTTCAGCCGAAGGACCTCAAATGCTGGATTATATAAGCCCCCCTCAGATTTCGCCACAACGAACGTTCCTTTGCGTCTCACATCCATTGCATTCTTGCAACGCTCACCAGTTCAGCGGTCCATCTTGTGGAGCCTTCCAACGCTGCGTCTTGCGGTGCGTAGTCACCACTTTAGAACCTTTCGACTCTATAGACCATCCGTTCTACGAGCAAAACGCCCTGGCCGCTGTCTTAAGTTGAGCGATTCTTCAAATTGTGTCGACAAACTTAGTTCTCATGCAGATATCTTCGTTCCCGATTCGCTATTTTCATTACTTCTGTAAAATACATTAGCATTGTTTTTTATTATAAAAACAGGTTAAAGTGATCATTTTCACCATATTTAGTAAAGTAAACAAAGGTTATTTCTAAATTTATTATCATTTTTGGTATATTAAAATTAATTCAATATAGTAATATTGATTCTAAAGTTTAGAACCGGTGACTACAGACTACGACAACAATAATAAAATCTGCTTAGAAACAATATTAGTTTTGTAAAGCAGATAAACATTGAAATATTTTTAACTAAAATGACATCATTTAAGTGATATTAATGACATCATCATGTCATACATCATCACACTAGGAATCTCTTCACTTCTCTTCTCTTCAATCTAGGCACTTTTAAATTGTCATAATGTCAGTCAGTCAAAAATAGTGAAGCTAAATTGCACAATGACTGCTGTAATGTAAGTGGGTGCAACGTTTTTGTAAGCAAAACATACTATAGGTGTCCTATACTAATCTCTTTGGAGATATATAGACTTAGGGATTTGTCACACTGGATGCGTTCTGCGGTCTGCGGTCCGGTCAACGTTGTCGGTCGGTCCCTCGCCTCCGCCCCGCCGGGCCAACAAGCGTTCTTTGGTTGTGCTCGCGCGGTCAGATCACATTCTATATAAAATATATTAATACCGACAATGCTGTTCATACATGATTCGGGCTGCGTTCGCTTTGACCTGACCGCAGACCGCAGAACGCATCCAGTGTGACAAATCCCTTAATGTACCATGGGCCTTACCTAATAATAAAGCTCATCTAAATGATACAAAATACTGTACCAAGCAATGGAGATGAGTTACAAAATACGTATTTAAAATCATCAGTCATCGTTATGTGTTACACTTACACCTGTATATGTTACACATTTAAATCGATTGATTGTCTGAACATGTAATAGCGTAACTCACAGCCAGTTTTAATATAAGAATCAGATGAGTTATACCATAACAAATCACTAATTAAAGGCCCTTTCGTCACAAGAGCATCTTTCAAAACGCAATAAATTAAAAAGGCGTGCCCCATTTTATATCATAACAATCTACATTCGATACTCTAATCAACTAATACGCAATCGTTTAATATCGAAACCAGCAGTAATTACAACGACCTTAGACATACATTTCTTATTAAGAAAAAAAAGCAAAGAGTATCATGATGGATCGTAGAAAACCAACCTCTAATAATCGATTTAAAACCTTATTACAATGGTTTAAAGTTTCAATTCCAATGACTGTAAAAGAAGATCTATGGAGAATGAACAGTAAGAAACGAAGAGAATTGAATCTTATGTCTCGTCACGTGAGTAGGGGATTATTTCACGAAATCATAATTGAATGCCGTTTCGACATACTACATGATATAATTCGGAACAAAGAATCGTGCGAAAGACGTTTTGTTTCTGCATGACATCAAGTGTGGGTGTTACTACTTACCTTCTAACTACAGTCGAAGAACAAAAGGTGAAGCAATTTCCTAATTATTTCCGGCACGTAAAATTAATTTGCAATGAGCGATACAATTAAGAATTAACCCAAAGCTCAACTTTTTCATTTCTCAACTGTACATTCATACATTGCTTGTTCTTGTACATTACATTATTCATTTATGTACGTTTGCCCAGCACGGCCCCTCAGAATTTGCATTTATGGTGTACACCATTGCAATGTACTCGCCTCTAGCAGTATATGTACCGATTTCTTTTTCAATGTACCTCTATACTTTTGAAGAAATATGCAAAAAAAGGTGGCCGTGCCAGCCAAACGCTTTCAGCACGGCCCCCCATGTAACTTGAATAATACATACCGTATTAACAAATGTCTATAACTCAAGAAATGTACTCTATTAATACGTTATATGTGCCGCAACAGTTATTGTGAATTCATAATAACAAATAATATATAGATGTGGATAAGGGGCCGTGCTGGAAAAAATCATTTTAAGAAATATCTAAAAAAGACAAAACATACTTAGCCAAAAACTATTAAAAAATAATTGAAGTTTAGCAAGTAACATATGTACCGCATTGATTTCTCATACAACTTGTTATATTGTGAAAAATAAATCTATTTTAGTTCATTCAGCACGGCCCTCTATAGTTGCCTATATCTTTTTAAATAAGCCGTGTATGTTTACAAAATTCGACTTCCTGAATAATATATAGGAGTACATTCCTTTCAACTAAATTGCAATTCTGCTGTATCAATACTTTAGAAGATAAATTCAATCTAAAATATACATACATTAAAACTGATGGGGTGACCATGATTTCATATATTTGGTAGGTAGGTACATAAATGTTCTATATTTATGTACTTATATTAATTAAATTATGTGACTACATTGAAATAAACATTCTTTTTACCCGACTGTACCAGAAGGACGGTAAGGTTTTTCGAGTGAATGAATGTAGATATGTAGCAACCTTCATTTCTTTGGCACGCTTTGTAGTCTAAACGGCTTTATTAATTTCAACTTGAGAGATGTCGTTATATTCGTCTTAATTGTGAGAATGACACAGGGTAGGTATAGGTACCCATCAAAAACATTAAAAATAAAAATAACTGATTCTTGGCGTCAAATAATTAATCGTTTTCTTTTCCTCAAAGCCTATCTAGTGGGATAATATATTAAATAAACGAATTTCTAAGTGGACTAGCTTTAACTTACGGTTCGGCTCGCGTGGTAGAAATAAAAAATATATAAAGCGTGCTTATAACCTTCCCCTAGAAAAAACACAACTTATAATATGTTTAAATAAATGTTATTCAGAATGAGAAATGCTAAAAAAAACAAAATATTCAATGTTTCTCAAAGTTTAAAATTTGTCCGCTATTGGGTAATTTATTTAAATAATTATGTGTTTATTCATTACATCTTAAAAAATAATCATTAAGTATAATAATATATTATCAGTTAATTTTGTCGTGTGCGATCGCTATTAGTTCACTGACGCTACCGTAATTTTTAATGTGGCGCTGGTGTCGCGGTTACTTCATGTTGCGCTTGAGTGTTTATTGACAGTCACATCTCTACGCGCATAACAGACAGTAGTAAATATAAATACTGCTCAAATAATATGAATATTCATGGGTCGTGTGTTTGTGCAGTGAATTCTATTTCAAGGACGAAAATGGATTGTTAAAATAAACGGGTAAGTAAGTTTTAAGTTATAATATAATTTATTTGTATTTAAAAAATAGATTTGATTTTAAAGTTAATTTTACACTATTTAAGAATCTGGTAAAGACTAGTTGCTAAAAATATGCATATGAAACTGTGAACTGTTTAATAAGAAGTCAATACTGTTGTAATGTCATCTGTGATTACTTTTAATAAGTTAATTTATGTACTAGTTTTTCTATGATTATTCCATAGGTAACATAATATTAGTAACATAAACGAACAATATTCTAATTGTTATAGTCGTTGAAAAACATCTGTGATTACGTGGATTTAATTAATTGCCTGTGATTATACCAAATAATTAAAGCGATTCATGCAAATTAATATTAGTGTAATGTAAGGTTCAATCAATATGATTTATTGAACGCGTATCTGTGATTTTTTAAGATTTTTAAGCTCTGTAGTGTTATTGAGACATAGGTTGTTATTCCATGTAAACGAACTAATTTGTGAAATGTAATGAATCTGTGATTTTATTGTAATGTATGATTTTTAAGACTTTGAGCTATGTAGTCTTAGCGACACTAACTTGACACTTGTACGATTATCGACCTATTATGTATAAGTACCTAGTTATCGTTTATATAGTTTACCATGTTGTTGATTTGTTTATTTTAATAAAGATTTACTCAATTTAAGCAGTATTTTTTATCCTATTTTCATGTAGAATCATGGTCACCCCATCAGTTTTAATGTATGTATATTTTAGATTGAATTTATCTTCTAAAGTATTGATACAGCAGAATTGCAATTTAGTTGAAAGGAATGTACTCCTATATATTATTCAGGAAGTCGAATTTTGTAAACATACACGGCTTATTTAAAAAGATATAGGCAACTATAGAGGGCCGTGCTGAATGAACTAAAATAGATTTATTTTTCACAATATAACAAGTTGTATGAGAAATCAATGCGGTACATATGTTACTTGCTAAACTTCAATTATTTTTTAATAGTTTTTGGCTAAGTATGTTTTGTCTTTTTTAGATATTTCTTAAAATGATTTTTTCCAGCACGGCCCCTTATCCACATCTATATATTATTTGTTATTATGAATTCACAATAACTGTTGCGGCACATATAACGTATTAATAGAGTACATTTCTTGAGTTATAGACATTTGTTAATACGGTATGTATTATTCAAGTTACATGGGGGGCCGTGCTGAAAGCGTTTGGCTGGCACGGCCACCTTTTTTTGCATATTTCTTCAAAAGTATAGAGGTACATTGAAAAAGAAATCGGTACATATACTGCTAGAGGCGAGTACATTGCAATGGTGTACACCATAAATGCAAATTCTGAGGGGCCGTGCTGGGCAAACGTACATATTCATTTGACCGTTACGATCTAAAACAATGTTTTAGAATACTTAGATCTTATCCTTATCTCATCTGTAGAGTAATACGAGATGTTTCATAACTATTGTGTGAATTAGAGAATCCTTGAAAGTATTTGTTACCATTTTGTTCCAGATAATTTGCGAAATATGATTTTTAATTCCAGAATCAATTATACATTTAGTATTTTTACGTACAACACTAGCACTTAGTGTGTTTTGGATAGCACTAGGCAACATCAGCGATTTAATCAAATGCGCATTACAACTACTGAACTATAATATTACTTTTCGATTACTAATCACTACTTGCCTGCTCCTAGCGGTTTCGCCCGTATGATAGTAGAAAAGAAAATTGTCCCAAGGGAACATACTCCCAGGATAAAAGTAATTTATGTGCGATTCCAGGATATAGTCTATCCGTGACCCAAGTTTCATCGAAATCCATTTCGTAGTTTTGCGGCAAAGAGGAACCAATATCCATATACTTATCCAAACTTTCGCGTTTATAATATTAGTAGAATAATAAAAAGCTCTAGAAATAATTTTATGTGAGAAACAGATCTTATCGTAGATATGTCCACATGATGGACAACTAAACACAAAAACTACTTCGAAACGTATTTTCTTAAACCCCTCGAGGCATTTTCTGCCGCAGTAGCATGACCTCTGAACTGGCTCCATTACACTGTTGTGTCACAAAATTAATGGATTCTAACGCTTGTTACACAATAATCTTAAAACCAATATTATAACAAACCGACCTGGCCCGGTTTTGTATGGGTTCAAATTATACCTACACTTAAACCTTCTTTCTTTATTGCTTTTTTTTTCTATTAGTGGAAACCCCATCAAAATCTGTTACGTGGTTAAAAGGACTTGGCGGATAAACCTACAGACACGGAAACGACTTTCTTTTGTGCGTATGTAGTAAAATGCTTTGGTTTTTTTCTTTCTTTCTTTTCGATATATTTTAAAGGTAAGGAACTGATTTCAAAGAATATTTTCCTTTTAATGTTTGAATCCCCGACCGGTCCTATGAGCCCGCGCTGTTATTGTTTTACTACTGTGTCTCGTTTCGCGGGTATGTGATAGAAAAGCTATTTATCAAGCAGTGTAATAAGCTTCTTTTCATATTGGCAAGAAATTCACGTTTTGCTTATAGATGGACCATGTTCTCGTAAAGACCCAGGGAATCGCTAGATTTCTATAAATTATTATAAAATTTGTAATTATATCAATTTCCCACCATGGAATGTTGGAAATGAATATTCTCACGCACTACTACTGACAAATTATCAATGAGCCCAGAGTCCTATTAACATATTATTCGCATTAACGACAGTGGCTATATACTTATAGACATTAGCATGTGATGTTTAGTCCTCCTTCAACAAACTAACCTAACCAACGCGTGTCTCGATAGATTGGTTTGAAAACAAGCTCTACTTTGATTAAATATTTAAATAACCCTCGTAAAACATGTCTTAATCAAAATACTGCTGCAGGATTATAAAATGATGAGTTATTTATTAGGGTCTAGGTTTTTCTAGAAATAATATAGTAACCGGGCAAAAAAAACATGAAATATTGACCAAATGGCATTTTGCTGATTTATGAGTCTGTATAATAATAATACATTATCAGCCTTATAATAATCCTGTTGAGACTCAGGTCTTCTCTCTTTGAAAGAGAGAATGGGCACCACACGAGCCTAGTGCGGATTGGTGAATATCACATCTTATTTTTTTTTTTTGTTTTTACTAAGTGCTGATATCGCGGTATGTCTTAACATACCATTACAGCACTTAGTAGTAGTAATTAGCATATTATGTCCCACAGTCTCCCTTTCCCTTTTTCACACCCGTCTGTCCTCAGCCAGCACTTTGTGGCAATTGAAAATCCTCTCTCACACAACATAAAACTTGAAACATTTTACTAGTTTTATACATTTCAATATGAATTTCCGTAGTCATCTAATAAGCTATTTATAACGACTACCGGCAGTTTGTTAAGAAATTAAATATGCATCGGAAGATGCAATATGCAACTTATGTGAAGCATTTTTTTCTGCTCTTAGTTTTTAGATTGGAAAGCAAAGATCATGTAGATTGTACAGTCAAGTCATACTTGATTTCAGGCTGAGTATGGTGACTGGCCTTATTGGGCAGTTTCATTTATTAGTAACAAGGGTTAATCATCAAAATTATTTCAGCCGATCGTTGACTGGCCATAAGCCTCCTCCATACGTCTTTGCCACATCTGTTAGTTCTGCGGTTCTCGAATCTATAGAAATTCAGTGACCGTCACCACCAAGTCATCGGTCCAGGAATAAGTTAGTTGATCATTCAAATTAATTGTTGATTTTTTAAATATGATTAAGATAGTCTATATCTAGATAATTTATTCTTATATACAAGAATATACTTTAGATTTTTGACCTACCACATGTTGTTTATTTTAAACCCAAAGGTTGACTGGTAGAGAATGCCTTGTTGCATTAAGTCCGCCTATGTACCACCACTGTACATGAAGTTTAAATAAATAAATAAAAATCTTGATTATACATATATTCGCTATATTTTTTACTTTATTTACAATAAATAACATACCTTCTAATTGTAAGTAATTTGGAACTAAATACTACCATTTGTTATTATATTACCTCTTAATTATTTATTAGTGTAGGTAATAATATTTTAATATTTCTCATACCTATTCGCATACGGGTGTACTATGCCAAATCGAATTACAAATAATCGAATATCAATTGATCGACCACTATAAATCGAACGTCTAAATACTCGAACGTTCATAATATCGAATGGTTATTAAATCGAACATTCAATACATCGCACACTCAATACATCGAGTGTACAAAACATCGAATGCTTGTTTGATCGAGCGTTCAACGCGTCGCATATTCATTTTATGGAAAGATTTTTTTTAAGAATACAAAAATTTTGTGTGAATTTCAATTGCACGGACAAACTAATATTTTAAACTTGCATTATAATTCGGTCTCCATACATAAATAATGTTATCCTGAAACATATTACGTTTTCAGATATCTCAAAGCGATAAAAGAGAGAGTATAAATTCCGTATGTTCTTTACCTAACTAATCCATTAAAATATAACGCTGAATGAAAACTATAAAGCTCTGAATTATTAATATTAAATCAATATTTTCCTTATGTCAGATTAACTGTTTGCAAAATATATGTTCTGCCAATATCATCCATATTAGTCAAGTAAATAAAAGTCAGAATTGCTTGGCACTGTATGTATATGAGTAAGCTGAAATGTATGGTCGTGTTCAGTGGTTTTATAAGATGACGATGAATGACTTAAAGACTGTGTCTGTCTGTTGCCCATTCATTCTTGTCACCTGTTTCGTAACATTGCAGTATATTTTGAAGACCTATGAAATCGTATTAATTTTTTTCCGTTTGATTTTGTGCGGAATTGACAAGAACGCACTGCCGACCGACAACTCTACCTACCTTTCACATACGTGGTACGGCCCTATTCCGACTTTAAAAATATTCTTTCAACTTAAGTGATCTGAGAATGTTTAATTAAACAAGAGCTTTTCTTAAAAAAAAACAAATTCTGTTGTTTTATGGTGGCCAATTATCCAATGACTTCTCTCGCTTCCCCCGGAGTAAGAAGACGTCAAACTTTTACTTATTATTTTACTATTTACTTTTACTTAAGCCCACCTGTCCCCTCCCCTTCAGTTGCCCTTTACGTTCCAGGAGCACGGTATCTCTTTCAATAATTCCAGTGGCCTGAACGAGCCATCTGCCGTGCTGGGCCTCTATGGTTTTGCTGATATCTCCTTGCAGCACGCCTGGAACACCACGCCGTCGATGACGCAGGCTTACTCCTTAACGGACCCGATAACCATTCACAAGCCCGCACTTACCGTGACCGGAGTTTGCCCTTCGACTTCCACCCAGGGCGTCTCCCTTTGTGGTGGTTGGGGCGCGAGGATATCCGTTCCCTCACTGCTGTGACCATTTCCATCGCGGGCATTACTACTTCGCAGAAGAAGGAAACCCCTTCCCATTCCCTCTTGCTCCGGACCATGGCCTAAACCAGGGTCCGGTATGAGAATTCACCGAACCCCGTTGTCATTGTTCCCTGCCTTGGGCAAAATAACATCACAAGATGCACCTTTGAAAGATCAAAGATCAAGTCAGGCATTCCGACTTGATCACAGATAGATTACAAGTATTTAGAGAGTAGGTACCTACTTTTCTAACTGATGTAATGATGATGACAGTTATTTATAACCTCATAACTAAGATGACTTCCTGATGATCATTTTCATAACCTAAGTCATATTCAACAGACATAGACTGATGGAACGAGATCTAGGAATAAAATCAGCCATTTTCCTTTGTCTGTTAAACTACCCTCTGCCCCATACCAGGAATGACTCCTGTATCATGGATGCGTTAAGAAAAATCTAAACTCATTTTTAAAATACAGTCAGACCCGGAAAAATTATCTGAAAGCCATATAAACATTTGTTTCTTGCAGGAATTGAATCCGCAACACACAGTAGATAATCGCTCAACTATGGCGCCAGCCATCTCATATCTAAATAATAATATGAGTTGCAACGTTGAAAATTCGTTTCAAAAGGATAGACGCCATAGTTGATAGTAATGTCGTTTGCCTGATGGTCAAAGGCCTCTCCCAAGTATTTCCAGACATTGTCCTCCCGCACCGTCTCGAACCATTCAAAGTCAAAGTCAAAGTCAAAGATCTTTATTGTGAGACAGCGGTTTAAAAAGTTGTTCTACAGATTGTTGTGCTCCTGCACTGCTCCACCATTTTAGGCATACAATAATTGTGACAAAATTATTAATTGTTGTCAATTGCTAAATTATCAATTATATTTAAATTAAAAATGATTAATTACATTAAAATTATCAATTCAAATTAAAAATGATTAATTACATAAAATTATCAATTACATTAAATTAAAAATTATCAATTACTTAAACTAAAATAAATAAATAAAATGTTTATTATATTTTGCATCAAAACATAAAATGGCAGTTTGGATCTAACTGTTCACAAATCTGTCTGATAAAAATTCATGAAGTGTATAATATGGTCTATTCACCAGGAAGTCATGTAGCTTTTTCTTAAAAAAACCTACTCTTTCAATTTCCCTTATTTGTTTAGGAAGCTTATTATAAATTCGTGAAGACATTCCGAAGAAACTTTTAGAAAGTAAGGCTGTTTTTGAGGGTATGTTTGTTATTTTGTCGGCGTGTCGACGGGAATGAAGGCTGCCAAACCTTTCCCTATTGGTTTTTACAAATACAGCAATCTCGTAGATATAGAGGGCAGGAAATGTTAAAATCTTGAGCTTTTTAAAATACGGTCTACAGCTTTCGGGAGCACGTATGCCACAAACAGTTCTAAGACATTTCTTTTGTGCCCTAAAAGCGAGTTCCCTGTCTGTAGCATTCCCCCAATAAATCAGTCCATATCTAAGCGTAGACGTTACATAGGCATGATAGGCGGTTAAAACTGCGGCTTGATGTACAATCCTAGAGAGTCTATATAAAGCGTAGGAAAATTTATTTAGTTTCTTACACACCAAGCCAATCTGCGTTTTCCATGACATATTTTTATCAAACCATAGTCCTAAGAATTTGATAGCATCTGTCTCTTCTATTTTTTTCATTTTATAATTTATATTTAATGTCAAGGGGGTTTTTCTTTGGGAATAACTGACTATTTTTGTTTTTTCTAAATTAATTATAAGATTATTACATGTTAACCAATTTACAATGTCATTTAATGTGTCATTAATGTCATTTTCAAATGTATTGATGTCAGTTGGAGAAAATACAGCAGTGCTATCATCAGCAAAAAGAACTAGTGGAATTTTCACAGCTCTTGGTAAATCATTTATATAAATAAGGAAAAGCAAGGGACCCAAAACACTCCCCTGCGGCACGCCATATGTAACATGTTTTGGGCTTGATTGATACTGTACTTCAGTTTTCGTCGCGGAAGAAACCTTATGTAATTCTGTTATTTGTAACCTCTGGCTTAAATATGATTTTATCAAGTCCAGAGCATTACCGCGTACCCCATATCTATAAACCCATATCCTCATGGTATGCGTCTAGATCCTCTCGTCACCTCTTTCTGGGCCAATGCTTTCCATCTGCAGGAATCCACTACTTGGAGACTCTTGCCCGTTTACTATGCATGCACTTGATGTCACCTGCCCAATCTCATTCGTACTTGGTGGTTTTGCCCACATCTGTTTTACTCGTTTTGAAAAGTGTGATAAACCGTAGGAGAGAAACCGCGAGACAAAACTAATAAGTATGCTACCAAGTACGTCATAAAATTTTTAATAATTAAGTATGTTATTTAAATAAGAACATTCACCTACGTCACTAACACTGCGTGCGTCAAGTAAATATTTAATTAAATAATCTAAATATTATATAATTTTTTAAAAGAGAAACTAAATAGTACCTACAGTTCACCATGGTTTCATACTACGCTTTAATATATGTAGGTATATCATATCGCATATAATTCATAGCACAAAAATAAAGTTGGTCATACGTTTATTATTTATTTATTTAAACTTCATGTACAGTAGGCGGTGGATTTATAATAATATTTATAGTATAGCAAAGTTTGAACGTGTTCTAAATAATAATAATATTCCACAACTTTCACACAACGCCATCTGGTCCCAAGCTAAGCAGAGCTTGTGTTATGGGTACTAGACAACTGATAAACATGCTTATATATTTCTAAATACATACATATTATAGATAAATTACACCCAGACACAGAACAAATGAACGTGCTCATCACACAAACATTTGTCCTGGGTGGGAATCGAACCCACGACCTCCGACATAGCAGTCAGGGTCACTAACCACTAGACCAACAGGCCAGGCGACGAAATGTATGGCGAGCGATATTGTTGTGCTATGAACTATATTATAGCGTAGTGTGAAATGAGCTTTAGACAATGACCAGTGAAAACCCATTGTAACTCTCATATAATAATTATTTGATTTGATCTACATTATTCAGACAATGAAACCGAACTTGTTTCAATGAAAGTTTATTATCTTATCATAATAAAATGCAAGTAATAGTCCGATTTAATTATGGCTTTAGTAAGCCCTTTAGAAATTAAATCCGTTCCGCAAGTTCCGATCTGATCGAGCTTCTATTGTTTCTCATTTTAGTAGTTTCCTACAGCGCGGCGGTTTTGTCCGCGTGAAATGAGAAAGAAAGAAGACTACAAAAGAAATAAAAAAACATTAATCATTAAAAAAAAATTACAGTGTCTAAGATCTCAAGTAAAATGATAATGCTAATTTTACTTGAGACCTTGAGTTTTATTTTTATTCCAATCAGGAGCTCATGTAAATGTCGTGACTTGAGAAAGAGTGATATCAATCCCTATATTCCCTATCCATCCATTCAACTGCCACATACACCCAGAAATTCATACCTTCATACATTCTTTCGCCTTTATAATATCAGTTGAAGAATATTAATATGAAAGTGACTATAACAACAGTATCATCATGCGTGTGTACATTTCTTACTTATATTACTTCCATCTTTGACAGTAATCTGACAACCGACAACATCAATCTATCATACAAAACACAAGTTCAAGTTGTTTCACCTTAACATTGATCTACAAACAGTAATAATATGAAATAGAAATGCTGGTAAAAACATGTCTACGCTCTATACAAGTGCATTGAGTTGAACCACTTTCTTACTTTCGATATTACAGGACAATAGTCGGTTGCTCTGATGACCAACAAAAAATGCAATGAGCTACTTTAAACGGTGCAGTGAATTGTATATATTTTGTATGTAAAGTTTTAATATAAGTGCTCAATCCAAAAAACATTGGACAAGGTCAGGAAAACTTCTACTGCCACTGCAAACTAAATAAGTTATGTGTTGGTGTGTCTGGTTATGGTATGTACTATGTAATTGTGATTGTATACGCCTTTTATTATTATATGAGTCATGTGTTACTTGAAGTAAAGATTTGTTAATAAAAAAGAGTCCGCTTAGCGAAAATTTAGTTTTCAGGCCAATCCTGTTGTAAATAACATAAGAATATTCAAGGCTAGAGTGAATAAGCTCTTAATAAACTAGTGCGATTCACCATCGTTGATTGCATCACTGCTTACCATCAGGTGGGATCGCTGTCAAACCCTAGTGTATATCATTTGAAAAATTCAAATGATTGCGTAATTGTATAAAATTACTTCCAGAGATAAGCGAAATGTTTTTAATACAACTTTTTTATAGAAAATATTAGGAATGTAACTTGAATTTAAATAAATGACCGGAATTATATAATTAATAAATATATTTTAAATAACATCGACTCACATAAAACATAATAATATCAATCAATTTGAATAAGGATTAAAATCATCAATAAATTAAATTAAACACAATCAAAATCCGATTCTCTATAACTATCTCATGTATTATTATCATATTTTTTTTAAATATTTGTTAAAGTATCACTGATAATCTCCATGCATAGATCCAAATTAGAGAGGCATCAGATGAAATCATTAGTGGACCAATAACATACTAATTAAGATAAGGCCGAACATAATTTTATGTCTAATATTTTATATCTAACTAACGCACATAAATAATTTAGACATCTCACTTATTGTGATAGAATCTGTGATCTGAAATTGTAAAGCAGTGATTGTGATAGGAGCAGTGATGGCCCAGTGGTAACAGCGGCGATTTACGAGTTGCAGGTCGCGGGTTCAAACCCAGCCAGGCGCATTACTTTGTGTAATTTATTTCATCACTGCTGCTCTTAAAACGGTGAAGGAAAACATGGTGAGGAAGCCGGCATGTCCTAGAGCCAAAAAATCAAAGACACTCCTAGAGAAGAGGACTGAGTCCCAACAGTGGGAACATTACAAGGCCGCTAATGCTAATAATTCTTATTGTGATAGAATCTGAATTGTAAAGCAGCGGTTGTGATAGACCATTCGATATGTTGTTCATTGTCATTGTCAAGTGAATGGTAAAATCTGATATTTCAATCGGTATTTAATTACCCATGTAACTGCTCCTGCGCACGAATTCAGATCGGTTTTTTGCGTCACGATTTATCTTTGGATGGACGGTTAAGAAATTGAAAAATGCGTGAATCATCTGAAAAACAAAAAAAAACAACTCCTATAAAAGAAATTCGCATAGGTATGTAAATAGATGTAGGGAAACAGCAAAATGTTTACTGTTAAAAATAAGTATTTGCCTGAAGCCTATCTTTATTTGAGACCTTAGGAATAAAATTGAATGTTATTCTGAAAACGGGCGGTGTAAAATTTCTAACTAACATCTTTCAACCGCATTGTTATATTCATTCTTCAGTGCACAAATTCAAGATAACTTTCCATATAAAGTTATGTTGACGGTGCTGAAAATACGTTCAAACATTATGTGTTTGATACTTGTGTGCATAATGTTCTATCATCATTATCAAGCAACCCTTAACCTATCACATACCCACAAAACGAGACACAATAACACCGCGGTCTCATAGGACCGGTCAGGGATTCATGAATTAAAGATCACTAAATGACGCAGAATTTTGACAAAGTGCTGTTATACAGATAGTAACGTAGGTAATATTTATTCATTTACGCACACAAAATATATAGGCAACACTACTCTTCGATAACTTACACTGTAATTATCGAGAAATTACACTGTTTCTTATAATGTCCAACAGTATTTTATTATGGAATTAATTAGATTTAAAAACTTTTCCGGAAGAGAAGTTCTAAATAGATTTAATTGAATTATTGATAAATGAAAAGATAATATGCTTTCACTCAAAACTAACTAATGAAAACATTATGAACTTTAACATGAATATTCCACAGAAGATCAAAGATTTAACAAACTAAATTAATTTTGCTGATTAATTTTCCCTTCATATGCCTATTTATCTTACGTCACTTAGCAAAAATTCCACCGGTTTGACATCAAAATTATCATAAATATTTCAATATATATGCCTGTGCCTTTTGCCTTAGGTACCATTACATAATGTCCAATTAGTTTCTATTATTGTCATTACATAAGTATAATGGGCGATATAATTATATATCCGGCAAAAAGCGACAGTGTAATGCGCATAATTTACGTTTAAATACGTAAAACGCCTATAAAATTATTATGTGCTAAGTTTATAGAGTAATCGTTAAGTAAGTGGTGACTTTAGCCATATTTCCTCGCTATAAAATCTAGGCATTAGGTACCGCCGCCGCCGCTTCCGCTCCGCTGAAAAAACTACAGGCACTCGCACATTTGTGCAATAAGTAGCTAGCATTTAGCTATAGTATTGTAATTTTTTAATTTTTTTAAATTAAAATCACATCAGTACATTCAGTGTTTACACTAAAATGGGCACCAAGTAGTTATTTTTTAATCGAATTAGGGTAATACCTGTTTGGTCGTCAACAAGATTTATAATCATTTTCTAATACTGAGAAAATAGAATTTGGGGCATCCTAATTTTTGTGAATCCGTTAATAACCTAACCAAGGGTATGCCTAACCAGAGCAGTATTACTACTCAATGTAAAAGCCACTGTAACTTAACTTTCGTAATTAACTTAACCATTTTTCTTCATCTTCATCATCTAGGGCAACGTTAACTCTTTCGAACAATCATCCAGGCCTAGACAAATTGACAAATTGAAAATTTGACAAGCTGTCAAATTTTCAATTTGTCAACATTCTCGGTGCCACTGTTTTATTAGTATGTCAAGACCACAATAGTAATCCGTAGCATCTGATTGTCCCAAAAACACTACATTGTGATTCACACTGATGTAATCGAGTAACACTACACGGTATTCACGTCGCAGCTTTTCACTTTTTACTCAGATGAAGCATCTCATTTTGCTTAGCATGCATGAATTCGGGTGTAATAACCGTTGGCACGTCGACTATGAAATATTTATGAGTTGTTTGTTGACTCCGATCTCTCTCTTTATTGTCACACAACGTATCTTATGTAATATTGTGCTATTTTGATAGTGAATAAGTGCGTATTTATTCATAGGGGCGATGATTTATAATGGGGTCTTCGCGTGTATGTGATTGCCTATGGCGATTCGCGAATGTGCGTGAATTTGATGGACGTATTTGGAACTTTGGCGGATGTTGAGAGAATTTAAAGTGTGTGGCGGAATTTAAGATTTTAACGCCTCTTTTGGATGGAAAATTATCAAATAAATTCCCATACTCTACGTGGAGTGAGAGGGAGTGTCGGACTTTTATTGACTAACTAACCCATGTTTCTTCAGCCACTATCTCCAATCCAGAAACGTATTAACTATTTCAAACAGTCCTGTGTCCCTCGCAGACCGCTTCTAAATTGTTCTCGTCAGAGCTCGTCTATAACCTCATTAATTAATAATTATTATTTATATAATTAAAAATATAATTAATAAAAAGAATTATAATCATTTTTCTCCTAGAATGTAAAAAAAATATATAATTCAATAATGCTTCTATAGGGTTAATGCCTGAAATAAACGATAAATCAATAAGTTACTCTCTCGACATGTTGTATAACACTTTAATCTAGCTTCTTACAAGTAGGTAATGGAATTGATGTTCAATTAAATCACAATATGTATTTTCAATTCGACACTGACAAGGAACAGAGCTGCTTCATCTCTCTTTTGCGTTTAGATCGAGAGATTACAAACGAAAAAAGGTTAAAAATAATAAAGTCAAAAAAAAACCAGCAAAAGTTTTTTAAGTCTAATTTGACAGACTACATTTTGTATAAAAAAGTTAGGTACTGAATCTAAAAAGTAAAAGGATTTACAAAGCCTCGCAAGATTATCTCTATGTCAAAAGAATTTTAAACACACTATCCACTTATGACATGTTATTATAGATGCTCATGTTACCAGACAGATGCAAGCTTCCGTAAAATAAACATTACATTTTTAATGACTCAATAAAACCACAATTTAGTGTACAGAGACGTGCTAAGAGATCAAATGATGTAACTTTTACAGAAAGTTTCACATCTTTTACCTATCCTAATAAAGGAAATGAATGGAACATGTGGACATAACTAACTGCTTTATTTCAAACTAGCTTGTACCGCGGCTTTGTCCTTGTGAACTGTCTTATCTTAAGGAAACATATTCTCGAAATAAAAGGACTTAGTCTACCCATGTTCCAGGTTTGATATAAATCGACTTACTGGATTTATATCATCATCATCATCATCTGCCTAGCCTTTTCCCAACTATATTGGGATTGGTTTCCAGTCAAGCCGGATTTAGCTGATTACCAGTATTTTACGAGGAGCGGCTGCCTACCAGACCTCCACAACCCATTAACTAGGGTAACACGGTACTTCATGGCAAGACTGGAGTCAGATTTACTGGCTTCTGACTATCCGTAACGACTGCCAAAGATATTTATATCAAACTTTCGTCGCCTTAACGTAACTTAAAGTAACAAATTTTAGTTTAGCTTCTATTATATTTACTATGGATTAGTTAGCCAGGGAAAAGTGATTTATTTTAGAAAATGCTAATAAAATTTAAAAAAAGTATTCCTCAAGTATCCTATCCTATGATCCAATCTTCCAATACAGGTGACGGTCTACCAGTAGGTTAAGTTTCATCCAAATAGGTAACGAGGCCTAATAGGAATTTGATTGCTGAACGTAATTGATGACACTGTAGACTCCACGGATTCATAGATCGCTATTTTCATTGTGCTTTTGGGTATAATGTTGACCAGTATACACTGTCCTCTCATTCTATTAATATTGTAGACAGTATGAATATTTCGTTAAATCAATATTTTATTTTCATTTTAAAAATTTAAAAATCCATCAAATTCTTGCCAGTTCTTCTGTGCACCAGCATCTAATGTTTTATAAGTACCCATATAGGTAAATAAAATGTTTTTTTTTTTAATTTGAACAAACATCCAGACATACTGTGACATTTATAATAATTAGGAATCCAGTTAGTCCCTTCTCTTATCCAGTGAGAATCTTGAAGTAATTGAATTGAATTGAATATGCTACACGCAGTAATCACACGGAGCTATAAATGTGTGGCCTCGAAAACCGCGAGCTGCAAACGCTTGATGTTAGAAAAAATTGCCGTCTGAAAAAATTGTATAATGGACAAATAATACTTTGAAAGTATGCTGAAACAAGAGAGATAACATGAAACAATGCCAAAAAGCCAATTCATGTTTATTACTTACACATAGGTTTTTTTTTAGGAAAGGGAAACATCAGAATGAGTTCTCCTGCCACCCCGTTCCTTCGTTGCCTTCGATCTGGGGACACGGGCTTACATTTCGGAATATCCTTGTCCCCAGAGGCTTCGGCCCTGCTGGGCCCTTACAGTTGCTAACATCTCGTTGAGTACGCTCCGTTGACTTAGGCTTGGTTCGGGTTATTACTGGACTGCCGGACAGCGAGCAACCCCGTGCTCGTCGTCCGCAAGCCCGAGCCTTCGGTGGACTTACACATAGGTGTAAGTAATAAATAAAAATTGGTTTTGAAGATGTAGTACAGGCACTACATCTAGTAAAACACTCCCTTGCTTCGCACGTTCAGGAGTTACAAATCTTTGGAATTCTTGGATTTTCTCCACTACAATGTGCATTATACTATGTGTGCATTTAAACTTTCCACATGAATCATTCTATCTATTAGTGAAAACCGTAAGAAAATCTATTCGTAATTTTAGACTTGTTAGACAGACGCAACGGGGAACTTTGTTTTATAATAACTATGAAGATTGGGGCCAACTGAAAGTCTTTGTATTTAATTATTTTTTATAGGCTCGCGTTTACTTTTGTAGTCTAATGCTATTGCACTAGACTACAAATACTACTTAAAGAAATATAGACTGTCAGTCTTTAACATTTTTAATTAATGTTCTATGTGGTAATCTCTTAAGTAAGC
Organism: Mythimna separata; assembly: GCA_030763345.1. Taxonomy (NCBI): domain Eukaryota; kingdom Metazoa; phylum Arthropoda; class Insecta; order Lepidoptera; family Noctuidae; genus Mythimna; species Mythimna separata. The sequence goes on from CM061182.1 coordinate 13,987,413, forward strand.
TCTAAAAAATGGTACTAATAAAACTAATATCATAAAGGTGAAAGATTGTGTGTGTATGTTTTTAACTTCTTCACCCTCGAATGACTGAATGGATTTTCATAATTTTAACACAGGTAGAACATGTTCTGAATTAGGACACTTAGGGCCTATTTCACCACCTATGATTAAGTTTCGAGTATCTTACTTGACAGATAATTTCATACAAATTCTGTCAAATTTTTGAATTTATTCAGTGAGTAGTGCCTACTCGGACATTGTGAAACAGGCCCTTACTTACTTAATTATTTATTTCTTTAATTTAAACAAAACATAGGATACGTTTTATCCCGGGAGTATGTTCCCTTCCGATAATCTTCTACTATCACGCAAGCAAAGTCACTAACAGTAACTAGTTCAATCTAATTGCAAAGATCTAAAACCAGTCTACAGGTGCGAAAGTGATTGATGACTATCTAGACACATCCAGCGTTAATTTATGAAGATCCATTGTTACATTAGCCGAGTAACACATAACGTTGTGTTGTATAACAATATTATATTAATATTATCTGACCCCAGAATATTCGACGCCTTGTTGATGAATTCAAATAGTCATAAACTGGTTTTGATTATTGAATTAATGCTTAAAAAAAGTAAAGAAATCAAAAGTTGGGGAAAATTATGAAATGCCAGCAGCTTTTAGAGTGAAAGTAAAAAAGTATCCCAAACAAATACATTCCCAAATTAAAAGATATAGAATATTCTATTTATAGAGCTCGTGGCTAGATAATAACAGCCGCACAGCTCGATCTTCAAGGTTAAGCAACGCTTGCCTAGGTTGGTCTGTGGATGGGTGACCATCTTAACATAACGAGTTTCCTCCGTGTCTCGGAAAGCACGTTAAGCCGTTGGTCCCGGCTGTCATTTGTAGATCTTTGGCAGTCGTTACGGATAGTCAGAAGCCAGTAAATCTGACTCCAGTCTTGCCATGAAGTACCGTGTTACCCCAGTTAATGGGTTGTGGAGGTCCGGTAGGCAGCCGCTCCTCGTAAAATACTGGTATTCAGCTAAATCCGGCTTGACTGGAAGCCGACCCCAATATAGTTGGGAAAAGGCTAGGCAGATGATGAGAATGTTCTATTTTAGGATATGATCTCGTGTGCCAAATTTCATTCAACTGAGCGTAAAGGAGTAAGAAACTTACACACACATAGATACAAGCTTTCGCTTTTTATAATGTTAGTGTGATTCCGTCAACACCAAGGCCCTTCAATTTATGTATATCGACCGTCGTTCTTCGCATCCAAATTCCTTATATAATTTTTAATTTAAGTTTTGCATATTGATTTCATAATGATCACACATAGGATGACAATTTCTTTTGCCTGCCTTGTTCAGAAATGATCTTAACATCTCTTTAATCCTCATGTCTACTCCTGAATTTCTATTTTTACGTGAAATATCACAAAATAACTCTCTCTACTCTGAGCGAGAGAAAATGTCAGACTTTTACCACTAAAAGTCTAAAACCATCTGCGTTCATTCAGTTGCCCTTTACAAGGACTACTGTAACTCTTTTGAAAACTCTCCCTGGCTATATATGTATATCTATACTAATATTATAAAGAGGTAAAATTTGTAAGTTTGTAAGTTTGTATGTAGGGGGTAATCTCTGGAACTACTGGTCCGATTTGAAAAATTCTTTCAGTGTTAGATAGCCCATTTATCGAGGAGTGCTATAGGCTATATACCATCACGCTACGGCCCACGGGAGCGGAGCAGTAACGAAAAATGCGGGTGAAACCGCAGGGGATAGCTAGTACTATATACCTCGGGTTCTTTTGCGTCTCCAGCAATCGTTTACGCTTATCTACTGGCCACACTTTACGACTTCCGTGCACACATTATTTTGTAGTTTTCGCAAGCTGGAAAATTGAATAACTCGTTGACATATTTAGGTAATACGAGTAATGTCTGTCAGTAAAATCAGACAAGATGTCTAACAACATAAATATTGTTAGTAATCTGATCAAACACACGCGGTGAACATATGTGGTTAATGTGTAAATCGTGTTTACTATATTGCTTACTTACCACTTTACACAAACAGTGTACACCATTTTCTTTGGCAACCGTATGAGTCAGCAGTTTTTTTGTTAAGTTTGTTAACGTTTGAATCCCCAACCGGTCCTATGAGACCGCGCTGTTATTGTTTTACTATTGTGTCTCGTTTCGCGGGTATCTGAGTAACTACATGTCAAATAAAGGCATAGGAAGAATAGCTTGAGGTTTTAAAAAACTTAAAATTTCCATAAACTTGAATTGAAATAGTGAAATGGTTTGTAAGATGTTCTAGATCACTTGTCGCCGTGTCTCTTGAGGACACGGCGATGATTGTATCAATAACCATGCCTGCCAATTGCTTAACAGCCATTGGCATTGACCATCATCACCTCAAGAGGCTCTCATTAGATACCACTAACTCACAGTGCCGTAACTAGGGCGGTGCGAGCAGTGCCCAGGCACAGGGCGCAGACCCTGGAGGGGCGCAGAAATGACCAGACTAAGCCTGGTTAGAGCATTTTTCAGGGGCGCAGTTTTGAAAACTCGCACCTGGTGCATAAAAGGCTAGTTACGGCACTGCTAACTCACTCTCATTAGATAACTTGATCTTGATTTTGACTTAACTTCTAGAGACGGCTTGTATTGTTACAGTTCCATTCTCTGGAACCCCGATCTGGTAGCTTCAACACTGTAAGTAGGTATCTTACCCGATACCGGTGGGTTAATGGTTTTTGTTTATAATGCCTTTTTTATTGGAGTATTTAAAAATGTAATACATTCTAAAACCAGAAGCGTAACGAACACCTTGGATAATTGAAATTGTCAAATATTCTTTTACCTACGAGTATATCTATCATATTAACGCACAGAGTATTTTAATTCAATTAAAAAAATATAGTATCAACTGTTTCTCTGCAGCGCCCTCAATGCACTCGCTACGGAACTTCTTCATATTTCCAATACCAGATGGTTAGCTGCTCAACTTACCATGTGGTACTTTCTAAAACCACAATATTCCACAGAACTTAACCCTTCACTACTAACGACGTCAACGCCATCTACCAACACACCCATGAAACTGTTTGTTATTCGATGGGTTTCACAGTCCAACTACGTTTACAACCAAGTGAAAGGTGGTGTTGTCGTAGAGGTAACCGTTTGCTCTTGCGTTGCGAATAAGTCGTCAACTACCGTTGCACTTCCACGAATGTTAGAAGTTTTATTAATCTTCGGTAGATGGCGTTTTTGGTTTAAATAGGTGCTGCTTTTAGTTATGTGCCTTTTATAAGAGGTTTAGGCTTCATACCTTCTCCTCTTCATATTTCAATACTAATTTGAATTTGTTCACACTGTCTTCTTGATTTTTACAGAAAATCCAATTTATAGCAGAATGTGAGAACAAGAACTTGACGGCACAGTGACCATTTTCGCGCACTCAAAGAAATGGCAGCAAAACCACCGGGACCCAATAAGGCTGATGCTCGTGGTCGTAAAACAACACAGGTGGTTTTAGATAAGAAAAGTCTGACACGCCATCCCGCTCTAACCTAGAGTGGGAAAACTCATTGAATGATTTCCAAAAAAAGCTGGAACGACACTTATTTGTCTCGTGAACTTATTGTTTTCTCGTCTATAAAAAATAAAATGTGTAGAGAGTGAGAGACCATAGCAAGATAGCTACTAAATAAATCCTACTTAGTATTTTTTTATCTTGGTCTCTAAAAGCTGCAGACCGCAAACGCATCGACGCCTTTGAGATGTGGTGCTGGAGAAAGATGCTCCGTAAACTCCGTATCCCTTGGACAGCATTTCGGACCAAACGTGGATACGTTTCTAACGAGCTGTTTACGAGCTCTTGTAAGATGGATATCTTACAAGAGCTTCAAATCTCATCACGGCTGTCGTCCGAGTGTCTTCGCAGGATTCTGCAATACTCGGTCACATTGCAAGGAAAGACGGTGACAACCTCGAAAGGCTCATTGTGACCGGTAAAGTAGATGGTAAAAGGCCTCGCAGACGCAGCCCAATACGTTGGTCCAACCAGATCCGCGCCGCTCTTAACTCCACGATGTACGATGCCCTTCACAACGCCAAAAACAGGAACAGATGGAGGAACATCATAAGGGTTAAAGTGATGAAGCAGGGAGATCACGACCCTCAGCATTGAGGAATATAACGCAAGGTCCTCCTTGAGTATTTTATATCAAAATTCTCTAACTTTACTCCAAAGTCTTTTGGTTTTAACCCGGGGCCCTGAAGCGTTAGGCAAAGAACACGCCTTCCCACTCAGCCCAAGAGTTGAAGAAGTCGTTGGTTGATTTCCCACATAGAAATCAGTCTTTTGACCTTACTCTTAACCTGGCTACTAGATCATCACCGACCCAATATGAACTTCAAAGTCACCTTTAACACCAAACACGTACAAATGTAATAACATAGGACTATGTATTGCAAAAATGTAGCAATCGAAAATGTAAGAACTATAATTTTACGTAAATTTACAGAGCAACAAAAGGTACATAGACCGTAATGACGCTATAAAGTCCATAAATCAAGTGTGAAATCTTCAAAAACATAATAATTTGCCAGTCTGAATTTAATGGAAGGCAATTCTCTACCTAAATTAAGTTATTATAAAAAATACAATAGCTTCAACTTTCAAGACTACGTTTAGAAATCAAAATTATAACACTAATCTTCTTCTTGTTCCTGCCTTTATTCCATACTAGCTGTCCCCTGCGGTTTCACCCGCATTTTTCGTTACTGCTCCGCTCCTGTGGGTCGTAGCGTGATAGTATATAGCCTATAGCATTTCTCGATAAATGGGCTATCTAACACTGAAAGAATTTTTCAAATCGGACCAGTAGTTCCAGAGATTACCCCCTACATACAAACTTACAAATTTTACCTCTTTATAATATTAGTATAGACTATGTGGGGTCAAAGCAACAAATTTTCTTCTTCCATTCTGTCCTGTCACCCGTCATACTATCACTAAGTCCCTTTTCTTTCATATCAGTCCAGACACAATCCATCCATCTTTTCTTTGGACTCCATTTTCCTCTCCATCCATCTACACGTAAAAATAATAACGCTAATCGCGTTACAAGAGTTATGTTCTTACAGTATTCTGTTAATGAATTTGGTTGTAATTTGGTAATTTAATAGTATTAACTCACGTTCTCAATCCTGTGATCTAATTATATTATCCAAGAAATCATCTATCGCATTTATTTAAGTAGGGCTGTCCGAACGTATACTTAGGTTTTAAACCTTTAGCTTATTAGGTGTAGTTACTCAGATACCCGCGAAACGAGACACAATAGTAAAACAATAACAGCGCGGTCTCATAGGACCGGTTGGGGATTCAAACGTTAAAAAAAAAATGGTTGCCTGTAAAGTCGTTTTTACGGGCGAAGATTTTACGTGACAACGTCTTTTTCTCGGTAGAATATTTATTGATATGAATATAATTAAATTGCACAATAGGAACAAGGAATTGAATGAAAATAAGAATTGCACAAATTTTAACTATAGAAATATATTTTGTTTACTAAAATTCTCTAGTGCTGCGCGCGCGGCAGACCGATCATAGTTGAGTGGGAGAGAGACGCAAGGCATTCGGCGGGCCTCTCTCTCGTTCGGTGACTCATCGTAACGTTACCGAGCGTTACACTTTTTCATAAGTGACTCCCAGCCGCAACCTAATTTAAGACGTTGTCACGTCAAAACAAAGTTACAACGCACAACTGGAATCTTGGAAAAGTACACGAAAGTACTACTCCCGAAGATTGCCGATCGCTCCCAGAGATTGCACGGACTGGGCACAATTTTTGAAACCATACGGTGTGCTCTACCTGCAAATTGATTCAGAGACAGTGTGGTTTTCCTCAATAAAATAATTTCGAATTGATTCGATCCCGATTTCTATATGTTGGGTATCTTTTACAAACATGGTCAAATAAACCAGTTAATATCAGGTAAGTCGTTTTCTATACAAATATTATAGAGATTAAATTTATAAGTTAAGGGCCTGTTTCACAATGTCCGAGTAGGCACTACTCACTGAATAAATTCAAAAATGTGACAGAATTCGTATAAAATTATCTGTCAAGTAAGATACTCGAAACTTAATCATAGGTGGTGAAACAGGCCCTAAGTGTGTAAGGGGTAATCTCTAACTCTACTTAACGGATTCGTAAAATTCTTTACAAGTATGTAGCTGCACTATTTTTGAGTACTACAGGCCATATAACATCACGCTAAGAGAAATCAATCAATTCTGTAGTAGAGGAACAGTAACTAAAGAAGCGGGCGAAATAGCTAGATCTTAACATTTTGATACAATATTATACAATTCGTCCACTATAATATATAATAATAATATAATTCTTTAATCAGGTAAGTTACACCCATATCATTACACATTAAAATTGATCAATTAAAATAAATAAATAAAATTGAAATTGACTTAAAATGTCATCAATACACCGTAATAATAAATAAATATGTCATTAATAATAGTCAGCCAGGAATAATCAAAATAAAAATTAATAATCACAAATTTAAAATAACAAAAATAGTAATCAAAATTTAACAATGAAATGTTTATCAATTAAAATAGTCAGTCAGTAGTGTCTGCGTGTTTCTTGTACTGCTATATGTCGGCCACTACAATGCCTAAGTATATAGCAGTCCATCCTTGTAGCAAACATCGCCAGTACGGCGTTGGGGCTACCCCTCACTCTGCGCAACAAGGACGCGGCACGCTTTCGCATGGTGGCATGGAAGCAGTCGGTGCGTGCTTCAGCGAACATGCCCGAAGCACTACAAATTCGGGGTAGCCCCATCACCGCCCTGAACGCGTTATTATATTGGACGCGAAGGGCGCTGTAACTTTTCTTACTGTAATCAGCCCATAGGCTACACGAGTAAAGCGAGGTACAGTACGCTCTAAAAAGTGCAACTTTTACCTCACCAGAACATCGCGCAAACCTACGAGCTATCATATTTGCTCTGATCGACAGCGCCCTTCGCTCCCGCTCCATATCTGCATGGTCTTTCAGGTCGGTAGTAAGTAAATGTCCCAAGTATTTAAACTGTGACACTCTCTCAAGAGGAACATCACACAGCTTAATTTGTGGTATAGTATCAGGACATCTAGCACCACCGGCCTCAAACACCATGAATTGGCTTTTCTTGCCATTGTACAATAGACCATGACCACAGGCATACTCCTCGCACGTCCGTATCAACTTTCTCAGGCCGCAGACCGAAGCACTCAGCAGCACCATGTCGTCTGCATAACTGAGGTTGTTAACACACATACCGTCAATGTGGCATCCAACATGCCGCCCACTGAGCGCCACGATCAGCCCGTTAATATATAAATTAAATAGGGTGGGAGATGTTAATCCACCCTGCCTAACGCCACACTCAAGCTGATACGGATCCGACATTGTTCCCGCCCACCTGACGGTATTGGATTGGTTAGCGTACCAGTACTGGAATATATTGATGAGCTCCTGTGGCAAATTAATGCTTTTCAGCTTGTCCCACAGTAACTTGTACCCAACAAGGTCAAAGGCCTTGGATAAGTCGAGGAAGCACGCATACACTGGCGTTTTGCGATCTGTGTAGTATTTGACGGTTTGCTTTAGACACAGTATGGCACTTTCTGTGGATAACCGCGGACGAAAGCCGAACTGGTTGTCGTGCAATGTTACGTATTTATTTAACTGTGTGTTAAGCAAACCGTCAAAAACTTTTGCTATGATTTTTTTTTTTTTGATAGTAGCGAGAGAGATGGGCCTGTAGTTAATAACGATGTTGTCGATGTTGAATGTAGCAAACTGATTGTTATCAGTCACTGGCTGTTGCCAGTAATCATTATTTAGTTTATTTTCCGCCGTTATCATCCGTAAAACGCATATCATTCACATTCCTGTGTTTGTAGCTCGCAAAACGTCGAAATATAATACCCTCGGGCCACAGCGATTCATCCAAAAATCTAGGAATATTAGCCTCTGATATAAAAAATTTATACGCTTTGTAACCTCTGTTATATTTCATATTTATCCTTTCTAGTGAAACTGTTTCCTTAGTTTTATCACAGATATGTTTTATTATAAGTTGGCGAGTGTGAAGTTAGGCTCTGCGAATTTTGGCGCTTGAAATATCGTACAAAAATAAAGGTTTAAAAAAAAATTAATGCCAATAACTGTTTTTAACAGCAATAAGAACTGCAAATTGCATTTATTTTTTTAAAACCTTTATTTTTGTACGATATTTCAAGCGCCGAAATTCGCAGAGCCTAACTTCACACTCGCCAACTTATAGTGGACGAACTGTACATTAAACTTTCAAGACCGGTCCTAGACATTATCACCAAAACACCTATTGTTTTAAATTATGTATCTTTTACATAACTTGTGCATCGTCACTCCATTGTCATCACACTAACCGTGGGTTTATTTCGAAGTACGGTTACATTTTCGTCTAGACAATATTAGTCATGTTACCTGGACAGGTCGGAGATATAAATTATATATTTTGCATTAATATTGTTGCAACTTTCTAGACCGATAACTTGAAATGAACGTTTATCATCGGGTCTTAGGCTAGTTTTAAATAATGGACAAAGCAAGTGGTAGTGAAAACGGTCGATTGAATTGTTGCATGTGAACTATCTTTAACAAGCAAGGGCCGGGGAATACTTTCAACAAAGGATTTTATAATTATGTCAAATATATTATCTGTTATTTATTTATTCATTAGTCTATTTGTTATAGTCTATTTTATCTTGTGAACTCTATTGTTTGAGAGCTTTTATTTAATTTATTGACCATTCATGAATCCCCGACCGGTCGCATGAGACCGCGCTGTTATTGTTTTACAATTGTGTCTCGTTTCGCGGGTATGTGATAGGTTAAATTGGTTATAACTTTTTTTATTACAAGTCATTGTTTCTCTTTGTTTTAAAAATTGATTTTTAATTTTAATTGTTATCAACTCTCAATGTTGTTAACTATCAATTAATTCATGAATCCCCGACCGGCCTCATAGGACCGCGCTGTTATTGTTTTACTATTGTGTCTCGCTTCGCGGGTATTGATAGGTTAAGGAAGGAACTGGTGGTTGTGCAGGATGGGCAGCTCAGCAAGTGCCGCATGTCTTGCGTAGCGGCTCCACACTGGCACTGTGTTAAGGATGAAATCCTGTACTTTTCTGGATCTATGCGAGGCCAATGATAAAGCCGTACAGGTTGCCAAATACTGCTCGGAGAAAATTTTGTTTAAAGACATCAATACGGAAATAAGAAGAAGAAAGAAAGGAACCAACACAAGTATTAAAAATAACTTACTAGGGCTGTTATACTCACATTTGTAAATGTGACCGTTTCAAATCCAATCAAGATTTTTTTATTTGTATTTTTTATCAAGGTCCAAATCAAGGGAAGGTAATTAATTTATTGTCAATGAAAACTATCCCCATTTAATACTACTTACAGTTTATCTAAAACTCTGTTGTCTGATAGATATCGCTGTTAGTAATAAGGCCATCATTGTACCCATACATTATTTTATAATTTAAGTGTCTTTCGATACCTGAGGTTGGAAGACGCCGCCACCGCCGAGCTCGACCCGGGAAGAGATGGAATGATGACCTAGATGCCTACCAAACGAGCTGGTTCGCGGTGGCTCGTGAAAAGAATGCCTGGAAGAAGTTGGAGGAGGTCCATGCCCAGCAGTAGGCAAGTATAGGCTGAACAAAAAAATGTGTCTTCAAGGCTAGAGTGAATAGACTCCTCATAAACTAGTGCGCCTCACCATCACCTATTGCATCACTGCTTACCATCAAGTAGGATCGCAGCCAAGTACTAATTTACATTATTAAAAAAAATGGCTTTAAGCATGACAAAGACTTATGCAACTGTTTTGTTCTACAATAAAATAATATTCTACTCCACAAGCGAATAAAAAATCTAATTTCATCATAACTTGTAGTTAATTAAATGTTAAAGTGCTAACAAATATCTAGACGTCGCGTCGTTATCACTTGTGAGTGACAGATCATGACGTTGATGACAGCTTCATTAACAGCCGGCCGATCTGCATCTAAAATCTTAATAGATTGAGTAGCTGTGTGTTTACAAAATGCCCGTTTAATATGTGTTGACATGGTTAGTACAGTGGTTGATCGATTGGCGGCTACGTTTTTTTTTTTAAAGTGGGAAATCATCAAAATAACTTATCCCGCTCTGGGTGGAGCGGGAGGGCGTGTCAGACTTCTGCTGACTAAAACTCCCTCCTGTTCCTTCTTTGCTTTAATTTCGAATTATTCCCATTTGTCCCCTCTAGCCCTGTCCTCCGGGGTGACAGCTGGGAATTTTCTTCCCAGTTGTCACCGGGGTGATAATTTGTGCCATCTGTCCCCTTTGAAAACTGACTAGAGGGGACAAATGGTAAGTTTTTTTCCCAGTTGTCACCTGGGGGGTGACATTTGCTACAATTCCTTCCTTCGATTTCAAATAAGCATGCGACTAATAAGCACGTGTAACTTTACCGTTAGTGATTATCTGTGATTATACGATTAGTATTAATAAGTTTATAATCTGTGATTGTAGCTATTAAAGGAAACGTTATGTTGATTCTTTCTCATTTGATTCTATATAGTTTTTTAAATATTTTTATTTACTTAATCAATAGTTAATATTTTGCTAATGTAATTGTCATAATGATTGTATGTAGCATAAGAAATAAAAAAGGTGAAATTTATGGCAATTACATTTTTTTGTGGGAAGGAAGTGATTGTAGCAAATGTCACCCCCACCCCCCCGGTGACAACTGGGAAAAAAACTTCCCATTTGTCCCCTCTAGTCAGTTTTCAAAGGGGACAAATGGCACAAATTGTCACCCCGGAGGACAGGGCTAGAAGGGACAAATGGGAATAATTCCAGCCGGCTACGTTGCGTCTTCCGGGTTTGCTCGGAACAAATATTATTTTTATGGCCTACAGATAGATAATTGTTCCAAGTGTGAGTGGGTGACTTTTGTATGCAACTGCACACGTTTGTAAACGCTCATACGATACAGGAGTATTCCTAGTGTGGGGACAAGGTTTTCAAAATCAAAAAAATTATACAAGGTTATTTGTAAAATACTGGCAACCCATCAGGACTATATTACTATCATCATAAATATACAGTCCTGCAAGTTTGTTAGTGTTTAACTAATAACCCTGTATAGATGGTAGATATTGACTCTTCATTTTTTTATATGACTCGTATAGGTATCTACTAAATATATTTACAAAGTTGAGTATAGATTGTTGGATGTAAATGGTTTATTGTATCACAATAAAAGTGTTGGTTAGGTCGTAAAAAATGTAATTGGGCCGTAAACAATCACATGAAGTGTAAAAAAACCACTAGCTCAGCGTATCTTTAAGCTAGTCGAACTATACAGTAAGAACTATATGTAGATTAAAATTATAAAAACGTGCAATTTTGGACAGTATTGAGATTTTCATCGACACGCTAAGAAGAAGTTTGAGCATAGACATTATCGCAGTACAAATAAAGTGTATTGATATCCAATTAAAGCTAAATATTCTGCAATCCCAAATCCTTTTGACAACATAACAAAACACAAAACATACCAAAAACAAAATTAGATGCACGATCATTCATCCTTCAGAATTACGCATAAAGGTCCGACACCAAATAATTGGCTATGTCAAGTGTCAAATTCCCTTTCACGCCTGCGCTAACATTAGTCATTCAGAAACTAGGATGTGCCTGTGCCTAACGACGTTACAAAACAGATTGCAACCGCACATACACATATGTAGCTATAGTACTCAAATATAATAAAAATGTTGTTTTGACACTAAAAATAAACAACAATTTCTAAAAGTTGCCACACTTTGAAACCGAGGCGCAGCTATGCCTACCTTCAGAAATATAAGAACAGCCGACCTAAAAAGGTTACATTTGGCAATTCATCTAAGAGCAAATCATATCCCGAATTCCGAAAACGGTTGCACAAATTAGCCGAATCATAAATCATTTCATATCAGAAGCATATTCCGTGTAAATATTCCCGCACGAAAAAAACTATGATTCATTTATAATTATCCAAATATGATTCTGCTGAAGTAGCCTTTTCAGGCACGCAGTAGTAGTTCCATATCCATATGCTTGACAAAAACTTATTCTAACCTCATTCTACAGAAGGATACCTACCCTTCTATGGATTGCGCTTCCTTTCCATATCAGCACGACCACCAATCAAATTCTTTTCTACACAAATATCAGAATTGTTTTAAAAACTCCTTCCTATAAATATAAAGTATGTAATGGCGCATTTATTTGAATGTGATAATCACTGATTTCTTTGGTATTGGAAAAGATCTCCTTTTTCCATTTGATATGTATAGCCCTACTCTTCAGGAAGGTTATATAGGCTCATTAAAATCACAATACGACCTTTCTGAGTCGAGTAATAAAATAAAGTCGAACACTAGTTAAACTAACGAATACAAAGTAATATCGCAGGCGAATGTAACCCCGGAACACAGCCAGTTACTTACGTGATTAATCTCAGTCTATCTAGAATGCCTAGTTGACTTGCCAGTTTGTATTTGAATTGTCTTCAAACTATTCATTCATCATTGTCATAATCTTCAATTGTTTGGTCAGTCGAAACTTAATACAAATTAATTATCGCAATATATTCGTAATTCGAGACTACGCGGTATGGTATGCCTAATTTTAGTCCAGTATTATTATTCGGACAAAAGAACAGGGGGAATTTCTCCTTTTGCTCGATTTTGCGCTTTTGGCGATTTGCAGCCATAAAATCCTTCGGGAGCTTCCATTGTGACGTAGAGCAATGGGCAGCTCACCACCGGCTATCCGATGACTGTGCAAACCGACCCCAAGGCGTCCACAGCGCGTAGTGTTCCTCACGCGCCTCAAAGAGATGAGCAAATCTGTAGGCAGCACGGTCGATGCCCGCTAGAGCCTAGGAGAATTTCTGAAAAGATCTGGTCCTTGAACGCACTGAACTACTGAAGCTCCCGCACCACCTTAGAGCGAGAGAAGGCATCGGATAATTTCCAACAACAAAAAAAAAACCGGGCAAGTGCGAGTCGGACTCGCACACTGAGGGTTCCGTACCAATTTATCAAGATGAAAACAGTTCAATTCTCGAATCGAGTCTTAAAGATTTTACAAAAAAGAAAATCTTGTAATGTAATTAAAAATTTAAAGTTTACGGAATTTTCCCTTTATGTGTGCTATAAAACGTTGCTTCATGCCAAATTTCAAGATTCTAGGTCGACTGGAAGTACCCTTTAGGTTTTGATTCCCTTGCGAGTACTTGCGAGTTTCAAAATATGCAGCTTAAATTGCTGTTTTTTTTATTGCGTTGACATAGAAGTTTGATTTTGTTACAGCTTAAAGGTATTATAGATCTGAGTATTTGGTATGAATTTCAATTTAATACCTCTACGCGTTTATGAGGAAATGGGTAGTAAGTTTAAAATTATTAAAAAAAATATATTATGTGATGTAACTAAAAATTTATGGTTTTCGTAATTTTTCCTTTATCTATGCTATAAGACGTTGCTTCGTACCAAATTTCAAGATTCTGAGTTCACGGGAAGCACCCTGTAGGTTTTGATTCCCTTGCAAGTGTCGAAAATTTGCGGCATAAACGGCTGTATCTTTTGATTGCGTTGGCTTAGAAGTTTGATTTTTTCACAGCTTCAAGAGACAATAGACCTGAGTAATTGATATAAATTTCAGCTTCATACCTCCACGCGTTCCTGAGAAAAAGGGTCTTGACAGACGGACGGACAGACGGACAACAAAGTGATCCTATAAGGGTTCCGTTTTTTCCTTTTGAGGTACGGAACCCTAAAAATAACATTAAATCCTAATATAAATAAAAGTGCTTCTATAAACTGAATACGTCATAAAAATCATTTAAAATTTGTGCTAAAGAAAGTAACTACTACAGTCTGTACTTTAATCCCGGCGACAAAACTGACAAATTCAAAACTTCAAGCTTACAAATAATATTGCCAGTTCTTGTAGGTAGTGTTGCACCTACGGTACCGGTTTGCCGAATCGTAACTTTTTATATTTATTAATCGATTAGAAAAAAATTCAGAAGCTATCAATTTTGTTCCCGTACACGATAAAACCTATTCGGGTTATAAATATTCGTTTTATCGTTTACTACTTTCCTTACAAAACGACAGAACTTTAAAAAAATAAAAATAATTATAACCTAATAACTATAAAAATAATTATAACCTTTTAGATATATTGATCCTTCAAAAGCCAACTCATGGCCCCAGAAGTTTAGACCCTGCTGGGCCCCTACGGTTTTGATGACTCTCTCTGATCTCTTTGAGGCGCGCTTGAAACAGTACGCGCCGTTGGGTTGTGAAGGCCATGCCTTCTCGTATGGATCCACCTCTTTTGCTAGCATTACTGCTTCGCAGTAGGAGGCGACCGCCAGTCGTCTTCGCTCTGCGTAGAACCTACGGCAGGAGGCGTCGGGACTCCCTAGGTTCGGCAGGAGCCGCTTTAAGCCCCAGTCCGTTCCAGTTTGGAAGCCAGACATCGAAAGTGCTACTCGAAAGTGACACCGGCTGATGTGAACCCCACCTGCCGTTATTATTCGACACGGTAAGTTCGGGAGGTTCCTGCATCGGATCAAGCAGGAGAGGACGCCCAGGTGTCGCCACTGTGTGGACCGCCCGGAGGACACGGTGGAGCACACGGTAGAGGTGTGCCCCGCTTGGGCGGAGAACCGCCGTGTCAAAAAAAAATTGCCGTTATTATTCGGGAACCCGGTGATGGCGCGTTCACTTTGAGTCCTAATTACAAGATCCTGTCTACGACTGTCGCAAAACTACGTGCCAATTCTTCGGTCGCCGCCTGATACAACTCTCGTCGAGCCACGACCACCGTGACGTCTGACGTTTAAAAGTGTTTGTGAAAACCTATTTGCAAAATAAATATAAAATATATCATTTATTGAATATTTCACATAAAAATATACGTTATTACTTTTGTATTGTTTACATTTCAAATAACTATCTACTATTCAGGATAAATTATTATAAAAAACGATACTACTTGATTTTATTAACGACAATTTACGGTAGAGGTACATCACTATTTAAAAATTGCAAAAAAGTGACAACATTCGTTATGTCATTTTTGTCGCGCTGATTAAAATACAGACTGTAAGTTCTCTCATAACTTTCAATACGATTTGATAGTGTTATACAAGTAACCATTGTCGGCTGTGACGACCATGACGCATCTTTTGACAAGCATGGCTAAAGGTGCTCAACGATTTTGACAGTTCTGAATTAATGTTCATAATTATTATAGACAGTAATTAGTGGATGTGTACTCTTTTAATTACATATAATTATATAAGATGCCTTAGTTGTCTTTTATTGATTTCACTTTTAGTTCTTTTGTCTCATGGATACAATAGGGCTTGTACTTTTTATAGGTTAAATAATAGTAGATTATGTAACCAGGGCTTATAGCAGTGTCGAAAGAAGCAAAGGTTGCTAAGTTTCATTCCCGAACGTCAGAGAGAGATTCATATAATTAACTCCTGAGCATTGTTAGAGAGAAAATTATAGAAATATAGAAAACTGAGTGAAGTCAGGAATTCAAGCCGCCCAAGATAAAGAGTTTTATTTCCGTGTTGGATACACTTATCAAAAAAAAAAACGAAACAAAAAAAAATTCACTATGCTTATAGCTTGCAGCTAGCAGGGAAGTATAGTTTTCTATAACGAGCTCTTTCAATACTTTCTTTTAGAGACTAGTCAGTAATTACATTTTAATTCCAATTGACGTTCCATGAACGATATACTTCATTCGCTCATGGAATAAAGCTGTCTTTGTCTTGAGCGGCTTAAATTCCTCACTTCACTCGAGTTCCTAAATTAACTCCCTCGAAATACTCGGGAGTTAATTATAAAAATCCCTCACTAATGTTCGGGATTATAAATGAGCAACCTTCGTTTCGTTCAGAATTCAACATGCCGCCCTCGCCTTAAAGATACTGCATTATCCTCTAGTCACATAGTCTACTATTAAAAATATGTTCATCAACGACGAAGTTACAAAGCTTTAAATTGAAAAAAAGAGCAATACAGAGAGGAATAACGAACGATTGCTATGCTCAAACGAAACTGGTAGGCTTTGTTGTTAACTTCCTAAGCTTTCATAAGAACGGTGGGAATAAAAGGAATAAATGAAACCATTAGTCATTAACAACAGTTTTATTATAAATAACAATATACCTCAAATGATGAAATACTGACCTTTCAAATTAATTATTATAAACATTTATAAAATATTATGAACTCTATTAATAGGGCGCTTTCAATTTATGCGTTTTTGGATGGCCTGCTGCGGTGGCGAAGCGGTGCGTTAATCATACTGCGTATTTTTTTTTAAGGTGGGAGATCATCAAAATGACTTTTCTCGCTCTTCGTGTCCGACTTCTACTGACTAAAATTCTGTTCCTTCTTTGCCCTAATCCTCGGGTCCCGGGGTTCTCTTTCGTCAACGCAGGCCCCAGTAGGCTTCGACACTGTCGGACCCTACGGTTTGCCGATATCTCTTTGAAAAAAAAACGATCGTCTATAGGCAGTCGACTAACGCACCGCTTCGACATCGCAGCAGGCCGTCCAAAAACGCATAAATTGAAAGCGCCCCAAGAGCTTTCTTCCATTTTGTCAATATTACTTAAAAATAGTACTTAATTTCTATTAATATACATTCATTCTTTGTACATTGCTGTCATATATTTAATTTTACATTTTCATTACCTTTAACTATTATATTATCTTTCGTTACTACATTCACGCAATGTAAAAATATAGCAAAATGATAAATCATTTTGTTAACACTTATTGTCGTTTAGTCGATTCGAATTAAAAGCTTGGAGACCTTAATGATAACTATACTTTAATCAAGGACTTAACCTAAACCTCTTTTATGCATACTGTATTTTTTCAGTCATGAGGTCATTTGTGTGGAAACTTTTCAATTTTCGGATTTCTTTTATAGTGCCCGTATGTGACACCCCCAGCAGCTGTGGGGTACATTTGGTTCGGAAGAAAACCTCTTTCAACATGTCGCGGAATCGCGAGGTGGGGCAACCGACCACTTGACAACGCATCGTACAAAGACGAAGGATCCTTTGCCAAACCTCTCTTTAAATATTCTACTTGTACGCTTGAAGGTATGTAAGAGTCAAGCAAGGAGGTAGGACGTCTCTTAAACGCACCATGAGGTAAATAGGGCCGTGGAGCCAACGAACTTGAAGCTAAATTATTTTCTTGGTAAACCTGCTTTGAATAAGGACGATACATTGGCAACGCCCTTGGTATATGCGACAAGTGCGCGGGAGGACCTTTCAACAGCAAGGGATTAGGACGAGGTAGATCAGGTATTGCATGGTGCTTATAATGATGCCCTCTGATAGGCGTGCGAGAATTATAGTGACGCGGAAACTCCGCTTCAGTCTCCGGACGGTAAGTCGGTGGTGCTTCAGTTTCATTAGCGTCTTCATCGATTGTGTTCGTTTCACTGTAGTCTGGACTTCCATAATAAGACTTGGGAGCAGTCGATGGTACTAGCTGTACTCCTGGAACGTAGCTGTTGTAGTTCAAAACAGGAACTTGTACGGGCTGGTAGCTTATTACTGGTTGCACCGTTGCTAGAGCTGGGGTGATAGTCGGCTGAGCTCGGTACAAGTACGTCGGTGGTGGAGGAGCAGTAGGCGGCACATATGCGGGTGCCTGTACGTAATTATTAGCTGTACCGGCCTTTTGAGGACCATTAGAATCGAACTCTGCAAGCACGTGCGGTGTTTGGTGCGCTGATGGTGTGGAGTAGTACTGTGGGACTAGATATATTTGCATTGGCATGTTCGACAAATACCCCACCATGGCTTGCTGAGGTCCTGTGCTGTACTGCGCTTTGTTTGCTTCTGGCGAGTATCTCTCTGGTGGCTCCGTCACTGCATACTGGTGCACATACCGCTGCTGTTGTGGTTGTGTATGAATTGTCTGAGTCTGAGGGTTCTCGAAAAATCTTAGGAGCCCAGTTTTCATAAAATCTAAAGAATTAAACCCTTGTCCCACTTCAGGGGCTGAATTTTGTTGAGCATCAGATTTGTCATGGTCTTTTTCTAGTTCACTCTTCAGCTCACTCCTCAAGTTATCTTCTTCTATGTCTTGCAACTCGATTTTCTTCTCGGCTCCCACGGCGAGGGCCACGAGGAAAAAGGTAGCAATCTGAAAGTAAAAGCGGAAAAGTGAGTCGAGAGCAGGTGTACGTCGAAGCAGCCGCCGCACTGGACCGTTCGAGATGGCGCGAAGAGGCGTGCCCGCCGCCCGCACCCAACATTACGCCAAACAGGTGAATGGCAAAAAATAGACTAGAACCTATTATGAAACCGGTTACCAACATACTGAGATACGGGAATGCAAACTTTTACTTGCAATTGATGTGGTTAAAGATAATGCGGTACCAACCATGTTACGTGTTACTTACATTAACCGTAATTACAACTATAAGTTATTATTTACAACTTACAATCATTAGAAACTTACGCATCGATGTGTGTTTAAAATACTACTGTATAACAAGCAGAATAAATAGTCTTACGTCACACATAACGAGCGTATGTAAATCCAGTTCAAATAATAATAACATAAATTGATGTGTGAAATGTATTCACATTCAAAGAAGAAGAAAAAAAACAAGTCTTGCGAAATTAATTCTTTTGTTTTCGAATTTCACATCGCACGCAATGGTATTGAAAATGGTATCGTGGGCCACCTTTTATTCCACACATGAGGATGTGGATGTGCCTAATCCGAAAATGAATGGACCATTTGCTACTTTGGCGTTTCCTACAGCGTTAATTATGTTAATTTCTCTGTCGGATTAGATTTAAGTATGTGTTGATGGACTGTCAAGCAAATCACTAATTTCCTCGCTCCAAACACGGTCCGATGATTAGGCATCACTTATAAACTGACGCCTGCTCTACTGTGAATAAAATTGATTTAGACTTAGATCTAAGTTAAATATTATTAGATGATTCAAATTAAGATGAAGCTCTCGACACTCATTTTATCATTCAGTCAATCTTAGTTCGTAGTTTTAAAACATTCTAGTTTTATTTCGGAAAGCAATGTGTGCTTTTTTGCGTAATATATTCCAAAATATTTGTGTTAAAAATCTTTTATTAGCTTTTAGAAGCAGATTATTATCTAATTTAATGCATTTTATGAACAGGAAATTTTGTTATAAAATCATGCTAGACTGAATCTTGATCTTAGGTGTTGACACCAATTTTGAAACCTAGTTCATCCTAGATAGTCAAATTATACATTAGAACCGTTATAAGACGATCGTGGGTGATCACATGAATATTATATAATTATGTTGTGTCAAATTCTTCGATGCAGATAAATATTATTATGCAAAATGAAAGTTGCATAGGATGTTATTGGCAAATGTTCGTCTGTCCCTGATTATAGAATATTAGGATGCGTTACGTCTATGTTTAAATCTTGTTGGTCGGAATGTATAATTTGTTTTGCATTAGCAGAAAAATAACCTATAACAAATACGAATAATTCTCAAAAGTAAAATTTTTAATATTCTTGCATTGTCTTTGGCCATCTTAATTCCAAATTTATTATTCGTTACAAAAATTATTATTATTATATTAGTTTTCCTATGTAAAATTACTCTTAGCAAATGGCCTTGCTCCAAATTTCTTTTTTTCCAACTCTACATTCGCAGGTGTGCTAGAAGATACTTTATAAAGAAATAAGCATCGTCTTTGTAAGTACTTTTCTGTTTCTGAATCTTATGTTTTTCCTAGTTTTGACTCTTGTCATTTTATTAGGACTTTGTTAGTTTCTTAGTCGACAATGAAAGTTTGTCATTATTGACTAACCGTGATAAGCTTGAAATAGAGGATACATTAAACATTAAAACATTGTTAAGCTAAATACGATTCCTTAATTGCTTGTTAATAACAGTCATTCTATTAACAAGTCCGTTATAATTGCAATAGCTGCATAAACCTTGAACGTGGTCGCTACACGGCATTACCCGAGTGCATTTGTATGTTAATGGTACACTTTCTTCATTTCACTCTTGCTTATTATTCGAATATCGATATTATACCGATATACATATCGTCAGACCGTTTTCACATTATCCGATCCGATATCGGTGTCGGACGCCGATACGATATCGGAGTAAGTAAAATGTATGAAATGCCGTGCTCCGATATCCAATATCGGGCCGGACAATATGAAAGACAGGTACATATTTCATACATTTACCTTACCCCGATATCGTATCGGCGTCCGATACCGATATCGGATCGGAATATGTGAAAACGGTCTTAATGTGTGTATTCTATGTAATGAAATAAAAAATCTAATTTAAATAATCATAGAAAACGACCATTTTTACATTTCGTTTATTATAAAGTATTTATTTTTCTCAAAACTCATGGTTCTGGACCTTTGAAAGGCATACGAGGGGCCAAAATCAACTAGCAGAGTTCCGTAAGACACATTTTTGTTGAACGTGTTACCTGCCGACTATCATCCACAGGGAATCCGTAAGTGCACTAGCATGTGTGTGGAGTAATGCTTCATACCTGATGATAAATACCTCTCTCCAAGATTGTAAAACTAATACGGTTACGAGAAATTTTTCTTGCTCTTGATATTATTTGAATAAATTCTCAATGGCCAAACGCAGAACTCGTCTTGTCACATTTCTGACATTTCAATCATTTCTTCCAAAAACCTGGTGTTATTATAATAATATGAGCATCATGTGAAACGGCTCCCAATTGAATAAGGCATAATGCTTTATAACCATTCTCCATGGTGTGAACTGCCAGTTCCTACACGAACCATTATGTTCCTTGAATAGGAATTGCCAAATTATATTAGAAACGGACGTACTTCACGCATTCAAATCTCCAAATCTTATCTTTTATTCTCTTGTAATGCAAAAACTAAGTACCCAAACGTTTTGGGAATGGATCTGCGGTAATCGCAAAGAAAGTTTTATTGCCTGCGTCTTTTTTTTTATTCTTAAAACTGTCTGCGTCTAGATTTAAGATAAAACTGAAGGTCAGTTTGTTATTTAAACCAACCTACCTACATTAAACTTTTTCAAGTGATATTTAAAAGAACTCGTTCATCAGAACATTTCTTGTACTTTTCACAATATTATGTAACCAGATGTACCTACTGGGCAAAAAGTTGGCGTAATGAGTGAAAATCGTAATATTTCGGTTCCGAATAAGGTGTTTTTTTTTAATTCACCTGAATAACCAGAACCTTTAATTGTGAAGGCTGCTTTTTTAGCTTGTCGATAATAAGAGCAGTTTTTGAAAGTTCCATATTTTTTTTCTGACTGGCCTTTGATCTGTTTTGCATTTTTATAATTTTGGGTTGGTTTTGGTTTGGGTTGGTTTGGTTTGGGTTTTGGGTTTTTGGTTTAGTCAACGGGCGTATTTCCGAAACATTAAAGGCAAAATTTTGAGGTTTAAGGCAAAAGCAGAGTTTGAGAAATATTCAACAAATGCTTAAATTTGCCATTGAAATGCTAACATATGAAAAGGTACCTACATTATTTAGGCTGTTATAGATTTGTTGCGAAAATTTATATATATATAAATTTTATATTATGATTTGTTGCGATAAGCAATACTTGGGTGACCATCTTAATACACCGAGACTCCTCCTTGCTCCGGAAAGCACGCTTAACCTAACTACTAACTAGTGATCATTAGACGTCTTTTGACAGCCGTAACGGATAGATAGAAACCAAGAAATCTGTCACCAGTATCCACTAGATTGTGGTGGTCAAATAGGCACACGTTCCACTTTAAATATAGGTTTTCAAGTGAATTCGAGAGACAGTAAACCGCTCTCGATACACTTGGGTGAAGGCTTAGAGATATTCTGATCCCAATCTGCTAAATCCACAACTACAGTACCCGCTATACATATATAAACTGTATTATCCGTAAGTCAATCATCAATCAGAGAACCGACTCGATGATTAGAGATTGTATCTATAATTCTCAATCAAGCTCGAAGTTTACATAAGTCCCTTCTCACTACTCTTTATGACTGGATTACGGTTTGTGGGCGAAATAATTACAGACAGGTAGAGATGTTGGTCAGATCCAACTGTAAGTGCATCTACAAGCCAGTCCGATGAATTAAGTAAAAGTAAATTTCGTAATAAGCAATTTACTTATTTGGATAGGTAAGTAAATTACCATTGTTCTCACCTTTCCGGTACAATAACAATTAATGGCAATTATTTTGAAATGAAACCACACCACACATGGTATAAGGTGTATACATACGTTTACAAATCCAAGTTATTTCACTAATTTTCCCAAATGAAAATTAATCATCAATGATTTTGGTATCTACTATATTGCAATAACTGCAATCAGTCATTATAAGTATATTCGTCCCCAATTTTCCTATCCTAAATCATTTGAAATTTTTATAGCGGATTCGGTTACGATTACGAAACTCCATAACATCCTTAATCTAAAAGACTTTCACATTTTATTGTATGTATCAACAGAATAGTATAGAAGTAAGTTTGATTTTTTTTTCATATATTAGTAATGATTTGATAATAGCAGAAAACAAAGAACAAATATTTGTCATCAAGGTCACTAAGTTCACATAATTTTCTTTGTAGATATTCTTTTGGTGAATAGTACAAATTCCTTAGTGCAATCACAATTCTGTACAGAAACAAGAAATATTACAATGGTATTGTATTGTAAATTCATTTTAATATTACACAACATTAAATCATCGTGCCTTAAACTAGTTTTCTCCATATGTAAAAAACTAAAACCCGGGATATTACATGACGATATGAGACAAGATGAATTGGCTACGGTTTTCAATAATTAATTAGGCAAAATTGCGAATCGTATTAGAAGGAAATCCTCCTTTAGATTTCCTTTTAGCATGTTTTGCAATGTTGCAAAAAAGTGAACATAAAATTTTTGATACCTAAATTTTGTTAAATGTTAAGCCATATTTTAAATTTTGCATTGACGTGTCGATCTTTTAAATTTTCTATGGGTAAGAAAATAGTAAGACCACCCAGTAATGTCCACGTGTGTCTATAGTGAATGAAAATGATTTCCAAGTAACAACTACTAGCTTTCTCCTTTATCACTTCCTAGAGTCCCATACAAATGATCATGATTGTTGTTAGATGTCGTCTAGACATAAACCTAGATGTTTTTTGCAATTTCAAAACGAAGTTTCCAGAATTTAGTTTGTGAAACTCATAACATTCATGAATGCCCGACCGGTCCTATGAGACCGCGCTGTTATTGTTTTACTATTGTGTCTCGTTTTGCGGGTATATGATAGGTTAATCCTATTAGCAAGTAACTATCTGATTTTCATTTGATTGATTTAAATTATTAGACAATATTATTACTATTAATGAAATGAGCAATGTCTGATTTCCATAAGTCTCGTTGTAAAGATTATGCAAAGGACAATTTTGGAAGTGTTGAAAGATGTTTTATTTATAACAGTGCACAAGAAAAAAGTGTTTCGATCGAATCGATTTTTTCTCTTGCAATGCTATCTGGTTATTTCGATGTATTTTTTTGTCGAGGGAAATCTTCAAAAGGCGCTTGGGTTTTTAAAGAAAAGACCAGCGAGAATTGGAATTTTACTTCAATAAACCAACTTTTTGAACACTGTCATAATGAACCCGTGATCTCTTAAAAAACCACGTCGGAACACCCTTTATAAAATCCTACTAGGACACATCCCCGTAGAGACAGTAAATATGGTTGCCTATTACCTCCTATGATTGTTTTGATACAATTAACACATTGTATAACAGTTGTCTATTGTAACACTTGTCAAAACTGTTAACAAGCAAATGTTTTGTTAGAAAACAATAACAATATCAAAGATGCCAGTAGCATAGAGACTGTCTACAAAATGTTTTCAAAATATTGGGCGGGACTAGGATATTGATCTATTTATTCTATAGACCTCCGGCGTCTCTTTATCTGAAATGGGGTTTAAAAAACACTTTTATATGTCAATGATTTCGTCAATTTAAACTAAATCAACCGCCATTTCCTAGCTGACTACCCTGAGAATAAACACTTTAAGCAAATTCAGAAATCAATCTCATATAAAGTTCATTCAGCAAACAAGTAGTGGTCAAATCATATGAGAGCCATGCAGATGACCTTAGATGATGTTTTGAGGAAGGAACCACAGATTTGAGTGGAACTGTCCAGTTAGTGCAAGCATTTGTCAGAATTCGTTTAGCTCAGCTCAGGACTACTAAAGAGCTCAACGACTTGATGAACAATACCAAAGAAAGGACATTTGGGTAGTTAAACAGCAAAGTAACCATGTAGTTATATTGAAAGTATATTGAAACAAGCAAACTTGGTGAATGATATCTACTTGTAACCGGTATAGAAGTTATAGTGTTCAAGATTAAATAAGTATGCGCTTTTTTACTACCGACAAAAAGTTTTAGAATGACAACAGTGATTAATATTTTGAATGCTCGTTATATTGGTATGAAATATCTTCTTATCTATAGTTAGTGTTGAACTTATAAGCTCGACATTACTAAAATCCATCCCGAAATAAAATCGTAGGTAGGTACTGTTTAATTTTAGAGACAATAAAAATCCTGTTTAAACATTTAAAATCTACTGTTCGTTAAATAGGTCAATAGCGATCAACGGTTATGTTGTTGAATCTATTTTTTATAGTATTATTAGTTTATTCAAAAGTAACCAGTATGTTCAAAACCACGATGCAATAAATTCATAATAAGAGTCTATGCTCACCTTCAAAAGAAGCATGATGAACTATTTAGCACAGCACAGAGTCCCGACAGTAAAGTTGTAGCACACACAAACACCAACGATTCACGATCACTTAGTTCAAAGTCACACCACCATCAACGATTCACCGCATCTTGCCGCCTTGCTTCGTTGACAACCTCAACTGTCTGTCCACACATCCGTCGTTGCAGGTTGCAGCCAGACCACGCAAGCGTGCTTGAAATCCTATAATTTGAACAAACCATCAGTTAAAAAAGAAAATCTTCCACCATTGATTGCACCCGATAATTGAACAATTGAACCATTGAACATGTCATTAGCATGTCACAATTTACGCGGGAAATTCGAAAATCGAACACTTCATTTTTAATTTATGTTTGTTTTTTTATGCATAAGTAGAACTGTCACTTGTAATTAAAGGTTTTATGTTATGTATTTTAATTAAATGATATTAGAAATACGCACTTGTTTTTATTAAAAAGTCATGGATGGCAAATGCGTTCGGACGGCTGCCCGCTCGGAAAGTGGTCGCGCGTATCGGCCGTTTGTTGTTAAATACCGCACTACTCTACATATTGGCGTACAGAAAGGCAATCATATCAAGTTTGCTGTTATGATGAGCTCAATTTGATGCAAAGGAGATCATTCTGTCAATGGCCATTGATGGGTCAGTACCACTTATTTTTGTAATGATAAATACAATGAACCTGGTTAGCTCGCATTGTTTAATATGGTTTTAGTTCAATGTAAGTTATATTATTTTTATTATTCGATGTTAGGAATTACTTTATTTTATACATATACATGTAATTGATGGATGTTTTATAGGAACTAGTCAAGTGCGAGTCGTACTTAAATTGCGCACTAAGGGTGACTTTAAATATCTACCTATTGGTACTAAAAACTTTACTTTAAATCTTACTTTTAATACTTACTGCTACCAGTTTACATTCAGTTAAAATAAAGCCCTATTCTATTGTAAACAAATGAAATATGGTACGGTAAATTAGGCAAGTATTTATTTTGAAATCAGAAATTAGTCTTTTCTACATTTAATCTCCTTACCACAGTAAACTTGTATTAAGATAGGTCGTGTTTTCGTGGACTTTAATTGACACAATCAAATCCAAACTGGTCTATCAAATGAGAAATAATGTTTCTCAGCATTTTTCATAACTGTATACTCCATGTCCTACATAGAGTAGACGTAGTCGCAGACAAAGCTAGTTATTTTACAAGCATTCATTTCGACAGGTAATTGAACTGTGTCCAATTTATTACAGATCATTCTTTATCGTTAATTCTGTCTGATGTCACTGGCCGGCAACAAATTGGTCATTAATCATTCAAAGGAAGATAAGCCTGATAAACTTGTCAGAAAATATTTAAATACCTTCCTGGGAGTTTTGGCGGGAGTTTTCGCACGAAGTTCAGTGGCTGTTTTAATTATTCGCAAATTGATTCGTATGTGATGTGAGAGCAGTGGTGGCCCAATGATAACGACCCCGACTTACGAGATGTAGGTCGCGGGTTCAAATCCTGCCAGGTGCTTTACTTTGTGTAATTTATTTCTTCACCATTGCTCTTAAAACGATGAAGGAAAAAATCGTGAGGAAACCGACATGTCTTAGAATCAAAAATTCGAAGACATATGCCATCCACCAACACACACAGGGCCTAGAGCGAGTACTAGAGAGAAGACTTGAGTCCCAACAGTAGGAACATTATAAGGGTCTGTTCACACAGACCGGCTCGGAGAGGAGAGCAGATTTTTTATTACGTTGAAAACAGAGTTTTAAGTATTTGGAGTAAGGTTTATTTTTGCATGTGCTCTGCGCGTTTAAGCATTCTTTACGACAAAAGCAGTGCCCAAGCAAAAATAAACCTTACTACAAATACTTAAAACTCAGTTTTCAACGTGATAAAAAATCTGCTCTCCTCTCTGAGCCGGTCTGTGTTACGGACCCTTAGGCTGATGCTATGCTATGATACTATTGTGATGTAAAATTACTTTACTTTACGCAGCTGGACTATATTTGAAATCCTTGAAACAGGGACGAATTCAGTAAAATGGATCTGAGAATTATCTGACTCCAGTCTTGCCATGAAGTACCGTGTTTCCCCAGATACCTAATGGGTTGTGGAGGTCTGGTAGGCAGCCGCTCCTCGTAAAATGCTGGTATTCAGCTGAATCCGGCTTGACTGGAAGCCGACCCCGATATAGTTGGGAAAAGGCTAGGCAGATGATGGATCTGAGAATTATTGCAGTATTGACGACCACAGAGAAGCTTACCGTGAAGGCTAAAAAAAATGCCTACCTAATGGAACTCGTCCTGTAACAATTGTGTTAAACAATAAATATTTTATACGTGCTTAGAGAAAGAACATATAAAAATATCTATTGTACATAATTATAAGACAATCATATCCTATAACAAAAGGATGCTTATGAAATTCTTGACAGATTCTACATAAAATTCAACATCACTGATTTTTTTGAACTATAACTGTGAACTATAATTCAACAATGACACATGTGTAAAACATACCCTTTCTACTTCATCATTTGTTTTTCCTTAAAGGGTAAAGGGAGATATATTGGTGATATAAGTAATTTTGTGATATTTTTTAAACACAACTCCATACGGTTCCCTATGCATAATGTGTTACTAGTATGAGGATATTTATCCTCCTCACACTTGTAACAACCCGCTAGCACTGTCTAATGAATGGGGTTGCATGAAACTGTGTGGTTATTCTGTTTTGAAGACACGTTACTTATTTCACCAATATTCCTTACTTTACTATATTTATCTAATTAACTACACCTTTGGTTTGAGGTGGAAAATCATCTAATAACTTCTCCCACTCTATAACGGGCGGAGTGGGAGACCGTGTAAGACTTTTACTAATTAAAAACACACCGTTGTTCTTTCAGTTGCCCTCTACGTTCAAGGACTACGGGTAACCTTATCAGAAGGCGATCAATGACCCTAGTAGGTGTAGTTACTCAGATACCCGCGAAACGAGACACAATAGTAAAACAATAACAGCGCGGTCTCATAGGACCGGTTGGGGATTCAAACGTTAAGCCCTGCTAAAGGGCTCCTACAGTTTTGGTATAATCTCTTTGTAATGTACGTGTAATGTTTATCATGTACGCCAAAGACATTCTTCTCCAAACAAACAAAAACATTATTCTCCATATGAAACGACAAATTTGCTTGCGTTAACTTCTGACATTTTATAAGTGACAACGTAAAATTAAAATATTTTGAACTAGCTGCTGCCAGCGGCTTCGTCCGCGTGAATTTAGTTTTTTTTCGTACAAACTTTGGACACTTAAGGTTCTATAATTTAAATTGTCACTTACGGGATATCTTCCGTGATTTCGATGATCGGGAACTCAAAATAAATATAAAAGTGTCAATTTAAATTATGAAACAAACCGTGATAGCCTAAAACAGTGTTTACTTAAGGTTCTACTTTAGGTAAGGCTCTGAAATGTTTAAATCATAATTCTAGCCTATGTTACTTAATGAAGATGTAGCTTTCTAATGGTAAAAGAATTTTTAAAATCAGTCATGTAGTTTTTAATTAAATCCTAACAAAACAAACAAAGAAAACATCAAATCTTTACTTTACTTCAGTAAAGTGAAAAGGAGTGTATTTTTCAAAAGTTCGCTATTATGAAAATCCCAGAAAAATAAAAACAGTGCGAGTGAGATAAATCATGCGAGCAAAACCTCTGACAAGACTATTCCTGAAACAAACTCTGCGCATTGAGGTAGCACAATAAGAAACATTTCTGTAATAATACTTTTACATAAACAATTTCCAACAATTGCGGATGTAGGAATCCCGCGTAAATTCTTCCTACTGACCATTTCTTCGTGAACAATAGGATTATGACGTCACAATGTGTTATGTAGCTCTCAAACAGTCAGGCACAACTAACTTGGTTCGCCATTCAGTTAGCAGCCTAGCTTTTTAATAAACTGCACCATTCAACTGGCCGCTTCAATGACATTCGGCTCTTCAATTGAACAACTCGGCTTTTGACTTCTGTTCGATAACGTTTAATATTTGCCTAGCCAAGACATTTTAGAGATTGTGGCAAGTCTTCATAATAATAATTTTGTTTTGTTGACGTCACTGGGCGTCATGACGGTCATCTATACTTCTATACTAATATTATAAAGAGGAAAGATTTGTACCTATTTTTGTATGTTTGTAATGAATAGGCCCAAAAATTACTGGGCCGATTTAAAACTTTCTTTCACCAATAGAATACTACATTCTTCCAATTTGACATAGGCTACATTGCATTTTGAAAAAAATTAGGGATCCTTGGTAAAATTTGAACAATGTAACCGAAGGTGTAGAAAAATTTCCAAAAATAAATAATTGTCTACCCCGTGCGAAGCCGGGACGGGCTGCTAGTATATTATAATCCGATGGAGTATTTCTATCAGAAAAGAAACCTAACATGAGATGGTGGTCATTTGCAGATTACTATCATCTCTTTCATGTTCACGGTATGCGATGAGCGCCGCCATTTCGTTATTGGGTTAGGTTATATGCTGAATGACGAATTCATGAATCCCCGACCGGTCTCATAGGACCGCGCTGTTATTGTCTTACTGTTGTGTCTCGTTTCGTGGGTATTGATAGGTTGAGGTCGAGTAGGACTGCCATAAGTAGCTGTAGCTTGTAGTCAGAAAAATAATTATCTCCTCGTCCTGACTCCTGTGCTCACTAAAAATTATGCTTAAAAGTAATGTAACGGTTTTGACAACCAAAACTTGGCAAAAAAACTTACTAAAAGCATATTAAGTTTTTAGTCACAGCCCATTTCACATTCTCAACTTTTATTCATCCACCTATCTATAATAGCTAATGGACTTGAACGTGAACTTTACAAATTTTCACATCACGACATCTTTTATAATACTAAAATTACCTTCTCAAATTCTTTCGTGACTAAAATTTTATATCTCATGAACCTCTTTCAATAATGTGAAAGAAAACCATCTCGTTGTGACGTAACTTAAACGTTGAAGTTCATAATGATCCCGGACCTTCATTATTGGCGGATGTGAGCAATAATACAAAACATATTTAGTAAATATAAAAGTGAACAAGAAATAAAATACTGGCCAAGTGCGAGTCAGATTCGCAGATAAAGGGTTCCGTAAATACGATATTAAAATCGAGCAAAAAACGTAAAAAACCCGTCTCTATATGGAAATGGAAACCCGTTCAGTTTTAAATTTTATTATTTGTTGTTGTAGCGGCAATAAAAATATTCGCTCCGTACAAATTTCAACTCAAAATTCAATTCTTTATTGTATTCCACAACGTAGGCTTAGGTGGAAAAAAATTGCCAAAAGAAAAATAATCGTGGAATCTCGACCTCTTACGGTTCATAAACCATAAGAAGGAAATTGAGTTTTTTTTTTAAAAGAGGCCGCTGACAGACATATGCACAGATAGACAGAGAGATGGATGGGCAGCGGAGACGAAGGAGTACGGTACTCTAAAACTGAACAAGACTTTTATTTGTCTAACAGACGCAAAGTGTGTGGGTCTGAATGTTTGTGGTTGTGTAATTTTGATGCTATTTCGTGACGATAGCCTTGAAAAGTTTTTTCTTTGTATTGGTTATAATGGCTTTAAGAATGTGTTATGTTTTTTGGCAATACATAATTGTCGACTGGGGTTTTGACTTGATATTTCTTTTTCTATTTATTTAATTAAGGTAACTTTATTTATGCAATGTCTGTGTATTTAGTTCCAACTTACAAGTAAGTGACTTTATATTATTCTCTACTTATAAATGAAAAACCATCCGGTAGGATTACTTTATTTTTTTAAAACATCCTTATACTTTATTTACTAACTCTCAATATTTTTAGCAAAAAAATATCATAAAATTTCTTCGTTGATCAGTGGGTACAAATCCTTAATTGGTAATACTCAACTTTATATCCCCCCATAAAAAAGCAAATAAAACCAACGTTACATAAAACAAAAGCATTTTCATCCAAATCATGTCTCAATATTTCATTCGCCGCCTACGCATCACCGAACAATACCCAAAAGGGTACTCCGATTGCCGTAATACCGTAGCACGTACTTTATTAAAAAACAAAACCTTTGAAACAAAAGAATTAACATGGCGACTACTAAAATAGACATTAGGTAATGGCTTTAACACTCCACTATTAAGGCGGGCGCGACGTTAGAATTATCCATACAAACGTAATACCAAAATCATTTGCAGTTTAAGCATATTTACACCATAATATGATGTTATTCGGATTCAGACAATAATTATCTAGGTTCCTACATCGTCTTTTTGTTGAAAAACTTACCCCAAACGAAATTTTAAGCGAATTTAAATTTGCACTTTTTTACAGCGAAAATGTAATGTTTTTATTTTGTTTTTTCTATATTATAAACAACAATATTTCAAAATATCTCTTCGTAGGAACACAGATATTATTATCAAGTTATAAATACTTGAAACAATATTGGAAATACATTAATTTTTCGTTCATCATTTTTGGTATTACGGAACATCTCCCAAATTTCCAATAGTTTGTATTGCTATCACAGCAAGCAACTGTTAGTGTGTGGATGATGACTTAACTCCAGTCAGTGTGTCCAAGAATTGTTTATACTATCTGGATTGATTCCATCAACCTCAAAAACGTATTTTATTTCGTCTCAACTCGAAATAGCGCGCGGTGTACGCAGGCCACTTAAAGAGATATCGATTCGAAACCATAGCTTAACAATTCCAGTAAGTATCTGTTTTAGTCTATTGGCTTTATGTAAGCGGTAGTAAGCACTACAATAGCCTTCTAATTATATATAATAGTTTTAGACTTCAGGCTTTTTTTTCAAGTGGGTAATCATCAGAAAGACTTCTCCCTTTTGGGCGGAGCGGGAGGGCGTGTCCGATTTTTACTGACTAAACTTTTTACTGAGGAATGGGGTGGCCCATTCCTTCGTTGCCTTCGTTCTGGGGTCACGAACTTCCCTTTTGGAATCCAATCCATCATCAAATCCATGTTCCAAACAATAACAAAATCGAAGTATGTGTGAGTCTTCTGGTTATAGTTCCCCAATGCCACGCCAATGCTCTAGTTCCGCTATGCTCAACTCGTAAACTAAAAAGCTTCGATAACTGTAACAGTTTTCATCTTCACTATCCGCGTATGTAATTTCGTACATAGCGATACTTCTTACTTTTTTTGGTAGGTAATTTTTGAGCCGAGACTTGACCATAACTGAACTGACACTGGGGGACTAGCCAAAGTTTTTGACCCATTTTGCCTTATAAATAATTTTCAAGGCATGCGCATAACTTTGTGACTCTAAATCTGTACACATTTTTTTTATTATTACTTACATACGTACAACCATTAAAAAAATATTGATTGTGTATTTATGATGAGTCAATGACATTTACTTCTATAATCAAGGTTTTCCAAACCTACATGATTGTGACTTTGACGCAATATCAGCATTACCTAGTCTTAGTGATTAAGTTCTTGGAGACGAAAGTTTTAAGACCTTGAGTGCCGTGAGCAAAAATAAAACTAATTTGTATTCAAAAATAAGCAGACTGAAATAGATTAAAGTGACGAATTCAGGTCAAAGAATTTCCAAAGCAAATTCGCTTAATTCATGAACGAAAGTGCCATTTCGATGAGTCAAGTGCAGTTGCATAAAACTTGCAAGATTTTGATGAACATTTTTAAGACAAAGCTACGTATGTGAATCAACTTGTTTTACATAAGACTGAACCAAAATTTTCAAAGATTTTGGCTAAACCGGTTTCTGTAAGAGTTTCACGAGTAGATAGCTAAAGGGTACATTGCCAAAAAACCCAACTTCTTGAAATGGTAACCAAATGTCATTGTGTCGTTTTAAGAGTGATGCGGTCGAAGTCTTGGGCACATCTAGTATTTCATACGAATTAACAAATAACAGAAAAAATAACAAACTAACTGCCAAAGGCAAACGTTACCTATCGTAAAAAGGGAAAGTATCTAATCTAAGGAGTAAGGAGTGTCTTTGGCGGTTTTTTTTTTTAATTGAAGTTCAATGCCTGTTGTAAATATTTGTGAATTGATTCCTGGTAGGTACTCGTACATATTGTGATGTTAAATTGGTGTAGCTTTTTATCTTAAAAAGCAACTGTACCTAAGATATGTGGAGGTCATTGAAACATGCGGACTCCTGGTAAAATGGAACTTTTTATTATAGCATAGACTCATGCCTCCGTGCCTCGGATAGTACGTTAAGCCGTAGGTCCCGGCTGTCATTTGTAGATCTTTGTCAGTCGTTACGGATAGTCAGAAGCCAGTAAATCTGACTCCAGTCGTGCCATGAAGTACCGTGTTACCCCAGTTAATGGGTTGTGTAGGTCTGGTAGGCAGCCGCTCCTCGTAAAATACTGGTATTCAGCTAAATCCGGCTTGACTGGAAGCCGACCCCAATATAGTTGGGAAAAGGCTAGGCAGATGATGAGACTCATCGTCAATGAAGCTTGGCGATAAGGCAGTCAGCCTTCTGGTTGAAGACTGCTCAACACATTTACTGTCAAATATTGCCAAAGTCTTTAGAATGTGTTACATCCGTATCCTAATGAAAAATGGATACGCAAAATACGCGCTTTAGTCGTGGAGTTGCGGATACCAGCTCGTTTTACTATTACTATACTATCCTAATGGAAAACAATGTGATAGTTTGCCGTTAATGGCGAATCAAAACGAAATACTTTCTAAACATGAGTCTGGCTAAATGCAGAAACTGTACTAAGGAAAAGATAAAGTCTTCAGTAATAAGGATTCAAAACTATTCCTAATATTGACAGCTAAGAACATTGTGAATGTAATAAAGAAAAATGTGTATATTTTCCATGCAATTTTTAATTTTTTTTCAAAATTGTTAAAAAAGTTTATAGGAGTTTGAATAAGTTGTTCTCGAGTTTTGCGCTTAGCAACACTGTTAGCCATTCATTTTGTTTATTTACATAATATATTGGTTTATAACTAGCTAATCAGTAAAAAAACACATGCAGCCGAACATAAAACCTCCTCTTTATTGAAGTTAAAAATACAAATGATTTTGAACCTTATTCCAGTGCCTTACAGTCTATCTTATCGTCACTATCCTAGTAAAAGTGGATTGCCATTTTGCTTTACATACAGCTTTACAGCACTTTTGTTTCCAAATTATAGCTTGCTGGCTGATTAAAATAATGCTGGGCTTTCTCGTGCACCTGTTATGGTTAGATCTTCATTATAAAAGCAATTTAAGCTAGACAATTGTTCAAATAGCTTTACTTATTTGATAATAACAATTATTATCTAGGTTTTAGGTATTGCCAAATTTTTTGGGGTCAATAGAAAGTTTCTGAACTTTTGATTGTATCTACCGTCTGTTCTTTATATCCTGAGACTAAAATGATATTACCTACAACACAAAAAAGTGGCATCATTCCTATAGTAAATTTAACATTACTTATGTCAATTCAGTCTCCGGGTGTAGTTACTCAGATACCCGCAAAACGAGACACAATAGTAAAACAATAACAGCGCGGTCTCATAGGACCGCGCCGGTTGGGGATTCAAACGTTAAAAAACAGACCATAGTAAATTTCACATATTTACTTGTGTCAATTTAGTCTCAGGGTATATAAAACAGACGATAGAGCATTTTTAACGATTTGTAGGTACTACCCACAGCTACTGAAGCACCTACCTGTGTTTGAACCAGATATACTTACCTACTAGTGAATAATTTATTTCATCACCGCTGCTCTCAAAATGGCAGACAACATCGTTCGACAACGTTATACACTAACATTATGAAAGTGTATTATAAATTTAATACCTAATAATATTAACTAAAAATTGCAATAATTTCATGCTGGCAAATCTGCTGGCAAAAGCTAGTCTTCTCGATAAACGCTCTTCTATCAAAAATATGATTAAGAATAACTACGTAACCTTATCGTCATAGCTAAACATATACATCTAGCACTTAAGATATCTCAATGCACAACGTCTATCGGATATTTCGTAGACACGACTTCCTTCAACAGACTTTTTATATACAGATATTATCAATTTCAACGCAGATCTTATCAATTTCTTGCCAGTTCGTTATTGATTGCCTTATCCTGAAACTCAATGTGACGACACGGTTTTTTAAGGTAGTAACTCGTCAGAATGACTTCTCCCGCTCTTGAGTGAAGTGGGAGAGCGTGTCAGACTTTTACTGACTAAAACCCACTAGTTTGTTTTCGTTCCAGGGTCCCGGGTTTCCCATTTAATTTTTTTTAATAATTCTTAGAAGCAAACCCATGAGCCCCAGAGGCTTCGACCTTCGACTAAAACCACACCTGTGTCCTTCAATTACCTATTGCGTTCTTGGACTACGGGTTTCCTTTTTAGAAATTTGCCGCGGTTCTAGCTAATTTAGGTACCTATACTGCGATTTTAAACATAATCTCTGCATCACCAAAAGGTTGACTGGTAGAGAGTGCCTCAAGGCATTAAGTCCGCCTCTGTACTCTTGTGTGCATGAAGAGTTAAATAAATAATAAAAACCTTTACCATAAATACTCCAAGCCGGAACCTCAAACCTTCCCACAAATGAGTGACTTATGCGTAACCGTCGTGATCTTTTTTCGCACGCACAAAAAGTAGCTCGTCAAATTGTCACATTATAAGATTTCTTCTTACGTGACGCATAATTACAAGCAATTTAACCATCATTTTGGCCTTTTTAATGTTTCAGCATCTTTTGTGGTTAAAATTGTGGACTGCCATTTAAACACATCGTGTTTATTTATTTACTTAACATAACAGGGTCAAAGGACAATTATATTAGTTAAATAGGTACATGTTTTTTAAAAATTATGAATAAAATCATAATGAGATATGACTACACGGCAGTCACACACTAATTTCACATTAAATTGGTGACTCCGCTGCAAAGTGAAGAGGCCTACCTTCTGGAAAATAAAATAATCTTCAATTATCGAACTATAGTTCGATCCAGATAACTTGTCATCATGACAAAGGACCAAGTCGAAAATTTCTGCACTATCCGCGTTACCTCAACTCTGAGACCTATGAAAGGAAAACAATTGACATTAAGTATCGCAGGACCTCAGCTCACTCCTGCCGATAGTAATACAACACACATAGGCCTGACATGCTTGTATCATCAACACAATCATCTTGTCGAAGCATTACAGACCGTAAATCCACAAGTAGAAGCGGTAAAAGGGGGCCTTCTTTCAATTTACCTGTCAGTCCTCTGTTTCGTGACTTGCAATCACCGACTAACAACATAACACATACGCATGAGACCAGAACAACGACCGATGACGTTTCCATAGTCATGTAACTAGACAGATAGACTGTTGACCTATGCTAACCTGTGATGCTTATCGTCATGGCTGATTTGTCCAATAAAATTAAAAGGCTTGTTGACGTTGAGTTGACACGATAAGAGGTTGGTAGCCAAAGTTGTCGAAAGACCTAACAAGGTAAATCTATCTATAGTTATAAAATGTTTTGTCCTGAATGACTGACTGACGTATGGACTCACAGCCTAAACTGCTGTTCGCAAATACGTGAACCTTGGAGGACATGTTCTTTAATAGGATTTTTCAAAATTCACCCCCTAAAGAAACCTCTTTTCAAGCGGGTAAAGCCCCTGGCAGAAGTTAGTATAACATAAGTGTTCCATATTCGCGAACTCATGGTCTCGTGGATGCGTTCTATATTTGTGAACGCATCACGATACAGGAGGCTTTCCTGGCGGGGGCAATTTCTTTTTTAAGAAAAATTTTAGGAGCTCAGCCACTTAGTTTAGATTAGTCTTTAACCTGTAAGATGGTTCCTACGTCCTTATCAGAAAGTACGTTTTTCTATCATAAAGACGGCTAAGAAATTTTTAAAGATTAAAGTTACTATCGTCTACATTTCTTTTTAACCTATCAATACCCGCGAAACGAGACACAATAGTAAGACAATAACAGCGCGGTCCTATGAGACCGGTCGGGGGTTCATGAATTAATCTCTCTTTTCGCAGGTCTGCTGAATTTCATTTGAAATAAGCAGTACCTTTATACTATTTATAATGTTTTATCCTTTTCTGTTATAACTATGTGTGCCATTACCAATGAAAATAAAAGAAGGTTTTAGTTCTGATGACAGCGTCAAATAGCTCGTATAAATTACGTATTTGATGTTTACCGTTCCTACTAGTTAATATGCAGTCATTGCAAGCTTCAAAGAGAAAACGTTTAATTAACAAAAACAGTATTTAGCGCCAATTACGAGTAGCTATGTATGACGCTTGCCGTAAGTAAGGTTCGCCGCTGAATCAGTTTCATTCGCTACTTTCGCCTAAACCAGGCATAGTGAACCTAAACACGCTTGCCATTCGTGGCACGTGGCAAAATATAATTAATTAGAGCACACCAGTACAAGATTTCTTAGAATATCACTAGCAAGCCTGCTAAAAATTTTGATTCTCCACACAAACTTTTGACTATTTCATCTCATTAGAATGAGGGGTGAATTTTGGAAAACTCTTAGTGCTCGCCTACGTCTTAAAAGCAAACTTAATGCTGTTAGCCCCAGTAGTTTCGGCTATGTGTTAATACTACTCACTCAGTTTCTCCTTTTACATATAAAGATTTGCAACAAGTCTCACAATTATAAAGTACTACTACTTTGCCCGCGTGGTGTGTTGATAAAAAGCAGCCTACAGCAAAAATAACAAAATCGAAGAATAAATAAGATTACGTTTCATTTTTTTTTCCTGTTGACCGGGATAAAAAGTAACCTATATGTTAATCCAGGGTATAACCTATCTACATACCAAATTTCAACCAAATCGGTCCAGCCGTTTTTGCGTGAAAGAGTAACAAACATACATCCATCCTCACAAACTTTCGCATTTATAATATTACTAGCGACCCGCCCCGGCTTCGCACGGGTGCAATACTTATGTAAATATACCTACTACAAAATGTCCTTGTACACCACATTCACAGCTTTTTTGTCATTAGACAATACAAACATGTTTTTCTTAGAGGTTACTCTTGACAGTGCGACATATAATTGGCCATGTGAAAAACACTCAACGCTCAAATCTAATCCTGCTACGTTGAAAGTTTGACCCTGCGATTTATTAATTGAAAAAGATATCTTTACCGGAAATTGTAGGCGTTTAAATTGGAATGGTAAATCTGATGGTATCAGAGGAATTCGGGGAATTAATACATCTTCTCCGGTACCACATCCGGTGAGTATTGTGCACTCTATTATGAAAGTTTTCAGTGATTTTACCAGCAAACGTGTGTCTTTGCAAAGTTTTGGAGGATTCCGGTTTCTTAATAAAATAACAGGACAACCTACTTTCAATATCATTTTATGAGGAGGGAGTCCAGAAGGGTTCAAAGAATTAAGAAATGCTGTAGGAAAATGAACAGCTTCTTCCGAGTCGAGAACAGTATCGACCGATTAGTATATTTGCGTCGGCGTATCAATCTTTGCAAGAATCAAGTTATTTAAACCTTATCTACTTATAGGAGAGTACTGGGCGAGCATTGGGACTCGAGACTGTCGGCCAGGCATTCCGTCTTGTCAGAGTTGTCAAAAGCGACGCTCTTATCAGGGCGGGTGAGAAAAAATGCAGAACTAATATCTTACGCAGACGATACTGTCATCACATTCCATGGTAGAAATTGGGACCAGGTTTACCATCTTGCAGAACAAGGATTAACAACAATTGCTCAAACACTCAACCATAATTTACTAACACTCAACATAAAGAAAACTAAACACATCCCATTTTTCAAAACACTCTCATCTAGCCCTCCTTCCAACCTTACTTTAAAATTTCATACATGTCAGCAAAACACTTACACTTCACACGAAGACTGTACATGCGACAGCATCAGCCGAACTCAGTCTATTCGCTATTTGGGTCTGTTAATTGATGAAAACCTATCGTTTAAAGCCCACATTCAACACCTGTCTGGACGTG
Source organism: Mythimna separata (assembly GCA_030763345.1). Taxonomy (NCBI): domain Eukaryota; kingdom Metazoa; phylum Arthropoda; class Insecta; order Lepidoptera; family Noctuidae; genus Mythimna; species Mythimna separata. The sequence goes on from CM061182.1 coordinate 14,026,532, forward strand.
TAAGGAAACTAATACACATAATCAAAAAATTGAGAGACCGTACCCCAATAGACATAATGCGAATGGTATATTTTGCTATATGCCAGTCCATTATACAATATGGTGTGTCTATCTGGGGTGGGGCTGGGAAAACCACTATGCTCGAGCTCGAAAGAGCCCAGAGAGCTGTCATAAAAGTACTTTTAAAAAAAACATTTTTCTTCCCTACTGACTCTTTGTACAGAGAATTTCGAGTTTTACGTGTTCGTCAATTGTACATTCTCAATGCTTTCATCCGCACTCACAAAACTATAAAGCTCCGACCAGACTATCGCGCACTAACTTCCAAACGCGTCTTTCATATACCGCTGCAACGAACAACCTCCCTCCTAGCCAGACGATGCTCCGCTTATCTACACACCCTCGTGTATAACAATGTAACTAACAGTCTACCTTGTGACACAAAAATACTTTCCGTTGCTGTGTGTAAAAGATTAGTGAAAAAATGGCTTTTTGGTCTTTCATACGACGCTTCGGAAAACCTTCTCACATCATTTAACTCGGAATCCCATCACAGACACTAACACCCACACAACACACTTACACACTCACTCATTCACACACCCACACCTCACCTTCACTCACTAATTTTTCTAAGATATTTTTTTTTCTCTCCAAATTCTGTGCCAGGTCCTGCACAATTTTTTATTTAAATTTTTGTTTTTGTTATTGTTTGTTTTTGTTATTGATTGTTTTTTAATTGACTGTTATTAATACAGTACTTACCTAGTTTTAAGAATGATCTCCATTCTTTATTAATTTGTTTATATATTAGATTTTATAGTTATTTTTTACCTTTTGTCACAAACTGCGGTAGCAAAAAGCAAATTCACATACGTATCCCTACTGGTCCCCAAGATACAGGCACCGCCGAGTTTGGGGACCACCGTAATTGACTACACAAAGCTCGCAAATAGTTACAGACCTAGAATAAGTTACGATTATTTAAATTTAAGGCAACTACTGTAACAATGGTTTCAATAAATTTATTATTATTATTATTACTTAACATAACAGGCTCAAAGGACAATTACATTAGTTAAATAGGTACATGTTTTTTTTAAATTATGAATAAAATCATAATGAGATATGACTACACGGCAGTCACACACTAATTTCACATTAAATTGGTGTGTCACAAAGTGAAGAGGAGGAGAGGAAAATAAAATAACCTTCAATTATCGAACTATAGTTCGATCTAGGTAACTTGTCATCATGACAAAGGACCATGTCGAAGATTTCTGCGCTATCCGCGGTACCTCAACTCTGAGACCTATGAAAAGAAAACAATTGACATTAAGTATCGCAGGACCTCAGCTCACTCCTGCCGATAGAAATACAACACACCTAGGCCTGACATGCTTGTATCATCAACACAATCATCTTGTCGAAGCATTACAGACCGTAAATCTACAAGTAAAAGCGGTAAAAGGGGGCCTTCTTTCAATTTACCTGTCAGTCCTCTGCTTCGTGACTTGCAATCACCGACTAACAACATAACACATACGCATGAGACCAGAACAACGACCGATGACGTTTCCATAGCCATGTAACTAGACAGATTGACTGTTGACCTATGCTAACCTGTGATGCTTATCGTCCTAGCGTGATTTGTCTAATAAAATTAAAAGAATTGCTGACGTTAATTTGACAGGATAAGAGGCCGGTAGCTGAAGTTGTCGAAAGACCTAACAAGGTAAATCTATCTATAGTTATAAAATGTTTTGTCCTGAATGACTGACTGACGTATGAACTCACAGCCTAAACTGCTGTTCGCAAATACGTGAACCTTGGAGGACATGTTTTTTGATAGGATTTTTCAAAATTCACCCCCCAAAGAAACCTCTTTTCACGCTGGTAAATCCGCTGGCAGAAGTTAGTATAACATAAGTGTTCCATATTCGCGAACTCCTGGTCTCGTGGATGCGTTCTATATTTGTGAACGCATCACGATACAGGAGGCTTTCCTAGTGTGGGGGGCGGGGGCAATTTCTTTTTTAAGAAAAATTCTAGGAGCTCAGCCACTTAGTTTAGATTAGTCTTTAACCTGTAAGATGGTTCCTACGTCCTTATCAGAAAGTACGTTTTTCTATCATAAAGACGGCTAAGAAATTTTTAAAGATTAAAGTTACTATTGTCTACATTTCTTTTTAACCTATCAATACCCGCGAAACGAGACACAATAGTAAGACAATAACAGCGCGGTCCTATGAGACCGGTCGGGGGTTCATGAATTAATCTCTCTTTTCGCAGGTCTGCTGAATTTCATTTGAAATAAGCAGTACCTTTATACTATTTATAATGTTTTATCCTTTTCTGTTATAACTATGTGTGCCATTACCAATGAAAATAAAAGAAGGTTTTAGTTCTGATGACAGCGTCAAATAGCTCGTATAAATTACGTATTTGATGTTTACCGTTCCTACTAGTTAATATGCAGTCATTGCAAGCTTCAAAGAGAAAACGTTTAATTAACAAAAACAGTATTTAGCGCCAATTACGAGTAGCTATGTATGACGCTTGCCGTAAGGTTCGCCGCTGAATCAGTTTCATTTCGCTACTTTCGCCTAAACCAGGGATGGTGAACCTATACTCGCTTGCCATTCGTGGCACGTGGAAAAACAATTAGGGCATACCTACCAATACAATTTTTTTAGCATATAGAGCACTGACTTCCGCCAGCAGCTACGACTGCGTAAACGTTAGTTTCTCCATACAAAGTTTGGAATTAAATGAATTTTGGAAAATCCTCTCTTAGTGCTCGCCTACGTCAGAAAAGTAAACCTTGTGCAAAGTTTCATGTTTCTGTGTCGTCACTACCTATTTTCTTTTATATATAAAGTATACGCATCCCTTACCTAACCACACTACTAATAAGCATTGTTTACTTACTGGTTTTAGAGGTCCAAGTTGTATACGGCACTAAGTACACTCAGGCACTCTTTCTAGAATGAGATAAAATCTAGCAGGTTATCAAGGAAGATCAAAACAAACGGAGCTCACCAATATCTATAGTTCTGTTCTTCTACCGGCAAAGCCGGTAAAGCTAGTAAAGGCTGTCTTTAATTTAAAAGCATTCCTCCTGAGTCAGAAGGAACTGACCAGAATTTTTGTTTTAAGTTGGGAAACTACATCTGTCTCATGCCTTTTGCATTCTAGGGCTACGGGTTACCTTTTGCGAATTGACCAATAAGGTTGGATTATCATTCTGCCTAGTAGATTACGGATCCATAATTTGACAAGTATTTTTTCAGTCATCATTTACTAACAAAACTGACCACTAAAGAATCTGATCAGTTACCTACGCATCGTTCTCACTAGAAGCTCATTTAACGGCGTCTACTTTACATGGCCTTATGAAGCGATCAGAAAATTCTACGCTAATCACCGTACCTACGATACAGCTATTAGTCGCATATAACGCTCATTTCACACTACGCTATAATATGTAACATGTATATCGCATACAATGCATAGCCCAAAAATATAGTTTACCATACATTTATAATAATATATAGTATAGCAAAGTGTGAACGTGGTGTAGATAAATGTGTGGCGAGCGATATTTTGAAGTATTCCCGTTTCGTCTGGGTCAGGATGACTGGACCAAGAGAGATTTTTGAAGTTTGAGCAATACCAAAATTTATTACCTATTTTTTTATATTTACCAGACATCAAATAATTCGTACCTCGCTATAGAGGGAAAACTATTACGAGGAAAGTGGCCAGCCATTCTGACATCAGAATGGCTGGACCAAGTCAACTTCACCTAGTTGTAGGTGTTATAACTAGTTCGTCGTTTCATTAAAATTAATTACCTCATTGGTACCTCAACATATGTTTTTATTTTTTTTCGATAAGCCAAAAAATAGTTACACCTAGAAGGAATTTTGCATGTAATCTGGAGTACGTTGATTTCACCCCTAACTTGTGATAATATCACAATATTATATTGTTGGATAGGTAGTCAAAAATGAATAGGGGTTCACTGCAATAATTTTTTGATAATATCAATAATTTCGGAAATAATCAGAAGGACATTGCCAATCCTTGTATGGAAGTTGGACCAAGTGTTGCCCAGAATGAAGACCTAGTGCATTTTATTCCTTAGGCCAATACTATAATACAGTGAACGGAAGCGCTTCAAAATCGGCTCCAGGAACCAAGAAAAAAAAAAGAGTTTTTCTAACCAAACCTAACCTAAGTTAGAAATCTTTTAGGGAAGTTTGACCAAGTGCTGCCCAGAATGAACATCTAGGGTTCCGTTTTTGCCATTTGGCTACGGAACCCTAATAAACACTATTATACGTATATGCAAAACTTCGTAACTTATTTTTGGCTTATCGAAAAAATTTAAGAAAAACATATGTGGAGGTTCCAATGAGGTATTGCATTTTAATGAAAAGATGAACTAATTATAACGCCTACAAGTAGGTGAAATCAACGTGCTCCAGATTACATGCAAAATTCCTTCTAGGTGTAACTTTTTTTTGGCTTATCGAAAAAAATTAAGAAAAACACATGTTGAGGTACCAATGAGGTACTTAATTTTAATGAAACGACGAACTAGTTATAACACCTACAACTAGGTGAAGTTGACTTGGTCCAGCCATTCTGATGTCAGAATGGCTGGCCACTTTCCTCGTAATAGTTTTCCCTCTATAGCGAGGTACGAATTATTTGATGTCTGGTACCAAATAGTATCAAATAGGTAATAAATCTTGGTATTGCTCAAATTTCAAAAATCTCTCTTGGTCCAGTCATCCTGACCCAGACCCCGTTGATGACTCAGCATTTCGGCACCCAAGCTATTCCCAAGTCAGCACGAATAGATATTTTGGACAGGTAGTAACCATATAAAATGCCGGTCCAAAATACCTATTGGTGCCGAATCGGGAATAGCTTAGGTGCAGAAAATCTGAGTGCCGATACGGAAATACTTCGATATTTTTGTGCTATGAACTATATGCTATATACTATTATATTATAGCGTAGTGTGAAATGGGCTTAAAGTGTTTGGATGACGTCCACTGATCGGTTTCACTGCGTACTTTCTAAGCCAGTGGAGCAGCTCGGCACACCCGATGTCTCTTTATGCACTCCCTTCTGTAACCCACACCTGCAGTGTTAGGTGTCTTCTTCAAGTTCGTTTTCATTTACCACGTAAATGAGATGGAAATTAATAATCAAGGCGTAAGTTAATTAGAAGAAAAAATTATTGTGTTATTAAAATAAAAACAAGTTGCTCATTTGGTGTCCTATTTTAAATTGTTACTTAAATTATTTGTAAAATCACACTAATATGTACCTATAACAAGGCGAAAGTTTCTGAGTGTGTTTGATACTTTATTACGATCGAACGCCTGAATGGATTCCTATTAAACTTGGTACACGGCTAAACCATGTCCTGAAATAGTACAAACATAGAATATTTTACATCCTGCGCTCGAAGCCATTGACAGCAATGAATAAGAAATTGGATAATATTTTATGTTAACATCATTATAGCCGAAAAACTGAATGACTGTCCACTGCTGACCATAGCCTTCCCCCAAGGTTTGCCACATCAACCGGCAGGCTGCCCGCAATGGGAAGATGGGTTTATAAACAACAATCGATTAAAGAAAACTAGACAAAACATATCCTACACTCTCTTTATTAAAACTATTGTTTCATCCAGTGCAAAAAAAAATTATACAAATTATAACCCACATGCAACATTTAGACTTTTTTCTACTCTAACGTCAATCACAATTTCACGCTTGAATGAACACATCAATCATAGACCACACACGTCTACGAATAATTTGACACGCAGACGATTTAATACATAATTTACTTCGACCCCGTTAGATGCTCTAGTGACGACTTGATACAGCTACTTTCGTTTATGTAATATGTCTGCGAAAAACGACAGTGAGGATTTTATGTCTGTTTCTCAATATGTTTTCTGTTTTTTTCAGGACCTAGCTACCGGGACCCAGATCCCAATTTCCAGCCGCAGTAGGCGTGGGCTTGCGGACAACGAGCAAAGAGTTGCTTACCGTCCGGCCGTCCGATAACCGTCTGAAACGAGCTCAAGTCGTCACGGCGCGTAGTGCTCCACGGTCGCCCTCAAGAAGATGTCAGCAAAACCGTAGATGCCTAGCAGGACCGAAGCCTATTGGGGCCAAGGGTTGACTTCCGAAAGGGAAACACAGGATTCTGGAACGCAAGGAAAAGAAAGAACACAGGTGTAGTTATATCTATAATGGCGCATTTTCATTAGTCGATAGGGCCCGCATGCGGGGTGCGAGAGATTTCTGGATCGCATGCCACAGGGCCCGCATTCGGGGAACCGTTTTCATTAGTCGATAGGGCCCGCATGCCGGGTGCAAGAGATTACTGGAACGCGTGTCACGTGGCCCGAATTTGGGGAACCGCAGACGGTATAACGAACATGTTACTTTAATTGGTTGTTGTCCCGCACCCGGTATACTGAACGAGTTAACGACCAGTGAAAATGCGCCATAATCCATCTATAATCCATCCAATAGGACTAGGGTGTTAAGGGGAGCGTGCCAGACTTTTACTGACTAAACACCACTGTCCTTCAGTTGGCCTTTGCATTCTAGGGCCACGGTCACTCTTTCAAACGTTCCTTTATAGACCACCTAGAGTTACCTCTAGCAGGCATTGGTCCTACTTCCCTACCCTTCATTCTTATGATTATGGCTTCCCAGACAGAGTCATGAACTCAACTTGTATGCCTATACAAACGAGCTCATCTAATTTAACTTTAAATCGATTATGACAGGAGGACGTACCTACCCAGGCTGTATTACTATAATTATAGTACAGTACCTGTAGAATTTCTTACAAGTATAAATTATATCAGTATAATAAGTAAGTAGATGCTTTATGTAAGCTCTCCTTTTATTAGCATGATTATAATTATGCATACCGTGAGATATTGTCTACTTTTTGTAGGTCACAGACAGTCAGAAAACTATTTGGATGATGTTACATGTTGCAAACATACGTATGGTCATTTTTACAGTCATAGAACTGGTGATGCAATTAGTTCACACTTAATAAAAAAAGACTTTCTACCTCCACCCCCCTCCCCACCCATCCTTCCCTCTTTCTACCAATGCAGTCTATCCCAAAAGAAAGGATGCGAACTATCAAATGGTCTCTCATATGATTGATTCATATCCTTGGAATATCTTACAAGTTCTTCTACGTAGAGTTTGATAGCCTATACGAGTAAATTTTTCATTTTAACACGCGTCGTCAAAAATTCATATAAATAAATATCAATAATAACATCATTTTATTAAAATACTTAATAACCTATTACAAAAAAAACGCAGATACGTATCTACATACGAGTAATTACTAAATAATATTTAGTTGCACACGCGATCCAGAAGTCACGCTTAAAGTTAGAAAAAACCGGCCAGGAGCGTGTCGGGCCACGCTGAGTGTAGGGTTCCGTAGTTTCCCGTCCGTCACAATAAGTGTCCCCAATTTTTCAAAAACTGTTCGTCCTATCAAGTTAAAAATAATTTTCCTAGAAAATGTTTATTAAACTCTACTTTCCAGATTTCTTCCATATTTTCTAAACTTATGGTTCAAAAGTTGGAGTGGGGGGACACATTGTTTTTTACTTTTGGAACAATTATTTCCGAAATTATTGATATTATCAAAAAATGATTTTAGTAAACCCCTATTCATTTTTGAATACCTATCCAACAATACCTATATCACACGTTAAGGTTGAAATAAAAAAAAAAACCACTTTCCACTTTACATGTAGGTGGACTACACTAATAAAACATTTTTATTTTACTACTTTGTCGGCGTGATTGCTTTCTAGTGCTAACGGTCACAGAGATTAAGCGAGGACGGACGGACAGACCTGGCGAAACTATAAGGGTTCCGTTTTTGCCATTTGGCTACGGACCCCTATAAAAGGAGAACCAAGTGTTATGTAAATATGTACATTATGTAAACCTTATTTAAACTGTATTTAAGTATCAATATACTAAGCTAATTTATGGAATCTATGAAACTTAACATTTTATAACACACTACCTTACAGCGACGTCAAATCGACCTGACATCGTTAAAATTCCAACATAAATCTAGAAATTATGATTATACTAGCAACCCGCCCTGGCTTCGCACGGGTACTATATTATGCAAATATAATACATATAAACGTTCCTCTTGAATCATTCTATCTATTAAAAAAACTGCAACAAAATCCGTTGCGTAGTTTTAAAGATCTAAGCATACATAGGGACAGACAGACAGCAGGAAGCTACTTTTATACTATGTAGTGATTACTGACTAATCAGGCAGAATATTGGCTCTGTTCTTAAAATAGCCCGCCAAACAGATGTAACCACTTATATTTAAATCTGCAATAAGACTACATTATATCGCCAAACCTAAGTCGTCAACGGCGAGTATTGATCCACGTGCGCCTCAAAGAGATGTCTTATGGCGCATTTTCATTAGTCGTTAACTCGTTCGGTATACAGCATATGGGGAGTCCCCGCATGCGAGATTACAACCAATGAAAGTTACCAAGTCGATACATGTTCGTCCCCGAATGTGGGCCCTGTGGTACGCATTCCAGACATCTCTCGCACCCGGCATGTGGGCCCTATCGACTAATGAAAACGGTTCCCCGAATGCGGGCCCTGTGGCATGCGTTCCAGAAATCTCTCGCACCCCGCATGCGGGCCCTATCGACTAATGAAATTGCGCCAGAAGCCTCTGGGGCCACGAGTTGGAAAGAAAAACCTTGGACCCTGGAACGGAGGCAAAGAAGGAACGGGGTGAATTTTAGTCAGTAAAAGTTTGACACGCCCTCCCGGCCAAGATTGGGAGAAGTCATTCTGATGATCCACCTTAATTCATGAATACCCGACCGGTCCTATGAGACCGCGCTGTAATTGTTTCACTATTGTGTCTCGTTTTGCGGGTATGTGATAGGTTAAACAAATATGAATATTATCAAGTAAGTAAGTGGAGTAATAACTTAAAGTTGTATACATCATAATTTAACCGCAATGTTTAATATTAGCACATCATTTACATGAAAACTAGACTTGATGAAAGTAGTCCTTGCTGATAGAGTCTATCAACATGATGATGTACTATTTGAGATAAGAACTTTCATAAGACCGGCCTTTCAATATTCCACATATTTTATTCTTAGATAGTTAGAGTTTTCAATTACGATCAGAGATTTATGAGATTCGAACGATGATTTTTCGATACCAGAAGTATGAATTAACGTAAGGTTTATTTATCGTTTTTGAAAAAAGGCCCTTACGACCATAGTCGTAAAAGACACTTTTACAGTTTTGGTAAATGTCCCTAACGTTATTTCGTATTTCCAGTATCATTTTATTAAAACCTAACAACTGCTACAATGGCTGACTGGCTTAAATAAAAACACGCGTGAGAAAAGTGACAGAAGAGTGGTTTTATATCTCAGTTTACTCCAAATAACCCTATTGTGATCTTGGTTTGTTTCAAAACATACTTCCTTTTCATTACAGGTATGCCTATTTCTGTAGCTCGCCTATCATTCCGGTATGAACCGAGCCCGAGTCTACGGTAAATAGTATTACACGTGTGCCTCAAAGATATATTAGCAAAACTGAAGGGAAATTATTAAGGCTGATGCCTGTTGGGGCTGCGGGTACATTTGAAAAAGTGCCCGTGACTAAAATACTAAGTAATACCTATTTCTAGACGATTTTTAGAAAGAGTTACCGATTTACCGTTTCAATGGAACGCAAAGGGTAACTGAAAAACACGAGTAACTTTTATTCAGTAAAAGTCAAACAGAGAGGGAGCTCTCTCGACACTGAACGGGAGATGTTATTTAACGATTTACCACAAAGACAGAATGGGAACTATCAAATGGACTGGACTTATTCTGATTGCTTTTTTGTTGCTTGTTCTCGCGAGGACCTAATGACAGCATCAGTGGACGGCATTGCCGTGGCCGAGTACTGGGCCAGGCAAAGTATTTGACTGGTTTGCCATCGACACGCTAAGAAGAAGATTCTGATTTACATGGGAATAAATAAATTAAATTATAGAAAAAGCAGCTCCTTGGAATATCTTACACGTTTTTCTTTACAGACTTAGTAACGAGCAAATTGTTTCATTTTAACACATGTCCCCAAAAGTTCCTGGAAATAAACATTAATAATAATCATTTTATTCAAATATAATCTATTACAAGAGTTACACAGATAAGTATATACGTATGTCATAAACAGGAAAAGTTTTTAACCACTGCGTAATTTTTTTTTAGTGGCTCAGTGTAAGTAATAGAACACAAGTCGACGTCAAGGTTAAGCAACGCTTGCCAAGGTTGGTCTGTGGATGGGTGACCATCTTAACATAACGAGTTTCCTCCGTGCCTCGTAGGACACCGTAGCCGAAGCCTCTGGGGCTATGGATGTGCTTCTAAGAAGAAAACCCGGGACCCTGCAAAGTAGGAACGGGGTGGATTTTAATCACTAAAAGTCTGACACGCCCTCCCGCACCACCCAAGAGCGGGAGAAGTCATCCTGATGATTCCCCACCTACCTTAAAAAAATAAAAATATCCTCAATAATGATGGAAAAATATCTGGTAACGTAAAGTTGTATACGCATCATAATTTAACGGCCCTGTTTATTATTAGCACACCATTTACATGAAAACTAGACTTGATGAAAGTAGTCCTTGCTGATAGAGTCTATCAGTACTATTTGAGATAAGAACTTTCATTGGACCGGCCTTTCAATATTCTACATAAATTTTATTCTTAGATAGAGATTTCAATTATGATCATAGATTTATCATATACGAACGATCGTTTTTCGATACCAGAAGTATGAATTAACATAAGGTTTAGTCGTAAAAGACACTTTTACAGTTTTGGTAAATGTCCCTTACCTTATTTCCGACCACCGTAGGAAAGGCAGTCTGGAAATAATCTGGACCGAGCCCAGTCGTCATCGGCGCGTTCTGTTCCACGCGCGCCTCAAGGAGATGTCAGCTAACTGTAGAGGGGCCCGGCAGGGCCGAAGCCTCTGGGGAACACGTGGTATTCCGAAAGGTTGACACCGAGTCCCCCCCAGATCATAGGCAACGAAGGAACGGGGTAGGGGTTTAGTCAGTAAGAGTCTAACACGCCCTCCCGCTCCGCCCAAGAGCGGGAGAAGTCATTCTGATGATTCCCCTACCAGAACAAAAAAAAAAGTATCGTTTTATAAAAACCTAACAACTCCTACAATGGCTGACTGGCTTAAATAAAAACACGCGTGAGAAAAGTGAGAGAAGAGTGGTTTTATATCTCAGTTTACTCCAAATAACCCTATTGTGATCTTGGTTTGTTTCAAAACATACTTCCTTTTCATTACAGGAATGCCTATTTCTGTAGCTCGCCTATCATTCCGGTATGAACCGAGCCCGAGTCTACGGTAAATAGTATTACACGTGTGCCTCAAAGATATATTAGCAAAACTGAAGGGAAATTATTAAGGCTGATGCCTGTTGGGGCTGCGGGTATATTTGAAAAAGTGCCCGTGACTAAAATAGTAATACCTATTTCTAGAGGATTTTTAGAAAGAGTTACCGACTTACCGTGTCCATGGAACGCAAAGGGTAACTGAAAAACACGAGTAACTTTTATTCAGTAAAAGTCAAACAGTAGCCTTACCATGAGTTTGTAAAAACGTTCTCGCTATCGAAAACTATCGCTTTGTCCCTGTCATTGTGGTGCACGTGAAAGAGACAAAGCTATAGTTTTCGATAGCGAGAACGTTTTTTCAAACTCATGGTAAGGCCACAGAGAGGGAGCTCTCTCGACACTGAACGGGAGATGTTATTTAATGATTTACCATGAAAAAGGTAGACATACTAAACCTAACTACATAAGCACATAAGACAAAGGTATCTTTAATACATCTGTGAGGCCTGATAGATACTGTGTACTCGTAGCTCAAACGTTTCATTAGTGCCTATCAGACAAACCTACAATAGGTTTGCCTGATACAAAGATGTTAATTGAAATCGTAAAAGTGACCACTAACGACGCCAGCCAAGCCATTAAATTACATATCCTCAATAAGATTATACACAGCCAATATAAAATAAGACCCAAAATTAGGCTCTTAAACGTTTTATACGCAATTACAAGTGCGGCTTGAAAGCCTCTTCAATAAAATAATCTCCATCAAGTACTTATACGTAAGTTACAAGTGTTGCGCACACAGATGATCATTTTTATGACTGCTCCAGTAATTAAGATATCTTATAATGATCATTCGTTTTGCATTACAACGTGGTTAATTTAAATAACCAATCATTCACGCTTTTGCCCATACTATGATGTATGTAATCAGCCTTAAAATGAATTGCCAAAACTAATTACTCAGTGAATAAGTACTTACCGCATACTTACATTCATCAAAAATAACGAGATCAATATAAACATTTTAATCAAAGTCAAAATCAAAGTATTTTATTTGTAGAACATAGGTTATATGGTACATGGTATAAAATTTGTGTTGTATCACTATGTTTTGCCTTGCAAGGCGTACAAATTAGGCGTAAGTATCTATAAAATAAATAAACTGTTTCAAACAAGTAACGTCATAAATAAATGCTCTAAGTAAACAAGACGGAATAACAAGTGGATCGGACATTTCTTATTTTATACTTCTATCATCTAAAAACTCATTGATAGAGTAGTAGGCTTTCTCAATCAAGAATTTCTTAAGTTGCGATTTAAAACGGTTTATGTTGTTCATGCTTTTTAAAGTATTTGGTAGTTTATTAAAAATCTTTGGAGCCATACCGAGACAACTCTTTGAGAAAAGTGCAGTATTGTGTTTTTTTGATTTTAGTGTGCTTTGGTGACGTCTAGTATTAAGTGTTTCGAATTTTGACAGATTCTCCTTAACAAATATTGAAATCTCATAAATATAGAGGGATGGAAGCGTAAGTATTTTTAAACTAACGAAAAATGGTTTGCAACTTTCGGTGGTTTTTAACAAACATATGGCTCGACATTGTTTTTGGGCTTTAAATGCCATTTCTCTGTTGGTAGAGTTACCCCAGAATATTATGCCGTAACGAAGAGTTGAGGAGACATATGCATGATATGCAGTAAGGACAGTATTACGATTTTCAACCTTATTCAAATTGTGTAAAGCATAGCAAAATTGATGATTTTTTTTTATCATAGTCTCTATGTGTGTTTTCCATGTCATGTTTTCGTCAAGCCAAATGCCCAGAAATTTGGTTCGTTCCGTTTGTATAATCTTATTGTGGTCATAATTAATGTCAAGAATTTTAGGATTAGTTCTTTGTTTAAATGTCATTATTTGAGTTTTATTAAAATTTATCTGTAAGTTGTTATTATTTAACCATTGAATTATTAGATTTAAGCTATTGTTTATGTCATCTTCATACGAGTCACTATTTTTACCAGAAAATACTATAGTACAGTCATCAGCAAATAGGGTCATAGGATGTGGTATGGTTTTCGGAAGGTCATTTATATAGCATAAGAATAATAAAGGGCCGAGCACACTTCCCTGAGGCACACCATAGTGAATTTGTCTCACTCTCGATTGGTAATTAATTTCAGTTTTTGATTGTTCTGAATCAATGAAGATATTACTTCCATTGCTGTGTTAATCGATCCGTGTATTTTGAAATAATTATGAGCTACTTAATTATTTTTTTATCATACTTCCATACAGAAAAATAAAATTAAAGTATTGTGTTGTAATATTAAATTAGCTAAACTTAGCCTACTCTGATTTTAGAAAAAGTTTTAGGGTTCCTAACTCAAAAACTACTGAGCAAATTTTGAAAATTCTTTCACAAGTATAATGTTGCTTTATCACGGAGTAACAATAAGCAATATTTTTTTACTTTCACGCGGGCGAATACGCTAGCTGCAACTTGTAACAAATAAATGCAGAACCAAAGTTTATCACCAATGTCGATTTCGTCAAGAAGACAAATCTAATTTATGATAAATAATGAAGGATCAAGGTAAATAATTTTGCAAGAAACTTACCAATGCATTCAATTAGAAAGTCATTTACCAATGCTCTCAATTAGTGAAGATAATGCAAATGACGCTAGACAGCATTTTTACTATACTATAAAAAAGAAAACCGCAGAATGAAAACTATGTAGCTCTGAATCTTTCAACACAAGTAAATCTTGATATGTACAGCATCATCACCTCACCAGAGATATTTATTTATTTTTATCTACAGGTACACATATCATGACTATTATATTATTATTAATTGGTAACGAAGGACATGATAAAAAAAAACTGTCAAAATTATTTGATTTGTAGCTAACTGTATCGCAAACTTTTTTTGGTCTCATGTGCGAAGAATAAAATATCATTATTTCTGAATGACAAAAGAGAGAGAAACGAGGAGCTCGTGGCTAGATAATAACAGCCGCACAGGTCGATCTTCAAGGTTAAGCAACGCTTGCCGAGGTTGGTCTGTGGATGGGTTCTTAACATAACGACTTTCCTCCGTGCCTCGGAAAGCACGTTAAGCCGTTGGTCCCGGCTGTCATTTGTAGATCTTTGGCAGTCGTTACGGATAGTCAGAAGCCAGTAAATCTGACTCCAGTCTTGCCATGAAGTACCGTGTTACCCCAGTTAATGGGTTGTGGAGGTCTGGTAGGCAGCCGCTCCTCGTAAAATACTGGTATTCAGCTAAATCCGGCTTGACTGGAAGCCGACCCCAATATAGTTGGGAAAAGGCTAGGCAGATGATGACAGCATCATCACCATTTCAGCCGAAAGACGTCAACTGTTGGACATAAGCCACAACCAAGCGTTGCCACAATTACCGGTCCTATGGTCTCGTATCCATCGGATTCCCGCGACCCTCACCAGGTCATCGGTCCACCCTGTGGAAGCCTTCCAACGCTGCGTCGTCCAGGGCTTTTCTTCTTACTTTTGATTTACATGTGTAAAATCAAAAGATATGAAATAAAAGTAAAAACTTCTGAAGAAAGGTGCTGCATTAAAACATATTAGGATATCAAACCACAAGGAAATAGTGCAACTGATATTAAAAATGGTCTGATTCCGCAGTCACGGCTGTGGTCGAAAACAATCAAGATCGCAAATTATTCAAATGACTTGCATACTATCTATTTCCGTATCTAGAACATTTGCTACATATACGAATTAAAAACTACGTAATGTTCTTAAACAAAACAAGAGCATTTCCAAATGTATCTGTGTTGAAATAAGATCACATTCGATAACATAACAGAACTTCTGTATGGGTTAAAAGAACTATTAAAAAAGTATAATACCCATGTACTCAGCTGCATTTATTTAGAAACCGCAGTATTGTGGTAGGCAAGTTTTTAGATAGACTGGAGTAATCTGTATCGATAGCTGTAACTGCTTACGAAAGATGAGCGAAATTTAAAAAAAAAAGCTATTATGCTGTATTGAATAAAATAGTCACGTTGGTTTAGTTGTAAAGTAAGTATTACATTTTACCTATGCAAATTAAAAATACTATAATAGAGACATACACAATACACTTTTGATTTCAAAGTGATACGAGTAAATAAATTATATTCAGGATCAATATCTGTTAAGAGATATCGGCACTTGGCTGTCAATAAAGGTTTTCCCAAGATTTTAGATACTTGCAAGATCTATAAAGCTGAAATTAATCTAATAACGATTTCTAGAAAAACACTAACCATAATTCAAAGACTCCAAAAGCGTGATGACCTCGCCACCTTTACAGAAAAAACGTGAGACCTGTCTGTAGGATACGAGCAAGAAGTATTATAACTTTAAACGAAGTCACCAAAAAGGACATTCAGGTAATTATTCAGTGCACATTGGAAGCAAAAACTAGCAAATCACAAGTAATCTAGGACATGTGCGAATATCTTTAACACGCCCAAATCAAACATGCGTCTAAATACGATGGTATGTGTGTTTTCGCTTTAGAGACTTATATTAAACTAGTTTGAAGATCAATTTATAGGTGTCGAAAGGCTTGTAGGATTTTTCAATCGTTCAATTGAGCAGATTACAATCTAGGCACATAGACACTCCAAAGTTGCGCCACACCCTTCGATAAGATACAAATAGTAGAATCATTTATTAATTTCTTAACCAGCTTATAATATTACATCATAATTTAATACCTACATTGCTGCTTAGCTTTAATACCTTTTACGAAGAAAGAGTTCCTTTTAGCACTCAACGTTAATGTGATGCACTCTTTCTAATCTGATCAGTTCTTTAAAAGATGGCTTCTTACAAAATAAGCAAATAGCATTATAATATTTCCAACTGCAGAGTCAGATCTCCTCTTTACGAGAGACAATAACACGGACCCATTGCGGGCGGTAAATGTAACATGTCTTTATAAATGTTTGGTTTTAGGACATGCCGCTTCCCTTACGTTGTTTTCCTTAACTGTTTTGAGAGCGACGAATTACTCAAAAAATAAATCACCCACCTGATTTTGTACCCACGACTTATTACTTGCGACCGTTGCTAAGCCACTCTACAAAAACCGCATAACATTCGCTCAGATTCGAATAACTGGTTTTCTGCATTGGAAACACAATTCGAAGTATCATCAGATAACTTGAATCTGAATCACGTGCAAACCGTGTCACAATACACCTCTTTCTCTCGAAAACAAAGCTATGTTAAGCAGGGGCATCCGCATTGGTTACATCACTATTGTACCGCGGTTCGGGGTTCACGCACGCTGACTTTTGGCAAGACATCAACGCACCAGGTGGCTTGGGTCGAGTAGGGCTGTCACGGTTGAAAAGTTTCGTGTTTTCTTTTTTGACAAGTGTGTTTCTTGTCGCTTCAATGCGTTTGATGAACAGGAGCTTGATTGATGGTCGTGTTTTGTTTTTTATTCTTATCCGCAGAACACGCAATGGCCGCATTTTGAGACCGCAGTTCTAACACAATTGGTGGCTCCAAGACTATGAGAGTTTAGCGGATAACTTCTGTCACAGACCACCTTCAAAGCTGTCAGTTTTAATACGTCATCAGTCTCATAGCTCAAGTAAACGATAACACGCTTTGTTTGTCTTTGCTAAGGCGTCTCTCGACTCTGCCTGCCTACTATACACATCAAACGACCCACGGCTCTCCATTTTAGATGTTGTTACTCGCTAGGTACAGCATTTTAATAAGGGTCACTTGGTACATATCACGTGTCAAGTGAACATATGACGGCTAACACTTGGCTATCTATACGTGGGAACACGGGCGTAAAGAGTGACCAGCCTGTG
This sequence comes from Mythimna separata, assembly GCA_030763345.1. NCBI lineage: Eukaryota > Metazoa > Arthropoda > Insecta > Lepidoptera > Noctuidae > Mythimna > Mythimna separata. The sequence goes on from CM061182.1 coordinate 14,043,917, forward strand.
TAGTGCGTGCCCAATAACATGTAGCTGTCTGCTAATGTGGCGTCTCAAGGCTGACAGAGAGGCAAACAGTTTTGACTTTAAGAGTTGTTAAGTACATAAGTTTACAAATATTATTTGGATATGTGGGCAAGGATGTTACTCACTGGACACCTGAGAAAGGACGACACCTCCGTCGAGATTGACCGTGACGAAGGTGATGTAAGATTATTTTCGCTCGGTAAACTTAGAAAAGAAAGGGAAGGCCTTTGTCCAGCAGTGGGACTACAATATGGGTAATAAAAAAGATCTCGTATGTTTGTTATCAAATTACTCTGAAACGGTTTGACTGATTTGTTTAAAACTTTTTGTGAATAATTGGTAGGTCTGAGAATAGGTTGTATAATATGTTTTTCCCTATTATTCCTACCACCCATTATTTTTGGATAATTTACATACAACAACGTTTGCCAGGTCAGCTAGTAAAAAAATAAAAAACATAACTTCAAAGTGGTATCTACGTCTAATTGAAATATTGCAAACCCTGAGGTACACTTTTTGTCACTTTTCTAATTTACAATACGACAATATCCAACTTAGGATCTTCGAAGAGTTTGGCCTTTCAAGCGTTAAATAAAAACATTTTATTTGAAGGCTATATTTTGATTTTGACTACGTCAGACCCACTCAGTTAGTCTAGACGATTGAGAAAGAAGTTTGCAATCATGAAGTAAGATTTGAAAATGTTAACTTTTGTCCTACTTAGCATAAGTTTAGTTACCTAGGATTAGACTTTAAGTTTAATCGTAGGTGTGTCTGCATTCTTTTGGAAAATTTATTGCTTAGCAAATAATATATGTAAATAGCAGTCTTGACAGACATTGTCCTGTCTGAAACTTGACATTAAAAAAAATGAGAATTCAATTAGTCTACGTCCACCGAGTTCAATTTAAAAAGAAGAAGAAGTATATAAGTATGTTTATCAGTTGTCTAGTACCCATAACACAAGCTCTGCTTATCTTGGGACTAGATGGCGTTGTGTGAAAAAGTTGTGGAACCATCTAGTGGCTATTCGCCGAGGGTTGAGCCAAAAGGTAAACAAACCATAAAAAGGGTTCTTTATATGTCACGATTGATGTAATGAACATATAAAAATAAGTATGGAATTAATAACTACACTGACAACATTAGAAATTATATTTTAGAATGATGTCTGTGGAACTTATGTTATCCTTTCAGATTTATTTGAAATCAAACATTATAAATGCCTTAAATTATTTTCTTATTTTTTATTAATTATGCATTAAATAGTTCGCATGTAAAAGAACCTAAAATGACATTTTAATACTACTAAGTTGTAGACCACTGATACTGCGAACATTTTACATTAAAATGTGACGTTTTGTCATCGGTCGGGTTATACCCGCCATGTTGAAAAAATGATTTCTTTGTTTACCTTGTGGCTCATGCTCCGGTGAATACACTGTAAAAATATACACACAACATTTCATCCACCGCATTGGACAATTTCATCTAAATCCTTGCAAAATATAATTGGAACCGGAGAATGAAATTTTGTGTGTATAATTGAGTGAATTTAAATATACACATAAAACTTCATCCAAATTGGTCAAGACTTTTAGTAAGCGTTAGCTGACAAGCATACGTAAGTACAGAAGAATTATATATTTATAAATATTTCATATTCATGTTTTAAGTACGGTGGGCTGTCCCAACTTCCGGTATTGCTGTTGCTGCTGCTGCTACCGGCGCAAATACTGCACGCCTTATCGGCCTTTACAATTTTGAGTCGTTAGGGGTCAAAGCACTTAGATCATGGTGTCCAAATGCACGTCATATTTTCAAAAAATTTTCTCGCCGTCATATCGACACTTTGCGTGACCAGAGAACTGACTCGTTCTTTGCCCAAAGATTTAGCTTTGACAATCAACGTGGCAATGCGGCAGTCAGTCTTCTGGGCACGTCCAACTTATCCAGATGATAGTGATGTAGCAGAAAAGGTAATTTGACGCCTGAATGGTTTAGTTTTAGTTTTTATTGCATATAATTATACATGAATGAATAATACATACTCATGTGCAATGTGCAGAGCTAGTTAATATTCCAATCATTTATGAACATATCTTTTGCAATTTATAAAAATAATATATTAATATAATGTATCAAAATAGATCTTAATCTTTATTTATTCACCACATTTATAATAGCATTAATTGTGGATTAGAATTCATTTAAATTTGTTTTATTAAATGCTATTGTTGATTTTATTTTACTCTATTACTTAATTGCTGTTTCGTCTTTTTTGTTACTTACCGGAACAAACGACTTTATTATTATTATTTTATTATATAAATAGGAAAACAGGGTGGTCCAATGGAAACGTATTCTATGCTTGAGTTTGTGGGTGGTCAGTTTAATATCCTAAATCTTGCTTTGCCTTAACAAGTGTTTCAACATCAATGCTCTTAAAATGATGAAGGACAGCTAAGAGGAAACCTGTATGTACTGAACTTACTAACTTACTAATACATTTGTGCATTACAGCCGAGTCCTTTTATCACAGAAAAAGCCTGTTCACCAGCTACGAGAAGCTGATTATCATCATCATCTCAGCCGAAAGGCTGCTGGACAAAGGCCTCCCCCAAACGTCACCACAACGACCGGTCTTACGCGTTGGAAGGCCTCCCACAAGATGGACCGACGACCTGGTGATAGTCGCGGGAATCCAATGGATGTGAGCTGATTATAATGCTATATTTTTCAAGAAAAACCATGTTCGGTTTGGTATTAAAGTTTTCTAAATGTACATTTTTTTACGAGCATATTATATTGCTGTTACCAAGAGGCAACAGCAGTAACGGCTTACCTAATGCATTGAAATTGACCATTCCTTCCTTTAAACACGTGTAGTGGTATCAAAGGTATTGCCGACAGTAAAATAAAGTAGAAAAGCCTCATTCAAACTAATATCGACGATGCTATTATATCTTATGTAACGGGAGGAATCAAACTGATTCCAATAGTACAGGTTTACCCACATTGAGGTATTGAAATTAATTAGACATGGTTTGAACCTACGACTTACAACTCGTAAGTCTGGATCGTTGCCACTGGACAACCACTGTTCTCAATTGTTTTGATCTCAAACGATTTACGGCCGAAATTAATAATCAATCCATCACATATCGGAGATTGCAAAACAAATGAAACAACAGAAAACATGTAAATTTTTGTATGGTAGCATTTGTTTTTCAATCTCCGATATGTGATGGATTGATTATTATTAATTTCGGCCGTTAGCCAGTGTCAAGTTTAAAAAAATTATCTGTTTCCCATTAGACTGCGAATACTACACAATGTACCTAACATTTATGCATATCTAATTTGGCAGTAAGTATTCTACATTCGTGTATTTCACGTCGAAGCAGCCTTCGCAAGCTTCACTGAGGTAGTCAAAAAAAGACAAAGTGCTCATTTCCCGAGATCGCTCCTGTTTTAATAAGAATACATTCATACAATTGCTATAGACACTTGAGATCCAAAACTACTGCAATTTTACATCACAATTTATATAAAGAATCAATTGACGAAAAATTAAAATCACCACTAAACCTCTTAAAAAAAATCCCTCAAAAAATTCCTCCACTACAACAACAACTAAGTATTATGTGACAATATACTTCCCTTTTCCCTTACAAAGGCGGACGGAAGCGTGGGCTGCGGTGGAACCTGTGTTGTCTAGATCACTTTCACGTCAAGGGATCAGTGTCCAACTGCCGATAACTATGGTTAGGTAAGTGCGTACGGTAACTTGAGTACGGACGTGCGGAAATTATATATTTCAGCCCTGAGCGAGTTAATGTCGTTTAGATTTAGCGTTTGCACTTGGTACACTTGTTATAGATCAATGTTTTGAAGTACCTAGCTGTAAGAAGCTGGCGATTACCTGCTATTCCTCCTCACTCCGGACTAAAGCCACCCAACTAATGTATGCTCCACCGTGTCTTCCGAGCGGTCATCACAATGATGACACCCAGGGCGTTTCTTCAGCCTAGATTTAAGACAGGAACCTCCCGAACTTGCCATGTCCGGTGAGGTCCTGTGTCATGCGGAAGGTGAGGACGCCGTATTTTCGCTCAAGCCAGTCCTCAAAAAGGGCCTTACCGCCGTGATTATGATGTTCCCAGAGAAATTACTTCTTCATCGCGTAAGTGTAATTAGGCAACATTCTAAAACTAATTAGCTACCAGGTAGAGACATCATAAATGATCATCAATATAATATTCTCGCTTGGCCACGTCAACAAGATGTACCAACAAGCATTAATTATGTTATCACATAACTACTCGACATTTTAATGAAAGGCAATCTCATCGTATACATACATTCAAGTTTTCCGACCTTAATCAAGTTTACTAGCATTAAATGGCTTTGCGGCGGTAAGTCCCCTCTTTGAGGAGTGGTTGGAAAGTGGTCACGGCGTCCTCTCGTTCCGTATGACGCAGGTCCTCACCGGACACGGTAAGTTCGGGAGGTTCCTGCATCGGATCAAGGAGGAAAGGACGCCCGGGTGTCGCCACTGTGTGGACCGCCCGGAGGACACGGTGGAGCACACGGTAGAGGTGTGCCCCGCTTGGGCGGAGCACCGCCGTGTCCTTGTGGAGGCTATCGGCGGCGGTGACCTCTCGCGCCGGGCCCTGGTACAGGCCATGGTCCGGAGCGAGGAGGGGTGGCAGGCAGTCGCCTCCTTCTGCGAAGCAGTAATGTTAGCGAAGGAGGCTGCCGACCGCGTGAGGCAACGGAACTCACGCCGTCGCCGCCGAGATCCCGATCCCGATTTCCGACCACCGTAGGCGCGGGCTCGCGGACGGCGAGCACTGGGTAGCTCGCCGTCCGGCAGTCTGGTAATAATCTGGACCGAGCCTAGTCGTCGACGGCGCGTTCTGTTCCACGCGCGCCTCAAGGAGATGTCAGCAAACTGTAGGGGCCCGGCAGGGCCGAAGCCTCTGGGGAACACGGTATCCGAAAGGTTGTCACCGTGTCCCCCAGATCGATGGCAACGAAGGAACGGGGTAGGGGTTTAGTCAGTAAGAGTCTGACACGCCCTCCCGCTCCGCCCAAGAGTGGGAGAAGTCATTCTGATGATTCCCCTACCGGAAAAAAAAAAAAAAAAAAAAAAAAAAGCATTAAATGGCTCTAATTAGTTTTACACGTAATTCGTTTCTTCGGCGATCAAAAAGAAATGCCGAAAATAGGAGATCTTGTGATGGAAATTAGTGTAGAGCTTTTTAAATGCATATGTATATATGGGGTTCTCGGACGGCTCAGATCTTCAATGTTTGTGCGGCGTGTCCCCGCAGACTATGTCCCACCTCCCATCCTGCACTGCGTGCCCTGTCACATGTTCACGTCATGACCTAATGACAGCATCAGTGGACGGCATTGCCGTGGCCGAATACTGGGCCAGGCAAGGTATTTGAATAGGTTTGCCATCGACACGCTAAGAAGAAGAATGCATATGTAGATACATGATGTAAATAACGCCAGGTAAAATTCATAGTTTATTTATTTTGATGTTAAGAAACAATTTTGCTCCATTTTTCGTAATAAAAATTTATAAGATCATGCAAATTTTTAGCAATAAACAACCTAATTGGCAACGCTTAATTTTGTAGCGTTACGTACTAGTTGTAAATCTAGATTTATTGAGTCTAGCCATTATAGTAATTATCATAAGTGTGTGAACTGATGGGTATTTATATAAGACTAGCTTCTGCCGGTGTCTTCACCCAAGTGAATGTAGCAAATTGACCCAAGGCAACATTCTCCCGGGATAAAAAATATCATATCTGCTAGTCCAGGGCATGGTCTACCTGTGTACCAAATTACATCAAAATAATTTCAGAATAAAGAAATAACAAACATCACATAAAATTTCGCCTTTATAATATTAGATCGTAGGTGATAAATTGATAGAGAGGCCATACACCAAAGGTAATAGCAAAATATCTGGCTTTAATGAACACAGAAAACAGTGTAGAGTCATCCCTAATTACGGTTCAGTTAATTTTATTTATTTGCAAACCATTCTATTTTTGCATGGCCTTATCCCATATTACATGGGGTCGGGTTGGGGCAATATGTTTCTTCTTCTATTCTGTCCAGTCACCCGTCACGCTATCACTAACTCCCTTTTCTTTCACATCATCCTCACACAATTTATCCATTCTTTATTTTTATTTCTTTCTTGCAAACCATAATAAATCCAAAAAAAATTTTTTATGTCTGCCTTTTTAATGATTTGAAGAACCATCCACAAACGTAAATTAACGAAGTAAAAAGCCATTTCAAACTAATTGACAGTAAGCTTATCTTTGAACAAACATTTCTTAATACCTTAAATGTAACATAACAAGAAGACTCCACCTAGTTACCTCACAACCTTCTAAATCAAATGATACGGAAATCATAATTAATAATATCTAAGTGAAGCTCACAAAGTCGTACGCGAAAGTTGTTCTAACCACAAATAATGTGGAATAGGACTTGTATGGGGCCATTCGAAATTAATAGCTCTTACGTGTATTGAGATGCGTTACAGATGTGCGAACCGGTCTTAATAGTAATACAAATTAACCAACTTGTAACGAGAATATAGGATGTGACAAAATATTAATGGTTGTGTTAAGTAACTGTTATATGTCTGGGCCACTCCCAGAGGTAACGGCGTTTTAAACTAAACCAAGTACACCACTTTGAGTAATTTATTTCATCACTACTACTTTCAAAACGGGGAAGAAACATCCCTTGAGGAAACTTCAAGAATGACCCAGAACAAAATAATTCAAAGACTTCCATCAACTCGCACAGGGCCCATGCAGTTACAGGTGTGGGATAGACACCGTCACATTCCCTTTCCTAGAGAGGATCCCTGAGTCCTAACTATGGGAACATTGTAGGGCTGATTAAGCCATATTCTATGATAAATAAATGGATTTTAAAGAGTTCTCGCACCATATCATTCAATTGATTGCATCTCTGCTTACCATCAGGGGGGATCGCAGTCAAGCGCTAGTTTGTATGTATTATTTAAAAAATATTTCAGCTACAAATGTATTTCAAAAATAATTCTTCCACTATCATCTTCAAATGATTGACTGAAGTAGAACAACAATTTAAATTGGTCAACCGCAAAATACACTAAGTGATTTGTGATGCAACTAAGCCTAAATTTATGTTTGTTTCTTTTACAGCTTTTCCCAATCCAAGAAGGATTGGAAATAAGATCATCGGCGATGTTACATTCATCCAGTCAAAACTCCTTGAAAATCGACGCCGAGTTGCGAGCTTTTTATCATTTACATCTTGAGACGTGTGCTTCAGAATACCACAAATGCAGCTCAGCCCGATCCATCATCGGACCAGCAGACTTCGGTGCATTCAGGTATATACAAGAAAAGTTTTTAACCACTGCGTATTTTTTTTTTTTGGTGGCTCAATGTAAGTAATAGAACACAGATTGATCTTCAAAGTTAAGCAACGCTTGCCAAGGTTGGTCTGTGGATGGGTGACCTAACAAGTTTCCTCCGTGCCTCGGAAAGCATAGGCTGAATACCAGACCTCCACAACCCAATAAGTGGGGTAACAGGGTACTTCATGGCAAGACTGGAGTCAGATTTACTGACTTCTGACTATCCGTAACGACTGTAAATGACAGCCGGGACCTATGGCTTAGCGTGCTTTCCGAGGCACGGAGGAAACTCGTTATGTTAAGATGGTCACCCATCCACAAACCAACCTTAGCAAGCGTTGCTTAACCTTGATGTCGACTTGTGTTCTATTACTTACACTGAGCCACCAAAAAAAATTTACGCAGTGGTTAAAAACTTTTCCTGTATGATGGTCATTCCACCCATATGCACAAAACGTTTAGGGAAGACTTTCACTGTACGCAGCTTTGAAGTGGATTTCCTGCCGAAATCTGTTTCCAGATAGCTATAACCTAGGCTCTTTAAGTAAAAGGGTGACTAGAATACTTCTAGGTAAGCGTGCTCATCACTTACCATCAGCTGGTCAAACGCGAGCCGAGAATAATAAAATTAAAATAAACAATAAAATCCTACCTCCAGACATTTGCAATGCAACAAGTTTAGCAAGACTTTACACAATTACTTTAATAAATCAATCATAAAAATATGTCAATATTTTAATACAGACTTAATAATTTAACTACAAAATTAAAATAACCAAGTTATTAAAATTTGCACACAACTGCACAAAAGTTAAGAAAAAATTGCTATTAATCATATATTAGAATGCTTTCGAGTGCATCAGGAGAGGTCAGCAACATAAATATTTAAAGAAAATGCTAATATTATAAATGAATGAGATCATACGTATCCATTTAGCATTTTTTTACATATTTTAATATAAAAAATGTCAACAGTCACATGCTTTAAAAATAAAGCAAATTATCATCCCTACTCTTTACTACGTAACATCGAAGTCTGAAACATTCATAAAAATTAGGTATTTGTTTATTATAGAAATAACTTAAATAACTTTATGTCATTAAAATTATATACAAATACTAAAAAATTAAATAAAAAACTTAAGTTAAACCTAGCTATGTACATTGTATATAAATAAAAATAAATAAGTAATTCTAAATTCAAAATCGTTTTATGTTACATAGCTCTACATAATACATGAGCACTTATAAAACGTCAAAAGCTAGTGCTCGGTTCCAAATGGTCGTTTCCTATGAAGAAGAACCGGCAAGAAACTCCATTATAAAGGACTTTGCTAAGAAGGACTTAAGGAGATCTTTCTACATTAATTCTGTTAATTGTGTGTTATTAAAAATTAAATACCGTATATTCCATAAATATAGTTCATAGTTTAATCCGACTAATGTAACTCCGAATTACACTAGTCGGATTAAATTTTTATAATTTTACAATCATCAGGCGCAACCAGCCTTGCACATTAAGAAAGAAGATGGAAAGTATCTGGCAAAAAATTGACCACATCAAATCTAGGTCACTGATCATTTCCAACTCAATTACAAATAGATGCTCTTTTTTCTAAAAAAAACCCATCCCGTAACATACCAACCTACATACTTGCAATAATACCTACATTGTTACACAACACAACATAAGAACATTAGTGAACACTCCCCCTACAAGGCAGGTGCGTTAGATTGCGCATCTTAGAAATGATACAAATAAACTGCGGGCAATTAAGTGAGCACGCAGCTTCCTTTCACTGCTGATATGAAGTGTCCGAACTGTAGTGATAACTAGAGGTGAGCCACAGTTCCGTAGTAGGTAGTTCGGCCTCGGCGTTTGTTTCGGCCGCAACTGGAATAGTACAAAAAGCGAAAGTCAGACAGAGAGAACGATAGGAATAATAAGGAAGAGAAAAAGAAAAGAATGTAGTGTGATTTAGTATGTAAAGCTTCTTCATCTTAACTAGTACGTACTAGGATTTTTGTCGACAAAAGTGTCGGAGTTGCCTACAGAAAGTAAGTTCTTAATTTATTGTCTTGCACAGACCATGTGTGTTTGTATAAAGAAAATAAAAGACGAAAATAGTGCTTATGGGTTTTTTTACTACCAATCAATCTTTAACCTATCAACTCCCGCGAAACGAGACACAATAGTAAGACAATAACAGCGCGGTCCTATGACACCGGTCGGGGATTCATAAATTAATAGCACAGAGTTTAAAAGTTAGTGTTGTGACATCTCCAGCAAGTAGTCTTTGATACTGTGCCTAATATCGCCCATTGAACTAGTGAGAGTAAAAGCAAGCAAATGACAGTTGTACCTATGTTTCCACACACATTACTTATTTAGTTACTATCAATGTGTATTAAAGGCCACCGGGATCGAAATTTGGGAACAATTTTTATAGTCATCATCTTCACAATATAAAAAAAAAATTTAAAAAAATACTGAAGACGAAATATTTCTTATTCGCCGTTAATTCTTTACCCTTCAAGTAACTAAGTTATGTATAGGTCTAATGTTTATTTTCATAATCAAAAAAAGACTGAACTACCCATTAAGTACTCTAAATAACTGTGGCTCAGCAAATAAAAGACAAGTTTCGGCTTCACCGCAACTTTCGGCTTCACCATAACTTTCGGCCTACAGCATGACCTTGCGTCAACCTCTACTGATGATAACTCTTACGCCACTACGGCTATTACGCTAATTCTCACGTCCATCATACGGGTAATTTCACCCAATTTATTAACCGTACAGCTTTGGGATTATTTTTATAAGAACTTGTTTTGATTCGCCGTGTCGTAAATTAACTTATGCAGACTTTTATAGCTTCAAGTATTTAATTTCATAAGTTTGGATGTGTTAATCTGAACATTCTTTTGACGACTCTTCTTAGTCACATGACTTATTTTAATTTTTTGCTTAATCTTAATCTGTTTATAGTCTCGACAACGCCTTTCGATATCAGTAACACCTTGAAAGAATTTTATTTTCTAGCTGTCCCCACGGTTTCACTTGCATCTTGGATGCTCTACTTCCGTGGATCGTAGCGTGATATTGTATAGCCATCATGAATCTGGCTAATCCATACTGAAAGATTGGGTCCAATCTGACTGGAATTTCCAAAGATGAGTTTGTTGTTAATTTAAACGCTTGGGACATCTTAGGATAAAAGGTATCCTATATGTCCTGGAATAGTTCCAGGACATAATCTATTCGTGCAAAAACTTTTGTACAAATCTGTTCAGCGGTTCGAGCGTAAAAACCTGTTCGTAACATCAAGTTCAAAATATTTTTTTTGAATACCTATCTAACAATATATCACACGTTAGGGTAAAAATAAAAAAAAACTCTTTCCAATTTACATGTAGGGGGCTACCCTAATAAAATATTTTTTTCCAATTTTTGATGGACGAACAGACATGGCGAAACTATAAGGGTTCCGTTTTTGCCATTTGGCTACGGAACCTTAAAAGTACGAAACATGCACACACAAACACCCACTCACAAGCTTTCGCCTTTATAATGCGATAATATTATACATTTAACTTCATGAAGTATTTCACATACTTAATTAGAATTTTGAAAAAAGGAATGTTGTAAGAATGCTTGTAATTATTGTTGTCTCAATATTAAACTACATGAGAATATTGTCTATCGCTGTTATATCTAACTTCAGGATCATAATTACAACGTCAAGTTTCTCTTTCTATAAATAGCAGCACAGGTACGGCAAAGATAGGCTTTGCCGCTTATCTTTACTGTTATAGTTGGCGCGGGAGAAATTTAAAGGGAAATATAATATTTATTGAAAATGTACTTCTGGCTCTTCCCAACATCTAACATCCTATATACACATATATTTCTGCTTTTGTAGCATTTTTATATTTGACAAGTCATCAATTAAATTCTCCTACTCTGGGTGAGTAGAGTGTCAGACTTTTACTGACTAAAACCCACCTGTTTTCCTCCAACTACCCTTTACGTGCGGTTAAACGTTCGAACAATCCCAGTTTTTATTGTTCATTAAGTCCTTTCAGCTGCAACTGGTTAAGTTACAGTCTGACTCCCTTTTCTTTCATATCATTTCGTAACACCTATCCAAAACCATGTTGTATTTGTCCTACGTATCGCTCTTTATACAAATAAAGTACATATATTGAGTTACTGAACACTTTTTAAAAACCTAATTTCCTACTTCACCATTTGTAGATTGCCATAGTTTTCACTTTCAATACAAACCCACGAAGACCTTACAACACGATCGCATCAGTAACAAGTGAGTAAGATAAATAGAGGGCGTGAAAGAAATCAATTTGAAAGAACACAATCACCCGTATTATGCAAACTAGTATAACTTTAGATGTACACTAGCTATCTCACGCGGTTTCACTTGTGTCTTTGGTTTCTGCTCCACTTCTGTGGCTTGTAGCGTGATCTCATATAGCCTATAGCTTGACTCGAAAAATAGGCTAATAAACCCTTTTTTTTAATTGCCTTTACTGTCCCACTGCTGGACAAAGGCCTCTCCCAAGTCCTTTCAGACATCTCCCGCGCCGTCTCGAACCAGTCCTCACGGTACCCGGCCAGATCACCTCGCCACCTCCTTCTAGTCTGGTTTCGAAGGCGCTTTTCCTCTGTAGGAACCCAGGGCTTGGTAATACTTACTTGAATAGGTTACTTCTAGGCAAGCGTGCTCCATCGTCGGCCACATCATCGCTTACCATCTAGTGAGATAGTGGTCAAACGCGAGCCTATGCATAATAAAAATAAAATAAAACTTGGCCAGTCCCATTTCTGGAGTGAAGCTTGCTATTCCGTATTCGATCTATTACAAAAAAAGTTTTAAATCGAACCAGCAGTTCATAGATCAGCGTGTTAAAAGCAACAAACAAACTCCTCAGCTTAAATATTAACTATAGATAGAAAGTAATACCCGGCTAGCATTGTGTTCCCAGCAAATACCCGTAATACTGTAGAGAGAATTAATATTACATCAGGGTGTCCAGCCCACCATGCCACGCTTGGATCGTTTGAATAGCAAACCTTTAACGCAGCCAAGCCTACTGTTCTCGAAGTTAGGAGTAAATTATAGACGGCCAGTGTTGCGTACAGACACGTTATATCATCCTTGTGAAATTGGTTCGTTTTTGTTGGTATTTGATCTAGATAGCGGCTGTTATTACCATGGCTGTTAGTTGAGGCATCAGTGATAAATGATATTTACTTATTTTGTAAATTGGTTTTGAAAAACAACTTTTACGAGTCATTTTTTTTTGGTCAGTTTAATCTAGATAAGGTCGGTGTTTCCGAAACTCACTTGAGAACTATGCACATAAGTGTGAAGAAAGAAATTACTTTATTCATGTCCACCAATATATGTATAAGGTTTTGTCTTTATATTATGTTTGTCTATCAGGACACTGTGGTCCTGTTCCTTAGAAAGTCAAGTCAAAAATCTAATTTCAAGAGACTACCCGGCCTGAGGGTCTGCTTGAACGCGCTATGCAAGTGCACACAAGGACAACCCGTGGTTGTTAGGAAACTATAGCAATATAATGGTTAACAAAGATACCGATAGAGCTATGGTTCTGGGAGGCAACATTAGACCAGTTACCAAGTACCTACTATGTAAAGACAATGGTCCCTGAACCTGAACAATATAATGGTTATTATTATTAAAAGTCTACGTTCCCTTCTTTCTATTTTCAAGAAAGATATTATTGAAAATGGAAAGAAGGGAACGTACACTAATTACAAATAAAAATAAAAAATATATTTTTTTAACAATTAGAAACCTCTCAGTTCACATTAGTTAGCTGAATGCATTATCATAAAGTTTAGGTATATGTTTACGTAGTAGCTGCCACTAACTTTCAGAAGTGGTTTAGACACTGGAATATTGTAGAATAGCAACACTGTAGTATCTTGAGCATAAACAAGTCACCGTGATAATCTATAGCATCCGGGTTGTTTTTTTAAATAGAAATTGGTGATAACATAACCAGCGCCGATCCCAACTGACAAGAGTGGCAGGTTTTTACTGACTTAGTGCCACCACTGATCCTTCAGTTACTCTTTGCGTTCCAGGGTCACGGCAATTTTTTTTAATAATCCATCAGCCCTGGTAAATAGCATCAGTCTAAAATGTTAGGACTAGTAAGATGATGCTACATATGACTCTCTTTCAATAGAAATTCAATGAAATCAAATACACAATTTAAAAAAAAACATGCTACGTTTATTTCCAAAAAAAAACCGATAACAATAACACTGCAAACAAACTTAACATATTACATTATGCATAATAACTAATTACTACCAACTATACAATCTCCCATTTGCAATAAATATCTGTGGTTAACGTAATGGCAACTATATGTCCAACAAACAACTATAATACATCAGTTCTAGTTAGGCGCTTATGGCTAGACATGGCTATAGTTTAGCATATGTGTTACGACTAGCCGAATAGGCGTTCTTGTAACTCGAGCTAGACTCAGACGGTGGCCCTGTGTATTCACTTCCATGAATAACATCGTTATCTTCCTTAGGAGCTTGCGATATAGGACCTTGCAACTTTTCGTACTCAGACGTCGATCCTTGCGGAACATACTGAACATTATACTTGGTTTGCGAATTTGTCGGATAGTAATTGTAGAAACTCTGAACTGGATTCTGATATAAAAGATTATTATAAGGAGAAGGATTCGGCTGAGCAAACAGCAGCATAGTCGATGGTTGACCCAAGTAAGAGCCACCAAGAGGCAAAGGCTGGTAGCTCGGCACGTTATAATGCCCCTGAGGGACCTGATTATAAGTATTCTGATGAGGACTTATATGTGTCGTGGGATTAGGTGAGAACAATTGAGGAGCATAAGGAACTATAGGCTGAGTCGAATAACTAGTCGGCTGCTGTAGGAAAGCTACTTGAATGTTCCCATTTGCCTTTGAAGGCACTATTTGGTATTTAGACTGGTAACCAGGATTTGGTACAAAATTCAAAGGTACGAACTGGGAAGTGGTCGGTGGGGGCAGCAGGCTTATCTGAGGTTGAGGTTGCTGCTGCTGGGAACCGTAAGAAGATGATGATGGTTCACTCTGAGTACTTGGTGAGGAGTAGTACTGGCTGCTACCTTGACTTGGGTAGAACGAATTTGGCACTTGAGATTGGTAAGACGATGTGCTAGTCGAACCAATTTGTGGACTAGGATTCTGTGTATAAATGCTGTATGTATAGTCTGGTTTCTGAGCTCCAGTCGGAATAGCATTTATGCTGGTCCCCTTTCCAGCGTTCCGTTTCTTTTGTTCGACATCCTCGACCTCAGTACAGCATACCAGTGCAGCGAAAGCGACGAGAATCTGAAACAAATCAAGGCTCAATCAATCATGTTCTCTCTACAAACACGAAGAAGCCAATCAATCAGCTACCTCGTTATCGCAATGTATATTTATTTCGCATCATCAAATCTACTGAGAGCATTTACTTTTGCTTCAACGAGTCGTAATAAATGACTTCAAAAAAAACGCACCGAACACATTATCTGCTTACAATTGCACGCTTGTTAGTACTTGTCAGTATCATTATCCACATTACATAAAGCAGACTCACCAAAAGCTCCCATTTCGCCATTTTGTAAAACGTGTGCAGCAGCGCGTGTTTCTATGAATATAATTACATTATTTACTTGAGTGGAAAACGCGTATTGCGAAAGGAAAAGTGTTCTATTCGCCGGAGCTCACGGAAAAGTGCAAGACGGTATCAAGTTCATGCATTTATATGAGCGGCCGTGGACAACTTTCCTTAGCTCCAGATCAGCGAGGGAAGTGACCGTTCGATAGGTCTTTGTCCTGTATTGGAACGTATCCAGTTTACTCTGATAGTGTCAGTTTCCTACTGCGGTAAGCGGAAATACTTGGCGTCCATACCTTCATATTTCTCTCTAAAGACGTCTAAAGTATTCGTGTTTGGTTCTGCTGTATAAATTAGAGCGAATACCGAGCCCATTACTTTGCTACTTATCGAAACGTGATTTATTATCAGCAATATCTCTAGCATCTAATGAGTTGTTTAAGGTTCGCTCAGCCAACCTCAAACCCTTTCACGTAATAATGAGTCGAACTTTTACAAAATAAAACAAAAAGTTAAGGAATTTGTAGCAGATTAAAATCGACGAAAAAGCTCAAGTACTTTACGTAACTTGATTTTAGTAAACAGCCCACAATCAGTAACGATGCGGTAACCAATAAGATCATCTCGATAAAAATCAAGTAGGTACTACGAGCGATTGGAACAAATAACATGGCTATTGTCATCTTATATAGGATTTGTTTTTGTTGCAATAAACTATTTTATCTCGCAGAAAGGCCTGCGGCAGCTTATCAAAAATACGTTTTTAGATAAATGTTTTTTTTTAACCTTCCCGTCAAACGGAACTCTAGAAGAAAATTCAATTGTGATATACTTGGTGTCTAAGCTTATTAGGCTCTTAATAAACTAGTGCTTTTCACCATCTACGATTGCATCACTGCTTACCATCAGGTGGGATCGCAGTCAAGAACTAGTTTGTAAAACATAAAAAAAACTTGCGGTTCTTCTTTTTGGAAAGAGAAATTAGTATTTTTCGTATGCCACCCTATTTAAACCTCCACAAAGCTTAATATAGAAATTAAAAAAATAAATATTCCGTTTACTGGCAGAACAAAAAACTTACAAACTTAGGTAAAATGGCATTACTATGCCAAAAGGACGTCAGCCCATCGTAATGCATGAGTAATATCTGCATTGGTGCCCACCGCACCAATCGCAAATCGAGCAAGTTCTAAGGAAATTCATTATCACCAGCCACGTTCAAGTAAAAGGGCTTCCGAAGTATCTCACAAGCTTTCTACTGCGCCTGCGCGAATTACCTCTAATTGCGGCTAGCAGGTGGCTACTAATGAAAATTGCAGAACACCGCTCCTTTCCATGCAATTGAAGGTTATGTAAGCAGTGCTACATTTAGTTCTGTGGGAATAAAAGCAAAAAGGTGTTTCCTGTGTCCTTGTGTTGGCGTATAGTTATGTTAGCGACTGCTTGTCAGTCACGACTGCAGTTATGCTCACAGTACGATACTTTGATCGGCTCGGTCATGGGCGAGCAAAATCAGATCAAATTTTTGTAAATCTGATCTGATTTTGTGAATCTGGTTCTCTATTTATCTGGAATCTCTATTTCAGAATTTTATGCTACAAGTACTCTGCACTTTTAAGAGAACATTCGAATGAAAAAACATAACCTTTATGGGATCATAAGTGTGTCTGTCTATCATAGCCAATTTGGTTTGAATCTACTGAACCGATTTACTTGAAAGAAGACCGGTGAAACTGCGTCTGAAACGTAACACAAATGAAATGTTTATTAATCTAATTTTTTTTCATGATTTATGACTAAATATTTAGTAGTTTTTTTAATTGGGTAGAAAAATAACCAATAAATAAAAAATATTACTTACTGATTTCCTTCATTTCCTAGTTAGTGTGTTTCATACAATGTTCCCAAATGAATGCTTACATAACACATTTTAATTATAAGTTTGTATTTCCTGTAATTAATAAAGATAGGTAGGTTACATTCTACTTTTGTTCTCTAATCATTTTACACTCTACGTTTGATTGACCTTTTGGTTATCATCGGTTCGATTCCCACCCTAGATAAATATTTGTGCGATGAGCACGATCATTTGTTCTGTGTCTGGGTGTAATTTATCTATAATAGTATCACCAGCTCTGCTTAGCTTGGGGCTAGATTAGATTAGAGAAAAGTTGTGGAATATTATTTAAATACGCGAGCGAAGCCGCCGGCAGCAGCTAGTACTTAATATACACACATCAAAAGTGTCTAGGGATCAAGCATTTTTATGCGGATTTCTTGAGATTGAGATGTGGCTTTGTAATAAATTTATGCATAGGTGCATTTCATAATTTGAATCAGGAACTGTGAATCAAATTCGAGTAAAAGTTGAAAATCAGCTGTCAATATTTTCCCTATAAAAACATACAACGCATTGAAGACATTATTAGTGCTACTGTTTCCCTACTACTGATTAAAACCAACGTTATTATGGAGCGGCGACGTCATTTAAGCAGGGAAGAAATGCTCAGAGCCGTGGGAATGATAGAAGCTGGTTCCCGGCAACGTACTGTGGCTTTAGCTCTGAATACAAGTCAGAGTGTTATCAGTCGACTTTGGACACGTTACCGAAGCACTGGTACCGTGGCTGAGCGCCATGGAGGACGGTATCGCTGCACCACACGGAGACAAGACCGATACATTCAAATCTTAACTCGAAGAGCTCCAACAATAACCGTCATGATGTTAGCCGTGAGGCTTCATCACTCTTCAGGGAACTTAATTAGCGACCAAACAGTCAGAAACCGCTTGCATGAAGTGAACCTTCATTCCCGAAGACCGCTACGGGTACCACCTATAGCAATGCACAATCGTAGGATTCGATATCAATGGGCTCTTGAACACAGAAATTGGGCAGAAGAACAATGGCGTTTCGTGTGCTTTTCTGATGAGTCTCGTTTTGGTATGAGACCGGATACAAGACGTATACGATACTGGAGAACCCCTGGACGCCAACAGCGATTAAAATCCTGCCAGGAAGTCCATCCTTATAGTGGTGGAACCATCATGGTATGGGCGGGTATTTGGATCGGCGGAAGAACTGAGTTGATTTGGATCAGAGGCTACCTCAACGCTCAAATTTATGCTGAGACGATTGTATCAGACGTCATCGTTCCTCTACAAGTGCAAATCGGTCCCTTATTTCAGTTAATGCATGATAATGCACGACCGTACACCGCAAGAGTTGTAAGACAGACTCTCGCCGCAGCTAACATCAATGTCCTGCCCTGGCCTGCTCAGTCGCCAGACTTGAACCCGATTGAGCATGCATGGGATATGCTACAGAGAAGAGCTCTGCCGAATATGGAGGGTATCCAGTCGCAAGAAGACCTTTTTTTGTTGTTGCAACGAACATGGGCGGCCATTCCACAGCGTGATTTGGATGAACTCATTTTGAGTATGCCAAACCGATGTTCTTGTGTTGTTAGTGTTCGCGGTAGAAACACGGATTATTAATTGTTTAAGTTACCCAATAAAATTTTAAAGTAAACTGTTATTTCAGTCTTTTTTTCGAACTTTAATGTTAGTGGTTCAAATGTCAAAAATCCCTTTATTAGGAAAATGGCAAATTTCTTTATTAATGCAAAGGTGACTTGGTTTATCGTTACTGTGACAAACGAAAACACTTTATTTGATGAATCCTTAAAGAAAATTTTAATTAATATCAATCAGGAGAAAAGTTATTCCAAAAATATATGTTGATCCCTAGACACTTTTGATGTGTGTATATTCTAACTATCTTACTTCACTATTTTTTTCCTCGAATTACCTCACCAGAGTTTGACGGGCCGGCTCAATTATTTTAAAGATGTCCCCTATCAATCAAGTTATGTCTTTGACGTACCAACATGATTGATCTTACGCAACTTCCGACAGGATGGCAACCTAATCATAAAATAAGTGAGTACTTAAGCAGAATAACGCAATAAAGAAATATAAAATGTCTATGGGTACTTACCGGAAGCTCCCACGTAAGTAAGTGGTTTTTTCCCCATCATCAATCAATAAATGATGTGAAAAATTATATAAATGATCGATAGATTCATATTTTTTATTTCCTTTAACTGAGCGGAGATGTCAGTCAATTGAATGTATCTGTAACACAAAATATTGCAAGAGCATTTCTCAAGAGTTTTTTGAGGTGGGGTTTTTATCAGAGAGTGTTTAATACTTTGACTGACTCAAATTTGCCTTGCTTCGCTTGCCCTTTCCAGGGTCACGGTAACACTTCCAATCAATCCCGCAAATCTCTCGACTCGCCCTTTAACATGTGATCTTAGCATAATTAGTAAAAAAACAATGTTCAAAATGTTCGGACACCGTCCTTTTTTGGACGCATAAGCTTCGCCGTCATACAATAAAATGATGAGACGGTCAAGGCCCTTCAATTGATTTAAGTTTTATAATACTACAAGGGACATTTTGAACACTGTTCTTTATTACTGTCTACAAAATATAGAAATGTGGATGTATGTATGTAGGTAAACCTGTGATGTCGGATCGAACAAACCATAAACACCCATGTACGATCATTAAGTTCAACATGACATATACTTTTTTTTGTAAAATGAAAAAATATGTAAGCAAGGCTAAAGGAATATAAGTGAAACAAACCTTCCAGTACGTAAAGAAAAGGATAATAAACAATTATATTATTATTGAAATCCTTCGCACCGATGTTTCTCTTTGACCTATTGACCCTAACGTATTACCATGACACCGTAAGTCAAAACTGCTATCAAATCAAATCGTGTTTGCAGAAAACACCGTGGCAAATTCGTCCAATCCAACAATACTAGAAAAGCGTAATCAAAGCGAATGCATAACCTAGAAATTGACAGTAAATACAGACCACACGTGCACTTCTGGCGTGCATACCCTTTGAGACGAATGCAGTGATTGTACATAATCGCACCATATCGTACTTAGTACTACCATTCTCTCCTCTCTTAATCACTTTAATAGCAAAGTCTCACAAAGCATTATCACGAGTCTAACAATAATGGGCTATAATTACTTAGTTAAGTGCATAAAAATAAAGTTATTATGTTGTTACAACATGCATGCGAAATGTAAGCTCGTAACATATGTTTTTGCGCTCTTCAAGCTAGCTAAGCCAGTACAAGTGTCACGATTTTAGTAGCGTCCATAAGTTCCACCACCGTTTTCTGAATGGAGCGAGAGGGACTCTCAAACTTTTACAGACTAAATCACATGTTGCCTCTTGAGTTATTGGGCTGTGGTAACTCTTTTTAACAATCCCCATCAATTATACTGATAGTTGTATGAGTCCCGCGTGAAACACAGCGTGCCATCAACCAGATCTTGGTCCTTATCGGATGGCAAGTTACCTATTGCTCACCGTCCCGACTTATGAAGAACAGATAAATAGTGTTGTAGTTTCGGCCACTGCCTGATCAATGTTATTAACATCCATCGATAAAAGAGACAAGAGGTGAAATGTACACTTAAGGCCGAAATTAATAATCAATCCATCACATATCAGAGATTGAAAAACAAATGATACCATACAAAAATTTACATGTTTTCTGTTGTTTCATTTGTTTTTTTGAAACAACAGAAAACATGATAATTTTTGTATTGTATCATTTGTTTTACAATCTCCAGTACCTATGCCAAAACTGGAGATCGATAGGTTATTGGTTTCGGCCGTAAATAAATTTGTTCTCAAAAACGGTCGCGAGCACGTCGTGACGTAGCAACAAAACGGCAACATATTCTGAGGTGCTTGAGGAGTGGGGAGATATTTATTTATTGTTATCTACAGGTATAAACACATATCATGACTATTATATTATTATTAATTGGTAACGAAGGACATGACAAAAATAACTGTCAAAATTATTTGATTTGTAGCTAACTGTATCGCAAACTTTTTTTGGTCTCATGTGCGAAGAATAAAATATCATTATTTCTGAATGACAAAAAATCCACAATGACAACTAGACGAATCATCGCAAATTAAATGAAAGCAGGAAGTTAAAGTCATTACGTTATTGATTATAGAATCACTTCCTTTCATTATAACATAATACACAGCTTTTAACAGATATAACCTATTTTACTATTTATTGCCATGAACTAATGTTTCTCTTATTGTTAGTAAAGCTACTGTTAGTAGGACAGCTTTGATCCCACTAACGTGCCAGTAGAATGAATGGGAAATAGTTTACTGGTAACTGAGTAAAATTCACCAGAATCTCTTACGGTTTATTTTAGACAGACACAATGACAGGTATATAAAATAGACAAGTAGAAAAATAAACTTACATAGAACAAAAAGATCGGTATCAAAAGTAAACTCTCTTTTTATTCTAACACTCCTCCTTAAGTTCATTTCTCTACTTTTATCCATCACACAATCACACTACACCCATATTCAGCGCACACCATACCCGAATATGACCTCCTGTCATAACAGCTGGCATGACTTGCATCTGCGTAACCCTGCACTTTACTCATTCCTGTCCTCTTGTACTGTAGTCCAAGACTTTTTGTACCCTTCAAATATCTCAGCACTCGTTTAGCTGCTATCCAATGTTCCTCAGCATAACAGGTGTTGAATTGGCTAAGATAATTGACTGAATGAGCAATATCTGGCCTCGTGCAAACAGATAAGTACATCAGTGAACCAATTAAATTCTGATATGGAATCGTCGGATCAGGTTTCTGTTCCGGTCCAGGTTTCTCTAGCTTTTGACCAGGAACTGATGGTGTTGATGCAACTTTGCAGTCAGCCATCCCAAAAACCTTCAAAATCTTGTTGACATACTTCTCTTGGTCAACTTTGACTCCAATATTGTTCTGCGTTATGTGCATTCCCAGAATATCCTCTGCCTTCCCAAGATCTTTCATCTCAAATTTTGTCATGAGGTCCCTTTTGACTTTGCGCAGCTCTTCTACGTCATTCCAAAATATCAGCATGTCATCAACGTATACTGCTAAGATGATGATTTTGTTACTCTGGGATCTCGTGTATATGCATGGCTCATATTTACATCGTTTCAACGACAACTGTAACAACTCATCGTTCAGTTTATTGTTCCATGCTCTAGGGGCTTGCTTTAACCCGTAAAGCGACCGTTTAAGTAAGCAAACGTAATCTTCTTTCCCCTTTTCAAGAAAACCTTCTGGTTGCTTCATATAGACTTTTTCCTTTAAATATCCATTCAAGAACGCTGTTTTCACGTCCATTTGGTCTATATTTAAGTCCATTTGTGCTGCTATTGCCAGAAGAACTCTTAATGAGCTGTGTCTCACCACCGGAGAGAATGTCTCGTCATAATCAATACCACATCTCTGGCTAAAACTCTCTCTCTCTGGCAACAAGTCGAGCTTTGTATCTTCGTCTATTTCTCGGGTCTTCTTTGATTCGAAATAACCATTTTGAATCTACGACGTTGCTCGCTTGTTCAGGTTTCACCAAAATCCATGTGTTGTTCTTCTTTAAAGCATCAATCTCCTCCTGAATGGCTACTCTCCACTCTCTACTATCAGACCTTGATAGTGCATCTTGAACTGTAGTGGGGTCCAGTTCTGATTCTGCAGCTTTATACAGCACATAATCCGGAAACTCTTTATTTTTCCTAGCTCTAAGTGGATACCTCCGTTCCACCTCTTGAGGTTGATCATCGACAGTTGTGTCCGACTCACAGTCTAGAAACTCTATGTCTTCTTGAGTTTGATCCTCGTTAGTTGACTCTGGTTCAGGGACTGGAGGAGTACTCGTCATTTCATGAGTACCTATTTGTTCCAAGTCTTGAGGCTGATCATCCACGGTCATATCAGGCTCGAGAACTTGAGGAACACAAACTTCTTCAGGAGCGTAAGTTTGTTCCACCTGTGGAATCAATACTTCCTGTTCAGACTGTTTCTCCATCCCTTTATCTCTCTCTTTTTCTTGAGCTTCAATAAATACGACATCTCTAGCCTTATAAATCCGATGCGTTTTTGAATCCACTAGTCGATAGCCTTTTGAATTCTCGCAATATCCTACTAGCGTTAACTCTATGCTCTTTGCATCCAACTTCTTCCTCTTTTGGCTTGGAATGTGCATATATGCCTTGCTCCCAAAAACTCTTACAAAACTGAGATCAACTTTCTTGCCTGACCACGCCTCCTCTGGCGTTTTTTCTCTAACGGCAATGGTCGGTGATCTATTTTTCAAGAAAACAGATGTATGCACTGCTTCCGCCCAATAAGCCTTCGATAAATTTCCTTCTTCGAGCATGCTTCTTGCCTTCTCGACAATAGTCCTATTTGCTCTCTCGGCCACTCCATTTTGCTCCGGTGTATAGTCTATCGTGACTTGATGTTGGATTCCATTCTTTCTCATAAAATTATCCATCTGTTTATTGACGAACTCGGTTCCGTTGTCAGTGCGCAGGATCTTAATTTTCTTGCCACATTGATTCTCAGCAAACACCTTAAAATTTGTAAATTTTTCGAAAACTTCACTCTTTTGTTTCAAAAAATAAACAAACGTTTTTCGTGTAAAATCGTCAATAAATGTCAAAAAATATCTATACCCGCTAATGGAAGGAATATGCATAGGTCCGCATAAATCAGAATGCACTAAACCCAATGCTTCCTTAGCTCTCGTCGCAACTCCCTTGCGAAACGGTTGTTTGGTTTGTTTCCCCATAATACAAGATACACACTCCAGTTTAGAAGAAGTATTAGGAAAACTCAACCCAATCGCCATCTTATCTCTAAGAAGTTTGAGGTTGTGTATACCAAGATGTCCCATCCTCCGATGCCACAGCCTCTGCTGGTCGCAATCCGCTGTTGCCAGTGCAGACCCCTGTGAACAGCACTTAATCTTATAAATGCCTCGTTCTTCCACACCTTTCACAACAACCTTACCACGCACCTTGCACTCATTCTTCTTGTAGATGTCGCATCCTTTTTCTGTAAATACTATCACGTGACCCTTTCTCGCAATCGCATTCACACTTAATAGATTAGTAGCTAACTTAGGTACATACGTCACATTGTTGATTGTTAATTCTGCTGACTCACATTCAACCGTACCTTCACCTTCACCATACACTTCATTACCATCTGCACAGATTACTCTCAAAGCCTTAGAGGTATCCTTCAAGCTTCCTTTAAACCAAGCCTTGCGATTCGTCATGTGCGTCGACGCGCCAGAATCGATGATCCAGTCTCCTACTTGCGGTGTCGGCGTACCAAAAGCGTAAGCTTGTAAAGCTTCTTTCTTCCGTCTAGGATTATCTGGACACTCATTCGCCTTATGTGGTCCATCACAAATAAAGCATTTGATCTTTCCTTTGACCTTAGGTTTGCTCTTGCTCTTATGCTTATTTGACAGTAATGCTGATATTGGTTGGCTTGCACTCGAGCTTGCCGTATAGTTATCTTCCATTTGAAAGAGCTTCATCTTTACATAATCCGTAGTTAGTACCGCATTGCTGTTTTCTAGTGACAATCTCATCGGTTGAAACTCTGCCGTAAGCCCTTGAAGTAGTAAGGCAGCCAACAGTTCATCATCAACTTCTTTTCCTAGGTCTTGTAGTTCCTGGGATACCATCATTACAGATGTCACATATTCCCTAACCGTTGGGAATTGTTCCAGCTTCATGCTTACTAATTTAGACAGTAAACGACAACGGTTATTCAAACCTTTATCCTCAAACGCATCTCTTAATGCTTCCCAAGCATCTTTCGCGGTCTTAGATTTGCGTACATGCACCAAGCATTGGGGTTTGACCATCAAACAAATTCTTGCTCTAGCTTTCTGGTCTTTTCTCGTACCTTGTGTGTTGGTTGCTTCAGGCGTAACGCTTGTATACTCCCACAAGTCATCATGTATTAGATGCAGCTCCATGAGAAATTTCCAAGTGGTATAGTTGCTACTACCATCTAATTTCTCCATAGATAAGCCACTACTGCCTGAACTACCTTCCATTTGTGCCATCGTTGTCTTCTGCTCTCGTTGTGAACTCCCGTTACCAGACGACATTTTCCCAAAGTGCGAATCCCATAACCTGTTAGTAAAGCTACTGTTAGTAGGACAGCTTTGATCCCACTAACGTGCCAGTAGAATGAATGGGAAATAGTTTACTGGTAGCTGAGTAAAAGTCACCAGAATCTCTTACGGTTTATTTTAGACAGACACAATGACAGGTATATAAAATAGACAAGTAGAAAAATAAACTTACATAGAACAAAAAGATCGGTATCAAAAGTAAACTCTCTTTTTATTCTAACACTTATAAAGTTCATATTCAGACTTTTAAAGCAACACTTTATATTAACGCCATCTGTTGTGATCTAGCAAAACGTAGTATCGCATATCGATCCATTCACCTGCTGTGAACGACTTTATAAAACTCTAGTTTCGATGGATAATGTTAACTACAGTTCTTATATGGATTACGATCGATGTTGTATAGATGGAGTTATTCATAAAATGAAGAAAAACAATAGTTTTGTGTAAAAATGTAATAAGATACTCAACTAAGATGTGTAATATAGCAAAATCTTAAATATTGACTGCATCACTCTTGTCAGTCAAAGTGTATGCAGAGGTACTTTAACTAACAAAAATAATAGTCAATGTTTTCATGTAGGAATGATCCAACAAACATTTTAAAAAGTTTATTCTGCCGATGCGAGACATAATGAAAACGAATCTAACTACAGCAATAAACTTTAATATAAACAAAATAATAAAGGATTTTTAAAATATCACTTTCACTCTATAAAGCCATCCGTCTGTCATCTTCCAAGAGTTTGGTCTATCCTCCTACCAGACATTATTTTTGCAAAGAGCTCAAGGCAGCAAATTTAGAATACAGCAGGTAATTTTGGATACCCGGTGGGTATTCCGTAAATATCAAGAGCATAAATTTTTTTTCACCATAAATATAAGTATACAACACCCACGATGTTGTTGATTGTTGTTCTAATTTAATATATTATATTCATCATCATCTCAGCCGAAAGACGTCCACTGCTGGACATAGGCCTCCCCCAAGCGTCGCCACAGCGACCAGTCCTGTGCGTCTCGCATCCATCGGATTCAAGCGACCCTCGCCAGGTCGTCGGTTGACCTTGTGGGAGGCCTTCCAACGCTGCGTCTGCGTGGAATATATTATATTATATATTGATATTTTGATAAAAAATTGTTTCTCAGTAAGTGATTTCAATTAGCATGTAATTCTTTATGAGAAATACTGTATATACTTAAATACTTTACGAGAAAAGCTATTCTTAAACCTACGATGTCGATGAGTACCAACATTACCTATTTAGATTTCTGTGGTACCAACCGCAACCTACTCTAATACTTGCAACTTGATACTTCTGTTGATATTCACTAGAGAAAGAAAGACACTTCAATTTTGAGAACCGTTTCGGCAAGAAATAACATTTTTAAATATCAGAATGATGTACAAAAACTCATTGAAATAAATGCAATAAAACACTCTGATAAATAATTTATGATTTGGTTTTGATTTTAAAAATAGTTTTAGATAAAAATTGTGAAATTAGTAAACCATTCTACTTTTCAAATCAATTAGAAAAGTGTGTAGGTAGGTAAATAATTTTTCAATAACTAAATTTTTTTTTGTCTTCTTTTTATTTCCAAAAACAATACTCATATAACAAACTACCTAAAACCTACTACTCGTACATAGATTAGTATCTTCGCAAATTAGTATCAAAACCTCCAAGAAAACATAAACAGGAACTATTTCTCAGTAACTTTACTGACTACACAATCTAACTTCCATTGAGCACTGTCGTGTATTTCCTGAGATGTAGCATTTAGTGTCAATTAGAGATCGCGAGGCAGATTGCGATAAATCTGTCGTAAATAGGGCGTCGTAAATACTGTTAATAGGGCCCCAGGCATCTTTGATTTAATGTTCTACTGCGGTGAGGGCATTGCTTTAGCTAATAGATGGACCAGGAAAGTATACATGTGACCTTTATTTGCGTATTAAGAGCGGGAGAAGTCATTAGTTGTTTTCCTACCTAAAAAAACATTAATTTGCGTATATCTACTTTTTTTACCCATCTGCACTGGAAGGAAAGGTTTAGCGTTTTCCCTTGATGAAATAATGGTCCCATACATTAAATACTAAATAAACTACTACATGTTGTGTTCCGTGACATCCAATGAGAATATGGCCACCCTCAGGCCAGTACCATATTGCTCTTGTCTTATTCTAATAAATTACAAATAACATCTGACTGCAGATAACTGCTTGCAGTTCAATATATAGACTTCTCGCAGTTGCAGCGATGCAATTCGTCTCATGGTAGCCTTAGGTGATATCGAACTGATCTGATCGAAAGGCTTGCATGGGTACTCTGTAATAAAACAATACATATAATATCTTAGCCGTGTTTCGACTTATGACTTGACTTTGTGTGTGTTATATGATGAGATGCACTCTTGTTATAAATGGTTATATTCTAATTCTTATAAAATAATATATAATCTTAATTAAACTAGTGCGCCTCACCATCTACGATTGCATCACTGCTTACCATCAGGTGGGATCGCAGTCAAGCACTAGTTTATGTAAATTTAAAAAAAATAGGGGTAGCTAGTATACAACTTGGGCACTCTTTTAGGGTTACTGAGGAATACCACAACCTTTCTACAAAAAACACAACCGAATTCGTTTCGAAGTTGAAATCAGTTGTATTTTTTGTACAGAGTTATTTAGCTCCTCAAGAAGCAGGTTTTCACTTTCATATTTTTACATGTGTTTAGTATTCAAAAGAACAAGATCTTCTTGATGGTATCTGAAGATATTGCCGTGCATACTCTTGTAAAATTACCTTTTTCATATAACTATTTGCATTCATTTAACACGTGTAACCTACATAATTAGTTCTCATGCGTTTGGTCTTAGGAGAAAGGAAGCAAAGAAGTTATAATTGTAAAAAATAATATGAAGACACTATCTGATCTGGCTGGCAGACATTGTTCTTTCATCGTGACTCAAAAATTAAGGGATAATAGGGTAAAATCTCAGATAAAATAGAGGACAAATTGACCCTCAACATGACACTGCAACTTTGCCAAGTGTCTAGCAACTTACCTAATGTTTAACGATGCATTTTCGTGACGCGGGACATGTTGTTCGACAATTTCATAGTATTGCGCGTCATGTTGGCACAGTATAAACATAAATGTTGGGGACTTATTGAAGAAACCGGCATCTCCTAGAACCAAAAATCCGAAGACATAGGTAATTATATGAAATCCATCAAACCGCACTGAACCGCACTTTGGATTACCGCCAATTCCCTCTCCTAGAGAGGAAGCCTGAGTTCAGCAATGGGAACATTATTAGGCTGATCATGATATGCTATTGAGTGCCCACATCGAAAGTTAACGATAGGTTTCATAGATAATTTCAAACTGCAAACGGTCAAACCGGAAAATATTAGTTCTATAAACACGTAGGAAAACACATAATAAAACTTTATATTCAATAAGATTATCACTTTTATTTCATCGTACTTGTTTTAAGCATATTATGACTACTGATTGCTAAGTAACGGTTAAAAATACATCGTAATAATAATTGAGTACTGCGAATATAATAACAACTCGCGTGACTGCCAGAACGCATGCTTCAATCATTTATATTGTGTTGGATTCATCACTTTATATTTGTTTGTACTAAGTGCCTTTGCATGCGTGACGTACAGAACTGGCAGTGATACTTGAGGCTTTTGTCCAGCAATGGCCGTCTTTCGGTTTTTTTTTAGGTTGAAAAAATGACTTGTTTCACTCTGAAGGGAGCGGGAAGGCGTGTCAGACTTTTACTGCCAAACATCCACTCCTTTTTCTTCTTTGCCTTCGTTCTAGGGCTCCGGGGTTCTATTTGGTACAATCCAGGGCCCCAATACGCTTCGACCCTGCTGAATCCCTATGGTTTGCAGACAATGAACGTCTTTCGGCTAAAATGGTAATGATAACAATGTTGAGCGAAGATGACAATAAAGTGTTTTATATACTGCTAGAGTTAGCAGCTATTTATCAACAACAGGTCTTCCATTATTCTTTATGAAGTGTCGTCTCCTTTTAAAATGTTCAGTATCGACTATTTTATTCATGAATCCCCGACCGGTCCTATTAGACCGCGCTGTTATTGTTTTACTATTGTGTCTCGTTTTGTGGGTATGTGATAGGTTAATGCTAGGTCAATAATAGCTCTTACTTCAAAATAATTACAGTGAACTTCAAACAAATTAGCTGCTTCCAGCCATGTCGAAGTTAACTCACATTTTACGTAAAACGTAGAATAAATTTTTCCCTCAAGCCGTTCCGAGCGATCAAACTGTAAAATTGTTCGTGATTTATTAACGGATGAAGTAAACTGCTGCTTAATGTATAACTATGCATTTTCGCACATTATATTCAACAGCTGGTTGAGTAGGAAAATTGCACTATTAGCTTATAATTAACTAGTTATAAGCTGCAGAAGTGATTAAACGTTACTGATACTAGTTACAGAACTTACAGACAGACAAATATGACTGACAGACAGACGGACGAATAGACTGCTGGATTGTCGGGTGGACAGTGAAAAACAGATAAACCGTCCGCTAAATAGGTATTATTAACGTTTGAATCCCCAACCGGTCCTATGAGACCGCGCTGTTATTGTTTTACTATTGTGTCTCGTTTCGCGGGTATCTGAGTAACTACGAGCTAAAAGTTGGAGTGTAGGGGTAATCTCTAAAACTACTGAACCAATTCTGAAAATTAAAAAAAAACATTAGGGCCGTGGGGTCCGAGTACTCATCGAGTTGTTCGGGATATTAGCAAGCAGCTAGTCGACTCTTCACGTGACCAGAGGGCTGGGCTGTTTTTCGGCCAACGAATCAGCATTGCCATCCAACGTGGCAATGCTGCCAGCGTTCTGGGCACTATTCCTATTGACATCGACGTGGATGAGTTTTTTGATGCCCATTAAGTCATTTATTAGTTTAATATGTAAATATAATTTAAATAAAGTTCCCAATTCTGAAAATTGTTTCTCTAATATGTAGCTGCTATCCTTGCTTTATAAACAGAATATAAAAGAATTTAGTCGATGAAGGCAAATACATTACAACATACTCTTTATATTTTCTATTTTCACGCAGGCGAATGTACTAACCGAACTTAGTTTAATTACGTAATCAAAATATTCCCATGACGTCATTTCCCAGGGCTTGGTAACGTAGCTAACTATGGACTTGTACAAAACAAACAGTCACATTCCCCCGGAGTTATCCAACCACTACGAAATTAAGTCAGCCGGTCAATAAAGCCGGTATTGTTTATTTATACACCCAATGAAGCAGAACGTTTGGTCAATCAGATTATGGACTAACCACTGTACCAATTCCAACCTTGTCAATAAAACCATGGTTGGTTGGTCGCAATATTTGTTACCATGCTTTTCGGAGTTGGTGGAGGTGGATCTTTACACTGACGATTTATTACCGATAAACGGCCCTACCCGACCCCAGTCTTCTTCTTATCGTGTCGATGTCTTTAACTATTTTTTTCCGACCAGTATTTGGTAACCTGTACGCCTCGCATAGATCCCGAAAAGTACAGGTAGTTGTGCAGGATGGGCAGCTCAGCAAGTGACCCCAGTTCAACTTGGGTTAAAAGAAGAAGAAACAGAGATGGTAAACCAACCGTTCTGCGAGCAATATGCTGACTGCCAATTATGTTTGGTGCATCTTGGGGCTACCGTGGACCGAAGACCTGGTGAGGGTCGCGGGAATCCGATGGATGCAAAACGCACAAGACTTTTCGTTGTAACGACACTTGGGAGGCCTATGTCTAATAGTGAACGTATATCAGCTGAAATAATGATGATGATGATGATGATTATACGGCAAAAGGAAAAGGAAGGGTTAAGATCACTGTAGCACCTAAACTACTGAGCCGATTTTAATGAATTTGATATTCCATCGAATATTCTGTTCATCAATCGTTTTCAACACAAGTTATACGCGGTTTTGTACAGTTTATATCGCCGTCACATTAATCGTTTTCCCGTAGTCAAAGTTTAGCATATAACTGTATCAACAACATATATATATATATATTACTAGAAACTTTACCTAGCTACATATTCCCCAGTTACATGATAATGCAGAAAAGGAAACATGAAAACGTCAACATGTCGGAACACATACTGTTGCCTATCAAACATATAATTACTATGATATCAATCGACAGCACGGTTAGCGCAGTGGTTGAGGGATTGACTGCTGCGCTGCGGGTCGCAGGTTCGATACACGCACGAACAAAATATTTGAATGATCTACAGTTAGGGTCTGGGTGTGTTGTTTATGTGAGTTTTCATGTTTGTCATCATCATCTGCCTAGCCTTTTCCCAACTACATTGGGGTCGGCTTCCAGTCAAGCCGGATTTAGCTGAATAACAGTATTTTACGAGGAGCGGCTGCCTACCAGACCTCCACAACCCATTAACTGGGGTAACACGATACTTCATGGCAAGACTGTTTAACTATGTACATGTTTGTGAATGCACTCACGATTCTGGAATAATTTCTAGTGTAGAATCAAATTTCTTTTAAAAAAAACGTGGCAACTTTTTTTTATAAATAAAAAGAAATTCTATACAACAAATATTATCATTGACATGCGTTGTTTAATGATTTTGAGTGTATCTGTAACGACATCTATAAGTAAAACATTTTGTTATTCGATTTTGTTTATAACAACACTGTAAACGATTCGTATTATTGTTATGAAGAATTTACATCTGCAATCGTGTCTGTTGTTTTCTTTTTGTGGTGGGAAATTGATCAAATAACTACTCCCACTCTCAGTAAAGTAAGAGGGGGTGCCAGACTTTTTCTATTATAACCCGTCTGTGTTCCCTCATGCCTTCATTTTTCCTTCACATTCCAGGACAGAAGCCGACCCAAATATAGTTGGGAAAAAGGCTAAGCAGATGATGATGCTGATTCCAGGACTACATTAACTCTTTCGAACAATTCCGCAGCTCATATAAAGATGTCTGTGCACTAAAAATACAAAGAAACAAACACCAAAACACTTAACATTTATCAAGAACTCAAAACGAATGCTCACAAGAATGCTAATATTGTAACAAACAACATTAATCTGAGGTACAATAGAAACCCAGATTGCAGCAACAGCAGGTACCCTGAATGCATAATACCCTAGGCAGTGGTTAAAAACGTGAGTCGTTGCGTAAGGATCGCTTGAGAATTCGGAAGTGAATGCAGTGCAGCGGGCTTCCATTCTGACTCCGACTGTACATGATCCCTCGACCATGAAGTATTAAGTAACTGAGTACAATGAACAACTATCATCTGCGTAGTGTCATGCTACACGTAAGAACTACTTCATCAGGTTTTCATTTGTATTACAAACATCATTCATCCTTCGCTAGGTTGTTCACAAAAGCTCTGTCATATTTGACATAATCTACAGTATTTTGATGAGTGTGAACTGCTCTACTTTCGTAAGGACCAGACCATTGTCTCGTATTCGTTATGCAACTTATATTTAGTATTACGAACGGAACTACATCTGTATCACCGTGCTTAGGTTATTCACCTACTTGTTTCCATCTAATTATATACAAATGTTCTACTTTCACGTCAGATCCGACGGACATTCGAATTAAGATCCGGTCTCGTGTTAATTGAGATGAAATCTATTGCTCAATCAGGTGGCTGACAGGCTGCCTGCTCTCTACATGGTGTTGGTTGTCCGGTCGAGGCCATTACGCGGAAGCAAGGTGACATCGCGCGTGAGGCGGCTCAGGCTTATTTCAATTTCCTATAGTACTTTCATATGAGTGAAACTGGCGATGCGCGCCAAGCGCCGATTACCCAAGCAGTACCAAGTTTCCTGTGGAAGTTACGCTATCTGAATGATTTTTCCATTCAGTTTATACCTAACCATTAACACAAATATGGAACTGGTAAAATGAAAGTCGAACATTCAATTGGCATTTTATTATAACAATAACAACCATAAAAACTAAATTTATAAAATAATAAATAGACAACCTTAACTATTTACTATATTTACAGAAATTCACGTCGTTACTCACAACAGTTTCAAGCGGTGGTTGTTCAGATTAGTTGCGCATCATGATTCAATATTGTTATTGCTAACAAAACAAGTTTCTAACCTGTCTGCGATGAAAGATATCAAGCTACATGATTATACAAATTATACACATGTTACCGAAAAGAAAGCACACCGACAAGATAACCAAAACACGTACGCGCCGACGCTCAGGCGAGTATCACAGTGGTGCCCGCGCCGCTAATTAGCGTAACGTACTCAAATAAATAACACCAAGTGTAATACTTTCGCTCACATACACCATGCTATCATTCGCACCACGCCTGCACACCCCTCACACAATACTCTCAACTACTATTTACACAAAACTATTCGCGAAACCTAATTTTAATGAGCTCGTGGCTTCAACTCTTCGCTGTACTTGATAGTGTTGTATGAGGTCTCGCTGGCCGCGCCGTACGTGTCTTTTGGTGAATAATGAGAACTTGAACCACCGAAGCTGTATTTAGGACCAGAGGAGTAAGAGCTTAGAGAACTGTGGCTCGAAGCGGGCGACTTGTATGTTGAGCTACCTTCTCCGAAACTGCTTGGGGAAGCGTGATGGTGCTTTGTGACATAATAGGGCTTGTTGGAAGAAGCTGCGTGGGCGTTGTTGGAGTATGAACCGCTGGGGAATCCATAGGTGGTTCCAGGAGGTGCAACATGTCCTGAAGAGAAAGCGCTGGCACCGTCTAATCCTTCACCCTTGGCTGATTGGTATGCAGGAGCGATGAATTTAGATGAACCGCTACCGAAACCCTGTGACCCTCCGAAGCTGGCACCGTGAGCTCCTGTGTTAAGAGACAGACCGTGGCTAGCGCCGCGGTAGCTACCGAAAGACGGAGCACTGTAAGATCCAGATAAGCCAGACAGACCATGGCCGGAAAGTCCTTGGCCAGACAAACCGTGGCTAGAACCACCCTGACTAGACTGACCGTGACCAGAATCTCCTTGAACAGATGAACCTAGGTAAGCAGAGGGTTTGAAAGAAGTTTTACCGGGGCCAGCATAGCTACTCAGTTGTTTGTAAGCACCACCTAGGGAATGTCCAGCACCACCGAAAGAATGTCCAGCACCACCGAAAGATTGTCCAGCTCCTCCGAAAGAATGTCCAGCACCACCAAGAGTAAGTCCAGATCCCAGTCCAAGTCCAGCTAATGAGTGACCGCCTCCGCCCAGGGACAGAGATCCGACATCGAACGATTGTCCAGCGCTAGGAGATCCATACGACTGCGCGGGTGCGTTAGACTGGCTCTCGGAAGGAGTGAATAGGACTGGACCAGTAGAGTAAGAACCCAAGCCCTTGGTGCCAGAGGAGTATGCAGGCGCACTGGATAATTGCTGTTGTAACTGTTCAGATAAGACGAACTGTTGCTGCTGCTTAGGGGCGTATGAGAACTGAGGGAACGAGTACTCTTGACCGCCTTGAGTTGCTTGCGCATGAGCACCCTCAGCAACCTGGCCCTGGTGGAACTCCGCAACGGTGGTCGAAGGCTGCAGCGAGATTCCTCCGGCGTTCAGGCTGTGGGAGATCTGGTTCATGAACTGCGAGAGGTCTGCGGTGGCGAAAGCCCCTCCGTGGCTGGGTTGGAGAGTGATAGGAGCCAGCTGGATGCTGCCGTGACTGTTGGGAGCCAACTGAGATAAGCCCTCAGCGGAGTATTGAAGAGCTCCGCTGGATCCTTGTCCGCCGAAGCTGTAGCTGGGCTTGGCGCCGCCGATGCTGTAGCCGGCGCCGACGCTGATGGCGCTGGCGTCGCCCTGGCCGAGGGAGGCTGGTGACTGGTAGCTGTGCGCCGAGAGCCCCTGCGAGCCGTAGCCCACCGGCGCCTCGCGCTTGTCTTTATCTTCCACCTTCTTCGCCAGCACGGCCCATGACGTCGATATACACAAGAGTGTGGTGAAAACGATCTGAAAAGATAAAACAATAATTACATACTTTCATCCAGATTGTAATCGTCGGAGAGAATCAAGTCGAATGGCAACGATGATCATAAAATATTATGTTTTACGCTAAAGTAATTCAGAAACGGGTTTCCAAATACTGCGGTCGGCAAGTGCAAGTTGAACGACGACCCGCATGGCAATGTTAATATTTACGCCCACATTATAAAAATTTCACTTTTTCACTTTTACTTTAAACATAATAAATGTATTTTTTCTTGTAATAAATACTGCTATCGAGGCTCATCAATTACTTTTGAAATTGCGTGTTTGAATGAGCATTTAACGATATAATAGTTATAACCGCAGTAATAGCTGCACTCGAAGATGTTATATTTACAATGAAGTTATTAAACTCGTGAGTACTTGTAATTATTTCAATGTATATTAGTAAACACGAGTATATACCCAAAATAATAATAATTTAATTGATATCTTTAGCTATTTTGATTTTCAAACTAAATAAATATTGACATAAACTTTTTCTAAATTCAAAGTCGCACACAAGAGTCCTTAAAATCCAATCCGATCCACTCTCATTTTCCTCAACACCACAAACACTTAATTCTAGCACTTTTCCATCACAGAACGCGAACTCACCGTGAATTTCATTTTAGATGCTTATTTAATATACTCGTCGCGTAGATGAAACTAAATCACTTCACAATGTTTGGAGCACAACACAAACAAATATCTCGGTGTATCGGTCGGCCTGCCTGTACAGCCGCCGAATTCGTAATGTGATGTCGCTGTGTTTTCACCGAATTTATAAGAGAGCGTTCGGTGGCGCGCACCCGGCTGTCGGAAGGGTAAAAGTGTATCGGAGGACCCTTTCACTGCACTGGCTGAAAGAATGGGAGCGAGTCAGTCAGCTTCCGAACCCAGCAATGAGGTAATAGAAGCCGGAAGCGTTGCGTCACACTCCATCACGGTTTGATGCACTTATCGACACAGATGTCATACGAACGCGAGCCCCTACTGCCGACCTGGTTTCTGCCACAATTGATACACTTTTTTTTGTAATTTGATTGTCAATTTAAATATTCGTTCGGTCGATCGTTTAGTGCTCCGGAAGATAAGTTACGATAGTTATAATTATGGTCGTATCTTATCGGATCTACTGTTCATGTTACTTTTACGCTTTATTTACTTCAAATTAACATACTTAAAACTATTATTTACGTTATTGTTGGCATGCCTTGCTTCATTAACACCTTAGTAACTAATACTTTTTTTTCCATATGCGAAAATAATCTGTAGTGGTTCTTAAGTTTACATTCACATATCTTATGTAAGAACAAGCACAATGACCCATTTCGTCGCATACCAAAGATCTCAAACAAAATTACACTTTCATTTTAAGATTTTAAATTATGAATTGTAGCAAAAGTAATAAAACATCTACATTTTTATACTAGAGCGATTTCGAAGGTATATAAAATAAATACATAGCTGTGCAAACTTTCGAAATGAAGACCATACTAAATTCTTCTACACATAAATAGGTGTAATTCCTAGAAGAGGCTCTTAAAATAATTGTATTGAATGTCAGACAAAATGGAACTTTCAAATTGTAACAATACATATTACACGGTATTTAAAACCTTGTTTACCATCTCTTACTACTCAAGTGTTTTTTTTTTTATTGGGAGATCATCAAAATGACTTCTCACGCTCGCGGTGGAGCGGGATGGTGTGTCAGACTTCTACTGACTAAAACCCACTCCTGTTCCTTCTATGCCATAATTCCAGGATCCCGGGGTTCTTCTTCGTCAATCCAGGCCCCAGGTTTTGACCCTGTCGGACCCCAACGGTCTGCTATACTACTCAATCGTTCAATCACGCTTCACGCAAACCCATCAAGTTTACGTTCAAGTTTATAGCACTGACACTGCAGATACAGACTACCGAGTCAGCGAGAACGAATGCACTTTCATTCATTGATGTCATTAGTACGCGAGATGAACCGCCAAGCAAGTGATGTGACTGCATGTACTCACATTACCGCAGTTCTAGACAAACGTGAGGTATTATACGCGGTTTTGTGGGACTTTTGTTTCTTAATGACTACCAAATAGGATGCGAGTTGCTTTTCCATCTTTGTTGGTTTCTTTTTCTGATAATCCTCGTGTTTTTAGTACAGGAAAAGGCAATAGTTACATCTTCATCAGCACCGCAGCATATCTTCGTAAAGCTTCTGGAGATTCTGACAAGAATACATTTATCCTGGAACACAAAAAGGTTTCATCATCATCTGCCTAGCCTTTTCCCAACTATATTGGGGTCGGCTTCCAGTCAAGCCGGATATAGCTGAATACCAGTATTTTACGAGGAGCGGCTGCCTACCAGACCTCCACAACCCATTAACTGGGGTAACACGATACTTCATGGCAAGACTGGAGTCAGATTTACTGGCTTCTGACTATCCGTAACGACTGCCAAAGATCTCCAAATGACAGCCGGGACCAACGGCTTAACGTGCTTTCCGAGGCACGGAGGAAACTCGTTATGTTAAGATGGTCACCCATCCACAGACCAACCTAGGCAAGCGTTGCTTAACCTTGAAGATCAACCTGTGCGGCTGTTATTATCTAGCCACGAGCTCCTCGCACAACAACACAAAAAGGTTTCAGCTGGGTTTTATTCAAGAAAAGTCTGACGTGTTCCTCTCACCCTACCCCGGAGCGGGAGAAGCCATTCGAGGATGCCTCTCCTCAAAAAAAAGTGTCACTGTCAGGGCTATGGGAACCCTGGAACGCAACAGGAAACTAACAAAACATAGGTGTCAGTAACACTTTGGAACTCTCTCACGCTGCAGTCAGGCCGCGAGAAATTGTAAGATGTTTTTTTGCCAAAAGAAAAAAGACATTGTGTTCCGAAAATTTTATTTGCCGTTATTTTAGTAGTCTCCTTTCTACCTAGAAAGGATTTCCGACAATATTAGAAAGGATTCTCGATAATATCTGTACCTTACCTACGAGTATATTATCTAAAAGTCGGCAGGTTATATATTGTATTAAATAACGTTCTACTCGCATAGCGGACATAACAGCTGACAGATAAGATCTCCGTCGGTCTCCGTCATATTCATAACCTTTTCTCTCTTGGAATCAATTTCCAACCACATTACCTTCTTATCAGATGCACGAAATGGCTGCTATATATTAACGCTTGTCAATTGAGAAAATAAATATCCCTGTTAGAAATAACTTATTACGTGAAACACAAAGGTTTGATGTAATCTGGACGGAAGATATATCCTGAAAGTTCTTCGACAGACTTCCACAAGTCCCTTACCTTATTTATTTATAGACTAACCGAATACACCGTGAGTCCAACATCGAAACACACAAAAATCTAAATAATAAGTCTTAGATTTCTGTGTCGAAACACATTCGAATACTATGGATCCAATACATGATTTTGAATTCCCCAATGGTGGAATTCTTCATTGGCTTCTATCTATTAAAAAAAAAAATCTGTTCTTTCTAAATATCGTTATCATAACAATTTATAAAATAATACATTTTTATTATTTTTTTTACGAAAAATGTCATCAGGATTGATAAAATCTTTATTTTAATCAAAACCGACGATATTTTTAATTAAAAATTTAAATAATAATATTTTTTCACTAAAAATGTCATCAGACATTTCTTGGCATAATAAATTCATTTTCCAACCATTACATTACATTGAACTTACAATTCCCCCCACGATTGCATTCACGCGACCTGAGTTTGTCGCTTTTCACATTTGATCTTCGTCGTCAGATACTTGAAGAATCTTTGTCATTTCCTTCGATTCAATCAGCACTTTCTCTACGAATACAAGCTATTTTATAATACACACATCAATGTATACTTCATAAATAATTACGATGTATTGGCATAATAAGATTATTTAATACACATCATAATATGTGCTGTAAATACGCCATTATGTTCTTTGACTATCGAAACTGTTCGATCAAATTTGAAAGTAACTTCTATTACATAGATAATTATGAGTATTTTTTATTTCGCACAGTGTTTTGTTGTGTTATTTCGACAACGGACACTAATCACACTATTGTTGATCGCTTTCATATGTTCCTTAGAACCTGCGCGCGCACCGTGGCTGGCTAAATAATTACTATTACATAAAACCGTTGCATTGTGCTCTTGATCTGACATTGATCGCTTATATACCATGTATTGTTTCGTGATGACGACACTGACTGTGAGGTAATTTAACTTGAAAACAGATTTGAAATATGTAGTATATTTATCAAATAAACGTAAGTAAATAACAATCAACGTACATAAGAAAAGTATTATACTGTAATAACTATTTATACTGAACTTAACTATTAGCGTGTGTGAATAGTTAAGTTTTTTTTGCGCGCGGTCGGACCTCATTATCCAAACAATTGTAGTGAAAATGTTTATAGTTTTCAATAAAAAATAATTAAATGTCCACTTTTAGGAAGTCTAGAAAGCTTAACCTCCATCACCGATACAAAGTAATTAATACTTTGCGATGTAAAATATTTTGCGAAGCTTCCGGGATAGTTTCTACTTAGCTAGTATCGATATCACGGATAGTGAGGTAAATCGTAAAATTATAAATACCATTAGCTCGTATATACTGCGTGTAATAGAAATGGGTATCTCTTTTTAAATACTGTTTCTGCTCAAGGAATGATCATTTGAACAACTTTCTTCTAAAAAGTCATATTCAATTCCGAAAAAATAATGTTGCCTTCATTACTAATTTTGATAGGCGGATGACAACTTTTTGTTTTGTTTGTGTCTATTGGATTTTGAAGAAAGTTATTTTTTGGCGGAAGCATTCTTCTTAGTAGGTATGTCATTTTGCGTCAATCCTTGTATCCTGAAAAACTGAAACTCCTGAAAAATAACTAACCCCCGAATACTTTACATACACAGGATGTCTTTGAATTAATTTAAAATATTTTAAAAGGTGAATCTAAGTAGATATACCACAGAAATACTGTATCAATACTATACCACAACAGTCCCATTACTATGGGGATCGTCAGGTCATAGTTATGATAGTGAATGATATTTTCCATAGTAAATAATTGAAGTTTGTATTGATGTATACTATCGCCTTTTCCTGGAGCCCAGTCCCATAGGACTGAACTCCAGCAGAACAGAACTCGTGTTAATAAACAGAGCAGCTTCCTACACTTTGCCGTGTTCTAATTATTTTTTAATATTTCAGACCTATCCATGAGTATTTTCAGCCCCTGAATCAATTTACTAGGTACTTAGTTACAACATATTGTTGCAGCAGAAAGAAAGAAAGACGATAAATTCTCTTAATATGATATTAATTAATATCTTACGTAGTAATTACGCCACTGACGAATCTAATAAATCATACAGTAGTTTATTACCAAACTGTATGAAAACCAGCGCCTAGCACGAACATTATAAGTGTATTATAGTACGTAATGATATTGTGACGTTTTTCTACCTAGAGCCATTCCTTTACACTTTTATTTGCTTTAGTTTAGAATTCACTTCTTAGGCACTGTTAACATAAGTGTATTCTATTTTTTTGTATTTATTCTTCTTCTTCTTTTATGAAATACTTTTGCTACTGGCTTCGCCCACGTTATGTATTATTTTTTTCTTCCACTTTTACGAAATGTTTCTATTAGCGGCTTCGCCCTCGCGCAAGTCGGGAATTATCTATCTTATTATACTACCCACCTTATGTGGTATTTCAGGACTTCGTCTACCCGTATCTCTACTCCGTTTGGGCATTTAAGCGTGAAGGAGTAACAATAACAAACACACACACACATACACTTGAAAACTTTCTCCTTTAATACCTATTAATTTGAATTGTCGTTTTTATTCTTTAGTTGGGACATCATTAGATAAGTTCTTTCGCTCTAAGTGTAACGGGACCGCGTGTCAGATTTTTGCTGAATAAAACACAACCGTGTTTCTTTAGTTGTCCATTGCGTTCCAGAGTTATGTCAACTGTATGGACCATTCCTGTGGGAATGGTTGAAACGAAAGCGTAAAGAGTTATTTGATGACATTTCACCTTAAATAAATATATAATACATTTTTCACTACAATAAAGTGAATCTACCCTCACATCACACACGTTTACAACGATTACGTTAGTTTTATGATAATAATGGTCATTTACTTGGGTACTTCTTTTCTTCTGTATGAGATAATGAAAACATTATGTTGTGTAAACCTGCATGAATTGTATAAACATCCGCATATTATTATATGTACCTCTATGCCGTATACGTGCTTTCCTCCGTGCCTCGGAAAGCACGTTAAGCCGTTGGTCCGGGCTGTCATTTGTAGATCTTTGGCAGTCGTTACGGATAGTCAGTCAGTACGAGTAGTCTGACTCCAGTCTTGCCATGAAGTACCGTGTTACCCCAGTTAATGGGTTGTGGAGGTCTGGTAGGCAGCCGCTCCTCGTAAAATACTGGTATTTAGCTAAATCCGGCTTGACTGGAAGCCGACCCCAGTACAGTTGGGGAAAGGCTAGGCAGATGATGACCTCTATGCCGTATATATGTTGTGGTTAACGACAAACTCTACACATAACATCGCAGTTAGCACGATTTTATTCAAATAGGCTCATTTTTATTTGTTGGATTACAATAATAATTAAATTCTTTTGTTTGTACTTACATAATAATACCGGTAATCTATGCCTAAAAGAGATTTAAATAATTAAAAAAAAATAATTGAAAATGTTTGTGGTTATATTTTTATAAATGATGTTAATTTTACAAATAGGTTATAGATATCACTTTTACACATCAATTTTTCGTTAGTTTCAACTAGATGAAATGTGATGTCTTTGTAGGAAATTACGAGACGTTAAATTAGTTTAATTGTTAAAGAGCGTTTTCACAGTATCCGATCCGATATCGGTGTCGGACGCCGATACGACATCGGGGTAAGTAAAATGTATGAAATGCCTTGCTCCGATATCCGATATCGGGCCGGACAATATGAAAGACAGGTACATATTTCATACATTTTACTTACCCCGATATCGTATCGGCCTCCAACACCGATATCGGATCGGATAATGTGAAAACGCTCTTACGGTGACACTTGAGAGAAGCCCATGTCCAACAGTGGACGTCTTTCGGCTTAAATGATGATGATGAGGTAAAATTTATTCGGATTATACAGGGTGTTTGGTTCATCGTGTGCCAAATTAATATGGTCGACTGGAGGGGTCATCTGCTATCCTTTCAGACCCCTAAACATTACCCATGTCCTGTGGAATATTTTTCATCGAGTATTTAGTATTTTTTGAAAAATAGACCCGAATTTTACATTCAAATACAAATATTAAAAAATGTATAAGACGTAGAGCCTGAATTTTAGTTTTATTAAGACGTATATTATATAAAGGTACTTTTAAATACAAAATTAGTGATATTAGCCATCTAGATTTTTTTAAAATTTAATCGCAAAGTTTCGGACTTAAATTAAAGCTATTCATGTTACAGCTATTTACATGGCTGTAAAAAAATAACCAAAAGTGATTGGGATCTTCAAACTCTCTCAATAATTCTCTAGTCCATCTTCTTGCTAGTGATGTGCCACATGCCATATAAATCTTTTTGCAACTATGTGAAATCGCTAGTTTTGTGTATCGAGTCGCATAAAATTAACATTCAAAATTGTGTATTGAAAAATTGTTTTTGCAAAATTGGTACCTGAAACACCTATTATATCACTCTCAGAAGGTGAAATCTGTCTCGTATCTCACTTTTCGTTAGTCTTACTAGAAACAAAAAAATAAAATTAGATATTTACAGTAATTTCATAATTTTTATAAATACTGCTGAAATTTTGGCCTTTGTTGCAAAAGCAGGCCCAACATCTGTTTTGTATTTTGACACACAGTTGTTGTATGAAGTCGTTTTCCCTCCTTAATTGTATTGAAAGCCGTTTCAATGCTTTGAACTAGTACTTCCCTAGTTGGAAACTCCGTGGCATATACCAGCTCTTTGGCAGGTTCCCCAGATCTTTCGTTCAAGTGTAGACCGAGAAAAACTGAGTGTCGAAATACGAAACAGGTGTGGGGCCTGCATTTGCAACAGAGGCCAAAATTTCAGCAGTATTTATAAAAATGATGAAATTACTGTAAATATGTATTTTTTTTTGTTTCTAGTAAAACCAACAAAAAGTGAGATATGAGACAGATTTCACCCTCTAAGAGTGATATAACAGATTAAGTAGGTGTTTCAGGTACCAATTTTGCAAAAAATATTTTTCAATTCCCAATTTTGAATGTTAATTTTATGCGACTCGATTCACAAAACTAGCGATTTCACATAGTTGCAAAAAGATTTGTATGGCATGTGGCACATCACTAGCAAGAGGATGGACTAGAGAATTATTGAGAGAGTTTGAAGATCCCAATCTCTTTTGGTTATTTTTTTACAGCCATGTAAATAGCTGTAACATGAATAGCTTTAATTTAAGTCCGAAACTTTGCGATTAAATTTTAAAAAATCTAGATGGCTAATATCACTAATTTTTGTATTTGAAAGTACCTTTATATAATATACGTCTAAATAAAACTAAAATTCAGGCTCTACGTCTTATACATTTTTTAATATTTGTTTTTGAATGTAAAATTCGGGTCTATTTTTCAAAAAATACTATAAACTCGATGAAAAATATTCCACAGGACATGGGTAATGTTTAGGGATCTGAAAGGATAGCAGATGACCCCTCCAGTCGACC
Source organism: Mythimna separata (assembly GCA_030763345.1). Classification (NCBI taxonomy): domain Eukaryota; kingdom Metazoa; phylum Arthropoda; class Insecta; order Lepidoptera; family Noctuidae; genus Mythimna; species Mythimna separata. The sequence continues at coordinate 14,087,960 of CM061182.1, forward strand.
ATATCAATTTGGCACACGATGAACCAAACACCCTGTATATTTTTGACTGACCTGTTGGTCTAGTGGTCAGTGGCCCTGACTACTATGCCAGGGGTCGTGGGTTCGATTCCCACCCAGGACAAATGTTTGTGTGATGAGAACAAACGATCATTTATTGTTCTGTGTCTGGGTGTAATTTATCTATAATAATATGTATTTATTTAGAAATATATAAGTATGTTTATCAGTTTATCAGCTTATCAGCTTGGGACTAGATGGCGTTGTGTGAAAAGTTGTGGTCATATTATTATTATATTGTCTCGTTCAATATGAAATCAAGTATGTAGTGGCGTAATTTAAAGTAATAAAATATATAAATAAGTATAATATTTCAGCCCATTAAATTCTCCTTGTTAGGTAAGATAATCTAGACTTATCACTTGTGGAGTGTCGTGAGAAGCCAATGGATTCGAGACGCACAGGACCGGACATTGTGGCGACACTTGGTGAAGGCCTATGTCCAACTGTGGCCATCTTTTGGTCGAAACGATGATGCTTTTGAAGATAGTTTATAAGTTGGCATTAAATCTACGGAGTCTCTAATCAATAAGGTATAGTGCAGTTTGCAGTACATTACTAGTTGCAATACCAAAATTCCAAAAAATAAAATCCTCATGTAAATCTAAAGCACTAACGTTTCATGACCTAGGTTAATTACTTCTATTACAAACTGTTCAGTCGACCTAATTATTTCCAACGCGTTTGACACTATCTCGATTTTAGTGAAGCTCTACTTGAAACAGACAGTATTAAAGATAAAGTGTCAAGTTGTAAGTAGAGTTAACAATAACGGCCCATACACAAGGCGTAGTGTAATTCACACATAGTACATAAATAATATTACTTTCTTATGGTAATGTGATAATAGTAGGCGTTGCCCATGTAGTTACTTTGAGCTTGTTAATAATGGTTTATGAGGCGTTAGACCTTAATTAATGTTTTAAGTACCAATTGATGTTATCATATTCATTAGAATAATATTGTTGATGGCTGGATGGATAATATTGTCCGTGCCTCGGAAGGCACGTAAAGCCGTTGGTCTTGCGCCTGATCTCTCTCCTGTCATGTCGGATTGCCGTCAAATCGGACTATGAGAGTAAAGGAATACAGAGTGCACCTGTGTTTGCGCACACACTTGTGCACTGTAATATCTCCTCCATACTTGGCTGATCTCTGTTGAGATTGGCCACCGTGATCAGAATTCGGTCGGGGGAGTATTAGTATTATTGTCGATGGCACCGCTGCCGCTGCGCTGGTCGCGTAGTTAGGTACATTTCGTGCTTGACTTCTTTCAAACTTGGCAAATAGGTAGGCTTCTTATTCTTCCTGCTCTTATCCCATATTCCTTGGAGTCAGAACAACACGTTTTGTTTTTCTTCCACGCTATCACTAACGCAATTTTCTTTCACATGACTTCTCACATAATCCATCCATATTTTCTTTGGCCTCCCTCTCTCTCTCTCTTTCCATCCACATTTGTACAGCAGACTAGTGTGTGCGGTACCTATAACGGTATATTCTACCAGTCTACCTAGTCCATTTCTATCCCCTTGGGAAGATTCCTGAATTACATGCGGACAAAGCTGTAGGCAGAAATAGGCCATTGATTTTTATTGCCTGCCTACATTGCCTTATAAGTACATTAGCATTAGCATTATCGGCTTTACAATGTTCCCACTGTTGGGACTCAGGCCTCCTCTCTAGGAGAGGGAATGGGCCATAATCCACTGTGCGGGCCCAGTGTGGATTGGTGGAGGTCACATGTCTTCGAATTTTTGGTTCTTGGACATGCCGGTTTCCTCACGATGTTTTCCTTCACCGTTTTGAGAGCAGTGGTGATGAAATATAGTAAATTACACAAAGTAAGGCGCCTGACTGGATTTGAACCCGCGCCCTACACCTTACAAGTAGGGGTAGTTACCACTGGGCCACCACTGCTCTACTCCTTATACATTAGTTCACATCAATCACGTCATGGTTGTACACGAGTTGCTAAGGGCTTCCAGCATGAATGTAGTCCAGCTTACAAAATAGAAGGAACAACATAATCACCAGGCAACAGTTAATGTCGAGAGTTGCATTCAGTAAACGAAGCTAGATTTTATCGCTCTAGAGCTGTCAACTTGAATTTTAAATAAACACTCGAGGTGCGAATGCAATCGCCAGGTGCGAATATATGCGCGAGTCGCGGAGACTTGCTGCTTCTACGAATGATTTACATGTTTTGCGATTAATTACTAAAGAAGGGTTTACCTGTTCGTCATGCTTGCTTTTAAAATAGATGATCTTTAAAATTTTGTTTTTGGGATATATACTATAAATAAATCCTTCTACTCTGGATGGAGCGGGCGAAAAATCCACCTGTGTTCTTCCCGTATATTCCCGCAGCCCTGGCATGCAGGTTTGTCAGTCTTACCGGGCCATTAATTTCAAGAACTGGTAATCACTAGCTACTGTCCGCCTTTCTGTCTAGTATCAACTGTTCGGTCCAGGGTTAGCTTCGATCACAACTTATTAATCATTTTCTTTTTTACCCAGCCTGTGCTGTCCCATAGCTGGGCAAAGAGGAGGCCTTTGCCCAACAACTCCTTCCAGACATTCTTTTCCCGCGCGGTCACAAACTCACAAACCACCTCTTTCTTTACTAATCATTACGATATTATTATAAGTATTTGGTGTTGTACAAACTTACTTTATATTTTAGTACCTATATCATGGAGAACTAAGTATAATATTTTCTAGGAGTTAGTGACGAATGAATAATCATGACCCAGATTAGATTCTACTTAACGTTTGAATCCCCGACCGGTCCAATGAGACCGCGCTGTGATTGTTTTACTATTGTGTCTCGTTTCGCGGGTAACTGAGTAATTAATTCCGTACCCTAGCTATTAAATCACCCATAAAATTAAAAACTAACTAAAATGACCTAAGTCAGGCCAATTCATTGCGTTTGATGACTACTCTCAAATCAAATCACCAATTATATAACATTTTATTTTTAGTAAAAGAACCGAAAAATTAGGCACGATCATCGTTCAATTTTATTTTGATTCTTACAAACTTTCCGTTTATTTTTCTGAATGAATCACTCTAGGTTATCTAGAACTAGAACATCGAACGCTGGCCGACGCAAGATGTTTCCACCAGTTACATAACCTCTAAAACATGACTATGATAACTAGTCAGCATGAGACTTTTCACTTTTATCAGACCTTATGACTTCTCACAGTGAACACGCCCAAAGAAAGTCGGAATGTCGCAATCTGCGTAAACCGAACATAATATATGCGGAACGAAACAAATGCATGCATCGATCTTACCGAGGAAAGCACATCTGCAAGCAGATCTGAGCCGAATTAACTATCTCTTTAATCCTTATATAACATGAAGTCCTATAACTGAAGAAGCATACGTAAAAGAACCATTTGTGTAATTGAAATTACGGTTACAATATTCGTGTCATCCTTTGGTGAAGATCCAAATAAATAACAAAACCTCAAACTTCCGATCCAAAATTTCAATGTAATCTTTCATCTGATGCCATACAAAAACGGGGCTCGGCTTACGGAATTCAAAAGGAGAATATTGTGCAAGCCTGTTTTTTAAAAAAAAGAATCAATTTCCATAGCTCCATTATGTCTGCGTCATTTGATAGCGACAGTGATGGCGTAACGTCCGAATTGACGTCATCTCCTATTTCTATTCCTTGTCTGCATAGAAAGCGGCTACTGGTATACCAGTTAGTCATGCACCAGTTCTTAATATAAACCATATTGTTTATTCAATTATTCATTAAGTTTTCCACGAGTTAGTATCGATGTATCGACCTACATTTTGAATTGCAAGTTGACCGGTTCATTGATAAGCTCGACGGTGAAAAAATTCGCACTTCGAGTAGCTTTCGTCCTAGATTTTTTGTCTTGTAGTGTTTTTAACTATTAGTAGCTACCGTCGAAAATCTCTCAGTTATAATCTTTTAATTTTATTTGGTTGCACGATCCTGTCGCAACTACGCGCAAAAAATTAGTTTTACTTTCTCAATTGTATTGATATTGGTGACATTCATTTTTATGCATTCCTTCATTATGCTAAGTTTAAGGTTCAGTTGAAAATGATCGCCTGGCAACTAATTTGTAGTAGTCTGACATTTTGCTGAATGGAACATATTTTGACACAACCGTGAGGCACACAATGCTATTGTTTTAGGTTCCTGATAGTGTATATATCTGACAGTATCTGTATGCAACATAAACACGTATTCATTCTTTCTTTCTGGTATTATCTCAAAGTATAACAACGATTTCAGCCAATATTCAAATGACAATTTTATACACGTTCAATTTCACTCGAATACCAGCTGAATAAACAAATAGAATCCTGTTTCTGAAGCAGGAAGTCTTAAGTGCGGCTTCACAACTTCATGGCACCAAAGAAAGTCTCAATCTATAAGTGGGTGATACCCACTCAACTATCGAAATTTCTCACTCAATTGCGAAACCCAACGCAGTAGGAGGTATCTCATTCATATAATCGTGCGTACGACATTATGTCCCTTCGCTAAGTCATCGTTAGTAAGCATTATATGTTACGCACGGTTTCTATAAACGAAAGTTAATCGTTTTACCTATACCTACTGTATGGTCGTTGACCTTAATTATCAATTGGTGTAATTTTTGTAAGGTCAAAGTGTCTTGTAACCTAATATATATATATATATATACTATACCATCTCATATCTGCGTCTGCTTCGTCATGCTATGGAAACAATGCTTGTTCGTCATCATTTCAATCGCAAGACTGTTGAGCATAGGTCTCTCCCAAATATCGCCACAATCAAAGCTAGTGTGCGTCTCGCATCCATCGAATTTTCGTAATCCTTACCAGGTTATCAGTTCATCTTGTAGGAAGTATTCCCCGATCTGGGTTTTCTTCCGGTACGCGATCGCCTTAGGTGGCAGTGGGCAGGGCACATTGCTCGAAGAACAGATGGTCGATGGGGACTGAAGGTTCTAGAGTGGCGGCCACGTACCGGAAGAAGTCATTCTGATGATTCCCCTACCAGAAAAAAAAAAACGTACCGGAAGACGCAGCGTTGGAAGGCCTCCCACAAGGTGGACCGACGACCTGGCGAGGGTCGCGGGAATCCGATGGATGCGAGACGCACAGGACCGGTCGCTGTGACAACGCTTGGGGGAGGCCTATGTCCAGCAGTGGACGTCTTTCGGCTGAGATGATGATGATGATGATGACGCGGTCGCCACTCCAAATCCTTTCGGCCCCAAGGACCATCTGTTCGGCGAGCAATGTGTCCTAGCCATGCTTGTTCTTACTAAACCAATATCTTATCAGGTAACATTATGCATGTAGAACACAAGGGCAACTCAAGAAGAACACAAGTGGGTTTAGTCAGTAAAAGTTACTTAAAGCGAGAGAAGTCATTTGATGAAATCCCAATTAAAAAATACAGGTAAATTACATTTATTAACATACAACAAACATTTTTGAGGAGCTCGTGGCTAGATAATAACAGCCGCATAGACCGATCTTCAAGGTTAAGCAACGCTTGCCTAGGTTGGTCTGTGGATGGGTGACCATCTTAACATAACGAGTTTCCTCCGTGCCTCGGAAAGCACGTTAAGCCGTAGGTCCCGGCTGTCATTTGTAGATCTTTGACAGTCGTTACGGATAGTCAGAAGCCAGTAAATCTGACTCCAGTCTTGCCATGAAGTACCCTGTTACCCCAGTTAATGGGTTGTGTAGGTCTGGTAGGCAGCCGCTCCTCGTAAAATACTGGTATTCAGCTAAATCCGGCTTGAGTGGAAGCCGACCCCAATATAGTTGGGAAAAGGCTAGGCAGATGAACATACAACAAACATTTATTACATTGTTTGTAAGAAAGAAGTACAAAATCTCTGAAAATACCTGTCGCGAACCGCGGTACGGCAAACTATTTCACTGGTAAGAATTACCATCTACGGAATACGGTATCACTATGTGCCTTAGACTAGGTATTTTTTATTAAGAAAAAATTGCACGATTCCTTTGGCGTCGTGAATGAAGTCACGAAAGTAGTTATTGGTGTCGATGAACTCGACACCAAATCTAATATTTTACTTGTAATAAACGTTTCTTTGGCTTGTCTGGCTTTTTTACCTCCTTTTCTTCAAACTGTTTGTGTCTTAGCAATTGTCAAGTTTAAAAAGTATTTAGTTTTTATTTCAAACTAGCTTTTACCCGCGGCTTCGCTCCCGTCAAATGACTACCCTATATATCCTACGCTACCCTACCCTACCTTCCCTACCTACCCTACACTACACTACCCTACACTACCGTACACTACCCTACACTACCCTACACTAACCTACACTACCCTACACTACCCTACACTACCCTACACTACCCTACACTACCCTACACTACCCTACACTACCCTACACTACCCTACACTACCCTACACTACCCTACACTACCCTACACTAACCTACACTACCCTAAATTACCCTACACTACCCTACACTACCCTACACTACACTACACTACCCTACACTACCCTATACTACCCTACACTACCCTACACTACCCTACACTACCCTACACTACCCTACACTACCCTACACTACCCTACACTACCCTACACTACCCTACACTACCCTACACTACCCTACACTACCCTACTTTAACTAACTTTTTTTTTTGTATTTTTCTCTCCGTAAGAACCATCATTGAACTTCAAGGAACAATTTAAAAAAAAAATCAGCCAAATCGGTCAAGCCGTTTTCATGTCAAGTCGTGACAACGGAAAACGGGTTTCATTTTTATATATAGACTATAGCTTTTGCCAGCGTCATCAACAGCGTGAAAGTGGGTCTCTCTATATAAACTTTTAAAACCCATTTCCTCCCAGTAGGGAGTGAATTTTGGAAAATGCACTCTAAGTACTCACTCACGTCACAAAAGAAATCCTTGTACAAAGATCACCCCCTAGGCACTCGAAACGATAGTGGAGTTCGAACTGAAAGCTCTCGGAGTTTTTGAGCTAGATCTGTGCTGGACGGAGCGTAGACTTCACCAGTCGAGACCATTCAAGCTTGATATTGATATTCAATGTGCCTCTTACCATACGGTGATCGCTTACTTTATAGTAGCATACAATTTCTTCAAATGTCGAAACCGTCAAAACGGGCATTTTACGGTAACGTGTCTAAGTCATAAAGTAGCATTCTACTGGAGAAAGAATTTTCAAAATCGATCCAGTAGTTTTTGAGTTTATTCATTACAAACAAAAATACAAATCTTTCCTAGACTCCTGGTTTAGTGAGCAAACCGGTCCCGCGCCTCAAGTAACAAGAACTGTGAATCTATTACTTAGTTAATCTAACTTATCTTAGTTACCAGTCGTTGAAGCTGGCCTCTATCTAATGGAAATTATGATGTCGATGGGAATCTGGGTCATATTTAAATGAGTGTGTTGAATCAGGATTCTTGGCGATAGGTGTCGATCAATCAGTGCAATTAACTTGAACTGGTTTTATTCCAAGGGCTTAAAATAGTTTTTTCTAGTTACACTGGTTCCTGTACCTACGTAATCTGCTATTGATTATTTAAAACCACTTTTATCATCGTGTCTATAGGATATAGAATATTACTGCCAGGAAATTATTAATTTCGTGGAAGTCACAGGCCTCTGTCATTGTGACACAAGTTGTAACTTGAATAATGTATGCACCCCTATGTCATACCTCATGTGTCTTATTTAGAAAATTAAATTACAACGATATCTAATTAGAGGACTCAAATTTTACTTAAATGTCCTTAGAATTTGAACTAGATTCTAAAGGGTGTAAAAAGACCCTTAACGAAAACGAAAACCCCATATTCTACTCATCACTAGGATACTTTTTTTCTTCTAGACCATACCTGGGAATTCACTGGTTCTGAAGATATTAAAGGTCAAAGTCAACATTTTTTTTTCGTTTTTTTTTCAAAATCGTATTCCAAGTATCATTAGTAAACTTTCTTCCGAACAAACGTTATCGAAATTATCAATTTTTCATAGTCAATTACGCATTTGAAGTTACTAAAATGCATTGAAAACTAAACAGAACGAGCGCCTCACACACACAAGCGTGCGGTCGGTTCAACGACCAAGCGCGAGCGGCCGAACGCGCAGGTGATCGGAATTATTATTAATTAATTATTTTTTAAAGATGAAAAAAAAAAGTTTTTTCCCAGCAATATTTTTTGGTCCAAGTTACTTAATTACACGTACAGAATGTGTAGTTAACGGCTTTGTGATCGGTCTTTACGATTGACAGACAGACGGAAAATAAAGTGATCCTATTAGATTCCGTTTTTTCCTTGTGAAATACGAAACCCTAAAGAAATAAATATAAAATGCCACTTAAAATTATACATACAATGACAATGAAAAAAAAGTCATATATGAAAGCTACATATATTATACAGACCAATAGATTATAATAATATTATATCAATAATGAAAGCAAGTACTCTACAAGTTGTGCGTTTATACTATAATACCTACTTTAGATCTACCATCTATATCAAAGACGGAACTGCTATAAACAGCTTACCGCTGCAATCTACAACAAGAACCCTAGGAACAAATTACTTCTATCATCACTCTCTACAACCACATTTGCATAGAATAACGTGGTGTATAAAGCCGTTCGAGTAGTTTTGTGGGGACATGTAATTATGTTGATTTTTGTTGCAAAACATGTTTTTGATCTAATATTATGCATTATGATGGCCAACTTTCTACGTAGACTGCAACTCTAAATTCGCAAATCTGTTTTTTGTTATCTATTTCCGACATTGATTAATTTGTCTGTATTTATAATTCACATTAACATCGCAATCGGAAGTGGCTTAAGACAGAAAAGAAAAATGAATGTGAGGCCTTTGCCCTGCAGTGGGACATGATACCCAAGAAACAAAATTTGGTACTATAAAGGTCCTGAGAACGTTTTAGAACGTGCTAATTAGTGTTCATGATTCGTACTATAATGGTGTTGTAAACATTTACAGAACCCTGAATAAGCCCTAGTTTTATCACTGATTTGTTTTATAGACATTACATAAAGGCTCTCACGGTGATAAGTTAGCTCTGTAGTTGAAATTTAAAAGTGTCGAAAAACGCTCTACAGTACTAAAATAGTGCTGTCTGCAACGATTATGTCACAAAAAACGTAACCAAAACATGTTTATAGTGCTATTTTGTCACACTGGTCACTATTTTGTTTGTGATGTGATCGTGCATCGTGCGTGTTCCTCAAAAAAACAAAATATATATATGCTTTATGTCATTTGCCATTGTTGCTTATAGTAACATTTAATAAAAAGGACATACTACAAAACATTCATGGACCGTAACTTGCACTTGAGAAAACTATTGTATTGATAAAATCATTATGCTGATTTCAAATTTGACAATGCGCCCTTATAATTAACGTATTTTAATTAAATTTAAATGAATAAAATAAGGACTTGTCCCGACTATGGCTGCGATAGATACTCATTGGCTTCAGCCGTGCTACTAATGTGCTATCATGGTAGAAAACAGCAGCCATATTTTCACAGAAATTTATGAAATACTCGTACTAGTGATGTAATTGATTCTGAAAAGCTAGTATAGTTCTATTCAGTCCATTAACTATTAATTTTAATGCTTTTATGTCACGCTTTAGTGTCGTATGAGTAACACAGACTCACTTCTAGAGCTATTTAGAATGGTAATGGTACTATTTAATACTATAGTAGAGTTTTCTTGACTTCTACAGAACTAGCCCCATAGCGATATTGAGGGAGCTTTTAAGAAGCTAAGAGGTTACGTAATAGTTGTGCATGGTGATTTTATAGTGCAGATTGATCCTGTAATAATGTTTTCGATACTACTACAAAACTAGTACTGTAATAGTACATTATGATACAAGTGTGTAATATGGGTCATTATCGTCGCGGTTGTATTAAGACCCGAGCCATGGCGAGGGTCTTAAGAGAACCAAGAACAATAATGACCAATTACTCACGTGTATCATATGACGTTTTTCGACACACTTGTGAAGAAAATAAATTAAAAATCAACTTAGTAGGTTTATGAAAAGTCTATTTAAAGAAACAGTTCGTAAATGTGCAGTCAGTAAAGTTATAATTAACTATTTTTGACTGTATAGTGGTCCCATGACTTAGATTTTCTACTTAAAGGCGTACAGCATAAATCATTTTCCTCATAAATAGTTGTTGTAGACATTTTTGTAAAATCTGTACCTATTTTATTTTTAAATATGGCGGCAAAAAAATGACTTTTCTTAAACGCGCGCATGCGCGAAATTTGGCGGCCATAGACTAGCTCTACTCTAGCTCTTGGTTAAGAAAAAATAAAAATGAGGTTGCATATAAACAGAAAATACAAATTTGATGAAAGATTTAATTAATTAAATATGTAAAATTTTAAACAGTTTATTTAAACACGAAATTGCATGAAATAAGTAAGTAAAACCACTAATTCATGCTTTTGAACGCAATAACAAATTTTATTCTTTTTTGTCATAAAGCTCTTTTTGACAAAAAAGAGGTTAAACAAAAAGGTTCTAACTACATTACCGCACATGTGCATAATAGTAATCAAAATGTCACAGTTTGGTAACGAGCCCCTTTATATACCTAAGTGCAGTGCAATAACAGCCACTTTATGAGCGTCGAAAAAGTGTGTCGAAAAAGTTATTTTGACGCATTATTAGCGCAAAATAGATACATGAAAGGGACAGTAAGGTCTTCAATAGTACTAAATAGGACCATAATCACTTTATTCATATCTTTTACAGTGCAAAACTTTAAAGATTCTTTTGTATGGTCCTGTAAGCGTTCTAAGAGCTAAATTATAGAACTTAAATATTCTTAATCTTATAGAATCAAAACGCTTTGTTAAAAACATTTTTAGTACAGGCAGTCACAATGGTTATCATTACAGACCTACTATAACACTGTTTGGTGACAAAACGCCTTGGTTATAGAAACCTTTATTACTTGGGTAGGCTTGTAACAGAAGGTTTCACACCTCGACGGGGTCGCGATAAACCAGGAAAGAGATGACGAAACGACTTTGATATCTTCTTTAAGAATTGTCAAGAAGTGGCTAAGAGCCGGAACAATAAAGCGAATGCAGGGAGGCTATTGCCAAGCAGTGAAACAGTATAAGCTAGAATAGAATAGACTTTATTGTACACCAAAAGAAGTTATAAATTGTACAGATCTATGGGTACAATGGCGCGCGGTCTTATCGCTGACAGCGATATCTACCAGACAACCTTAGGATGGATCGTAACAAAAATAATGCAGTGGGTAGTTTTAGTGATTATTTAATAATAATTATTATCATATAGGTTATATTATTATTGTCAATTATTACGGATCTAAGTCGTTTCATCTCTTCCGTGGTCGGCAAACTTTTCCCCTTTTCACCCCATTAAAAGTTGAATTTTTAAAAACCCATTTCTCAATGCTCGCCTATCTTGCCAAGAAGCCTTGTGCTAATTTTTCCATTCCTAAACCCAACATTTTCACGTTGATAATTATGTCAGTCAGTACTACACTCTTGTAGTCAAAACTGCAAGAGTGTCGTCTGCGATGGTATGGCCACATCATGCGTCGCCCTAGGGAGTACGTCGGCCGGAGATGCATGGATATGGCTGTTCTTGGGGCTAGGTCCCGTGGTCGCCCTCGCAAGCGCTGGCTGGACGTCGTCAAGTCCGACATGAGAGCCAATGGCCTTACTGGGGAGGATATTGAAGATCGGGCAAAGTGGAGTAAGCTTAGCAGGAAGGCGGACCCTGGTAATGGCCGGGACTAACGCCAGGCAGAAGAAGAAGAAGAATTATGTCAGTCAGTCAGTTCCCCTTTTATAATTATGTAGACATCTACTTAGATAGAAACTGATTGGTTACAAAATGAACAGTAGGGCTTTGGCTTACAGATTAACTGTTTACTCAGTTGGTACATCTGGTTAAAAAACTAGAGTCACACTTTGAAATGATAAATAAATGATGATTCACAAACACTTACACGTCAATTTTTAGGTTGGACTTTTTTTTACTGGATGAGGCCGGTGTTTTCTAACTGAGTACCTTTAAAAGGCCATACCATTACCTAATTACACTATTATGATTTACTTTAACTGTTCTGTTACATTCATTCGATAACGTTTTACAAAAGAATTTATTAGAATTACTGCATAAAAACGCTGCTAAACATTGAAGTTTGTAAAAAACGTACTGAAAAAATGAGGGCACCGTTTTTACTTGAACGCAGATTGCAAGAATCTGTCAAGTCTTTATCCGGTATACTTATTGAGGATCTATAATTCAGCACCGGAACATAAAAAAAACTTTTGGCTTTCAGTATTCATCGAAGATCACGAAAGAGATTTTTATTCTGGTAGCTTACTACTCGTAGTTTCCGAAACACATTCTGACGATTTCTATTTTTAATTCCAACTGAAAGGCAAGGTTCTCAATCCGGTCGTATTTTTTGTTTGTTACCTCGGAACTTCATCATTTATGAACCAATTTGCTTTTTTTTTTACTTATAAGGATATGCTCTCAGATTGATCCCGTAAGTAATATTGCCTACTCGTATATGCATACTTAATTAAATATAGTGATTTAGGTATTTTCATGGAGCATCTACAGTTAGACACTATTTATAAATAGTTGAGATAGTATAAATATTATAAGCATTCGATGAAGTATATGAAAAGTTTATTTAGAGAAACAGTTCGTAAATGTGCAGTCAGTAAAGTTATAATTAACTATTTTTGACGGTATAGTGGTCCCATGACATAGATTTTCTACTTGAAGGCGTACAGTACAAATCATTTTCCTCATAAACAGTTGTTGTAGACATTTTTGTAGAATCAGTATTTTATTTTTAAACACGGCGGCTAAAAAATCGACTTTTCTTAAACGCGCGCATGCGCGAAAAATGGCGGCCATAGACTAGCTACTCTAGCTCTTGGATTAGCAAAAATAAGAATAAGGTTGCTTTCAAACAGAAAATACAAAGATGAAAGATTTAATTAATTAAATGTGTAAAATTTTAAACAGTTTAAACACGAAATCAAATGAAATAAGTAAGTAAAACACTAATTTAGGTATGCTATTGAACGCAATAACAAATATTATTTTTTTTGTCTTAAAACTCTTTTTGACAAAAAAGGGGTTAAACAAAAAGGTTCTAACTACATTACCGCACTTGTGCATAACAGTAAACAAAATGTCACAGTTTGGTAACGAGCCCCTTTATTTACCGTGTTAGTGCAGTGCAATAACAGCCACTTTATGAGCAAGTGTGTCGAAAAAGTACCCTCCAGGTACT